>JASWHV010000003.1:104245774-105715866 GCA_030760725.1 Neostapfia colusana
GGAAACCGCGTGTAATAATACGTTTAGAGCCCTCTGAGATGAAACTTGTTGTAGTAGTGTACCATGTTAAATTATATAATACAGAGAATGCCTCCTTCTAGGTTTCCTGCCCTAGCCACGTGTCACGCTAAAACAGAGCAATTTGGTCATCTCCAATCTCTATCTTTATACATACTGCAACATAGCTTTCTCTCTTTCTGAAATTTGAGATGGTAGCCTAGCCCATGGTCTATCTGATGTTGTCTTTACCAGCCATAGCCACTTGTGTGGGCGGTCCCATACTGCTCCAAGTCTAGAAGTCTAAATCCCCTAAGGTTTTTAAGCCTGTAGACTATCTTACAGTTCATCATGCAACGGCCTCTTATGTACTATGCCTGATCCTATCCAAAAGAAGCGTATTTTTATCTGGTTAATCTTTTTAATCGGCTAGTTTGTTATGTCTATGACTATGGCATAATATGTTACAGCGGATGTTAGCCCATTCTTAGCCAGTGTTAGTCTCCCTGCCGTTGTTAGTTGCTTGCCTTTCTATTCTGTCAACTTTCCTATTACTTTATCTATTATTGGTTGGGGGTCCACTCTCATTAGCCTTGTTGCGCTCAGTGGTAGTCCAAAGTATTTACAGGTAAACTGCTTAAAATTTGCTAGGAATTCATTGAGTAGTTGTTGGATGTCTACATAATCACATCTTATTGTGTACATGTCCGTTTCATGAAAAATAGTCCTCGTTTCAATCACCTCCCTCAAAAGTTCAGTATTTTTCTGAGTGTTCCATTACAACATTATCTACATATAGGGATATCCTCGCTCTGCTTGTCGGAGCCATCACTGGTGTTAGAAAACACCTATTAGTTGCCAGTTATAAATTATTTTATAATGGATCCATTGCGAGTATAAACAGAAGTGGGGATAGTAGATCTCCTTAGCCTAATCTTGTATTGATTAGGCGCCCTAGACTTTCAAGTACTTTGGACGAGCTGCCGGAAAGTAGGATGCTTATTGATTCCCTCCATCTTGGACCGAAACCTAAACTTTTCATAAGCTCTCTTAGGTAGGCCATGTCACTAAGTCAAATGCCTTTTCAATGTCTAATTTCAGAAATAGAGCATTTTTCCTTTTCCCCTAAAGTTCCTTAAGTATTCCTTTAACATTGGATAAAATTATCATGTATTCTCTCCGTTTTGAAATATTTGATATTGTTTAGTTCAGTTTTAAACTAACCACTGTCAAATAATTCAAATTGAAGAGAGTATACTGAGCGTTTCATGATCTTAGTTTGATGGTATGCAGCGAGATTGAAGATGAAAAACCCGCTGGGTATCCACAAGATTACATTTTGTCCATCCTAATACATTCAGTGTGAATAATGCTTATGCAGGGAAGGTGAGGAAGCGGACGAGCTATCCATCTCCATCTCGGATGACAGGGTGATTGTTTGCTGGCATCTCAACATCTTCAAATTCTCAAGGACCGCCTGATTGCGACCCCACAGGAAGGATGCAGAAATCTTTGACCTGAGCTGGAGATCGGAGCAAATCCTCAACGACACCAGGTGCCAGGCCAGGCGGCTGCAGCATTCGTCCACTGGTATGACCCCTCACCAGAAGCGCTACCTTTCTTCCACCCATGCTGCAATTACATTTTTTTTCGCCTGGGAATGACCATTTCTGTGCCCTTGCATTGGCGAACTCCCTAGTTTCTACGACCTCCGAGTTCCCTTGGATTAACACCCTTGGAGTTCTGGAGGGAGTTCATCCTTAGTATAGGAAATCCAAGTATATGGCAACTAATGACACATACTGTATTGTTTAGAGTTGCATCCCCGTCGCATTAATCACTAGCGTCAGATTATTTGAGAACATCATACAGTAGCAATCATCTTGTATAGTTGTATTACGTGTGTTCTCACGCAAGAGCCAAAGACTAAGTAAGATGAAGGAGGATGCCAGCAGTAGAGCCGTACGTAAGTATTTAGATATAGACTATGATCAAAGCAATCCAGAACACGGTTCAGCAATCCCATGATAGATAATGATTGGTATGGGCGTATGTCATATCACAATAAAAAATAATTACTGAATATTCAGCAACAGTACAGAAACAACTAACTGACAGGGATGCCAAAAACTTTGCATCTCTGCAAAATGGTTAGTTGAGACCGGCCCTTGATTTTATTTCCGAAAGATCTGACTTAGCAGTCAGACGTACATTAATATAAGCTAGGAGAACAACTCCCCTACACTAGAAACAGAGTCGTGGGGAGGTCTCACTGCCCTGGTGCTGAGTAATGCACGAGGCGAGCACCGATGTGTGCTTCCGATCGGCTCCATTCAGCCGCCTCCTCTTTGATAGCTTGCACAACCGAAAAAATTTGTCCCAAAACGAACAACCTTAGTAACATATGCATTAGAAAACGGAGGAGGTAATGCGCTCAAATGACCTCAGGAAATCAGTTAGGCTGGAATCTAGAAATGGTTGCTCAACTTGGTGAAGTGCGCTTTCTTCTTGAGCAGGCTCCCAAATTTCTTCAGCAAATCCTTCTTATGCATGTGCTGCTGCTGATTTTGGTTGAATAACAATGTCAGACCGTGGATCAACAGCCCATTCATCTGATTGGCACTCGATGTCGTCATCACTCGACTCTGACCCATCGTCTCTCTTTTGATAGGTCGTCCTCTATGATCTTGCTGTTCTCGGAAGAGTTGGCGCTCACTGTTGGTATACTCTCTTTTTCATACTCGACTTGCTTTTCTGTCTCCACTTCTGTGAGACTCCGATGGTCCACACTCAGAAATCGTATTGGGTGGTACCGTGCAATGCGACACCCAAAAACATATACGAAAAAAATTACAAACATACAAAGTCTTTTATTTTTCAACTTAATATCATTTACAACATAATGTACTATAAATGTACACACAGCGGAATATAAATAAACACACATTTCCGGTCCTAGCTACGTAAGAGAGAAGACGTCCTGTACGTGACGCTTCTCACTAGCTCCACGGAGAGTGTAGGCAGTGCAAAGTTTCCGGCGAATTATACGACCCGTGAAGGCCGGTGTCTCACCGAACAACCGTCTTTATAGCAAAAATAACACAACTTTTAAAACATTAATACTGCAACCGTGAGCTCGAAATGTTAGCAAGACTTAACCGTCTACACTAAATAAGAACTCTATATGCAGGAATTTATAAAGTAGGACAACAACTATTGTAACACCCCAAAAATCTTGTTAAGAACCTAAATCATGTTAAGAGGGGAATTTAAAAATTTTTGGACGTGTTGCATGTTTTGCAAAAATTCAAATTCAAATTGGAATTCAAATTAAACTCAAAACAGAAAAGAAATAGAAAAAGAAAAAAGAAAACAGAAAAAAAACCGGCCAGTGGGCCGAAACCCACCAGCCGGCCCAACCGGCGCCCGCGCCAGCCCGCAGCCGCGCGCGCCGTTTCCTCCCACTGACAGGCGGGGCCTGCCAGTTCATCGTCTACCTCGCGCCAACGCCGGACTCTCTCACCCGAATCGAAACCGATCGGGAATTCTCGCGTATTCCAGCCGAATTCCGTTCGGGGGCGACGCAAACTCGATCTAAACCACCCCGCCGCCCTCCTCCGTCTATAAAAACCACGACCCTGTCCCGTTTTTCCCACGCGATCCGCCGATTTTCTCTCCGGTGAGAACCCGAGTTTCTCCGGCGAATTCTGGCCGATCTACACTCGGAAATTCCGATCTAACTCGCTGGTCTTGATCCACCGCCTCCGGGGAACCTTGCAGGTGCGGAAAACTCGGTGACTTGCGGTGTAAACACAGCGCCGACGAGCCTCGCCGTGAATTCACTTCGGACCTCGTCGCCGATCACCTTCCAGGACCTCCGAGCTCAAGAAAACCCCCGAGGTGAGATCCCCGACCTCTCCTCCACCGATCTATGCCATAAGATCACAGTTCTAGGAAGAATTCTCGAAGATCCGAAAGTCTCCGGCGAGATCGCCGCTTCCCGCCGCCGTGCGCCGCCGGCAGCGCCGCCCGCGCTCGATCAGAGCGACGTGGCCGCTTGTGCGCCGTTTATTTTAAATCGCATGGTAGGGTTTAAATCCCCGCGTACCGGTTTGACGTTATAATCTCAGCCGTCTGTTTTAAATCGGACGGTCCACGTCAGCCCCGTGTTATAAAAACTGGAATTCTTACGTGCTACCCCCTGGGGTTCTCGGGAAATAAGAGCTAGCCCCGGAAACTTCTGATCTAGCCCCTGGAACTTTAGAAAATCATGTAAATTCATTTAAAAATCAGTTTTAGCCCCTAGACTTAATAAAAATTAGGAAAAACTCCTCTGTTATGTGTAGCTAGCCCCTGAAAATTCTTAAAATAATATTATAGACCCTGTAGTGGGGTGAGTTTACCTTTTTAGCCCTGTTTAATATTTAATTTGGGAAATTGAATATGTGGCTAGTGTTTAAAATTTAAAAAGTGGGACAAACATATTGTCAAAATTAAATTAAAAACTTTCTCAGTATTTAGAAAACTTTGGAGTGAGATAAAAACATATTTTGGGCTGAAGTAAATCTGTTTAATTTATTATTCACATCTAGGGACACATTTTTAAGTAAAAGAATAGTTCTAGAAAATAGAGAAAATAATTGTAAAATAGTTCACATCAGAGGAAAAGGTCAAAAATATATTAGCAAATATTTTAGATCAGAACCTATTCTGTTTAGATGATGTGTCTTGTTATTTTTATAATAAAGTTCCAACTTAGGCATAGGAAATAAATCTGAAAATATAGCAACTAATAAATGATAAATGGAGTTTCTAAAATCCAAAGAATTCAGTTTAGGGTTGGTAGAAATTATGAAGGCACATATGGAGAAGGAAAATACCTTTCATGCATACTAGGTAGTTAAAAGGTGTAGTAATTGAATATAAGGAATTTATTTAAATTGGAAACTCATATATATAGTATGTAAGTATAAATGTGAACACCAAAAGTAGGAATCATATACATATGATCAAAAGTGCATGCAAGCCACAAATCAACACACATAGAGTAACCACAACACATATAATTATGAATGACTTTCATAAATGTGAATGTGTGGTTTGTATGAAGTGGAAGTGTGAACTATGTCTTATGGATTGTTGTTTTTCTTTTGCTATGTGTGATGGTATGATGTAGAACCTGCTCAAGAGCAAGTTATTCCTTTCCAAGATCAGGACTACCCATTTCAAGAGCAGCAGGAAGGAGGCAAGTGTCCTTGACCACTTTGATCCTATACTAGGATGTTTAGATAGAATTATTGCATTGTCAAGTTAAATATGAAACTCATGCTAGGAAGTTTCCCTAGAATTGCATTACCTTGTTTCCTTGTAACTTGGGTTGGGATTTATTCTATCATGTCATTTATTATTATGCATATGCTTAGCCATGCTTAGAATGGGATGTTTGGGATATGAGATCATCAATTTATTTTACCATACTCTTGAATGAGATATTGTGAGTTATGTAGAGGTAGGGATCAAGGCAAGTTGGATGTTTTGGTTGTGTGCTGGGTGCATAAGACTCGGGTTTGTGTTTAGTACTTGCCTGGATCCTAAGGACCAGTTCATGGAGCATGTAACCTGGCTTTATAGTGCCAACGACATGCTGAGATGGGGCAGCTTGGCCAATTAATTAGGTGTATCCCCGGCGTAGTATGGGTGTGTTGGATGGTGCGGGGAATAGGTGTCAGCTGGACTACCATATGAACCGCAAGGCTCAAGAGGGGGCCACTGCAGCGGGGTTGGAGCCTCTTGTATGCTGTTAGGGGTGAAACCTCAGTGGGCCCACGCTCGTCGAGAATCCCTTTGTAAAGGCTTCGTAGTGATCTCCTGGCTACACACCTGGGAAGTGTGAATGTGGTTCGTAGCCACTGGCATAATGGAGGTTCTTTTAGTCCACCCGGCAACGGGGGATGAAATCACTACATGTGGGTATAGTGGTGCAAACTCTGCAGAGTCAAAACTGTCATGACAGCCGTGCTCACGGTCAAGAGCGGCTTCGACTTATTCATGATTAGAGGAGTGATGGTTTTGGAAGTTTTGGATGTTAAGCGGGGAGCTTAACAATGGAAATGATGTTATGGTTATTGGATTATGATGATGGGATGGGGGATTTGGACCATTTCACCTGTGTAGTAATGTAGGTGCTTAATAAGCTAAGGTGATAGGTATTAATTGTGTAGTGCTTTAACCATGAGTTCAACCTCTCCTTGTTCTAGCCATGCATGATATAATTTTCCCACACTTGCTGAGTACCATTGGTACTCAACCTTGCATATTTTGTTGGTTTATATTGCTGCTCAGGTCAAGATAATGAGGTGGTGTATAATGACCAAGACTTTGGACCCGAAGAAGGTTTCTAGGTTCATGGAGACCCCCGGGCAACGCCTGTGACGGAGCCCTCAAGGATAATATTCCGCTGCTAGTTTATTTACTTGTGATGAACTTATTATTGTCTATCAAGACATTTGCTATGTAAGACTTATTTATATTCGACACCTGGCTTGTAATAAATGATGCTTCACTATTTGTCATCACATGTATGAGAAAATGATCCTGGCAAACATGTGATATTCACTCGGTTGTTCTTCGGAGAAACCGGGTGTGACAGAAGTGGTATCAGAGCCAAGGTTGCCCGTAGGAACGTGGACCTAGGTAGAAATGGATGTATTTAAGGGTCCTATTTTCTTAAAAACTATTTTTACAAGGTGTGTGTTGAAAAGTGTTATTTAATGAGTCACTTTCTTCCTCTTACCCCAATTTTCATTCAAAATAGGATTTGTGTTTAAAAGTTTATCTAACCTAAGTTTAAATGCTTTTTGTTTTAGATGGTTCGCATGATTCGCACCGCTCGCAAGTCCACAGGAGGGAGAGTTCCCGTAGTTGCCATTGCCCAAAGAGAGGAGAGCCGTCCGGTGACGTACCTTTCCTACGGATTGGCAGTAGGAGGCTTGTTGCGCCGTCTTCGACGTATGCTCGAAGCCGCCGGCAATACGGGCAAGTTAATCATCCACTATAACTCCACCAGGACCATCCGTGAGAAGAGGGAAGAATGGAGTTCAGAGATGAGGATTATATACGAAAATCGGCTGCTTAAGATCCACCGCTCTCCAGCTTGTAGAGCGACACAGGTCGATGCGGAGAAGGATGTCACCTGGGAGGCCATCACCTGCCAGAGTCACATCTATCGTCGCCACCTGGACAGGACTGAGTACATGTATGTCCTCCAGCGTGAGAGTGGTACCACGGAGTACAAGTACCCGCCGGTGCAGCAAGGGACTTCCCATGAGCACATGGACTTGTGCTTGGAGGATGCTGCCATGCTCAGAACTCGATTGCAGGAGTGCCAACACGAGCTTCAGGATGTCCGGGACACCCTAAAGGAAACGGAGGCATTGCTGCGAGCCTGCTTGAGGGCGAGAGAAAGAGGAGATGGGAATGAACTGTGTGTCACCGTGAATGATACATGGACTCCTGACTCCCCAGATCGCCGAGCGATCAGGCGTCGTCGCACTTCTCCACCAGCAGCCTCCCCACCCAAAGCAGAGTCAGAAGGCAGCCGAAATGATGAGGAAGATCCCGAGGAGCCAGCTCAAGAAAACGAGTAGCGTAGAGTCTTTCCCTTAAATTAGCAAGATGTCGCATAGTCGAGTCGTTACGTTAAGTTAATGGTGTGTTAATGCTTGGTGTGTGACGTGAGTTGTGGAAGCCATGAGCAATTGTCCACAGCCTCGTCTTTAGATTGTTTTGCTTTGGTGTGTGAACCCACATGAAATAATATTGCATTTATTTTTGTGTGAGAAATGAACCCTCAGAAAAAAAAATAACAAAGCCTCAACACTTCAAAGTACAAACAAGTGAAAGTAGTAAGATGATACTAAATGCTTTCAAAATTAACATTGGTTGATTCTGCCAGATGGCCGGAAGAGGAAAAGGACGTGCTGCCAACCCCGCCAACAACAACGATGAGGCATGCAACCCTCATCTTTCTGGAGGCCAGGACCGGGGTGGTCGCCGTGAAGGAGTTGATCCCCTCCACCAAATGCTGGAGAATCAAAATCAGCTCATCCAGAACTTGACTCAAGTGGTGGACAACTTGCATCAAGTTCCACCTCCACAAGCTGCACCACGCCAACCAAGGTTGAGTGAGTTTCTAGGAACTCAACCTCCAAAATTTGCAAGTGCTGCTGAACTTCTGGAGGCAGATGACTGGCTAAAGACCATTGAAAGCAAGATGAGGATCATCCAGTGCCAAGGGTATGAGAGGGTGCTGTTTGCCTCTCATCAATTGAATGGACCTGCTGCTGATTGGTGGACCGCCTACGTGGCTGCCCATCATGACCCTGAGAACATCACTTGGGAAGAGTTCAAGCGTAGCTTCCGCAACCATTACATCCCAAGAGGTGAACTGAAAAACAAGAGGAAGGAGTTTTTGGGACTGCAGCAGGGAAACATGACGGTGAGGGAATACCTCACTAAATTTACTCAACTATCCCGTTATGCCCCACAGGACATAGAGACTGATGAGCAGAAACAAGATTGTTTCGTGGAAGGACTTACCGCAGAAATGCAGTGTGCAATGTCCTCAAATGAGTATGAAAGCTTCCAAAAGATGGTGGACAGAGCATTTGTGGTGGAAAGGAAGCTAAAGGCCTTGGAAAATGAGAATAAGAGGAAGGCCGGGTGGTCACATCAAGCCTCAGGGAGCAACACCCGTCCACGTCTGATGCAGCAACCTACAGGGCAGACGAACCATGCTGTGGTACCCTACTCAGCACCAAGAGGGTACAACCCGAACTACAGGCCTCCCGTAGCACCAACACAGCCACAACGTCAGTTTGTACAGCAGTCTCGCCCCGCATATCCACCTCGACCAGCAGTACAGGGACCTCCAAACCAACCCCAAGACAACAAAGGCCAGACACCTAAGGTTGGGGTGCAATGTTTTAGCTGCGGTGAAGTGGGGCACTACGCCCATAAATGCCCAAAGAAGAAGCCCGTACAGCCACAACAGCAAAATGTGATGCGAGGACGGGTGAACCACATCACTATGGAGGAAGCGCAAGAGGCACCCGACGTGGTAGTTGGTAAGTTTCCTGCCAATCTACACCTTGCAACCCTGCTGTTTGATTCTGGTGCTACCCACTCGTTCATTGCTCAAGGGTTTGTTAAGAAGCATGACCTAGCAACCGCACAAATGAACCATATGCTAGCCGTAAACTCTCCAGGTGGAGAAATAAGGACAAGACAAGTGTGTCCCAAAGTGAACCTAGACATTAATGGGGTAGTATTTTCTGCTAACCTCATAGTGATAGATTCACAAGGGATAGATATTATCTTGGGTATGGATTGGTTGACAAAACATAAAGGAATCATCCATTGTTCGACCAGAACGGTGGAACTATCTCACCCTAGTGGCACAAGAGTAAAGTTCATAACAATACACGAGCCTAGGAGGGACATTAAATTAAATCAAGTTGAGGTGAAAGTTGAGGAAATCAGGACCATCAGGGAATATCTAGATGTTTTTCCGGAGGAGTTGCCAGGTATGCCTCCCGATCGTGAAGTGGAATTCGCAATTGAGCTAGTACCTGGAACAACCCCGGTTTACAAAAGACCTTATCGGATGGACTCCAAGCAGCTAGAAGAACTCAAGGATCATTTGAGAGAATTGACGGAGAAGGGGTATATTCGCCCTAGTTCCTCACCATAGGGAGCTCCGGTGATATTTGTGCCCAAAAAGGACGGAACCCAAAGGTTATGCGTGGATTACCGTGCCTTGAATGAGGTAACCATCAAGAACAAGTACCCATTACCCCGCATTGAAGACTTGTTTGATCAGTTGAGGGGAGCTTGTGTGTTCTCGAAAATTGATCTCAGGTCGGGATACCACCAACTCAAGATAAGGCAATCTGATATTCCCAAGACAGCTTTCGTATCTCGGTACGGACTGTATGAATACACTGTCATGCCTTTCGGGCTAACTAATGCCCCGGCATACTTCATGTATCTCATGAACAAGGTATTCATGGAATATCTGGACAAATTTGTGGTGGTTTTCATAGATGACATTCTCGTCTTCTCCAAAGATGAAGAAGAACATGAGAAACATCTAAGGTTGGTGTTGCAAAGGCTGAGAGAACACCAACTATATGCCAAGTTGAGCAAGTGTGAGTTTTGGCTGAAAAGAGTTCCCTTCTTAGGACATATAATCTCGGAGGGAGGAATCTCCGTGGATCCTGCCAAAATCGAGGATATACAGAAGTGGAAGACCCCTGAAAATGTCGGGGAAGTTCGAAGCTTCTTGGGATTGGCTGGATACTATCGACGGTTTATTGAGGGATTCTCCAATATCTCGAGACCTCTCACCAAACTGTTGGAGAAGGGAATCACATTCACATGGACGCCACAGTGCGAGACGAGTTTTCAGGAGCTAAAGAAAAGATTGACAACATCCCCAGTGTTGGTTATGCCAGATATGCAGAAGAATTTCACAGTGTACTGCGATGCCTCTGGAAACGGGTTGGGATGTGTTCTCATGCAAGAAGGGCATGTCGTGGCATATGCATCCCGACAGCTTCGGAAGCACGAGAAAAACTATCCTACGCACAACTTAGAACTAGCCGCAGTGGTACACACGTTGAAAATTTGGCGACACTACTTGATGGGGAAGATGACAGAGATATATACGGATCATAAGAGTTTGAAGTACATTTTCACACAGCCAGATCTCAACCTCAGACAAAGGAGATGGTTAGAGCTAATCAATGACTTTGATGTGGGCATCAACTATCATTCTGGGAAAGCAAACGTCGTGGCCGATGCTTTAAGTCGGAAAGTGCAGGTCAATAAGTTGGGCTTGAAGGACATGCCTACAGAATTGAAGGACGAGGTTATAAGGCTCAATCTATGCCTGGTAAATAGTGGGGAAGCCATCGCCATGGAAGTGGACTCCACACTCGAGCAAGAAATCCGCGAGGGTCAAAAGAATGACGAGAAGATACAAGAGATCAGACAACTCATCAAGGAAAATAAAGCTCCTGGTTTTAGAGAGGATGAACAAGGTACGGTGTGGCACGGAAAAAGGATATGTGTGCCTGAAGTAAAGGAGATTCGTGAATTAATTTTGAAGGAGGCTCATGATTCCGACTATTCCATTCATCCTGGGAGTACGAAGATGTACCAGGACCTCAAGAGCAGGTATTGGTGGTATGGCATGAAGCGAGATGTCGCGGAACATGTTGCCCTATGTGACACATGTCAGTTGGTGAAAGCAGAACATCAACGACCCGCAGGATTATTGCAACCACTCAAAGTGCCTGAATGGAAATGGGAAGAAATCAGCATGGATTTCATCGTGGGATTGCCTAGGACCCAATCAGGATATGATTCGATATGGGTCATCATTGATAGGCTAACCAAGGTAGCTCACTTCATCCCCGTGAAGGAAAGCTACGTCGGATCCAAATTGGCAGAGTTGTACATGTCAAGGATCGTGTGTTACCATGGAGTGCCAAAGAAGATTGTGTCGGATCGAGGGACACAGTTCACCTCAAGGTTCTGGCAGAAGTTGCACGAAACCATGGGAACCCATCTGAACTTTAGTTCTGCCTATCATCCCCAAACTGACGGGCAGACGAAAAGAACCAATCAGATTCTTGAGGATATGTTGAGAGCATGTGCACTCAAAAACAATAGGAGTTGGGACAAGAACATACCGTATACGGAGTTTTCCTATAACAACAGCTATCAAGCTAGTATGAAGATGTCACCGTTTGAAGCTTTGTACGGGAGGAAGTGCAGAACTCCCCTATTTTGGAACCAAACAGGGGAAAGTAAAGTGTTTGGTCTAGAAGTACTACAAGAAGCCGAGGCGAAGGTGAGGGAAATTCGCAACAACTTGAGGATAGCACAGACACGCCAAAAGAGCTATGCCGATGTACGAAGAAGAGAGCTCGTTTTCAACGTGGGAGACTATGTATATCTCAAGGTGTCCCCTATCAGAGGACTTCGTCGGTTCAAGGTGAAAGGGAAGTTGTCACCTCGATACATCGGATCCTTTCAAGTTCTGGAAAGGAAAGGCGAAGTGGCGTATCAACTAGAGTTACCGGCTCATCTATCGGATGTGCACGATGTATTCCATGTGTCACAACTCAAGAAATGCCTGAGGACGCCTGAAGAGGTGTTGTCCATGAATGAAGTGAACGTAGCCGAGGATTTGTTTTATGCCGAGCAACCATACAAGATTTTGGAGACAATGGAACGCCTCACCAGAAATAAAAGAATCCGGATGTGCAAGGTGCAGTGGAAGCATCACTCAGAAGAGGAAGCCACCTGGGAGCGGGAAGATGGGCTCAAGGCACAATTTCCGGAATTGTTTTTTAGAACCACCAATCTCGAGGACGAGATTTCTTTTAAGGGGGGTAGAGCTGTAACACCCCAAAAATCTTGTTAAGAACCTAAATCATGTTAAGAGGGGAATTTAAAAAATTTTGGACGTGTTGCATGTTTTGCAAAAATTCAAATTCAAACTGGAATTCAAATTAAACTCAAAACAGAAAAGAAATAGAAAAAGAAAAAGGAAAACAGAAAAAAAAACTGGCCAGCGCGCCGTTTCCTCCCACTGACAGGCGGGGCCCGCCAGTTCATCGTCTACCTCGAGCCAGCGCCGGACTCTCTCACCCGAATCGAAACCGATCAGGAATTCTCGCGTATTCCAGCCGAATTCCGTTCGGGGGCGACGCAAACTCGATCTAAACCACCCCGCCGCCCTCCCCCGTCTATAAAAACCCCGACCCTGTCCCGTTTTTCCCACGCGATCCGCCGATTTTCTCTCCGGTGAGAACCCGAGTTTCTCCGGCGAATTCTGGCCGATCTACACTCGGAAATTCTGATCTAACTCGCTGGTCTTGATCCACCGCCTCTGGGGAACCTTGCAGGTGCAGAAAACTCGGTGACTTGCGGTGTAAACACAGCGCTGACGAGCCTCGCCATGAATTCACCTCGGACCTCGTCGCCGATCACCTTCCAGGACCTCTGAGCTCAAGAAAACCCCCGAGGTGAGATCCCCGACCTCTCCTCCACCGATCTATGCCATAAGATCACAGTTCTAGGAAGAATTCTCGAAGATCCGAAAGTCTCCGGCGAGATCGCCGCTTCCCGCCACCGTGCGCCACCGGCAGCGCCGCCCGCGCTTGATCAGAGCGACGTGGCCGCTTGTGCGTCGTTTATTTTAAATCGCACGGTAGGGTTTAAATCCCCGCGTACCGGTTCGACGTTATAATCTCAGCCGTCTGTTTTAAATCGGACGGTCCACGTCAGCCCCGCGTTATAAAGACTGGAATTCTTACGTGCTACCCCTTGGGGTTCTCGGGAAATAAGAGCTAGCCCCGGAAACTTCTGATCTAGCCCCTGGAACTTCAGAAAATCATGTAAATTCATTTAAAAATCAATTTTAGCCCCTGGACTTAATAAAAATTAGGAGAAACTCCTCTGTTATGTGTAGCTAGACCCCTGAAAATTCTTAAAATAATATTATAGACCCTGTAGTGGGGTGAGTTTACCTTTTTAGCCCTGTTTAATATTTAATTTGGGAAATTGAATATGTGGCTAGTGTTTAAAATTTAAAAAGTGGGACAAACATATTGTCAAAATTAAATTAAAAACTTTCTCAGTATTTAGAAAACTTTGGAGTGAGATAAAAACATATTTTGGGTTGAAGTAAATCTGTTTAATTTATTATTCACATCTAGGGACACATTTTTAAGTAAAAGAATAGTTCTAGAAAATAGGGAAAATAATTGTAAAATAGTTCACATCAGAGGAAAAGGTCAAAAATATATTAGGAAATATTTTAGATCAGAACCTATTCTGTTTAGATTATGTGTCTTGTTATTTTTATAATAAAGTTCCCACTTAGGCATAAGAAATAAATCTGAAAATATAGCAACTAATAAATGATAAATGGAGTTTCTAAAATCCAAAGAATTCAGTTTAGGGTTGGTAGAAATTATGAAGGCACATATGGAGAAGGAAAATACCTTTCATGCATACTAGGTAGTTAAAAGGTGTAGTAATTGAATATAAGGAATTTATTTAAATTGGAAACTCATATATATAGTATGTAAGTATAAATGTGAACACCAAAAGTAGGAATCATATACATATGATCAAAAGTGCATGCAAGCCACAAATCAACACACATAGAGTAACCACAACACATATAATTGTGAATGACTTTCATAAATGTGAATGTGTGGTTTGTATGAAGTGGAAGTGTGAACTATGTCTTATGGATTGTTGTTTTTCTTTTGCTATGTGTGATGGTATGATGTAGAACCTGCTCAAGAGCAAGTTATTCCTTTCCAAGATCAGGACTACCCATTTCAAGAGCAGCAGGAAGGAGGCAAGTGTCCTTGACCACTTTGATCCTATACTAGGATGTTTAGATAGAATTATTGCAATGTCAAGTTAAATATGAAACCCATGCTAGGAAGTTTCCCTAGAATTGCATTACCTTGTTTCCTTGTAGCTTGCGTTGGGATTTATTCTATCATGTCATTTATTATTATGCATATGCTTAGCCATGCTTAGAATGGGATGTTTGGGATATGAGATCATCAGTTTATTTTACCATACTCTTGAATGAGATATTGTGAGTTATGTAGAGGTAGGGATCAAGGCAAGTTGGATGTTTTGGTTGTGTGCTGGGTGCACGAGACTCGGGTTTGTGTTTAGTACTTGCCTGGATCCTAAGGACCGGTTCATGGAGCATGTAACCTGGCTTTACAGTGCCAACCACATGCTGAGATGGGGCAGCTTGGCCAATTAATTAGGTGTATCCCCGACGTAGTATGGGTGTGTTGGATGGTGCGGGGAATAGGTGTCAGCTGGACTACCATATGAACCGCAAGGCTCAAGAGGGGGCCACTGCAGCGGGGTTGGAGCCTCTTGTATGCTGTTAGGGGTGAAACCTCAGTGGGCCCACGCTCGTCGGGAATCCCTTTGTAAAGTCTTCGTAGTGATCTCCTGGCTACACACCTGGGAAGTGTGAATGTGGTTCGTAGCCACTGGCATAATGGAGGTTCTTTTAGTCCACCCGGCAACGGGGGATGAAATCACTACATGTGGGTACAGTGGTGCAAACTCTGCAGAGTCAAAACTGTCATGACAGCCGTGCTCACGGTCAAGAGCGGCTTGGACTTATTCATGATTAGAGGAGTGATGGTTTTGGAAGTTTTGGATGTTAAGCGGGGAGCTTAACAATGGAAATGATGTTATGGTTATTGGATTATGATGATGGGATGGGAGATTGGGACCATTTCACCTGTGTAGTAATGTAGGTGCTTAATAAGCTAAGGTGATAGGTATTAATTGCGTAGTGCTTTAACCATGAGTTCAACCCCTCCTTGTTCTAGCCATGCATGATATAATTTTCCCACACTTGCTGAGTACCATTGGTACTCAACCTTGCATATTTTGTTGGTTTATATTGCTGCTCAGGTCAAGATAATGAGGTGGTGTATAATGACCAAGACTTTGGACCCGAAAAAGGTTTCTAGGTTCATGGAGACCCCCGGGCAACGCCTGTGACGGAGCCCTCAAGGATAATATTCCGCTGCTAGTTTATTTACTTGTGATGAACTTATTATTGTCTATCGAGACATTTGCTATGTAAGACTTATTTATATTCGACACCTGGCTTGTGATAAATGATGCTTCACTATTTGTCATCACATGTATGAGAAAATGATCCTGGCATACATGTGATATTCACTCGGTTGTTCTTCGGAGAAACCGGGTGTGACAACTATTGCATAAGGGGCTCGCCTAAAAGTACATCCTTATTAGCAGTTTTACAGTAGCAAATTCATATGCCTTGAGCATCCCAAATCGAAAATCCACAATCAATCAAACAAGAAACACTTCATCCCGATATTGTTTTGCCCAAAATGGAATATAAACTTAGAGAGTTCTACATCTATAGCATAATAGTTGCAATACAATGAACTTATGAATTTCACACCAACAATGACTCATTTCAATTCATATGGAAATACCTACTATGTCACAACTCAGTGAATAAGAGGTACACAATAACCATGAGAGACGGTGATTCGAATCAGGACACACCCGGAACACATGACACATACGCCGATCAGAAGCATCTTACCGACTACTTCACACACGTCATATGTAGTAACTTTCACCCGTCACCCCAATGCCAAACCAGTTCTACCGGCCCGTCAGAAGACCCACTACACGGAACACGTCGAAGTTGCTCCGCTAGTGGGTTTACACCTCTGACACCAACTCCCAAAGGATGGCGGTATAAGTTTTAACACGAGGGTACCCGAGTTACATCGGTTTCCTAAACCCCATATATCCAGCATGCATATGGTACTATTCAAACTTGCTCAACAGGGCGGCATACAGATCGGTCCTTAACCGACACAGGTAGGGCTACTTCTCTCAGACCTCCACGTCCTGCTGGCCCTACGACCTGCCCGGTCTCAGTTTTCATCCCAGTGAATTCAATCTGTAGAATCATACCAATTTGAACCAAATTCCTAGCCTCGGGAGTAGCTTCCAACTACCCGACTTGTACCGATTTCTATACAATTAAGCCTAGCAGAAACTACACGAGGGTAACCTGTTCTACCCTTCTACTCCAAGGATTTTTGGGTTATGCAATTGGAGTGTCAATCACCCTTGACCTAATGCACAATACACACTAGACTGATAAAAGTGATACAAAGTAAAATATATCTAAAAGCTTGTTAAATGCAACCCGGGGCTTGCCTTATATTGCTGCAGGTTTGATCTTAAGTAAATGGCAGTAGCTTGTCAATGAGTAATGCCTCAACTTTCTGCTCCGAGTCGATTGCCTTGTCGAACTCCTTCGTTGTGTTTCCTACCGATATGAATATGCACAAGTTTATTGTGCAAGTAAGAGAATTATAAAACAAAAGGTTTTACGACTTAAGAAGGGTTCAGACTAACTAAGAATTGAGTTCTTCTGTGTGCTGAAACAGAGTAAAATGGATTTGAGCAGTGGAAGTTTTGGAGTAAGCTCAAAGGATCTATATAATAGACATAAGTAGGAAGTTGGAAAGAAATAACAGAAACTGGAGAAGATGACTTTAAATTCAGCTGAAATTTTTACAGTAGTCCATAGATCATACAGAGGTATGGCTTGTAAAATTTCAGATAAAATTGATGGAGAACATGTTCTAAAGAATTCTCTAAGCTATTTGGCTCCCCTGAATTTCTAAGGAAATTATAGGGTTTTGGCATGCTCCAATTTAGGCTTTTCGGAATCTTGGGATTATTATGAGTCTATAGGATTTGGTTTCACCATTTTTGGAGCTTCCTACAGAGCTATATCTAATTTACATGTTTGGAGGAAATGCTGAAAATAGTTTCTGTTGTTTTTCCAATTTTTCAGGGACCTAGGGAATTGGAACAACATTAGACCTACTCAATCAAGCACAATGATGCTGAAATTTTAACTGGAGATCAGGGGATTTATGATTGACACTCTAGCTAAAATTGAGAATTTTCTATTTAGAAGAACTCCTAGAATTAATTTTCTAAGTTTTACTTAAAGAAATTAATAAGTCAAATCGAAGTATTTTCATACAAATTATGATACACCTCTGGATAGTGCTTATCAAGAGGATTATAACGAAATCTGTTTGAGGATTTTTGGACTTCCCTACAGAAAGTTATGAGCTCTCAAAGTTTGAACATTTTCTGGATTTGTTTTGCTACAGAAAAATCTCTTCACACACTGCCAGTGGCCCCCCCGGGTCAGGTGTTCCTGGAACCTCGCACCGAGGGCACCGCGCGCACAGGACAGGGGGTGGCGCACTTCGTTCTCCCACTACGACGGATCCTTTTCACTGCAGTTTCGCCCTACATGACCCTCAGCACATGGCGCAGCCGCCGGGCAAGGTTGTGCAGCGTGGAATCACCGGGAAAGCGGTCGGCACCGGCAGCGGCGGTCAGCGACGTGGTGCTGATGATGAACAACATGTCCCGAGCCTATTCTGACGAGCAAACTTGCCGTACAGCACCACTAGCTATCATAGAACATCAAGCTACACCCTAATCTTGCAGAAAACGGCGGGAACTATGAGCTCGACGGTGACCCGCTCCGTTTTGGCTGCCGGCGGCAAATTCTCGTTGCTCAGCTCAACGGAGGGCCGGTTTTTCCAGGGTTTTGGTCCGAAGGGTCATCGGGGGCCCTAGTTTCTATGGCAGAACCGATTTTGGATTGATCAAGCACTCAGGGAGAATTTCCTGTTTGGAGTTCCCTCAGTTCTTCATGTCTACCGGCGCAAAAACTCAGAATTCTGGCTAGCCGGTGTTTGGAGCGAGCAAGGGGGTGCGGGAGGAGCAACTAGACGTCCGCACTAATCTTTGGGTGCGTGTGATCGGGCCGGACACGCCTTGAAATGGCCGGGAGACGATGAACCACGGTGGTGCAGTTTTGCGTTGAACCGAGGAGGATGAAACGGTGTGCACTGATCTTAGGACGCCAGGAACGCGTCAGTGAGGTGTGGAAGACGTCGAGTGGAGGCCGGCGTAGCTCCTGGACGGCTAAGCTGGGCGCCAACACTTGCAGAAGTTGATCGACAATGAGAGCAGGGGAGCGGGAGCGTGTTCTTCGGTTTGAGCGGGCGAGGGAGCGTGCGAGCAGGGGAAACGGGACTTTGTTTGTGCATCACCAAGGCTTATCGATCATGGAGTGAACCGCCTTCGGAAGCAAAGGCACAGACACAAGCAGCTCGGTGGCTGCCTCGGTGTAGCCTGCACCCTCAGTGGCGTGCTCACGCAGAAAAGAACTTCGATGGGTGTCTCTGTTCCACTGACAGGCGGGTCCCACTGACATTCCCCTCCCCAAACAACAGTGGCTCCCAAAATCAAATTCAAAGTTTGCAGCAAATTCCGAAACTGAATTTGAATATAGTTGAGTTAATCCTCTCTTGTGCTCCAATTTTAAATGTTGTGGTTTGTTTTCCTTTGTGGCTAAATTTCCTTTGTAGCCTTTCATTTATTCCATGTAGCAAGATTTCAAATTTAAAAACCCAATTCAAACTGAAGTCGACCCTGCGAATTTAAATCCTACAGACAATCTAGAAATATTCTTATCAAAAGTGGGATTTCACATCCGTCCCATCTTAAAAAGAATCTCGTCCCGAGATTTCCAAAGAAGAGACAAAGTGGTGGAGAAGGAATTACCGGATATGAGCGGACAACAAGTCCGGATAGTTCGAACGGAGGTACTCTTCACTCTCCCATGTCGTTTCCTCCATGGTATGATTGCTCCATAACACTTTATAGAACAATAGCGTCCGAGGTCGACCGAGACTTTTCATCAATATCCGGATTGGATGCTCGGTATAGGAGAGGTCCAGTTTCAATGTATCAAGGTCCTCGGTGCGGACCGCAATGGTATGCTTAAGACATTTCCGAAGTTGGGGCACGTGAAATATGTCATGCACACCAGTGAGGTTTGTTGGTAGCTCAAGCCGGTAGGCTACGGGTGCACATTTCTCCGTGATAGCAAATGGACCGATAAACCGGGGAGCGAGCTTTCCTTTTACACCGAATCGGTGAACTCCCTTCATTGGAGATACACGGATATATACGTGCTCTGCGACGTTGAAGTTCAGTGGTTGACGTCGCTAGTCCGCGTAGCTCTTCTGTCAAGATTGAGCAGCCTTTAAATTTGCTTGTATCACCTGAACTCTTTCTTCGGCATCATTGACAAGGTCAATCCCGAATGTCACCCTTCCACCGGATTCACACCAATTCAGTGGTGTGCGACATCTCCGGCCGTAGAAAGCCTCATGGTGCCATCTTGATACTCGTCTGATAACTGTTGTTGTATGAGAATTCCAGCAGCGGTAAATGATCATCCCAATTTTTACCGTGGTGGATGGCACACGCTCTCAATATATCCTCCAACACTTGATTCACCCTATCGGTTTGTCCATCGGTTTGAGGGTGATATGTGGAGCTTCTTATCAATTTTATTCCCAAAGATGCATGCAGCTGCTCCCAGAAACGAGCAACAAACAGTGCACCTCGATCTAAAACTATTGTTCTTGGAACTCCATGCAGGCATAAGATTCGTGCAATGTATAACTCCGCATATTTCTTGGCATTGAATTCAGCTTTTACCGGTATGAAGTGTGCTGATTTGGTTAATCGGTGAACGATCACCCAAATCGAATCATGCTTCTGAGATGTGAGCGGTAGTCCGACAATGAAATCCATATTCACATCTTCCCAGTTCCATGCCGGAATACTAAGGGGCTGCAGCAATCCAGATTTCTTCATGTGATCAGCTTTCACTCTCCGACACGTATCGCACTCGGATACGTATTTAGATACTTCCCGCTTCATCTGTGTCCACCAAAATTTGTTCCTCAAATCTTGGTACATCTTTTTGCTGCTCGAATGAATGGAAAATTTTGACAAATGTGTTTCGTCTAATATTTTCTTCCAAAGCTTCATGTCACGGGGTACGACTATACGGTACTTGAACCATAACGTAGCGTTCTCATATTTCCGGAAGCAGTTAACCTCTCATTTGTCTACTCTCTCCTGGATATGTGCCATGCCTTCATCTTTCTTTTGAGTCTCTACAATTTCATCTCGAATTGTAGGAATGAGGGCAAGATTAAACAACGACCCATAGGGAACCAAGCGAAGGCTCGGCTCTTCTTCTTCTATGGCATCCATGGTTAAGTTATGAACATGTGCTTTCTGACTAAGTGCATCAGCAACCACATTATCTTTTCCGAGATAGTAATGAATCTATATTTCATAATCCTTGGTTAACTGTAGCAATCTTCGCTGCCTCATATTTAGTTCATTTTGTGTGAAGATGTACTTTAAACATTTGTGGTTGGTGTAGAGGTGGACCAAGTTTCCAAGTAAATAATGCCTCCACATTTTTAGAGCAAGGACAACAGCAGCTAGCCCAAGGTCATGTGTTGGATAATTCTGCTCATGACTCTGAAGCTGCAGGAATCCATTCACGACCACTCTCCCTTCTTGCATATGCAGCAAAGACCGATGCTGGATGCATCGCAATAAACATCAAAAGATTTCATCGTATCGGGCTGCACCAATACCGGGGCTGTTTTGAGGTGCTTTACCAATGTTGAACGCTTCCTCACATGCTTCACTCCACACATATTTCTTGCCTTTATTCAGAAGCTCCGTCATCGATTTTGCAATTTTGGAGAAATTCGGAATGAACCTCCAGTAGTAACCCGCTAAACTGAGGAAGCTACGGACTTTGTGGACTGATTTTGGTGGACTCCGATTCAACACTTGGACAATCTTGCTCGGATCAACCTCAATGCCCCCCGCGGAAATAATGTGCCCAAGAAATGGCACTTGGCTGATCTAAAACTCGCACCTGCTGAATTTTGCATATAGCTTGTTATCCCGTAGTTGTTGGAGCACAATATGCAAATGGTCGGTGTGTTCTTCCTCCGATTTAGAATATACCAAGATATCATCGATGGATACCACGACGAACTTGTCTAACTCTGGCATGAAGACTGAATTCATCAAGTACATAAAATGGTCCGGAGCATTTGTGAGTCTAAATGACACGACGAGATACTCATACAAACCGTATCTCATTGAGAATGCCGTATTAGGTATGTCTTCCGCCCGGATTTTTATTTGGTGATATCCGGACCCAAGATACATCTTTGAGAAAACCTTAGAACCCACTAATTGATCGAAAAGCATATCGATACGCTGTAGTGGATACTTTTTCTTGATAGTTACGATATTTAGCGGACGATAGTCCACACATAGCCTCAAAGTCTCATCCTTTTTCTTTACGAACAACACGGAGCATCCCCACGATGATGAACTTGGCGGAATAAAACCTTTGCTTAACAAATCATTCAGTTGTTCTTTCAGATCCGCGAGTTCATTCGGGGCCATTTTATACGGTCTCCAAGAGATCGGTGTGGTTCCTGGTACTAGTTCAATCTTGAACTCCACCTCATGTTCGGGCGGCATGCCCGGTAAATCACCGGGAAACACGTATGGATATTCCCGGACCACTGGAATGTCCTCTAATTTATTAGCCTCAACGTTGTATACAGCAGTAACTTCCGGTGTGTAACACCCTCAATTTCACTACCATGCATTGCATACATTTTTCATGTAGAGAAGCATTTGAAAAGAAGTAGAAATGGAGAAAGAACCATAGAAATGGGGAAGGGAACTAGAAATGGAGAGAAATGGAAATAAGATAGCTGAATTGATCCATCCCAACTTTCCCCCTAATTTCCCCACCAAATTTCCTCAAGATTTTCCCAAATCTCCCCAAATTCCACAAAATTCCCCTATGGGGAATTTTCCCCACATTTGGGGGGAATTTCCCCCAAATTGGCCGCAGCCTTGAGGGGAGGGAAGCCCTAGGACTCTTTGGTTGAGTCCCAACTTGACTAGGATTCTTTGGTTGAGTCCCAACTTGACTAGGATTCTTTGGTTGAGTCCCAATTGGACTAGGACTCTCCCTTTTCCCCCCTTATAAATACAACCCCCAGCCCCCCTACACCATTGGCCGCAGCCCCCGGCCCCCCCCAAACTCGCCGAGTTGCCCCTGCCCACCCCCAATCTCGCTGAGTTGAGCCCCCCCACTTGCCAGAGTTTGGTCGCCGGTGAGCCCTGCCGACAAGCCCCATCGTCGAGCCCCGCCTTCGAGCCCCGTCGTCAAGCTCCGTCGTCGAGACCCACCGTCGAGACCCGCTGTCGAGCCCCGTCACGCCTCGCCATCACCGGAGAAGAAGCCCGACGATCTGCCCTACCATAATTCCCCACAGAAAAATCCCCCACTGCTGCCGTTGTTAAGAGGAAGGCCCTGCAGCAAGGAGGAAGTGAGGTAGGTCTTCATTACGCATCTTACGACGTCGCCTCTGTTTCTACGCATCTGTTTTCTTCGCCCCATTCGAGCAGAAACCTTCGCGTGTGGATAGATCATGTTTTGATTGATTTTTGACGGTGGAATTGATCTAGATCTTGTGTCAAGATCATCACCACATACACACTAGATCCCTACACCCTTTTTCATCATAAAACCCCATACAAGCCCATTAAAACATGCAAGAACACGTACAAACTGGTTTTATAAACTGCACTATAGGATTTGCATTCATCTACCCCATTGCATCTTGAGTAACGTTTGTGCATGATGATTGATTGCTGTAAATTTTGTATGTGCATGGTCGTGAGTAGAAGGACAAGCTCAAGAGGCCATCTACGAGAAACTACAGCACCAAGACTTTGAGACGCTTGAGCAACACGGACCACGAGAGCAAGGCAAGTGCCCCTTGACCATATTGATCCTATGTTTTCGAAACTGTTTTGATTGCGAAAACTTGTATGCTTGAGTCAACTTGATGGGACATGCTTTTATAGGAGTTTACTAGTTTTGTTAACCATACTCGTTTTTCGTTTTTGTTTCGCTTAACTTACGGGATACGGGAAGCTGAAATAAAACTTGTTAGCTACTGCACTCATGATATTAAAGATGATGAGAACTTGATGATGTTGATGAGCATGGAATCGGGGAGATCTAGGCAAGCTTGGTTCGTGGATGTTGCTGAATGAGATGGTGGTTTGCTTGCCATAGATCTAAGGACCGGTTCATTCGAGCACATGCCAGGAAAATAGTGCCACCAAAAGGATAAATATGGGTGTGGCTTAGCTAACTAATTAGGTGTGTTGCTAGCTTGTTATGGACCATTGGATGGCGTGGGGAATGGGAGTCGAGAGGGACTGCCCTGGGAACTGCATGGCACAAGAGGGGGCCCGTGGGTGGGAGAATGGAGATTCGATCCTGCCGGTGAAACCTCAGTGGGTCCGTACATCCTAGTAGGCCCTTTGTAAAGGATATTTTGTGATCTCTTGGCCATACACCAACGGTTGTGTACTGGTATAATGGCGGTTCTTTCTAGTCGCCGACGGGTGACGAAATCACGAACTTGTGGGTAAAGTGGTGCCACCTCTGCAGAGTGTAAAACTATCATGATAGCCGTGCTTCCGGTTACAAGCACCTGGCCAACTTCCATGATTAGAGGCAAAACTTGGGATGTTTATTCGGTATTGGTTATGGTATTGTCATTGGGATTGGTTTAGAGACTGTTTTGAGTCATGACAATGAATTTCATTTCGTTTATATGAATATGAGATGGTTATGAATATTTATGAGCATGAGATGAACTCGAGAAAGATTATTGGCTGGCTGAGACTTGATAAATGGTGAATTATGATGAAAGAATGTTGCTGATTTATTTGGTTATATTGGGATTTAACTCATTTAGAAATAGTTGCTGTTTTTACCATGTTTGTGAAATAAAATTTGCTTGCTGCAATGAGCCTTTTTATTCCCTACCTTGTTGTAAGCTATATGTCATACTTTTCCCACACTTGCTGAGTACGACATGTACTCACCCTTGCATTCCCACATATACATCAGCTGCAGGAGAAGAATATTTTGAGGAACATGTGGAGTACTAGGCATGGGCACTACCGTGAACATGCCTGTGGAGTTGAAGTTGGAGCATGCTGTTTTAGTCATTTGTCCGCCGTCGTTTAGAGACTTCCGCTGCAAGAATAAGTTAGATATTCATGAGTGAGACATTGAGCCATTGTAGTAAAGTACTTAAACACTATTTATTCGTGGTTATATTCTGAATTCAGTTTGTGGATTACATGTGTATGTGTGATGAACATCCAGGGCACACATAAGCATTCACTTGGTTCTATTTTCAGAACCGGTCGTCGCAAATTGGTACCAGAGCCACGTTGACCATAGGACACAGGCCTAGGTAGAATTGTAACACCCTCAAATTCATTACCATGCATTGCATACATTCTTCATGTAGAGAAACATTGTAAAAGAAGAAGAAATGGAGAAAGAACATTAGAAATGGAGAAAGAACTATAGAAATGGAGAATGAACCATAGAAATGGAGAAAGAACCATAGAAATGGAAAAGGGACTATAGAAATGGAGAATGGGACATAGAAATGGAGAATGGGACATAGAAATGGAGAGGGGAATGTAGAAATGGAAAAAGGGACATAGATATGGTGAGAAATGGAAAAAGATAGCTGAAATGAGCATTCCCGAATTTCCCCCAAATTTCCCCAGAAATTTCTAAATTCCCCAATTCCACAAAAGGAGAATTTTCCCCACATTTGGGGGAATTTAATCCCTAATGGTGCCGCACCAAATTAAGGGGAAAAGTTGGTTGAGTTTGAAATTGACTATGTGAGACCTATGTGTGCTGAATACATTGGCAATTAGGATAAAAGTTAGCATTAACATCCAAAGTTTTGAATATTGCCAAAACATTCTTCTGTGGCAAGGTCCGACAAGTTCTTTGTTAGGTCCGCCAAGTGTTGGCAAGATCCGACGCAAGGTCCAGAGAGCTTCTGTGAGGTCCGGAGCTTGTTTTTACGGAGCTCCCGTGAAGTTCAACTCGTAGAACTGCAGCGTCTTGTTTTTGCTTTTAACTCGCAATGTTTCAAACTTGCTTTATGGGAAGGTTTGCTTAGTATTACTTTGCTAAGTTTTTGGTGTGTTTTGGTGGTTATGGCTGTTATCATTTGATATGGTTTGCAACATGCTTATGTGACGTGCTCATGTAAGGTGTTGTGGTTTTCAAACTAATGTGAGTCAAGTCGAGGACTTGTGCTCGGAAGAATTGGTTGTTTATTCATGTGCAGGTGTTGCTTGAGTTCAAGACATGGCTGGTGACGGGATCCTTGGACTAGTCTCAGGGAGGAGATGAGGTTCCAACAACCAAGTTCGGGAGGAGCTGTGGTTGAGTTGATCGGGAGGTCGCGCAACATGTTTGGATCAAGGGCAGTGCATATGAAGGTTGCGTGTACGTCGTTGGAAGGTGTTTGCACGTGTGCAAGGAGTGCATGGATGTGGCAACATTGTTCCAAGGCGTGATGAAGAGAAGTGGACGTAAAGAATTGGTCGGAAAGGTCCAACCGGCTGGATTGCGTACTCAGGCTGAGGCTGAGTCGGATATGGCTCAAATATGGAAGATTTGAGTTGGTTATGATAGGATTTCGTGCTAGGCACGAAGTTGAGTTGTTTTAGTAATAGTTAGGACGTTCCTAAGGTGTTTGGAAGTCTCACGATTGCTTCTATCTGCAAATAGGAGAGTCCTGAGCAGTTATGGTAAGTTAGGATACGAGTCCAATTAGGAGTAGGAGTCCTAGATTGGAATGTTTAGCCTAAGGGCTGGCTATAAAAGCAAGGGAGGCCAGAGCTCTCGTGGGTAGAGAACTTTGGGCTGTTCCTCTTGTGTTTCTATTGAATAAAGTTCATAGTTTCGAGGAGCTTTTGTGCCTTGTTCGTCCGACTTGTTTTTCGTCAAGTCTTTCTCGCCTAGTTTCTGGACAGACCGACGTTGCTTCGGTGTTTCGTTCATAACTCGAGTTTTACGATCCGATTGACGTGATTCTTTTTGAGTTGTCTTCACAACTCAATTATCTATCATCTGTGAAATTTTCACGAGCTTCGGATCTTTAGTTTTTGAGATACACGAGTTTCTTTGCAGCGTTGCAGATCTGTTTTATATCGGGTAGAACAGATTGATCTTCGTTTAATGTTTTGATCGTATCTCAAGTTTTACTTCATGTTTTCAAGTGATTCTTGTTGCGTTGGATCCGTGACTTGATTATATACCTCTCTACTTGATTTGTCACGGTTGAACACGTTTGAAAACACTTGCACACACAGTTTCTTTAACTGATTGATTTTTTGCTGAGGGGTTTTTGTTGTTTCCGCTACGAAAAGTTTTAATCTACCATTCACCCCCCCTCTCGTAGCTTTTCACGTGCTCTTCGATCCTACAATTGGTATCAGAGCCAAGGTGCTATAATCTTTGTGATTTGCACGTGTTTTGACTAACCATCATGGAGAAATACTCCGCAAAACCTTGTGTGTTCAATGGCATCGATTTTCAGGTTTGGAAGGCGCGGATGGAGGCCTACATACAGGCGCAAGGCTTCGCCATATGGGAAAAGGTCTACCGGAACTTCGATGTACCACCCAACGATCAAGTTACGGCTGCGAACATGAGAGATGTTGACAACAACAACAAGGCTCGCAACTTGATCATCCAAGGATTGACTCAAAGCGACTTCGACCGTGTTGCACACCTCCGATCTGCATATGATGTTTGGAAAGCTCTTTGTGACTACCATGAAGGATCCAATACGATCAAGGAGGTAAGGCAAGATATGTTCAAGAAAGAATACATGCGTTTTGAGATGCAACCCGGTGAGTCAATTGACGACCTTTTTGCTCGCTTTAATAAAATTCTCAGCAACTTGCGTAGTGTCAATGTTAACTTTTCAGATGCTGAAAATGCTAGACAATTGTTAGGAGCATTAGATATGTCAATTTTGGAGATGAAAGTTACATCTATTCGTGAATCTACTGTCATGAGTTCTCTTACTTTAGACGTGCTTTATTCTAAATTGAAAACTCATGAAATTGACATCATCTCACGTAAAAACTCCAACAAGTCTATTGCATTTGTTTCGCAACATGACATGTCTAGTTCTAGTCAATCATCATCTAGTGGTGCACTTTCTTTGCTGTCCTCTCTAACCCTTGAAAAGATTGAAGAGTTTCCAGAGGAGGAGCTTGCACTCATCTCTACTCGGTTCTCAAAAGCATTGCAAAATGTGAGAACTAGAAGGAGAGGAAGCTCCGGACCTCAACGATGTTTTTAATGTGGTAAGACAGGACATTTTCGTACGGAGTGCCCTAACCTTTCAGGTCCGACTTCACGTGAAGAAAAGCAAACAAGGCCGAAGAAATCGTTTGCAAAGAATAAGAAGAAGAAAGTTTATCAATGCGCAACATAGTGCATAGTATGATCTCTGCACTTCAAGATTTCGGCTCAAGTGATGTGGACACCGGTAGTGATGAAGATGAAGAAGCTATGGCAAATATGTGCTGCATGGCGAGCAAGTCAAGTTCAAGCTCCGAGGAGGAAGAACAAAACAGCGACGATGAAGAGGTATGTCCCACTTGCGAAGAAATGTGTGATGCTATTTCTCGTGCCACTGTTATATTAAAGAAAAAGGATAAAAAACTTAGGAACAATGCTGTTAAAATTGAATCACTAGAATCTGAAATTAATCGTTTAAAAACTTTGATTCCTAGTGATGATTCTTGTTCCTCATGTGATTTGATTTATGAACAATTATCCTCTTTAAGAAGTGCACACGCATCTACACTTGATAAACTTGAACTTGAAATTGAAAAGAACAAAGAGCTTGCTGCACTTAATGATAAAAATTTGAAAGATGCTTGTTGTTCTACAATTGATTTGCATTGTTCTTCATGTGATGATCTGAATAAGAAACTAAATGATGCTATGAATGAGATTTCTATTTTGAACAATGCTTTACGTGTGCATGAAGTTAAATATTGTTCAAATTGCAAACTAAAAGGAAAAACTTCATGTGAAAACTGCTCTGATCTGTCCAATAAACTTGATGACATGCATAGGACACTAGATCGGTTTTCTAATGCAAATAAGAACCTAAACTTGCTGCTGAATTCTTCCAAGTCTTGTAATGATAAAACTGGTTTAGGTTTTAATTCTCATGCTCATGCTAAGGCACACCCACCTAAAGTTGTAAAGTCATTAGGAAGCAATTTGATTCAAACAGCTCCTAGACAAAAGAGGTGATTTTCAAATATGCAGGAGTACTGTCCCATTCGGGTTCTAATAAACGTGTTGCTTGCTCATCTAGACATGATAATAAGGTTATTTTTCATTGTACCTACTGTGGTAGAAATGGTCATATCATGGATTTTTGTTATAGACTAGCTAAACACGATAAGAAACAAAGAATACTTGCTAGATCACATAACAACCAAGCAAAATCTGCTAGACCGAATGTTCGGAGCTTGCAACCTGCTGTAATGAGTCAAAAACTTGCTCCCGGACCTACTGTTTTTTTGTGCTACATATAACACATCTTCTAAGTCAGTAGTTGGAAACAAAAATTTTCGATGTTTGGCTCATAAACCTGCTGTACCTTCTCAGCTTTCGCGTGTTATTCCCGCTGGACGTCGTGTGACTAAGTACTGGATTCCTAAAAGTCTTTTAACTAACCCCAGTATTGAGTCATCAACGTATTGTGCTGCTGTGTAGGTTTCACGTTTGAGGAAGGAGAACATTTGGATTGTGGATTCAGGTTGCTCACGCCACATGACCGGTAACAAAGAATGGTTCTCCTCTCTCTCTTTTGTGTCACGTGTAGAAAATGTTACTTTCGCCGATAACTCTTCTACTCCCATAATTGCTAAAGGTTCGGTTAGAGTAAACAATCTCTACACTTTGAAAGATGTGGCACTTGTTAAAAATTTGAATACAACTTGCTTTCGGTTTCACAATTGCTAGATGAAAATCTAGAGGTTAGCTTTGCTAAAAATTGCTGCAAGGTTGTAGATTCAAAAGGTGAGCTTTTGTTTAACATGTCTAGGTTTGGAAGAGTTTTTAAAGCTGATTTTGATTTGTCAACTTCTAAGCATCAGTGTCTAGTTGCTAATGATACAAAGGATCTATATTTTTGGCATCATAGACTTGGTCACATAGGCTTTGATCATCTCACTCGTGTTAGTGCTCTCGATCGCATACGTGGGCTGCCGAAGCTTAAAAAGGACAATAATATTGTGTGCTCTTCTTGTAGACATGCTAAGTTTGTTGCAGGTTCACATGCTCCTCTCACAATGACCATGACAGCTGAACCGGAACAACTTTTACATCTTGACACAGTAGGTCCGGCACGTGTTCAATCCTTCGGAGGTAAATGGTATGTGCTTGTGATTGTTGATGATTATTCCAGATATTCTTGGGTTTATTTTATGGCATCTAAGAATGAAGCTTTTAGTCATTTTAGAACTTTATTTCTTAGACTATCTATTGATCACCCAGGATCATTAAAAGCAATTAGAAGTGATAACGGATCTGAATTTAAAAACCAATCCTTTGATCACTTTTGTGCTGAAAATGGAATAGATTATCAATACTCTTCACCCTATGTACCACAACAAAATGGTGTCGTAGAAAGAAAGAACATGACCTTAGTTCAGATGGCTAGGACTATGCTTGATGAATATCAAACTCCTAGGAAATTTTGGGCTGATGCAATTGCAACCGCTTGTTATGTCTCGAATCGTGTTTTCTTGCGTGCTAAGCTTGGAAAAATACCATATGAGCTCCGGTTTGGACATAGGCCTAGTGTTACACACTTTAGGGTTTTTGGTTGCAAATGCTTTGTTAAGAAACATGGTAATCTTGATAAATTTGAAGCTAGATCTGTTGATGGCATGTTTCTTGGTTATCCATCTCATACTAGAGGCTACCGTGTGCTTTTACTTGACACTAACAAAATTGTGGAGACTTGCGAGGTTTCTTTTGATGAAGCTAGCCCAAGTACTAGCTCCGATATTGCAGGTCCCGATCCATATCCGCAGGGGGAGAGTATTTTTATTGAAGAAGATGAAGAAGTGGTGCTGCTGCCCGAAAACTCGGAAGTAAATAACGATCAAGCTGCTGATTTTGCACCACAACCAGCACCAACAGTCACTACTGCTGGTTCGGACCTTCCTCAATCAACAAGCTCTCCTAATCAAAGATCCGAACATGAAGAAGAAGGTGCTTGTGAAGTGTCTACTCCCCTCCGAGTACTCAAAAGTCATCCTCCACAACAAATCATTGGAAGCTTGCATGAACGAGTCACTCGGTCCAGGTTTTGCGATCCAAACTCTCATGCTCATTCTACTTTTGTTGCTTCTTTTGAACCCAAGGATATATCACACGCACTCACTAATGAATCTTGGATTAATGCCATGCAAGAAGAGTTAGAAAATTTTGAAAGAAATAATGTTTGGAAACTTGTACCTCCACCTCAAGGTCACACATTAATTGGAACTAAATGGGTATTTAAAAATAAGCAAAGTGAGGATGGGGTTGTTGTTAGGAATAAAGCTAGGTTGGTTGCTCAAGGTTTCACTCAAATTGAAGGTCTAGATTTTGATGAAACATTTGCTCCTGTTGCTAGATTAGAAGCTATAAGAATTTTATTAGCATTTGCTGCATCTAAAGGTTTCAAGTTATATCAAATGGATGTTAAAAGTGCTTTGCTTAATGGCTACATAGAGGAGGAGGTTTATGTTAAGCAGCCACCGGGTTTTGAAAATCCAAATTTTCCTAATCATGTTTACAAACTGTCCAAAGCCTTGTACGGTCTAAAACAAGCCCCTAGAGCATGGTATGTTAGGTTAAAAACATTCTTACTTGAAAAGGGGTTTACCATGGGTAAGGTTGATAAAACTCTTTTTGTACTTAAGCATGGCAATGACTCATTATTCGTTCAAGTGTATGTGGATGATATTATCTTTGGTTGTGCTTCTCATGATCTCGTGTCCAAGTTTTCAGCTATGATGAGTTCAGAATTTGAGATGAGTATGATGGGAGAACTCACATACTTTTTGGGGCTGCAAATCAAGCAAACAAAAGAAGGAACTTTTGTGCATCAAACTAAGTATACAAAGGACCTTCTTAAGCGCTTCAACATGGACAAATGCAAGCCTCTTCGGACACCAATGGGAACAGCAACAACACTTGAACTTGACGAAGATGGTGACCCGATCGATAAAAAAAGAATACAGAAGTATGATTGGATCGCTTTTGTATCTCACGGCGTCAAGACCGGACATACAATTCAGCGTATGTCTTTGTGCACGTTTTCAAGCTTCTCCACGTGCTTCACATCGCCAAGCCATCAAAAGGATTCTCAGGTACCTACATGGAACTCAAGAATTTGTCATTTTTCTTCCTTCTTCCTCAACCGTTTCTTTGAAAGCTTTTTTGGATGCTGATTTTGGGGGTTGTAGGATTGATAGGAAAAGTACTTCGGGTGCTTGTCATTTTCTTGGTAATTCACTTGTTGCTTGGTCCTCTAGAAAACAAAGTTCAGTTGCACAATCCACGGCCCAATCTGAATATGTAGCTGCGGCTAGCGCTTGCTCACAAATTCTTTGGATTGTTCAAAAACTTAAGGACTATGGGGTTGATTTAGATAGTGTTCCACTGTTTTGTGATAACACTAGTGCAATTTGTATTGCTAAAAACCCCGTGAAACACTCTAGAACTAAGCACATTGACATTAGGTATCACTTTCTTCGTGATAATGTTGAAAAAGGAAACATTGTGCTTCACCATGTCGATACTGAACAACAATTGGCTGATATATTTACAAAACCTTTGGATTTCACTCATTTTTGTTTCATTCTTAGTGAAATAGGGGTTATGCATCCTCATGGCTTAAATTGAGGGGGAGTTTTTGAAACTTTGAAAATCTATGTGTGAATCTGAAGCTAAAATAATATGAGCATAGTATTTCATACATATATGACTTTGTGATTCCTTTTACAGGCTGAAAGTTCTTACTACATTACTCATGTTATACATTTTGTAGTTTTTGCCATGACTAGTAATTGGAATAATTACTTACACTAAATCTGGTCATGATCGAACTTTCTTGCTGTTTTGAACTTGTTGCGTGCTCACAAGTGCTTTTAATCATAAAAAAATTAATCAAGTGATCAGCTCACATGTTGAGTTTTCAAATAAAAAATTAAGAAAAGATCAAGAGAATATGCATGCATTGCACTTCTTCTTTTGAGATTGCTTATCATTGCACTAAGATATGAACTTGGAAGGAATTGTGTATGACTAAAACCATGTCCTTAAGCTTCTGATTGTCAAATGACATAGGCTTGGCTTGGTTAGAATAAGGCTGATGCGGCATATAATCTCTTGCAAATATCATATGATCAACTTTGTGCCTTAAATGATTATGAAAAATAAAAATGCAGCAACAAGTGTCATGTTTTCAGGTTTTGAAATAGTTGAGTAAGGGAGATCATGACTTGCTTAAACTGAAAAATACATTTGATCTCTAGCATGGCTTACACTACTTTATGTATCTCATTGATGTGATAGTGTAAGTAACCTGATAGTATGACTTGGATGAGCTTTGTTTTGTATGTATATGTTATAATATGCTCATAACATTTAAAAATTTCTCTTTTGAACCTTGCTGAATACATTGTCAAAGGGGGAGAAATATGTATAAGGAGAGATTTTTTTACACTTTGCATATGTTATACACTTTCTTCCTTCTCTGATTTTAAAAAATGGGGAGAAATTAATAAAGGGGGAGAAATGAGTTTTCAAAGCTTTTCAAAACTTTTCATAAGCCAATGTTCGGATTTTAATTGGTGTTGCCAATGCATTCATCAAGGGGGAGATTGTGAGACCTATGTGTGCTGAATATATTGGTAATTAGGATAAAAGTTAGCATTAACATTCAAAGTTTTGAATATTGCCAAAACATTCTTCTGTGGCAAGGTCCGACAAGTTCTTTGTATTGAGTTCGAGGTAGCTCAACCTACAGTGGAGAAAGCAGTGCTGAACCACATCAAAGAAGCAACATTGGGAAGCATTCCTATAGTTCAAGAATATTCAGATGTGTTCCCGGAAGAACTTCCAGGTATGCCACCTCACCGGGACATTGAATTTGCCATTGATTTAGTACTCGGAACTGCACCTATAGCAAAGAGGCCATATAGGATGCGTGCTAATGAATTAGTGGAGCTCAAGAAACAAATTTAGGAGCAGCTAGATAAGGGTTTCATACGCCAAAGCTCGTCACCGTGCGGGGTGTAGCAGCCCTAATACCACGCTGTGAGGGACAGGACCTCATTGGGTGGTGTCGTGTTATGCGGCACCCAACAGCACACGGGTCGACGAAACACATCACATTACATAAATGAATTGCAGAAGCATACAGAAATATTTTTACAAATACTCATCTCAAAATAAGCTACAGCGGAAGACTATCACTCTCACGACTCATTTCTAAGCTAGCAACAAGGAAACAGTCCAGCCCTCGGACTGTTTCTCACTAGCAACACGAAGACAGTCTGCAGCGGCGAGGATGCTCTTTGAGTAAGCACTCGGAGGTTCCCGAGTCTCATCGGCATCCCTTCTCTTAAGCATGAAGTCAAATACCTGCAAAACAACTCGGATAGCATCCGTGAGCATAACGCTCAGCAAGACTTAACCGTCACACTAAACATGAAACTCTACGTGAGGTTATGAACCTAAAATAGGATGGCATAAGCATAATTAAACTCGCCTAAAAGTGAATCCTTACTTTCAGGTATTAAATGCAGCATTTTATGTAACCTTGGGCACGCCACATCAGGAGTCCACAATCAAACAAGAAACGCTTTCCCCCGTTGTAAATTGCTCATGGTGTAAAAGAATCGAGTTGGCCCTAGCCTATTCATCAAGATCCAATACAAAGCTAGTATGAAACTTCAAACCAATGTGATTAGTTCCTTTCTCATGCAAGTTCTTACTACGTCATGACTGTGAGAACAAGTATGCTCGGTCCATTCCGTGAGCGACGGTGATTCGAATCAATAACACCCGGACTACACGACACGTACACCCGTACTCGACGTTGCCTACAGCAACCATCACTGACGTCGTACGCGGCAGCCTTTCTCCTGTTTCACCCCCGTTGAATCGATCAAGTCGCCCCGTACAGCAGCCACTCTCATGGTGCACCTACCGACGTGAGATGTCATGAGAATATTCCCCACATACTGCACACCGGCCGTCCGCCTGAGGCGACCCGAAAAGTTCCAACGACAGCTTCCCGAGGTACATCGGTTTACTGGGTCCCATATAGCCAGCATGAGTCCAGTACACAACTCAAACTTGTTCAACAGGGCCGCATATGGATCGGTCCTTGAACGACATGGACAGGTCTATAGCACCCAGACCCCTATGTCCTGCTGCCCCCTACAACCTTCCGGTCTCACTTTAACTTGCTAATTCATTTTTGAACCAATCCCGTATGCCCCTGTTGTTCCTGAACCTGCGAGTAGCATCTCACCACTCGACTTCTACCGAACCTTACTTAAGCATGGCAGTTCTACACAGTGTAAGGACACCTACCCAACACTCCATGGGTCATTTGGCTATGCAAGAGGAGTATCAAACACTAGACCTAATGCACAATTCATATCCTAACCGAAAGCGAATACAAAGTAAAAACTTAAATCTGTTAAATGCAAACCGGAGCTTGCCTGTTTTGCAGGGTAGTCGTATATAATTAGTTAGTGTCCTTGTTGATCCACCCTTGACTCTCCGGAGCTTGATCCACTTCGATGAATCACTCCTTTGAATCCCCTTCGTTGTGGTTCCTATTGAAATGTATATGCACATGTTTTATAGAATGTAATGGAAAGAAGTTATAGGATGGAATTCTTAAGAACAGAGGTTGTGTGGAAAGGCCAAGAATGGTTTGGCTTGCCTCTGTTGTGCAGAGAAACAGAATTGATCTACTTGATTCTAATGTCTTAGTTATATACTAACTACTTCCCCCTAATGAACATAATAGATGAGCTGAAAGGATTTGAGTGCAACTGAAGAACAAGAACTCCAATGGCCTCAAAACTTTTACAGCAGGTTCTATACTACCTAAGGAGTTAGCTTGCCAAATTGCAGCTAATGTGGAGTTAAATTGTGTTCTCCATAATTCTCACATGTCTCTCATGTATTTCCACCTATGCATAAGTATTGAGAATAAGAACAGGGAGTTCAAGGGCTCAACTTGAGCTAATAGTTCACATGTGCGTTCCTGGTCACATGAAAGTAATTTGGTCCAAAATTTAGCCCTTTTACTTGAGTATTTCTTCCAGAACAATTCCTTAAGCATTTCTACTTAAAAGAATTAATTCTGAAGTAATGTGCATTTTCATGCTCAATTAAGTGAACTACAATTCTAAGTATGTCTCAGAGAGATTGCCTAAATTTTCCTATGATTTTTGGAGCTAGGGATTTCCCAGAATAGATTTTTGAAGTGAGAAACATTTTCTGAAAAATGTTTCTGGACTCTTATAAACACAGCAGTTTGTTTTTGGCAAATTCCTACTCAAATGATCTTCAAATGAGCTGAAAGTTTTCTAGAATGTCAACAATATGCTAAAGAATATTCTGGAAAAATTTTGGGATTTTTGGATAAACCAAACTCCCTCAATAATTCTTTTTCAGGAACATTTCAAAGATTTTTCCAGAATATAATGGTAACTTTCATACAAATCTGAGTTCATATTTGGATAGAACTCTGAAAGATGAGTCCAACCCAATTGGAATCACTCATTTTGGAGTTTTCTACAGGGAGCTATGATTTTCCAAAGTTTGAGCCAACACTGGAATTGTTTTCCTACTAAAAACTCGACTGGGCCCGCTTATTTAAATTCCAGCCAATCAGGACTGGGCCACACCGGGGTCCATGGGGTTTTGCACGCCAGCACACGGGATCCCGGCCACAGACTGATCCAGATTTAAAATTTGGGCCGCTGACAGACGGGGTCCACCCGTCGTCTTCCTCCTTCGGCCCCCTTCCCGCGCCCGCGTGTTCCCTCTCGCCGGAGCACGTCGGTGCTCGCCGGCCGGCCGTTCCCGGCCACCATCCGAACTAGGACTCGCTGCCACGGGGTTTAGGGCACCGAGGAACAAGGCTGTGGGTTGTGCTCGGGTTGCCGGTGGCCGGAACCAGCTCGGCGACGTGTGGCGGCTACTGTTGTGGTTCGGCGCCTTCGCCCAAGGTCTCCAGCCCACCAAAACCTGTGCCGACGAGCTCTACAGCACCAGTGGGTCTTAGGAAGAACTGACATGGTCGCAAACTTGCTCGGAAACGGCCGTAAGTGGGTCGTCATCATGCGACCGAATGGGTCCGCCATGAACACCCTCAGTAGAGCTCGAAATTCGTTGGTCTGAGGCGTTTTCATGCGATGGATGCTAAAGGAATTTTGATTGCCGGCTAATCCAGCATCTACTTGCAAGATTTGATAACCTACAGAGGATCAGAGGAGGAGAATTTTAAGGAACTGTACCGGAAGCTCAGGATGAGGCCGCTGGAGCAAAACTTCGAAATTTGCCGTCAATAGCTTACGGCATGGCCTGAGCTTTGGGTGAGAGCAGTGCGGTGGCCGTGCGCTCCCGTTGCCGCCCTTGCTTGGCCGTGAAGACTGCTGTGGCGAGCTGCCCACGTGCGCCCGATCACTTTCTTGAACTAGGTCGCCGCTGTGGCGGTTGTTCTCGGGCTAGGGAGGCCGAGGCTTGCTTGTTTTCGGGCCAGGGAGGTGGGGGCTGAGCTCGTGGCTAGGTTTAGCAGCTTGGGGGAGGGATGAGCGCGGTTGTTTTGCCGTTCTTCCGACCGGCTGAGCAGCGAGAGTGAGAAACGGCTCTGCTCAGTGTTGTCCGTGAGGAGGAGAAGGCAACCGATACTTGCTTCGGTCTGGGTAGTGATCACGCCGCTGGAACCGCCTTAGGGCGTTGGTGCTTGGGAGATTGAAGCAGCTGGTGGCGCTGCCGAGCCTCCCAGTGACTCCACGGGGAAAGCTGCCCGTGGCTCACGCGAGCTGTTCGGTGGAAATACACAGAGACTTAGACTTAGTGTGTAAGGCACACTTCAGCCCTATGACATGTGGGTCCCACTCCACGTTTATCTCCCAAATATCTTCTCATGCTGATCTTCTCAATTCTCACAATTTTCAAGTTTAAAATTCTCAAATTCAGTTTAAATTTGTATGACAAATTTGAATTTGGCTAGAATTTGCAAATGCTTCTCTTAAACTCCTTTTTGAGCCCACCCTACAAATGAAAAGTTTGTGATCAAACTTTTCCCTAAATTTCCAACTATATGGCTGCATGTTTATTCAAAGTTTTTGGCCACCACATGTGTGAACTTTGAATTTCAAATCTGATTTAAACTTGCATGCAAAGAGGTATTTAACTCCTTAATGGTTCAACAATTTTAAATAAAAATGTGAGCCTCATTTTTGAATACTCATCCATGTATTACTTTGCATGAAGAAAAGTTTTAGCAAGTCCCATTTTTCATGTCTTTGCCACACACATGAATTCAAACTTTGGTTTTTATTCATATACATTTTTGGGACTTTTACATTCCTCCCTCCTTAAAAGAATCTCGTCCCGAGATTACAAAAGGAGAACGAAACGGGAAAGGTAATTACAAACTGTACAACGCTAAAAGTTCCGGATAGTTGGTGCGGAGGTAATCTTCACTTTCCCACGTTGCCTCTTCCGTGGTATGATTACTCCACAGCACCTTGTAAAATTTGATCGTCCGGTTCCGGGTTACCCGGGTCCTTTCATCCAAAATCTGAACCGGTCGCTCGGTGTAGGTCAGATCCAGTTTCAATTCATGGATTTCCTCAGTGCGAACAGCAGCGGTGAATTTGAGGCACTTCCGCAGCTGCGACACATGAAACACATCATGGATACCCGCTAGGCTTGCTGGTAATTCCAGCCGATAGGCTACGGGTCCGCACTTCTCCGTGATAGCAAAAGGACCAATAAAACGGGGAGCGAGTTTCCCCTTTACACCGAACCGGTGAATTCCCTTCATCAGAGATACACGAAGATAAACATGCTCTCCGACGTCAAAATGCAATGGCCTACGCCTTTGATCAGCATAGCTCTTCTGTCGGGATTGTGCAGCCTTCAAATTTTCTTGTATCAACCGAACTCGGTCTTCGGCTTCGTTGACAAGATCAACCCCAAACAGAACTCTTTCGCCGGACTCACGCCAATTCAGCGGTGTGCGACACTTCCGGCCGTAGAGAGCTTCATATGGTGCCATTTTAATACTCGCTTGATACCGTTGTTGTATGAAAACTCTGCCAACGGTAGGTGATCATCCCAATTCCTACCGTGGTGGATGGCACACGCTCTCAACATGTCCTACAGCACTTGGTTCACCCTTTCAGTTTGTCCATCGGTTTGAGGTGATACGTGGAGCTCCTAATCAGCTTGGTGCCCAACGAGGCATGCAGCTGCTCCCAAAACCGAGCAACGAACAGCGCACCTCGATCTGAAACGATGGTCTTCGGGACACCATGTGAGCATATAATTCTGGAGATGTATAACTCCGCATATTGCCTTGCTCGATAATGAGTGTTCACCGGTATGAAATGAGCCGATTTCATCAACCGGTCAACGATCAGCCATATCGAGTCATGCTTCCGGGATGTGAGTGGTAATCCGCCGATGAAATCCATACTCACATCCTCCCATTTCCATGCCTGTATCTTCAAAGGTTGTAGCGGTCCGGCTTTCCGCATATGATCAGCCTTGACCCGTCTACACGTATCTCACTCGGATACGTACTTCGCAATTTCCCTCTTCATCCTCGTCCACAAAAATTTCTGTTTCAAATCTTGGTACATCTTGTTACTTCCGGGATGAATGGAAAACTTAGACAGGTGGGCTTCATCCAAGATCTTCTTCCAGAGTTTCATATGGCGCGGTACCACTGTACGGTCGTTAAACCATATCGTACCGTTCTCATCTTTCCGGATACATTTCACCTCAGTTGTCTAGTATCCTCCGTATGTGAGACATACCTCTGTCTCTTCTTTGAGCCTCAACAATCTCTTCACGGATCGTTGGAATGAGCGCGAGATTATAAAGCGCGCAATACGGAATGACACGGAGACTTGGTTCTTCCTCTTCCAACTCAGCAGCCGCCAAGTTGTGAACGTGGGCTTTCGACTAAGCGCGTCGGCAACCACATTTGCTTTTCCCGGATGATAGTGGATCTCAATTTCATAATCTTTGATGAGCTCCAACCATCTCCGTTGCCTCATATTCAGCTCCTTTTGTGTGAAGATATACTTCAAGCTTTTATGGTCGGTGTAGAGGTGAACAAGATTACCAAGCAGATAATGCCTCCACATCTTTAACGCCAACACCACTGCAGCAAGCTCAAGATTGTGAGTTGGGTAATGCTGCTCGTGGTTTCGCAGCTGATGAGACCCATAGGCGACTACGTGCCCTTCTTGCATAAGAACACGGCCGAGACCGATGCCAGATGCATCAGAGTATACATCAAATGGCTTCGTCATGTCTGGCTGAGCAAGAACTGGAGCTGTTGTGAGATGTTTCACTAATGTTTTGAATGCGTCTTCACATGCTGCATTCCATATGTATTTAGTGCCCTTCTTCAGCAGCTCCGTCAATGGTTTAGCAATTTTTGAGAAGTTCGGGATGAACCTCCGATAATACCCCGCTAAACCTAGGAAACTTTGGACCTCGTGGACTGATTTGGGAGATTCCCACTTCAGCACTTGTTCAGTTTTGCTGGGGTCCACGGCAATGCCCTCTACTGAAATAATATGGCCTAGGAAAGGCACTTGACCAATCCAGAACTAGCACTTGCTGAACTTGGCATATAATTTATGCTCCCGTAACCGTTGTAGCACAACACGCAGATGTTCAGCATGCTCTTCTTTTAATTTGGAGTAAACCAATATGTCGTCAATGAATACCACGACGAACTTGTCTAACTCTGGCATGAATACAGAATTCATCAAGTACATGAAGTGTGCCGGAGCGTTGGTTAACCAAAATGACATGACGAGGTACTCATAAAGTCCGTATCTCGTCGAGAAAGCTGTCTTCGGTATGTCCTCCGGTCGGATCCTGATTTGATGATACCCCGACCGAAGATCCATCTTCGAAAATACCTTTGCACCCACAAGTTGATCTAACAGGATGTCAATGTAATGGAAAGAAGTTATAGAATGGAATTCTTAAGAACAGAGGTTGTGTGGAAAGGCCAAGAATGGTTTGGCTTGCCTCTGTTGTGCAGAGAAACAGAATTGAGCTACTTGATTCTAATGTTTTAGTTATATACTAACTACTTTCCTCTAATGAACATAATAGATGAGCTGAAAGGATTTGAGTGCAACTGAAGAACATGAACTCCAATGGCCTCAAAACTTTTACAGCAGGTTACGTACTACCTAAGGAGTTAGCTTGCCATATTGCAGCTAATGTGGAGTTAAATTGTGTTCTCCATAATTCTCACATGTCTCTCATGTATTTCCACCTATACATAAGTATGGAGAATAAGAACAGGGAGTTCAAGTGCTCAAATTGAGCTGATAATTTACATGTGAGTTCCTGGTCACATGAAAGTAATTTGGTCCAAAAGTTAGCCCTTTTACTTAAGTAGTTCTTCCAGAACAATTCCTTAAGCATTTCTATTTAAAAGAATTAATTCTGAAGTAATTTGCATTTTCATGCTAAATTAAGTGAACCAAAATTTCAAGTATGTCTCAGAGAGCTTTCCTAAATTTTCCTATGATTTTTGGAGCTAGGGATTTCCCAGAATAGATTTTTGAAGTGAGATACATTTTCTGAAAAATGTTTCTGGACTCTTATAAACACAGCAGTTTGTTTTTGGCAAATTCCTACTCAAATGATCTTCAAATGAGCTGAAATTTTGCTAGAAGGTCAACAGTATGCTAAAGAATATTCTGGCAAAATTTGGGGAGTTTTGGATAAACCAAACTCCCTCAATAATTCTTTTTCAGGAACACTTCAAAGATTTTTCCAGAATATAATATTAACTTTCTGTAACACCCCAAAATCCTGTTAAGTGGGGAATTTAAAAATTTTTGGACGTATTGCATGTGTTGCAAAAATTCAAATTCAAACTGGAATTCAAATTAAACTCAAAACAGTAATGAAAAAGAAAAAGAAAAAAAAAGAAAAAATAAACCTTCCCGGCCAGTGGGCCGAAACCCACCAGCCGGCCCACCCAACCCCCGCGCCAGCCCACAGCCGCGCGCCCGCGCCCCCTCTCGCAGACAGGCGAGACCCACCTGTCATCCCCGAGCTCCCGATCGCGCCGACCCGGACTGTTCCCCCGCGCGCGCGCGATCGTAACCGACCGGAAAACCGCGCGTTCCCAGCCGACTCCCGGTCCCAGAAGACTCCAGCTCGATCTAAACCAACCCGCCGCCCTCCCCCGTCTATAAAAACCCCAGCATCATCCCGTTTTTCCCCCACGATCCGCCGATTTTCCTCCCGGTGAGAACCCGAGCTTCTCCGGCAAATTCTGCTCGATCTCCATTCGGGAATTCTGATCTAACTCGCTGGTCTTGATCCACCGCCTCCGGGGAACCGCGCAGGTGCAGAAAACTCGGTGGTTTGCGGCTCAAACACAGAGCCGAAGAGCCTCGCCGTGAATTCACCCCGGACCTCATCGCCGACCGCCTTCCAGGACCTCCGAGCTCAAGAAAACCCCCGAGGTGAGATCCCCGACCTCCCCTCTACTGATCTATGCCTTAAAATCACAGTTTTAGGGAGAATTGACGAAGATCCGAAACTCTCCGGCGAGATCGCCGCCTCCCGCCGCCGTGCGCTGCCGGGCAGCGCCGCCCGCGCTCGATCAGAGCGACGTGGCCGCTTGTGCGCCGTCTATTTTAAATCGCACGGTAGAATTTAAATCCCCGCATACCGGTTCGACGTTATAATCTCAGTCGTCTGTTTTAAATCGGACAGTCCACGTCAGCCCCGCATTATAAAGGCTGGAATTCTTACGCGCTACCCCCTGGGGTTCTCTGAAAATAAGAGCTAGCCCCGGAAACTTCTGATCTAGCCCCTGGAACTTCAGAAAATCATGTAAATTCATTTAAAAATCAGTTTTGGCCCCTAGACTTAATAAACATTAGGAAAAACCCCTCTGTTATGTGTAGCTAGACCCCTGAAAATTCTTAAAATAATATAATAGACCCTGTAGTGGGGTGAGTTTACCTTTTTAACCCTATTTGATATTAAATTTAGGAATTTGAATATGTGGTTAGCATTTAAAATTTAAAAGATGGGACAAACATATTGTCAATTCAAATTAAAAACTTTCCTAGTACATGGAAAACTTTGGAGTGAGATAAAAATAGATTTTTGGCTGAAATGAATCTGTCTAATTAATTATTCACATTTATTAGTTATAGGGACACATTTTTAAGTAGAGAATAATTCTGAAAATTAGTAAAATAAATGTAAAATAGTTCACATCAGAAGAGAAGTTCAAAAATATATTATTTAATATTTTAGACCCAAAACCTATTCTGTTTAGATGAGGTGTCTTACTATTTTCATAATAAAGTGCACATTTAGGCATAGGAAATAAATCTGAAAAATATAGCAAGCTAGGTATAAATAACTAGAAAATGATAAATGAAGTTTCCAAAATTCAAAGAATTCAGTTTAGAGTTGGTAGAAGGTTTGAAGACACATATGAAGTAGGAAAATACCTTTCATGCATACTTGGTAGCTAAAATGTGTATCAATTAAATATAAGGGATTTATTTAAATTAGAAATTCATATATAGTATGCCAACATGAACATGAATATGAATACAAAAATAGGAATCATATGTACATGTTTAAAAGTGCATGTAAGCCAAAATCAACACACATAGAGTAACCACAACACATGGAAATGAGAATGGCTTTCATAAATGTGAATGTGTGGCTTGTATGAAGTGGAAGTGTGAACTATGTCTTATGACTTGTTGTTTTCTTTTGCTATGTGTGATGGTATGAGTAGAACCTGCTCCAGAGCAAGTTCTTCCTTTCCAAGATCAGGACTACCCATTCCAAGAGCAGCAGGAAGGAGGCAAGTGTCCTTGACCACTTTGATCCTATACTAGGATGTCTAGATAGAATTATTTGCATTGTCAATTGAAATATGAAACCCATGCTAGGAAGTTTCCCTAGAATTGCATTATCTTGTTTCCTTGTAGTTTGGGTTGGGATTTATTTTATCATGTCATTTGTTATCATGCTTATGCTTAGCCATGCTTAGAATGGGAAAATTGGTATATGAGATCATCAATCTATTTACCTTACTCTTGAATGAGATATTATGAGTTATGTAGAGGTAGGGATCGAGGCAAGTTGGATGTTTTGGTTGGTGCTGGGTGCACGAACTCGGGTTTGTGTTTAGTAGTTGTCTGGATCCTAAGGACCGATTCATGGAGAATGTAACCTGGCTTTACCGTGCCAACCACATGCTGAGATGGGGCAGCTTGACCAATTAATTAGGTGTATCCCCGGCGTAGTATGGGTGTGTTGGATGGTGCGGGGAATAGGTGTCAGCTGGACTACCATATGAACCGCAAGGCTCAAGAGAGGGCCACTGCAGCGGGGTTGGAGCCTCTTGTATGCTGTTAGGGTGAAACCTCAGTGGGCTCACGCTCGTCGGGAATCCCTTTGTAAAGGCTTCGTAGTGATCTCCTGGCTACACACCTGGGAAGTGTGAATGTGGTTCGTAGCCACTGGCATAATGGAGGTTCTTTTAGTCCACCCAGCAACGGGGGATGAAATCACTACATGTGGGTACAGTGGTGCAAACTCTGCAGAGTCAAAACTGTCATGACAGCCGTGCTCACGGTCAAGAGCGGCTTGGACTTATTCATGATTAGAGTATGATGGACTTGGAGGGTGTGAATGTTAAGCGGGGAGCTTAACATTGGAAATGATGTTATGGTTATTTGGTTATGATGATGAGATGGGAAATTGGGACCATTTCACATATGTAGTAATGTAGGTGCTTAATAAGCTAAGGTGATAGGTATTAATTGCGTAGTGCTTTAACCATGAGTTCAACCTCTTCTTGTTCTAGCCATGCATGACATAACTTTCCCACACTTGCTGAGTACCATCGGTACTCAACCTTGCATATTTGTTGGTTTATATTGCTGCTCAGGTCAACAGAATGATGTGGTGTTTAATGATCAAGACTTTGGACCCGAAGAAGGTTTCTAGGTTCATGGAGTCCCCCGGGCAACGCTTGTGACGGAGCCCACAAGAATAATTATTCCGCTGCTATTTTATTTACTTGTTATGAACTTATTATCGTCCATCGAGACATATGCTATGTATGACTTATTTATATTCGACACCTGGCTTGTAATAAATGATGCTTCACTATTTGTCATCACATGTATGAGAAAATGATCCTGGCATACATGTGATATTCACTCGGTTGTTCTTCGGAGAAACCGGGTGTGACAGAAGTGGTATCAGAGCCAAGGTTGCCCGTAGGAACGTGGACCTAGGTAGAAATGGACGTATTTAAGGGCCCTATTTTCTTAAAAACTATTTTATAAGGTGTGTGTTGAAAAGTGTTATTTAATGGAGTCACTTTCTTCATCTTACCCCAACTTTCATTGAAAATAGTATTTTTTGTTTAAAAGTTTATCTAACCTAAGTTTAAATGCTTTCTGTTTTAGATGGTTCGCATGATTCGCACCGCTCGCAAGTCCACTGGAGGGAGAGTTCCTGTAGTTGCCCTTGCCCAAAGAGAGGAGAGTCGTCCGGTGACGTACCTTTCCTACGGATTTGCAGTAGGAGGCTTGTTGAGCCGTCGTCGATGTATGCTCCAAGCCGTCGGCAATACGGGCAAGCTAATCATACACTATAGCTCCACCAGGACCATCCGTGAGAAGAGGGAAGAATGGAGTTCAGAGATGAGGATTATCCACGAAAATCAGCTGCTCAAGATCCACCGCTCTCCAGCCTGTTGAGCGACACAGGTCGATGCGGAGAAGGATGTCACCTGGGAGGCCATCACCTGCCAGAGTCACATCTATCGTCGGCACCTGGACAGGACTGAGTACATGTATGTCCTCCAGCGTGAGAGTGGTACAACGGAGTACAAGTACCTGCCCGTGCAGCAAGGGACTTCCCATGTGCACATGGACCTGTGCTTGGAGGATGCTGCTATGCTCAGCACTCGACTGCAGGAGTGTCAGCAGGAGCTTCAGGATGTTCGGGACACCCTGAAGGAAACCGAGGCGTTGCTTCGAGCCTGCTTAAGGGTGAGAGAAAGAGGAGATGGGAATGAACTGTGTGTCACCGTGAATGATACATGGACTCCTGACTCCCCAGATCGCCGGGCGATCAGGCGTCGTCGCACTTCTCCACCGGCAGCCTCCCCACCCAAAGCAGAGTCAGAAGGCAGCCGCAATAATGAGGAAGATCCCGAGGAGCCAGCTCAGTGATACGAATAGTGTAGAGTCCTTCCCTTAGTTTAGCAGGATGTCGAGTAGTCGAGTCGTTATCTTAGTTAATGGTGTGTTAATGCTTGGTGTGTGACGTGAGTTGTGGAAGCCATGAGCAATTATCCACAGCCTAGTCTTCAGATTGTTTTGCTTTGGTGTGTGAACCCACATGAAATAATAGTTCATTTATTTTTGTGTGAGACATGAACACTCAGAAAAGTATAACAAAGCCTCAACACTTCAAAGTACAAACAAGTGAAAGTAGTAAGATAATACGTAATGCTTTAAATTAACATTTGGTTGATCATGCTAGATGGCCAGAAGAGGAAAAGGTCGTGCTGCCAACCCCGCCAACAACAACGATGAGGCCTGCAACCCTCATCTTTCTGGAGGCCAGGACCGGGGTGGTTGCCATGAAGGAGTTGATCCCCTCCACCAAATGCTGGAGAATCAAAATCAGCTCATCCAGAACTTGACTCAAGTGGTGGCCAACTTGCATCAAGTTCCACCTCCACAAGCTGCACCACGCCAACCAAGGTTGAGTGAGTTTCTAGGAACTCAACCTCCAAAGTTTGCAAGTGCTGCTGAACCTCTGGAGGCAGATGATTGGCTAAAGACCATTGAAAGCAAGATGAGGATCATCCAGTGCCAAGGGTATGAGAGGGTGCTGTTTGCCTCTCATCAATTGCATGGACCTGCTGCTGATTGGTGGACCACCTACGTGGCTGCCCATCATGACCCTGAGAACATCACTTGGGAAGAGTTCAAGCGTAGTTTCCGCAACCATTACATCCCAAGAGGTGAACTCAAAAACAAGAGGAAGGAGATTTTGGGACTGCAGCAGGGAAACATGACGGTGAGGGAATACCTTACTAAATTTACTCAACTATCCCGTTATGCCCCACGGGACATAGAGACTGATGAGCAGAAACAAGATTGTTTCGTGGAAGGACTTACCGCGGAGATGCAGTGTGCAATGTCCTCAAATGAGTATGAAAGCTTCCAAAAGATGGTGGACAGAGCGTTTGTGGTAGAAAGGAAGCTAAAGGCCTTGGAAAATGAGAATAAGAGGAAGGCCGGGTGGTCACATCAAGCCTCAGGAAGCAACACCCGCCCACGTCTGATGCAGCAACCTGCAGGGCATACGAACCGTGCCGCGGTACCCTACTCAGCACCAAGAGGGTACAACCCGAACTACAGGCCTCCCGCAGCACCAGCACAACCACAACGTCAGTTTGTACAGCAGCCTCGCCCCGCATATCCACCTCGACCAGCAGTACAGGGACCTCCAAACCAACCCCAAGACAACAAAGGCCAGGCACCTAAGGTTGGGGTGCAATGTTTTAGCTGCGGTGAAGTGGGGCACTACACCCATAAATGCCCAAAGAAGAAGCCCGCACAGCCACAACAGCAGAATGTGATGCGAGGAGGGGTGAACCACGTCACTATGGAGGAAGCGCAAGAGGCACCCGACGTGGTAGTTGGTAAGTTTCCTGCCAATTTACACCTTGCAACCCTGCTGTTTGATTCTGGTGCTACCCACTCGTTCATTGCTCAAGGATTTGTTAAGAAGCATGATCTAGCAACAACACAAATGAACTATATGCTAGCAGTAAACTCTCCAGGTGGAGAAATAAGGACAAGACAAGTGTGTCCCAAGGTGAATCTAGACATTAATGGGGTAGTATTTACTGCTAACCTCATAGTGATAGATTCACAAGGGATAGATATTATCTTGGGTATGGATTGGTTGACAAAACATAAAGGAATCATCCATTGTTCGACCAGAACGGTGGAACTAACTCACCCTAGTGGCACAAGAATAAAGTTCATAACAATACACGAGCCTAGGAGGGACATTAAATTAAATCAAGTTGAGGTGAAAGTTGAGGAAATCAGGACCATCAAGGAATATCCAGATGTTTTTCCGGAGGAGTTGCCAGGTATGCCTCCGGATCGTGAAGTGGAATTCGCAATTGAGCTAGTACCTGGAACAACCCCGATTTACAAAAGACCTTATCGGATGGACTCCAAGCAGCTAGAAGAACTAAAGGATCATTTGAGAGAATTGATGGAGAAGGGGTATATTCGCCCTAGTTCCTCACCATGGGGAGCTCCGGTGATATTTGTGCCCAAGAAGAACGGAACCCAAAGGTTATGCGTGGATTACCGTGCCTTGAATGAGGTAACCATCAAGAACAAGTACCCATTACCCCGCATTGAAGACTTGTTTGATCAGTTGAGGGGAGCTTGTGTGTTTTCGAAAATTGATCTCAGGTCGGGATACCACCAACTTAAGATAAGGCAATATGATATTCCCAAGACAGCTTTCGTATCTCGGTACGGACTGTATGAATACACCGTCATGCCTTTCGGGCTAACTAATGCCCCGGCATATTTCATGTATCTCATGAACAAGGTATTCATGGAATATCTGGACAAATTTGTGGTGGTTTTCATAGATGACATTCTCGTCTTCTCCAAAGATGAAGAAGAACATGAGAAACATCTAAGGTTGGTGTTGCAGAGGCTAAGAGAACACCAACTATATGCCAAGTTGAGCAAGTGTGAGTTTTGGCTGAAGAGAGTTCCCTTCTTAGGACATATAATCTCGGAGGGAGGAATCTCCGTGGATCCTGCCAAAATCGAGGATATACAGAAGTGGAAGACCCCTGAAAATGTTGGGGAAGTTCCAAGCTTCTTGGGATTGGCTGGATACTATCGACGGTTTATTGAGGGATTCTCCAAGATCTCGAGACCTCTCACCAAACTGTTGGAGAAGGGAATCACATTCACATGGACGCCACAGTGCGAGACGAGTTTTCAGGAGCTAAAGAAAAGATTGACAATAGCCCCAGTGTTGGTTATGCCAGATATGCAAAAGAATTTCACGGTGTACTGCGATGCCTCTGGAAACGGGTTGGGATGTGTTCTCATGCAAGAAGGGCATGTCGTGGCTTATTCATCCCGACACCTTCGGAAGCACGAGAAAAACTATCCTACACATGACATAGAACTAGCCGCAATGGTACACGCGTTGAAAATTTGGCGACACTATTTGATGGGGAAGAGGACAGAGATATATACGGATCATAAGAGTTTGAAGTACATATTCACACAGCCAGACCTCAACCTCAGACAAAAGAGATGGTTAGAGCTAATCAATGACTTTGATGTAGGCATCAACTATCATCTTGGGAAAGCAAACGTCGTGGCCGATGCTTTAAGTCGGAAAGTGCAGGTCAATAAGTTGAGCTTGAAGGACATGCCTGCAGAGTTGAAGGACGAGGTTATAAGGCTCAATCTATGCCTGGTAAATAGTGGTGAAGCCATCGCCATGGAAGTGGATTCCACACTAGAGGGAGACATACGCGAGGGTCAAAAGAATGACGAGAAGATACAAGAAATCAGACAACTCATCAAGGAAAATAAAGCCCCTGGTTTCATAGAGGATGAACAAGGTACGGTGTGGCACGGGAAAAGAATCTGTGTGCCTGAAGTCAAGGAGATTCGTGAATTGATTTTGAAGGAGGCTCACGATTCCGACTATTCCATTCATCCTGGGAGTACGAAGATGTACCAGGACCTCAAGAGCAGGTATTGGTGGTATGGCATAAAGCGAGATGTCGCGGAGCATGTTGCCCTATGTGACACATGCCAGTTGGTGAAAGCAGAACATCAACGACCCGCGGGATTATTGCAACCACTCAAAGTGCCTGAATGGAAATGGGAAGAAATCGGCATGGATTTCATAGTGGGACTGCCTAGGACCCAATCAGGATATGATTCGATATGGGTCATTATCGACAGGCTAACCAAGGTAGCTCATTTCATCCCCGTGAAAGAAAGTTACAGCGGATCCAAATTGGCGGAGTTGTACATGTCAAGGATCATGTGTTACCATGGAGTGCCAAAGAAGATTGTGTCGGATCGAGGGACACAATTCACCTCAAGGTTCTGGCAGAAGTTGCACGAAACCATGGCAACCCATCTGAACTTTAGTTCTGCCTATCATCCCCAAACTGACGGGCAGACGGAGAGAACCAATCAGATCCTTGAAGATATGCCGAGGGCATGTGCACTCAAAAACAATAGGAGTTGGGACAAGAACTTACCGTATGCGGAGTTTTCTTATAACAACAGCTATCAAGCTAGTATGAAGATGTCACCGTTTGAAGCTTTGTACGGGAGGAAGTGCAGAACTCCCCTATTTTGGAACCAAACGGGGGAAAGTAAAGTGTTTGGTCCAGAAGTACTACAAGAAGCCGAGGCCAAGGTGAGGGAAATTCGCAACAATTTGCGGATAGCACAGACACGCCAAAAGAGCTATGCCGATGTACGAAGAAGAGAGCTCGTTTTCAACGTGGGAGACTATGTCTATCTCAAGGTGTCTCCTATCAGAGGACTTCGTCGGTTCAAGGTGAAAGGGAAGTTGTCACCTCGATACATCGGACCCTTTCAAGTTTTGGAGAGGAAAGGCGAAGTGGCGTATCAACTAGAATTACCGGCTCGTCTATCGGAGGTGCACGATGTATTCCATGTGTCACAACTCAAGAAATGCCTGAGGAAGCCTGAAGAGGTGTTACCCATGAATGAAGTGAACGTAGCTGAGGATTTGTCTTATGCCGAGCAACCATACAAGATTTTGGAGACAATGGAACGCCTCACCAGAAATAAAAGAATCCGGATGTGCAAGGTGCAGTGGAAGCATCACTCAGAAGAGGAAGCCACCTGGGAGCGGGAAGATGAGCTCAAGGCACAATTTCCGGAATTGTTTTCTTAGAATCACCAATCTCGAGGACGAGACTTCTTTTAAGGGGGGTAGAGCTGTAACACCCCAAAAATCTTGTTAAGAACCTAAATCATGTTAAGAGGGGAATTTTAAAATTTTTGGACGTGTTGCATGTTTTGGAAAAATTCAAATTCAAACTGGAATTCAAATTAAACTCAAAACAGAAAAGAAATAGAAAAAGAAAAAGGAAAATAGAAAAAAAACGGCCAGTGGATCGAAACCCACCAGCAGGCCCAACCAGCGCCCGCGCCAGCCCACAGCCGCACGCGCCGCTTCCTCCCACTGACAGGCGGGGCCCGCCAGTTCATCGTCTACCTCGCGCCAGCGCCGGACTCTCTCACCCGAATCAAAACCGATCGGGAATTCTCGCGCATCCCCGCTGAATTCCGTTCGTAGGCGATGCGGACTTGATCTAAACCACCCCGCCGCCCTCCCCCATCTATAAAAACCCCAGCCTCGTTCTGTTTCTCCACGCGATCTGCTGTTTTTTCCTCCGGTGAGAACCCGAGCCTTCTCCGGCGAATTCTAGCCGATCTAAGCTCGGAAATTCCGATCTAACTCGCTGGTCTTGATCCACCGCCTCCGGGGAACCTTGCAGGTGCAGAAAAATCGGTGACTTGCGGTGTAAACACAGCGCCGACGAGCCTCACCGTGAATTCACCTTGCATCTCGTCGCCGATCACCTTCCAGGACCTCTGAGCTCAAGAAAACCCCCGAGGTGAGATCCCCGACCTCTCCTCCACCGATCTACGCCATAAGATCACAGTTCTAGGAAGAATTCTCGAAGATCCGAAAGTCTCCGGCGAGATCGCCGCTTCCCGCCGCCGTGCGCCGCCGGCAGCGCCGCCCGCGCTCGATCAGAGCGACGTGGCCGCTTGTGCGCCGTTTATTTTAAATCGCAAGGTAGGGTTTAAATCCCCGCGTACCGGTTCGACGTTATAATCTCAGCCGTCGGTTTAAAATCGGACGGTCCACGTCAGCCCCGCGTTATAAAGACTGGAAATCTTACGTGCTACCCCCTGGGGTTCTCGGGAAATAAGAGCTAGCCCCGGAAACTTCTGATCTAGCCCCTGGAACTTCAGAAAATCATGTAAATTCATTTAAAAATCAGTTTTAGCCCCTGGACTTAATAAAAATTAGGAAGAACTCCTCTGATAAGTGTAGCTAGACCCCTGGAAATTCTGAAAATAATATTATAGACCCTGTAGAGGAGTGAGTTTACCTTTTTAGCCCTGTTTAATATTTAAATTGGGAAATTGAATATGTGGCTAGTGTTTAAAATTTAAAAAGTGGGACAAACATATTGTCAAAATTAAATTAAAAACTTTCTCAGTATTTAGAAAACTTTGGAGTGAGATAAAAACATATTTTGGGCTGAAGTGAATCTGTTTAGTTTATTATTCACATTTAGGGACACATTTTTAAGTAAAGAATAGTTCTAGAAAATAGGGAAAATAATTGTAAAATAGTTTACATCAGAGGAAAAGGTCAAAAATATATTAGCAAATATTTTAGATCAGAACCTATTCTGTTTAGATGATGTATCTTGTTATTTTTATAATAAAGTTCACATTTAGGCATAGGAAATAAATCTGAAAATATAGCAAATAGTAAATGATAAATGGAGTTCTAAAATCCAAAGAATTCAGTTTAGGGTTGGTAGAAATTATGAAGACACATATGGAGAAGGAAAATACCTTTCATGCATACTAGGTAGCTAAAAGGTGTAGTAATTGAATATAAGGAATTTATTTAAATTGGAAACTCATATATATATATATATATATAGTATGTAAGTATAAATGTGAACACAAAAGTAGGAATCGTATACATATGATCAAAAGTGCATGCAAGCCACAAATCAACCCACATAGAGTAACCACAACTCATATAATGGTGAATGACTTTCATAAATATGAATGTGTGGTTTGTATGAAGTGGAAGTGTGAACTATGTCTTATGGATTGTTGTTTTTCTTTTGCTATGTGTGATGGTATGATGTAGAACCTGCTCAAGAGCAAGTTATTCCTTTCCAAGATCAGGACTACCCATTTCAAGAGCAGCAGGAAGGAGGCAAGTGTCCTTGACCACTTTGATCCTATACTAGGATGTGTAGTTAGAACTATTTGCATTGTCAATTGAAATATGAAACCCATGTTAGGAAGTTTCCCTAGAATTGCATTATCTTGTTTCCTTGTAGCTTGGGTTGGGTTTCATTCTATTATGTCATTTATTATTATGCATATGCTTAGCCATGCTTAGAATGGGATATTTGGGATATGAGATCATCAGTTATTTTACCATACTCTTGAATGAGATATTGTGAGATATGTAGAGGTAGGGATCAAGGCAAGTTGGATGTTTTGGTTGTGTGCTGGGTGCGCCGTCTATTTGTTATCATGCTTATGCCTAGCCATGCTTAGAATGGGAAAATTGGGATATGAGATCATCAATTTATTTACCTTACTCCTGAATGAGATATTATGAGTTATGTAGAGGTAGGGATCGAGGCAAGTTGGATGTTTTGGTTGGTGCTGGGTGCACGAGACTCGGGTTTGTGTTTAGTACTTGCCTGGATCCCAAGGACCGGTTCATGGAGCATGTAACCTGGCTTTACCGTGCCAACCACATGCTGAGATGGGGCAGCTTGGCCAATTAATTAGGTGTATCCCCGGCGTAGTATGGGTGTGTTGGATGGTGTGGGGAATAGGTGTCAGCTGGACTACCATATGAACCGCAAGGCTCAAGAGGGGGCCACTGCAGCGGGGTTGGAGCCTCTTGTATGCTGTTAGGGGTGAAACCTCAGCGGGCTCACACTCGTCGGGAATCCCTTTGTAAAGGCTTCGTAGTGATCTCCTGGCTACACACTTGGGAAGTGTGAATGTGGTTCGTAGCCACTGGCATAATGCAGGTTCTTTTAGTCCACCCGACAACGGGGGATGAAATCACTACATGTGGTACAGTGGTGCAAACTCTGCAGAATCAAAACTGTCATGACAGCCGTGCTCACGGTCAAGAGCGGCTTGGACTTATTCATGATTAGAGTATGATGGCCTTGGAGGGTGTGAATGTTAAGCGGGGAGCTTAACATTGGAAATGATGTTATGGCTATTTGGTTATGATGATGGGATGGGAAATTGGGACCATTTCACCTATGTAGTAATGTAGATGCTTAATAAGCTAAGGTGATAGGTATTAATTGCGTAGTGCTTTAACCATGAGTTCAACCTCTTCTTGTTCTAGCCATGCATGACATAACTTTCCCACACTTGCTGAGTACCATCGGTACTCAACCTTGCATATTTGTTGGTTTATATTGCTGCTCAGGTCAAGAGAATGATGTGGTGTTTAATGATCAAGACTTTGGACCCGAAGAAGGTTTCTAGGTTCATGGAGTCCCCCGGGCAACGCCTGTGACGGAGCCCACAAGAATAATTATTCCGCTGCTATTTTATTTACTTTTTATGAACTTATTATCGTCCATCGAGACATATGCTATGTAAGACTTATTTATATTCGACACTTGGCTTGTAATAAATGATGCTTCACTATTTGTTATCACATGTATGAGAAAATGATCCTGGCATACATGTGATATTCACTCGGTTGTTCTTCGGAGAAACCGGGTGTGACACTTTCGTACATATCTGAGTTCATATATGGATAGAACTCTGAAAGATGAACCCAATTGGAATCACTCATTTTGGAGTTTTCTACAGGGAGCTATGATTTTCCAAAGTTTGAGCCAACACTGGAATTGTTTTCCTACTAAAAACTCGACTGGGCCCGCTTATTTAAATTCCAGCCAATCAGGACTGGGCCACACCGGGGTCCATGGGGTTTTGCGTGCCAGCACACGGGATCCCGGCCACAGACTGATCCAGATTTAAAATTTGGGCCGCTGACAAACGGGGTCCACCCGTCATCTTCCTCCTTCGGCCCCCTTCCCGCGCCCGCATGTTCCCCCTCGCCGGAGCACGTCGGTGCTCGCCGGCCGGCTGTTCCCGGCCACCATCCGAACTAGGACTCGCCGCCAGGAGGTTTAGGGCACCGAGGAACACTGCTGTGGGTTGTGCTCGGGCTGCCGGTGGCCGGAACCAGCTCGGCGACGTGTGGCGGCTACTGTTGTGGTTCGGCGCCGTCGCCCAAGGTCTCCAGCCCGCCAAAACCTGTGCCGACAAGCTCTACAGCACCAGTGGGTCTTAGGAAGTACCGACATGGTCGCAAACTTGCTCGGAAACGGCCGCATGTGGGTCGTCATCGTGCGACCGAATGGGTCCGCCATGAACACCCTCACTAGAGCTCGAAATTCGTCGGTCTGAGGCGTTTTCATGCGATGGATGCTAAAGGAATTTTGATCGCCGGCTAATCCAGCATCTACGTGCAAGATTTGATAACCTACGGAGGATCAGAGGAGGAGAATTTTAAGGAACTGTACCGGAAGCTCGGGATGAGGCCACCGGAGCAAAACTTTGAAATTCGCCATCAATAGCTTACGTCATGGCCTGAGCTTTGGGTGAGAGCAGCGCGGTGGCCGTGCGCTCCCGTTGCCGCCCTTGCTTGGCCATGAACACTGCTGTGGCGAGCTGCCCACGTGCGCCCGATCACTTTCTTGAACTAGGTCGCCGCTGTGGCGGTTGTTCTCGGGCTAGGGAGGCCGAGGCTTGCTTGTTTTCGGGTCAGGGAGGTGGGGACTGAGCTCGCGGAAAGGTTTAGCAGCTCGGGGGAGGGATGAGCGCGGTTGTTTTGCCGTTCTTCCGATCGGCTGAGCAGCGAGAGCGAGAAACGGCTCTGCTCAGTGTTGTCCGTAAGGAGGAGAAGGCAACCGATACTTGCTTCGGTCTGGGTAGTGATCACGCCGCTGGAACCGCCTTACGGTGTCGGTGCTTGGGAGATTGAAGCAGCTGGTGGCGCTGCCGAGCCTCCCAGTGACTCCACGGGGAAAGCTGCTCGTGGCTCACGCGAGCTGTTCGGTGGAAATACACACAGAGACTTAGACTTAGTGTGTAAGGCACACTTCAGCCCTATGACATGTGGGTCCCACTCCACGTTTATCTCCCAAATATCTTCTCATGCTGATCTTCTCAATTCTCACAATTTTCAAGTTTAAAAGGGTGGCTAGAATTTGATTTCTCCAAATTCAGTTTAAATTTGTATGACAAATTTGGATTTGGCTAGAATTTGCAAATGCTTCTCTTAAACCCCTTTTTGAGCCCACCCTATAAATGAAAAGTTTGTGACCAAACTTTTCCCTAAATTTCCAACTATATGGCTGCATGTTTATTCAAAGTTTTTGGCCACCACATGTGTGAACTTTGAATTTCAAATCTAATTTTTAAACTTGCATGCAAAGAGGTATTTAACTCCTTAATGGTTCAACAATTTTAAATAAAAATGTGAGTCTCATTTTTGAATGCTCATCCATGTATTACTTTGCATGAAGAAAAGTTTTAGCAAGTCCCATTTTTCATGTCTTTGCCACACACATGAATTCAAACTTTGTTTTTTATTCATACACATTTTTGGGACTTTTACACAGGGCCCCCGTGCTCTTCGTAGACAAGAAAGATGGAACCCAAAGGATGTGTGTGGACTATAGGTCTCTCAACGAAGTGACAATCAAGAATAAATACCCGCTGCCCCGTATAGAGGACCTGTTCGATCAAATAAAAGGTGCCTGAATTTTCTCCAAGATTGATATTCGGTCGGGATACTTTCAGCTGAAGATTAAGCCCTCCGACACACCAAAGACTGTATTTCAAACACGGTATGGTTCATATGAGTATACCGTTAGGTCTTTTGGGTTAACGAATGCACCTGCATACTTTATGTACCTCATGAATAAGGTCTTCATGGAGTACTTGGACAAGTTCGTCATGGTTTTCATCGACGACATCGTGGTGTATTCGAAAAGCGAGGAAGAACATGAAAACACTTAAGGTTGACAGTACAGAAACTGCGGGAGCATCAATTGTATGCCAAGTTCAGCAAGTGTCAATTTTGGCTAAAGGAGATATCATTACTAGGCCACATCATATCCGAAGGAGGAGTGTCGGTTGATCCCGGAAAAAGTGAGAGATGTTCTCAAGTGGAACCAACCGCAGAATGTAAGGGCTATTCGGAGTTTCCGAGGGATGGCTGGATACTACCACCGGTTCATCAAGGATTTCTCCAAAATAGCGAAGCCTATGACTGAATTGCTGATGAAAGGGAAAGAATTTCAGTGGACACAAGCGTGTCAAGACAGCTTTGAGGAGCTAAAGAACAGATTAACAACAGCGCCGGTTTTAGTATTACCGGACGTGAGAAAGAGTTTCGATATATATTGTGACGCATTAAGACAAGGGATTGGATGTGTGATTATGCAAGGAGGACAAGTGGTAGCCTATGCATCGAGACAACTAAAGAAACATGAACTGAATTACCCTACACATGACCTGGAACTTGCAGCTGTGGTACATGCCTTGAAGATTTGGAGGCATTACATCCTTGATCACATATTTGAGATCTATACGGATCACAAAAGCCTCAAGTATATATTCACGCAAATGGATCTGAATTTGAGGCAGCGTCGATGGTTGGAACTCATCAAGGATTATGATGTTGGAATCAACTATCACCACCGAAAGGCCAATGTAGTAGCTGATGCGTTGAGCCGAAAGGGAGCATGTCACCAACTCACGGTTCGGGAGCTGCCACCCAAGCTACGTAAGGAGTTTAAATGGTTGCATCTCGGATTCTTGAACGAGATGGAGGTGATAGAACTGAACTCAACGCTGGAACAAGAGATACAAGATGGCCAAGCAACGGATGAGGAAATCAAGGAAATCAAGGAAAGAATCCAAAAAGGCACAGAGAAGGAGTTTAAGGAAGATGAGAATGGCACACTTTGGTTAGGGAAAAGGACTTGTGTGCCTAACGTGAAGCACATCCGCGACACGATATTAAAGGAGGCACATGACTCATCTTATTCCATACACCCCAGCTGTACAAAGATGTACAAGGACCTGAAAACATGCTATTTGTGGGATGGTATGAAAAGGGACATTGCTGAATATGTTGCCCTATGCGACACGTGCCAACGAGTGAAGGCCGAACATCAAAGACCCGCTGGATTGTTGCAGCCATTAAATGTACCCGAGTGGAAGTGGGAAAACATCAGCATGGATTTCATAGTCGGATTGCCGCGTACTCAGTCTGGATACGACTCCATTTGGGTTATCGTGGAAGTTCGCATAGTCATTGTTGAGAAGTTGAACTTGGATCTCATTGTTCAACCCTCTCATGAACAAGTACTGCTTCCTTTGGTCGGAGTTGACATCTTCAAGGGCATACCTTGACAGTTGCGTGAACTTGTTGAGGTACTCATTCACGCTTTTCTTACCTTGGCGGAGACCTTCCAACTCTTGCCTTTTGAGCATCATGACTCCAACAGGGACGTAATGAGAGCGGAAACTCTCCTTGAACTCAGTCCAAGTGATAGTATCCTGGTTGACATGAGCGTTGCATAGAGCGTCCCACCGGTCAGTGGCTGCTCCCATGAGTTGGTGCGATGCGAATAGAACTTTCTCTCGGTTATTGCACTGAGCTATGGCAAGCTTCTTCTCCATGGACTTCAACCAATCGCCGGCCTCCATGGGATCATTAGCTTGTGCAAAGGTAGATGGTCGAGTCCTCATGAACTCTCCTAGTCGGTTGTGAGCCGGCGGTGGTGGTGGTGGTGGCGGCGGTGGTGCAGGAACGGGGTTGTTATTGTTGGCTTGCAGCTGACCCAAAGTTTGGATCATAGTTTGCATAAGCTGATTCAGCATAGCCGTCAACTGTTCCAAGTTGTTTGCACCAGCCCCGGGGTTGTCATTTTGAGGAACTTCAACGTGGTCTTCCTCTTGGTTGCCACGAACATTCCTCCTTTGACGGCCGGTGTTTTCTCTCACCATCTGTGAGAGAGTTGGATAGAATAGAGGTTAGAAGTTTAGATTGATCCCCCAACTATATGCATCAAGGTGGATGGTCTATATATCTATCTATATGAGGATGTGAACATATGCCGAAGCATCTCACATCTCTCTACTATGTGTGGTTATGTACCACGATGAAACGTCCCACAACTCACACTAAGCACACAATCACAAGCAATCATCACAAAAGTTCACACCACTCCTGTTAAAGCTTATTCAATGGGGGTCCTATGTGGTTTAGGGTGACATCAATCTGTGATCAATCTGTGACTTCTACCTAGGCTTGCACCCTATGGTCAAGGGGTTTTGATGCCAATCTATGCATCTACCTAGGCTTGCGTCCTATGGTCAGCGTGGCTCCTAATGCCAATCTTTGACTAGGCCCGTGTCCTACGGTCAACGTGGTAGCTCTGATATCAATCTGTGATGCCCCTGTTCCGAGAACCTCGGAACCGAGCTGATGCATATGTGTGCCCAGGATGTTCATCACACATACACATATAACCCACAAACTGAATTTAGAATAATACCATGAATAATAGGGTGTTATTACATTGTCTCATGAGTGTCTAACTCATTCTAGCAGCGGAAGTCTTATTCTAGCAGCGGAAGTCTTTATTCTAGCAGTGGAAGTCTTCTAAACTATTGAGGAAGCAAACTAAGCACGGCAGCAGCGGCTCCATCTTCAACTCCATCCCCACAGGCAAGTTGATGGTAGATCACACACCTAGTACTCCACACAATCTTCGAAATACTCCTCTCCTGTTGCTGATGATGAAGTAATAATGCAAGTTTGAGTATATGACGTACTCAGCAAGTGCGGGAAAATATGATATGTGGCTTCCAACAAGGTAGGTATAAAAAGCGTCATTGCAGAAAGCAAGGTTTATTTCACAAAACATGATAAAAACAGCAACTAGCTTTAAGTGAATGTAATCCCAACATTTATCCAATTAAAACATCAACATACCTCCATCATATTCCACAACCTTTCATGTCTCATCCAGCCATTTATCTTTCTTAGCTTTTTCTCATGCTCATGAATACCATCTCGTATTCATTACCATCTCAACTCATATTCAATTCCGTCTCATAACTGAGACCAAAGCTCATTATCACGACTCAACAGTCCAATTCTCATTACCAAGACTCAACAGTCCCGAAACCAAAACCAAAGACCAACCATGACCAAACCCATAACCAAACCAAATACCATCCCAATCACCATCCCATCTAATCATGGAAGTTGGCCAGGTGCTTGTGACCGGAAGCACGGCTATCATGATAGTTTTACACTCTGCAGAGGTGGCACCACTTTACCCACAAGTTTGTGATTTCGTCACCCGTCAGCGACTGCAGAACCTCGATTATACTAGTACACAACCGTCGGTGTATGGTCAAGAGATCACAAAATAGCCTTTACAAAGGGGTTACTAGATTTATGGACTCACTAAGGTTTCACCAGCAGGCTGAATCACCATTCTCCCACCTACGGGCCCCCTCTTGTGCCATGCAGTTCACAGGGCAAACCTCACTTGACTCCCATTCCCCACGCCTTCCACGGTCCATAAAAATCTAGCAACTTACCTAATTAGTCAGCTAAGCCGCACCCATATTTGGCCTTGTGGTGGCACTGTCATCCTGGCATGTGCTCGCATGAACCGGTCCTTAGATCTACGGCAAGTAACCACCATCTCATTCTACCACTTCCACGAACCAAGCTTGCCTAGATCTCCCCCGATTCATGTTCATTAATATCAAGTTCTCATTATCATTATTCTCATGAGTGCAGTAGCTAGACACATTCTATCGCTTCCCATAACCCGTAGATTAGCGAAGCAAAAAGCAAAAACCGACCATACCCGACTCATAAACTTCCCTGGCGTCAAGGGTGGTAAACAAAACTAGTAAACTCCTATAAAAGGGTTTCCCATCAAGTTGACTCAAGCATTCACAGTTTTCGCAAACAAAACAGCTTTCAAAACATGGGATCAATATGGTCAAGGGGCACTTGCCTTGTTCCTGCGACTTTTGTTGCTCAGGCGCTTCTAAGTCTTGGTGTTGTAGTCCTTCGTAGGTAGCTCCCTGAGTTTGTCCTTCTACTCATGATCACACACATACAAGATTCACAGCAATCAATCATCATGCACAAACTTTACTCAAGATGCAATGGTGCATATGCATGCTAATCCTATGGTGTAGTTTAGTTTGTACGTGTTCTTTCATGTTCTAATGGATTTGCATGGAGTTTTACGATGAACAAAGGTGTAAGGATTTAGTGTGGACGTGGTGATGATCTTGACTCAAGATCTAGATCAATTCCACTGTCAAAAACCGATCAACACGTGATCTGTCCACACAAAAAAGATTCTGTTCGAAGAAAAACAGATGCGAAGAAAACCACGATGATGTCGTAAGGTGGTAACGTAGACCTACCTTACTTCCTTCAGGGCCTTCCTCCTAGCAATGGCAGCAGCGGGGAGCTCGTCGGCGGTGCTCACCGGCGATTGAACTCCGACAATGGGTGGAACTCAGCGAGTTGGAAGCTAGGGCTTCCAAGTAGTCGACTTGAGAACGTGTTATGGCCAAGGGGTTGTTTCGGGTTCTATTTATAAGAAGAAAACGAAGAGTCCTACTCTGATTGGATTTCAAATAAGAGTCCTATTCAAATTGTTTTTGAATCTTAACAACTTATCTTCAATTGATTCGGTACGGTATCAATTGCAAAAGAAATCGTGTTGGTTTCTTCAGTATCGGGCGCTCGCGCACAGGGCAAAACCACTTAAGGACCTCTTCCTTCTGCAGATATAAGCTCCGGAGGCTCCACGTGTCCAGCGGGGGCCTGGGCCTACCTTTACCTCAGGGGTGAGCTCTAGTTGCGCCACGTGTCAGGCGGGCGGGACCTCCCTCTCCCTTAGATGCGAGCTCCGCGTGCGCCACGTGTCTGGTGGGTCGGGACCTCCCCTCTTTCCAGAGACGAGTTCCTCGTATGCCACGTGTCAGTTCCAGACCTCCCCTCTCTTCAGAGGTGAGCTCCGATAGTGCCACGTCAGAGCCGGACCTCCCCTTTCTTCGGAGGTGGGCTCCGGAATGCCACGTGTCAGAGCCAGACCTCCCGTCTCTTCGTAGGTGGGCTCCGAGAATGCCATGTGTCCAGTAGCGCCGGACCTCCTTTCTCCTCGGAGATGAGCTCCGAGGTCGACACGTGTCCAACAGTGTCGGACCTCCCGGAGGCGAGCTCTGAGGGTGACATGTGTCCCGCTGGGTCGGACCTCCTGGAGGCGAGCTCCGAGGGTGGCACATGTCCCGCTGGGTCGGACCTCCCGGAGGTGAGCTCCGAGAGCGATACGTGTCCCGCTGGGTCGTACCTCTCGGAGGTGAGCTCCGAGAGCAACACATGTCCCACAGGTTGGGCCTTGCTTTTTCGCAGCGACTAGCTCCTGTGGCAACATGTGTCCTGCGGGGCTGGCCTCGCTTCTCCGCAGAGGCTAGCTCCGGGGGCAACACGTGTCCCACGGCATCGGACCTCGCCCCTTTCGTAGAGGCAAGCTCCGAGCCTGCCACGTGGCCAGTCAGCGACGGACCTCTCCCCCTGTGCAGGGATGACCTCCAAAAACGCCACGTGGCCATCAGGCCGCGGGAAATGTCTTCGGCGCTCTCGGTGAACTAGAATTTGCTCTTTTAAGCTATTTTTCAGATTCTTTCTCTGTTTCCACTTCTTTTAAAATGTTTTCTCTACATGAAATCTGTATGCATGCATGAATATGAAATTGAGGGTGTTACAAACCTACCCCCCTTAAATTGAATCTCGCCCTCGAGATTCGATAGTGTAGAGTAGATGAGGGAACTCTGCCTTGAGGTCTTCCTCACGCTCCCATGTAGCCTCGGCTTCTGTGTGATGTCCACATTGTACCTTGAACCATTGGATCACTTTATTCCTCGTGACCCTTTCCTTCACATCCAAAATTTGAACAGGGTGCTCCACATAGGTCAAATCCTCTTGAAGTTTGAGTTCATCCATCGGTACTTGTTCTTCTGGTACAATCAAGCACTTCTTGAGCTGGGATACGTGAAACACGTCATGCACGTCGGAGAGGTGCATCGGGAGCTCTAGTTGATAGGCTACCTCTCCTCGCTTGCTCAAAATCTTAAATGGCCCGATGTAATGAGGTGTTAACTTGCCTTTGACGTTGAAACGTCGTTGGCCTCGGATAGGCGATACCTTAAGGTATACGAAGTCTCCTACTTCGAAAGTCAACTTCCTTTGCCTATTGTCCGCACACCCTTTCAGTCGTGACTGAGCAGCCTTCAAGTTCTCCCGTATCGCTTGGACATGCTTCTCAGCTTCTTGCAGCACTTTGGGTCCAAATACTTGATTCACTCCGGTCTTGTTCCAAAACAGCGGCGTCCTACATCGTCTACCAAATAATGCTTCGAAAGGTGACGTCTTAAAGCTAGCTTGATAGCTGTTGTTATAGGAGAATTCGGCATACGGCAAGCTCCTATCCCAACTACGCCCATGTTTCAAGGCGCAAGCTCTCAACATGTCTTCCAAAATTTGGTTTGTCCTCTCACTTTGCCCATCAGTTTGCGGGTGATAAGTAGAGCAAAAATTTAGCCGTGTACCCATGGCTTCATGCAGCTTCCTCCAGAACATAGAGGTAAACTGAGAACCCCGATCTGAAACGCTCCTCTTCAGAACTCCATGGCGGCACATGATTTGCTCCATGTACAGCTCGGCTAGTTGTGCAATGTTGTACTTGGTTTTAACAAGAAGGAAATGAGCTGTTTTCGTCAATCGGTCCACAATAACCTAGATGGAGTTGTAACCCGACTGAGTACGTGGCAATCCAACGATGAAATCTATACTGATGTCTTCCCACTTCCACTCGGGTACTTTCAATGGTTGCAACAGTCCAGCAGGTCTTTGATGTTCAGCTTTAACCCGTTGGCACGTGTCTCATAGGGCAACATACTCAGCTATGTCCCTTTTCATATCATCCCACCAATAGCAAGTTTTCAGGTCATTGTACATCTTTGTACTGCCGGGATGTATGGAATAATGTGAGTCATGTGCCTCTTTTAATATCGTGTCGCGGATGTGCTTCACGTTAGGCACACAAATCCTTTTCCCTAACCAAAGCATACCCTTCTCACCTTCCTTGAAGTCCTTTTCGATGCCTTGTCGGATTCTTTCCTTGATCTCTTTTATTTCCTCATCCGTTGCTTGGCCATCTCTTATCTCTTGTTCCAACGAAGAGTGGAGTTCCATCACTTCCACCTCGTTCAAAATCCTGAGATGTAACCGTTCGAACTCCTTGCGCAGCTCGAGGGGTGGCTCCCGAACCGTGAGTTGGTGACATGCTCCCTTTCGGCTCAATGCATCGGCTACTACATTGGCCTTTCCAGGGTGATAGTTGATTCCAACATCATAATACTTGATGAGTTCCAACCATTGACGTTACCTCAAATTCAAATCCGTTTGGGTGAATATGTACTTGAGGCTTTTGTGATCCGTATAGATCTCACATCGGTGGCCAAGGATATAATGTCTCCAAATCTTTAAGGCTTGTACCACGGCTGCGAGCTCCAAATCATGTGTGGGGTAATTTAGCTCGTGTTTCTTTAGTTGTCTTGATGCATAGGCTACCACTTGTCCTTCTTGCATGAGCACACATCCAAGCCCTTGTCTTGATGCATCACAATATTTGTCAAAGCTCTTGCTCACGTCCGGCAATACCAAAACCGGCGCTGTGGTTAGCCTTTTCTTGAGCTCATCGAAGCTTTCTTGACACGCTTGTGTCCACTGAAATGCTTTTCCTTTCATTAGCAATTCAGTCATAGGCTTCGCTATTTTGGAGAAATCCTTGATGAACCGGCGGTAGTATCCAGCCATCCCAAGGAAACTCCAAATATCCTCACGTTCTGCGGTTGGTTCCACTTCAGAACATCTCCCACTTTTCCGGAATCAACCGATACTCCCTCATTGGAGATGATGTGGCCTAGGAACGATATCTCCTTTAGCCAAAATTGACATTTGCTGAACTTGGCATACAATTGATGCTCCTGCAGCTTTTGCAATGTCAATCTCAAATGTTCTTCATGTTCTTCCTCACTTTTTGAATACCATTATATCGTCAATGAAAACCACGATGAACTTGTCCAAGTACTCCATGAAGACTTTATTCATGAGGTACATGAAGCATGTGGGTGCATTTGTTAACCCAAAAGACATAACGGTATATTCATACGAACCATACCATGTTCAAAAGGCAGTCTTGGGTATGTCGGAGGGCTTAATCTTCAGCTGGAAGTATCCCGACAGAAGATCAATCTTGGAGAAAACTCGGGCACCTTTCATCTGGTCGAACAGGTCCTCTATATGGGGCAGAGGGTACTTGTTCTTGATCGTCACCTCATTGAGAGACCTATAGTCCACGTACATCCTTTGGGTCCCAACCTTCTTGTCTACGAAGAGCACGGGAGCTCCCCATGGTGACAAGCTTGGACATATAAAACCCTTCTATAGCTGCCCTGAATTTGCTTCTTCAGCTCCACAGTTCATTAACGGGCATCCTATATGGTCTCTTTGCTATAGGTGCGCTTCCGGGTACCAAGTCAATGGAAAACTCAATGTCCCGGTCAGGTGGCATACCTGGAAGTTCTTCCGGGGACACGTCCGAAAATTCTTGAACCACCGGAATGCTTTCCAATGTTGCTCCTTCGACGTGGTTCAACGTTGCCTTCTCGGTTGTTGGTTGGGCTGACTCGAACTCAGTACGAGTACCGTGCTCGTTTGTCAACTGCACGCTCCTCTTATCACATTGGATCACTCCGTTGTGCTTGCTTAACCAATCCATTCCGAGTATTATGTCAAGCTCTTGGGAATCCAAGACAATGAGGTTGGCAAGGAAGTCTACCCCCCTTATTTAAAGCTTACTTTCGTACATACTATATTAGTCCTCATCTCTCCACTGGGAGAATTAACTAACATAGTTTGTTTGGGCAGGTTATACTTGGCAACATACTTGGATGAGATGAATGAATGCAATGCTCCGGAATCAAATAACATAGTGGCTGGGTTGGAGTTGGCAAGGAACATACCAATTACGACGTCCTCAGCCTGTTGCACGTCCTCAGCAGAGACATGGTTCACGTTGCCACGAGCGTAGCTCTGCTGTCCACAGTTGCCTTGCGTAGCTCCTCCGTTCGGCCGCGGGTTCTTCCTGGGCACGTTGCTTGGCTGTCCAGGACTTTTCCTCGGGCACTGACTTGCAAAGTGTCCTGTTTCTCCGCATGCAAAGCATGCCTTGTTGTCCAAGACAGCAGGGACGTTGGGACTGGGGTTTTGAACATATGCGCCCATGTTGGGGCGGGGTGCAGAAGGCAAGGGCACACGAGGTGCTTGCATGACAGGACGTTGCTACGGTGGTGGATTAGGGCGAAAAGTAGAAGTGGACGAGCCATACTGTGGTCCATCTGGGGGCATGAAACGGGGACGTACATTGCTCCCTTGTGGCTGGTATGGCATCTTTCTTTCGCCCTCTTGCTCGATCTCTCGGATCTGGCTCTCAACCACTATGGCTTTGTCCACTAGCTTCTAGAAGTTCGCATAGTCATTATTGAGAAGTTGAAATTGGATCTCATTGTTCAACCCTCTCTTGAACAAGTACTTCTTCCTTGTGTCGGAGTTGACATCTTCGGGGGCATACCTTGACAGTTGCGTGAACTTGTTGAGTTACTCATTCACGCTTTTCTTGCCTTGGCGGAGACCTTCAAACTTTTGCCTTTTGAGCATCATGACTACAACAGGGACGTAATGAGAGCGGAAACTCTCCTTGAACTCAGTCCAAGTGATAGTCTCCTGGTTGACATGAGCATTGCATAGAGCGTCCCACCGGTCAGCGGCTTCTCCCATGAGTTGGTGCGATGCGAAGAGAACTTTCTCTCGGTCATTGCACTGAACTATCGCAAGCTTCTTCTCTATGGACTTCAACCAATTGTCGGCCTCCATGGGATCATTAGCTTGTGCAAAGGTAGGTGGTCGAGTCCTCATGAACTCTCCTAGTCGGTTGTGAGCTGGCGGTGGTGGTGGTGGTGGCGGCGGTGGTGCAGGAACGGGGTTGTTGTTGTTGGCTTGCATCTGACCCAAAGTTTGGATCATAGTTTGCATAAGCTGATTCTGCATAGCCATCAACCGTTCCAAGTTGTTTGCACCAGCCCCGAGGTTGTCATTTTGAGGAACTTCAACGTGGTCTTCCTCTTGGTTGCCACGGACATTCCTCCTTTGACGGCCGGCGTTTTCTCTCACCATCTGTGAGAGAGTTGGATAGAATAGAGGTTAGAAGTTTAGATTGATCCCCCAACTATATGCATCAAGGTGGATGGTATATATATCAACCTATATGAGGATGTGAACATATGCCGAAGCATCTCAAATCTCTCTACTATGTGTGGTTATGGACAACGTTGAAACGTCCCACAACTCACACTAAGCACACAACCACAAGCAATCATCTCAAAAGTTCACACCACTCCTATTCAAGCTTATTCAATGAGGGTCCTATGTGGTTTGGGGTGACATCAATCTGTGATCAATCTACGACTTCTACCTAGGCTTGCACATCATGGTCAAGGGGTTTTGATGCCAATCTATGCATCTACCTAGGCTTGCGTCCTATGGTCAGCGTGGCTCCTAATGCCAATCTGTGACTAGGCCTCTGTCCTACGATCAACGTGGTAGCTCTGATACCAATCTGTGACGCCCCTGTTCCGAGAACCTCGGAACCGAGCTGATGCATATGTGTGCCCAGGATGTTCATCACACATACACATATAACCCACAAACTGAATTTAGAATAATACCATGAATAATAGGGTGTTATTACATTGTCTCAAGAGTGTCTAACTCATTCTAGCAGCGGAAGTCTTCTAAACTATTGAGGAAGCAAACTAAGCACGGCAGCAGCGGCTCTATCTTCAACTCCATCCCCACAGGCAAGTTGACGGTATATCACACACCTAGTACTCCACACGATCTTCGAAATACTCCTCTCCTGTTGCTGACGATGAAGTAATAATGCAAGTTTGATTACATGATGTACCCAGCAAGTGCGGGAAAATATGATATGTAGCTTCCAACAAGGTAGGTATAAAAAGGCTCATTGCAGAAAGCAATGTTTATTTCACAAAACATGATAAAAACAGCAACTAGCTTTAAGTGAATGTAATCCCAACATTTATCCAATTAAAACATCAACTTACCTCCATCATATTCCACAACCTTCGTGTCTAATCCCGCCATTTATCTTTCTCAGCTTTTTCTCATGCTCATGAATACCATCTCGTATTCATTACCATCTCAACTCATATTCAATTCCGTCTCATAACCGAGACCAAAGCTCATTATCACGACTCAACAGTCCAATTCTCATTACCAAGACTCAACAGTCCCGAAACCAAAACCAAAGACCAACCATGAACAAACCCGTAACCAAACCAAATACCATCCCAATAACTATCCCATCTAATCATGGAATTTGGCCAGGTGCTTGTGACGAGAAGCACGACTATCATGATAGTTTTACACTCTGCAGAGGTGGCACCACTTTACCCATAAGTTTGTGATTTCGTCACCCGTCGGCGACTGCAAAACCTCCATTATACCAGTACACAACCGTCGGTGTATGGTCAAGAGATCACAAAATATCCTTTAAAAAAGGGTTACTAGATGGATGGACTCACTAAGGTTTCACCAGCAGGCTCGAATCACCATTCTCCCACCTACGGGCCCCCTCTTGTGCCATGCAGTTCCCAGGGAATCCTCACTCGACTCCCATTCCCCGCGCCTTCCACGGTCCATAACAATCTAGCAACTTACCTAATTAGTCAGCTAAGCCGCACCCGTATTTGGCCTTGTGGTAGCACTGTCATCCTGGCATGTGCTCGCATGAACCGGTCCTTAGATCTACGGCAAGTAACCACCATCTCATTCTACCACTTCCAGGAACCAAGCTTGCCTAGATCTCCCCCGATTCATGTTCATTAACATCAAGTTCTCATTATCATTATTCTCATGAGTGCAGTATCTAGACACATTCTATCGCTTCCCATAACCCGTAGAATAGCGAAGCAAAATGCAAAAACCGACCATACCCGACTCATAAACTTCCCTGGCGTCAAGGGTGGTTAACAAAACTATTAAACTTCTATAAAAGGGTTTCCCATCAAGTTGACTCAAGCATTCACAGTTTTTGCAAACAAAACAGCTTTCAAAACATGGGATCAATATGGTCAAGGGGCACTTGCCTTGTTCCTGTGGCTTTTGTTGCTCAGGCGCTTTGAAGTCTTGGTGCTGTAGTCCTTCGTAGGTAGCTCCCTGAGTTTGTCCTTCTACTCATGATCACGCACATACAAGATTCACAGCAATCAATCATCATGCACAAACTTTACTCAAGATGCAATGGTGCATATGCATGCTAATCCTATGGTGCAGTTTAGTTTGTACGTGTTCTTGCATGTTTTAATGGATTTGCATGGGGTTTTATGATGAACAAAGGTGTAAGGATTTAGTGTGGACGTGGTGATGATCTTGACTCAAGATCTAGATCAATTCCACTGTCAAAACCAATCAACACGTGATCTGTCCACACGAAAAGGCTTCTGTTCAAAAAAAAAACAAATGCGAAGAAAACCGCAATGATGTCATAAAGTGGTAATGGAGACCTACCTTACTTCCTTCGGGGCCTTCCTCCTAGCAATGGCAGCAGCGGGAAGCTCGTCGGCAGCGCTCACCGGCGACTGAACTCCGACAAGGGGTGGAACTCGGCGAGATGGAAGCTAGGGCTTCCAAGTAGTCGACTTGAGAACGTGTTACGGCCAAGGGGTTGTTTCGGGTTCTATTTATAAGAGGAAAACGAAGAGTCCTACTCCGATTGGATTTCAAATAAGAGTCCTATTCAAATGGTTTTTGAATCTTAACAACTTATCTTCAATTGATTTGGTGCGGTATCAATTGCAGAAGAAATCGTGTCGGTTTCTTCTGTATCGGGCGCTCGCACACAGGAAAAAACCGCTTAAGGACCTCTTCCTTCCGCAGAGATAAGCTCCGGAGGCTCCACGTGTCCAGCGGGGGCCTGGGCCTCCCTTTACCTCAAGGGCGAGATCTGGTTGCGCCACGTGTCAGGCGGGCGGGATCTCCCTCTCCCTCAGAGGCGAGCTCCGCGTGCGCCACGTGTCTGGTTGGTCGGGACCTCCCCTCTTTCCAGAGACGAGTTCCGCGTATGCCACGTGTCAGTTCCAGACCTCCCCTCTCTTCGGAGGTGAGCTCCGATAGTGCCACGTCAGAGCCGGGCCTCCCCTTTCTTCGGAGGTGGGCTCCGGAATGCCACGTGTCAGAGCCAGACCTCCCCTCTCTTCGGAGGTGGGCTCCGAGAATGCCACATGTCCAGTAGCGCCGGACCTCCTTTCTCCTCGGAGATGAGCTCCGAGGTCGACACGTGTCCAACATCGTCGGACCTCCCGGGGGCGAGCTCCGAGGGTGAAACGTGTCCCGCTGGGTCGGATCTCCTGGAGGCGAGCTCCGAGAGAGACACATGTCCCGCTGGGTCGGACCTCTCGGAGGTGAGCTCTGAGAGTGACACGTGTCCCGCGGGTTGGGTCTTGCTTTTCCGCAGCGACTATCTTCGGTGGTGACACGCGTCCTGCGGGGCTGGCCTCGCTTCTCCGCAGAGGCTAGCTCCGGAGCCAACACGTGTCCCTTGGGGTCGGACCTCGCCCCTTCCGCAGAGGCAAGCTCCGAGCCTGCCATGTGGCCAGTTAGTGGCTGACCTCTCCCCCTCTGCAGGGATGACCTCCGAAAACGCCACGTGGCCAGCAGGCCGCGGGAAATGTCTTCGGCGCTCTCGGTGAACTGGAATTTGCTCTTTTCGGCTATTTTTCAGATTCTTTCTCTGTTTCCACTTCTTTTAAAATGTTTTCCCTATATGAAATCTGTATTCATGCACGAATATGAAATTGAGGGTATTACAGTGGGTCTGTACATCCTAGTAGCCCCTTTGTAAAGGCTATTTTGTGATCTCTTGGTCATACACCGATGGTTGTGTACTGGTATAATGGAGGTTCTTTCTAGTCACCGACGGGTGATGAAATCACGAACTTGTGGGTAAAGTGGTGCCACCTCTGCAGAGTGTAAAACTATCATGATAGCCGTGCTTCCGGTTACAAGCACCTGGCCAACTTCCATGATTAGAGGCAAAACTTGGGATGTTTATTCGGTATGGTTGTGGTATGGTCACTGGGATTGGTTTTGGGACTGTTTTGAGTCATGACAGTGAATTTGGTTTCGGTTATATGAATATGAGATGGTTATGAATATTTATGAGTATGAGATGAACTTGAGAAAGATTATTGGCTGGTTGAGACTTGATAAATGGTGAATTATGATGAAAGAATGTTGCTGATTTACTTGGTTATATTGGGATTTAACTCATTTAGAAATAGTTGCTGTTTTTACCATGTTTGTGAAATAAAATTTGCTTGCTGCAATGAGCCTTTTTATTACCTACCTTGTTGTAAGCTTGTGAGACCTATGTGTGCTGAATACATTGGTTATGACGATAAGAGTTTTGAATTCTGCCAAAACACTCTTGTTGTCAAGGTCTGACTCTAGGTCCGAGCTCTGACAAGATCCGACGTAAGGTCCGACTTGCTATGGCTAGGTCTGACATGTGTTTGGTTAGCTCCGGCGGTAGGTCCGACTAGCTTTGGTAAGTTCCGGTGCTAGGTTCTGCTAGCTTTGGTAAGCTCCGGCTCAAGGTCCGGTTAGCTTTGGCAAGGTCCGAAGCTAAATCGCAATGGTTCTGTTTTTACCATGCAAATGTTTCAAACTTGCTTTACATCTATGGAAAGTTTGCTTAGTATTCTTTTACTAAGTTTTTGAAGTGTTATGGCTGTTTACGGTGGTTAACATTTTGCTATGGTTTGCAACATGCTTATGTGAAGTGTTCACGTAAGGTGTTGTGGTTTTCGGAACTAACGTGAGTCAAGTCGCGGACTTGTGCTCGAAAGTATTGGTTGTTTATTCATGTGCAGGTGTTTCTTGAGTACAATATATGGCTGGTGACAGGATCCATTGAACTAGTCTTAGGGAGAAGATGAGGTTCAACAACCATGTTCGGGAGAAATTGTGGTTGAGTTGATCGGGAGGTCGCGCAGCATGTTTGGATCAAGAACAATGCATATGAAGGTATCGTGGACGTCGTTGGAAGGTGTTTGCACGTGTGCAAAGAGTGCATGGACGTGGCAACATGGTTCCAAGGCGTGATGAAGAGATGTGGACGTAAAGAATTGGTAGGAAAGGTCCAACCGGCTGGATTATGGACTCAGGCTGCGGCAGAGTCAGTTATGGCTCAAATATGGAAAGATTTGAGTTGGTTGAGCTAGGATTTCTTGTGGGACACGAAGTTGAGTTATTTTAGTAATGTAGGATACGTTCCTAAGGTGTTTGGAAGTCTTAAGATTGCTTCTATCTGTGTATGGAAGAGTCTCGAGCAGTTATAGAATGTTTTGATTCAGAAACTGAGTAGGATTGGAGTACTAGTTTGAATTGGGTTGGCATCCATGCTGGTTATATAAGCAAGGGAGGCCAGAGCTCATGGCAAGATGATCTTGGGCTGTTCCTCTTATGTTTTGATCAATAAAATTCGTAATTTAGATGAGCTTTTGTGCCTTGTTCGTCCGACTTGTTTTTGTCAAGTTTTTCTCGTCGAGTTTCAGGACAGCACGACAGTGCTTAGGTGTTTTGATCAAAACTCAAGTTTTACAGATCCAATTGACGTGATTCTTTTTGGGTTGTCTTCAAAACTTTATTATATATCATATGTGAAAATTTCACGGTAATTGGATTTGTATTTTCTGATCTACACGAGTTTCTTTGCAGTGTTGCAGATCTGGTTTTTACTCGAGTAGAACAGATTGACCCTCGTTTGATCTTTCGATCATAACTTGAGTTTTTCTTGACGGATTTCCATGATTCTTATTGTCGTGTCTTCGTGACTTGATTATATATAATATATACCACTTTCATCACGGTTGAACACATTTAGATCAGTCGCATACACGGTTTCTTTAACAAATCAATTTTCTGCCGAGGGGGTTTTTGTTGCTTCCGCTAAAAGTTTAAATCTACCATTCACCCCCCTTTGGTAGCTTTTCACGTGCTCTTTGATCCAACAAAGCTACATGTAATACTTTTTCCGCACTTGTTGAGTACGACATATACTCACCCTTGCATTCCCACATATACATCAGCTACAGGAGAAGAATATTTCGAGGAACTTGTGGAGTACTAGGCGTGCGCACTACAGTCAACATGCCTGTGGAGTTGAAGTTGGAGCCTGCTGTTTTAGTCATCTGTCCGCTGTCATTTAGAGACTTCCGCTGCAAGAATAAGTTTGATATTCATGAGTGAGACATTGAGTCATTGTAATAAAATATGGCTCACATATGCTGGTTCTATTTTCGGAACCGGGTGTCACACAATGCAACATTTCTCAAAACTAACATGTGTTAAACATACCTTTTTGAATCCAGCCGCACAATTCGTGAACCAATATCAAAGATATCTTGGTGGTGTGTCAACCAAGCCATTCCCAAGATAATGTAAATCCTCAAGCTTTTCAGGACGATGAGTGTAGTAGGATATATCCGCTCCAAACATAGAGGCGCTCAAGCAACAATCCTGCCTGCTGCCCTACTACCTCCCGGTGAATTAATTTGATACGATGCGGCCAAGGTGGTTGATGGTATTTGGTGCTTGAACACATAATATTTGCTCATAAAATCATGTGTGGCACCGGAATCGAACAACACGAATGTGGGCTGATCACGTAGGCTGAACATACCCACAAAAATGGGTTCTCCCACGCGGGGACATCCTCAACTGCCTTATAGTTCACGTTTCCCACTTTCAGTGCTGTCCTCCTTGGGTGACCATGGAATTTCTTTGCAGCTTGATATGATATGTTACTGCTGCTCTGCTTGGTCACATGACACTCCTGAGTGATATGATCCACATCGCTACAATTACCGTACGATGCGAGCTCAGGACCTTCACAAGATTGAAGTGGTTGATATACTTGTGCACTTCGCTGAGGTGGGGGTGCATAAATACTCATTTGCTGCTGCAGCAGCAGTGGCTGAACATCCAAGGTTGGATATGGATGGAATCGGATCCGCGGGGGTCCGTCAATGGACTGAATTTCCAACCCGGACGGTAAGCAATATATCGCGGGTTGTTTCTGAGGATAGTCATCCGTACTTCCCGTTGATAAGCTTTTCTTTTCCACATAATTTCCTCAAACTTGAGTTCAGCCTTTTCTTGAATCATAGAGGCATTGACTAACTCGCTATAATTTCCTCGATTAAATAATGCCACTTTCACCCGAAGCTCCACATTGAGGCCTCGGAAGAAGTAATGACACTTAATCGTCTCTTTGTCTACATAAGCTGATGCATATTGTACTAAACGGTTAAATTCCGTGAAGTACTCCATAACACTCATCCCTTCTTGCTTGAGTTCATAGAACTCTTCAATTCTGGTTTGAATGATCCCCGTACAGATATGAAGTGCACGGAAAGCATCACGAAACTCAGCCCATGCCACATGATGGCCCTCAGAGATTGTAGCAAGATTCTCAGACCACCAAGCCCCAGCGGATCCATGGAGTTGCTGAGCGGCAAATAAATCCTTCTCATATTCATCACACTGGAGCATTTCCAATTTAGATTCAATAACCTAGAGCCAATAATTTTCCTCCAAGGCTTCTTTAGCTTCCGGGAATACCGGTGGTTGTCTTGCTAGAAAATCCAAGTGTTCAGTGTGGGATTACGCTCTAGTGTATCCTGTAGGACGTCTTGCTGCACCAACATGTCAAGAGACTCAGCCATCTTACCCAACACCTCCGCCAATCCTGTTGATGACGGCGGGGATCGTCGCTGCGACAAATCATTTCCATCCCGGCTGGAACCACCAACCTCATACCCGGAATGAGTGTGATCCATACTGAAAGAGTGAGCAAATTACGATTAATATTGAAGATTGTACTCAACTTGAACTCAAAATTATTAACTGTAAAAGCATCACATCAACAGTGCAGCATACATGAAAGTGAACAAGGAGTTTGACAATTCTGGAATATAACTGACTATTGATCACAGTTGTCAAACACCTAAACCAACAGCAAGGAATGATGGAAGATAACTAAACAATATGTTATGGAACATAGAGAAGTGTAAAAACCTTCATGTCCACAACAAGTCCAAAATAGATTTGTGTTGAGCAACCCTCTGCTCAGATATGACAAGTTTCCACTAAATCCAGAATTCGAATATGAAAATGTCAATTTCATGTCTCAAGTTGAATATAAAAGTTACAGGGAACTTCAATATCTTTCCAACGAGTATTCATTTGCCCACATATCAGTTTTGGATCAAAAGTCATGATATTTCAACGTTAACAGAAATCTAGAACAAATTTGACAGCACCTCTTTTGAACGTGGCTGTTTTGTTCATAAGAATACAGATAATTCTGTCCCACATCCGGGGAACATTGAACTACAAAGTCGTAACACATATCATAGGGTTTCCAACGGTGTAACCTTTGACCCTTAGAAATTTTCTACAAGAAGTTATGGTCGGAATACAGAAAATTCCAGAGAGTATTTTTGTCTGCCCTGTTTCTGGACAGTTCATACTCATCTGAGATTTTCATCCACTTGGAAGGTGATTCTGTTGTGGAATTATACAGAAAAGTTGTAGAAGACTTCAAAAACTTTCCAGAAATGTATCACACACATCCATTGGTTCAACCTAACATAAGTTATGTCCTGTTCAATTTCAGCAAAAATTCTGCCAAAAACTATACTCCCAATTGACTCTTAGTTCACTATAGGAGTTTAATAAACACTAACTGAATCCTAAACTCCAAATTAACTCTTTTCTTTGAAAACTTCCAATTTATGCAACTAAGAACACATTTCGGTACTACGTTTCCTCATCAATTCAAAAATCCTAACAGACATTATACCGGCATATAAGTATCAAGTGGTGGCACTAGAAACGGTCACTCACACACGTTTCCTAAACGCAATGTTCTGGCGTGCTCAAGGTACCTGCATAAAACCACTCAATAGTGAAGCACCCAAAGGTTTAACATTTCAGGCAGGTCCATATCATAGTCAAAACATACGCCCCGTATCATTGCCATACGGTTCGTCCTTGAGTCAGGTCACGTCTCAAGGTACATGCTAGGGTTATTCACCACCCGCCGGAGAACTCCACACCTTTGCAATTAAGCACACCGGTGGAACAACACTTTCATATGTCTCATAGGACATGAATAGTCCTAGAGAACATAGTTCGTGTTACAAACCACATGATGAGGTCTCCTCCTCTTTACCCTAGGTTTGTGCACTTGAGGCTAGTGCATTTCATATGTCTCTAAGACATGAAGAGTCTTAGAAAACATATTCACTTCCCATCCATTTCTGAACGGGACATTCCACACTACTTTCCTTGTATGGGGGAGCTAACCGAAATCGATCCGCTTTCGGTGGCGTTCCTTACCATTCTTACCTCCACGTAGGTGCATCGTTACACAATTGAAATACTGAATAGTAACACAAGTCATCTTGCCACCTTAAGTAACTATACTATTAATAGTCTTTATTGGGTCATACTATCAATTTCTAACTCATATACTTCTAAGTTTCCGAAAATAGGCTCTTTTCATGCGTGCTATTCCCACTGCGGCTCTGATACCACATCTATGGGGATCCCGATGGTCCACACTCAAGGAATCGCATTGGGTGGTGCCGTGCGATGCGGCACCCGACAGCATACACGAAAAGAAACTATAAACATACAAAGTTATTCACTTCTCAATATAATATAATTTACAACATAATGTACCACGAATGTACACACAACGGAATATACATCAATACACACTCTTGGTCCTAGCTACGTACGAGAGAAGACGTCCTGCCCGTGACGCTTCTCACTAGCTTCACGGAGAGTGTAGGCAGCGTCAAGGTTTCCGGCAGTTATACGACCTGTGAGGGCCGGGGTCTCACGGAACAACCGTCTTCATAGCAAAAATAACACAACCTGCAAAATACTAATACTGCAACAGTGAGCTCAAAAGCTCAGCAAGACTTAACCGTCTACACTAAATAAGAACTATATATGCAGGAATTTATAAAGTAGGACATCAGCTATTGCATTAGGGACTCACCAAAAAGTACATCCTTATTAGCAAGTTTACAGCAGCAAATTCATACGCCTTGAGCATCCCAACATCGAAAATCCGTTTTGGCCGCCGGCGGCAAATTCTCGTCGCCCAGCTCAACGGAGGGCTGGTTTTCCCAGGGTTTTGGTCCTAAGGGTCGTCGGGGGCCCTAGTTTCTATGGCTTCAAGCGATTTTGGATTGATCAAGCACTCGGGGAGAATTTCCCGTTTGGAGTACCCTCGGTTCTTCATGTCTACCAGCGCAAAAACTCGGAATTCCGGCTAGCCGGCATTAGGACCGAGCAAGGAGGTGCGGGAGGAGCAACTAGACGTCCCCGCTAACCTTTGTGTGCATGTGATCGTGCCGGACACGCCTTGAAATGGCCCGGTGATGATGAACCGCTGTGGCGCAGTTTTGTGTTGAACCGAGGAAGATGAAACGGTGTGCATCGATCTTAGGACGCTAGGAACGCGTCGGTGAGATGTGGAAGACGTCGAGTGGAGGCCGGCGTAGCTCCTGGACGGCTCAGCTGGGCGCCAACACTCGCGGAAGTCGATCGGCGATGAGAGCAGAGGAGAGGGAGCGTGTTCTTCAGTTTGAGCGGGCGAGGGAGCGTGCGAGCAGGGGAAACGGGACTTCGTTTGTGCATCACCACGGTTTATCGATCATGGAGTGAACCGCCTTCGGGAGCGAAGGCACAAACACAAGCAGCTCGGTGCCTGCCTCGGTGTTGCCTGCACCCTCGGTGGCTTGCTCACGCAGAAAAGAACTTCGATGGGTGTCCCTGTTCTGCTGACAGGCGGGTCCCACCGTCAGTCTCCCTCCAAATAACAGTGGCTCCCAAAATAAAATTCAAAGTTTGCAGCAAATTCCGAAACTGAGTTTGAATATAGTTTAGTTAATCTTCTCTTGTGCTCCAATTTTAAATGTTGTGGTTTGTTTTACTTTGTGGCTAATTTTGCTTTGTAGCCTTTTCTTTATTCCATGTAGCAAGATTTCAAATTTTAAAACTGTGACATCCGGTTCTGAAAAATGAACCAAGTGAATGCATATGTGTGCCCAGGATGTTCATCACACATACACATGTATTCCAGAAACTGAATTCAGAATATAACCACGAACAAATAGTGTTTAAGTTCTTTATTACAATGACTCAATGTCTCACTCATGAATATCCAACTTTATTTAACAGCGGAAGACTCTAAACGACAGCGGAAAATGACCAAATCAGCAGGCTCCAACTTCAACTCCACAGGCATGTTGAAGGTAGTGCGCACACCTAGTACTCCACATGTTCCTCGAAGTACTCTTCTCCTGTAGCTGATGTATATGTGGGAATGCAAGGGTGAGTACATGTCATACTCAGCAAATGCGGGAAAAGTATGACATAGCTTACAACAAGGTAGGCAACAATAAGGTTCATTGCAGCAAGCAAATTTTATTTCACAAACACGTTAAAAACAACAACTATCTCTAGGTGAGTTTAATCCCATCATAATCAAGTATTTCATCAACATTCCTTCATCATAATTCACCATTTATCATGTCTCAACCAGCCATTAATCTTGCTCAAGTTCATCTCATACTCATAAATATTCATAACCATCTCATATTCATATAACCGAAACCAAACTCATTGTCATGACCCAAAACAGTCCCAACACCAATCCCATTGACCATACCACAACCATACCGAATAAACATCCCAAGTTTTGCCTCTAATAATGGAAGTTGGTCAGGTGCTTGTAACCGGAAGCACGGCTATCATGATAGTTTTACACTCTGTAGAGGTGGCACCACTTTACCAACAAGTTCGTGATTTTGTCACCCGTCGGCGACTAGAGAAACCTCCATTATACCAATATACAACCGTCGGTGTATGGCCAAGAGATCACAAAATAGTTTTTACAAAGGGGCTACTAGTATGTACGGGCCCACTAGGTTTAACCGGCAGGCTCGAATCTCCATTCTCCCACCCACGGGCCCCCTCTTGTGCCATGCAGTTCCTAGGGCAGTCCTCATCGACTCCCATTCCCCACGCCATCCAATGGTCCATAACAAGCTAGCAACACACCTAATTAGTCAGCTAAGCCGCACCCATATTTGGCCTTGTGGTGGCACTGTTTTCCTAGCACGTGCTTGCATGAACCAGTCTTTAGATCTACGGCAAGCAAACCACCATCTCATTCAGCAACATCCACAAACCAAGCTCGCCTAGATCTCCCCGATTCCATGCTCATTAAGATCATCAAGTTCTCATCATCATTATTCATATGTGTGCAATAGCTAAACAAGTTTTATTTCAGCTTCCTGTGCCCCGTAAGTTAAGCGAAGCAAAAAGGACAAACAGCCATATCCGACTCATCAACTTTCCCGGTGACAAGGATGGTTAATAAAACTAGTAAACTCCTATAAAAAGGGTGTCCCATCAAGTTGACTCAAGCATACACGTTTTCGAAAGCAAATCAGTTTCAAAAACATAGGATCAATATGGTCAAGGGGCACTTGCCTTGCTCCCGTGGTTCGTGTTGCTCAAGCGTCTCGAAGTCTTGGTGCTGTAATTCCTCGTAGACGGCCTCTTGAGCTTGTCCCTGTACTCACGACCATGCACATACAAAATTTACAGCAATCAATTATCATGCACAAACTTTACTCAGGATGCAATGAGGTGAATGAATGCAATTCCTATGGTGCAGTTTTATAAAACCAGTTTGCACGTGTCCTTAAATGTTTTAGTAGACTTCCATGGGGTTTTATGATGACCAAGGTTGCTGGGTTCAAGTGTGGACGTGGTGATGATCTTGACCCACTTTGTAGATCAATTCCACTGTCAAAAATCGACCAAAACATGGTCTGTCCACACACAAAAAATTTTCTGCTCGAAAGGGGTGAAGAAAATGGGTGCGTAGAAACAGCTTCGACGTCGTAAGAGGGTTAACGAAGACCTACCTCACTTCTCCCTTGCGGCAGGGTCTCCCTCCTTGCAATGGCAGCAGCGGAGGATTTTTCCGTGGACAATTATGGGGCTGCGGGTAGGGCAGAACGTCGGGGGCTTCTTCTCCAGCGACGGTGAGGCGTGATGGGGCTCGACGGCGGCCAAATTCCGGCAAGGGGGGTACTCAGCGACTTGGCAGCAAGGGGGCACGGCTGGCAGCAGGGGGGCACGGCTGGCAGCAGGGGTGGCGGCCAAAAAGAAATAGGGTGGGCGGCTAGGGGGGAAGGTTATATTCATATGGGGGAAAAATAGTCCTAGGGATGAGGAACAAAGTATCCTAGAGGTGGGGGACTAACCAAAGAGTCCTAAAGGTGGGGGACTAACCAAAGAGTCCTAGTGGTGGGGAATAGCGTTCCCCCCTAGTGGGCTGCAGCCAAGGGGGTGTGCCCAATTAGTGTTTCCCCCCTAATTTGGTGCGGCCAATTTGGGGGGAAATTCCCCCCAAAATGTGGGGTAAATTCCCCCTTGGGGAATTTTGGGGAATTTGGGGAAAATTAGGAAATCTGGGAAATTTTTTGAAAGATTGGGGAAGGGGGGAATTTAGGGAAAAATTGGGGTGGCTCAATTTGGCTATTTTATTTTCATTATTTTCCATTTCTATTTCCTTTTATCATTTTTGTGACACCCGGTTCTGAAAATAGAACCAAGTGAATGCATATGTGTGCCTAGGATGCTCATCACACATACACATGTAATCCACAAACTGAATTCAGAATATAACCACGAATAAATAGTGTTTAAGTACTTTATTACATCGACTCATTGTATCACTCATGAATCTCTAACTTATTCTTGCAGCGGAAGATTCCAAACGACAGCGGAAATAACAAAACAGCAAGCTCCAACTTCAACTCCACAGGCATGTTGACGGTAGTCCGCACGCCTAGTACTCCACATGTTCCTCGAAGTACTCTTCTCCTGTGGCTGATGTATATGTCAGAATGCAAGGGTGAGTACATGTTGTACTCAGCAAGTGTGGGAAAAGTATGAAATACAGCTTACAACAAGGTAGGCAATAAAAAGGCTCATTGTAGCAAGCAAATTTTATTTCACAAACATGATAAAACACATCAACTATTTCTAGGTGAAATAAAGCCCAATATATCCAAGTAAATCAGCAACATTCTTTCGTCATAATGCACCATTTATCAAGTCTCATCCAACCATTAATCTTTCTCAAATTCATCTCATGCTCATAAATATTCATAACCATCTCATATTCATATAGCCAAAAGCAAACTCATTGTCATGACTCAAAACAGTCCTAAAACCAATCCCAATGACCATACCATAACCATACCGAATAACCATTCCAAGTATTTCCCTCTAATCATGGAAGTTGGCCAGGTGCTTGTGACCGGAGGCACGGCTATCATGATAGTTTTACACTCTGCAGAGGTGGCACCACTTTACCCACGAGTTCGTGATTTCGTCACCCGTCAGCGACTTCAGAACCTCTATTATACCAGTACACAACCGTTGGTGTATGGCCAAGAGATCACAAAATAGCCTTTAGAAAGAGGCTACTAGATGTATGGACTCACTGAGGTTTCACCGGCAGGCTCGAATCACCATTCTCTCACCCATGGGCCCCCTCTTGTGCCATGCAGTTCCTAGGGCAGTCCTCCTCAACTCCCATTCCCCGCTCCATCCATGGTCCATAACAATCTAGCAACACACCTAATTAATCAGCTAAGACGCACCCATACTTGGCCTTGTGGTGGCACTGTTTTCCTGGCGTATTCTCGCATGAACCGGTCCTTAGATCTATGACAAGCACCACCATCTCATCCAGCAACATTCTCGAACCAAGCTTTCCTAGATCTTCCCGATTCCATGCCCATTAACATCATCAAGATCTCATCATCATTATTCATATGAGTGCAGTAGCTAGACATGTTTTATTTCAGCTTCCCGTATCCCGTGAATTAAGCGAAGCAAAAAGAAAAAACGACCATACCCGACTCATCAACTCTCTCGGTGACAAGGATGGTTAAAAAACCTAGTAAACTCCTATAAAAAGGGTGTCCCATCAAGTTGACTCAAGCATACGAGTTTTCGCAAACAAAACAGTTTCAAAACATAGGATCAATATGGTCAAGGGGCACTTGCCTTGCTCCTGTGGTTCTTGTTGCTCAAGCGTCTCGAAGTCTTGGTGCTGTAGTTCCTCGTAGATGGCCTCTTGAGCTTGTTCATCTACTCACAATCACGCACATACAAGATTTACAGCAATCAATCATCATGCACAAACTTTACTCAAGATACAATGGGGTAGATAAATGCAAATCCTATTGTGCAGTTTCATTAATCCAGTTTGTACGTGTTCTTTAATGTTTTAATGGATTTTCACAGGGTTTTATGATGAACAAGGATGTAGGGATCAAATGTGGATGTGTTGATGATCTTGACTCAAGATCTAGATCAATTCCACCATCAAAAATCGATCAAAACGCGATCTGTCACACGAAAAAGTTTCTGTTCGAAAGGGGCAAAGAAAACGGATGCGTAGAAACAGCGGCGATGTCGTAAGATGGGTAACGAAACCTACCTCACTTCCTTTTGGTGGTAGGGTCTTCCTCCTAGCAATGGCAGCAGCGGGAAATTTTTCTATGGAAGATTAGGGCAGGACAGATCGTCGGGCTTCTTCTCCGGAGATGGCGGGGCTCGACGGAGCTCGACGGCGGCCAAATTCCAGCAAGGGGAGGGGGGGACATGGCGACTTTGCAGCAAGGAAGGGGGCTTGGCAGCAGGGGTGGACGTCCAAAATAGAGAGGATTTCGGCCAGGGGGTGGGGGTTATATTTATAAGGTGGAAAAAGGAGAGTCCTACTCCAATTGGAGCTCAAATAAGAGCCCTATTCAATTTTTTTGGAACTTAACAAACTTGTCTCTTGTGGTGCGGCAGCCTTGGGGACTTTATCCCCAAAATGTGGGGGAAAATTCTCTTTTTTGGGAATTGGGGAATTTAGAAATTTTGGGGGAAATTTTGGGAAATTTCGGAATGGCTTATTTCAGCTATCTTTTTCCCATTCCTCACTATTTCTATGTCACTTGCTCCATTTCTACATTACCCTCTCCATTTCTATGTCCCATTCTCCATTTCTTCATTCCCCTCTCCATTTATATGTCCTATTCTCCATTTCTACATTCCCCTCTCCATTTCTACATTGCCCTTCTCCATTTCTATGCCCATTCTCCATTTCTATATTCCCTTCTCCATTTCTGTGGTTTTTCCTCCATTTCTGTGGTTCCTTCCTCCATTTCTATGGTTCTTTCTCCATTTCTATGGTTCCTTCCTCTATTTCTATGGTTCTTTCTCCATTTCTATGGTTCTTTTCTCCATTTCTATGGTTCTTTCAAAATTTCTATAGTTCTTTCTCCATTTCTATAGTTCTTTCTCCATTTCTACTTCTTTTATAATGTTTCTCTACATGAAAAATGTATGCAATGCATGGAAATGAATCTGAGGGTGCTACAAACCTACCCCCTTAAACTGAATCTCGCCCTCGAGATTCGATACAGTCGAGAATAGATGAGGGAATTCTGCCTTGAGATCTTCCTCACGCTCCCATGTAGTTTCGGCTTCCGTGTGATGGCTCCACTGTACCTTGTACCAACAGATGACTTTGTTCCTCGTGACCCTTTCCTTCACGTCCAAAATTTTGACGGGGTGCTCCGCATAGGTCAGATCCTCTTGAAGCTCGAGCTCATCCATCGGTACTTGTTCTTCCGGTACTCTTAAGCACTTCTTGAGTTGGGATACGTGAAACACGTCGTGCACGTCGGAGAGGTGCGTTGGCAGCTCTAGTTGATAGGATACTTCTCCTCGCTTGCCCAAAATCTTGAATGGCCCGATGTAGCGAGGTGCTAACTTGCCTTTGACGTTGAACCGTCTTTGGCCTCAGATAGGCTATACCTTAAGATACACGAAGTCTCCCACTTCGAAGGTCAATCTCCTTCTCCTATTGTCCGCATAACCTTTTGTTCGTTACTGAGCAGCCTTCAAGTTTTCTCGTATTGTTTGGACATGCTTCTCGGTGTCTTGCAGCAATTCGGGTCCAAACACTTGGCTTTCTCCGGTCTCATTTCAGAACAGCAGCGTTCTACACCGTCTAACATACAATGCTTCGAAAGGTGACATCTTCAAGCTGGCTTGATAGCTGTTGTTGTATGAGAATTCAGCATACGGCAAGCTCCTATCCCAACTACGCCCATGTTTCAAGGCGAAAGCTCTCAACATGTCTTCCGAAATTTGGTTTGTCCTCTCAGTTTGCCCGTCGGTTTTTTGGGTGATATGCGGAGCTGAAATTCAGTCGTGTACCAATGGCTTCATGCAGCTTCTTCCAGAAGCTAGAGGTAAATTGAGAACCCCGATCTGAAATTATCCTCTTCAGAACTCCATGGCAACACACGATTTGCTCCATATACAGCTCGGCTAGTTGTGCGACGCGGTACTTGGTTCTAACAGGAAGGAAATGGGCTGTTTTCGTTAATCGGTCCACGATAACCCCAAATAGAGCTCGTAACCCGATTGAGTACGTGGCAATCCAACGATGAAATCCATGCTGATGTCTTCCCACTTCCACTCGGGTACTTTCAATGGCTGCAACAGTCCAGCGGGTCTTTGATGTTCGGCCTTCACCCGTTGGCATGTATCGCATAAGGCAACATATTCAGCTATGTCCCTTTTCATACCATCTCATCAATAGCAAGTTTTCAGGTCCTTGTACATCTTTGTACAGCTGGGATGTATGGAATAAGGTGAGTCATGTGCCTCCTTTAATATCGTGTCGCGGATGTGCTTCACGTTAGGCACACAAATCCTTTTCCGTAACCAAAAAGTGCCTTTCTCGTCTTCCTTGAAATCCTTTTCTATGCCTTGTCGTATTCTTTCCTTGATTTCCTCATCTGTTGCTTGGCCATCACGTATCTCTTGTTCCAGCGATGAGTTCAGTTCTATCACCTCCATCTCGTTCAAGAACCCAAGATGTAACCACTCGAACTCCTTGCGCAGCTCGGGTGGCAGCTCTCGAACCGTGAGTTGGTGACATGCTCTCTTTCGGCTCAACGCATCAGCTACTACATTGGCATTTCCAGGGTGATAGTTGATTCCAACATCATAATCATTGATGAGTTCCAACCATCAACAATGCCTCAAATTCAGATCCGTTTGTGTGAATATATATTTGAGGCTTTTGTGATCCGTATAGATCTCACATCGGTGGCCAAGGATATAATGCCTCCAAATCTTCAAGGCATGTACCATGGCTGCAAGTTCCAAGTCATGTGTGGGGTAATTCAGCTCGTGTTTCTTTAGTTGTCTCAATGCATAGACTACCACTTGTCCTTCTTGCATGAGCACACATCCAAGCCCTTGTCTTGATGCGTCACAATATATGTCGAAGCTCTTGCTCACGTCCGGCAATACCAAAACCGGCGCTGTTGTTAGTCTCTTCTTGAGCTCCGCAAAGCTTTCTTGAGACGCTGATGTCCACTGAAATGCTTTTCCCTTCATTAGCAATTCAGGCATAGGCTTCGCTATTTTGGAGAAATCCTTGATGAACCGGCGGTAGTATCCAGCCATCCTAAGGAAACTCCGAATATCTCTCACATTCTGCGGTTGATTCCACTTTAGAACATCTCCCACTTTTACGGGATCAACCGATACTCCTCTCTCGGAGATGATGTGGCCTAGGAATGATATCTCCTTCAGCCAAGATTGACACTTGCTGAACTTAGCATACAATTGATGCTCTCGCAGTTTCTGCAACGTCAACCTCAAGTGTTCTTTGTATTCTTCCTCGCTTTTCGAAGACACCATGATATCGTCGATGAAAACCACGACGAACTTGTCCAAGTACTCCATGAAGACCTTATTCATGTGGTACATAAAGTATGCGGGTGCATTCGTTAACCCAAAAGACATAACGGTAAATTCATACGAACCATACCGTGTTTGAAATGCAGTCTTGGGTATGTCGGAGGGCTTAATCTTCAGCTGGAAGTATCCCGACCAAAGATCAATCTTGGAGAAAACTCGGGCACCTTTTATTTGGTCGAACAGGTCCTCTATACGGGGCAGCGGGTATTTATTCTTGATCGTCACCTCATTGAGAGACCTATAATCCACACACATCCTTTTGGTCCCATCCTTCTTGTCTACGAAGAGCACGGGGGCTCCCCATGGTGACGAGCTTGGGCGTCTAAAACCCTTTTCTAGCTGCTCCTGAATTTGCTTCTTGAGCTCCACTAGTTCATTAGCGGGTATCCTATACGGCCTCTTCGCTATAGGTGCCGTTCCGGGTACCAAATCACTAGCAAATTCAATGTCCTGGTCAGGTGGCATATCTGGAAGTCCTTCCATGAACGAATCTAAATATTCTTGAACCACCGGAATGCTTTCCAATGTCGCTTCTTCGACGTGGTTCAGCGCTGCCTTCTCGGTTGCCTGTTGGGCTGCCTCGAACTCAATACGAGTACCGTGCTCACTTGTCAACTGCACGATCCTCTCAGCACATTGAATCACTCCGTTGTGCTTGCTTAGCCAATCCATTCCATGTATTATGTCAATCCCATGGGAATCCAAGACAATAAGGTTGGCAAGAAAGTCTACCCCCCTTATTTTAAGGCTTATTTTTGGACATACTATATTTGTAGGAGCTAGAATTCAGATTTGAAAGAAGCGGTTTCCCAACTATATGCATCAAGGTGTATGAACTAAGCAACTTCTTTATTAATTTCAGCCTATATGAGGATGTGAATACGTGCCGAAGCATCTCACATCTCTCCACTATGTGTGGATGTGGGCATTCACCGAAGCGTCCCACAACTCACACCAGCACACAAACACAAACAATCATCACAAAAATTTCTGTGCACTACTCTTATTCAAGCTACTACGATCTAAATGTTCCTATTACAGCTTTATTCAATGGAAACCTAAACTTAATCGTGAGAACCGGTGCTGTTCTCGCCGTATGACGGGGGTGGTCCATACATGGGCGCACGCCGTGGTGAGTCGGCAGTCCATGTAGGGATAGATGACGTTGGTGCTCCATTTGCTCCCGCGTTCGCACGAGTCTCCTCTTGTTTCTCCAGCAAATACAGCTTCTTGCGGAGGTAACAGATCTCTTCTCTCCAGCAAAAATGCATATCAATACACCATGGTTTGAATTCATATGTGTGACAAAGTCATGAAAAATGGGGCTTGCTAAAACTTTTCCATATGTGATAACCCACATGAGGGATTTCTTCACACAAGTTCAAATGTTTGTTTGAAAACTTGGAACCCAAGAGGGGTCTAAAACCAAGATGGGAGTTCCCATATGGGTCAGAAAGCTACAGTCAGATTTGGAACAAATTTGTTCAATTCAAAATTCAAATGAGAGCAACACTAAGAATTTCAAAACTGTCGTGCTAAAAATCTCATTTGCAGCAGCCAAATTAAAAATCAGGTTTCATATTTGAGTTCCTTAGGTCCAAATTAGTGGGTATGCAAAGTTTCATGATTTGTTGAAAGGTCTTGCAACTCATTTTTCAAAATGGACTTTAAATAGCAAAGAATTCAAATGCCCATTTGAATTTGGATGAAATTTGCCCAATTTTCCAAATGCATATCAGATTCGAATTCCCACAATTGAATACCATTAGGTTCAAAATTTGGGAGATATTTTAGGGGATAAGGGGGCTCTGAACTGTGGGTCCCACATGTCATTGAGGGAGCTAAAAATTGCAAAAGATCTTCAGTATAGAACACAGTCTCTGTTTGCCCTCTCTTCAGTCGGTTCCCGAGTCAGACCGAAGGGCAGCTCCGGGCGACACCAAGATCAGCCGGATCCACCTCCTGTCAAGTTTCATCGTGCTGGAGAGCTTCCCAGGCGTCTTTACCCCACTGCCGTGCTCCTTTTCTCCCACGGTACCGAAGACTCGACACTGCTCCCTTCCCCTCGCGCAGACAAACGAACAGAGCGCTGCCGCTGCCCTCCAATCACTAGGTCACCACCGTAGCCCGTGCACAAGCCCAAGAAGAGCAGCAAAACGGCACCACAGACCCTTCCACGACATCCTCGAGCCATCACCGAGTGAGTACGTGCTCTCTGCACCGAGATACCCAGGTTTCCGCGGCGGCCGCCACAGCACTAAGAGAAGGTGCTCTCGTGGGCAGCCCTACAGAGAGGCTGTCACGACCAAGCAAGAGGACCGTTGGACGCGCACGACATCCACGCAGCTCACCTCTGAGGATTGAGCCAAAAGGTGGATCGTCGGCGACGAATTTTGCAAAGTTCTTCCGGCCGGTGTAAACGAACCCGCGGGTAAGAATCAGTCAAATTCTCGCGCTATAATTGTTTAGAGAACTGCAATTTTCGCTCACATGACCTATTCTTGCTTAGCAACAATTCCCCTTTTGAAACCTAGCATGAAATCCACGGTGCACTGCATATTTCCGATCTTCCCGACGGCGGATATAGCGGGGAGATGCGGGCGCACGATGAACCCTAGTTCAGACCCATTTTCGAGCCATTTCACTCCTATGTCGTCCTTCCCGAGTATCCACCGGTGCTTTAGAGCTTGGAAACCGAAGCTTGGAGGGCTTAGGGCGTCGGGATAACGCCGCCGAACTCCTTCCGAGCCGCCGCATCGTCGGGTGCTAGGTTGGAGGCTATGCCGGCTCGGGAGGACCGCACCAGCGTGCTCCTTGAGTTGAATTAGGCACTGGTGGCGAGTGGCAGTTCGAGAGAATGCCGGGAAGTCGGAAACCGAGGTGCTCTGGCGAGCCCTGGCGGCGCGGGCGTACAGTGGCGAGAGGTAGAAGAAGGTGAGACCGGGCCCGCATGTCCGTGACGATTGAGAGGGGCTGGATCTTCTGTGGCGCCGGATTAAGTATGGCAACGTGGGAAACAACTCTGTAGCCCCATGTGGCATGTTCCAGTACATGACACATGTGCTCCCTGGACCCACAGTCAGTTTTAAACTTTTCCACGATTTATTCAAATCCCAGATTTTCCCCAAACTTTAGAAGAGCATAACTTTTGCTAGGAACCTCCAAATTTAGTGATTCAAATTTGGTTAGACTCAGATTGACAAACTCTGTCCAAATTTGCAACCCCATTTGTACGAAAGTCTTTATTTAATTCTGGAAAATTATGTAAAGCTTTTTAGAAAAAAACATTTAGAGGGAGTTTGGTATATCCAAAATTCCTCAAAATTTGCCAGAATATTCTTTAGCATATTGTTGATCTTCCAGCAAATTTTCATCTCCATTGAAGATTATTCGAGTAGGAATTTGCTAAATACAATCTGCTGTATTCATAAGAGTCCAGAAACATTTTCAGAAAATGTTTCACACTTATAAAATCTATTCTAGACAATTCATAGCTCCAAAAATCATAGAAAAATCTAGGCATTCTCTCTGAGACATATTTGAAATTGTAGTTCACTTAATTGGGCATGAAAATGCACAGTACTTCAGAATTAATTCTTTTGAGTAGAAACGCTTAAAGAATTGTTCTGGGAGAACTACTCAAGTAAAAGGTCTGAATTTTGGACCAAATTACTTTCATGTGACCAGGAACTCACATGTAAATTTTCAGCTCAAGTTGAGACTTAGATCTCCCTGTTCTTGTTCTCCATGCTTATGTATGTGGGAAAAATACGTAAGAGCATTATGGGAATTATGGGGAACACATTTGTACTCCACATTAGCTGAAATTTGGAAAGCTAAATCCCTAGGTAGTATAGAACCTTCTGTAAAAGTTTTGAAGCCATTGAAGTTCTTGTTCTTCAGTTGCATTGAAATCTTTTCAGCTCATCTTTTAAAGTCATTAGGGAAGTTGGTTAGTATATAGCTAAAACACTAGGACCAAGTGGGTTTATTCCTGTTTTTATGCACAACAGAGGCAAACCAAGCCATTCTTGGCTTTTCCACACAACCTCTATTCCTAAGAAATCATGTCTTAACTTCTTTCCATTGCATTCTACAAAAATTGTGCATATACATCTCCTTAGGATTCACGACGAAGGAAATTCAAAGGAGCGATTCATTGAATCAGCAAGGATCACTAACTGCTTATATACTACTACCCTGGAAAACAGGCAAGCCCCGGTTTGCACTTAAGTACTTTTGTAAATTCTTCATTTGTATCACTTATGTTTAGGGTGAATGCTTGCATTAGAGTTAGGGTGATTGAAACCCCACATGCATAACCTTTTTAAATCCTATGGAGGGTTGAGAAGTTTACAAACTCGACGAGTAGAGAATGCCATGCTAATGTTCTTAGGATCTCGGTAGAAGTTGAGTGGTTGGAAGCTACTCGCGAGATAGAATTTGTCACACGGGATGAGAAGAGGTAGAAAATGGATTAAGTTATGAAAATGAGACCCAGCAGGGGGGATAGGATGCAGTGAGCGGAGGTCTCACGTGCGTAGACCTGTTGGTGTCGATTCAGGACCGCGAAGTGTGCGGCCCTTCTGGACAAGTATCGAACAGTACCGAATGCATACTGGCATATGGGAACCAGGAAACCGATGTAATTGGTTAACCTGGGTGCCCAGGCTTACCCAACCGTTTTATAGGAGTGGGTTGAGGGTAGCAAGGTGTAAATCTGCCGGTGGGCACAGTCACGCTCCATGCGGGGACCTCCTGCCCGTTACGGATGGACCGGTTCGGCATTTGGGTTTCCTTTGAAAGGTTGTTGCATACAACAGAGTAGGAAGGGGTGTGGAATCCCGCTTTTGAAAGTGGGTGTATGTAACGTGTTATCTGGGTGTCTCCTGATTGCAATCACCGTCGCTCACGGTTATTTGAGTACCCGCTTGTTCACTGCGCTGTGACGTAGTAAGAAGTGAAATAAGCCAACTAAATATGATGTATTGAACTATTAATGTCTTGAAACCTTGTATGCTATAGTTATAGAGCTAATTAAGTTTATATTCCACTTTGGGCATCACCACATCGGAGGAAAGTGTTTCTTGTTTGATTGTGGACTTCCGATGTGAGGGCTGCCTAAGGATCAATAAACTGTCGCTATAAAACTGAAAGTATGTATCAACATGTAGGCATGTCCTTATTGCAAAGTCATTTTTCCTATCTTACACATCCTTGCATGTAGAGTTCCATGCCTAAGGTTGTCGGTTAAGTATTGCTGAGCGTTATGCTCATGGATACTATCCGAGTTGTTTTGCAGGATTGACTTCATGCTTATGAAGGGATGCTGATGAGACTCGGAAACCTCCGAGTGGTTACTCAAGGAGCATCCTCGCCGCTGTGGTTTGTCTTCGTGTCGCCAGTAAGAAACGAACGCGGGCTGGACTGTTTCTTTGTTGCTAATTTAGGAATGATTCATGAGAGTTATAGTCTTCCGCTGCAGCTTATTTTGAAATAAGTATTTGTAAAATACTCTTGTGCGCTTCCGCAAATGATTTATGTAATGTGATGTGTTTTCTCGACTCATGTGCTATTGGGTGCCGCATATCACGACACTACCCGACGAGGTCCTGGCGGGGCGTCCGTCGTTTGGCGTTCGCGGGTGTCACCCACAGCGTGGTATCAGAGCTGCGTTGGGAATAGCACATGGATTGAGCATCATATTACGTTAAAAACTTAGTATACGGTGAGATAACGGTACTATGCCCACATAAGGTCTATGATAGTAGTAGATATTAGGGTGAAAAAGCTAAACATACTTGTTATACATTCTGTAATGACGCTCCGACATGAGGTAAGAGGTAAGGTACGCTACCGAAGGCTGATCAATTGCGATAACTCACCATACGAGTAATAGTATGGAAGGATATACCGTGGCTTGGCACGGTAGTGAATGAGTCTCTGAACCTCTCCATGGTTTTGAGAGCATATGAAAACGCTGATCTCCAGCGTGCCTTAGGCAAAAGTGAGAATACCCATCGTGTGGTAAGCAACACGATAGTATGCAACTCTTGAACGTTCAATGTTCAAAAGGCCATACGCAGCGCTCGCCATCGGCGTGCCTCAACGGTCATGAGGCAGTAGGTGGTACCCGTTGGGTTGATAAAATTCCCAACCGTGACGACCTGTTCGCGCTCTACTCGGGTTCCCCATCGTGTGGTGTGAAAACACGACCATGTACCTTGAGACGTGGCTTGACTCAAGGATGATCCGTATGGCAATGATACGGACCGTATGTTTTTACTATGATATGGAAATGCCTGAAATGTCAAAACCTTTATGTGCACCATTATTGTGTGTCCTTCTGCAGGTACACTAACCATGTTAGTGCATCACGTTTAGCAACCGTTTGTGAGTGACGTTCTTAGTTCCACCATTTGATACGTATATGCCGGAATACCGGCTTAGGATTTTTCTTTGGTGAGGAAATGTAGTACCGTCATATGTCTTACGGTGCATCGCCACCGTACTACACTTGTTAGTTTTCTTACCTATGAAGAAATCATTCATGACTAACTTTCAAACTAAAAATGGATGTTGCCAAGCACATATTAGTTACTGAGCTCTTTATTTGAACTAAGCTTAAATGAGGAGACTTGTTAGATTCCTTTTGATCTCAAAAAACAGAGTGCTCTGTTCTGGCAGAAATTTTTTCTGGACTTCGACACAGCATAACTCTGAGTAGCTTGACCCAATGGAGGTGTATGATACAGTTCTGGCAAGGTTTTTAAGTGCTATACAACTTTTCTGTATAACTCCAGAGCAAAATCAGACACCAAATTGGTTGAATGTCCAGTTGAATGCAAACTGTCCAGAAAACAGAACAGCTGCAACCTTCCTTGGATGTTCTGTAAATTGGCCATAACATTCCGTAGAAAATGTTCTAAGGGTCATATGATACACCATTGAAAAGGTTATGAAATTTTCAACAATTTTGTATTTCATAGTTTGTTCAGAATTGTACTCCATTTTTATGTACAACTGTGATGAAAACAGCCACATACAAAGGAGATGCTGGCAAATTTTATCCAGAAATTCTGTCAACTTTGAGCAATCATAATTTTTGGTCCATAAATGGTCTAGGGGCATATAAGAACTCTTTGAAAATATACTGAAGTGAACTTTAAATTTGGTATTCAACTTGAGTTATGAAAATGCTGTTAACCAGATCAAAATCTGGGTTAAGTACAGAAAGGTATGTTCTGTACTGAATAGGGGATCGATTGTGGTTGCTTTAGGAAGAGGTGTAAACATGGATTTGGGTTATGCTTTCATAAAGTTTTAGCATGTTCATGTCTACATACTTTCACATACTGCTGAGATCAAGTACCACAACTTGCATCACTTCCACAACAGCAGCAGCAGACGGTGGTTTGTGTTCCATCGCTGCAGCTATATGTACCTAGCTCCCAACCACAGGTCAGCGAGGCACTGAAGAGACATCCGGGCTTCACTTGTGGTCGGATGGGCCATTGTGCTCGGTATTATCTGGAGGGAATTCAAGGATGCGGGTCATAATGTTTTAAATATTCAAACCCGTACCTATATCTGCAAAAAAGAGGGCAGACAAGGAGCATCATTCACTACATAGTGATTGTGGATGTTCCGGAAGGAGAAGCCGCGTTAGCAGAGATGTTTTCTCTGAATTAGCTACCGGTATTAATTCTCTTCGACAGCGGTGCCACAACTAACTTTATTAGTCAGTCTTTTGTGGCTCAACATCAGCTCCAAACTACTTTTACAAAGAGGCAATACCTCATGTCGTCGCCCGGGGCAGCATTACAACAAGTGATGTTGTCTTCCGAGCACCTCTTGTTTGGGGGTTAGATTATAACCCACGACCCTCATTTTTCTCGGGGGTCTGAAGATCGACATTATTTTGGGGATGTCGTGGTTGAACTACCACAATGCGGTTCTTCACATCAGTTCTTGAACCGTTAAACTCAACTCCCCTCAGCACGGTCTTCATACATTAGTTCTGGGCGCCAGTCGGCAACAGATTGCAATATTGACCCACTCGGAAACTGTTAAGATAGAGGACATTCCGGTGGTACGTGAATATCAGGATGTGTTTCCCGATTTTTACCGGGTATGCGGCCTGAACAGGGCGTAGAGTTCCAGATGGAACTTGCGCTGGGAACACCATCGAGTTCACGAAGGCCGTACAACATGGCACCCAATGAATGGGCAGATTGGAAGACACTCCTGAATAACCTTAGGAGCAAAGGTTTTATACGACTGAGTTCGTCACCTTGGGGTTGTTCAGCATTGTTTGAAAAAGAAGAGGAACGAAACACTACGACTTTGTGTGGTGTTCGTCTGCTCAACACTGTGACAACCAAGAATAAGTACCCGTTACCACGGATCAACATTTTGTTTGATCAATTGGTCGAAACGAAGATCTTGTTTAAAGATTGACTTAAGATATGGGTACCATCAGATTAAGATAGGGGCTGAGGATATTTTTAAGACTGCTTTTTGATGAGGTATGGACTTTATAAAGACCTTGTCATGTTCCTTAGCCTTCCCAACGCTCCAACTCAGTTCATGTACTTGATGAACTCGGTATTCATGCCAGAGCTGGACAAGTTTGTCGTGGTCTTCATCGACGACCTACTGGTTAATTCCAAGTCGGAGGAAGAACACGAGAAGCATCTTCGTATAGTCTTGCAAAGGCGGTGGGATCACAAGCTATACGCGAAATTCAGCAAGTGCGAATTCTAGATATTGCAAGTACCTTGTCTCGGGTATATTATCCCAGCGAAGGGCATTGCTGTAGACCCGAGCAAGATCGCACAAGTGCTGCATTTGAAAGTCCCCGGGGTCTATTCACGAGGTATGGAAAATTTCTCGGACTCTCTGGGCAAAAATGGTTGGATTTGATAAAGGATTACGAAATAGAGATCCATTATCACCTCGGTAGAGTAAACGTGGGACGGATGCGCTGAATCACATGTCACACATTCATAATCTGACCATCATACCGTTGGAAGAGAGCGAGCCACCATTACATGTGGTTCCCCCTAGAGCTCTCTACAATTTATCATTTATCCCCACCATCCGTGAAGAAAGGGTGGCAGCCCAGAAACTTGACAAGGGCATGTCACAGTTACGGAAGCAAGTGTCGCACACCGCTGATTTTGTGTGAGTCCGAAAAAAGAGTTCTGTTTGGGGTTGATCTTGTCAATGAAGCCGAAGGTCGATTTCAGTTGATACAAGAGAATTTGAAGGCTGCACAATTCCGACAGAAGAGCTACGCTGATCAAAGGCGTGGGCCATTGCATTTTGACGTCGGAGAGCACGTTTATCTTCGTGTGTCTCTGATGAAGGAAATTCACCGGTTTGGTGTAAAGGGAAAAACTCGCTCCCCGCTTTATAGGTCCTTTTATCACAGAGAAGTGCGGACCCGTAGCCTACCGGCTGGAACTACCGGCCAGTCATACGGGTGCCCATGATGTGTTTCATGTGTCGCAGCTGCGGAAGTGCCTCAAAGTTACCACTGCTGTCCGCACCGAAGAAATCAACGAATTGAAACCGGACCTTACCTACACTGAGCGACCGGTTCAGATTTTGGATGAAAAGACCCGGGTAACCAGGAACCGGATGATCAGATTTTACAAGGTGCTATGGAGTAATCATACCGCGGAAGAGGCGACGTGGGAAAGTGAAGATTACCTCCGCACCAACTATCCGGAATTTTTAGCTTTGTACAGTTTGTAATTACCTCTCCCGTCTCGTTCTTCTTTTGAAATCTCATGATGAGATTCTTTTAAGTGGGGAGGAATGTAAAAGCCCCAAAAATGCATATGAATACACCATGGTTTGAATTCATATGTGTGACAAAGTCATGAAAACTGGGACTTGCTAAAGCTTTTCCACATGTGATAACCCACATGAGGGATTTCTTCACATAAGTTCAAATGTTTGTTTGAAAACTTGTAACCCAAGAGGGGTCTAAAACAAAGATGGGAAGTTCCCATATGGGTGAGAAAGCTAAAGTCAGATTTGGAACAAATTTGTTCAACTCAAAATTCAAATGAGAGCAACACTATGAATTTCAAAACTGTGGTGCTAAAAATCTCATTTGCAGCAGCCAAATTAAAAATCAGGTTTCATATTTGAGTTCCTTAGGTCCAAATTAGTGGGTATGCAAAGTTTCATGATTTGTTGAAAGGTCTTGCAACTCATTTTTCAAAATGGACTTTAAATAGCAAAGAATTCAAATGCCCACTTGAATTTGGATGAAATTTGCCCAATTGTCCAAATGCATATCAGATTCGGATTCCCACAATTGAATACCATTAGGTTCAAAACGTGGGAGATATTTTAGGGGATAAGGGGGCTCTGAACTGTAGGTCCCACATGTCATTGAGGGAGCTGAAAATTGCAAAAATCTTCAGTATAGAACACAGTCTCTGTTTGCCCTCTCTTCAGTCGGTTCCCGAGTCAGACCAAAGGGCAGCTCTGGGCGACACCGAGATCAGCCGGCTCCACCTCCTGTCGAGTTTCATCGCGCTGGAGAGCTGCCCAGGCGTCTTTACCCCAATGCCGTGCTCCTTTTCTCCCACGGTACCGAAGACTCGGCGCTGCTCCCTTCCCCTCGCGCAGACAACCGAACAGAGCGCTGCCTCTGCCCTCCAATCACTCGGTCACCACCGTAGCCCGTGCACAAGCCCAAGCAGAGCAGCAAAATGGCACCAAAGACCCTTCCACGACATCTTTGAGCCATCACTGAGTGAGTATGTGCTCTCTGCACCGAGATACCCCGGTTTCCGCGGCAGCCGCCATAGCACCGAGAGAAGGTGCTCTCGTGGGCAGCCCTACAGAGAGTCTGTCACGACCAAGCAAGAGGACCGTTGGATGCGCACGACATCCATGCAGCTCACCTCCGAGGCTTGAGCCAAAAGGTGGATCGTTTGCGACGAATTTTGCAAAGTTCTTCCGGCCGGTGTAAACAAACCCGTGGGTAAGAATCAGTCAAATTCTCGCGCTATAATTGTTTAGAGCACTGCAATTTGCGCTAACATGACCTAGTCTTGCTTAGCAACAATTCCCCTTTTGAAACCTAGCATGAAATCCACAGTGCACTGCGTATTTCTGATCTTCCCAATGGCGGGTATAGCGAGGAGATGAGGGCGCATGATGAACCCTAGTTCAGACCCATTTTCGAGCAGTTTCACTCCTATTTCGACCTTCCCGAGTATCCACCAGTGCATTAGAGCTTGGAAACCGAAGCTTGGAGGGCTTAAGCCATCGGGGTAACGCCGTCGAACTCCTTCCGAGCCGCCTCACCGTCGGGCGCTAGGTTGGAGGCTCTGCCGGCTCGGGAGGACCACACCAGCGTGCTCCTTGAGTTGAATTAGGCAATGGCGGCAAGTGGCAGCTCGACAGAATGCCGGAAAGTCGGAAACCAAGGTGCTCCGGCGAGCCCCGGCGACGCGGGCGCGCGGGGGCGAGAGGTAGAAGATGGTGAGACCGGGCCCGCGTGTCAGTGACGATTGAGAGGGGGGTGTCACACCCGGTTTATCCGAAGAACAACCGAGTGAATATCACATGTATGCCAGGATCATTTTCTCATACATGTGATGACAAATAGTAAAGCATCATTTATTACAAGCCAGGTGTTGAATAAATATAAGTCTTACATAGCAAATGTCTCGAGGGACAATAATAAGTTCATCACAAGTAAATAAACTAGCAGCGGAATAATTATTCTCGTGGGCTCCATCACAGGCGTTGCCCGGGGGACTCCATGAACCTAGAAACCTTCTTCGGGTCCAAAATCTTGATCATTATACACCACCTCATTATCTTGACCTGAGCAGCAATATAAACCAACAAATATGCAAGGTTGAGTACCATTGGTACTCAGCAAGTGTGGAAAAGTTATGTCATGCATGGCTAGAACAAGGAGAGGTTGAACTCATGGTTCAAGCACTACGCAATTATGGCCTACCACCTTAGCTTATTAAGCACCTACATTACTACACAGGTGAAATGGTCCCAATCTCCCAACCCATCATCAAAATCAAATAACCATAACATCATTTCCAATGTTAAGCTCCCCGCTTAACACCCACAACTTCCAAAGCCATCATCCTCTAATCATGAATAAGTCCAAGCCGCTCTTCACCGTGAGCACGGCTGTCATGACAGTTTTGACTCTGCAGAGTTTGCACCACTGTACCCACATGTAGTGATTTCATCCCCCGTTGCCGGGTGGACTAAAAGAACCTCCATTATGCCAGTGGCTACGAACCACATTCACACTTCCCAGGTGTGTAGCCAGGAGATCACTACGAAGCCTTTACAAAGGGATTCCCGACGAGCGTGGGCCCACTGAGGTTTCACCCCTAACAGCATACAAGAGGCTCCAACCCCGCTGCAGTGGCCCCCTCTTGAGCCTTGCAGTTCATATGGTAGTCCAACTGACACCTACTCCCCGCACCATCCAACACACCCATACTACGCCGGGGATACACCTAATTAATTGGCCAATCTGCCCGATCTCAGCATGTGGTTGGCACGGTAAAGCCAGGTTACATGCTCCATGAACCGGTCCTTAGGATCCAGGCAAGTTCTAAACACAAACCCGAGTCTCGTGCACCCAGCACGAACCAAAACATCCAACTTGCCTTGATCCCTACCTCTACATAACTCACAATATCTCCTTCAAGAGTATGGTAAAATAAACTGATGATCTCATATCCCAAATATCCCATTCTAAGCATGGCGAAGCATATGCATAATAATAAATGACATGATAAAATGAATCCCAACCCAAGCTACAAGGAAACAAGGTAATGCAATTCTGGGGAAACTTCCTAGCATGGGTTTCATATTTCATTTGACAATGCAAATAATTCTATCTACACATCCTAGTATAGGATCAAAGTGGTCAAGGACACTTGCCTCTTTCCTGCTGCTCTTGGAATGGGTAGTCCTGATCTTGGAAAGGAAGAACTTGCTCTGGAGCAGGTTCTACTCATACCATCACACATAGCAAAAGAAAACAACAAGTCATAAGACATAGTTCACACTTCCACTTCATACAAACCACACATTCACATTTATGAAAGCCATTCACAATTCTATGTGTTGTGGTTACTCTATGTGTGTTGATTTTTTTTGGCTTACATGCACTTTTAAACATGTGTATATGATTTCTGCTTTTGTATTCATATTCATGCTTGCATACTATACATATGAGTTTCCAATTTAAATAAATTCCTTATATTCAATTACTACACCTTTTAGCTACCAAGTATGTATGAAAGGGATTTTCCTACTCCATATGTGTCTTCAGTCCTTCTACCAACCCTAAACTAAATCATTTGGATTTTGGAAACTTCATTTATCATTTTCTAGTTATTCATACCTAGTTTGCTATATTTTCAGGTTTAGTTCCTATGCCTAAATGTGAACTTTATTATGAAAATAGTAAGACACATCATCTTAAAAGAATAGGTTCTGATCCAAAATATATAATAATATATTTTTGATCTTTTCCTCTGATGTAAACTATTTTACATTTATTTTTCTAATTTCCAGAATTATTCTCTACTTAAAAATGTGTCCCTATAACCAATAAATGTGAATAATCAATTAAACAGATTCATTTCAGCCAAAAATCTATTTTTATCTCACTCCAAGGTTTTCTAAGTACTGGAAAAGTTTTTAATTTGAATTTGACAATATGTTTGTCCCACCTTTTAAATTTTAAATACTAGCCACATATTCAAATTCCTAACTTTAATATCAAATAGGGTTAAAAAGGTAAACTCACCCCACTACAGGGTTCATTATATTATTTTAAGAATTTCCAGGGGTCTAGCTACACTTAACAGAGGGGTTTTTCCTAATTTTTATTAAGTCCAGGGGCTAAAACTGATTTTAAATGAATTTACATGATTTTCTGAAGTTCCAGGGGCTAGATCAGAAGTTTCCGGGGCTAGCTCTTATTTTCCGAGAACCCCAGGGGGTAGCACGTAAGAATTCCAGTCTTTATAACGCGGGGCTGACGTGGACGATTTAAAACAGACGGCTGAGATTGTAACATCGAACCGGTACGCGGGGATTTAAACTCTACCTTGTGATTTAAAATAAACGGCACACAAGCGGCCACGTCGCTCTGATCGAGCGCGGGTGGCGCTGCCCGGTGGCGCACGGCGGCGGGAGGCGGCGATCTCGCCGGAGAGTTTCGGATCTTCGTCAATTCTTCCTAGAACTGTGATTTTATGGCATAGATCGGTAGAGGGGAGGTCGGGGATCTCACCTCGGGGGTTTTCTTGAGCTCGGAGGTCCTGGAAGGCGGTCGGCGACGAGGTCCGAGGTGAATTCACAGCAAGGCTCGTCGGCGCTGTGTTTGAACCGCAAACTACCGAGTTTTCTGCACCTGCGAGGTTCCCCGGAGGCGGTGGATCAAGACCAGCGAGTTAGATCAGAATTCCCGAGCGTAGATCGAGCAGAATTCGCCGGAGGGGCTCGGGTTCTCACCGGAGAGAAAATCGGCGGATCGTGGGGAAAAACGGGACGATGCAGGGGTTTTTATAGACGGGGGAGGGCGGCGTTCGGTTGTGATCGAGTTTGCGTCGCCCACGAACGAAATTCGGCTGGGATACGTGAGGATCCGGGTCGGTTTTGATTCGGGGTGAGAGGAGTCCGGCCGAGCGCGGGCGCGAGCGCAAGGAGGAAGAAAGGTTGGCGGGCCCCGCGTGTCAGTGGGAAGAAGGGGGGCGCGCGGCTGCGGGCTGGCGCGGGATGGGGTGGGCCGGCTGGTGGGTTTCGGCCCACTGGCCGGTTTTTTTCTGTTTTTTTCCATTTCTTTTCTGGTTTGATTTTGAATTCCAACTAAGTTTGAATTTCTGCAGCCCATGCAATACGTCCAAAAAATTTTAAATTCCCCTCTTAACAGGATTTTGGGGTGTTACAGCTCTACCCCCTTAAAAGAAATCTCGTCCTCGAGATTGGTGTTTCTAAGAAAACAATTCCGGAAATTGTGCCTTAAGCTCGTCTTCTCGCTCCCATGTGGCCTCCTCTTCCGAGTGATGCTTCCACTGCACCTTGCACATCCGGATTCTTTTATTTCTAGTGAGGCGTTCCATTGTCTCCAAAATCTTGGATGGTTGCTCGGCATAAGACAAATCCTCAGCTACGTCCACCACATTCATGGGTAACACCTCCTCAGGCGTTCTCAGACATTTCTTGAGCTGTGACACATGGAATACATCATGCACATCCGATAGGCGAGCCGGTAATTCTAGTTGATACGCCACTTCGCCTTTCCTCTCTAGCACTTGAAAGGGTCCGATGTATCGAGGTGACAACTTCCCTCTCACCTTGAATCGACGAAGTCCTCGGATAGGGGACACCTTGAGATAGACATAGTCTCCCACGTTAAAAATGAGCTCTCTTCTCCGTACATCGGCGTAGCTCTTTTGTCGTATCTGTGCTATCCTCAAGTTGTTGCGAATTTCCCTCACTTTCGCCTTGGCTTCTTGTAGTACTTCGGGACCAAACACTTTACTTTCCCCTGTTTGGTTCCAAAATAGGGGAGTTCTGCACTTCCTCCCATACAAAGCTTCGAACGGTGACATCTTCATACTAGCCTGATAGCTGTTGTTATAGGAGAACTTCGCATACGGTAAGTTCTTGTCTCAACTCCGGTTGTTTTTGAGTGCACATGCCCTCAGCATATCTTCAAGAATCTGATTGGTTCTTTCCGTCTGCCCATCAGTTTGGGGATGATAGGCAGAACTAAAGTTCAGATGGGTTCCCATGGTTTCGTGCAACTTCTGCCAGAACCTCGAGGTGAACTGTGTCCCTCGATCCGACACTATCTTCTTCGGCACTCCATGGTAACACACGATCCTTGACATGTACAACTCCGCTAGTTTGGATCAGCTGTAGCTTTCCTTCACGGGAATGAAGTGAGCTACCTTGGTTAGCCTGTCGATGATGACACATATTGAATCATATCCTGATTGGGCCCTAGGCAATCCCACTATGAAATCCATACTGATTTCTTCCCATTTCCATTTAGGCACTTTGAGTGGTTGCAATAATCCCGCGGGTCGTTGATGTTCTGCTTTCACCAACTGGCATGTGTCACATAGGGCAACATGTTCCGCGACATCTCGCTTCATGCCATACCACCAATACCTGCTCTTGAGGTCCTGGTACATCTTCGTACTCCTAGGATGAATGGAATAGTCAGAATCGTGAGCCTCCTTCAAAATCAATTCACGGATCTCCTTTACTTCAGGCACACAGATTCTTTTCCCGTGCCACACCGTTCCTTGTTCATCCTCTCTAAAACCAGGGGCTTTATTTTCCTTGATGAGTTGCCTGATTTCTTGTATCTTCTCGTCATTCTTTTGACCCTCGTGTATGTCTCGCTCTAGTGTGGAGTCCACTTCCATGGCGATGGCTTCACCAATATTTACCAGGCATAAATTGAGTCTTATAATCTCGTCCTTCAACTCTGCAGGCATGTGCTTCAAGCTCAACTTATTGACCTGCACTTTCCGACTTAAAGCATCTGCCACGACGTTTGCTTTCCCAGGATGATAGTTGATGCCCACATCAAAGTCATTGATTAGCTCTAACCATCTCCTTTGCCTGAGGTTGAGATCTGGCTGTGTGAAAATGTACTTCAAACTCTTATGATCCGTATATATCTCTGTCCTCTTCCCCATCAAGTAGTGCCGCCAAATTTTCAACGCGTGTACCACTGCGGCTAGTTCTAGGTCATGTGTAGTATAGTTCTTCTCGTGCTTCCGAAGCTGTCGGGATGCATAAGCCACGACACGCCCTTCTTGCATGAGAACACATCCCAACCCATTTCCAGAGGCATCGCAGTACACCGTAAAGTTCTTCTGCATATCTGGCATAACGAGCACTGGGGCTGTTGTCAATCTTTCCTTTAACTCCTGAAAACTCGTCTCGCACTGCGGCGTCCATGTGAATGTGATTCCCTTCTCCAACAGTTTGGTGAGGGGTCTCGAGATTTTAGAGAATCCCTCAATAAACCATCGATAGTATCCAGCCAATCCCAAGAAGCTTCGAACTTCCCCGACATTTTCAGGGGTCTTCCACTTCTGTATATCCTCGATTTTGGCGGGATCCATGGAGATTCCTCCCTCCGAGATTATATGTCCTAAGAAGGGAACTCTCTTCAGCCAAAACTCACACTTGCTCAACTTGGCATATAGTTGGTGTTCTCTCAGCCTCTCCAATACCAACCTTAGATGTTTCTCATGTTCTTCTTCATCTTTGGAGAAAACGAGAATGTCATCTATGAAAACCACCACAAATTTGTCCAGATATTCCATGAATACCTTGTTCATGAGATACATGAAGTACGCCGGGGCATTAGTTAGCCCAAAAGGCATGACAGTGTATTCATACAGTCCGTACCGAGATACGAAAGCTATCTTGGGAATATCAGATTGCCTTATCTTAAGTTGGTGCTATCCCGACCTGAGATCAATTTTTGAGAACACACAAGCTCCCCTCAACTGATCAAACAAGTCTTCAATGCGGGGTAATGGGTACTTATTCTTGATGGTTACCTCATTCAAGGCACGGTAGTCCACGCATAACCTTTGGGTTCCGTCCTTTTTGGGCACAAATATCACTGGGGCTCCCCATGGTGAGGAACTAGGACGAATATACCCCTTCTCCGTCAATTCTCACAAATGATCCTTGAGTTCTCCCAGCTGCTTGGAATCCATCTGATAAGGTCTCTTGTATATCGGGGCTGTTCCAGGCACTAACTCAATTGCAAATTCCACTTCACGATCAGGAGGCATACCTGGCAACTCCTCCGGAAAAACATCGGGATATTCCCTGATGGTCCTGATCTCCTCCACTTTCACCTCAACTTGATTTAATTTAATGTTCCTCCTAGGCTCGTGTATTGTTATGAACTTTACTCTTGTGCCACTAGGGTGAGTTAGTTCCACCGTTCTAGTCGAACAATGGATGATTCCTTTATGTTTGGTCAACTAATCCATGCCCAAAATAATATCTATCCCTTGTGAATCTATCACTATGAGGTTAGCAGTAAATACTACCCCATTAATGTCTAGGTTCACCTTGGGACACACTTGTCTTGTCCTTATTTCTCCACCTGGAGAGTTTACTGCCAGCATATGGTTCATTTGTGTTGTTGCTAGGTCATGCTTCTTAACAAACCCTTGGGCAATGAACGAGTGGGTAGCACCAGAATCAAACAACAGGGTTGCAATGTGTAAATTGGCAGGAAACTTACCAACTACCACGTCAGGTGCCTCTTGCGCTTCCTCCATGGTGACGTGGTTCACCCGTCCTCTCATTACATTCTGCTGTTGTGGCTGCGTGGGCTTCTTCTTTGGGCACTTATGGGCGTAGTGCCCCACTTCACCACAGTTGAAACATTGCACCCCAACCTTAGGTGCCTGGCCTTTGCTGTCTTGGGGTTGGTTTGGGGGTCCTTGCATTGCTGGTCGAGGTTGATATGCAGGGCGAGGCTGCTGTACGAACTGACGTTGTGGCTGTATTGGTGCTGCCGGAGGCCTGTAGTTCGGGTTGTACCCTCTTGGTGCTGAGTAGGGTACCGCAGCACGGTTCGTCTGCCCCGCGGGTTGCTGCATCAGACGTGGGCGGGTGTGGCTCCCTGAGGCCTGATGTGACCACCCGGCCTTCCTCTTGTTCTCATTTTCCAAGGCCTTCAGCTTCCGTTCTACCACAAACGCTCTGTCCACCATCTTTTGGAAACTTTCATATTCGTTGGAGGACATTGTGCACTGCATTTCTGCGGTAAGCCCTTCCACGAAACAATCCTGTTTCTGCTCATCAGTCTCTATGTCCCGTGGGGCATAACGGGATAGTTGGGTGAATTTAGTGAGGTATTCCCTCACCGTCATGTTTCCTTGCTGCAGCCCCAAGAACTCCTTTCTCTTGTTTTTGAGTTCACCCCTTGGTATGTAATGGTTGCGGAAGCTACACTTGAACTCTTCCCAAGTGATGTTCTCAGGGTCATGATGGGCGCCCACATAGGCGGTCCACCAATCAGCAGCAGGTCCATGCAATTGATGAGAGGCAAACAGCACCCTCTCATACCCTTGGCACTGTATGATCCTCATCTTGCTCTCAATGGTCTTTAGCCAATCATCTGCCTCCAGAGGTTCAGCAGCACTTGCAAACTTTGGAGGTTGAGTTCCTAGAAACTCACTCAACCTTGGTTGGCGTGGTGCAGCTTGTGGGGGTGGAACTTGATGCAAGTTGGCCACCACTTGAGTCAAGTTCTGGATGAGCTGATTTTGATTCTCAAGCATTTGGTGGAGGGGATCAACTCCTTCACGGCGTCCACCCCTGTCTTGGCCTCCAGAAAGATGAGGGTTGCAGGCCTCATCGTTGTTGTTGGCGGGGTTGGCAGCATGACCTTTTCCTCTTCCGGCCATCTAGCATGATCAACCAAATGTTAATTTAAAGCATTACATATTATCTTACTACTTTCACTTGTTTGTACTTTGAAGTGTTGAGGCTTTGTTATACTTTTCTGAGGGTTCATATCTCACACAAAAATAAATGCACTATTATTTCATGTGGGTTCACACACCAAAGCAAAACAATCTGAAGACGAGGCTGTGGACAATTGCTCATGGCTTCCACAACTCACGCCACACACCAAGCATTAACACACCATTAACTAAGATAACGACTCAACTACTCGACATCCTGCTAAACTAAGGGAAGGACTCTACACTACTCGTATCACTGAGCTGGCTCCTCGGGATCTTCCTCATTATTGCGGCTGCCTTCTGACTCCGCTTTGGGTGGGGAGGCTGCTGGTGGAGAGGTGCGACGACGCCTGATCGCCCGGCGATCTGGGGAGTCAGGAGTCCATGTATCATTCACGGTGACACATAGCTCATTCCCATCTCCTCTTTCTCTCGCCCTCAAGCAGGCTCGCAGCAACGCCTCCGTTTCCTTCAGGGTGTCCCGAACATCCTGAAGCTCTTGCTGACACTCCTGCAGTCGAGTGCTGAGCATAGCAGCATCCTCCAAGCACAAGTCCATGTGCTCATGGGAAGTCCCTTGCTGCACTGGCGGGTACTTATACTCCGTTGTACCACTCTCGCGCTGGAGGACATACATGTACTCAGTTCTGTCCAGGTGTCGACGATAGATGTGACTCTGGCAGGTGATTGCCTCCCAAGTAACATCCTTCTCCGCATCGACCTGTGTCGCTCGACAAGCTGGAGAGCGGTGGATCTTGAGCAGCTGATTTTCATGGATAATCCTCATTTCTGAACTCCATTCCTCCCTCTTCTCACGGATGGTCCTGGTGGAGCTATAGTGTATGATTAGCTTGCCCGTATTGCCGGCGGCTTGGAGCATACGTCGAAGACGGCGCAACAAGCCTCCTACTGGCAATCCATAGGAAAGGTACGTCACCGGACGGCTCTCCTCTTTTTGGGCAAGGGCAACTATGGGAACTCTCTCTCCTGTGGACTTGCGAGCGGTGCGAATCATGCGAACCATCTAAAACAGAAAGCATTTAAACTTAGGTTAGGTAAACTTTTAAACAAAAATCCTATTTTGAATGAAAGTTGGGGTAGGATGAAGAAAGTGACTCATTAAATAACACTTTTAAACACACACCTTGTAAAATAGTTTTTAAGAAAATAGGCCCTTAAATACGTCCATTTCTACCTAGGTTCACGTTCCTACGGGCAACCTTGGCTCTGATACCACTTCTGTCACACCCGGTTTATCCGAAGAACAACCGAGTGAATATCACATGTATGCTAGGATCATTTTCTCATACATGTGATGACAAATAGTAAAGCATCATTTATTACAAGCCAGGTGTCGAGTAAATATAAGTCTTACATAGCAAATGTCTCGAAGGACAATAATAAGTTCATCACAAGTAAATAAACTAGCAGCGGAATAATTATTCTCGTGGGCTCCGTCACAGGCGTTGCCCGGGGGACTCCATGAACCTAGAAACCTTCTTCGGGTCCAAAATCTTGATCATTATACACCACCTCATTATCTTGACCTGAGCAGCAATATAAACCAACAAATATGCAAGGTTGAGTACCATTGGTACTCAGCAAGTGTGGGAAAGTTATGTCATGCATGGCTAGAACAAGGAGAGGTTGAAGTCATGGTTAAAGCACTACGCAATTATGGCCTACCACCTTAGCTTATTAAGCACCTACATTACTACACAGGTGAAATGGTCCCAATCTCCCAACCCATCATCAAAATCAAATAACCATAACATCATTTCCAATGTTAAGCTCCCCGCTTAACACCCACAACTTCCAAAGCCATCATCCTCTAATCATGAATAAGTCCAAGCCGCTCTTGATCGTGAGCTCGGCTGTCATGACAGTTTCGACTCTGCAGAGTTTGCACCACTGTATCCACATGTAGTCATTTCATCCCCCGTTGCCGGGTGGACTAAAAGAACCTCCATTATGCCAGTGGCTACGAACCACATTCACACTTCCCAGGTGTGTAGCCAGGAGATCACTATGAAGCCTTTACAAAGGGATTCCCGACGAGCGTGGGCCCACTAAGGTTTCACCCCTAACAGCATACAAGAGGCTCCAACCCCGCTGCAGTGGCCCCCTCTTGAGCCTTGTGGTTCATATGGTAGTCCAGCTGACACCTACCCCCGCACCATCCAACACACCCATACTACGCCGGGGATACACCTAATTAATTGGCCAAGCTGCCCCATCTCAGCATGTGGTTGGCACGGTAAAGCCAGGTTACATGCTCCATGAACCGATCCTTAGGATCCAGGCAAGTACTAAACACAAACCCGAGTCTCGTGCACCCAGCACCAACCAAAACATCCAACTTGCCTTGATCCCTACCTCTACATAACTCAGAATATCTCCTTCAAGAGTATGGTAAAATAAACTGATGATCTCATATCCCAAATATCCCATTCTAAGCATGGCTAAGCATATGCATAATAATAAATGACATGATAAAATGAATCCCAACCCAAGCTACAAGGAAACAAGGTAATGCAATACTGGGGAAACTTCCTAGCATGGGTTTCATATTTCATTTGACAATGCAAATAATTCTATCTACACATCCTAGTATAGGATCAAAGTGGTCAAGGACACTTGCCTCCTTCCTGCTGCTCTTGGAATGGGTAGTCCTGATGTTGGAAAGGAAGAACTTGCTCTGGAGCAGGTTCTACTCATACCATCACAAATAGCAAAAGAAAACAACAAGTCATAAGACATAGTTCACACTTCCACTTCATACAAACCACACATTCACATTTATGAAAGCCATTCACAATTCTATGTGTGTTGATTTTTTTGGCTTACATGCACTTTTAAACATGTGTATATGATTTCTGCTTTTGTATTCATATTCATGCTTGCATACTATACATATGAGTTTCCAATTTAAATAAATTCCTTATATTCAATTAGTACACCTTTTAGCTACCAAGTATGTATGAAAGGGATTTTGCTGCTCCATATGTGTCTTCAGTCCTTCTACCAACCCTAAACTAAATTCTTTGGATTTTGGAAACTTCATTTATCATTTTCTAGTTATTCATACCTAGTTTGCTATATTTTCAGGTTTAGTTCCTATGCCTAAATGTGAACTTTATTATGAAAATAGTAAGACACATCATCTTAACAGAATAGGTTCTGATCCAAAATATTTAATAATATATTTTTGATCTTTTCCTCTGATGTAAACTATTTTACATTTATTTTTCTAATTTGCAGAATTATTCTCTACTTAAAAATGTGTCCCTATAACTAATAAATGTGAATAATCAATTAAACAGATTCATTTCAGCCAAAAATCTATTTTTATCTCACTCCAAGGTTTTTTAAGTACTGGAAAAGTTTTTAATTTAAATTTGACAATATGTTTGTCCCACCTTTTAAATTTTAAATACTAGCCACATATTTAAATTCCCAACTTTAATATCAAATAGGGTTAAAAAGATAAACTCACCCCACTACAGGGTTCATTATATTATTTTAAGAATTTCCAGGGGTCTAGCTACACTTAACAGAGGGGTTTTTCCTTATTTTTATTAAGTCCAGGGGCTAAAACTGATTTTTAAATGAATTTACATGATTTTCTGAAGTTCCAGGGGCTAGATCAGAAGTTTCCGGGGCTAGCTCTTATTTTCCGAGAACCCCAGGGGGTAGCACGTAAGAATTCCAGTCTTTATAACGCGGGGCTGACGTGGACGATTTAAAACAGACGGCTGAGATTATAACATCGAACCGGTACGCGGGGATTTAAACTCTACCGTGTGATTTAAAATAAACGGCGCACAAGCGGCCACGTCGCTCTGATCGAGCGCGGGCGGCGCTGCCCGGCGGCGCACGGCGGCGGGAGGCGGCGATCTCGCCGGAGAGTTTCGGATCTTCGTCAATTCTTCCTAGAACTGTGATTTTATGGCATAGATCGGTAGAGGGGAGGTCGGGGATCTCACCTCGGGGGTTTTCTTGACCTCGGAGGTCCTGGAAGGCGGTCGGCGACGAGGTCCGAGGTGAATTCATGGCGAGGCTCGTCGGCGCTGTGTTTGAACCGCAAACCACCGAGTTTTCTGCACCTGCGAGGTTCCCCGGAGGCGGTGGATCAAGACCAGCGAGTTAGATCAGAATTCCCGAGCGTGGATCGAGCAGAATTCACCGGAGGGGCTTGGGTTCTCACCGGAGAGAAAATCGGCGGATCGTGGGGAAAAACAGGACGATGCCGGGGTTTTTATAGACGGGGGAGGGCGGCGTTCGGTTGTGATCGAGTTTGCGTCACCCACGAACGAAATTCGGCTGGGATACGCGAGGATCCGGGTCCGTTTTGATTCGGGGTGAGAGGAGTCCGGCCAAGCGCGGGCGCGAGCGCAAGGAGGAAGAAAGGTTGGCGGGCCCCGTGTGTCAGTGGGAAGAAGGGGGGGCGCGCGGCTGCGGGCTGGCGTGGGATGGGGTGGGCCGGCTGGTGGGTTTCGGCCCACTGGCCGGTTTTTTTCTGTTTTTCTTTTTCTTTTTCCATTTCTTTTCTGGTTTGAATTTGAATTTGAATTCCAACTAAGTTTGAATTTCTGCAGCCCATGCAATACCTCCAAAAAATTTTAAATTCCCCTCTTAACAGGATTTTGGGGTGTTACAGGGGGCCGGATCTTCTGTGGCGCTGGATTAATTGTGGCAACATGGGAAACAGCTCTGTAGCCCTGTGTGGCGTGTTCCAGTACATGACACGTGTGCTCCACGGAACCACAGTCAGTTTTAAACTTTTCCACGATTTATTCAAATCCCAGATTTTCCCCAAACTTTAGAAGAGCATAACTTTTGCTAGGAACCTCCAAATTTAGTGATTCAAATTGGGTTAGATTCAGATTGACAAACGCTATCCAAATATGCAACCCAATTTGTATGAAAGTTTTTATTTAATTCTGGAAAATTCTTTAAAGCTTTTCAGAAAAAGAATTTTAAAGGAAGTTTTGTTTATCCCAAATTCCTCAAATTTTGCCAGAATATTCGTTAGCATATTTTTGACCTTCCAGCAAGTTTTCAGCTCAATTGAAGATCATTTGTGTAGAGGTTTGCTTAGTACAATCTGCTGTATTCATAAGAGTCCAGAAACATTTTCAAAAAATGTTTCCCACTTATAAAATCTATTCCAGGCAATTCATAGCTCCAAAAATCATAGAAAAATCAAGGAATTCTCTCTGAGACATATTTGAAATTGTAGTTCACTTAATTGGGCATGAATATGCACAGTACTTCAGAATTAATCCTTTTGAGTAGAAACGCTTAAAGAATTGTTCTGGGAGAACTACTCAAGTAAAAGGTCTGAATTTTGGACCAAATTAGTTTCATGTGACCAGGAACTCACATGTAAATTGTCAGCTCAAATTGAGCCTTAGGTCTCCCTGTTCTTGTTCTCCATGCTTATGTATGTGGGAAAAATACGTAAGAGCATTATGGGAATTATGGGGAACACATTTTAAACCACATTAGCTGCAATTTGGCAAGCTAAATCCCTAGGTAGTATAGAACCTGCTGTAAAATTTTTGAAGCCATTGAAGTTCTTGTTCTTCAGTTGCATTCAAATCTTTTCAGCTCATCTTTTATAGTCATTAGGGAAGTTTGTTAGTATATAGCTAAAACACTAGGACCAAGTGGGTTTATTCCTGTTTTTATGCACAACAGAGGCAAACCAAGCCATTCTTGGCTTTTCCACACAACCTCTATTCCTAAGAAATCATGTCTTAACTTCTTTCCATTGCATTCTACAAAAATTGTGCATATACATCTCCTTAGGATTCACGACGAAGGAAATTCAAAGGAGCGATTCATTGAATCAGCAAGGATCACTAACTGCTTATATACTACTACCCTGGAAAACAGGCAAGCCCCGGTTTGTACTTAAGTACTTTTGTAAATTCTTCATTTGTATCACTTATGTTTAGGGTGAATGCTTGCATTAGAGTTAGGGTGATTGAAACCCCACATGCATAACCTTTTTAAATCCTATGGAGGGTTGAGAAGTTTACAAACTCAACGAGTAGAGAATGCCATGCTAATGTTCTTAGGATCTCGGTAGAAGTTGAGTGGTTGGAAGCTACTCGCGAGATAGAATTTGTCACACGGGATGAGATAAAGTTTGTTAAGATCCAAAACAAATTGAATAGGACTCTTATTTGAGGTCCAATCAGAGTAGGACTCCTCTTTTTCCCCTTATAAATAGAACCCAAAACCACCTCTGTGACGCCCTCAATTCTGTGGAAAACCACGGAACCGAGAACTAATGCATATGTGTGCCCAGGATGTTCATCACACATATACATATGTTCCACAAACTGAATTCAGAATATATATTACCACGAATAACAGGGTTTATTACAAAGTATCATGAGTCATGGACTCATGTTAACAGAGGAAGTCTTATTTAAGCAGCGGAAATCTAAATCTAGCAGCGGAAGTCTTTATTCTAGTGCGGAAGCAATCTAAGCAGCAGCAGTGGCTCCATCTCTACTCCATTCCCACAGGCAAGGTTCAGGACAGATTACACGCCTAATGCTCCACTTGGTCTTCATTGTATTCTTCCCCTGTTGCTGATGATGAATGAATAATGCAAGTTTGAGTACAATGATGTACTCAGCAAGTGCGGGAAAATATGATATGTAGCTCACAATAAGGTAGGTATAAAAAGGCTTATTGCATAAAGCAAAGTTATTTCTCAAAACCACGATAAAACAGCAACTTAAGTTTAAGTGAATGTAATCCCAACATGTATTAAAATACCAACATACCTCCATTATATCTCATCACTGTCCATGTCCCAAACACACATTAATCAGATTTATCTTTGCTCACGAATACCTTCTCGTATTCGCTACCATCTCACGAATACCATCTCGTATTCACTACCATCTCACGAATACCATCTCGTATTCGTTACCATTCAATTCTGTCTCACACCGAGACCAACCTCGTTGCCATGACTCAACAGTCATGCAACCAATCTTATCATCCGGACTCAACAGTCCCAAAACCAAAACCAAAACCAAACCATTACCAAAAACCATAACCTCCCAATAACCATCCCATCTAATCATGTGAGTTGTCCAGGCGCTCGTGACCGTAAGCTCGACTATCATGATAGTTTTAGACTCTAAAGAGTTTGTACCACTTCACCCACAAGTTTGTGATTTCGTCACCCGTCGGCGACTGCAGAACCTCCATTATACCAGTACACAACCGTCGGTGTATGGTCAAGAGATCACAAAATAGCCTTTACAAAGGGGTTACTAGATGTATGGACTCACTAAGGTTTCACCAGTAGGCTAGAATCTCCAATTCTCCCACCCAAGGGCCCCCTCTTGTGCCATGCAGTTCCCAGGGCAGTCGTCACTCGACTCCCATTCCCCGCGCCTTCCACGGTCCATAACAATCTAGCAACTTACCTAATTACTCAGCTATGCCGCACCCATACTTGGCCTTGTGGTGGCACTGTTATCCCGGCATGGCTGGCATGAACCGATCCTTAGATCTACGGCAAGTAAAACCACCATCTCATGCTACCTCATTCACAAACCCAGGCTTGCCTAGATCTCCCTCTGATCCATGTTCATTAACAACATCATGTTCTCATTATCATTACGAGTGCAGTTAGCTAGACACATCTATCTCGCTTCCCAAAATCCCGTGGCTCAGCGAAGAAAAAAGTAAAAATCATACCTGACTCATAAACTTCCCTGATGACAAGGGTGGTTTGACAAAACTAGTAAACTCCTATGAAAGGGTTTCCCATCATGTTTGACTCAGCACACACACCTTTTCGCAAACAAAAAAGTTTTCCCGAAACATAGGATCAATATGGTCAAGGGGCACTTGCCTTGTTCTTGCGGTTCCAGTTGCTCAAACTCTTGCTGATGTAGTCCGTCGTAGGTAGCTCCCTGAGCTTGTCCTTCTATACGCGATCACGCACATACAAGATTCACAGCAATCAATATCATGCACAAAATCGAATCAAGATGCGATGATGCATATGCATGCTAATCCTATGGTGCAGTTTTTATTAGATCGGTTCATACGTGTTCTTGCATGAATTGCATGGGTTTTGCTATGAACAGAGGTGTTCGGATCAAATGTGGACATGGTGATGCTCTTGACTTTAGATCAAACCGATCAACACGTGATCTGTCCATGAAAAAGCTTCTGTTCGAAAGAAATCGAAGAACAGATGCAAATAAAACACGATGATGTCGTAAGATGGTATTGGAAACCTACCTTATGTTCTTTGGGATCTCCCTCCTAGCAAACAGATTGTCGGGGCTCCTCCGGCGATGGCAATCGTCTATGGGATCATCGGCGATCTCTCTGGTGGTCAAACTCCGGCTAAGGGTTTTACTCGGCGAGCTGGGGCTAGGGCTCTAAGTTGTTGGCTCAGGAGGTGGAAAAGAAGTTCATGGTTTTGGCCAGAGGGTTTCGGTTCTATTTATAATCGGGAAGAGAAGAGTCCTAATCTGTTTGGATTTCGAATAAGAGTCCTATTCAAATTGTTTTTGAATCTTAACAACTTATCTTAGATTGATTCGGTGTGGTAATATTGTGGAAATCATATTGGTATCCTCAGTACCGGGGATTCCCATGCATACAGAAGAGAAACCGCTTCAGAATCGCGTTCTTACGCGGTGATGAGTTCCGGAAGCTCCACGTGTCCTGCGGGAACCTGAGCTCCCTTTTCCGCAGAGACAAGCTCTGATTGTGCCGCGTGTCAGGTGGACGAGACCTCCCCCTTCTCAGAGGTGAGCTCCACGTGCGCCACATGTCTGGTGGGTCGGGACCTCCCCTCTCAACAAAGGCGAGCTCCGCGAACGCCACGTGTCAGTTCCGGACTTCCCCTCTTCTTCGGAGGTGGCTCCGGATGTGCCACGTGTCCTAACAGCGCCAGACTTCCTTTTTGCTCGGAGGCGAGCTCCGAGGTCGGCACGTGTCCATCAGCGTCGGACCTCCCGGAGATGAGCTCCGGAGGTGACACGTGTCCAAAAGTGTCGGACCTCCCGAAGGTGCCCTCCAGAGGTGACATGTGTCCAATAGGACCGGACCTCTCGGGGGTGAGTTCCGAGAGAGACACGTGTCCCGCGCGGCTGGTCCTCTCTTTTCCGCGGTGAATAGGTCCGCAGCCGACACGTGTCCTGCAGGACTGGCCTCGCTAATTCCGCGGAGGCTAGCTCCGGGGGCAACACGTGTCCCATGGGGTCGGACCTCTCCCCCTTTACGGGAATGAGCCCCGAGCTTGGTACGTAGCCAGTTTAGCGGCGGACCTCTCCCCATTTGTGGAGATGAGCTCCGAACACGCCACGTGGCCAGCGACCGCGGGAGTTGTCTTCGGCGCTCTATGTAAACTAGAATTTGCTCTTTTTGGCTATCTTTTTTATTTCTTTTCTGTTTCCATTTATTTTAAAAGTGTTTTTCTACATGAAATATGAATACATGCAGAACCCAAAAATGAGGGTGTCACAGATCACTAACTTCTTATATACTACTACCCTGCAAAACAGGCAAGCCCCTGTTTGCATTTAAGTACTTTTGTAAATTCTTCATTTGTATAACTTATGTTTAGGGTGAATGCTTGCATTAGAGTTAGGGTGATTGAAACCCCACATGCATAACCTTTTTAAATCCTATGGAGGTTTGTGTAGTTTACAAACTCGACGAGTAGAGAATGGCGTGCTAATGTTCTTAGGATCTCGGTAGAAGTCGAGTGGTTGGAAGCTACTCGCGAGATAGAATTTATCACACAGGATGAGAAGAGGTAGAAAATGGCTTAAGTTGTGAAAATGAGACCCAGCAGGGGGGATAGGATGCAGTGAGCGGAGGTCTCACGTGCGTAGCCCTGTTGGTGTCGATTGAGGACCGCGCCGTGTGCGGCCCTGCTGGACAAGTATCGAACAGTACCGGATGCATACTGGCATATGGGAACCAGGAAACCAATGTAATTGGTTAACCTGGGTGCCTAGGCTTACCCAACCGTTATATAGGAGTGGGTTGAGGGTAGCAAGGTGTAAATCTGCTGGTGGGCACAGTCACGCTCAACGCAGGGACCTCCTGCCTGTTACGGATGGACCGGTTCGGCATTTGGGTTGCCTTTGAAAGGTTGTTGCATACAACAGAGTAGGAAGGGGTGTGGAATCACGCTTCTGAAAGTGGGTGTATGTAACGTGTTATCCGGGTGTCTCCTGATTGCAATCACCGTCCCTTGCGGTTATTTGAGTACCCGCTTGTTCACTGTGCTATGACGAGGTAAGAAGTGAAATAAGCCAACTGAATATGCTGTATTGAACTATTAATCTATTGAAACCTTGTATGTTGTAGTTATAGAGCTAATTAAGTTTATATTCCACTTTGGGCATCACGACATCAGAGGAAAGTGTTTCTTGTTTGATTGTGGACTTCCGATGTGAGGACTGCCTAAGGCTCAATAAGCTGTTGCTATAAAACTGAAAGTAAGGATCAACATGTAGGCGTGTCCTTATTGCAAAGTCATTTTTTCTATCTTACACATCCTTGCATGTTGAGTTCCATGCCTAAGGTTGTCGGTTAAGTCTTGCTGAATGTTATGCTCACGGATACTATCCGAGTTGTTTTGCAGGATTGACTTCATGCTTATGAAGGGATGACGATGAGACTGGAAACCTCCGAGTGGTTACTCAAGGAGCATCCTCGCTGCTGCGGTTTGTCTTCGTGTTGCTAGTAAGAAACGTCCGCGGGCTGGACTGTTTCTTTGTTGCTAATTTAGGAATGATTCGTGAGAGTTATAGTCTTCCGCTGTAGCTTATTTTGAAATAATTATTTGTAAAATACTCTTGTACCTTCCGCAAATGATTTATGTAATGCGATGTGTTTTCTCGACTCGTGTGCTATCGGGTGCCGCATATTATGACACCACCCGACGAGGTCATGGCGGGGCGTCCGTCGTTTGGCGGTTGGTGGGTGTCCCCCACAGCATAGCGGTTTCCTAACTGCAACCTCTGAGACTTGTCAGCAGCTTATGGGTTGGAAAGAACTCCTACATGGGGTCCAATGATCTCCCTTGTACCACTCTTCCGATACGGTTGCAGCTCAAAAGTGGTGTCCTCAAGATGCTCAAGGAAGGCGTAGCACAGTCGGTGAGTGCATCCCATGCAGCATCATCGATAGCTTCTGCCCTTGTACCTCTCCATGTGGGTGTGAAGTGCCGGGTGACAACCCTACCGTTAGATAGGATGGTTACTTCAGCCTTTCAGTCTTCATGTCCGAGATGAGGGACTTTCTTGAGAAGATAATAAGCTTCAGCAATCCAGAAACTCTTTAAGCTCCTTGGATATGTGTCCTCCTTCTATTCCGTCGGACAGAAATTCTTGAACTGAACGGTTGGCCCGTTCATCTCCTTCACTATTGGCATCAGCAAGGGGTGGCTCCTCTTTGGATTCATCTCCTCCCGACATAGCTTCATGAGGCTCCACGGGGTGTAAGCCCGCATGAAAGTCCTCTTGAGGTGTGTACCAATGCTGTTCTTGTGGATCATCTTCCATGTTGTCTTCGAATGGTTCCACCTCTTCCGGATCCTCTTCCTCATGCATAGAGCTATTGATTTCATCTTCATCATGAGGTTCCATATTTACCTCCTCCCAATATGGTCCATCGGACACCTCAATGGGGTTAAGTGCACTCCCACGTGGTGGCGGACGAGTACTTATGTGTGCTGTGCTTCTGGTCACTGGCATCTATAAATAGGACATGAGAAACTTTAGAGAAGGAAGAAATAACTCCAAAACTTCAGAAGCTATGAAGCAAGGAAGCAAAAGTATTGCTGTCCAAAAGAAGAGAAAAGAGGGGCTGAAAATAGCACTTTGCGGTGGCTGAATTGACAAGTAAAGTGCAGCAGAAAGCAATTTTCGAAAATAATAGTTTATAGGGGTGTTCATATGTGTCTTATACTGTCCATTCTACCTAGGCTTGCGTCCTATGGTCAATGTGGCTCTGATCCAATCTGTGACACCCGGTTCCGAAAATAGAACCAAGTGAATGCATATGTGTGCCCAGGATGTTCATCACACATACACATGTAATCCACAAACTGAATTCGGAATATAACCACAAATAAATAGTGTTTAAGTGCTTTATTACATCGACCCATTGTCTCACTCATGAATCTCTAACTTATTCTTGCAGCGGAAGACTCAAAATGACAGAGGAAATAACTAAACAGCAGGCTCCAACTTCAACTCCACAGGCATGTTGACGGTAGTCCGCACGCCTAGTACTCCACATGTTCCTCGAAGTACTCTTCTCCTGTGGCTGATGTATATGTGGGAATGCAAGGGTGAATACATGTTGTACTCAGCAAGTGCGGGGAAAGTATGACATATAGCTTACAACAAGGTAGGCAATAAAAAGGCTCATTGCAGCAAGCAAATTTTATTTCACAAACATGATAAAAATAGCAACTACTTCTAGGTGAAATAAAGCCCAATATATAAAAGTAAATCAGCAACATTCTTTCATCAAAATGCACCATTTATCAAGTCTCATCCAACCATTAATCATTCTCAAATTCATCTCATGCTCATAAATATTCATAACCATCTCATATTCATATAGCCAAAACCAAACTCATTGTCATGACTCAAAACAGTCCCAAAACCAATCCCAATGACCATAACATAACCATCCCAAGTATTTCCCTCTAATAATGGAAGTTGCCCAGGTGCATGTGACCAGAAGCACGGCTATCATGATAGTTTTACACTCTGCAGAGGTGGCACCACTTTACCCACAAGTTCGTGATTTTGTTACCCGTCGCTGACTTCAGAACGTCTATTATACAAGTACAAAACCGTTGGTGTATGGCCAAGAGATCACAAAATAGCCTTTACAAAGGCGCTACTAGATGTATGGACTCACTGAGGTTTCACCGGCAGGCTCGGATCACTATTCTCCCACCCACTGGCCCCCTCTTGTGCCATGCAGTTCCAGGGCAGTCCTCCTCGACTCCTATTCCCCGCGCCATCTACGGTCCATAACAATCTAGCAACACACCTAATTAATCAGCTAAGCCGCACCCATACTTGGCCTTGTGGTGGCACTGTTTTCCTGGCATATTCTCGCATGAACCGATCCTTAGATCTACGGCAAGCACCACCATCTCATCCAGCAACATTCACGAACCAAGCTTGCCTAGATCTTCCCGATTCCATGCCCATTAACATCATCAAGATCTCATCATCATTATTCATATGAGTGCAGTAGCTAGACATGTTTTATTTCAGCTTCCCGTATCCCATGAATTAAGTGAAGCAAAAAGGAAAAACGACCATACCCGACTCATCTACTCTCCCAGCGACAAGGATGGTTAACAAACTAGTAAACTCCTATAAAAAGGGTGTCCATCAAGTTGACTCAAGCATACAAGTTTTCGCAAACAAAACAGTTTCAAAACATAGGATCAATATGGTCAAGGGGCACTTGCCTTGCTCCTGTGGTTCTTGTTGCTCAAACGTCTCGAAGTCTTGGTGCTGTAGTTCCTCGTAGATGGCCTCTTGAGCTAGTTCTTCTACTCCCGATCACGCACATACAAGATTTACAGCAATCAATCATCATGCACAAACTTCACTCAAGATACAATGGGGTAGATAAATGCAAATCCTATAGTGCAGTTTTATTAATCCAGTTTGTACGTGTTCTTGCATGTTTTAATGGGTTTTCATGGGGTTTTATGATGAACAAGGGTGTACGGATCAAGTGTGAACGTGGTGATGATATTGATTCAAGATCTAGATCAATTCCACCGTCAAAAATCGATCAAAACGCGATCTGTTCACACGAAAAAGTTTCTGTTCGAAAGGGACGAAGAAAATTGATGCGTAGAAACAGCGGGCGACGTCGTAAGATGGGTAACGAAGACCTACCTCACTTCCTTTTGGTGGTAGGGCCTTCCTCCTAGCAATGGCAGCAGCGGGAAATTTTTCTATGGAAGATTAGGGCAGGACATATCGTCAGGCTTCTTCTCCGGCGACGGCGGGGCTCGACGGAGCTCGACGGCGGCCAAATTCCGGCAAGCGGGCGGGACTTGGTGACTTGGCAGCAAGGAAGGGGGCTTGGAAGCAGGGGGGACGTCCAAAATAGAGAGGATTTCGTCCAGGGGGTGGGGGTTATATTTATAAGGGGGAAAAAGGAGAGTCCTACTCCAATTGGAGCTCAAATAAGAGTCTTACTCAATTTTTTTTGGATCTTAACAAACTTATCTCTTGTGGTGCGGCGGCCTTGGGGATTGTATCCCCAAAATGGGGAAATTTCCCTTTTTTGGGAATTGGGGAATTTAGAAATTTTGGGGGAAATTTGGGAATGGCTCATTTCAGCTATCTTGTTCCCATTCCTCACCATTTCTATGTCACTTGCTCCATTTCTACATTCCCCTCTCCATTTCTATGTTCAATTCTCCATTTCTACATTCCCCTCTCCATTTCTATGTCCCATTCTCCATTTCTACATTCCCCACTCCATTTCTATGTCCCATTCTCCATTTCTACATTGCCCTTCTCCATTTCTATGCCCATTCTCTATTTCTATATTCCCTTCTCCATTTCTGTGGTTTTTCCTCCATTTCTATGGTTCCTTCCTCCATTTCTATGGTTCTTTCTCCATTTCTATGGTTCCTTCCTCTATTTCTATGGTTCTTTCTCCATTTCTATGGTTGTTTTCTCCATTTCTATGGTTCTTTAAACATTCCTATAGTTCTTTCTCCATTTCTATAGTTCTTTCTCCATTTCTACTTCTTTTATAATGTTTCTCTACATGAAAAATGTATGCAATGCATGGTCGTGAAATTTAGGGTGTTACAAACCTACCCCCCTTAAAATGAATCTCGCCCTCGAGATTCGATAGAGTGGAGAAACGATGAGGGAATTCTGCCTTGAGATCTTCCTCACGTTCCCATGTAGTTTCGGCTTCCGTGTGATGGCTCCATTGGACCTTGCACCAACGGATTATTTTGTTCCTCATGACCCTTTCCTTCACGTCCAAGATTTTGACGGGGTGTTCCGCCTAGGTCAGGTCCTCTTGAAGATCTAGCTCATCCATCGGTATTTGTTCTTCCGATACTCGTGAAAAAAGTCGTGCACATCGGAGAGGTGCGTTGGCAGCTCTAGTTGATAAGCTACCTTCCTTGCTTGCCAAAAATCTTGAATAGCCCGATGTAGCGAGTTGCTAATTTGTGACACCCGGTTCCAAAAATAGAACCAAGTTAATGCATATGTGTGCCTAGGATGTTCATCACACATACACATGTAATCCACAAACTGAATTCAGAATATAACCATGAATAAATAGTGTTTAAGTACTTTATTACATCGAATAATTGTCTCATTCATGATTGTCTATCTTATTCTTGCAGCGGAAGTCTCTAAACGACAGCGGAAACAACTAAACAGCAGCAGGCTCCATCTTCAACTCCACAGGCATGTTGACGGTAGTTCGCACTCCTAGTACTCCACATGGTCCTCGAAGTACTCTTCTCCTGTTGCTGATGTTTATGTGATAATGCAAGGGTGAGTACATGTCGTACTCAGCAAGTGCGGGAAAAGCATGACATGTAGCTTACAACAAGGTAGGAATAAAAAGGGCTCATTGCAGCAAGCAAATTTTATTTCACAAACATGATAAAAACAGCAACTATTTCTAAGTGATATTTATCCCATCATGACCAAGTAATTTAGCAACATTTTCTCATCATAATTCACCACTTATCAAGTCTCATTCAGCCATTAATCTTTCTCAAGTTCATCTCATACTCATAAACGTTCATAACCTTCTCATATTCATATAACCGAAACCAAACTCATTTTCATGACTCAAAACAGTTCCAAAACCGATCCCAATGACCATACCATAACCATACCAAATATCCGTCCCAAGTTTTTCCCTCTAATCATGTGAGTTGGCCAGGTGCTTGTGACCGGAAGCACGGCTATCATGATAGTTTTACACTCTGCAGAGGTGGCACCACTTTACCCACAAGTTTGTGATTTCGTCACCCGTCGGCGACTACAGAACCTCCATTATATCAGTACACAACCGTCGGTGTATGGCCAAGAGATCACAAAATAGCCTTTACAAAGGGGCTACTAGATGTATGGACTCACTGAGGTTTCACCGGCAGGCTTGAATCACCATTATCCCACCCACGGGCCCCTCTTGTGCCATGCAGTTCCAAGGGCAGTCTCTCTCGACTCCCATTCCCCGCGCCATCCATGGTCCATAACAAGCTAGCAACACTCCTAATTAGTCAGCTAAGCCGCACCCATATTTGGCCTTGTGGAGGCACTGTTTTCCTAGCATGTGCTGGCATGAACCGGTCCTTAGATCTACGGCAAGTAAACCATCATCTTATTCAGCAACATCCACAAACCAATCTTGCCTAGATATCCCCGACTCTATGCTCATTAACATCATGAAGTTCTCATCATCATTATTCATATGAGTGCAGTAGCTAACCAAGTTTTAATTCAGCTTCCCGTATCCCGTAAATTAAGCAAAGTAAAAAGGAAAAACGACCATACCCGACTCATAAACTTTCCCGGCGACAAGGATAGTTAACAAAACTAGTAAACTCCTATAAAAGGGTGTCCCATCAAGTTGACTTAAGTATACGAGTTTTCGCAAACAAAACAGTTTCAAAACATGGGATCAATATGGTCAAGGGGCACTTGCCTTGCTCCCGTGGCTCTTGTTGCTCAAGCGTCTCGAAGTCTTGGTGCTGTAGATCTTTGTAGATGGCTTCCTGAGCTTGTCCTTCTACTCACGACCACGCACATACAAAATTTACAGCAATCAAACATCATGCACAAACTTTACGCAAGATGCAATGGTGTAGATGAATGCAAATCCTATGGTGCTGTTTTATTAAACCAGTTGTTCTTGCATGTTTTAATGGGCTTTCATGGGGTTTTATGATGAACAAGGGTGTAGGGATCAAGTGTGGACGTGATGATGATCTTGACTCAAGATCTAGATCAATTCCACCGTCAAAAACCGATCAAAACGTGATCTGTCCACACGAAAAAGTTTCTGTTCGAAGGGAGCGAAGAAAACGGATGCGTAGAAACAGCGACAACATCGTAAGATGGGTAGAAGACCTACCTCACTTCCCTTTGGTGGCAGGGCCTTCCTCCTAGCAATGGCAGCAGCGAGGAATTTTTCTATGGAAGATTAGGGCAGGACAGATCGTCGGCTCTTTTCCGGCGACGGCGAGGCGTGACGGGGCTCGTCGCCGGGCTCACTGGTGGGGCTCACCAGCGACTGAACTCCGGCGGGGGGGCGGGGGTCCAACTCAGCGAGTTGGGGGCTAGGGCCTCCAAGTCGCTGACTTGGGAGGGGGAAAAATGAAAGGGGTTGCGGCCAAGGGGGGGGTTGGGTTCTATTTATAGGGGGGGGGGAGAATCCTACTCTAATTGGAGCAAAATCCTAACAAACTTTTCCCCAATTGATTTGGTGCGGCAGCAATGTGGGGGAAATTCCCAAAATGTGGGGAAAATTTGGGGAAATTGTGTCGGTAGCCTCAGTACCAGGTACCCCCTTGCACAGGAGAAAAACCACCTAAAGACGTCACCCCCTCCGCAGGGGTGAGCTCCGAAGGCGCCACATGTCCAGCGGGGCCGGGCCTCCCTTCTCCTCAGAGGCGAGCCCCGGGCCTGCCACGTGGCCAGCAGTGCCGCACCTCACCCCCTCCGCAGGGGTGAGCTCCGAAGGCGCCACGCATCCAGCGGGGCCGGGTCTCCCTTCTCCTCAGAGACTAGCTCTAAGGGTGCCACGTGTCCAGCGGGGCCAGGCCTCCCTTCTCCTCAGAGGCGAGCTCCGGAGGCGCCACACGTCCAGTGGGGCTGGGCCTCCCTTCTCCACAGAAGCAAGCTCCAAGGGCGCCACATGTCCAGCGGACCGGGCCTCCCTTCTCCTCAGAGGCGAGCACCGAGGGCGCCACGTGTCTAGAGGGGCCAGGCCTCCCTTCTCCTCAGAGGCGAGCTCCGGAGGCGCCACGCATCCAGCGGGGCTGGGCCTCCCTTCTCCTCAGAGGCGAGCTCCGAGGGCGCCACGTGTCCAGCGGGGCTGGGCCTCCCCTCTCCTCAGAGGCGAGCTGCGAGCCTGCCACATGGCCAGAAGTGCCAGACCTCACCCCCTCCGCAGGGGTGAGCTCCGAGGGCACCACGTGTCCAGCTGGGCCGGGGGAAGTGTCGACAGCGCACTTCGACAAATCAGAATTGGGTCATTTCAGCTATCTTTTTCCCATTCCCCATAATTTTTATGATTCTTTCTCCATTTCTATGGTTCCTTCCTCCATTTATACGGTTCTTTTTTTTTCCATTTCTACTTCTTTTATAATGTTTCTCTATACGAAAAATTTATGCAATGCATGGAAATGAATTTGAGGGTGTTACAAACCTACCCCCCTTAAACTAAATCTCGCCCTCAAGATTCGATAGAGTAGAGAATAGATGAGGGAATTCTTCCTTGAGGTCTTCCTCACGCTCCCATGTAGTTTCGGCTTCCGTGTGATGGATCCACTATACCTTGCACCAACGGATCAGTTTGTTCCTTGTGACCCTTTCCTTCATGTCCAAAATTTGGACGGGGTGCTCCACATAGGTCAGATCCTCTTGAAGCTCGAGCTCATCCATCGGTACTTGTTCTTCCGGTACTCTTAAGCACTTCTTTAGTTGGGACACGTGAAACACGTTGTGTATGTCGGAGAGGTGCGTTGGCAGCTCTAGTTGATAGGCTACTTCTCCTTGCTTGCCAAAAATCTTGAATGGCCCGATGTGGCGAGGTGCTAATTTGCCCTTGACGTTGAACCGTTGTTGGCCTCGGATAGGCGATACCTTAAGGTACACGAAGTCTCCTACTTTGAAGGTCAATTTTCTTCGCCTATTGTCCACATAACCGTTTTGTCGTGACTGAGCAGCCTTCAAATTTTCTCTTATTGTTTGGACTTCCTTCTTGGCGTCTTGCAGCACTTCGGGTCCAAACACTTGGCTCTCTCTGATCTCATTCCAGAACAGCGGCATTCTACACCGTCTACTATACAATGCTTCGAAAGGTGACATCTTCAAACTGGCTTGATAGCTGTTGTTGTATGAGAATTCAGCATACGGCAAGCTCCTATCCCAACTACGCCCATGTTTCAAGGCGCAAGCTCTCAACATGTCTTCCAAAATTTGATTTGTCCTCTCGGTTTGCCCGTCAGTCTGCGGGTGATAAGCGGAGCTTAAGTCCAGTCGTGTACCCATAGCTTCATGCAGCTTCTTCCAGAACCTAGAGGTAAATTGAGAACCCCGATCTGAAACTATCCTTTTCGGAACGCCATGGCGACAAACGATTTGCTCCATGTACAGCTCGGCTAGTTCTGTGACGTGGTACGTGGTTCTAACAGGAAGGAAATGGGACGTTTTTGTCAATCAGTCCACAATAACCCAAATGGAGTCGTAACCCGACCGAGTACGTGGCAATCCGACAATGAAATCCATGCTGATGTCTTCTTACTTCCACTTGGGTACTTTCAATGGCTGCAACAGTCCAGCGGGTCTTTGATGTTTGGCCTTCACCCGTTGGCACGTGTCACATAAGGCAACATATTCAGCTATGTCCCTTTTCATACCATCCCACCAATAGCAAGTTTTCAGGTCCTTGTACATATTTGTACAGCCGGGATGTATGGAATAATGTGAGTCATGTGCCTTCTTTAATATCGTGTCGCGGATGTGCTTCACGTTAGGCACACAAATCCTTTTCCCTAACCAAAGCGTGCCCATCTCGTCTTCCTTGAAATCCTTTTCTATGCCTTGTCGGATTCTTTCCTTGACTTCCTTGATTTTCTCATCCGTTGCTTGGCCATCTCGTATCCCTTGTTCCAGCGAAGAGTTGTGTTCTATCACTTCCATCTCGTTCAAGAAGCCGAGATGTAACCGTTTGAACTCCTTGCGCAGCTCGGGCGGTAGCTCCCGAACCGTGAGTTGGTGACATGCTCCCTTTCGGCTCAACGCATCAGCTACTATATTGGCCTTTCCGGGGTGATAATTGATTCCAACATCATAATCCTTGATGAGTTCCAACCATCGACGTTGCCTCAAATTCAGATCCTTTTGCGTGAATATATACTTGAGGCTTTTGTGATCCGTATAGATCTCACATCGGTGGCCAAGGATATAATTCCTCCAAATCTTCAAGGCATGTACCACGGCTGCAAGTTCCAAGTCATGTGTGGGGTAATTCAGCTCGTGTTTCTTTAGTTGTCTCGACGCATAGGCTACCACTTGTCCTTCTTGCATGAGCACACATCCAAGCCCTTGTCTTGATACATCACAATATATATCGAAACTCTTGCTCACGTCCGGTAATACCAAAATCAGCGCTGTTGTTAGTCTTTTCTTGAGCTCCTCAAAGCTTTCTTGGCACACTGGTGTCCACTGAAATGCTTTTCCCTTCATTAGCAATTCAGTCATAGGCTTCGCTATTTTGGATAAATCCTTGATGAACCGTCGGTAGTATCCAGCCATCCCAAGGAAACTCTGAATACCTCTCACATTCTGTGGTTGGTTCCACTTCAAAACATCTCCCACTCTTCCGGGATCAACCGATACTCCTCTCTCGAAGATGATGTGGCCTAGGAATGATATCTCCTTTAGCCAAAATTGACACTTGCTGAACTTGTCATACAATTGATGCTCTCCCAGTTTCTGCAATGTCAATCTCAAATGTTCTTCATGTTCTTCCTTGCTTTTTGAATACACCATGATATCGTCGATGAAAACCACGACGAACTTGTCCAAGTACTCCATGAAGACCTTATTCATGAGGTACATAAAGTATGCGGGTGCATTCGTTAACCCAAAAGACATAACGGTATATTTATACGAACCATACCGTGTTCAAAATGCAGTCTTGGGTATGTCGGAGGGCTTAATCATCAGCTGAAAGTATCCCGATCGAAGATCAATCTTGGAGAAAATTCGGGCACCTTTCATTTGGTCGAATAGGTCCTCTATACGGGGCAGCGAGTATTTATTCTTGATCGTCACCTCATTGGGAGACCTATAATCCACACACATCCTTTGGGTCCCATCCTTCTTGTCTACGAAGAGCACGGGGGCTCCCCACGGTGACGAGCTTGGGCGTATAAAACCCTTTTCTAGCTGCTCCTGAAGTTGCTTCTTAAGTTCCACTAGTTCATTAGCGGGCATCCTATATGGCCTTTTCGCTATAGGTGCAGTTCCAGGTACTAAATCATTGGCAAATTCAATGTCCCGGTTAGGTGGCATACCAGGAAGTTCTTCTGGGAACACATCTGAAAATTCTTGAACCACCGGAATGCTTTCCAATGTTACTTCTTTGACGTGGTTCAACGCTGCCTTCTCGGTTGCCGGTTGGGCTGACTCGAACTCAATACGAGTACCGTGCTCATTTGTCAACTGCACACTCCTCTCAGCACATTGAATTACTCTATTGTGCTTGCTTAACCCATCCATTCCAAGTATTATATCAATCCCTTGGGAATCCAAGACAATAAGTTTGGCAAGAAAGTCTACCCCCCTTATTTTAAGGTTTACTTTCGGACATACTATATTAATCCTCATCTCTCCACCAGAAGAATTAACCAACATAGTGTGTTTCATGTGTGATATGGTCGGATTATACTTGGCAACATACTTGGATGATATGAATGAATGCGGTGCTCCGGAATCAAATAAAACAGTGGCTGGGTTGGAGTTGGAAAGGAACATACCAATCATGATGTCTTCAGCCTGTTGCGCTTCCTCAGCGGAGACATGATTCACGTTACCACGAGCGTAGTTATGCTGCCCACGGTTACCTTGCGTAGTTCCTCCATTCGGCCGTGGGTTCTGTTTTGGTGTGTTGGTCGGCTGTCCAAGGCCTTTCCTCGGGCATTGACATGCAAAGTGTCCCGCCTCTCCGCACGAAAAACATGCTTTGTTGCCCAAAACAGCAGGAATGTTGGGACGAGGCTGGTTTTGAGCATAGGCGCCCATGTTGGGACGGGGCGCAGGAGGCAAAGGCATACGAGGTGCTTGCATAACAGGATGTTGCTGCGAAGGTTGATTAGGGTGAGGTGGGTTTGCAGGGCGGAAAGTAGAAGCGGACGAGCCATACTGTGGTGCAGCTGGTGGCATGAAACGGGGACGTACATTGCTCCCTTGTGGCTGGTATGGCATCTTCCTCTTGCCCTCTTGCTCAATCTCACGGATCTTGTTCTCAAACACTATAGCTTTGTCAACGAGCTTCTGGAAGTTTGCATAATCATTGTTGAGCAGTTGTACTTGGATCTCATTGTTCAATCCTCTCATGAACAAGTATTGCTTCCTTTGATCCGAGTTGACATCTTCGGGAGCATACCTTGACAGCTGCGTGAACTTGTTGAGGTACTCATTCACGCTCTTCTTTCCTTGGCGGAGACCTTCGAACTCTTGCCTTTTAAGCATCATGACTCCAGCAGGGACGTAATGAGAGTGGAAATTCTCCTTGAATTCATCCCAAGTGATTGTCTCCTGGTTGACATGAGCATTGCGGAGAGCGTCCCACCAGTCAGCGGCTGCTCCCATGAGTTGGTGCGATGCGAAGAGAACTTTCTCCTGATCATTGCACTGAACAATAGCAAGCTTCTTTTCCATGGATTTCAACCAATCACCAGCCTCCATGGGATCATTAGCTTGTGCAAAAGTAGGCGGTCAAGTCCTCATGAACTCTCCTAATCTGTTGTGAGCCGGCGGTGGTGGTGGGGGTGGGGGTGCAGAAACGGGGTTAGGATTGTTGTTGTTGGCTTGTAGCTGTCCCAAAGTTTGTATCATAGTTTGCATGAGCTGGTTCTGCATAGCCATCAACCGTTCAAGGTTGTTTGCATCAGCCCCGGGGTTAGCATTTTCAGGAACTTCAACGTTGCCATCCTCTTGTGGTTCAGAGTTGCCACGAACATTCCTCCTTTGACGGCTAGCGTTTTCCCTCACCATCTGTGAGAGAGAGTTGAGTAGAATAGAAAATAGAAGTTTAGATCGACCCCCCAACTATATGCATCAAGGTGTATGAACTAAATATCTTCATTTATTAATTTCAGCCTATATGAGGATGTGAACACATGCCGAAGCATCTCACATCTCTCCGCTATGTGTGGATGTGGACATTCGCCGAAGCGTCCCACAACTCACACCAGCACACAAACACAACCAATCATTACAAAAGTTCAACACACCACTCCTATTCACACTACTACTATTTAAACGTTCCTATTACAGCTTATTCAATGGGAGTCCTAAACTTAATCATGTGAACTGGTGCTGTTCTCGCCGTGTGACGGGGGTGCTCCATATATGGGCGCACGCCATGGTGAGTTGGCAGTCCATGTAGGGTTAGATGACGCTGGTGCTCCATTGGCTCCCGCGTTGGCACGAGTCTCCTCCTGTTTTCCAGCAAGAACAGCTTCTTGCGGAGGTAACGGATCTCTTCTTGTGCGCTTGCGTAGCGGTTTCCTAACTCCACGAGCAACCTTTGTGACTTGTCAGCATCTTATGGGTTGGAAAGATCTGTTACATGGGATCCAATGATCTCCCTTGTACCACTCTTCTGACACGGGTGCAGCTCAAAAGTTGTGTCTTCAAGCTCTCCACGGAAGGCGTAGCACATTCCGGTGAGTGCTTCCCATGCAGCATCATCGATAGCTTCTGCCCTTGTAGCTCTCCATGTGGGTGTGAAGTGCCGAGTGACAACCCTACTGTTAGATAGGATGGTTACTTCAGCCTTCCACTCTTCATGTCCGAGACGAGGGGCTTTCATGAGGAGATACTCCGGGTATAAGTTGCAGCAATCCAGAAATTCTTTGATCTCCCTGGATGTGTGTCCTCCTTCCATTCCATAGGATCGAAATTCTTGATCTGAATGATTGAACCATTGATCACCTTCATTATTGGTCTCAGCAAGGGGTGGCTCCTCCTCGGGTTCATCTTCTCCCGTCATAGCTTCATGAGGCTCTACGGGGTGTAAGCCCGCGTGAAACTCCTCCTGAGGTGCGTACCAATGCCGTTCTTGTGGATCATCTTCCATGTCGTCTTCGAATGGTTCCACCTCTTCCGGGTCCTCTTCCTCATGCATATAGCTATTGACTTCATCTTCATCATGAGGTTCCGTCTTCACCTCCTCCCAATATGGTCCATCGGACACCTCAATGGGGTTAAGTGCACTCCCACGTGGTGGTGAACGGGTACTTATGCGTGTCGTGCTCCTGATCACCGGCATCTATAAATAGGACATGAGAAACTTTAGAGAAGGAAGAAAATACTTCAAAACTTCAGAAGCTATGAAGCAAGAAAGCAAAAGTGTTGTTGTCCAAAAGAAGAGAAAAGAGGGGCTGAAAATAGCACTTTGCGGTGGCTGACTTGACAAGAAAAGTGCAGCAGCAAGCAATTTTCGAAAATAGCAGTTTAGAGGGGTGTTTGTCACACCCGGTTTCTCCGAAGAACAACCGAGTGAATATCACATGTATTCCAGGATCATTTTCTCATACATGTGATGACAAATAGTGAAGCATCATTTATTACAAGCCAAGTGTCGAATATAAATATGTCTTACAAAGCATAAGTCTTGATGGATGATAATAAGTTCATAACATATAAATAAACTAGCAGCGGAAATATTATTCTTGTGGGCTCCGTCACAGGCGTTGCCCGGGGGACTCCATGAACCTAGAATCCTTCTTCGGGTCCGAAGTCTTGGTCATTGAACACCACATCATCCCCTGACCTGAGCAGCAATTTAAACCAACAAATATGCAAGGTTGAGTACCGTTGTTACTCAGCAAGTGTGGGAAAGTTATGTCATGCATGGCTAGAACAAGGAGAGGTTGAACTCATGGTTAAAGCACTACGCAATTCTTGCCTACCACCTTAGCTTATTAAGCACCTACATTACTACACAGATGATATGGTCCCAATCTCCCATCCCATCATTATAATCAAATAACAATAACGTCATTTCCAATGTTAAGCTCCCCGCTTAACATCCACAACTTCCAAAGTCATCATCCTCTAATCATGAATAAGTCCAAGCCGCTCTTGACCGTGAGCACGGCTGTCATGACAGTTTTGACTCTGTAGAGTTTGTACCACTGTACCCACATGTAGTGATTTCATCCCCCGTTGCCGGGTGGACTAAAAGAACCTCCATTATGCTAGTGGCCACGAACCACATTCACACTTCCCAGGTGTGTAGCCAGGAGATCACTACGAAGCCTTTACAAAGGGATTCCTGACGAGCATGGGCCCACTGAGGTTTCACCCCTAACAGCATACAAGAGGCTCCAACCCCGCTGCAGTGGCCCCCTCTTGAGCCTTGCGGTTCATATGGTAGTCCAGCTGACACCTATTCCCCGCACCATCCGACACACCCATTCTACGCCAGGGATACACCTAATTAATTGGCCAAGCTGCCCCATCTCAGCATGTGGTTGGCACGGTAAAGCCAGGTTACATGCTCCATGAACCGGTCCTTAGGATCCAGGCAAGTACTAAACACAAACCCGAGTCTCGTGCACCCAGCACCAACCAAATCATCCAACTTGCCTCGATCCCTACCTCTACATAACTCATAATATCTCATTCAATAGTAAGGTAAATAAATTGATGATCTCATACCCCAATTATCCCATTCTAAGCATGGCTAAGCATAAACATATAAATAAATGACATGATAAAATAAATCCCAACCCAAGCTACAAGGAAACAAGGTAATGCAATTCTAGGGAAACTTCCTAGCATGGGTTTCATATTTCAATTGACAATGCAAATAATTCTATCTACACATCCTAGCATAGGATCAACGTGGTCAAGGACACTTGCCTTCTTCCTGCTGCTCTGGGAATGGATAGTCCTGATCTTGGAAGGGAAGAACTTGCTCTGGGGCAGGTTCTACTCATGCCAACACACATAGCAAAAGAAAACAACAATCCATAAGATAGGGTTCACACTTTCACTTCATACAAACCACACATACATACCTATGAAAGTCATTCACATTACTAAGTGTTGTGGTTATCCTAGATATGTTGATTTTTTGCCTACATGCACTTTTAAACGTATGTATATTATTTCTAACTTTTGTATTCAGATTTCTGTTTGCACACTATATATGAATTTCCAATTTAAACAAATTCTTTAATACACTCTTTAGCTACCCAGTTTGCATGGAAGGTAATTTCCTACTCCAAATGGGTTTTCAGATCTTCTACCAAATCCTAAACTGAAGTCTTTGGATTTGGAGACTTCATTTATCATTTTCTAGTTATGCATACGTATTTTCCTGATTTATTTTCTATGCCTAAAAGTGAGTTTTAATATTAAATAGTAGGGCATATCATCTAAACAGAATAGGTTCTGATCTAAAATATTAAATAATATATTTTGGAACTTCTCCTCTGATGTGAACTAATTTAAATTTATTTTACTAATTTTCAGAATTATTTCCTAACCTAAAATTGTGTCCCTATAACTAATAAATGTGAACAATCAATTAAACAGATTCATTTCAGCTTAAAATCTACTTTTAACTCATTCTAAAGTTTTCCAAGTGCTAGGAGAGTTTAAATTTGAATTTACAATGTGTTTGCCTCACCTTTTTAAATTTAAATCCTAATCACATATTCAAATTTCTGAACTTAATATCACATAGGGTCGAAAAGGTACATCCACCCTCCTACAGGGTCTAATTTATTATTTCATAAATTTCCAGGGGTCTAACTACACATAACAGAGGGGTTTTCCTAATTTTTATTAAGTCTAGGGGCTAAAACTGATTTTTAAATGAATTTACACGAATTTCTGAAATTCCAGGGGCTAGATCAGAAGTTTCCGGGGCTAGCTCGTATTTTCCGAGATCCCCAGGGGGTAGCGCGTAAGAATCCCGGCCTTTATAACGCGGGGCTGATGTGGACCGTCCGATTTAAAACAGATGGCTCAGATTAGATTGCCAAACCGGTACACGCGGGTTATAATTCTACCGTGCGATTTAAAATAGACCGCGCATAAGCGGCCACGTCGCTCTGACCATGCGCGGGTGGCGCTGCCCGGCGGCACGTGGCGGCGGGAGGCGGCGATCTCGCCGGAGAACTTCGGATCTTCGTCTATACCTCCTAAAACTGGGATTTCATGGCATAGATCGGTGGAGGGGAGGTCGGGGATCTCACCTCGGGGTTTTTCTTGAGCTCGGAGGTCCTGGAAGGCGGTCGGCGTCAAGGTCCGAGGTGGAACCGCTGCGGTGCTCGTCGGAGCTGTGCCTAGAGTGCAAACCACTGAGTTTTCTGCACCTGCGTGATTCCCCGGAGGCGGTGGAACACGATTGGCGCGTTAGATCGGAAAATCCGAGCAGAGATCAAGAGAAATCGGTGATCGGAGCTTCGGTTCTCACCGGGAGGAAAAACAGCTGGGGTGGGGAAAACGGGGCGATGCCGGCGTTTATATAGACGGGGGAAGGCGGCGTGTTGGTTGTGATCGAGTTTGAGTTGTCCGGGACCAGAATTCGGCTGGGGTTGCGGGTTTCCGGGGGTAGTTTTGATTCGGGAGAGAGAGGAGTCCCGGGATCGGCCGAGCGCGTGCGAGAGGAGGAATACGACGGCGGGCCCCGCGTGTCAGTGAGAGGGAAAAGGGGCGCGCGGCTGCGGGCTGGCGCGGGGGTATGGTGGGCCGGCTGGTGGGTTTCGGCCCATTAGCCGGGGTTTTGTTTTTCTTTTTCTTTTTCTTTTTCTTTTCTGTTTTGAGTTGAATTTGAATTCCACTTTGAATTTGAATTTCTGCACCACATGCAATATGTCCAAAATTTTTTTAAATTCCCCTCTTAACAGGTTTTGGGGTGTTACAGCTCTACCCCCCTAAAAAAATCTCGTCCTCGAGATTGGTGGTTCTAGGAAAACAATTCTGGAAACTGTGCCTTAAGCTCATCTTCTCGCTCCCATGTGGCTTCCTCTTTCGAGTGATGCTTCCACTGCACCTTGCACATCCGAATTCTTTTATTTCTTGTGAGCCGTTCCATTGTCTCCAAAATCTTGAATGGTTGCTCGGCATAAGACAGATCCTCAGCTACGTCAACCTCATTCATGGGTAACATCTCTTCAGGCATCCTCAGACATTTCTTGAGCTGTGACACATGGAATACGTCATGCACATCTGATAAGCGAGCCGACAGTTCTAGTTGATATGCCACTTCACCTTTCCTCTCCAGAACTTGAAAGGGTCCGATGTATCGAGGTGATAACTTCCCTTTCACCTTGAACCGACGAAGTCCTCGGATAGGGGACACCTTGAGGTAGACATAGTCCCCCATGTTGAAAACGAGCTCTCTTCTTCGTACATCGGCATAGCTCTTTTGTCGTGTCTGTGCTATTCTCAAGTTGTTGCGGATTTCCCTCACTTTCGCCTTGGATTCTTGTAGTACCTCGGGTACAAACACTTTACTTTCCCCTGTTTGGTTCCAAAGTAGTGGAGTTCTGCACTTCCTCCCATACAAAGCCTCAAATGGTGACATCTTCATACTAGCCTGATAGCTGTTGTTAGTGCACATGCTCTCAGCATATCCTCAAGGATCTTATTGGTTCTTTCCGTCTGCCCGTCGGTTTGGGGATGATAGGAAGAACTAAAATTCAGATTAGTTCCCATGGTTTCATGCAACTTCTACCGGAACCTTGAGGTGAACTGCGTCCCTCGATCTGACACTATCTTCTTTGGTACTCCATGGGAACACACGATCCTTGACATGTACAATTCTGCCAATTTGGATCCGCTGTAGCTTTCTTTCACGGGAATGAAATGAGCTACCTTGGTTAGCCTGTCGATGATGACCCATATAGAATCATATCCTGATTGGGTCCTGGGTAGTCCCACTATGAAATCCATACCGATTTCTTCCCATTCCATTTAGGCACTTTGAGTGGTTGTAATAATCCCGCGGGTCGTTGATGTTCTGCTTTCACCAACTGACATGTGTCACACAGGGCAACATGTTCCGCGACATCTCGCTTCATGCCATACCACCAATACCTGCTCTTGAGGTCCTGGTACATCTTCGTACTCCCGGGATGAATGGAATAGTCGGAATCATGAGCCTCCTTCAAAATCAATTCACAGATCTCCTTCACTTCAGGCACACAGATTCTTTTCCCGTGTCACACCGTACCTTGTTCATCCTCTCTGAAACTAGGGGCTTTATTTTCCTTGATGAGTTCCCTAATCTCTTGTATCTTCTCATCATTCTTCTGACCATTTCGAATGTCTTTCTCTAATGTGGAGTCCACTTCCATGGCGATGGCTTCACCACTATTCACCAGGCATAGGTTGAGTTTTATAACCTCTTCCTTCAATTCTGTAGGCAGGTCCTTCAAGCTCAACCTATTGACCTGCACTTTCTGGCTTAGAGCATCTGCCACGACGTTCACTTTCCCAGGATGATAGTTGATGCCCACATCAAAGTCGTTGATTAGCTCTAACCATCTCCTTTGTCTGAGGTTGAGATCTGGCTGTGTGAAAATGTACTTTAAGCTCTTATGATTCGTATATATCTCTGTCATCTTCCCCATCAAGTAGTGTCGCCAAATTTTCAACGCGTGTACCACTGCGGCTAGTTCTAGGTCATGTGTAGGATAGTTCTTCTCGTGTTTCCGGAGCTGCCGGGATGCATAAGCCACGACATGCCCCTCTTGCATGAGAACACATCCCAACCCGTTTCAAGAGGCATCGCAGTACACCGAAAAGTTCCTCTGCATATCTGGCATAACTAGCACTGGGGTTGTTGTCAATCTTTTCTTCAGTTCCTGGAAACTCGTCTCGCACTACGGCATCCATGTGAAAGTGATTCCCTTCTCCAACAGTTTGGTGAGGGGTCTTGAGATCTTGGAGAAAGCCTCAATAAACCGTCGATAATACCCAGCCAATCCTAAGAGGCTTCGAACTTCCCCTACATTCTCAGGGGTCTTCCAGTTCTGTACATCCTCGATCTTGGCGGGATCTATAGAGATTCCTCCCTCCGAGATTATATGTCCTAAGAAGGGAACTTTCTTCAACCAAAACTCACACTTGCTCAACTTGGCATATAGTTGGTGTTCTCTCAGCTTTTGCAACACCATCCTTAGATGTTTCTCATGTTCTTCTTCATCTTTGGAGAAGACGAGAATGTCATCTATGAAAACCACCACAAATTTGTCCAGATATTCCGTGAATACCTTATTCATGAGATACATGAAGTATGCCGGGGCATTAGTTAGCCTGAAAGGCAAGACGGTGTATTCATACAGTCCGTACCGAGATACGAAAGCTGTCTTTGGAATATCAGTTTGCCTTATCTTAAGTTGGTGGTATCCCGACCTGAGATCAATTTTCGAGAACACACAAGCTCCCCTCAACTGATCGAACAAGTCTTCAATGCGGGGTAATGGGTACTTGTTCTTAATGGTTACTTCATTCAACACACGGTAGTCTACGCACAACCTTTGGGTTCCATCCTTCTTGGGCACAAATATCACTGGAGCTCCCCATGGTGAGGAACTAGGATGAATATACCCCTTCTCCGTCAATTCCCTTATATGCTCCTTGAGCTCTCCCAGCTGTTTGGAGTCCATACGATAAGGTCGCTTGTATATCGGAGCTGTTCCAGGTACTAGCTCAATCGAGAATTCCACTTCACGATCGGGGGGCATACCTAGCAACTCCTCCGGAAAAACATATGGCTATTCCCTGATGATCCTGATCTCCTCCACTTCTACCTCAACTTGATTGAGTTTAATGTCCCTCCTGGGATCTTGTATGGTTATGAACTTTACTCTTGTGCCACTAGGGTGACCGTTCTTGTCGAACAATGGATGACTCCTTTATGTCTGGTCAACCAATCCATACCCAAAATAATATCTATCCCTTGTGAATCTATCACTATGAGGTTGGCAGTAAATACTACCCCATTAATGTCTAGATTCACCTTGGGACACACTTGTCTTGTCCTTATCTCTCCCCCTGGAGAGTTTACTGCTAGCATATGGTCCATTTGAGTTGTTGTTAGATCATGCTTCTTAACAAACCCTTTGGCAATGAACGAGTGGGAGGCACAAAATCAAACAACAGGGTTGCAATGTGTAAATTGGCAGGAAACTTACCAATTACCACGTCAGGTGCCTCTTGCGCTTCCTCCATGGTCACGTGGTTCACCCGTCCTCGCATCACATTCTGCTGTTGTGGCTGCATGGGCTTCTTCTTTGGGCACTTATGGGCGTAGTGCCCCACTTCACCACAGTTGAAGCATTGTACCCCAACCTTAGGTGATTGGCCTTTGTTGTCTTGGGGTTCGTTTGGGGGTCCTTGTACTGCTGGTCGAGGTTGATATGTGGGGCAAGGTTGCTGTACAAACTGACGTTGTGGCTGTGCTGGTGCTGACGGAGGCCTGAAGTTCGGGTTGTACCCTCTCGGTGCAGAGTAGGGTACCGCAGCACGGCTCGTCTGCCCTGCGGGTTGCTGCATCAGACGTGGGCGGGTGTTGCTACCCGAGGCTTGGTGTGACGATCCCGCCTTCCTCTTGTTTTTTATTTTCCATGTCCTTCAGCTTCCTTTCTACAACAAATGCCCTGTCCACCATCTTTTGGAAACTTTCATAGTCGTTGGAGGACATTGCACACTGCATTTCCGCTGTAAGTCCTTCCACAAAGCAGTCCCATTTCTGCTCATCAGTCTCTATGTCCCGTGGTGCATAACAGGATAGTTGGGTGAATTTAGTGAGGTATTCCCTCACAGTCATGTTTCCTTGCTGCAGTCCCAAGAACTCCTTTCTCTTGTTTTTGAGTTCACCCCTTGGTATGTAATGGTTGCGGAAACTGCGCTTCAACTCTTCCCAAGTGATGTTCTCGGGGTCATGATGGGCTGCCACGTGAGCGGTCCACCAATCAGCAGCAGGTCCATGCAATTGGTGAGAGGCAAACAGCACCCTCTCATACCCTTGGCATTGTATGATCCTCATATTGCTCTCAATGGTCTTTAGCCAGTCATCTGCCTCCAGAGGTTCAGCAGCACTTGCAAACTTTGGAGGTTGAGTCCCTAGAAACTCACTCAACCTTGGTTGGCGTGGTGCAGCTTGTGGAGGTGGAGCTTGGTGCAAGTTGGCCACCACTTGAGTCAGGCTCTGGAAGAGCTGATTCTGATTTTCAAGCATTTGGTGGATGGAATCAACTCCTTCCCGACGACCACCCCTGTCTTGCCCTCCGGAAAGGTGAGGGTTGCCGGCTTCATCGTTGTTGTTGGCGGGGTTGGCACCATGACCATTTCCTCTTCCAGCCATCTATCATGATCAACCAAATGTCAATTTAAAGCATTACGTATTAACTTCCCAATTTGCTTGTTTAAACTTTAAAATTTTGAGACCTTATTTCATTTATATTTTCTGGGGATTTCATGTCTTGCGCGAACATAAATGCGCTCTTAATTCATATGAGTTCACACACCAAGGCAAAGCAACCTGAAGACGAGGTTGTGGACAAATGCCCATGGCTTCCACAACTCACGTCACACACCAAGCATTAACACACCATTAACTAAGGTAACGACTCGACTACTCGACATCTGCTAAACTAAGGGAAAGGACTCTACATGACTCGTATCACTGAGCTGGCTCCTCGGGATCTTCCTCATTATTGCGGCTGCCCTCTGACTCCGCTTTGGGTGGGGAAGCTGCTGGTGGAGAAGTGCGGCGACGCCTGCTCGCCCGGCGATCTGGGGAGTCAGGAGTCCATGTGGCATTCACAGTGACACACAGTTCATTCCCATCTCCTCTTTCTCTCGCCCTCAAGCTGGCTCGAAGCAACGCCTCAGTCTCCTTCAGGGTGTCACGAACATCCTGAAGCTCCTGCTGACATTCCTGCAGTCGAGTGCTGAGCATAGCAGCATCCTCCAAGCACAGGTCCATGTGCTCATGGGAAGTCCCCTGCTGCACTGGCGGGTACTTGTACTCCGTCGTACCACTCTCACGCTGGGGAACATACATGTACTCAGTCCTGTCCAGGTGGCGACGATGGATGTGACTCTGGCAGGTGATTGCCTCCCAGGTGACATCCTTCTCCGCATCGACCTGTATCGCTCGGCAAGCTGGAGAGTGGTGAATCTTGAGCAGCTGATTTTCGTGGATAATCCTCATTTCTGAACTCCATTCTTCCCGCTTCTCACGGATGGTTCGGGAGGAGCTGTAGTGTATGATTAGCTCGCCCGTATTGCCGGCGGCTTGGAGCATACGCCGAAGACGGCGCAACAAGCCTCCTACTGCTAATCCGTAGGAGAGATACGTCACCGGACGGTTCTCCTCTCTCAGGGCAAGGGCAACTACGGGAACTCTCCCTCCGGTGGACTTGCGGGAGGTGCGGATCATGCGAACCATCTAAAACATAAAGCATTTGAAATTTAAGTTAGATAATATTTTAAACAAAAATCCTATTTTGAATAAAAGTTTGGTAAGATGAATAAAGTGACCCCATTAAATAACACTTTTCAACCCACACCTTTGTAAAAATAGTTTTTAAGAAAATAGTGTCCTTAAATACGTCCATTTCTACCTAGGTCCATGTTCCTACGGGCAACCTTGGCTCTGATACCACTTCTGTCACACCCGGTTTCTCCGAAGAACAACCGAGTGAATATCACATGTATGCCAGGATCATTTTCTCATACATGTGATGACAAATAGTGAAGCATCATTTATTACAAGCCAGGTGTCGAATATAAATATGTCTTACAAAGCATAAGTCTTGATGGACGATAATAAGTTCATAACATATAAATAAACTAGCAGTGGAAATATTATTCTTGTGGGCTCCGTCACAGGCGTTGCCCGGGTGACTCCATGAACCTAGAATCCTTCTTCGGGTCCGAAGTCTTGGTCATTGAACACCACATCATCCCCTTGACCTGAGCAGCAATTTAAACCAACAAATATGCAAGGTTGAGTACCGTTGGTACTCAGCAAGTGTGGGAAAGTTATGTCATGCATGGCTAGAACAAGAAGAGGTTGAACTCATGGTTAAAGCACTACGCAATTCTTGCCTACCACCTTAGCTTATTAAGCACCTACATTACTACACAGGTGATATGGTCCCAATCTCCCATCCCATCATTATAATCAAATAACCATAACGTCATTTCCAATGTTAAGCTCCCCGCTTAACATCCACAACTTCCAAAGTCATCATCCTCTAATCATGAATAAGTCCAAGCCGCTCTTGACCGTAAGCACGGCTGTCATGACAGTTTTGACTCTGCAGAGTTTGCACCATTGTACCCACATGTAGTGATTTCATCCCCCGTTGCCGGGTGGACTAAAAGAACCTCCATTATGCTAGTGGCCACGAACCACATTCACACTTCCCAGGTGTGTAGCCAGGAGATCACTACGAAGCCTTTACAAAGGGATTCCCGACGAGCATGGGCCCACTGAGGTTTCACCCCTAACAGCATACAAGAGGCTCCAACCCCGCTGCAGTGGCCCCCTCTTGAGCCTTGCGGTTCATATGGTAGTCCAGCTGACACCTATTCCCCGCACCATCCAACACACCCATTCTACGCCGGGGATACACCTAATTAATTGGCCAAGCTGCCCCATCTCAGCATGTGGTTGGCACGGTAAAGCCAGTTTACATGCTCCATGAACCGGTCCTTAGGATCCAGGCAAGTACTAAACACAAACCCGAGTCTCGTGCACCCAGCACCAACCAAATCATCCAACTTGCCTCGATCCCTACCTCTACATAACTCGTAATATCTCATTCAATAGTAAAGTAAATAAATTGATGATCTCATACCCTAATTATCCGATTCTAAGCATGGCTAAGCATAAACATATAAATAAATAACATGATAAAATAAATCCCAACCCAAGCTACAAGGAAACAAGGTAATGCAATTCTAGGGAAACTTCCTAGCATGGGTTTCATATTTCAATTGACAATGCAAATAATTCTATCTACACATCCTAGCATAGGATCAAAGTGGTCAAGGACACTTGCCTTCTTCCTGCTGCTCTGGGAATGGATAGTCCTGATCTTGGAAGGGAAGAACTTGCTCTGGGGCAGGTTCTACTCATGCCAACGCACATAGCAAAAGAAAACAACAATCCATAAGACAGGGTTCACACTTTCACTTCATACAAACCACACATACATACCTATGAAAGTCATTCACATTACTAAGTGTTGTGGTTATCCTAGATGTGTTGATTTTTGGCCTACATGCACTTTTAAACATATGTATATTATTTCTAACTTTTGTATTCAGATTTCTGTTTGCACACTATATATGAATTTCCAATTTAAACAAATTCTTTAATACACTCTTTAGCTACCCAGTTTGCATGGAAGGTAATTTCCTACTCCAAATGGGTTTTCAGATCTTCCACCAAATCCTAAACTGAAGTCTTTGGATTTGGAGACTTCATTTATCATTTTCTAGTTATGCATACCTATTTTCCTATATTTTCCAGATTTATTTTCTATGCTTAAAAGTGAGTTTTAATATTAAATAGTAGGGCATATCATCTAAACAGAATAGGTTCTGATCTAAAATATTAAACAATATATTTTGGAACTTCTCCTCTGATGTGAACTAATTTAAATTTATTTTACTAATTTTCAGAATTATTTCCTAGCCTAAAATTGTGTCCCTATAACTAATAAATGTGAACAATCAATTAAACAGATTCATTTCAGCTTAAAATCTACTTTTAACTCATTCTAAAGTTTTCCAAGTGCTAGGAGAGTTTAAATTTGAATTTACAATGTGTTTGCCTCACCTTTTTAAATTTAAATCCTAATCACATATTCAAATTTCTGAATTTAATATCACATAGGGTCAAAAAGGTACATCCACCCTCCTATAGGGTCTAATTTATTATTTCATAAATTTCCAGGGGTCTAACTACACATAACAGAGGGGTTTTCCTAATTTTTATTAAATCCAGGGCTAAAACTGATTTTTAAATGAATTTACATAAATTTCTAAAGTTCTAGGGGCTAGATCAGAAATTTCCAGGGCTAGCTCGTTTTTTCCGAGATCCCCAGGGGGTAGCGCGTAAGAATCCCGGCCTTTATAATGCGGGGCTGATGTGGACCGTCCGATTTAATACAGACGGCTCAGATTAGATCGCCGAACTGGTACGCGCGGGTTTTAATTCTACCGTGCGATTTAAAATAGACGACGCATAAGCGGCCACGTCGCTGTGACCGTGCGCGGGCGGCGCTGCCCGGCGGCGCGCGGCGGCGGGAGGCGGCGATCTCGCCGGAGAACTTCGTATCTTCGTCTATACCTCCTAAAACTGGGATTTCATGGCATAGATCGGTGGAGGGGAGGTCGGGGATCTCACCTCGGGGTTTTTCTTGAGCTCGGAGGTCCTGGAAGGCGGTCGGCGTCGAGGTCCGAGGTGGAACCGCTGCGGTGCTCGTTGGAGCTGTGCCTAGAGCGCAAACCACCGAGTTTTCTGCACCTGCGTTATTCCCCGGAGGCGTTGGAACACGATCGGCGCGTTAGATCGGAAAATCCGAGCAGAGATCGAGAGAAATCGGTGATCGGAGCTTCGGTTCTCACCGGGAGGAAAAACAGCTGATCAGGTGGGGAAAACAGGGCGATGCCGGCGTTTATATAGACGGGGGAGGGCGGTGTGTCGGTTGTGATCGAGTTTGAGTTGTCCGGGACCAGAATTCGGCTGGGGTCGCGGGTTTCCGGGGGTAGTTTTGATTCGGGAGAGAGAGGAGTCCCGGGATCAGCCGAGCGCGCGCGCGAGGAGGAAGACGACGGCGGGCCCCGCGTGTCAGTGAGAGGGAAAAGGGGCGCGCGGCTGCGGACTGGCGCGGGGGTATGGTGGGCCGGCTGGTGGGTTTCGGCCCACGGGCTGGGGTTTTGTTTTTTTCTTTTTCTTTTTCTTTTCTGTTTTGAGTTGAATTTGAATTCCAATTTGAATTTGAATTTCTGCACCACATGCAATACGTCCAAAAATTTTTTAAATTCCCCTCTTAACAGGTTTTGGGGTGTTACAGTGTTCCTATGTGTTTTAGAGTGTCCATTCTACCTAGGCTTGCGTCCTATGATCAACGTGGCTCTGATACCAATCTGTGACACCCGGTTCCGAAAACAGAACCAAGTTAATGCATATGTGTGCCCAGGATGTTCATCACACATACACATGTAATCCACAAACTGAATTCAGAATATAACCACGAATAAATAGTGTTTAAGTACTTTATTACATCGACTAATTGTCTCACTCATGATTGTCTATCTTATTCTTGCAGCGGAAGTCTCTAAACGACAGCGGAAACAACTAAACAGCAGCAGGCTCCTTCTTCAACTCCATAGGCATGTTGACGGTAGTTCGCACGCCTAGTACTCCACATGGTCCTCGAAGTACTCTTCTCCTGTTGCTGATGTTTATGTGATAATGCAAGGGTGAGTACATGTCGTACTCAGCAAGTGCGGAAAAAGTATGACATGTAGCTTACAACAAGGTAGGAATAAAAAGGGCTCATTGCAGCAAGCAAATTTTATTTCACAAACATGATAAAAACAGCAACTATTTCTAAGTGATATTTATCCCATCATGACCAAGTAATTCCGCAACATTTTCTCATCATAATTCACCACTTATCAAGTCTCATTCATCCATTAATCTTTCTCAAGTTCATCTCATACTCATAAACGTTCATAACCATCTCATATTCATATAACCGAAACCAAACTCATTTTCATGACTCAAAGCAGTCCGAAAACCAATCCCAATGAGCATACCATAACCATACCAAATATCCGTCCCAAGTTTTTCCCTCTAATCATGTGAGTTGGCCAGGTGCTTGTGACCGGAAGCATGACTATCATGATATTTTTACACTCTGCAGAGGTGGCACCACTTTACCCATGAGTTTGTGATTTTGTCACCCGTCGGCGACTGCAGAACCTCCATTATACCAGTACACAACCGTCGGTGTATGGCCAAGAGATAACAAAATAGCCTTTACAAAGGGGCTACTAGATGTATGGACTCACTGAGGTTTCATCGGCAGGCTCGAATCACCATTCTCCCACCCACGGGCCCCCTCTTGTGCCATGCAGTTCCCAGGGCAGTCCCTCTCGACTCCCATTGCCCGCTCCATCCATGGTCCATAACAAGCTAGCAACACTCCTAATTACTCAGCTAAGCCGCACCCATATTTTGCCTTGTGGTGGCACTTTTTTTCTGGCATGTGCTGGCATGAACCGGTCCTTAAATCTACAGCAAGGAAACCACCATCTCATTCAGCAACATCCACGAACCAATCTTGCCTAGATCTCCCCAACTCCATGCTCATTAACATCATCAAGTTCTCATAATCATTATTCATATGAGTGCAGTAGCTAACCACGTTTTAATTCAGCTTCCCGTATCCCATGAATTAAGCGATGCAAAAAGGAAAAATGACCATACCCGACTCATCAACTTTCCCGGTGACAAGGATGGTTAACAAAACTAGTAAACTCCTATAAAAGGGTGTCCCATCAAGTTGACTCAAGTATACGAGTTTTCGCAAACAAAACAGTTTCAAAACATGGGATCAATATGGTCAAGGGGCACTTGCCTTGCTCCCGTGGCTCTTGTTGCTCAAGCGTCTCGAAGTCTTGGTGCTGTAGATCTTCGTAGATGGCTTCCTGAGCTTGTCCTTCTACTCACGACCACGCACATACAAAATTTACAGCAATCAAACCTCATGCACAAACTTTACTCAAGATGCAATGGTGTAGATGAATGCAAATCCTATGGTGCTGTTTTATTAAACCAGTTCTTCTTGCATGTTTTAATGGGCTTTCATGGGGTTTTATGATGAACAAGGGTGTAGGGATCAAGTGTGGACATGATGATGATCTTGACTCAAAATCTAGATCAATTCCACCGTCAAAAACCGATCAAAACGTGATCTGTTCACATGAAAAAGTTTCTGTTCGAATGGAGCGAAGAAAACGGATGCGTAGAAACAGCGACGATGTTGTAAGATGGGTAACGAAGACCATCCTCAGTTCCCTTTGGTGGCAGGGCCTTCCTCCTAGCAATGGCAGCAGCGGAGAATTTTTCTATTGAAGATTAGGGCAGGACAGATCGTCGGCTCTTTTCCGGCGACGGCAAGGCGTGACGGGGCTCGTCGGCGGGCTCACCAGTGGGGCTCACCGGCGACTGAACTCCGGCGAGGGGGGGTCCAACTCGGCGAGTTGGGGGCTAGGGCCTCCAATTCGCCGACATGGGAGGGGGGAAAAGGAAAGGTGTTGCGGCCTGGGGGGGGGTTGGGTTCTTTTTATAAGGGGGTGGGGGGGAGAATCCTACTCTAATTGGAACAAAAACCTAACAAACTTTTCCCCAATTGATTTGGTGCAGCAGCAATGTGGGGGAAATTCCCCAAATGTGGGGAAAATTTTGGGAAATTGTGTCGGTACCCTCCGTATCGGGTACCGCCACGCATAGGAGAAAAACCGCCTAAAGACCTCGCCCCCTCCGCAGGGGTGAGCTCTGAAGGCGCCACGTGTCCAGCGGGGCCGGGCCTCCCTTCTCCTCAGAGGCGAGCCCCGGGCCTGCCATGTAGCCAGCAGTGCCGGACCTCACCCCCTCCGCAGGGGTGAGCTCCGAAGGCGCCACGCGTCCAGCGGGGCCGGGCCTCCCTTCTCCTCAGAGGCAAGCTCCAAGGGTGCCACGTGTCCAGCGGAGCCGGGCCTCCCTTCTCCTCAGAGGCGAGCTCCGGAGGCGCCACGCGTCCAGTGAGGCCAGGCCTCCCTTCTCCTAAGAGGTGAGCTCCAAGGGCGCCACGTGTCCAGCAGGGCCGGGCCTCCCTTCTCATCAGATGCGAGCTCCAAGGGCGCTACTGTCTGGCGGGGCCGGGCCTCTCTTCTCCTCAGAGGCGAGCTCCGAGGGCGCCACGTGTCCAGCAGGGCTGGACCTCCCCTCTCCTCAGAGGCGAGCTCCGAGCCTGCCACATGGCCAGCAGTGCCGGACCTCACCACCTCCGCAGGGGTGAGCTCCGAGGGCGCCACGTGTCCAGCTGGGCTGGGGGAAGTGTCGACAGAGCACTTCGACAAATTGGAATTGACTCATTTCATCTATCTTTTTCCCATTCCCCACCATTTTTATGATTCTTTCTCCATTTCTATGGTTCCTTCCTCCTTTTATACGGTTCTTTTTTCCATTTCTACTTCTTTTATAATGTTTCTATATACGAAAAATGTATGCAATGCATGGAAATGAATTTGAGGGTGTGTTACATAATTTGCCTTTGACGTGGAACCGTTGTTGGCGTCGGATAGGTGACACTTTAAGATACTTGTAAAAGTCCTAAAACATGTACATGAATAAAACTAAGGTTTGAGTTCATATGTGTGGCAAAGACATGAAAAATGGGACTTGCTAAAATTTTTCGTCATGCAAAGTAATACATGGATGAGCATCCAAAAATGAGGCTCACATTTTTATTTGAAAGTGTTGAACCATTAAGGATTTAAATATCTCTTGCATGTAAGTTTGAAAATCAGATTTGAAATTCAAAGTTCACACTATGGTGGCCAAAACTTTGAATAAACATGCAGCCCTATAGATGGAAATTGTGGGAAAAGTGGATCACAAACTTTTCATTTGTAGGGTGGGCTCAAAAAGGAGTGAAAGAGAAGCATTTGCAAATTCTAACATGTGGGGTAGGACCCACATGTCATTGAGATGAGAGTGGAGACTTGCATATGAACCCACATGTCATACCGGTGAACACTCATTATTGAGCAAGGCAATATGCGGAGTTATACATCTCCAGGATTATATGCTCACATGGTGTCCCGAAGACCATCGTTTCAGATCGAGGTGCGCTGTTCGTTGCTCGGTTTTGGGAGCAGCTGCACGCCTCATTGGGCACCAAGCTGATTAGGAGCTCCGCATATCACCCTCAAACCGATGGACAAACGGAGAGGGTGAACCAAGTGCTTGAGGACATGTTGAGAGCGTGTGCCATGAACCACGGTAGGAATTGGGATGATCACCTACCGTTGGCGGAGTTTTCATACAACAACGGTTATCAAACGAGTATTAAAATGGCACAGTATGAAGCTCTCTACGGCCGGAAGTGTCGCACACCGTTGAATTGGTGTGAGTCCGGCGAAAGAGTTCTGTTTGGGGTTGATCTTGTCAACGAAGCCGAAGACCGAGTTCGGTTGATACAAGAGAATTTGAAGGCCGCACAATCCCGACAGAAGAGCTACGCTGATCAAAAGGCGTAGGCCATTGAATTTTGACATAGGAGAGCACGTGTATCTTCGTGTATCTCCGATGAAGGGAATTCACCGGTTTGGTGTAAAAGGGAAACTTGCTCCCCGTTTTATTGGTCCTTTTGCTGTCACGGAGAAGTCTGTACCCGTAGCCTAGCGGCTGGAATTACCAGCAAGTATAGCGGGTGTCCATGATGTATTTCATGTGTCACAGATGCGGAAGTGCCTCAAATTCACCGCTGCTGTCCGCACCGAGGAAATCGACGAATTGAAACCGTACCTGACCTACGCCGAGCGACTGGTTCAGATTTTGGATGAAAAGACCCGGGAAACCCGGAACCGGACGATCAGATTTTTCAAGGTGCTATGGGGTAACCATACCGCGGAAGAGGCGACGTGGGAAAGTGAAGATTACCTCCGCACCAACTATCCGGAATTTTTTGCGTTGTACAGTTTGTAATTACCTCTTCCGTCTCGTTCTTCTTCTGTAATCTCGGGACGAGATTCTTTTAAGGGGGGAGGAATGTAAAAGTCCCAAAACATGTACATGAATAAAACTAAGGTTTGAGTTCATATGTGTGGCAAAGACATGAAAAATGGGACTTGCTAAAATTTTCCTTCATGCAAAGTAATACATGGATGAGCATCCAAAAATGAGGCTCACATTTTTATTTGAAAGTGTTGAACCAATAAGGATTTAAATACCTCTTGCATGTAAGTTTGAAAATCAGATTTGAAATTCAAAGTTCACACTATGGTGGCCAAAACTTTGAATAAACATGCAGCCCTATAGATGGAAATTGTGGGAAAAGTGGATCACAAACTTTTCATTTGTAGGGTGGGCTCAAAAAGGAGTGAAAGAGAAGCATTTGCAAATTCTAACCAAAATCAAATTTGTCATGCAAATTCAAACTAAATTTGGGGAATTCAAATTCTAGCCACCTTTGAAACTTAGAATTTTGGATTTGGGAGGATTAACCTGAGGAGATATTTTTGGGGAGGAAATGTGGGGTAGGACCCACATGTCATTGAGATGAGAGTGGAGACTTGCATATGAAGCAATTGACTGTGTCTCTGTTGTTCAACACCCACGAGCAGCTCTCACCCGTGTGTGCCACCGAGTGCAACCCCACGCCACCTCCTGCTGCCTGCCCCCATGCGCTGGCTCCCCGAGGAGGTGCCCCTCGTGCTACTCGGCGTGATCATCCCCTCTGCCCGAGCAACGCCACAGTTGCTTTCTCCTCCACGTGAGCCGCACCAAGCCAAGCCCCTCTGCCTTCCGCCTCTCGGTTTGATCGGGAGAACCAAAGAAACAGTCGAGCCACCCTCCCCCGAGCGGCTAAACAAAAACCCGAGCTCAGCTTCCACCTCCCTGACCCGGAAACGAGCGAGCTCCGGCCTCCCGTGCCCGAGAACCACCGCCACAGCGGCGACCTAGCTTCAACCGACGACCGGGCGCACGTGGGCAGCTCGCCAAAGCAGTCTTCACGGCCAAGCAAGGGAGGCAACTGGAGCGCACGGCCACCGCGCTGCTCTCACCCAAAGCCCAGGCCATGCCGTGAGCTATTGACATTGAATTTCAAAGTTTTGCTCCGGCGGCTCCAACCCGAGCATCCGGTACGTTTCCTTCCAATTCCCGCTCTCTGATTCTCCATAGGTCATCAAACTTGGCACATAGGTTCTGGACTAGCCGGCGATCATTTTCCTTTTAGCATCCGTTGCATGAAACCGGCTAGGACCAATGGATTTTGAGCTCGATCAAAGGCGTTCATGGCGGACACAATTGGTCACATGGTGCTGACCCACATGCAGCCATTTTTGAACACCGTTGAGACCTTGTCGAGCTTCCTAGAGGTGTACTGATGCTGTAGATCTATTTGGTCGAAATATTGGCGGGTTAGAACTCACGGCCAACGGCGCCGAACCTCAACCGAGGCCGCCGCACGTCGCCGGGGTATTGTCGATCACCGGCAGCTTGAACTGACCCCACAGCCGTGTTCCTCGATGTAAAGCACGCATTGGCGGCAAGTTTTAGCTCAGATGGTGGCCAGGAACGGCCAGCCGCCGAGCACCGACTTGCTCCGGCGAGGAGGAGCGGGCTGGCGCGCGAAGGGCCGGCCAGAGGAAGAAGAAGGCCGTGGGCCCCGGATGTGCCTGGGATCCAGTGTGCTGGCGCGCTGAAGAGCTGTGGCCCGGTGTGGCCCATTTCTGAGTGGCTGGCATTTAAATAAGCGGGCCCAGTAGATTTTTCAGTAGGAAAACAATTCTAGTTGTGGCTCAAACTTTGGAAATTCATAGCTCTCTGTAGAAACCTCCAAATTGAGTGATTCCAATTGGGTTGGATTCATCTTTCAGGGCTGTGGCGGACCGGAATCCGCTCATCCAGGATCGCAGAGGGTGGTGCCGCACGATGCGACACCTGACAGCACACATCATTAGAACACATTATATTACATGGGAAAAACAAACTGAAGGTACAAAGTAGTACACTTCTCAGTTACAAACTAAGGTCTTTAACTACACAGCGGAAGTTTCTTTTGTACAACTCACGCCCGCCTATCTAGCAAAAGTCGGTTGCCCAGCCCTAGGGCAACCCACACTAGCTGCACGTCTCAGCTCAGCGCGGCGTGTACGGCTCCCACTCAGCCGTGGTCCCTGACGGAGGGTAACCTTCGCCGGTGGACTCGTACTCCGAGTCCGTGGGTGGCTCCTCACCTGAAAAACACTTAAGCAGCAACCGTGAGCACGAAGGCTCAGCAAGGCTTAACCGACTCACCTAAGCATGAAACTCTACATGAGGTGTACCATGACATAGGATGGTCATATTGCCACAAATGGACTCGCCTACAAGTTCATCCTTAGTTCAACTTTTAGCAACAAGTTAACAGTTCAAGAAGCTGAAATTTAGTAAGCAGTATTTGGTGGCAAACATGTAGCAATACAATATTATATCATATCAGCAGTATTGAATCACCATATTTCATATATTAGTCTACGTCACGACTCAGTGACCAAGTGGTACTCTTCACCGCGAGGGACGGCGAATCGACTCGATATACACCAGCAGGGAAACCCAAAGAGCATGTCACGTACGCCCACCCGTGGAGCTGCACAGCACGCTCACTCGATGTCGTACGGGACAACCTTTCATCCAACAGCCCAAACGTCGAACCGGTCGCACCGAAACGAGCAGGAGGTTCCCCACACGGAGCATCTCTCTATGCCCGTTGGCAGATTTCCACCTTGCTGCCCTCAACCTACACCTATAAATCGGTGTGCTATGCCTCGACGCCCGGAGGTTTAGGCTCCATCGGTTTATCGGGGCCCGTATATCCGATATGCCTTCGGTACATTCAAACTTGATCAGCGTGGGCCGCACACGGATCGGTCCTCAATCGACACGGACAGGGCTGCGCACACAAGACTCCCTCTTGCTGAGCCCTAACCCCTGCCTAGTCTCATTTTCATTACTAAAGTGATCTCACATCACTCAACCGAACCCGTGTGTCCCAAGCCTATCTCGCGAGTAGATTCCAACTACTCGACTTGTACCGAAGTCCTATGAAACGTTAAGCATAGCCTGTCTACGCGAGGTCTTAGACACTACCCTCACTCTTATGAAAAATTTCTGGTCATGCAAGTGGGGTTCCATCCATCCTATACCTAATGCACATTCACATTTCATATGACACATGTAAATAAAGTAAAACTTATAAAAGGTTAATGCAAACCGGGGCTTGCCTTGTTGCTTCTGGTCAGTAGTTAGCTCTTCTTCCAGAAGGAGGAAGTCCAGCACTTCCGGAGTCTCTTCTTCAGTGACTACACGTTTAATGAAATACGACATGTAAATTTAAATGCAATGTGTAAACTTGAATACTTAACTACTAATAACTCTAGCTAGCCCTCCCCTTTGGTTCTGAAATTTTTATTGTTGCTTGGTAGGGTCCTAACCAGAGTTGTGACCAAGTTTTATTTGAAACAAAGTTCAATTGAACCTTGTACAAATAAAAGCCTTTTTGGTCAATGTTTAAGCCTCTGAATAATTCCAGGGGTTTTCATGGCTCCCACCATTACTTTCTGGAATCTAGAATTTAGTATGGTTCTAATGGAGTTGGTTTCATGTCATTTGAAGAATTCTACAGAAAGTTATGCCCTAATTAAGATTGGAGAAAATCTGAAAAATGTTTCTGTACATTTTTCTATTTTCTCAGGGCAGTTCTATTAATCACCCCATTAGGGTAACTAAATAAACTTGGATGAGTCTGAAAATTTTACTGGGATTCAGGGATTTTCCAAAGAACCTCTCAGCCAAATTTCAGAATTTTTAATAAAGTAGTTCTCCAGATAAAATTCCCAACAGTTTAAATTTAGGGATTTAATTCTGGAAAACTATTCACTTTCATGAGCTGAATTTGATATTGCTGGAAAGTACTCAGAATTCTGAGTTCAGCAAAATTTGGTTCATCGAATTTGGAGTTTCCTAGCCAAAGTTCTATTCATTTGAAGTTTGAACTAAAACTGGAAATTCGAATAAAATTTAAACTCTGCGGGTGGGGTCCCCCGGCTACGTGTCAGCTTCTCAGCTAACCCACACCGGAGCCCGCAGAATCACCCGCGCAGCCACACGGAATCCCGGTGCCGCAGCAAATCCCGAGCGCTCTCAGCAGCGACTGACACACGGGGCCCGCAAGGCTTCTTCTACCTCGCGCTCCCGCGGCTCCCCGCCGCCGAGCTCGCCGGAGCTCTCGCCGGAGAGGGGTTCCGGCCCTTGGAGCTTGCTGATTCTCGCTGCCTGTGCCTAACTCGACTCGGAGAACACGCTGGTGCCCTCACCGGAGCTTGACAACGGCCGGAACAGGACTCCCGACGGCAACAGCGGCCGGAAGCTCACCGGCGACGTCGAACTCGGCGTTCCCTACACCTTTTCCGATGCTGTTTGCTCAGGGAGCTCCGCTGACACCCTCTGATCATGGATATGGGCACCGATCTCTGTGGAAACAGCTGCAACTACGACCTCACCGGTGACCTAGACCGGAAATTGGCGCCGATGCAAAAAGCTCGAAGAACATCGCCCCTACTCGATGAAACTCGATGATTTCTGATCCCAGTGACGCGTGGGCGAGTCTAGATCATATCTTTTGCTCGGCCTAAGGAGTGGTGGCTTACTTGCTACGAATTTCTGGATTTCTCACGGTTTGGTTCTAAACACCCCGACGCGCTAATCCCTCAAATACTTTGCCGATCGTGCGAGAGAGAGAGCGAGGTCGGTACGGTTGTGATCAGTACCTCGAGGCAGTTCTTTCTTGTGTTACTCGCCGGGCACGAGAGCGCCTGTGCTGGCCGGACGCCGGCGATCAGTGAGGTTGGCGTTTCTGTGCTCGCGCGGAACCGAGAAAGAAGCTCGGTCGGGGGGGTTCTTGTCTGGGAAACAGGAGGAAGGGCGCCGTGGCTGTGCGCTGGCCTTTGAGCCGCGGTTTTGGCACCGTGAGGTGGCCGTCTGCTGCCTCGGTGGCTCGCCGCCGCTCCCCTGCCTTGCGCGCGAAGCCGAGACCCGGCTGCAACAACCGACTGAATACTCTTGTGTGCAGCTGACATGTGGGCCTTCCCTTTTCCTCTTTTTCCAATTTTCTTTTCTGGTTTTTGCTTGTTATCCTACCAGCTACTCACAATTTAATGTGATACTTAGCCCCCAAGTTTTGGTTCAAATTTAAGTTCTCCAATTCGAAATTTGGTTGGGCCAATTTGCTTCATATTTGAACTGAATTTCAAATTCAGTTTTAAATTATTGCAAATTTGGCTCCCGACAAGATGAACTCCAATGGGGATGAAATTTGGTGGGCTAGCTCAGAAAAATGTGCTGAGTTTGAATATGAAGCTAACTTTTGAATTTGAGTGATGAAAGTTGCTGCAATTTGAATTTACATTCGAATTGGCCTCTTTTTCAAATACCTCCAAAAGTGCCTCAAAAAGTGTTGTGTTCGCATGAAACTTGGCTTGAACCCTCCCAAGACTTCTCAAGTCCTAGGGGTGAGCTCAACCTCTCATGTTCATGTGTAGAAATCCTACTTTGTGAAGGTGAAGGCTTTCCCCTATAATTACCCTTTTGATGGAGGTTACTTGCTCTTCACAACATTTCCTAAGATATCCACAATAAAAACTGTGGTGTTGTGAGGTGAAGAAAATTTTTTTGCAAGTCCCTTTTCTTGGGCTTTTACATCCCTCCCCCCTTAAAAGAATCTCGTCCCAAGATTACAAAAGAAGAGATAGCGATGTAATAGGGACTTACCCGTGTTGAGAAGCCATGAACTCCGGGTAATTTGAGCGACGGAACTCCTCGCTCTCCCACGTCGCTTCTTCGGCGGTGTGGTTGCTCCAGAGTATTTTGTAGAACCACAACGTTCTGCTACGCGTGGTCCTGGCTTTTTCATCAAGAATGGCCACCGGATACTCATCATATGTTAAATCCGGTTTCAGTTCGCCGATGTCTTCGGTAGGAACAGCAGCTGTATGCTTTAAACATTTTCGCAGTTGCGAAACATGGAAAATATCATGGACACCAGCAAGGGTTGCTGGTAGCTCCAATCGATACGCCGCTGGTCCGCACTTCTTGGTGATAGCGTAGGGTCCAATGAAACGGGGAGTGAGCTTCCCCTTCACACCGAACCGGTGCACGCCCTTCATCGGAGACACGCGGAGGTACACGTGTTCACCGACGTCGAAGTGCAACGGTCTACGCCTCTTATCAGCGTAGCTCTTCTGCCGGGATTGAGCGGCCTTCAAATTGGCTTGAATTGTCCGAACGCGCTCTTCGGCGTCATTCACCACATCAACCCCGAATGTGACCCTTTCACCGGACTCGCACCAGTTTAATGGGGTGCGGCATTTACGACCGTAAAGAGCTTCGTAGGGTGTCATCTTGATACTCGCCTGATAGCCATTGTTGTACGAGAATTCTGCCAATGGTAGGTGATCATCCCAGTTCCTATCATGGTGGATGGCACATGCTCTCAACATGTCTTCCAAAACTTGATTCACCCTCTCTGTCTGGCCATCTGTCTGAGGGTGGTAAGCGGAGCTTCTAATCAGTTTAGTACCCAAAGCAGCATGCAACTGCTCCCCAAAGCGAGATACAAACAATGCACCTCGGTCTGAGACTATGGTCTTGGTTACACCATGCAGGCATAGAATCCTGGCAATGTATAACTCCGCATATCTGTTGGCATGGAAATGTGTATGCACGGGGATGAAGTGAGCTGACTTGGTTAGTCGGTCAATGATCACCCAAATGGAATCATGTTTGTTGGATGTTAAAGGTAATCCCACAATGAAATCCATGCTCACATCATCCCATTTCCATGCTGGAATTTTCAGGGGTTGCAGCAGCCCTGATTTCCTCATATGATCAGCCTTCACTCGTCTACATGTATCACACTCGGATACTTACTTCGCTACCTCCCGCTTCATCCGTGTCCACCAAAATTTCTTTTTCAAATCTTGGTACATTTTGTTGCTTCCCGGATGAATGGAGTATTTAGACAAGTGGGCTTCGTCGAGGATCTTCTTCCTCAGTTCCATATCTCTGGGTATGACTATGCAGTCATTAAACCATAGCGTCCCCTCATCATCATTCCGGAAACATTTGATTTCCCCGTTGTCTATCTGTCTCCGGAGATGTGCCATACCCTTGTCATTCTTCTGAGCTGCAATGATGTCCTCCCTAATAGTAGGGATGAGGGCAAGGTTGTACAGCAATCCATAAGGAACCAAGTATAAACTTGGCTCTTCATCCGCCACCGGGGTAATGGTGAGGTGATGGACATGTGATTTCTGACTCAGCGCGTCGGCAACCACATTCGCCTTGCCGGGGTGGTAATGGATCTCAATATCATAATCTTTGATCAGCTCTAACCACCTCCTTTGCCTCATGTTCAGCTCCTTCTGGGTGAAAATATATTTCAAGCTCTTGTGGTCGGTGTAGAGATGCACCAGATTCCCCAGGATATAGTGCCTCCACATTTTCAGCGCCAAAACCACTGCAGCAAGCTTCAGATCATGAGTGGGATAATGCTGCTCATGGTTCCGAAGTTGGCGTGAGCCATAAGCGACCACACGTCCTTCCTGCATCAACACGCAGCCTAGCCCAATACCGGATGCGTCACAGTACACGTCGAAGGGCTTTGTTGTATCCGGCTGAGCTAAGACCGGGGCTGTGGTGAGATGCTTCACCAATGTTTGGAATGCTCCTTCACACGCCGTGTTCCGAACATATTTCGTCCCTTTCTTCAGCAATTCTGTCATCGGCTTAGCGAGCTTGGAGAAGCTTGGAATGAATCTTCGATAGTATCCCGCTAACCCGAGGAAGCTTCTGACTTCATGAACTGAAGTGGGAGCTTTCCATTTCAGCACTTGCTCTATTTTGCTTGGGTCAACTGCAATGCCTTCTGCTGAGATGATATGTCCCAAGAATGGCACTTGGCTGATCCAAAACTCGCATTTACTGAACTTGGCATAGAGCTTGTGGTCCCACAATCGTTGAAGAACGATCTGCAAGTGTTCGGCATGTTTGGCTTCTGTCTTGGAGTAAACCAAGATATCGTCGATGAACACTACCACAAACTTGTCCAGCTCCGGCATGAACACTGAGTTCATGAGATACATGAAATGGGCTGGAGCATTTGTGAGACCAAAGGACATGACGAGATATTCATATAATCCATATCTCGTCGAGAAGGCCGTCTTCGGAATATCCTCCGCCCGGATCTTTATCTGGTGATATCCAGAGCGAAGGTCCATCTTTGAGAACACACTTGCACCCACAAGTTGATCAAACAAAATGTCAATACGGGGCAGTGGGTACTTATTCTTGATGGTGACGGCGTTGAGCGGCCGGTAATCCACACACAGCCTCAAGGTTTCATCTTTCTTCTTCATGAACAGCGCCGAGCATCCCCAAGGCGAGGAACTCGGCCTAATGAAACCCTTGCTCAACAGATCATTGAGCTGTTCTTTCAGTTCCGCCAGCTCATTTGGAGCCATCTTGTATGGTCTCCGTGATATGGGCGTAGTCCCGGGTACAAGCTCGATCTTGAACTCCACATCCCGCTCAGGTGGCATGACCGTAAGATCCTGCGGGAACACGTCAGGATACTCTCGGACTACGGGGATGTCTTCTAACTTGAGAGCTTCAGCATTATTAACTGCTAAAACTTCCCGACTGGAGTGTCTAATACCATGGAATGCGGACGGCGGAATGGGGAGTTTAAATGAACCGTCCGTCTCCGAGTCTCCAGGACAGCGCCATGGTATTTTAGCCATGACATCCCTAAGATGGCATCAATCTTTTGTCCCATTAGGATTATCAAGGTGGTGGGATATAGTTTCCCACCTAAGCACAGAGGTGCTTTTGGAATCATCATATTAGCTGAAATCTTCCCTCCCGGTGAGCAGATCATATAAGTGCAGTCGGTTGGGAAGACTTGCATTTGATGCTTAGCCACATAGGATGCACTTATAAAGCTGTGGGTTGCACCAGAATCAAACAATATGACGGTGGCTTGATTGTTGAGAGTAAACGTACCCGCCAGCACGTTGTCTCCCTCTGGGGCGTCCTCATTGTCGAGGTTGCGGACACCTCCAGTCCACTGACCAACCTTCTTCACCGGAGGTCGGCCTCGAGCACCGCCCTGGAACTGGGCTTGCCCGCTGCTCTGCTGCCCATGGGGACAGTCCTTCGCGAAGTGGCCCGCCTGGGCACACGTGAAGCAGGTGAAACGAGGCGGTCCCCGCTGATCGGTGGACGGAATCCCGGGGCGCGTTGTGGCGGTGGAAACGCCTGGGGTACCGTCTGCTGCTGCTGTTGCTGCTGCTGTCCTGGTGGTGGCATCGGCGAACGGAACAGAGGTGACTGAAACGAATGTCCCCCGAACCGTTGAGGTCGCGCCGGTGGTTGCCACTGCTGCCCGGATGGTGTCCGATACACCATACGGTACTTCTGAGGCGCGCCACCACAGCTGCTAGGTGGAGCGCTGCGCTTCCTCTGCTCAGCTGCCAACTCCCGCTGAGCATCCTCTTGCATAATCGCGGCATTGACTAAGTCGTTGAATGTGCCGCGATTCCACTGCACGAGATGTGTCTTCATCTCGGGGTGTAACCCCCGATAGAAGTGCTCCCGCTTTTTCTCCTCGGTGGAGATGTAGTCTGACACATATTGCGCCAGATGGTTGAAGGCACGGGAGTAGTCGTGGGCACTCCTCCCTCCCTGCTTCAGCTCCAAGAATTCTTGGAACTTCCTCTTCATTATTCCGGGAGGAATGTGGTAGGCGCGGAACGCCTCCCGGAACTCTTGCCATTCCACGGCATGGCCAGCCGGACGTGAGGCGACATAATTCACCCACAACGCACCAGCGGCACCGTGGAGTTGCTGCGCTGCGAACAAGGTCTTTTGCCGCTCCGTGCATTGGAGCAGCCCGAACTTGGACTCGATGGTCCGCAGCCAGTTGTCGGCCCCCAGTGGTTCTTCGGCTTCGGTGAACACTGGAGGGTGCGTACTCATGAAATCCGAGTACGACACTTCACGGGGCTCACGAGGCCCTCTGTCTTGACGTCCCCCCGCCTGGGACGTATTCTGCACGATCGTGCGGAGCAGGTCGGTCTGCTCCTCACGAACTCCCACCAGGGCCGCTATCACATCCGCTAGAGTAAGCGGAGGCGGCGGCGGTGGCTGCTGCTGCGGGGTGCTGTCGTAGGCCGGTGGCTGGGAGTCATCGCCTCCCTGCTGGCTAGACCCACCAACCTCGTGCGTGGTCCTAGTGCGAACCATCTGCAACCATACGACAATAACATCAGTCCCGCAACATATTGCATGCAGTCCAATAACAATAGGCGTAACAACATAATGACAATAAAACATGCGATACATCTCGTAAGTAGATAATGTAATAACTTTGCACAAGCTACATCATTACCAGACCAAATACAAGCTAGTTTAATCCAACTTGCTGAACCTCCACTTTGGAAGCTCACCATAACTAGGTTTGGTCACTAAAAGATATTACTATCGCTTTGTCATCACGTATACCACCCTTAGGGTACCACACCCTCTCCAATGAGTTCAACTGTCATTCTTCTGTCAGAATGACCAGTTTCTACCCATTCTAAGTTTTGATCTGGTTCTTGCATTTTCAGGACTCAAGTTGAATACCAAAGTTAAAGTTAACTTCAGTATCTCTCCAACGAGTACTCATTTGCCCACGGATCAGCTTTGGTTAAAAAGTTATGCTAATTCAAAGTCAGCAGAATTTCTAGAAGAATTATAACAGCACCTCCCTTGGAAGTGGCTGTTTTCAACCCTGGTTTCCACTGAAATCTGTGCTGAAATTTCAGAAACTTTGAATTGCAAAGATGTCACACATCTTCTACTCTTTCTAAGGATGTATCATATGAAATTTTGAAAATTTTCTACTGGGAGTTATGTTTGAAAAACAGAACAGTTCAGAGAATGTTTTACTCCGTCCGGGTTCTGGACAGTTTACATTCCGCTGTGATTTCAGCCATCTTAAGGTGTGTTTCAGCTCTGGAAGTCTACAACAAAATTGTAGGGTACTCAAATACCTTTCCAGAACTCTATGCCACACCTCCCTGGGCTATAAGACCTGTGAGTTATGCCCTGTTGAAGATCAGCATACTTGCTGCTCAAACAGAGCACTCTGTTTTTCAGTCTTTTGGAACTACACTCATCTCTTTCCAATTTGTCTACCCAACCAGGGTCCTAATTGTTGAACCAATAATTTTATTTCCTTGTTATCATTATTTTTCATGCATATGCCTACCATATCTCGGTACTACGTTCCTCACAAAAGAAAATCCTAACCGGATTATACCGGCATATACGGCTCAAGTGTGGCACTAAACGGTCTCTCACACACGTTTTCTACACAGATACATACGTGGTTAGTACCTGCAGAAGACCACACAATAATGGTGCACTCAATGGTTGGTTTCATTTCAGGCAGGATCATATTTAAAAGTAAATACAAACGCCCGTATCATTGCCATACGGCCGTCCTTGAGTTAGGTCACGTCTCAAGGTACGTGATCATGTTTCAACACCACACGACGGGGAACCCGAGTATGTCATGAATGGGTCGTCACGGTTGGGAATGTTATCAACCCAACAGATACCACCTACTGCCCTGCAGGGCAACCGATGGCAAGCGCTGCGTATGTCCTCCTGGGCTATTTCCAGACGAACACACTCTCGCTTTACTGACCACGTGATGGGGTCTCCACTTACTTGCCTAATGCACGCTAGGGATCAGCGTTTCATATGAACTCAGGGACATGAAGAGTCCAAGAGGTTCATATTGACGTCTCACACCAAGCTGTGAGACAAATCCCTTAACCACATTCCTCGTCAGGGGGAGCTAACCGAAATTGAACCACTTTCGGTGGCGTTCCTTACCATACTTACCAGAGCGTAGGTGCGTCGTGACATAATTAAAATTCAGAATTATAACACATAGGTTAGTCTTTGCCACTTTAAGTAACTATGCTAATATAGTCCATACTTGGGCAACTACCGAGTCCTCACTGTATACCTAAGTTTTCCCGTAATGCAGTCCCTAAGTACTGTGCTATCCCCAATGCGGCTCTGATACCAGGGTGTGGCGGACCGGAATCCGCTCATCCAGGATCGCAGAGGGTGGTGCCGCACGATGCGACACATGACAGCACACGTCATAAGAACACATTATATTACATGGGAAAAACAAACTGAAGGTACAAAGTAGTACACTTCTCAGTTACAAACTAAGGTCTTTAATTACACAGCGGAAGTTTCTTTTGTACAACTCACGCCCGCCTATCTAGCAAAAGTCGGTTGCCCAGCCCTAGGCCAACCCACACTAGCTGAACGTCTCAGCTCAGCGCGGCGTGTACGGCTCCCACTCAGCCATGGTCCCCGACAGAGGGTAACCTTCGCCGGTGGACTCGTACTCCGAGTCCGTGGGTGGCTCCTCACCTGAAAAACACTTAAGCAGCAACCGTGAGCACGAAGGCTCAGCAAGGCTTAAGCGACTCACCTAAGCATGAAACTCTACATGAGGTGTACCATGACATAGGATGGTCATATTGCCACAAATGGACTCGCCTACAAGTTCATCCTTAGTTCAACTTTTAGCAACAAGTTAATAGTTCAAGAAGCTGAAATTTAGTAAGCAGTATTTGGTGGCAAACATGTAGCAATACAATATTATATCATATCAGCAGTATTGAATCACCATATTTCATATATTAGTCTACGTCACGACTCAGTGACTAAGTGGTACTCTTCACCGCGAGGGACGGCAAATCGACTCGATATACACCTGCAGGGAAACCCAAAGAGCACGTCATGTACGCCCACCCGTGGAGCTGCACAGCACGCTCACTCGATGTCGTACGGGACAACCTTTCACCCAATAGCCCAAACGTCGAACCGGTCGCACCGAAACGAGTAGGAGGTTCCCCACACGGAGCATCTCTCTATGCCCATTGGCAGATTTCCACCTTGCTGCCCTCAACCTACACCTATAAATTGGTGTTCTATGCCTCGACGCCCAGAGGTTTAGGCTACATCGGCTTATCGGGGCCCATATATCCGATATGCCTTCGGTACATTCAAACTCGATCAGCGTGGGCCGCACACGGATCGGTCCTCAATCGACACGGATAGGGCTGCGCACACAAGACTCCCTCTTGCTGCGCCCTAACCCCTGCCTAGTCTCATTTTCGTTACTAAAGTGATCTCACATCACTCAACCTAACCCGTGTGTCCCAAGCCTATCTCGCGAGTAGATTCCAACTACTCGGCTTGTACCGAAGTCCTATGAAACATTAAGCATAGCCTGTCTACGCGAGGTCTTAGACACTACCCTCACTCTTATGGAAAATTTCTGGTCATGCAAGTGGAGTTCCATCCATCCTATACCTAATGCACATACACATTTCATATGACACATGTAAACAAAGTAAAACTTATAAAAGGTTAATGCAAACCGGGGCTTGCCTTGTTGCTTCTGGTCAGTAGTTAGCTCTTCTTCCGGATGGAGGAAGTCCAGCACTTCCGGAGTCTCTTCTTCAGTGACTACACGTTTAATGAAATACGACATGTAAATTTAAATGCAATGTGTAAACTTGAATACTTAACTACTAATAACTCTAGCTAGCCCTCCCCTTTGGTTCTGAAATTTTTATTGTGGCTTGGTAGGGTCCTAACCAGAGTTGTGACCAAGTTTTATTTGAAACAAAGTTCAATTGAACCTTATACAAATAAAAGCTTTTTTGGTCAATGTTTGAGCCTCTGAATAATTCCAGGGGTTTTCATGGCTCCCACCATTACTTTCTGGAAACTAGAATTTAGTATGGTTCTAATGGAGTTGGTTTCATGTCATTCGAAGAATTCTACAGAAAGTTATGCCCTAATTAACACTGGAGAAAATCTGAAAAATGTTTCTGTACATTTTTCTATTTTCTCTGGGCAGTTCTTTTAATCACCCCATTAGGGTAACTAAATGAACTTGGATGAGTCTGAAAATTTTACTGGGATTCAGGGATTTTCCATTGAACCTCTCAGCCAAATTTCAGAATTTTTCATAAAGTAGTTCTCCAGATAAAATTCCCAACAGTTTAAACTTTAGGGATTTAATTCTGGAAAACTATTCACTTTCATGAGCTGAATTTGGTATTGCTGGAAAGTGTGAGACCTATGTGTGCTGAATACATTGGCAATTAGGATAAAAGTTAGCATTAACATTCAAAGTTTTGAATATTGCCAAAACATTCTTCTGTGGCAAGGTCCGACAAGTTCTTTGTTAGGTCCGCCAAGTGTTGCCAAGGTCCGACGCAAGGTCCGGAGAGCTCCTGCAAGGTCCGGAGAGCTTCTATGAGGTCCGGAGCTTGTTTTTAGTGAGCTCCCGTGAAGTTCAACTCGTAGAACTGCAGCGTCTTGTTTTTGCTTTTAACTCGCAATGTTTCAAACTTGCTTTATGGGAAGGTTTGCTTAGTATTAATTTGCTAAGTTTTTGGTGTGTTTTGGTGGTTATGGCTGTTATCATTTGATATGGTTTGCAACATGCTTATGTGACGTGCTCATGTAAGGTGTTGTGGTTTTCGAACTAACGTGAGTCAAGTCGAGGACTTGTGCTCCGAAGAATTGGTTGTTTATTCATGTGCAGGTATTGCTTGAGTTCAAGACATGGTTGGTGACGGGATCCTCGGACTAGTCTCAGGGAGGAGATGAGGTTCCAACAACCAAGTTCGGGAGGAGCTGTGGTTGAGTTGATCGGGAGGTCGCGCAGCATGTTTGGATCAAGGGCAGTGCATATGAAGGTTGCATGTACGTCGTTGGAAGGTGTTTGCACGTGTGCAAGGAGTGCATGGACGTGGCAACATTGTTCCAAGGCGTGATGAAGAGAAGTGGACGTAAAGAATTGGTCGGAAAGGTCCAACCGGCTGGATTGCGTACTCAGGCTGAGGCTGAGTCGGATATGGCTCAAATATGGAACATTTGAGTTGTTTATGATAGTATTTCGTGCTAGGCACGAAGTTGAGTTGTTTTAGAAATGTTTAGGACGTTCCTAAGGTGTTTGGAAGTCTCACGTTTGCTTCTATCTGCGAATAGGAGAGTCCTGAGCAGTTATGGTAAGTTAGGATACGAGTCCAATTAGGAGTAGGAGTCCTAGATTGGATTGTTTAGCCTGAGGGCTGGCTATAAAAGCAAGGGAGGTCAGAGCTCTCATAGGTAGAGAACTTTGGGCTGTTCCTCTTGTGTTTCTATTGAATAAAGTTTATAGTTTCGAGGAGCTTTTGTGCCTTGTTCGTCCGACTTGTTTTTCGTCAAGTTTTTCTCGCCGAGTTTCTGGACAGACCGACGTTGCTCCGGTGTTTCGTTCATAACTCGAGTTTTACAGATCCGATTGACGTGATTCTTTTTGGGTTGTCTTCACAACTCAATTATATATCGTCTTTGAAATTTCCACGAGCTTCGGATCTGTAGTTCTTGAGATACACGAGTTTCTTTGCAGCGTTGCAGATTTGTTTTATATCAGGTAGAACAGATTGATCTTCGTTTAATGTTTTGATCGTATCTCAAGTTTTACTTCGTGTTTTCAAGTGATTCTTGTTGCATTAGATCTTTGACTTGATTCTCTACCTCTCTACTTGATTTGTCACGGTTGAACACGTTTGAAAACACTTGCACACACGGTTTCTTTAACCGATTTATTTTTTGCTAAGGGGTTTTTGTTGTTTCCGCTGCGGAAAGTTTTAATCTACCATTCACCCCCCCTCTGGTAGCTTTTCACGTGCTCTTCGATCCTACAATTGGTATCAGAGCCAAGGTGCTCTAATCTTTGTGATTTGCACATGTTTTGACTAACCATCATGGAGAAGTACTCCGCAAAACCTTGTGTGTTCAATGGCATCGATTTTCAGGTTTGGAAGGCGTGGATGGAGGCCTACATACAGGCGCAAGGCTTCGCCATATGGGAAAAGGTCTACCGGAACTTCGATGTACCACCCAACGATCAAGTTACGGCTGCGAACATGAGAGATGTTGACAACAACAACAAGGCTCGCAACTTGATCATCCAAGGATTGACTCAAAGCGACTTCGACCGTGTTGCACACCTCCGATCTGCATATGATGTTTGGAAAGCTCTTTGTGACTACCATGAAGGATCCAATACGATCAAGGAGGTAAGGTAAGATATGTTCAAGAAAGAATACATGCGTTTTGAGATGCAACCCGGTGAGTCAATTGACGACCTTTTTGCTCGCTTTAATAAAATTCTCAGCAACTTGCGTAGTGTCAATGTTAACTTTTCAGATGCTGAAAATGCTAGACAATTGTTAGGAGCATTAGATATGTCAATTTGGGAGATGAAAGTTACATCTATTCGTGAATCTACTGTCATGAGTTCTCTTACTTTAGACGTGCTTTATTCTAATTGAAAACTCATGAAATTGACATCATCTCACGTAAAAACCCCAACAAGTCTATTGCATTTGTTTCGCAATGTGACATGTCTAGTTCTAGTCAATCATCATCTAGTGGTGCACTCTCTTTGCTGTCCTCTCTAACCCTTGAACAGATTGAAGAGTTTCCAGAGGAGGAGCTTGCACTCATCTCTACTCGGTTCTCAAAAGCATTGCAAAATCTGAGAACTAGAAGGAGAGGAAGCTCCGGACCTCAACGATGTTTTGAATGTGGTAAGACAGGACATTTTCGTACGGAGTGCCCTAACCTTTCAGGTCCGACTTCACGTGAAGAAAAGCAAACAAGGCCGAAGAAATTGTTTGCAAAGAATAAGAAGAAGAAAGATTTATCAATGCGCAACATAGTGCATAGTATGATCTCTGCACTTCAAGATTTCGGCTCAAGTGATGTGGACACCGGTAGTGATGAAGATGAAGAAGCTATGGCAAATATGTGCTGCATGGCGAGCAAGTCAAGTTCAAGCTCCGAGGAGGCAGAACACAACAGCGACGATGAAGAGGTATGTCCCACTTGCGGAGAAATGTGTGATGCTATTTCTCGTGCCACTGTTATATTAAAGAAAAAGGATAAAAAAACTTAGGAACAATGCTGTTAAAATTGAATCACTAGAATCTGAAATTAATCGTTTAAAAACTTTGATTCCTAGTGATGATTCTTGTTCCTCATGTGATTTAATTTATGAACAATTATCCTCTTTAAGAAGTGCACACGCATCTACACTTGATAAACTTGAACTTGAAATTGAAAAGAACAAAGAGCTTGCTGCACTTAATGATAAAAATTTGAAAGATGCTTGTTGTTCTACAATTGATTTGCATTGTTCTTCATGTGATGATCTGAATAAGAAACTAAATGATGCTATGAATGAGATTTCTATTTTGAACAATGCTTTACGTGTGCATGAAGTTAAATATTGTTCAAATTGCAAACTAAAAGGAAAAACTTCATGTGAAAAATGCTTTGATCTGTCCAATAAACTTGATGACATGCATAGGACACTAGATCGGTTTTCTAATGCAAATAAGAACCTAAACTTGCTGCTGAATTCTTCCAAGTCTTGTAATGATAAAACTGGTTTAGGTTTTAATTCTCATGCTCATGCTAAGGCACACCCACCTAAAGTTGTAAAGTCATTAGGAAGCGGTTTGATTCAAACAGCTCCTAGACAAAAAGAGGTGATTTTCAAATCTTCAGGAGCACTGTCCCATTCGGGTTCTAATAAACGTGTTGCTTGCTCATCTAGACATGATAATAAGTTTATTTTTCATTGTACCTACTGTGGTAGAGATGGTCATGTCATTGATTTTTGTTATAGACTAGCTAAACACGATAAGAAACAAAGAATACTTGCTAGATCACATAACAACCAAGCAAAATCTGCTAGACCGAATGTTCGGAGCTTGCAACCTGCTGTAATGAGTCAAAAACTTGCTCCCGGACCTACTGTTTTTTGTGCTACATATAACACATCTTCTAAGTCAGTAGTTGGGAACAAAAAATTTCGATGTTTGGCTCATAAACCTGCTGTACCTTCTCAGCTTTCACGTGTTATTCCTGCTGGACGTCGTGTGACTCAGTACTGGATTCCTAAAAGTCCTTTAACTAACCCCAGTATTGAGTCATCGACGTATTGTGCTGCTGTGTAGGTTTCACGTTTGAGGAAGGAGAACATTTGGATTGTGGATTCAGGTTGCTCACGCCACATGACCAGTAACAAAGAATGGTTCTCCTCTCTCTCTTTTGTGTCACGTGTAGAAAATGTTACTTTCGCCGATAACTCTTCTACTCAAATAATTGCTAAAGGTTCGGTTAGAGTAAACAATCTCTACACTTTGAAAGATGTGGCACTTGTTAAAAATTTGAAATACAACTTGCTTTCGGTTTCACAATTGCTAGATGAAACTCTAGAGGTTAGCTTTGCTAAAAATTGCTGCAAGGTTGTAGATTCAAAAGGTGAGCTTTTGTTTAACATGTCTAGGTTTGGAAGAGTTTTTAAAGCTGATTTTGATTTGTCAACTTCTAAGCATCGGTGTCTAGTTGCTAATGATACAAAGGATCTATATTTTTGGCATCGTAGACTTGGTCACATAGGCTTTGATCATCTCACTCGTGTTAGTGCTCTCGATCGCATACGTGGGCTGCCGAAGCTTAAAAAGGACAATGATATTGTGTGCTCTTCTTGTAGACATGCTAAGTTTGTTGCAGGTTCACATGCTCCTCTCACAATGACCATGACAGCTGAACCGGGACAACTTTTACATCTTGACACAGTAGGTCCGGCACGTGTTCAATCCTTCGGAGGTAAATGGTATGTGCTTGTGATTGTTGATAATTATTCCAGATATTCTTGGGTTTATTTTATGGCATCTAAGAATGAAGCTTTTAGTCATTTTAGAACTTTATTTCTTAGATTATCTATTGATCACCCAGGATCATTAAAAGCAATTAGAAGAGATAATGGAACTGAATTTAAAAACTAATCCTTTGATCACTTTTGTGCTGAAAATGGAATAGATCATCAATACTCTTCACCCTATGTACCACAACAAAATGGTGTCGTAGAAAGAAAGAACAGGACCTTAGTTGAGATGGCTAGGACTATGCTTGATGAATATCAAACTCCTAGGAAATTTTGGGCTGATGCAATTGCAACCGCTTGTTATGTCTCGAATCGTGTTTTCTTGCGTGCTAAGCTTGGAAAACCCCCATATGAGCTCCGGTTTGGACATAGGCCTAGTGTTACACACTTTAGGGTTTTTGGTTGCAAATGCTTTGTTAAGAAACATGGTACTCTTGATAAATTTGAAGCTAGATCTGTTGATGGCATGTTTCTTGGTTATCCATCTCATACTAGAGGCTACCGTGTGCTTTTACTTGACACTAACAAAATTGTGGAGACTTGCAAGGTTTCTTTTGATGAAGCTAGCCCAAGTACTAGCTCCGATATTGCAGGTCCGGATCCATATCCGCAGGGGGGGAGTATTTTTATTGAAGAAGATGAAGAAGTGGTGCTGCTGCCCGAAACTCGGAAGTAAATAACGATCAAGCTGCTGATTTTGCACCACAACCAGGACCAACAGTCACTACTGCTGGTTCGGACCTTCCTCAATCAACAAGCTCTCCTAATCAAAGGTCCGAACATGAAGAAGAAGGTGCTTGTGAAGTGTCTACTCCCCTCTGAGTACTCAAAAGTCATCCTCCACAACAAATCATTGGAAGCTTGCATGAACGAGTCACTCGGTCCAGGTTTTGCGATCCAAACTCTCATGCTCATTCTGCTTTTGTTGCTTCTTTTGAACCCAAGGATATATCACACGCACTCACTAATGAATCTTGGATTAATGCCATGCAAGAAGAGTTAGAAAATTTTGAAAGAAATAATGTTTGGAAACTTGTACCTCCACCTCAAGGTCACACATTAATTGGAACTAAATGGGTATTTAAAAATAAGCAAAGTGAGGATGGGGTTGTGGTTAGGAATAAAGCTAGGTTGGTTGCTCAAGGTTTCACTCAAATTGAAGGTCTAGATTTTGATGAAACATTTGCTCCTGTTGCTAGATTAGAAGCTATAAGAATTTTATTAGCATTTGCTGCATCTAAAGGTTTCAAGTTATATCAAATGGATGTTAAAAGTGCTTTTCTTAATGGCTACATAGAGGAGGAGGTTTATGTTAAGCAGCCACCGGGTTTTGAAAATCCAAATTTTCCTAATCATGTTTACAAACTGTCCAAAGCCTTGTACGGTCTAAAAAAGCCCCTAGAGCATGGTATGATAGGTTAAAAACATTCTTACTTGAAAAGGGGTTTACCATGGGCAAGGTTGATAAAACTCTTTTTGTACTTAAGCATGGCAATGACTCATTATTCGTTCAAGTGTATGTGGATGATATTATCTTTGGTTGTGCTTCTCATGATCCCGTGTCCAAGTTTTCAGCTATGATGAGTTCAGAATTTGAGACGAGTATGATGGGAGAACTCACATACTTTTTGGGGCTGCAAATCAAGCAAACAAAAGAAGGAACTTTTGTGCATCAAACTAAGTATACAAAGGACCTTCTTAAGCGCTTCAACATGGACAAATGCAAGCCTCTTCGGACACCAATGGGAACAGCAACAACACTTGAACTTGACGAAGATGGTGACCCGGTCGATAAAAAAGAATACAGAAGTATGATTGGATCACTTTTGTATCTCACGGCTGAAAGCATCTAGGCCCCCGTGAGATATGGTTTCGGTGATTAATGACAACTGTTCGTAATTACTAATGAGTTTGTGGATGCAAGGTTTCACGTACATCACATCAAACATTAAATGAACTATCTATTCACACCATCTACTGCTCATTGGATACAAATGGAGACCCCTCAACGATCCATTCTAAGGGGTTATTCGATACTCATGAAAACTAAATGAAGAACTCATACAACGACCCTACTTTATCAAAATTGGCAACACAAGGAGCTCACACTTCATCGTAATATCATTTCAAACAAGTGTCAAAGAGGTCACTCAAGAAGATTCTAAAAGATCAACTCAAAACAACTCGAAGCAAACAAATTGCATTCACCGGATCATCCGATGTCTTGCCAAATGACTACATCGGTCGAGTTTGAGTTGGCAGAAGAAGAAGACCTCAGAGCCCAGTACACACCGGATCATCCGATGTGAAGGAAGTGGCACATCGGTTGAGTTCACCCGAAGGATGATATCTGAGTTATTCTGAAGATATACACACCGGATCATCCGATGATGAAGTAAGTGTACATCGGTCAAATTCAACAGAGACAATATTTCTGACCTAATTCTGAAGATCAACTCACCGGATCATCCGATGATAAATTGAAGTAACATCGGTTGATTAAAAGATCCAACGGTTATATCCAACGGTCACATCTGACACGTGACATCAGCTAATTTGGAATTCGACCGATGATCATATAAAGGGGTGCATCGGAGGATCCGATGTTAACTGACAAAAGTCTGCCCACTTTTCCAACGGCTATCTCGTGTGGGCTGGCTATAAATACCCCTCCAACCGGCCATTTCGACAAGTCTTGATCACCAGAGCCTCTCTAGACATTCTCAAGCATTCAAGACCAAGAGCTACCACTTCCACACTTCAAAACCTCTTGTACTCCAACTATAGGTTATATCTAGCGAGAGAGAAGCTTGTGTGCGTCCATTCTTGGTGATTGGAATCTCTAGGCTAGTGAGAGAGAGTGTCTTGGTGACTTCTCTCACCTTGTAAACGTTGGAAGAAGAAGAGATCACTCCGGAGCTTACCAAGGTGTTTGTGGAAGCCCGGAAGATCACCGTTGTACAAGGCTTGAGCTCCACCTTGCCGGTGAAGGCGAACGGAGAAAGAATAGTGGATTCCCTTGTCTTGGTGACTTGGGAGTGGCCATACCCTTTGGTGGGTGCCACAACGTGGACGTAGGTAGATTTTTGTGATCTTACCGAACCACGGGAAAAATTGCCGTGTCTCCGAGTCTCCGCGGGAGTTTGCACTTCTCTCCTCACCCCTTTACTATTACGCATCTACTATTCCGCACTTAACACTCTTGCTTGCGTAGTTAGTTTGCATAGGGATTTGGGCTTCCACCATTAAGTTTTAAGTTGCTCTAAAAATTTGAAAAAGCCCAATTCACCCCCCCTCTTGGGCGTTCCGATCCTTACAATTGGTATCAGAGCAAGGTTGCTCATTGGATCATTCTAGCTTCACCGCTAGAGAGCGAAAATGGCCAAGAATGGGGGTTCGGTTCCTACCTTCGAAGGCAAGAATTTTGCTTATTGGAAAGCACGCATGCGCGCTTACCTTGAGGCAATTGCTCCCGAAGTGTGGCAAGCAACCCATGCGGGGTTTGGAAATCTTGACTATGTTGGTGACCAACTAAAATGGGATGCTAAGGCTAGAAATGCCATATATGAATGCATTAGTCAAGATGTCTTTGCTAGGATTGCTAGTAAAGAAAAAGCGTGTGAAATTTGGGCATGTCTAATTGAAATACATGAGGGCTCATCTCGGGTTAAAGAACTCAAATATCACATGCTTAAATCAAAATATGATGAATTTAAGATGTTTCCTCATGAGAACGTTAACCAAATGTTTTCTCGTCTAAATGTGCTCATTGAGGAAATTAACGCACTTGACATTGCTTCTCTTGGCAAGGGACTTATCAATCGCAAGATCCTCATGCTTCTACCCAAGCCCAAGTACAACATTATCAATTCAATGCTCCAAAAGGAGTCACTAGACAACATGGAAGTTTCGGAGCTCATTGGAGAAATCCATGCTCATGAGATGAGTGTACTTGGAATGATGGAGGAGTCATCATCAAAAACCATTGCTCTCAAGGCTTCAACCAAGAAGAAAACTTCCAAGAAGAAGAAAGTGGCTGAGCCTAGCTCAAGTGAAGAAGAGCAAGAAACAAGCGAAGATGATGATGATGAACTTGCTTTGATGATGAGGAAATTCTCACGCCTCAACTCCAAGATTGCAAAGAAGGGATACTCGTTTGATCCTAAAAAGAAAGCCTTCTTGCCAAGAAAAGATGAAAACAAGACGTGCTACAATTGTGGTGATCTAGGCCACATATCATATGATTGTCCTAGACCGGACAAAAGGAAGGAAAATGGGAAGCATTACAAGCTAGAAGAAAGTGATGATGAAGAGGAGGTTAAGCCCAAGCGTTCTTTTGGAAAGAAGAAATTTGACAAAGGCAAGAAAACCATGCTCTTTCCAAAGAAGAGAAGAGGGCCTCAAAAGGTCTTCATGTGTGAAGCCAATGAGTGGATCACGGATGAAGAGTCAAGCGACGAAGATAGTGAAGATGAAGAAAACTTGGCGGGCCTCGCCGTCGTCAACAAGGATGACTCACCTCTTTGTCCACCTCCCATGTGCCTAATGGCGAAAGGTAACTCAAAGGTATGTGAAGATTCTAGCGATGATGATGATGAGCTTTCACCCGATGAATTAGCATCTATGATTAATGAATATCATGCCATTATAAAAAGGGAAAAGGCTAAGGTTAAGGCTCTTGAGCTAGCTCGAGCTAAGCTTGAAAGTGCCAACCTTGATTTGCATGATAAGTATGTAACCATACTTAAAGAGCATGACACGCTCAAATCAAATGTTAAGCAAATCGAGGAGGAGAATGCTCAAATCAAGCTTAAGTATCATGAGCTTGACTTAGCTAACTTAGCACTCTTGGCAAAGCACAATGAGTTGGTTCAAGAACATGAAGTGCTTAACCTTGCTTATGAAGCGATTGAACTTAAAGTGAAAAACACAAAGAAAGAAACCCTTGATGGCAAAATATCACCTAATTCACATGCCACTAATATTTTGGATGAGTCTTTGCCTTTGAAAGCAAGCCCTAGGGAGAAGGAGCTAATGGACGAAATTGAAAGTCTTCGCACTAGTGTGGCAAGACTTTCTAAGGGGGAGGACAAGCACAAGGAAATCCTCTACCAACAAGCTAAAGGCTTCCACAAGAGGGGACTTGGATCCTTCCCGGTGCCCAACAAAGGAAAGGTGCCCTCACCGGAGCTTAGGACAAGCTTCATCAAGGAAGTTGGTTCCTATTGCCAACATTGTGAGGTCACCGGACATCACACGAGGGAGTGTCCTCTTCCCAACCGTCCTTCTCCCAAATTGCCTCCCAACTATAAATCTACGTTCAATGATTATCACTATCTATTGAGCAAAGTAGGTGGAAAAGTGAAGGCAAGGTTCATCGGCAAAGACATCAAGGGCATGAAGGGGAAGCTCCCCAAGCAACTTTGGGTTCCAAAAACACTTGTATCACACATACAAGGACCTAAGTTGGCTTGGGTTCCTAAACTCAAAAACTAACTTCATGTGTGTAGGTGAACTACAAAGCCGGAGGAAAGCATTGGGTACTCGATAGTGGGTGCACTCAACATATGACCGGTAATGATGGTATGTTCACCTCCATGGAAAACCCTGGCAATCATGAACAAGTCACCTTTGGTGATAACTCAAAGGGGAAGGTGATTGGTTTGGCTAAAATTGCTATTTCGCACGATTTGTCTATCTCTAATGTGCTTTACGTTAAGTCTCTTAGTTTTAATTTACTTTCTATTGCACAATTATGTGATCTTGGACTAACATGCACATTTGACAAGAATGGTGTTGTGGTGACTAGTGATTCAAGCAAAGAATTAATATTCAAAGGTTTTCGGCATGGACATCTCTACTTCGTGGACTTCTCCAACAAGGATGCTAGCTTGACCACTTGTCTATTCACCAAGACAAGTTTGGGATGGCTATGGCATCGGCGCATTGCTCACATTGGGATGAGCAAGCTCAAGAAGTCATTCAAGCTTGGGATGGTAACCGGCGTAAAGGATGTCACATTCGAAAAGAACAAGCTTTGTAGCGCATGTCAAGCCGGGAAGCAAGTTGCCTCACACCATCCGATGAAGACAATGGTGTCAACCTCCAAGCCACTTGAACTACTTCACATGGACCTCTTCGGACCGTCCACATACCAAAGCCTTGGCGGTAACCTTTATTGTCTTGTCATTGTTGATGACTACTCTCGGTATGCTTGGACACTGTTTCTAGGTGACAAGGGTGAAACTCCGGAAATCTTCAAGACCTTCGCTAAACGAGCGCAAAGGGAATTTCAACTTCCTATCATCAAGGTCCGGAGTGACAACGGCACCGAGTTCAAGAACTACAACATTGGGGAGTGGTGTGATCGTGAAGGCGTGAAGCACGAGTTTTCGGCCACATACACCCCTCAACAAAATGGTGTCGTTGAAAGGAAGAACAAGACTCTCATCACCCTTGCAAGAGCAATGCTTGATGACTATGGCACGTCGGAAAAGTTTTGGGCCGAAGCAATCAACACGGCGTGCCATGCCGCAAATAGGGTCTACCTTCATCGACTACTTCAAAAGACCCCATATGAGCTCCTCATTGGGAGAAAGCCCAACATCTCCTACTTCCGAGTCTTCGGGTGCAAGTGCTACATCTACCGCAAGAAAAGGCTCGGTAAGTTTGAAAGAAGGTGTGATGTTGGCATCTTTCTAGGTTATGCGTCAAACTCAAAAGCATATCGAGTATTCAACCAAACCTCCGGGTTAGTTGAAGAAAGTTGTGATGTTGAGTTTGATGAGACTAATGGCTCCCAAGAGGAGAGTTTTGGTCATGATGATATAGATGATGAGCCTCTACGAGAAGCTATGAAGAACATGACCATAGGAGACATCAAGCCCGAAGTTGGGGAGAGCCATGATCAAGGGGGAGCCTCAAGTTCCAACATCAACACCTCCATGGCGCCTCAAATTGATGAAGAAGAAGAGAAAAATGATCCATTGCCAATGCAAGATTCACATGCCACACAACACCAAGAAGAAGAAGAAGTCCAAGGTCAAGTCCAACCACAAGACGAGCAAGATGCCTTACCACCACCAAGTGCCTCACAACCTCTTATGAGGCATGGGCGCATCTCCAAGGCACATCCGATGGATCAAATCATCGGAAGTCCGTCACGGGGAGTAAGTACTCGTTCTCGCCATGTTGCTTCATTTTGTGAGCACTACTCTTTTGTTTCGTGTGTAGAACCCACAAATATTGAGGAAGCACTCCAAGATCCCAATTGGGTGATGGCTATGCAAGAAGAACTCAACAACTTCACCCGAAATGAAGTTTGGGTATTGGAGGAGCGACCAAAGAACAAGAACGTCATCGGAACAAAGTGGGTGTACCGCAACAAGCAAGACGAGAATGGCGTGGTGGTCCGCAACAAGGCAAGGCTTGTGGCCAAGGGTTTTTCACAAGTAGAAGGACTAGATTTTGGAGAGACCTTTGCCCCGGTCGCACGGTTAGAAGCTATTCGCATACTCCCTGCTTTTGCTTCACATCACAATATTATGCTTTATCAAATGGATGTGAAAAGTGCCTTCCTCAATGGTTATATTAACGAGCTTGTTTTCGTTGAGCAACCTCCCGGGTTTGAAGATCCGAGGAATCCTAACCATGTGTATAGGTTACACAAGGCGCTCTACGGGCTCAAGCAAGCACCTAGGGCATGGTATGAACGTCTTAGGGACTTCCTAGTCATGCAAGGATTCAAGATCGGGAGGGTGGACACCACACTTTTCACCAAGGACATCAACGGGGATTTATTTCTTTGTCAAATTTACGTTGATGACATTATTTTTGGCTCAACTAACAAATCTCTTAGTCTTGAGTTTGGCACCATGATGTCTAGGGAGTTCGAGATGTCAATGACTGGAGAACTCAATTTCTTCCTAGGATTTCAAATCAAGCAACTTCAAGAGGGGACTTTCATCTACCAAGAAAAGTACACCAAAGACCTCTTGAAGAAGTTTGAAATGGAAGATTGCAGCTCAAGAAGTACTCCAATGGCAACAAATTGTCATCTTGACGCAGACATGGACGGTAAACCTATTGATCAATCTCATTACCGTTCCATGATTGGTTCATTATTATATCTCACCGCATCTAGGCCCGATATCATGTTTAGTGTGTGCTTGTGTGCTCGCTTTCAAGCGGCACCTAAAGAATCGCATCGTAAGGCGGTCTTTAGGATACTTAGGTATCTCAAGCATACCCCAAGTGTAGGTTTGTGGTACCCCAGGAACGCTAGTTTTTATCTCTTGGGTTACTCGGATTCGGACTTTGCCGGATGCCGTGTGGATCGCAAGAGTACCTCCGGTGGGTGCCACTTACTTGGGCGTTCCCTAGTATCTTGGTCGAGCAAAAAGCAAAACTCCGTGGCTTTGTCCACCGCGGAGGCAGAATATATAGCGGCCGGTGCATGTTGTGCCCAAATTCTATATATGAAGCAAACCCTTTTGGACTTTGGAATTAAGTTTGATTGCGTGCCTCTCCTTTGTGACAATGAAAGTGCAGTTAAAATAGCTAGAAACCCCGTTCAACACTCCCGCACTAAGCACATAGATATTCGCCATCACTTCTTACGGGACCATGAGGCTAAAGGAGACATCTCTTTGCAAGGTGTTAGATCTGAAGAACAATTGGCGGATATCTTCACTAAACCACTTGATGAGAAAACTTTTTCTAGACTAAGAAGTGAATTAAATGTGCTAGATGTATCTAACGTCATGTAAGTTGCCATGTTCATGTAAGGTTGCATATCAAATAGGTCTTGTCTAACTCCCAAAGGATAGGGGCAAGCTAGAAATAGCTTTTCCTGAGGAAGCCTTTGGCAGGTTTAAACTTGGCAAGATAGATTTACATTACGCCTTGCATGATTCCTGCCATATAGACTTGCACTCATTCAATATCTTGCATCATTTTGGTTGGCATTGCATACGGTAGATTGTCACAAAGGGGAACCCACATCATGAGAAGGAGACTTGTTCAAAATGCAATATCTCAACTCATATGATGTGGATAGAGCAAAATTCTAAAGGTACATGCTTTAAAGAGATAGAAGTTTTCTATACTCTAGCTCACAAAGCATGGGCCTTACATTTTCATGGTTTCACTCCTAACCTTGTGTGTTCTCTTTGCTTAAGGGCTTAGCCAATATGTGGCGCTATATTTAAAGCCTTATATTAGAGGTTAGGAGTTGCCCCAAAAAATTCGAGGACCCATCCTTATCTTTGTGTTTAAGTCCAAGGACACATATGGGCAGTCCTAGGTTTTCTGTAGTCATCGGATTATCCGATGCCAGGGCCAGCAGATCATCGGATCAATTGGTGCTTCAGTTCAAGTCAGATGTCACAAATCAACCGATGAGTTCATTTCAGAAGACATCGGAGCATCCGGTGTTCAGTTTTCCTGGTGCCCTGCAGAAATCGACCGATGATCGCCACCTCAACGTCGGTCCATCCGGTGTTCAAAGAGAGTTTTTGGAACAACTCTCTGTTGAACTCGACCGATGCATCCTCCGATGAGCATCGGTTCATCCGGTGTTTTATGCGCGGCTAGGGTTTGCCCGTACGGTTTAAATAGGTGTTCGGCCGCCCGTGTTTTCTTTTTCCACGTTTCTCTCGCCGCCGCCCGCTTCCCTCGCCGTCCTCGCCCTCTCCGGTCGCCTCCCAGCCGCCGCCGCCGCCGCCGCCCTTCGGCCGCCGCCGCCTCCCTGCCGCCGCCACCGCCCTTCGGCCGCCGCCGCCTCCCAGGTGCCGCCGCCGCCGCCTCCCACGCACAGCCGCCTCTCCCGCGCACACCGCCTCCCGCGCGCGCCGCCTCCCAGCCGCCGCTGCCTCTCCCACGCCGCCGCCTCCCAGGCGCCGCCGCCCCCTCCTCCCAGGGGCCGCCACCGCCACCTTTCGGCCGCCTAGGCGCCGTTCCGTGCCCGCGCCGCCGCCTCTCCCGAACGTGCCGCCGCTGTTCCACCGCGCCGCCGCGCCTTTCTCGCCGTCTCCCCTCCACCACTCGCCGCCGGCGCGCATCACCCTCTCCGCTAGGGTTTCGCCGTGGTTCGCCGTTCGTCGATAAGGTTTGCTCCGTGCCGCGCGACGCCTTTCGTTGTTTTCGTCGTGCATCTTCACCGTCGCTAACCCTAGCTCTCAATTGCATCAAGATGGGTCGCGATCACAAAGGAAAGGGCAAGGCTATTGAGGAGCCCGCCGCGAAGAAGCGCAAAATGTCCAAGGACGTTCGTCGTGCGGAGTTGGCCGCTCGCGCCGCCGAGGAGCGTGAGCGCGGCCATCGCGGTTCCTTACGGATCCGCGAGTCCCGGCAGAGGCAGGAGCAGCCTCCGATCCAGCCAGTGCCTCCCGAGGGCTCCGATGAGGAGGAGACCGAGGTGCCGCCTCTTATCCGCCGGCGCACCCCGAGGACTCGTGGGGGTGGACAGACTCCTACGGCGAGTCGGCGCCTCTCTGCAGCTGACCGCGCCGAGGACAGAGAGGCCGAAAGGGCCATCCACCTGATGGACACTGCAGTCCGAGTTGCCGAAGAGGTCAGACTCACTGACTACAGGAAGATGAAGGCAAGGCAACTTAAGAAGCTCAGATGGTCAGCGCTGATTGAGGAGTGGTTCCCGCGGCCTAGGGATGCTCGAGTTGACTCCCGGTTCTGGACCCTGACACAGGCGTCACTGTACGAGACTTACAGGCGTCGGGGTCACAAGCTATTCCAGCATAACAGCATTGACTGGGATCAGCTTGCAGTGGCAGCAGGACACGGGATCAGGCCCCTCTTTGAGAGATACAGAGGACTGGCGGACTTGCTCTCACACCCGAGGAGTGCTTACGTCGAGGAGTGGGTTAGGGTGTTCTACGCGACACTCTACGTCTCTGAGGGTCGTCGCTCGATTCACTTCATCTTCATGGGGCGAATCCACGACGTATCTCGAGACCTGATGGGCAGACTGCTTGGTGTGGAGCTCTCCACTACGTGCCTGCACCAGATAGTCTACGGAGATGCAGATCCACCGAGGAGGCCACTGACTGGAGGAGTGGCACCACCTTTTGAGGAGATCAGAGGTCTGTTCACTCAGCCGTTCACTCCAGACCAGTCGAGGGTGCCAGCGCTTCTCACCCCAGCAGCTCGGACAGTTCACCACGTCCTCAGGCGTACCCTGCTACCGAGGTCCGGCTACTTGGAGGGATTCACGAGCCTTCAGCAGACCATCCTGTTCTATGTGATGAACGGGATGGAGTTCGACATAGTAGACATTCTGATCTGCGAGATGGAGGACGTGATCACCGATGGAGTTGGGATGCTACGACGGCTGGTCTTCGGTCACTGGATCTGTCACCTTCTTCACCAGCTGGTTCCAGAGGACACTCCAGGAGTCTCTCAGCTGACGGAGATGCACGTGACCCGGTTCAGCCACTACCGAGTCCCCACTCCGGGAGACCGCCGCCTTGGCCGTCCCGTCGAGCGTGAGGTTCGAGCCAGACTGTCCGAGGAGGACCGGGCAGAGCTGACTCAGGAGGACGCAGAGCTGGCACAGGCTGAGGCTCAGGGAGGAGACCTACAGCACGTATGGTCGGACAGCGACACCAGCGACAGTGTCGAGGAGTACTTCCCTCCTGCTCCTCCCTCACCGAGGCAGCACGACGCAGAGGCAGGAGGCTCAGCTGCTCCACCACCTTCACCTCCTCCAGTGTCAGAGGCTCAGGTGACTCAGCCGTCAGAGCTCACCGCTTTACTTCAGCGGATGGCTCAGCAGCAGGAGCAGCAGGCAGCTCGACAGGAGGAGCTTCAGAGGCAGCAGCAGGAGATGCAGCTGGAGATCGCCCGTCAGAGGCGAGAGGACACCGACAGGTTCACCAACCTTGTCGATCAGATGACGCGACGCACTCTGGACCAGCAGCAGCAGACTCAGCAGATGCTGTTGGGCATCCTGGGGTTGGTCACCAACCTCTACCAGCAGACTGGAGTGGCTCTTCCACCTCAGCACTTGGGACTCAGTCAGGCTCCAGGTGCACCCCCACTGGCACCAGCTCCAGTACTGCCACCGACGTCGCTCCAGTCCTCACCTCTTCCGGCAGTACCTCCACCAGCGCCAGCAGTCTCAGCGGATCCCCCAGCAGCTCCAGCACCAGCTCCAGCCCCCACAGCAGCTCCAGCTCCTCCCGCTCCAGCTCCAGCACCAGCGACCTCCACCTCCAGCAGCTCCGGCGACAGCACCGTCGACGCCGACCGCTTCACCATCGCCAGGAGCGCGCCTGAGTCGTAGTCACTCGATTTTCCTTTTTGGTGCCTTGATGCCAAAGGGGGAGAAGAGTTAGAGTCAGGGGGAGGTTAGAGGGGAGGTTAGCTTAGTTCTAGGGGGAGTACTTGGTTGTAGGGGGAGTGTCTATCCCTTTTTTCTACTTTATTGGAGATTATTATTATTTGCTATTATTGTACTCCGGGTACTACTCTGTGCTCTTACGCTTTATTAATTATTATTTGAGCCGTCGAGTCACTTGTGCTGTAATTTGTACTTGTTATGTTTCCTTTTTGAGCATTGCGTTTTAATTTCATACTCTACTCGTTGTGTTGTCATCAATCACAAAAAGGGGGAGATTGAAAGCATCTAGGCCCCCGTGAGATATGGTTTCGGTGATTAATGACAACTGTTCGTAATTACTAATGAGTTTGTGGATGCAAGGTTTCACGTACATCACATCAAACATTAAATGAACTATCTATTCACACCATCTACTGCTCATTGGATACAAATGGAGACCCCTCAATGATCCATTCTAAGGGGTTATTCGATACTCATGAAAACTAAATGAAGAACTCATACAACGACCCTACTTTATCAAAATTGGCAACACAAGGAGCTCACACTTCATCGTAATATCATTTCAAACAAGTGTCAAAGAGGTCACTCAAGAAGATTCTAAAAGATCAACTCAAAACAACTCGAAGCAAACAAGTTGCATTCACCGGATCATCCGATGTCTTGCCAAATGACTACATCGGTCGAGTTTGAGTTGGCAGAAGAAGAAGACCTCAGAGCCCAGTACACACCGGATCATCCGATGTGAAGGAAGTGGCACATCGGTTGAGTTCACCCGAAGGATGATATCTGAGTTATTCTGAAGATATACACACCGGATCATCCGATGATGAAGTAAGTGTACATCGGTCAAATTCAACAGAGACAATATTTCTGACCTAATTCTGAAGATCAACTCACCGGATCATCCGATGATAAATTGAAGTAACATCGGTTGATTAAAAGATCCAACGGTTATATCCAACGGTCACATCTGACACGTGACATCAGCTAATTTGGAATTCGACCGATGATCATATAAAGGGGTGCATCGGAGGATCCGATGTTAACTGACAAAAGTCTGCCCACTTTTCCAACGGCTATCTCGTGTGGGCTGGCTATAAATACCCCTCCAACCGGCCATTTCGACAAGTCTTGATCACCAGAGCCTCTCTAGACATTCTCAAGCATTCAAGACCAAGAGCTACCACTTCCACACTTCAAAACCTCTTGTACTCCAACTATAGGTTATATCTAGCGAGAGAGAAGCTTGTGTGCGTCCATTCTTGGTGATTGGAATCTCTAGGCTAGTGAGAGAGAGTGTCTTGGTGACTTCTCTCACCTTGTAAACGTTGGAAGAAGAAGAGATCACTCCGGAGCTTACCAAGGTGTTTGTGGAAGCCCGGAAGATCACCGTTGTACAAGGCTTGAGCTCCACCTTGCCGGTGAAGGCGAACGGAGAAAGAATAGTGGATTCCCTTGTCTTGGTGACTTGGGAGTGGCCATACCCTTTGGTGGGTGCCACAACGTGGACGTAGGTAGATTTTTGTGATCTTACCGAACCACGGGAAAAATCGCCGTGTCTCCGAGTCTCCGCGGGAGTTTGCACTTCTCTCCTCACCCCTTTACTATTACGCATCTACTATTCCGCACTTAACACTCTTGCTTGCGTAGTTAGTTCGCATAGGGATTTGGGCTTCTACCATTAAGTTTTAAGTTGCTCTAAAAATTTGAAAAAGCCCAATTCACCCCCCCTCTTGGGCGTTCCGATCCTTACAACGGCGTCAAGACCAGACATACAATTCAGCGTATGTCTTTGTGCACGTTTTCAAGCTTCTCCACGTGCTTCACATCACCAAGCCATCAAAAGGATTCTCAGGTACCTACATGGAACTCAAGAATTTGGCATTTTTCTTCCTTCTTCCTCAACCGTTTCTTTGAAAGCTTTTTCGGATGCTGATTTTGGGAGTTGTAGGATTGATAGGAAAAGTACTTCGGGTGCTTGTCATTTTCTTGGTAATTCACTTGTTGTTTGGTCCTCTAGAAAACAAAGTTCAGTTGCACAATCCACGGCCGAATCTGAATATGTAGCTGCGGCTAGCGCTTGCTCACAAATTCTTTGGATTGTTCAAACACTTAAGGACTATGGGGTTGATTTAGATAGTGTTCCACTGTTTTGTGATAACACTAGTGCAATTTGTATTGCTAAAAACCCCATGAAACACTCTAGAACTAAGCACATTGACATTAGGTATCACTTTCTTCGTGATAATGTTGAAAAAGGAAACATTGTGCTTCACCATGTCGATACCGAACAACAATTGGCTGATATTTTTATAAAACCTTTGGATTTCACTCGTTTTTGTTGAAATAGGAGTTATGCATCCTCATGGCTTAAATTGAGGGGGAGTTTTTGAAACTTTGAAAGTCTATGTGTGAATCTGAAACTAAAATAATATGAGCATAGTATTTCATACATATATGACTTTGTGATTCCTTTTACAGGCTGAAAGTTCTTACTACATTACTCATGTTATACATTTTGTAGTTTTTGCCATGACTAGTAATTGGAATAATTACTTACACTAAATCTGGTCATGATCGACCTTTCTTGCTGTTTTGAACTTGTTGCGTGCTCACAAGTGCTTTTAATCATAAAAAATTAATCAAGTGATCAGCTCACATGTGAGATTTCAAATAAAAAATTGAGAAAAGATCAAGAGAATATGCATGCATCGCACTTCTTCTTTTGAGATTGCTTATCATTGCACTAAGATATGAACTTGGAAGGAATTGTGCATGACTAAAACCATGTCCTTAAGCTTCTGATTCTCAAATGACATAGGCTTGGCTTGGTTGGTTAGAATAAGGCTGATGCGGCATATAATCTCTTGCAAATATCATATGATCAACTTTGTGCCTTAAATGATTATGAATAATAAAAATGCAGCAACAAGTGTCACGTTTTCAGGTTTTGAAATAGTTGAGTAAGGGAGATCATGACTTGCTTAAACTGAAAAATACATTTGATTTCTAGCATGGCTTACACTACTTTATGTATCTCATTGATGTGATAGTGTAAGTAACCTGATAGTATGACTTGGATGAGCTTTGTTTTGTATGTATATGTTATAATATGCTCATAACATTTAAATATTTCTCTTTTGAACCTTGCTGAATACATTGTCAAAGGGGGAGAAATGAGTTTTCAAAGCTTTTCAAAACTTTTCATAAGCCAATGTTCGGATTTTAATTGGTGTTGCCAATGCATTCATCAAGGGGAGATTGTGAGACCTATGTGTACTGAATACATTGGCAATTAGGATAAAAGTTAGCATTAACATTCAAAGTTTTGAATATTACCAAAACATTCTTCTGTGGCAAGGTCCGACAAGTTCTTTGTTAGGTCCGCCAAGTGTTGGCAAGGTCCGACGCAAGGTCCGGAGAGCTCCTGCAAGGTCCGGAGAGCTTCTGTGAGGTCCGGTGCTTGTTTTTAGGGAGCTCCCGTGAAGTTCAACTCGTAGAACTGCAGCGTCTTGTTTTTGCTTTTAACTCGCAATGTTTCAAACTTGCTTTATGGGAAGGTTTGCTTAGTATTAATTTGCTAAGTTTTTGGTGTGTTTTGGTGGTTATGGCTGTTATCATTTGATATGGTTTGCAACATGCTTATGTGACGTGCTCATGTAAGGTGTTGTGGTTTTCGAACTAACGTGAGTCAAGTCGAGGACTTGTGCTCGGAAGAATTGGTTGTTTATTCATGTGCAGGTGTTGCTTGAGTTCAAGACATGGCTGGTGACGGGATCCTTGGACTAGTCTCAGGGAGGAGATGAGGTTCCAACAACCAAGTTCGGGAGGAGCTGTGGTTGAGTTGATCGGGAGGTCGCGCAGCATGTTTGGATCAAGGGCAGTGCATATGAAGGTTGCGTGTACGTCGTTGGAAGGTGTTTGCACGTGTGCAAGGAGTGCATGGACGTGGCAACATTGTTCCAAGGCGTGATGAAGAGAAGTGGACGTAAAGAATTGGTCGGAAAGGTCCAACCGGCTGGATTGCGTACTCAGGCTGAGGCAGAGTCGGATATGGCTCAAATATGGAAGATTTGAGTTGGTTATGATAGGATTTTGTGCTAGGCACAAAGTTGAGTTGTTTTAGGAATGTTTAGGACGTTTCTAAGGTGTTTGGAAGTCTCACGATTGCTTCTATCTGCGAATAGGAGAGTCCTGAGCAGTTATGGTAAGTTAGGATACGAGTCCAATTAGGAGTAGGAGTCCTAGATTGGATTGTTTGGCCTGAGGGCTGGCTATAAAAGCAAGTGAGGCCAGAGCTCTCGTGGGTAGAGAACTTTGGGCTGTCCCTCTTGTGTTTCTATTGAATAAAGTTCATAGTTTCGAGGAGCTTTTGTGCCTTGTTCATCCGACTTGTTTTTCGTCAAGTCTTTCTCGCCGAGTTTCTGGACAGACCGACGTTGCTTTGGTGTTTTGTTCATAACTCGAGTTTTACAGATCCGATTGACGTGATTATTTTTGGGTTGTCTTCACAACTCAATTATCTATCATCTGTGAAATTTTCACGAGCTTCGGATCTGTAGTTCTTGAGATACACGAGTTTCTTTGCAGCGTTGCAGATCTGTTTTATATCGGGTGGAACAGATTGATCTTCGTTTAATGTTTTGATCGTATCTCAAGTTTTACTTCGTATTTTCAAGTGATTCTTGTTGCATTAGATCCGTGACTTGATTCTCTGCCTCTCTACTTGATTTTTCATGGTTGAACACGTTTGAAAACACTTTCACACACTGTTTTTTCAACCGACTGATTTTTTGCTAAGGGGTTTTTGTTGTTTCCGCTGCGGAAAGTTTTAATCTACCATTCACCCCCCCTTTGGTAGCTTTTCACGTGCTCTTCGATCCTACAATTGGTATCAGAGCCAAGGTGCTCTAATCTTTGTGATTTGCACGTGTTTTGACTAACCATCATGGAGAAGTACTCCGCAAAACCTTGTGTGTTCAATGGCATCGATTTTCGGGTTTGGAAGGCGCGGATGGAGGCCTACATACAGGCGCAAGGCTTCGCCATATGGGAAAAGGTCTACCGGAACTTCGATGTACCACCCAACGATCAAGTTACGGCTGCGAACATGAGAGATGTTGACAACAACAACAAGGCTCGCAACTTGATCATCCAAGGAATTCTGAGTTCAGCAAAATTTGGTTCATCGAATTTGGAGTTTCCTAGCCAAAGTTCTATTCATTTGAAGTTTGAACTAAAACTGGAAATTCGAATAAAATTTAAACTCTGCGGGTGGGGTCCCCCGGCTACGTGTCAGCTTCTCAGCTAACCCACACCGGAGCCCGCAGAATCACCCGCGCAGCCACACGGAATTCCGGTGCCGCAGCAAATCCTGAGCGCTCTCAGCAGCGACTGACATGCGGGGCCCACAAGGCTTCTTCAACCTCGCGCTCCCGCGGCTCCCCGCCGCCGAGCTCGCCGGAGCTCTCACCGGAGAGGGGTTCCGGCCATCGGAGCTTGCTGATTCTCGCCGCCTGTGCCTAACTCGACTCGGAGAACACGCTGGTGCCCTCACCGGAGCTTGACAACGGCCGGAACAGGACTCCCGACGACAACAGCGGCCGGAAGCTCACCGGCGACGTCGAACTCGGCGTTCCCTACACCTTTTCTGATGCTGTTTGCTCGGGTAGCTCCGCTGACACCCGCTGATCACGGATATGGGCACCGATCTCTGTGGAAACAGCTGCAACTACGACCTCACCGGTGACCTAGACCGGAAATCGGCGCCGATGCAAAAAGCTCGAAGAACATCGCCCCTACTCGATGAAACTCGATGATTTCTGATCCCAGAGACGCGTGGGCGAGTCTAGATCATATCTTTAGCTCGGCCTAAGGAGTGATGGCTTACTTGCTCCAAATTTCAGGATTTTTCACGGTTTGGTTCTAAACACCCCGACGCGCTAATCCCTCAAATACTTTGCCGATCGTGCGAGAGAGAGAGAGAGCGAGGTCGGTACGGTTGTGATCAGTACCTCGAGGCGGTTCTTTCGTGTGTTACTCGCCGGGCACGAGAGCGCCTGTGCTGGCCGGACGCCGGCGATCAGTGAGGTCATCGTTTCTGTGCTCGCGTGCAACTGAGAAAGAAGCTCGGTCGGGGGGGGGTTCTTGTCTGGGAAACAGGAGGAAGGGCGGCATGGCTGTGCGCTGGCCTTTGAGCTGCGGTTTTGGCACCGTGAGGTGGCCGTCTGCTGCCTCAGTGGCTCGCCGCCGCTCCCCTGCCTTGCGCGCGAAGCCGAGACCCGGCTGCAACAACCGACTGAATACTCGTGTGTGCAGCTGACATGTGGGCCTCCCCTTTTCCTCTTTTTCCAATTTTCTTTTCTGGTTTTTGCTAATTATCCCACCAGCTACTCACAATTTAATGTGATACTTAGCCCCCCAGGTTTTGGTTCAAATTTAAGTTCTCCAATTTGAAATTTGGTTGGGCCAATTAGCTTCATATTTGAACTGAACATCAAATTCAGTTTTGAATTATTGCAAATTTGGCTCCCGACAAGATGAACTCCAATGGGGATGAAATTTGGTGGGCTATCTCAGAAAAATGTGCTGATTTTGAATATGAAGCTAACTTTTGAATTTGAGTGATGAAAGTTGCTGCAATTTGAATTTACATTCAAATTGGCCTCTTTTTCAAATACCTCCAAAAGTGCCTCAAAAAGTGTTGGGTTTGCATGAAACTTGGCTTGAACCCTCCCAAGACTTCTCAAGTCCTAGGGATGAGCTCAACCTCTCATGTTCATGTGTAGAAATCCTACTTTGTGAAAGTGAAGGCTTTCCCCTCTAATTACCCTTTTGATGGAGGTTACTTGCTCTTCACAACATTTCCTAAGATATCCACAATAAAAACTGTGGTGTTGTGAGGTGAAGAAAAATTTTTGCAAGTCCCTTTTCTTGGGCTTTTACAAGAGTTATATCCAAATATGAACTCAGATTTGTATGAAAGTCAATATTATATTCTGGAAAATTCTTTGAAGCTTTTCTGAAAAAGAATTATTGAGGGAGTTTGGGATATCCAAAAATCCTCAAATTGTGCCAGAATATTCTTTAGCATCTTGTTGACCTTCTAGAAAATTTTCAGCTCGTTTGAAGATCATTTGAGTAGGAATTTGCCAAAAACAATCTGCTGTGTTGATAAGAGTCCAGAAACATTTTCAGAAAATGTTTCTCACTTCAAAAATCTATTCTGCGAAATCCCTAGCTCCAAAAATCATAGGAAAATTTAGGCAAGCTCTCTGAGACATACTTCAAATTTTAGTTCACTTAATTGAGTATGAAAATGCACAGTACTCCAGAATTAATTCTTTTGAGTAGAAATACTTAAAGAATTGTTCTGGGAGAAGTACTCAAGTAAAAGGGCTAAATTTTGGACCAGATTACTTTCATGTGACAGAGCTCACATTTAAATTATCAGCTTAAGTTGAGCCTTGGAACCCCCTGGTCTTATTCTCCATTCTTATGTATAGGTAGAAATACATGAGAGACATTGTGAGAATTATAGAGAACACAATTTGACTCCACATTAGCTGCAATTTGGCAAGCTAAATCCCTAGGTAGTGTAGAACCTGCTGTAAATGTTTTGAGGCCATTGGAGTTCTTGTTCTTCAGTTGCTTTCAAGTCTTTTCAGCTCATCTATTATGTTCATTAAGAAAAGTAGTTAGTGTATAGTTAAAACATTAAGATCAAGTAAACTATTTCTGTTCTTTGCACAACAGAGGCAAACCAAGCCATTCTTGTTTTCTCCAAACAACCTCTGTTCCTAAGAACTCCATTCTATAACATATTTCCATTACATTCTATAAAACATGTGCATATGCATTTCAATAGGAACCACAACGGAGGGGATTCAAAGGAGCGATTCATTGAAGTGGATCAAGTTCCGAAGAATCAAGGGTTGATCAGCAAGGATACTAACTGCTTATATACGACTACCCTGCAAAATAGGCAAGCTCCGGTTTGCATTTAACAGATGTTAAGTTTTTATTTTGTATTCACTTTTGGTTAAGATATGAATTGTGCATTAGGTCTAGTGTTTGATACTCCTCTTGCATAAGCAAATGAACCCATGGAGTGTTAGGTAGGTGTCTTTCACCGTGTAGAACTGCCATGCTTAAGTACCGTTTGGTAGAAGTCGAGTGGTGAGATGCTACTCGCATATTCAGGAACAACAGGGGCATACAGGATTGGTTCACAAATGAATTAGCAAGTTAAAGTTGAGACTGGAAGGTTGTAGGAGCAGCAGGACATAGGGGCCTGGGTGTTATAGACCTGTCCGTGTCGATCAAGGACCGATCCGTATGCGGCCCTGTTGAACAAGTTTGAGTTGTGTACCAGACTCATGCTGGTATTATGGGACCCAGTAAACCGATGTACCTAGGGAAGCTGTCGTTGGGACTTTTTGGGTCGCCTCAGGCGGACGGCCGGTGTGCAGTATGTGGGAAACATTCTCATGACATCTCACATCGGTAGGTGCACCAAGAGACTGTCTACTGTACGGGGCAATTTGATCGATTCAACGGGGGTGAAACGGGAGAAAGGCTGCCGCGTACGACGTTAGTGATGGTTGCTGTAGGCAACGTCGAGTACGGGCGTACGTGTCGTGTAGTCCGGGTGTTATTGATTCAAATCACCGTTGCTTGCGGAATGGACCAAGCATACTTGTTCTCACAGTCGTGACGTAGTAAGAACTTGCATGAGAAAGGAACTAATGACATTGGTTGAAGTTTATACTATCTTTGAAATGTTTATTTGGTGATTAGCTAGCGCAAACTCGATTCTTTTATGCCGTGAACAATTTACATCGGGGGAAAGCGTTTCTTGTTTGATTGTGGACTCCCGATGTGGCGTTCCCAAGGTTACTTAAAATTGCTGCAAATAATATCTGAAAGTAAGGATTCACTGTTAGGTGAGTTTATTATGCATTATGCCATCCTACTTTAGGTTCATAACCTCACATAGAGTTTCATGTTTAGGGTGACGGTTAAGTCCTGCTGAGCGTTATGCTCACAGATGCTATCCAGTTGTTTTGCAGATATTTGACTTCATGCTTATGAGAAGGGATGCCGATGAGACTCGGGAACCTCCGAGTGCTTACTCAAAGAGCATCCTCGCCGCTGCAGATTATTCTTCGTGTTGCTAGTAAGAAACGTCCGCGGGCTGGACTGTTTCTTTGTTGCTAAGTTTAGAAATGAGTCATGAGAGTTATAGTCTTCTGCTGTAGCTTAATTGAGAAAAGTATTTGTAAAACATTCTTGTACGCTTCCGCAAATTATTTATGTAATGTGATGTGTTTCATGGACCCGTGTGCTGTTGGGTGCCGCATAACACTGCACCACCCAACGAGGTCCTGTCCCTATCTCAGCTGGTATCAGAGAGGCTGTCTCACTTGGTACCAGAGCACCCCATGACATATGGTATCAGAGCTGTGTTGGGAATAGCACATGGATTGAGCATCATATTACGTTAAAAATTTAGGATACGGTGAGATAACGGTACTAGGCCCATATAAGGACTACTATTAGCATATTATGAAGGTGGCAATCTAATTTATTTGTTATGTCAGAAAATCATGCATCTCGGGACGTTTTATGTCTTGGGGAGTGCACGTAAGCGCTGTCCACCAGCGCGCACAAGCTGAAGGGTGGAGCCCCACGGGTGGCAGGTAACCCGACTCGCTTTAGTATCCTCTACGACTCTTCATGTCGTTTGGGGTATTCGAGCAACGCCATTCCTTACCATGCTTTGGGCAAGTATGGGAGACCCCGTCACGTGGTCAGTAACGTGAACACGTAGCTCAAGGCGTGTTTGGCTTGACAACACCTGGGCGAGTGATGACGGACGGGTGTACAAACTGTATGGATACCGGGTTCGGTGTGCAGCCGAACCTGATGATTGAGTGTGTTTTATGTAGGTACTAACCACGAAAACCTTAGTGCGTGTAGAACACGTTTGTGAGTGACCGTTTTAGTGCCACCTAATGATACGTATATGCCGGTGTAATCCGGTTAGGTTTTTCTTTGGTGAGGCAACGTAATACCGTCATATGCCTTACGGTGCATCGTCACCTTACTACACTTAATTGTATTCTTTCCTATGAAGAAATCATTCATGACTAACTTTCAAACTAAAAATGGATGTTGGGAAGCACATATTAGTTACTGCGCTCTTCATTTGGACTAAGTTTCAAAGAAGAGAATTGCTAGGCTTCTTCTGATCCGAAAACAGAGTGCTCTGTTCTGGCAAAACATTTTGCTAAAATTTGACAGAGCATAACTCTGTGTAGATTGACCCAATGAAGATGCACTATACAGTTCTGGAAAGGTTTTAATTGCTCTACAACTTTTCTGTAAAACTCCAGAGCAAAATCAGACACCAAATTGGTTGAATGTCCAGTTGAATGCAAACTGTTCAGAAAACAGAACAGCTGCAACACTCACTGGATGTTTCTGTAAATTAGACATAACAGTCTGTAGAAAAATCTCTAAGGGTCATATGATACACCGTTGGAAAGGTTATGAAATTTGCAACAATTTTGTAGTTCATAGTTTGTTCAGAATTGTAATCCATTTGTATGTAAAACTGTGATGAAAACAGCCACATACAAAGGAGGTGCTGGCAAATTTTATCCAGAGATTCTGTCAACTTTGAACAATCTTAACCTTTTATCCAGGAATGATCTAGGGGCATGTGAGTACTCGTGGGAAAGATACTGAAGTTAACTTTAACTTTGGTATTCAACTTGAGGTATGAAAATGCTAGTAACTGGATCAAATTCATGGTTGACTACAGAAAGGTCTGTTCTGTACAGAATGAGGGACTGAATATGTTGGCGTTAGAAAGATGTGTAAACATGAAATTTTGTTATGCTTTCATAAAGTTTTAGCATGTTCATGTTGTACATACTTTCACATACTGCTGAGATCAAGTTTTTACTCTCTTCAAAATTATTCTTTTGCAGTATGGTGCGTACTAATTCTCCGAGTAGGGCTGAAGGTTCTCGCCGAGACGGCGATGACTCGCCTCCACCACGAGCACCGCCATCAACGTTATGGGCGGATGTCATGGCCCAGATGGTCGAGTCAAGCCAAGAGAACACAAGACTACTCCAAGCATTGGTACAACAAGACTTACTCCAACGTGCACAACAGGTCGTTCTACCTCGAAACGCCTATTTGGACTTCTTGGCGACTCAACCGCCAATTTTCACAGAAGCTAATGAACCCGTGGAAGCTGATCAGTGGCTTCGGGTTATGGAGTCCAAGTTTGGAGTGTTTGAGTGTGATGAGTATCAGAAGACATTATTTGCAGCTCAACAGCTCCATGGAGCCGCCGGAAATTGGTGGTTCACTTATCTCGCCACCGTTCTGGAAGTCCATCAAATGGAATGGACGGAATTTCGTGAAGCATTCCGTGCTCGTCACATTCCTATGGGTTTTATCAAGGCCCAGCAGCAAGAATTTAGGAACTTGAAGCAGGGGGACATGAATGTTCTCGATTATGTCAAACGGTTCAACCTTTTGGCACAATATGCTCCTGCTTATGCGACGAGTGAAGCTGCAAGGTGTGACTACTTCTTCTATGGCCTGAGTGCCATATTAAAAGATAAGTTGGCTTTGTTCAACCAGGGCAGTTACACCGAGTTGATCAGTGCTGCCCTTCTGCAAGAACAAGCGACACTTGAGTATCAAGTAGAGAAGAGGGACCGGGATGATGTGCAAGAAGACACACCAGTTATTCCTCGTAAATACCGTGTGGTGTATCACACACCATCCGATGAACTATGGCAGGAACCAGTAAGATCAACTCCGTACAGATTTCCTGCTCAAGAATCTTGTCTTGAAGCAACACCGTTGCCGCAGCAACGAATGACAACTGTTGCATCATTGCTGCAACAAAGTACATCAACATCTCAACCACAAGTCAACGAAGAACCGGGGAAACCTCTGTGTTCTTATTCCCACCGTTCTAGGCATTTTAGGCAAGAGTGCCGGGAGAAGTTGCTGAACACCAGACAACCATCATCATCAGGTGGTATGCCGCTACCTGTTCAAGTCAATATAACAGCATTGCAATCCGGGAGTGTGCAACATCTTGCTATTGAGGATGTCCCGGAGGGAGCACCGGTGTTAGCGGGCATGTTCACTCTTAAAGAAGTGCCCGTGCTTATACTTTTTGATTCCGGTGCAACACACAATTTCATCAGCAAATCATGCGTGGATCAGCACCAATTATCCACCAATACTCCCACAACGAGTTATCTTATCCGTTCACCGGGAGGAAATATCTCTTTTAATCAGATTGTGTCCCGAGCAGATTTGTGTTTGGGCGGAAAAATATCCCCAACATCGCCGATTATGTTGGATAGGCAGAAGATAGACATAATATTGGGGATGTCTTGGTTAAATCGTCACGGTGCCGTTCTCAATATCGGTAACCGGACTGTCCAGATTGACTCGCCGATTCACGGACAGCACACGCTGTTTTTAGACAGCGAAGACCCAGATATGGTAGAGGCCTACCACACGGAAGCACTTAAGCTTGAAGATATTCCGGTGGTACGTGATTATCCCGACGTATTTCCCGATGATTTACTGGGTATGCCACCCGAACGGGACGTCAAGTTCAAGATTGAACTGGCGCCAGGAACAACACCTATCTCACGAAGGCCTTACAAGATGGCACCTAACGAGCTAGCGGAATTGAAGGAGCAACTGAATGAACTCATGAGCAAGGGTTTCATACGACCAAGCTCTTCACCTTGGGGTTGCTCTGCGCTGTTTGTTAAGAAGAAGGACGAAACACTGTGGCTATGTGTTGATTACCATCCTCTCAATGCTGTCACGGTAAAGAACAAGTATCCTTTGCCCCGCATCGACATAGTGTTCGATCAACTTGTGGGTTCAAGGGTGTTTTCGAAGATGGATCTTCGTTCGGGCTATCATCAAATCAAGATCCGACCGGAGGACATACCGAAGACAGCTTTCTCGACGAGATACAGACTCTGAGTACCTCATCATGTCATTTGGGTTAACCAATGCTCCAGCACACTTCATGTATTTGATGAATTCTGTGTTCATGCCGGAGTTAGACAAGTTCTTGGTATTCATCGACGACATATTGGTTTACTCCAAATCTGAAGAAGAGCACGCTGAACATCTGCGTATCATGCTACAACGGTTAAGGGAGCACAAATTATATGCCAAGTTCAGCAAGTGCGAGTTCTGGATTGATCAAGTGCCTTTCCTAGGCCATATTATTTCGGCAGAGGGCATTGCCGTGGACCCCAGCAAAATTGAACAAGTGCTGAAGTGGGAATCTCCCAAATCTGTCCATGAGCTCCGAAGTTTCCTAGGTTTAGCGGGGTATTATCAGAGGTTCATTCTGAGCTTCTCAAAAATATCTAAACCCATGACGGAGCTGCTGAAGAAGGGCACTAAATATATGTGGAATGCAGCATGTGAAGCCGCATTGAAAACTTTGGTGAAACATCTCACAACAGCTCCAGTTCTTGCTCAGCCGGACACGGCGAAGCCATTTGATGTATACTGTGATGCATCCTGCATCGGTCTCGGCTGCGTTCTGACGCAAGAAGGGTGTGTAGTCGCCTATGGGTCTCGTCAACTGCGAAACCACGAGCAGCATTATCCAACTCACGATCTTGAGCTTGCTGCAGTGGTGTTGGCGTTAAAGATGTGGACGCATTATCTGCTTGGTAATCTTGTTCACCTCTACACCGACCATAAAAGCCTGAAGTATATCTTTACGCAGAAGGAGCTGAATATGAGACAACGGAGATGGTTGGAACTCATAAAAGATTATGAAATTGAGATCCACTATCATCCAGGTAAAGCCAACGTGGTTGCCGACGCACTTAGTTGGAAACCCCACGTTCACAACTTGGCGATTGCTGAGTTGGAAGCTGAAGAACCAAGTCTCCGTGTCATTCCGTATGGCGCACATTATAATCTCGCGCTCATTCCAACAATCCGTGAAGAGATTGTTGAGGCTCAAAGAAGAGACAAAGGTATCTCTCACATACGGAGAAGGCTAGACAACGGAGAGGTGAAATGTTTCCAGAAGGATGAGAACGGTACAATATGGTTCAACGACCGTATAGTGGTACCGCGTAATATGAAACTCCGGAAAAAGATCTTGGATGAAGCCCACCTGTCTAAGTTCTCCATTCATCCCGGAAGTAACAAGATGTACCAAGATTTGAAACAGAAATTTTGGTGGACGAGGTTGAAGAGGGAGATCGCTAAGTACGTATCCGAGTGTGATACGTGTAGACGGGTCAAGGCTGATCATATGCGGAAAGCCGGACCGCTACAATCTTTAAAGATACCGGCATGGAAGTGGGAGGATTTGAGTATGGATTTCATCGTCGGATTACTGCTCACATCCTGAAAGCATGACTCGATATGGGTGATCGTTGACCGGTTGACAAAGTCAGCTCATTTCATACCGGTGAACACTCATTATCGAGCAAGGCAATATGCGGAGTTATACATATCCAGGATTATATGCTCACATGGTGTCCCGAAGACCATCGTTTCAGATCGAGGTGCGCTGTTCGTTGCTTGGTTTTGGGAGCAGCTGCACGCCTCATTGGGCACCAAGCTGATTAGGAGCTCCGTATATCACCCTCAAACCGATGGACAAACGGAGAGGGTGAACCAAGTGCTTGAGGACTTGTTGAGAGTGTGTGCCATCAACCACGGTAGGAATTGGGATGATCACCTACCATTGGCGGAGTTTTCATACAACAACGGTTATCAAAGGAGTATTAAAATGGCACAGTATGAAGCTCTCTACGGCCGGAAGTGTCGCACACCGTTGAATTGGTGTGAGTCCGGCGAAAGAGTTCTGTTTGGGGTTGATCTTGTCAACGAAGCCGAAGACCGAGTTCGGTTGATACAAGAGAATTTGAAGGCCGCACAATCCTGACAGAAGAGCTACGCTGATTAAAGGCGTAGGCCATTGCATTTTGACGTCGGAGAGCATGTGTATCTTCGTGTATCTCCGATGAAGGGAATTCACCGGTTTGGTGTAAAGGGAAAACTCACTCCCCGTTTTATTGGTCCTTTTGCTGTCACGGAGAAGTGCGTACCCGTAGCCTACCGGCTGGAATTACCAGCAAGTCTAACGGGTGTCCATGATGTATTTCATGTGTCACAGCTGCGGAAGTGCCTCAAATTCACCGCTGCTGTCCGCACCGAGGAAATCGACGAATTGAAACCGTACCTGACCTACGCGGAGCGACCGGTTCAGATTTTGGATGAAAAGACCCGGGAAACCCGGAAATGATCAGATTTTTCAAGGTGCTATGGGGTAACCATACCGCGGAAGAGGCGACGTGGGAAAGTGAAGATTACATCCGCACCAACTATCTGGAATTTTTAGCGTTGTACAGTTTGTAATTACCTCTTCTGTCTCGTTCTTCTTCTGTAATCTCAGGACGAGATTCTTTTAAGTGGGGAGGAATGTAAAAGTCCCAAAACATGTACATGAATAAAACTAAGGTTTGAGTTCATATGTGTGGCAAAGACATGAAAAATGGGACTTGCTAAAATTTTTCTTCATGCAAAGTAATACATGGATGAGCATCCAAAAATGAGGCTCACATTTTTATTTGAAAGTGTTGAACCAATAAGGATTTAAATACCTCTTGCATGTAAGTTTGAAAATCAGATTTGAAATTCAAAGTTCACACTATGGTGGCCAAAACTTTGAATAAACATGCAGCCCTATAGATGGAAATTGTGGGAAAAGTGGATCACAAACTTTTCATTTGTAGGGTGGGCTCAAAAAGGAGTGAAAGAGAAGCATTTGCAAATTCTAACCAAAATCAAATTTGTCATGCAAATTCAAACTGAATTTGGAGAATTCGAATTCAAGCCACATTTCAAACTCAGAATTTTGGATTTGGGAGGATTAACCTGAGGAGATATTTATGGGGAGGAAATGTGGGGTAGGACCCACATGTCATTGAGATGAGAGTGGAGACTTGCATATGAAGCAATTGACTGTGTCTCTGTTGTTCAACACCCACGAGCAGCTCTCACCCGTGTGTGCCACCGAGAGCAACCCGGCGCCACCTCCTGCTGCCTGCCCCCACGCGCTGGCTCCCCGAGGAGGTGCCCCCTCGTGCTACTCGGCGTGATCATCCCCTCTGCCCGAGCAACGCCGCAGTTGCTTTCTCCTCCACGCGAGCCGCACCGAGCCAAGCCCCTCTGCCTTCCGCCTCTCAGTTTGATGGGGAGAACCGAAGAAACAATCGTGCCAATCTCCCCCGAGCGGCTAAACAACAACCCGAGCTCAGCCTCAACCTCCCTGACCCGGAAACGAGCGAGCTCCGGCCTCCCGTGCCCGAGAACCACCGCCACAGAGGCGACCTAGCTTCAACCGACGACCGGGCGCACGTGGGCAGCTCGCCAAAGCAGTCTTCACGGCCAAGCGAGGGAGGCAACGGGAGCGCACGGACACCACGCTGCTCTCACCCAAAGCCTAGGCCATGTCGTGAGCTATTGACGGCGAATTTCAAAGTTTTGCTACGGCGGCTCCAACCCGAGCATCCGGTACATTTCCTTCGAATTCCCGCTCTCTGATTCTCCATAGGTTATCAAAATTGGCACATAGGTGCTGCACTAGCCGGCGATCATTTTCCTTTTAGCATCCGTTGCATGAAACCGGCTAGGAGCAACGGATTTTGAGCTCGATCAAAGGCGTTCATGGCGGACACAATCGGTCACACGGTGCCGACCCACTTGCAGCCATTTTTGAACACCGTTGAGGCCTTGTCGAGCTTCCTAGAGGTGTACTGATGCTGTAGATTTATTTGGTCGAGGTTTTGTCAGGTTAGAACCCACGGCCGATGGCACCGAACCTCAACCGAGGCCGCCGCACGTCGCCGGGGTATTGTCGATCACCGGCAGCTCGAACTGACCCCACAGCCGTGTTCCTCGATGTAAATCACGCACTGGCGGCAAGTTTTAGCTCAGATGGTGGCCAGGAACGGCCAGCCGGCGAGCACCGACTTGCTCCGGCGAGGAGGAGCGCGCGGGCACGCGAAGGGCCGGCCAGAGGAAGAAGAAGGCCGTGGGCCCCGGCTGTCAGCGGCTCAAAAATTAAAATCCCTGATCGGCTGTGTCTGGGATCCAGTGTGCTGGCGCGCTGAAGAGCTGTAGCCCGGTGTGGCCCATTTCTGAGTGGCTGGCATTTAAATAAGCGAGCCCAGTAGATTTTTCAGTAGGAAAACAGTTCTTGTTGTGGCTCAAACTTTGGAAATTCATAGCTCTCTGTAGAAACCTCCAAATTGAGTGATTCCAATTGGGTTGGATTCATCTTTCAGAGTTATATCCATATATGAACTCAGATTTGTATGAAAGTCAATATTATATTCTGGAAAATTCTTTGAAGGTTTTCTGAAAAAGAATTATCGAGGGAGTTTGGGATATCCAAAAATCCTCAAATTGTGCCAGAATATTCTTTAGCATCTTGTTGACCTTCTAGAAAGTTTTTAGCTCATTTGAAGATTATTTGAGTAGGAATTTGCAAAAAACAATCTGCTGTGTTCATAAGAGTCCAGAAACATTTTCAGAAAATGTTTCTCATTTCAAAAATCTATTCTGGGAAATCCCTAGCTCCAAAAATCATAGGAAAATTTATGCAAGCTCTCAGAGACATACTTGAAATTGTAGTTCACTTAATTGAGTATGAAAATGCACAGTACTCCAGAATTAATTCTTTTGAGTAGAAATAAATAAAGAATTGTTCTGGGAGAACTACTCAAGTAAAAGGGATAAATTTTGGATCAGACTACTTTCATGTGACCGAGAACTCACATGTAAATTATAAGCTTAAGTTGAGCCCTGGAACCCCCTGGTGTTATTCGACATACTTATGTATAGGTAGAAATACATGAGAGACATTGTGAGAATTATAGAGAACACAATTTGACTCCACATTAGCTGCAATTTGGCAAGATAAATCCAGGTAGTGTAGAACCTGCTGTAAAAGTTTTGAGGCCATTGGAGTTCTTGTTCTTCAGTTGCTTTCAAATCTTTTGAGCTCATCTATTATGTTCATTAAGAAAAGTAGTTAGTGTATAGTTAAAACATTAAGATCAAGTAAAGTATTTCTGATCTTTGCACAACAGAGGCAAACCAAGCCATTCTTGTCTTCTCCACACAACCTCTGTTCCTAAGAACTCCATTCTATAACTTCTTTCCATTACATTCTATAAAACATGTGCATATGCATTTCAATAGGAACCACAATGGAGGGGATTCAAAGGAGCGATTCATTGAAGTGGATCAAGCTCCGAAGAATCAAGGGTTGATCAGCAAGGATACTAACTGCTTATATACGACTACCCTGCAAAACAGGCAAGCTCCGGTTTGCATTTAACAGCTGTTAAGTTTTTATTTTGTATTCACTTTTGGTTAAGATATGAATTGTCCATTAGGTCTAGTTTTTGATACTCCTCTTGCATAACCAAATGAACCCATGGAGTGTTGGGTAGGTGTCTTTCACCGTATAGAACTGCCATGCTTAAGTACGGTTCGGTAGAAGTCGAGTGGTGAGATGCTACTCGCATGTTCAGGAACAACAGGGGCATACGGGATTGGTTCACAAATGAATTAGCAAGTTAAAGTTGAGACCGGAAGGTTGTAGGAGCAGCAGGACATAGGGGCCTGGGTGCTATAGACCTGTCCGTGTCGATCAAGGACCGATCCGTATGCGGCCCTGTTGAACAAGTTTGAGTTGTGTACCGGACTCATGCTGGTATTATGCGACCCAGTAAACCGATGTACCTCGGGAAGCTGTCGTTGGGACTTTTTGGGTCGCCTTAGGCGGACGGCCGGTGTGCAGTATGCGGGGAACTTTCACATGACATCTCACATCGGTAGGTGCACCATGAGAGTGGCTACTGTACAGGGCGACTTGATCGATTCAACGGGGGTGAAACGGGAGAAAGGCTGCCGCGTACAACGTCAGTGATGGTTGCTGTAGGCAACGTCGAGTACGGGCGTACGTGTCGTGTAGTCCGGGTGTTATTGATTCGAATCACCGTCGCTCGCGGAATGGACCGAGCATACTTGTTCTCACAGTCGTGACGTAGTAAGAACTTGCATGAGAAAGGAACTAATCACATTGGTTGAAGTTTATACTATCTTTGAAATGTTTATTTGATGATTAGCTAGCACAAACTCGATTCTTTTATGTCATGAGCAATTTACATCGGGGGAAAGCGTTTCTTGTTTGATTGTGGACTCCCGATGTGGCGTGCCCAAGGTTACTTAAAATTGCTGCAAATAATACCTGAAAGTAAGGATTCACTGTTAGGTGAGTTTATTATGCATTATGCCATCCTACTTTAGGTTCATAACCTCACATAGAGTTTCATGTTTAGGGTGATGGTTAAGTCTTGCTGACCGTTATGCTAACGGATGCTATCCGTGTTGTTTTGCAGGTATTTGACTTCATGCTGATGAGAAGGGAGTCCGATGAGACTCGGGAACCTCCGAGTTCTTACTCAAAGAGCATCCTCGCCGCTGCAGATTATTCTTCGTGTTGCTAGTAAGAAACGTCCGAGGGCTGGACTGTTTCTTTGTTGCTAAGTTTAGAAATGAGTCGTGAGAGTTATAGTCTTCTGCTGTAGCTTAATTGATAAAAGTATTTGTAAAACATTCTTCTACGCTTCCGCAAATTATTTATGTAATATGATGTGTTTCATCGACCCGTGTGCTGTTGGGTGCCGCATAACACGGCACCACCCAACGAGGTCCTGTCCCTATCTCAGCTGGTATCAGAGTGGCTGTCTCACTTGGTACCAGAGCGCCCCGCGACAATACACGAAGTCTCGAACTTCAAAGGTCAATCTTCTTCGCCTATTGTCCGCATAACCCTTTTGTGGGGACTGAGCGGCCTTCAAGTTTTCACGTATCGTTTGGACTTGCATTTCAGCATCTTGCAGCACTTCAGGTCCGAATACTTGGCTTTCTCCGGTCTCATTCCAGAACAGCGTCGTTCTACACCGTCTACCATACAAAGCTTCGAAAGGTGACATCTTCAAGCTGACTTGGTAATTATTGTTGTACGAGAATTCAGCATACAGAAAGCTCTTATCCCAACTATGCCTATGTTTCAAGGCGCAAGCTCTCAACATGTCTATAAAACCCTCAATTTCAATACCATGCATTGCATATATTTTTCATGTAGAGAAGCATTTAAAAAGAAGTTGAAATGGAGAAAGAACCGTAGAAATAGAGAAAGAACCATAGAAATGGAGAAAGAACCATACGAATGGAGAAGGGAATAAAGAAATGGAGAAGGGAATATAGAAATGGAGAAAGGGACATAGAAATGGAGAGAAATGGAAATAAGATAGCTGAATTGAGCCATTTCAAAATTTCCCAAAATTTCAAATCCTCCCCTAATTCCCCAAAGGGGGGATTTCCCCCACATTTGGGGGGGTTTTCCCCCAAATTGGCCATAGCCCTAGAGGGGGGGGGGGGGGAACTCTAGCATTCTTTGGTGAAGTCCCCCACCTCTAGGACTCTTTGGTTAAGTCCCCCACCTCTAGGACTCTTTGGTTAAGTCCCCTGTTGAGTACTTCTGGAGGTTTAATCAGAGTTTAGTTTTCTTATGTTTCAAGGAAATAAAGCACACATGACAAGAACCAGGGGTGTGTCCTAAGTCACATGTGTTGCACCGAGTCCTAGTGTGTGTGAGGGTGTTTTTGTTATGTTTCAAACAACCCGGGGGGTTTGGGCCATACGTGTATGGCACATACATGTGTTGCATGCTTTTCAAATTTGTATGGTGTAAAACCCGGGCTGAGGTTGTTGAAAACTTGTGGCTTCCAGCTAATAAAAGGATGGGAATGCGCTGGTGTTTGTTGAGCGCCGCCACAACTCATCTGAGCCAATTTTCATTCGGTTCTCCACTTGTGTTTGGATCTACACCACACCTCTAGACGTCCAACACGATTTGCATCACAAAACAGTGAGAGTTCTGTGAGGAAAACACCCAACAATTGGCATCAGAGCCGATTACGTTGCCTGGAACCGTGACACGGCCATTGAGTGGGCGCTGATGTCGCGGAGGAGATCTTCATCGCCAGCCCGACGTTCATGGAGAGACGTCACACCGCCGGGAGGCACCAGCAGGGCAGGAGGAGGATCAGGGGCATTGGTGATTCATCGCATCACGAAGGAGGTCAGCAGTGGTGGTACGTATCCGGTGCTAACAAAGACAAACTATCATGATTGGTCGGCACTTATGCGGGTGATGTTGCAAGAGAGAGGCTTGTGGACTGCTGTGAGCCTTGGCACCGATGATTACATTGAAGATCGAATGGCTTTGGAAGCTCTCACCAAGGCTGTGCCACCAGAAATGATAGGGATCATTGCCGGGAAGGAGTCGGCCAAGATTGCATGGGATGCGATCAAGTTGCGCAATGTTGGAGCTGAACGTGTGCGCAAGGCCAGGGCAAGCACATTGGGTCGGGAGTTTGATACACTCAGATTCCACGATGGTGAAACGGTTGATGAGTTTGGTGTGCGTCTGAGCCGGATCACATCTCAACTTGTGGAACTTGGGAGTGAACCTTCAGAGGAGGAGATTGTCTGGAAGTTCCTTCAGGCGGTACCACAAAAGTTTGAGCAGATTGTGGCCTCCATCGAGACATTGCTTGACTTAAGTGATATGTACGTTGATGAGTTGATTGGTAGACTCAAAGCTGCAGAAGAAAGGCTTGGTGCAAGCACTTGGGAGGGCAACACACATGAGAAGTTGCATCTGAGTGAAGAAGAGTTGCTTGCAAGGTTGTTGACACGTCTCAAGATGTCCGGGGAACTGGACAGGAACGGCACAAAGACTCATTTGCACCAAGGAAAGATCATGGTCGAGGACGTGGCCATGGTCGAGGTAACCGTGGTGGTGGAAACTCAGGCCGTGGAGTGGCCAAAGATGAGTGCCGCTACTGTGGTAAGAAAGGTCATTGGGCTAGAGAATGCAGGAAGAAAAAGAAGGATGAAGAGGTGAACACAGCTCAAGTTGATCATGAGTTTGAATCCAGCCTCTTGGTGGCGTGTGCCAACACCAAGGCTGATCAAGAAATGTCCCTGGAGGAGGTATGCCTCAACAATGATACGTTACACGTTCAAGTTGGAGACTTGGAGGGAGGAGGCAGTACCCGGTGGATCCTGGACTCCGGTGCAACAAATCACATGACCGGGAAACGGGATGTGATCACAAAACTTGATAACACGGTGCATGGTACTGTGCGTTTGGGAGATGGCTCATTGAAAGAGATTGATGGCCAAGGAACTGTGGTGTTCCAAGGTAAGAGAGGTGGACGAAAGGAGTTGGCTGGGGTCTACCTTATTCCTCAGCTCAAGGCAAACATCATCAGTCTTGGACAGCTTGAGGAGGAGGGACACCGAATCTTGATGGTGGATGGTTATATCAAGATTTGGGATAAAGATGGAACCCCTGTGGCAATGGTGAAACGGGGAGTGAACCAGTTGTACACTATTGATCTTAAGGTAGTGCAACCAAGGTGTCTCATGGCACAAGGGTGCAAAGCAACATGGATGTGGCATGCAAGGATGGGGCACTTAAACTTTCGGGGTCTCAGAAGACTTGCCGAAGAGCAACTTGTGTATGGATTGCCAACCATCACTCAAACTGAGGAGAAGTGTGATAGCTGTTTGGCTGGGAAACAAAGACGTCAACCATTCCCGTGCATGGCAAAGTACCAAGCTGAGAAGAAACTTGAACTTGTGCATGGAGACCTCTGTGGACCAGTGAAGCCAGCAACTCCAAGAGGCAGCAGGTTTTTCTTTCTTCTTGTGGATAACCTCAGTAGATACATGTGGGTGTTTTTGATCAGCACAAAGGATCAAGCTATGAGTACTTTCATGGGTTTTCAATCAAGTGTTGAAGCTGAGGCAGGGAGGAAGATTGGAACTTTTCGCACAGATCATGGTGGAGAGTTCACAGCTCGGGCTTTTGTTGAGTATTGCACCAAGGAGGGTGTTCAACGTCACTTGACAGCTCCATATTCTCCTGAGCAGAATGGTGTGGTTGAGAGAAGGAACCAAACTGTTATGGGAATGGCAAGAAGCATGTTGAAAGCAATGAATATGCCCGGTTGGTTCTGGGGGGAGGCAGTAACCACAGCAGTGTATGTGTTGAACCGTTCTCCTACTCGGAGTGTTGAGAAAAAGACTCCATATGAGGTATGGAATGACAAGAAACCTAGTGCACATCATTTGCGCACTTTCGGTTGTGTGGCACACGTGAAAAAGGGAAGCAAACGCCTTAGCAAACTTGAAGATCGAAGTACACCAATGGTTTTCATTGGATATGAGCAAGGAAGCAAGGCATGGAGGTTTTACAATCCAAACACGGAAAGTGTTCACGTGTCACGTGATGCTGTGTTTGAAGAAAACCGCCCATGGAAGTGGGATGCAGCTGAGTCAAGTGAAATGGTGAATGATGAAGATATCTTTCAGGTAGAATATATCTTTCGTGATGAGAACCCTGGTGGAGTGAGTTCTTCCTCTTGTGACACAGGTCAAGGTGACAAAACCCCAGCTGAGGGAGTGTCTTCTATGACACAACTACAGCAACAAGCATCCAAGGATGTGGAGTTTGTGTCACCTCCTTCCATGTCACCAGAAATGGATAGTGAGCTAAAATAAGCACCACTTCGTTATCGTTCCATGAGAAATATTCTTGAGGAGGTGCCAAATTGTGAACCAGAAGAAGGAGGAGTAGATGAACTTCTTGTTGTCATAGGTGAAGAGCCATGCACAGCAGAAGAGGCCTTGAGGGTCAAGGAGTGGCGCATTGCCATGATTGAGGAGCTCAGATCCATTGAAGAGAACAAAACATGGTCATTGGTACAACTTCCGGAGGGTTATCGTGCCATTGGCTTGAAATGGGTTATCAAGTTGAAGAAAGATGAACATGGGAATGTCATACGTCACAAAGCAAGGCTAGTTGCAAAGGGGTATGTGCAGAAGCAAGGAGTTGATTTTGAAGAAGTTTTTGCACCAGTTGCCAGGATGGAGTCTGTGAGGATTGTGTTAGCTGTTGCAACTCATTTTGGGTGGCATGTTCATCACATGGATGTGAAGTCAGCCTTCTTGAATGGGAGTCTAGAAGAGGAGATCTATGTCACTCAACCTCCGGGTTTCATAGCTGAAGGCAAGGAGAAGTGGGTTTTAGGACTATACAAGGCATTGTATGGCTTGAGACAAGCTCCTCGAGCATGGAACTGCAAACTTGATGAAAGTCTCAAGCAACTCGGTTTCACACGGTGCAAATCAGAACATGGCTTGTACACTAAGTTTGGAGGTGAGGCAAGGCTCATTGTGGGTGTGTATATTGATGACTTACTTATTGTGGGAGAAAACATGGAGGAAATCAGTCGGTTCAAGGAGAAAATGAAGGACAAGTTTTGCATGAGCCACTAAGGAAGCTTGTCTTACTATCTTGGTATTGAAGTAAAGCAAGGAAGACATGGTATTGACTTGTGTCAAGGAGCCTATGCTGCAAAATTGCTGGAAAGAAGTGGGATGATAAATTGTAATGGGTGTGCCACTGCCATGGAATCCCGGTTGAAGCTTACCAAGACAAGTACAGCTCCACTCATTGATCCAACCACTTATCGCAGCATAATTGGTGCACTCAGGTATCTTTTACATACTCGGCCTGATCTCAGTTTTGGTGTTGGGTACTTAAGTAGGTTCATGTCTGAACCTCAAGAAGAACACATGGTGGCTTTGAAACATTTACTTCGGTATGTGGCAGCTACAATGAGGTATGGCTTGTCTTACAACCGAGGTGAAGGAAGTCTTGAGTTAAGAGGCTATAGTGATAGTGATTTTGGGGGAGATGTGGATGACAGGAGAAGCACAACAGGAGTCATATTCTGCCTGAGTGAAAATCCTATCAGCTGGTTATCCCATAAGCAAAAGGCTGTGGCAAAGTCCACATGTGAAGCTGAGTATGTGGCTGGAGCAGCTGCAGCAAGTCAGGCAGTTTGGCTCAGGCATGTGTAAGAAGAAGTAACAAGAATTCAAGTACCTCCACCAGTGATTAAGATGGATAACACAGCAGCAATTGCTTTGGCAAAGAATCCAGTTTTACATGATAGAAGTAAACACATTGACATCAAGTTTCACTTTGTCAGAGAATGTGTTGATAGAGGAGAAGTCATCTTAGAGCATGTTGGGACAAAAGATGAGCTTGCTGATATCCTCACAAAGCCACTGGGACGTACACATTTTTCAGGAACTTCGTGAGAAGATTGGAGTTCAGGAGATCAAACCTCAGAAGTAGGGGGAGATTGTTGAGTACTTCTGGAGGTTTAATCAGAGTTTAGTTTCCTTATGTTTCAAGGAAATAAAGCACACATGACAAGAACCAAGGGTGTGTCCTGAGTCACATGTGTTGCACCGAGTCCTAGTGTGTGTGAGGGTGTTTTTGTTATGTTTCAAACAACCCGGGGGGTTTGGGCCATACGTGCATGGCACATACATGTGTTGCATGCTTTTCAAATTTGTATGGTGTAAAACCGGGCTGAGGTTGTTGAAAACTTGTGGCTTCCGGCTAATAAAAGGATGGGAATGCGCTGGTGTTTGTTGAGCGCTGCCACAACTCATCCGAGCCAATTTTCATTCGGTTCTCCACTTGTGTTTGGATCTACACCACACCTCTAGATTTCTAACACGATTTCCATCACAAATCTGTGAGAGTTCTGTGAGGAAAACACCCAACATCCCCTACCTCTAGGACTATTTGCCCCCCACCCCTAGAACTCTTTCGTTGAGTCCCCTACCTTTAGGACTCTTTATTTCCACCCCTAGGACTCTTTGGTTGAGTCCCATACTTCTAGGACTCTTTGTTTTCACCCCTAGGACTCTTTTTTCCCCCTTATAAATATAACCCCCATCCCGTGGCCGCACCCTTCTCTATTTTGGTCGTCCCCCCCCTGCTTCCAAGCCCCCTTCCTTGCTGCCAAGTCCCTGAGTCCCCCCCCTTGCCAGAATTTGGCTGCTGATGAGCCCCGTCACGCCTCCCCATCGCCGGAAAAGAAGCCCCTGACATTCTGCCCTACCCGCAGCCCCATAATTCTCCACCGAAAATCCTCCGCTGCTTCCATTGCTAGGAGAGAAGCCCTGCCACAAGGGAGATGTAAGGTAAGTCTTGGTGACCCCTCTTACGACGTCGCCGCTGTTTCTACGCACCCGTTTTCTTCGCCCCCTTCGAGCAGAAACTTCTGTGTGTGGACAGATCATGTTTTGGTCGATTTTGATGGTGGAATTGGTCTACATCTTGTGTCAAGATCATCACCACGTCCACACTTGATCCCTACACCCTTGTTCATCATAAAATCCCATGAAAGCCCATTAAAACATTCAAGAACACGTACAAACTGGTTTAATAAAACTGCACTATAGGATTTGCGTTCATCTACCCATTGCATCTTGAGTAAAGTTTGTGCATGATGATTGATTGCTGTAAATTTTGTATGTGTGTGGTCGTGAGTAGAAGGACAAGCTCAAGAGGCCGTCTACGAGGAACTACAGCACCAAGATTTCAAGACGCTTTTGCAACAAGAACCACGAGAGCAAAGCAAGTGCCCCTTGACCATATTGATCCCATGTTTTGAAACTGTTTTGTATGCAAAAACTCGTATGCTTGAGTCAACTTGATGGGACACCCTTTTTATAGGAGTTTATTAGTTTCGATTAACCATCCTTGTCTCCGGGAAAGTTGATGAGTCGGGTATGATCGTTTTTCCTTTTTGCTTCGCTTAACTTAGGGGATCCGGGAATCTGAATTGAAATATAGTTAGCTACTGCACTCATATGAATAATGATGATGAGAACTTGAGGATGTTAATGAGCATGGAATCAGGGAGATCTAGGCAAGCTTGGTTCGTGGATGTTGCTGAATGAGATGGTGGTTCACTTGCCGTAGATCTAAGGACCGGTTCATGCAAGCACATGCCAGGAAAATAGTGCCACCACAAGGTGTAACACCCCAAAAATCTTGTTAAGAACCTAAATCATGTTAAGAGGGGAATTTAAAAATTTTTGGACGTGTTGCATGTTTTGGAAAAATTCAAATTCAAACTGGAATTCAAATTAAACTCAAAACAGAAAAGAAATAGAAAAAAGAAAAAGGAAAACAGAAAAAAAACCGGCCAGTGGGCCGAAACCCACCAGCCGGCCCAACCAGCGCCCGCGCCAGCCCGCAGCCGCGCGCGCCGCTTCCTCCCACTGACAGGCGGGGCCCGCCAGTTCATCGTCTACCTCGCGCCAGCGCCGGACTCCCTCACCCGAATCGAAACCGATCAGGAATTCTCGCGCATCCCCGCCGAATTCCGTTCGTAGGCGACGCGGACTTGATCTAAACCACCCCGCCGCCCTCCCCCGTCTATAAAAACCCCGGCCTCGTTCTGTTTTCCCACGCGATCTGCTGTTTTTTCCTCTGGTGAGAACCCGAGCCTTCTCCGGCGAATTCTAGCCGATCTAAGCTCGGAAATTCTGATCTAACTCACTGGTCTTGATCCACCGCCTCCGGGGAACCTTGCAGGTGCAGAAAACTCGGTGACTTGCGGTGTAAACACAGCGCCGACGAGCCTCGCCGTGAATTCACCTCGGACCTCGTCGCCCATCACCTTCCAGGACTTCCGAGCTCAAGAAAACCCCCGAGGTGAGATCCCCGACCTCTCCTCCACCGATCTATGCCATAAGATCACAGTTCTAGGAAGAATTCTCGAAGATCCGAAAGTCTCCGGCGAGATCGCCGCTTCCCGCCACCGTGCGCCGCCGGCAGCGCCGCCCGCGCTCGATCAGAGCGACGTGGCCGCTTGTGCGCCGTTTGTTTTAAATCACACGGTAGGGTTTAAATCCCCGCGTACCGGTTCGACGTTATAATCTCAGCCGTCGGTTTAAAATCGGACGGTCCACGTCAGCCCCGCGTTATAAAGACTGGAAATCTTACGTGCTACCCCCTGGGGTTCTCGGGAAATAAGAGCTAGCCCCGGAAACTTCTGATCTAGCTCCTGGAACTTCAGAAAATCATGTAAATTCATTTAAAAATCAGTTTTAGCCCCTGGACTTAATAAAAATTAGGAAGAACTCCTCTGATAAGTGTAGCTAGACCCCTGGAAATTCTGAAAATAATATTATAGACCCTGTAGTGGGGTGAGTTTACCTTTTTAGCCCTGTTTAATATTTAAATTGGGAAATTGAATATGTGGCTAGTGTTTAAAATTTAAAAAGTGGGACAAACATATTGTCAAAATTAAATTAAAAACTTTCTCAGTATTTAGAAAACTTTGGAGTGAGATAAAAACATATTTTGGGCTGAAGTGAATCTGTTTAGTTTATTATTCACATTTAGGGACACATTTTTAAGTAAAGAATAGTTCTAGAAAATAGGGAAAATAATTGTAAAATAGTTTACATCAGAGGAAAAGGTCAAAAATATATTAGCAAATATTTTAGATCAGAACCTATTCTGTTTAGATGATGTATCTTGTTATTTTTATAATAAAGTTCACATTTAGGCATAGGAAATAAACCTGAAAATATAGCAAATAGTAAATGATAAATGGAGTTCTAAAATCCAAAGAATTCAGTTTAGGGTTGGTAGAAATTATGAAGACACATATGGAGAAGGAAAATACCTTTCATACATACTTGGTAGCTAAAAGGTGTAGTAATTGAATATAAGGAATTTATTTAAATTGGAAACTCATATATATATAGTATGTAAGTATAAATGTGAACACAAAAGTAGGAATCATATACATATGATCAAAAGTGCATGCAAGCCACAAATCAACCCACATAGAGTAACCACAACTCATATAATGGTGAATGACTTTCATAAATATGAATGTGTGGTTTGTATGAAGTGGAAGTGTGAACTATGTCTTATGGATTGTTGTTTTTCTTTTGCTATGTGTGATGATATGATGTAGAACCTGCTCAAGAGCAAGTTATTCCTTTCCAAGATCAGGACTACCCATTTCAAGAGCAGCAGGAAGGAGGCAAGTGTCCTTGACCACTTTGATCCTATGCTAGGATGTGTAGATAGAATTATTTGCGTTGTCAAGTTAAATATGAAACCCATGCTAGGAAGTTTCCCTAGAATTGCATTACTTTGTTTCCTTGTAGCTTGGGTTGGGATTTATTCTATTATGTCATTTATTATTATGCATATGCTTAGCCATGCTTAGAATGGGATATTTGGGATATGAGATCATCAGTTATTTTACCATACTCTTGAATGAGATATTGTGAGATATGTAGAGGTAGGGATCAAGGCAAGTTGGATGTTTTGATTGTGTGCTGGGTGCACGAGACTTGGGTTTGTGTTTAGTACTTGCCTGGATCCTAAGGACCGGTTCATGGAGCATGTAACCTGGCCTTACCGTGCCAACCACATGCTGAGATGGGGCAGCTTGGCCAATTAATTAGGTGTATCCCCGGCGTAGTATGGGTGTGTTGGATGGTGCGGGGAGTAGGTGTCAGCTGGACTACCATATGAACCGCAAGGCTCAAGAGGGGGCCACTGCAGCGGGGTTGGAGCCTCTTGTATGCTGTTAGGGGTGAAACCTCAGTGGGCCCACGCTCGTCGGGAATCCCTTTGTAAAGGCTTTGTAGTGATCTCCTGGCTACACACCTGGGAAGTGTGAATGTGGTTCGTAGCCACTGGCATAATGGAGGTTCTTTTAGTCAACCCGGCAACGGGGGATGAAATCACTACATGTGGGTACAGTGGTACAAACTCTTCAGAGTCAAAACTGTCATGAAAGCCGTGCTCACGGTCAAGAGCGGCTTGGACATATTCATGATTAGAGGATTTATGGTTTTGGAAGTTGTGGATGCTAAGCGGGGAGCTTAACATTGGAAACGATATTATGGTTATTTGATTATGATGATGGTATGGGAGATTGGGACCATTTCACCTGTGTAGTAATGTAGGTGCTTAATAAGCTAAGGTAATAGGTATTTATGTGCTTTAACCATGAGTTCAACCTCCCTTGTTCTAGCCATGCATGACATAATTTTCCCACACTTGCTGAGTACCATCGGTACTCAACCTTGCATATTTTGTTGGTTTATATTGCTGCTCAGGTCAAGAAAATGAGGTGGTGTATAATGACCAAGACTTTGGACCCGAAGAAGGTTTCTAGGTTCATGGAGACCCCCGGGCAACGCCTGTGACGGAGCCCTCAAGAACAATATTCCGCTGCTAGTTTAGTTACTTGTGATGAACTTATTATTGTCCATCGAGACATTTGCGATGTAAGATTATTTATATTCGACACCTGGCTTGTAATAAATGATGCTTCACTATTTGTCATCACATGTATGAGAAAATGATCCTGGCATACATGTGATATTCACTTGGTTGTTCTTCGGAAAAACCGGGTGTGACACAAGGCCAAATATGGGTGCGGCTTAGCTGAAAAATTAGTTGTGTTGCTAGCTTGTTATGGACCATAGGATGGCGCGGGGAATGGGAGTCGAGAGGGACTGCCCTGGGAACTGCATGGCACAAGAGAGGGCCCGTGGGCGGGAGAATAGAGATTCGAGCCTGCCGGTGAAATCTCAGTGGTTCCGTACATACTAGTAGCCCATTGTAAAGGCTATTTTTATGATCTCTTGGCCATACACCGACGGTTGTGTACTGGTATAATGGAGGTTCTTTCTAGTCGCCGATGGGTGATGAAATCACAAACTTGTGGGTAAAGTGGTGCCACCTCTGCAGATTGTAAAACTATCATGATAGCCGTGCTTCCGGTGACAAGCACCTGGCCAACTTCCATGATTAGAGGCAAAACTTGGGTATGGTGATGGTATGGTCATTGGGATTAGTTTTGGGACTGTTTTGAGTCATGAAAATGAGTTTGGTTTCGGTTATATGAATACGAGATGGTTATAAATATTTATGAGTATGAGATGAACTTGAGAAAGATTATTGGCTGGTTGAGACTTAATAAGTGGAGAACTATGATGAAAGAATGTTGCTGATTTACTTGTTTATATTGGGATTTAACTCATCTAGACATAGTTGTTGTCTTTACCATGTTTGTGTAATAAAATTTTCTTGCTGCAATGAGCCTTTTTATTCCCTACCTTGTTGTAAGCTACATGTCATACTTTTCCCGCACTTGCTGAGTACGACATTGTTGGGACCACCCCGTGGTTCACCCACTCCAGGATCGCATAGGGTGGTGCCGTACGATGCGGCACCCAACAACACACACGAAAAGAATAAAGAACCACATACAAACTTTTATTTGTTATAAAACAGCGGAAGTCTTTTTACAAAACCTATTCATACAGCGGAAGTAATATACATATACAGCCTCTCATTCTAGCTATGCAAAAGTGCAGCCGTCCAGCCCGGGGATGCTATACACTAGCAACATGAAACCGGAGATCACGGTGGCGTGCAGGGCTCCATCTCGGCCGTGTACCCTGACGGGGGCATCGCCTCGTCCTCAGAACCCTCCTCACAGCTCTCACCTGCATACAGCTCAAATATTGCAACCGTGAGCACGATGGCTCAGCAAGGCTTAACCGTCTGACCTAGGCATGGAACTCTACATGCAGGGATGTGTATGATAGGAAAAGGAATTTGCGACAAAGACATGCCTATAAGTTGATCCTTACATTCAGTTTTATAGCAGCGAATTCATGTGCCTTAGGCAGCCCTCACATCGGAAGTCCACAATCAAACAAGAAACGCTTTCCTCCGATGTGGTGATGCCCAAAGCGGAAAGTAAACTTAATTAGCTCTACATCTACAGCAAACATGGTTTCCAATACATTAATATATCATCACAGCATATTATCATTCCACTGGCTCACTTTACTTCTTACTACGTCACGAAACAGTGAACAAGCGGTACTCAAATAACCGCGAGGGACGGTGATTGCAATCAGGAGACACCCGGACAACACGTTGCATACACCCACTTTCAGAAGCGTGATTCCACACCCCTTCCTACTCTGTTGTATGCAACAACCTTTCAAAGGCATCCCAAAAGCCGAACCGGTCCATCCGTAACGGGCAGGAGGTCCCTCGTGGAGCGTGAGTGTGCCCACCGGCAGATTTACACCTTGCTACCCTCAACCCACTCCTATTTATGGTTGGGTAAGACTAGGCAACCAGGTTAACCATTTACATCGGTTTCCTGCTTATGTCAGTATGCCATCCGGTACTGTTCGATACTTGTTCAGCAGGCCCGCACACGACTCGGTCCTCAATCGGCACCAACAGGTCTATGCACGTGAGACCTCCGCTCACTGCTTCCTATCCCCCCTGCTGGGTCTCATTTTCACCACTCTTAAGGCATTTTCTGTTCTGACCAAACTGTGTGATAAACCTTACCTCGCGAGTAGATTCCAACTACTCGACTTCTACCGAGGTCCTAAGCATATTAGCAGGGCCTGGTCTACTCGTAGGCTCTGTAAGCTACCCAACCCTTCATAGGATTTAAAAGGTTATGCAGGTGGGGTTTCAATCACCTTAACTCTAATGCAAACATTCACCCTAGACATAAGTGATACAAATAAAAAGCTTTATAAAAGGTACTTAAGAGCAAACAGGGGCTTGCCTGGTTGCGAGTCAAAGGGGAAGTCAGCTTCAGGTGGAAGGACGTCCAAGGGCTCAGGTGCGTCCTCAACTTCGGTCACTATTATGAAATGTAATAAAATACATGTGTAAGTATTAAGGATTTATAAGAATTGAACTTCTATTCATAGCTACTGCTATTTAGGATCCTTAATTGGATTTGGGACTTTTACAGTGGATACTAGACTCTCTAATGATGATTTGAGCCAGATTTGGAGAATGTCATTGCACAATGTAGTATTTAAAATTCCTACAAGTACAATGCTTCTCTGAATTTTGATCCCAATTCAGGAGCTTTGACATAGCTAATAGTGGAAGATCTGATTAGGGTAAGTCTCCACGGTTCTAACAAAATTTGTTTCACCATTTTTGGAGCTATCATCAGAGATATATGAATTTTTGAAGTTGGACAGGAGTTCTGAAAAGTTTCTGTTTAAATTTGAATTTCCAAATAAAGGCTGAACTTTGGAAGGTAATTTGACCTAGCAAATGAATTCTAATGAAGTCCAAATTTTTACTGGAGATCAGTATCTATGAAGAGGATTTGCTGCCCAAATTTGGGAATATTTCATAAAGAATTGCTCCTGTAATAAATCCCTAAAGGATTTACTAAAAACAATTCTACAGAAGTTCCTGGACATTTTCATAGCAAGCAATTTGTTTCTCTGTGATGTACTCCTCATGAGGATTCCAACAAAATTGGTCTCACTCTTTTTGGAGTTTTCTACACAAAGTTATGGGCTTGCAAAGATCAGCTAATTCCTAGAATTATTTCCCTAATAGAAACTTCAAATAATTGGAACTGGGCCCACTGTTTTAAATCGGACCAGTGGGATTTCGGCAACACCGGGGGCTACGGGGTTATTCCCGTGCAGCCGCACCGGATCCGGCGCCACAAGCCGATCCCCGCGCGTGTACGGAGGCTGACCGGTGGGACCCGGCCCTCCTTCGTCTTCCTCGCGCTGCCCGCGCCTCCCGCGGTGGCGCACGCCGGCGAGGCTCGCCGGGACGGGTTCCCGTGGTCCAAACTTCATCAAACTTGCCGCCTGTGAGTTCTACACCATGCTGAACACGATGGTGGGGTTGGGAGCCGATGACAACGGCCGGAAAGGTGCTTGCACCGGCGACCATGTCGAACCTTACTTCGGCGACCTCGCTCTCCCTCAACAGTGGGTCTTTCGGGCTAGGGTTTGCTCCAAAAGCACCAGTGTCACATGGACAACATCGACCCATAGCTCGCTCTTCATGAAAACCACCGGAGAGGGGACCTCACCGGTGACCCGAGCCCGCAAAACTCCGGCGGCGACAAAAACTTGGTACCCGGCATCTCTACCTGATCATTTGAGCTGCTAGGACTTCGGGGAGATGCGCAAGCATGTGCTGGAGCTACTCTAAGCTCATCTAGCTCGGAGCTACCCCGAGCACAACGAATTTCTTCGAAGGGTCCTCGGGTTTCTAAAGAACCGCAGTCGCCAAACTTCAAAATACTCAGTACCGGAGCTAAGAAAGCAGGAACTGGTGGGAGGGAAGGAAGAAGGGTTCCTCACGCACCTCAGGTACCTTTTGCTTGATCGGAAGAGGCCGTAAATTCGTCGGGCGACGGTGTGGCGTACAAACGATCAACACCGGAGCTCCAAAGGGAATTCCAGCTCGTAGGCGCCAACCGCCGGTGCTGGTGTTCACTTGAGGCTTTGGGGAGCAGGGGAGAGACCTGGCGCAAGGTTCCCATGGCTCAGCCGGGCGAGAGGCACGCTGAGCTCGCCGGGCGTCGATGAGCCGAATGGTTCTTCCGCCGGGCAGGGTTCTAAGTTTGCGAGGCTCGAGCAGAGCGTGGAGAGGCTACGGGGTAATGGGGATAGGGCAGATACTGCACTCGGCTGCTGCTATAACCGGCCACGCGCGTGAACCGACGTCGGGGGAAGCACCTCGGTGGACAACGTCGGGCGACGGGCTGCCCAGGAGCTGGCGTGCGGTGATCACCCGAGGAGGAAAACAGTCGGTTGAGTTGCTTTTGTGTGACTGACAATTGGGTCCCACCATTTCTAATTCTTATCCCAATTTTCTCTGATATTTTCCCACCAGCAACTCAACATTAAATACTTGACTTCACCCCAAAGTCATAGTTTGAATTTGCCGAATTCAAATAGTTTAAATTCTGGGGTGAAATTTGGATGTGGTTTGATCATTTGAATTTGAAAAGGAGTTTTAATTCTCCACTTTGTATTGCCTAAAAAATATAGCAAACCAGCTCCAAAATTTCCAATTTTTGGCATGGCTGCTCATTCAAAGGTGGAGAACACATTTGTGAAACCAATTTTTTAAATTGAGGGAATTGGAATTTGAAACTGGATTTGAAATTCAGATTAGAGGGCTTTTCCTTTTAATCCCAAACAAATATTAAAACTCCTCCAAATGAGCTGAAATTTGGAAGGGTGAATATTTAGAATATGAAGATCCAAATTGTGCCTTTAGATCTCCATGTTTTCGGAAGTTTTGGGAAGTCTAAACCCTCCCTTTGAACTTACCCCATTATACTTCAAAGTTTTAATTCCCCTCATTTTTCATAAGTGTACATGAGCTGAATTTTCTTGCTACCACTTTTGGGGATTTTACATCCCTCCCCCCTTAAAAAGAATCTCGTCCTAAGATTCCAAAGGAAAATTAAAGTGGGGAAAACTTTACTGGGTATATGATGATAGCAAGTCCGGATGGTACGTTCGTAGATAGTCCTCGCTTTCCCATGTCGCCTCATCAGCGGTATGGTTACTCCACAAGACCTTGTAGAACCATAAGGTCTGGTTTCTTGTGGCACAAGTCTTTTCATCGATGATCCGGATTGGATACTCCGTGTACGTGAGGTCTGGTTGAAGAACTTCTATGTCTTCAGTGCGGATTTCAGCTGAGGGTTTGAGGCATTTCCTCAGCTGAGAGATGTGGAAGACGATGTGAATGCCCGCGAGCGACGCCTGTAACTCCAGGCGATAGGCCATGGGTCCGCATCTTTCAATGACGACGAATGGACCAATGAACCGCGACGCAAGTTTACCCTTCACTCCGAAACGGTGAACTCCCTTCATCGGAGATACACGGATATAAACATGGTCCCCGATGTCGAAGTGGAGAGGACAGCGTCTTTTATCCGCATAGCTTTTCTGACGAGACTGAGCAGCCTTGAGATTGGCTTGTATTACTCACACTCGTTCTTCAGCTTCATTCACGAGTTCAATGCCGTAGATGACACGCTCGCCGGACTAGCACCAGTTAAGAGGTGTGCGACATTTCCGGCCGTAGAGAGCTTCATACGGCGCCATCTTGATGCTAGCTTGATAGCCATTGTTGTAAGAAAACTCCGCCAACAGCAAATGATTGTCCCAATTCTTGCCGTGGTGGATGGCACAAGCGCGTAGCATGTCTTCAAGCACTTGATTCACCCGTTCAGTTTGACCATCTGTCTGCGGGTGATACGCGGAGCTTCGGATTAGTTTGGTCCCCAATGATGCGTGCAGCTGTTCCCAAAACCGAGAGATGAACAGCGCACTGTGATCTGAGATAATGGAGCGGGGAACACCGTGCAAGCATAAAATTCTTGCAATGTAAAGTTCCGCATATTGCTTGGCCACGTAACTGGTATGTACGGGAATGAAATGAGCCGACTTGGTTAGTCGATCGACTATCACCCAAATCGAGTCATGTTTGTGAGACGTGAGAGGTAATCCGACTATGAAGTCCATGCTGATATCCTCCCACTTCCACGTCGGAATGTTCAATGGTTGCAGCTGTCCGGCTTTACGCATATGGTCGGCTTTCACCCGCCGACACGTATCACATTCGGATACGTACTTTGCAATTTCTCTTTCATCCGTGTCCACCAAAACCTGGTTTTCAGATCCTGGTACATCTTGTTGCTGCCCGGATGAATAGAATACTTGGATAAATGCGCTTCGTCCAAGATTTTCTTCCGAAGATTCATGTCGCGGGGTACCACTATACGGTTTTTAAACCATAGAGTGCCGTTATCATCTCTTCGGAAGCATTTCATTTCGCCATTCTTCATCCTTCTCTGAATGTGCGACATTCCCACGTCTTTCTTCTGCGCTTCCATAATTTCCTCTCGTATTGGAGGGACGAGAGCAAGATTATACAATGCCCCATATGGAATCAAGTACAGACTTGGCTCCTCCTCTTCAAGTGGGGTCATGGACAGACTGTTGACATGTGTTTTGCGGCTTAAGGCATCGGCAACAACGTTTGCCTTCCCGGGATGGTAGTGAATCTCGATCTCATAGTCTTTGATCAGTTCTAACCATATCCGTTGCCGCATATTCAACTCCTTTTGAGTGAATATATACTTCAAACTCTTGTGGTCGGTGTAGAGGTGCATTAAGTTCCCAAGCAAATAGTGTCTCCACATCTTCAAGGCCAACACCACAGCAGCGAGCTCAAGATCATGAGTCGGATAGTGCTGCTCGTGGTTATGAAGTTGACGTGAGCCATAGGAGACCACTCTGCCTCCTTGCATCAATACACAGCCAAGCCCGATGCCAGACGCATCACAGTATACGTCGAAGGGCTTGGTTGTATCCGGTTGAGCTAACACCGGGGCTGTTGTAAGATGCTTCACTAATGCCTTGAAAGCTTCTTCACAAGCTGAGCTCCAAACATATTTGATCCCCTTCTTCAACAGTTCAGTCATCATCTTAGCAAGCTTGGAGAAGTTCGGTATGAATCTCCGGTAATATCCTGCTAACCCGAGGAAACTCCTGACCTCGTGGACTGATGTGGGGGATTTCCATTTCAGCACTTGTTCGATTTTGCTTGGATCAACTGCAATGCCTTCTGCAGAAATAATGTGACCAAGGAATGGCACTTGGCTGATCCAAAATTCGCACTTGCTGAACTTGGCATAAAGCTTATGGTCTCGCAATTGTTGAAGTACGATATGCAAGTGTTTGGCTTGTTCTTCCTCTGAGTTGGAGTAGACCAAGATGTCATCTATTGACACCACCACAAACTTGTCCAACTCCGGCATGAACACTGAGTTCACAAGATACATGAAGTGTGCCGGGGTGTTGGTGAGACCAAAGGACATGACGAGGTATTCATACAACCCATATCTCATCGAGAAGGCCGTCTTTGGAATATCTTCCGCCCGGATCTTGATTTGATGATACCCTGAGCGAAGATCCATCTTTGAAAATACACTCGCACCCACAAGTTGATCGAAGAGAATATCGATGCGGGGCAGTGGATATTTATTCTTGATGTTGACGGCGTTGAGAGGTTGGTAGTCCACACACAACCTCAAGGTTTCATCCTTCTTCTTCACAAACAGCGCCGAGCATCCCCATGGCGAGGAACTCGGTCGAATGAAACCCTTCCTCATTAGATCGTTGAGCTGCTCCTTCAGTTCCGCCAGCTCATTCGGAGCCATCTTGTACGGTCTCCGTGATATCGGCGTCGTTCCCAGTACAAGTTCAATCTTGAACTCGACATTTCTTTCGGGTGGCATGCCCGGAAGATCATCTGGAAAGACATCCGGGTATTCACGGACCACACGAATATCTTCAAGTTTCGTGGCTTCCGTGTTATATGTGGCTGGGGTTTCTTGAACCGAATGGTCAAGAATAAGAACATGTGGTTCATGAAGTGGAGAGTTTCAACGAACCACACGTGGAATGATGTCCAGAACAGCACCATGGCGATGTAGCCATGACATTCCTAAAATGACATCAAGTTTCTGACTCTCTAACATGATTAGAGAAGTCGGATATAGATACCCACCCAACTGTAATGGTGCTCTATAGACCATTCTATCAGCTGTTATTTTCCCACCCGGAGAACATATCAAGTATGAATTATTTGTGGGAATGATAGGCAGTTGATATTCAATAACATAAGACTGACTTATGAAATTATGGGTGGCACCGGAGTCAAAAAGTATGACTACGGGATGATCTAAGTAAGAAAACGTACCCGCGAGGACGGGTTCGCCTTCCGGCACGTCTTCGATGGCTAAATGGTGGACGTTGCTGGGTTTTGGTGTTTGTTTCTTGGGCTGGTTGCGGGGTTGATTAGCACCCCGATATGGTGCTGCACCCCTGCCCAGTCACGGCTCGGGGAAGTCTCTTGAAATGTGCCTGACACGGCCACACGTGTAGCACGTGTAAGGTGTCGGGGTCCCGCCGACTTGAGGACGGAATCCTGGTGCACGCTGCTGAAACTGCGGCGCACGTGGGACCATCCTTTGCTGCTGCTGATGCTGTGGTGGATACGTCGGTCGGAAGCCCGGCGCATTATATTGTCGACCGCGGAACTGAGGAGGTCGCGCCGGTGGCTGCCATCTCTGACCTGATGGTAAGCGATATTCCACGCGGTATTTCTGTGGCGTTCCACCACTGCTGCTCGTCAGCACGCTGCGTTTCCTCTTGTCAGAACCGCGCTCGCGCTGAGAATTCTCCTGTAAAATCGCGGCATTAACTAGGTCATTGAATGTGCCGCGATTGCTCTGGGCGAGATGGACCTTCATCTAGGAGTTCAGGCCCCGGAAGAACGCATTGCGCTTGTTGTCTTCCGTCCCCACAAACCCTGGCGCATACTGTGCCAGCCGGTTGAATAACCTAGAGTACTCGTGAGCACTCCTCTCGCCCTGTCGTAGCGCCAGGAACTCCTGGAGCTTCATTTCCATCACACCGGGAGGTATGTGATAGGCGTGGAACGCCTCCCGGAACTCCGTCCATGTGACGGCATGGCCAGCCGGCAAGGAGGCGGTGTAGTTCGCCCACCAAGTACCGACTTCTCCCTGAAGCTGTTGCGCTGCGTACAGCGCCTTCTGGTGTTCGGTGCATCGTAGCAGCCCGAACTTTGCCTCCAGAGTGCGGATAAAGCTGTCCGCCTCCAAAGGTTCTTCGGCCTCAGTGAAGACCGGTGGATGGGTCGCCATGAATTCTGAATACGAACTTTGTTGGGGCTGATGTTTCCAATTGTCTTGGCGTCCTCCCTGATGGGACGCATTTTGCTGGACTAGCATCCGCAGCAACTCGGTTTGCTCGTCGCCCGAGCCGAGCACTGCGGCGAGAACCTCCTCAAGATTCCTTGGAAGTTCTGGCGGTGGAGGAGGTGGTTGCTGTTGCGTCGTGGTCTGCTCCGGATGTGGAGACTAATCACCACGAACTTGACTCGGACCTCCGTCCTCTTGCGTTGAACGTGTCCGCACCATTCTGCATTCAGACCATTCAAACGATCAGCACATGTTGGTTTATTTCATCCAGTCTATACAATAGTGATGCGAGAATGGAATAAATAGTATGCATAACAGTCACACATATGGATAAAGTATAAACTTTATGCAACATATACATCCCTGGACCGTGTCACACGATCGAGTCCCAAAGTATTGAACTTTATGGGTTAAAAGTTCATTTCGACCATCGGGGTCACCACGGGATGTTAAGTGTGTTAGCATGCGTAATTTCTCGCTATTGTATTGGACCCAAATATGTACTAACTCGAAGTGATGTGTCAAATGCATAAACCCTTCGACTCCAACTCGCTGTTTTACAACCGCCACTGGACGTCGAACGGTGAAACTAAGTGTTTTGGTCAAAATACGGAAAATTCCAGAAAGCATTTGGACTGCCCTGTTTCTGGACAGTACCTACCCTTCTGTGATTTTCATCCATTTGGAAGGAGATTTTGTTCTGGAGCTCTACAGAAAAGTTGTAGAGTACTTCTAAACCTTTCCAGAATGGTACCCCACACCTCCATTGGTTCAACCAATCTTAAGTTATGCCCTGTTCAAGTTCAGCAAAATTTCTGCCAAAAACAGGGGAGATTATTCCTAAGTTTTTGAGACTGAATCTATACTCCCAATTGACTCTTAGTTCAATATAGGAGTTTACTAACCCCTAAATGGATTTCTAAACTTCATTTTGACTCTTTTCTTTGAAAATAAACTTTTATGCACTCGGTACTATGTTTCCTCACCAAAGAAAAATCCTAAACCGGTATTCCGGCTTATACGTGTCAAATGGTGGAACTAAAGACGTCACTCACAAACGGTTTCTACACGTCATGCACTAACGTGGTTAATGTACCTGCAGAAGAACACCCAATAATTGTGCACACAAGGGTTTTTGACATTTCAGGCAGTTCCATATCATAGTAAAAACATACGGTCCGTATCATTGCCATACGGATCGTCCTTGAGTCAAGCCACGTCTCAAGGTACATGGTCGTGTTTTCACACCACACGACAGGGAACCTGAGTAGAGCGCGAACGGGTCGTCACGGTTGGGAATTTTATCAACCCAACAGATACCACCTACTGCCTCATGACCGTTGAGGCACGCCGATGGAGAGCGCTGCATATGGCCCTTTGAACATTGAACGTTCAAGAGTTGCATACTATCGTGTTGCTTACCACACGATGGGGTATTCTCACTTTTGCCTAAAGCACGCTAGAGATCAGCGTTTTCATATGCTCTCAGAACCATTGAGAGGTTCAGAGACTCATATTAACTACCGTGCCAAGCCATGGTATAACCTTCCATACTATTACTCGTATGGGGAGTTACCGCAATTGTTCCGCCTGCGGTAGCGTACCTTACCTCTTACCTGACATCGGAGCGTCGTTACAGAATGTATAACAAATATGTTAGCATTTCCACCTTAGTAACTACTACTATCATAGACCTTATGTGGGCATAAAGACTAATCCTCACTCGACTACTTCTAAGTTTTCAAAATAGGCTCTTTCGAGCGTGCTATTCCCAATGCGGCTCTGATACCACGTCTATGGGGACCACCCCATGGTTCACCCACTCCAGGATCGCATAGGGTGGTGCCGTACGATGCGGCACCCAACAGCACACACGAAAGAATAAAGAACCACATACAAACTTTTATTTGTTATAAAACAGCGGAAGTCTTTTTACAAAACCTATTCATACAGCGGAAGTAATATACATATACAGCCTCATTCTAGCTATGCAAAAGTGCAGCCGTCCAGCCCGGGGACGCTACACACTAGCAACTTGAAACCGGAGATCACGGCGGCGTGCAGGGCTCCATCTCGGCCGTGTACCCTGACGGGGGCATCGCCTTGTCCTCGGAACCCTCCTCACAGCTCTCACCTGCATATAGCTCAAATATTGCAACTGTGAGCACGATGGCTCAGCAAGGCTTAACCTTCTGACCTAGGCATGGAACTCTACATGCAGGGATGTGTATGATAGGAAAAGGAATTTGCGACAAAGACACGCCTATAAGTTGATCCTTACTTTCAGTTTTATAGCAGCGAATTCATGTGCCTTAGGCAGCCCTCACATCGGAAGTCCACAATCAAACAAGAAACACTTTCCTCCGATGTGGTGATGCCCAAAGCGGAAAGTAAACTTAATTAGCTCTACATCTACAGCAAACATGGTTTCCAATACATTAATATATCGTCACAGCATATTATCATTCCACTGGCTCACTTTACTTCTTACTACATCATGAAACAGTGAACAAGCGGTACTCAAATAACCGCGAGGGACGGTGATTGCAATCAGGAGACACCCGGACAACACGTTGCATACACCTACTTTCTGAAGCGTGAGTCCACACCCCTTCCTACTCTGTTGTATGCAACAACCTTTCAAAGGCAACCCAAAAGCCGAACCGGTCCATCCGTAACGGGCAGGAGGTCCCCGCGTGGAGCGTGACTGTGCCCACCGGCAGATTTACACCTTGCTACCCTCAACCCACTCCTATTTACGGTTGGGTAAGACTAGGCAACCAGGTTAACCATTTACATCGGTTTCCTGCTTATGTCAGTATGCCATCCGGTACTGTTTGATACTTGTTCAGCAGGCCAGCACACGACTCGGTCCTCAATCGACACCAACAGGGCTACGCACGTGAGACCTCCGCTCACTGCTTCCTATCCCCCCTGCTGGGTCTCATTTTCACCACTCTTAAGCCATTTTCTATTCTGACCAAACTGTGTGATAAACCTTACCTCGCGAGTAGATTCCAACTACTCGACTTCTACCGAGGTCCTAAGCATATTAGCAGGGCCTGGTCTACTCGTAGGCTCTGTAAGCTACCCAACCCTTCATAGGATTTAAAAGGTTATGCAAGTGGGGTTTCAATCACCTTAACTCTAATGCAAACATTCACCCTAGACATAAGTGATACAAATAAAAAGCTTTATAAAAGGTACTTAAGTGAAAACCGGGGCTTGCCTGGTTGCGAGTCAAAGGGGAAGTCAGCTTCAGGTGGAAGGACGTCCAAGGGCTCCGGTGCGTCCTCAACTTCGGTCACTATTATGAAATGTAATAAAATACATGTGTAAGTATTAAGGATTTATAAGAATTGAACTTCTATTCATAGCTACTGCTATTTAGGATCCTTAATTGGCTTTGGGACTTTTACAGTGGATACTAGACTCTCTAAGGATGATTTGAGCCAGATTTGGAGATATGTCATTGCACAATGTAGTATTTAAAATTCCTACAAGTACAATGCTTCTCTGAATTTCGATCCCAATTCAGGAGCTTTGACATAGCTAATAGTGGAAGATCTGATTAGGGTAAGTCTCCACGGTTCTAACAAAATTTGTTTCACCATTTTTGGAGCTATCATCAGAGATATATGAATTTTTGAAGTTGGACAGGAGTTCTGAAAAGTTTCTGTTGAAATTCGAATTTCCAAATAAAGGCTGAACTTTGGAAGGTAATTTGACCTAGCAAATAAATTCTAATGAAGTCCAAATTTCTACTGGAGATCAGTATCTATGAAGAGGATTTGCTGCCCAAATTTGGGAATATTTCATAAAGAATTGCTCCTGTAATAAATCCCTAAAATATTTACTAAAAACAATTCTACAGAAGTTCCTGGGCATTTTCATAGCAAGCAATTTGTTTCTCTGTGAAGTACTCCTCATGAGGATTCCAACAAAATTGGTCTCACTCTTTTTGGAGTTTTCTACACAAAGTTATGGGCTTTCAAAGATCAGCTAATTCCTGGAATTATTTCCCTAATAGAAACTTCAAATAATTGGAACTGGGCCCACTGTTTTAAATCGGACCAGTGGGTTTTCGGCAACACCGGGGGCTACGGGGTTATTCCCGCGCAGCCGCACTGGATCTGGCGCCACAAGCCGATCCCCGCGCGTGTACGGAGGCTGACCGGTGGGACCCGGCCCTCCTTCGTCTTCCTCGCGCTGCCCGCGCCTCCCGCGGTGGCGCACGCCGGCGAGGCTCGCCGGAACGGGGTTCCCGTGGTCCAAACTTCATCAAACTCACCGCCTGTGAGTTCTACACCGTGCTGAACACGATGGTGGGGTCGGGAGCCGATGACAACGGCCGGAAAGGTGCTTGCACCGGCGACCATGTCGAACCTTACTTCGGTGACCTCGCTCTCCCTCAACAGTGGGTCTTTCGGGCTAGGGTTTGCTCCAAAAGCACCAGTGTCACATGGACAACATCGACCCATAGCTCGCTCTTCATGAAAAGCACCGGAGAGGGGACCTCACCGGCGACCCGAGCCCGCAAAACTCCGGCGGCGACAAAAACTCGGTACCCGGCATCTCTACTTGATCATTTGAGCTGCTAGGACTTCGGGGAGATGCGCAAGCATGTGATGGAGATACTCTAAGCTCATCTAGCGCGGAGCTACCTCGAGCATAACGAATTTCTTCGAAGGGTCCTCGGGTTTCTAAAGAACCGCCGGCGCCAAACTTTAAAATACTCGGTACCGGAGCTAAGAAAGCAGGAACTGGTGGGAGGGAAGGAAGAAGGGTTCCTCACGCACCTCAGGGACCTTTTGGTTGATCGGAAGAGGCCGTAAATCCATCGGGCGACGGTGTGGCGTACAGACGATCAACACCGTTGCTCCGAAGGGAATTCCAGCTCGTAGGCGCCAACCGCCGGTGCTGGTGTTCACTTGAGGTTTCGGGGAGCAGGAGAGATACCTGGCGGAAGGTTCCCGTGGCTCAGCTGCGCGAGAGGCACGCCGAGCTCGCCGGGCGTCGATGAGCCGAATGGTTCTTCCGCCGGGCAGGGTTCTGAGTTCGCGAGGCTCGAGCAGAGCGTGGAGAGGCTACGGGGTAATGGGGATAGGGCAGATACTGCACTCGGCTGCCGCTATAACCGGCCACGCCCGTGAACTGACGTTGGGGGAAGCAGCTCGGTGGACAACGTCGGGCGACGGTCTGCCCGGGAGCTGTCGCGCGGTGATCACCCGAGGAGGAAAACAGTCGGTTGAGTTGCTTTTGTGTGACTGACAATTGGGTCCCACCATTTCTAATTCTTATCCCAATTTTCTCTGATATTTTCCCACCAGCAACTCAACATTAAAGACTTGACTTCACCCCAAAGTCATAGTTTGAATTTGCTGAATTCAAATAGTTTGAATTCTGGGGTGAAATTTGGATGTGGTTTGATCATTTGAATTTGAGAAGGAGTTTGAATTCTCCACTTTGTATTGCCTCAAAAATATAGCAAACCAGCTCCAAAATTTCCAATTTTTTCCATGGCTGCTCATTCAAAGGTGGAGAACACATTTGTAAAACCAAATTTTTAAATTGAGGGAATTGTAATTTGAAACTGGATTTGAAATTCAGATTAGAGGGCTTTTCCTTTTAATCCCAAACAAATATTAAAACTCCTCCAAATGAGCTGAAATTTGGAAGGGTGAATATTTAGAATATGAAGATCCAGATTGTGCCTTTAGATCTCCATGTTTTTGGAAGTTTTGGGAAGTCTAAACCCTCCCTTTGAACTTACCCCATTATACTTCAAAGTTTTAATTCCCCTCATTTTTCATAAGTGTACATGAGCTGAATTTTCTTGCTACCACTTTTGGGGATTTTACAGACATGTACTCACCCTTGCATTCCCACATATGCATCAGCTACAGGAGAAGAATATTTTGAGGAACATGTGGAGTACTAGGCGTGCGAACTACCGTCAACATGCCTGTGGAGTTGAAGTTGGAGCCTGCTGTTTTAGTCACTTTCCGCTGTTGTTTAGAGTCTTCCGCTGCAAGAATAAGTTAAATATTCATGAGTGAGACATTGAGTCATTGTAATAAAGTATTTAAACACTATTTATTCATGGTTATATTTTAAATTTAGTTTGTGGATTACATGTGTATGTGTAATGAACATCCTGGGCACACATATGCATTCACTTGGTTCTATTTTTGGAACCGGGTGTCACAATGTCTTCCAAAATTTGATTTGTCCTCTCAGTCTGCCCGTTGGTTTGCGGGTGCTATGCGGAGCTGAAATTCAATCGTGTACCCATGGCTTCATGCAGTTTCTTCTAGAACGTAGAGGTAATTTGAGAACCTCGATCTGAAACCATCTTCTTTGGAACTCCATGACGACACACGATTTGCTCCATATACAGCTCGGCTAGTTGTGCGACGGTGTACTTGGTTCTAAGAGGAAGGAAGTGGGCTGTTTTCATCAATCGGTCCATGATAACCCAGATGGAGTCGTAGCTGGACTGAGTACACGATAATCTGACTATGAAATCCATGCTTATGTCTTCCCACTTCCACTCTGGTACTTTTAATGGCTGCAACAATCCAGCGGGTCTTTGATGTTCGGCCTTCACCCGTTGGCACGTGTCGCATAAGGCAACATATTCAGCTAGTCCGTTTTCATACCATCCCACCAATAGCATGTTTTCAGGTCCTTGTACATCTTTGTACAGCCGGGGTGTATGGAATAAGGTGAGCCATGTGCCTTCTTTAGGATCGTGTCACGTATGTGCTTCACGTTAGCCACACAAATCCTTTTCCCTAACCAAAGCATGTCATTCTCATCTTCCTTGAAATCCTTCTCTATCCCTTGTCGGATGCTTTCCTTTATTTCCTTTATTTCCTCATCCATTGCTTGGCCATCTCGTATCTCTTGTTCCAGCGTTGAGTTCAGTTCTACCACCTTCATCTCGTTCAAGAATCCGAGATGTAACCGTTCAAACTCCTTACGCAGCTCGGGTGGCAGCTCCTGAACCGTGAGCTGGTGACATGCTCCCATTTGGCTCAACACATCAGCTACTACATTGACCTTTCCGCGGTGATAGTTGATTCCAACATCATAATCCTTGATGAGTTCTAACCATCGACGTTGCCTCAAACTCAGATCCTTTTGCGTGAATATATACTTGAGGCTTTTGTGATCCGTGCATATCCCACATCGGTGACCAAGGATGTAATGCATCCAAATCTTCAAGGCATGTACCACGGCTGCAAGTTCCAGGTCGTGTGTAGGATAATTCAGCTCATGTTTCTTTAATTGCCTCGATGCATAGGCAACCACTTGTCCTCCTTGCATGAGCACACATCCAAAGCCCTTGTCTTGATGCATCACAATATATATCGAAACTCTTGCTTACGTCCGATAATACTAAAACCGGCGCTGTTGTTAATTTTTTTTAGCTCCTCAAAGCTGTCCTGACATGCTCTTGTCCACTGAAATGCTTTCCCTTTCATCAGCAGTTCAGTCATAGGCTTCACTATTTTGGAGAAATCCTTGATGAACCGGCGGTAGTATCCAGTCGATGAAAACCATGACGAACTTGTCCAAGTACTCCATGAAGACCTTATTCATGAGGTACATAAAGTATGCAGGTGCATTCATCAACCCAAATGACATAACGGTATATTCATACGAACCATACCGTGTTCAGAATGCAGTCTTGGGTATGTCAGAGGGCTTAATCTTCAGCTGGAAGTATCCCGACCAGAGATCAATCTTGTAGAAAATTCGGGCACCTTTCATTTGATCAAACAAGTCCTCTATGCTGGGCAGCGGGTACTTATTCTTGATCGTCACTTCGTTGAGAGACCTATAGTCCACACACATCCTTTGGGTTCCATCTTTACGAAGAGCACGGGGGCTCCCCACGGTGACGAGCTTGGGCATATAAAACCCTTTTCTAGCTTCTCCTGAATTTGTTTCTTGAGCTCCACTAATTCATTAACAGGCATCCTATATGGCCTCTTCGCTATAGGTGCAGTTCCGGGTACAAAATCAATGGCAAATTCAATGTCCCGGTCACGTGGCATACCTGGCAATTCTTCCGGAAACACATCTGAATATTCTAAAACTATCGGAATGCTTTCTAATGTCACTTCTTTGATGTGGTTCAGCACTGCCTTCTCGGTTACAGGTTGGGCTACCTCAAACTCAATACGAGTACTGTGCTCACTCGTCAACTGCACAATCCTCTGAGCGCATTAAATTACTCCATTGTACTTGCTTAACCATTCCATTCAAAGTATTATATCAATTCCTTCGGAATCCAAGACAATAAGGTTGGCAATAAAGTCTACCCCCCTTATTTTAAGGCTTACTTTCAGACATACTATATTTGTAGGGCTAGAATTCAGATTTGAAAGAAGTGATTTCCCACCTATATGCATCAAGGTGTATGAACTAAGCAACTTCTTTCATTAATATCAGCCTATATGAGGATGTGAACAAGTGCCGAAGCATCTCACATCTCTATACTATGTGTGAATGTGGACATTCGCCGAAGCGTCCAACAACTCACAACCAAACATGCAATCATAAGTAATCATGACAAAAGTTCAGCACATCACTCTTATTCAAACTACTACGATCTAAGCGTTCTTATTACAACTTTATTCATTAGGGAACCTAAACTTAATCATGAGAACCGGTGCTGTTCTCGCCGTGTGATGGGGGTGGTCCATACACGGGTGCACGCCATGGTGAGTCGGCAGTCCATATAAGGATAGATGACGCTGGTGCTCCATTTGCTCCCGTGTTGGCATAAGTCTCCTGTTGTTTTTGCAGCAAGTACAGCTTCTTGCAGAGGTAACGGATCTCTTCTTGTGCGCTTGCATAGCGGTTTCCTAACTCCACGAGCAACCTCTGAGACTTGTCAGCAGCTTGTGGGTTGGAAAGAGCTCCTCCATGGGGTCCGATGATCTCCCTTGTACCACTCTTCCAATATGGGTGCAGCCCAAAAGTAGTGTTCTCAAGCTGCTCACGGAAGGCGTAGCACAGTCCTTTGAGTGCATCCCATGCGGCATCATCAATAGCTTCTGCCCTTGTAGCTCTTCATGTGGGTTCAAAGTGCCGAGTGACAACCCTACCATTAGATAGGATGGTTACTTCAGCCTTCCACTCCTCATGTCCGAGACGAGGGACTTTCTTCAGAAGATATTCCGGGTATAAGCTGAAGAAATCCAGAAACTCTTTAAGCTCCTTGGATATGTGTTCTCCTTCCATCCCGTCGGACCGGAATTCTTGAACTGAACGGTTTGCCCATTCATCACCTTCATTTTCGGCCTCAGCAGGGGGTGGCAACTCTTCGGATTTATCTCCTTCCGACATAGCTTCATGAGGCTCCACGGGGTATAATCCCGCGTGAAACTCCTCCTGAGGTGCATACCAATGCTGTTCTTGTGGATCGTCTTCTATGTCGTCTTTGATTGGTTCCACCTCTTCTGGGTCCTCTTCCTCATGCATAGAGCTACTGACTTCATCTTCATCATGATGTTCCATCTTCACCTCCTCCCAGTATGGTCCATCAGACACCTCAATGGGGTTAAGTGCACTCCCATGTAGCGGTGGACGACTCCTTATGCATGCTGTGCTCCTAGTGACTGGCATCTATAAATAAGACATGAGAAACTTTAGAGAAGGAGAAAATAAATCCAAAACTTCAGAAGCTATGAAGCAAGAAAACAAAAGTGTTGCTGTCCAAAAGGAAAAAAAGGAGGGGCTGAAAATAGCACTTTGCGGTGGCTGAATTGACAAGTAAAGTGCAGCAGAAGCAATTTTTGAAAATAACAGTTTAGAGGGGTGCTCCTATGTGTTTTAGAGTGGCCATTCTACCTAGGCTTGCGTCCTACAGTCATCGTGTCTCTGATACCCATTTGTGACACCGGGTTCTGAAAAATGCGTTCTACAGTCAACGTCCTACCTAGGCTTTTCTCAAATGTAACCACACCAAATCCCCCAGTTCAAATTTTACTTCCTTTCTACCTCTACTACCTGCAATCCTATACTTCTCATTCATCCTTTCTGTATTTTTCTTTGTATTTTCATGCATCTTATGAATGGATTCATATCGTTGTGTAGCATTTAAATTTATAGTTTCAGAAGGAGGCAAAGGTAATAAATCAATAGGAGCACGGGGATTGAAACCATACAGTACCTGGAATGGACTTACCTTCGTCGTGAAGTGAACGGATCTGTTGTAAGCAAATTCTATATGTGGTAAACACTCCTCCCACAACTATAAATTTGTTTTCAAGACAGCCCGCAACATAGTGGATAAAGTATTATTAACTACCTCGGTTTGTCCATCCGTTTGTGGGTGACATGTAGTTGAAACATAAACTTGGTGCCTAATTTATACCACAAGGTTCTCCAAAATTGACTTAAAAATTTTGCATCACGATCAGAAACATTGATATTTTGGCACACCATGTAAATGAACAATTTCAGTCATAAACAAATCAGCAAGGTGTGAAGCATTATCGTTCTTATGATATGGTATAAAGTGCGCCATTTCAGAGAAACGATCAACAACCACAAAAATACTATCCCTCCCCCTCTTAGTCCTAGGCAACCCCAAAATAAAGTCCATAGAAATATCCTCCCAAGGTGCACTAGGAATAGGAAGAGGCATATAAAGACCATGTGGGTTAAGGTGAGACTTAGCTTTATTGCAAGTAGTGCATCGTGACAAGTGGCGCTCGACTTGGGGTTAGGTTTAGTGGACAACACGGGTGGAGCGCTGCATGTCATCGGGAGGGTTGGCAATGGCGGTCGGACCACGCGGGTGTCGCTACTGGAGATCGGTGGCGCCGGAGGAAGAAGAAAGGAGGGGGGCACGGCTGCCGGCGGCAGCTACAGCTGTGGAGGGAAGATTAGGATTGATTGAATAAAATTGTCCAAATGATGCTACATATTTATAGAGGAGACGGAAGGTAAACACTAGATACAATTGGCAAAATACACATAAAGCCCAATACATTTTATCTCTAACACTCAGTTTTGGCCTGTTTGTAGGGAGGACTTAGAGCCTTGGGCACCTACTCGTTTGTGCAAAAGAAAAGGCCAAGCCCCATGGTGAAACAAACACAACGGAGAATGGGACAAGATCACCGATTTTTTTTAATTTTAGCACTGTACAATATTCATTTAATATTAATAGCATCCCAAAATTTTTTTTGCCAAAATCGCCACCCTGTCGTCCACGGGGTGGACGATTTTTCCATGTGGACAACCTATCGTCCACCCCGTCGAAGACATGGCCACGTGGAAAACCGTGTCATCCATGCGGTGGATGACAAGGCCACGTAAGCGAGTCATCCACCGCATGGACGACAGGATTCCTGTCGTCTACGACAACAAATCCACTTTTAGAAATCATTAGAGACCGTATTAGCACTTTGGCTCCGATTTAAAAATATGAGAGACATATTTACAAAGTGTTTTTATAGAAGTAAACATAGTATAGTTTGTTATGATTTTACGTAATGAGAAAAATACGGCTTTTGTTTAAGAGATGATTTGTTATGTAATTTTGAAATATGGAATACGATCACAAGTTTGAATATTCAATTTTGTTCATTTGAATTTGTTTTTTAATTCCTTTTTAGAATACTTAGAGATATATTCAAAAGATTTTGCTATGGAAGTAAATATAGCACCATCACTTGATTAAAAACACTCGGCATTGGATACATTACAAAGTTTATTAAATGACAAATGTATATTCTACTGAGTGCAACAGGTATATTTTCCCTTGCGCAATGCATCCAGCCCGACATCCCTTTTGCGACGCGCTCGCTCGCGTAAGCGCTCCCGTTCATCCTGTCTAGCCTGACGAGCAATACGTTCTTCCTCGTGAGCCTGGCGATGGTACTTTTCCTCGATTCTTTGAAGTTCTTACTGACGCTTGCACCGACGCTCCTGCTGTTCAGCCCTCTCCTTCCTCTCCTGCTCAACCCACTTTTCGTACTCCATCTCGTATTGGAACTTATCCCAAGCAGCTCTATGCATCGCGTGTATGTACTCGACGTCTTCCGCTGTTTGTTCGTTGTCGATGTATTGTGTGAACTCACAAAGGGGCAGTGGGGACTGCAAGATTAATGATGTGTTGTTATGAAAATTTAAGATAAAATACGAATGTGAAATTCATATATCCCTGAAGTATATATGTTACCTGACGTCTACCATTCAGGAAAAATAGTGTGGTCCTATTAGGGGGGTCATATTCATAGTTGTTGCACATTGAAAGCCTCAAACCATAGGTGACCCCCAATCTAAGATCTTTTACGAACCGGCAAATAGTGCCACATAGACACATTGGAGGTTGTAATCCCTCTAGAACGCAAACTCTCTCTTTTTGGTTTGGTGGCGAGTAAGGTGAGTCCATGCCCGCGAGAGTTGAATTTCTGAAGTGCGGTTGTGGCGAATGTGCGGAGTGATCTTAAATAGACGATCCAAATATGTTGTCGTACACCAGGTGGACGAGTCGTCCACGTGGTGGACGAGTCATCCACCTGGTTGACGAGTCGTCCAGTAGGTGGACATCTAGTCCAGTAGGTGGACGACTCGTCCATCAGTTGTATGACTCGTCCAGTAGGTGGACGAATCGCCCAGTAGGTGGACGACTCGTCCATCAGTTGTACGACTCATCCAGTAGGTGGACGAGTCGTCAAGTAGAACTTCTAAGCATTTCGACACTGAACTTAATAGTCGCTAGTGATTTTTGCAAAATGGATAATTTGTATTTCAAACCACCGATAACGGTTGATTTTCCTTTAGTGTGAACGTCATAGAACACTGCCTTCATCAAAAGCTTTAGGACACTAGGAGTTCGTTTCGTCCATGTTTACTAAAACTCGAAGTAGAAGATCATACATTGGAAGGATACAGTGCGAGCATACATGTTGTTGCACAAATAGTCAAAACTAGTTTTAACGAGTAAGGTTTGGCTTGTGGTGAGGACATTCGCAATACCTGTTGTCACACACGGGCCTAGCACCTATGTACTCGAATAGCTGTGACTCCATTTCTGCAAGTTCAGCAACCATTTCTCGGTTTCGATCTTGTAAATATTTAATGTAATCTTCAGTTGGTTTGATCGGCGGTGGGTCAACCCAGAGTGTGTATCTGCAGTTATCATCAATGAAGTACCACTAGTCAAATAGCAATGAAGGTAAAAAAAATGACAATATTGCAGCTCAAAATAATATGTAGTTTAAACTTACTCCACCGTTAGGACAATGAAAGAATCGACGACCGCTGCCCTCCCTTCCATCCTTCATTTGAACAACACAATCAAGGCCACAGCGGCATTTAGGCCACTTTTCTTTCATACCATCATATGGACGAAGAGGATTGAACAAACCAAAATCAGTCTTGCTTAGAACTGGGAACCTATCTACTGGTGGTTCATACCACTCAGGACACCCCAAAAAATAGTCCGGACGCACCGATCTAATGTTTTCTACTCCTATCATACCACGACCTCTGCTCGCCATTGTTTCAGTACTCTATTCGCTCACTCTGAGTTGGTAATGGTGACTGTCATCCACCCCGTGGACGACTCGTCCAACTCGTGGATGATTTTGAATCTGTCATTAGGAACACTTTTCTTATTTGCTGATTGGTCTTTTGGTTTTGAAAGAGTTAATATTAAGAACACAAAAGTATCGTGCAACAAGTAGGCATAAAATATAATTATCTTATAAAATATCATACATAGATTGAAACAAAATTTACATGACACGGTACATCAACGCCTAGCACGCTTGCCACGTCCTCCCCTAGCAGCCCTACGCGCCGCTCGTACGTGGTCTGCATTGTACGTCAGCGGATCAGGCGGGTTCTTAGGCCGAGGTTCTCCTGTCGGGGTCGCGTACTGCACTGGCTGCATCGGCTGCGTCGGCTGCGTCGGCTCCGGAGTGCCGCGGCCCCACCCAGGGTCCACGCTCCAGGAATCGCATTGGGTGGTGCCGTGCGATGCGGCACCCAACAGCATGCACGAAAAGACAGTAAAACATAGGAAATTCTTTATTACTCAACATAAGCTCTTTTACAACATAATGTACACATGCAGCGCAAAATAAAAACTGGACATCTACTCACTCTCGACCTTACCTACGCCGAAGAGAAGTCGTTCAGCCTGTGAACGCTTCCTACTAGCTTCACCAAAGTAAGGCAGCGGCTAGGTTTCTGGTGAGTTAAAGGAACCGTGAGGTTCGAAGTCTCACCTAACAACCATCTTCATAGCAGGCATTCTGCTACCTGCAAAAACAACTACGAAGCAACCGTGGGCACTAAGGCTCAGCATGTCTTAACCGTCAATGCTAAACATGTAACTCTACATGCAAGAGTAGTAAGAAGATAGGTGTAAAAGCCTAAGAAAAGGGACTTGCAAAAACTTTTCTTCACCTCAAAACACCACAGTTTTTATTGTGGATATCTTAGGAAATATTGTGAAGAGCAAGTAACCTCCATCAAAAGAGTGATTAGAGGGGAAAGCCTTCACTTTCACAAAGTGGGATTTGTACACATGAACATGAGAGGTTGAACTCACCCCTAGAACTTAAAAAGTCTTGGGAAGGTTCAGGCCAAATTTCATGCAAATCCAAAACTTTTTGAGGCACTTTTGAGGTATTGGAAAAAGAGGCCAATTTGAATGTAAATTCAAATTGCAGCAACTTTCATCACTCAAATTCAAAAGTTAGCTTCATATTCAAACTAAGTGCATTTTCTGAGTTAGCCCACCAATTTTCATCCCCATTGGAGTTCATCTTGTCGGGAGCCAAATTTGCAATAATTCAGAACTGAATTTGAAATTCAGTTTAAATATGAAGCAAATTGGACCAACCAAATTTCAAAATGGAGAACTCAAATTTGAACCAAAACTTGAGGGCTAAGTCTCACATTAAATTGTGAGTAGCTGGTGGGATATTCAGCAAAAACAGAAAAGAAATATTAGAGAAAAGGAGAGAAGGGGAGGCCCACATGTCAGTTGCACATACAAGAGTTCAGTCGGTTGCTGCAGCCGGCCTCTGCTTCGCGCGCAAGGCACGGGAGAGGCGGCGAGCCACCGAGGCATCGCACGGCCACCTCACGGTGCCAAAACCTCGGCTCAAAGGCCAGCGCACAGCCCACGCCGCCCTTTCTCCTGTTTCCGGGACGATAACAACCCCCACCCGATCTCTTTCCTCGGTTCCGCGCAAGAACAGAACGCCGACCGCCGTTGATCCCCGGCCTCCGAGAGCTAGAGCCGTCCCGCGCCCGGCGAGCTATACGAAAAAGGTCCGCTACAAGGTGTGTGACATGCTAGTGCCGACCGTTCCTCCTCTCGTCCGTCGTCGGGGTAGTATTTGGCCGTTTACTCTTTTGGTGTTCAAAATACCGAAGGTTGCAAAACGAGGAAACTCGGGGTAGATAGTTCACCACCAGGGATTCCGAGCTACGCACACGTTCTACACCCTGCCACGACCCCTAGGACCAAAAACCAGCAAGAACCATGGGCTAGGGTTACGGTTCTTTGAAGTTTTCTGAGCACAGCCGATATCCGGCCTAGGTCGCCGGTGAGGTCGTAGTTGCAGCCGTTTTCACAGGGATCGGTGTCCATGTCCGTGACCAGCAGGTGTCAGCGGAGCTCCCCGAGCAAACCGCATCAAAAAAGGTGCAGCGGATGCCGAGTTTGACGTCGCCGGTGAGCTCCCGGCCGCTGTTGCCGGCGGGAGCACTGTTCCGGCCGTTGTCAAGCTCTGGTGAGGGTACCACCGTGTTCCCCAGGCCGAGATAGGCACAGGCGGCGAGTTTCGTCGGAGGTCAGGCAGCAGAAAGACCGGCGGCGAGTATTCCGGCGAGGTGGGCGGCGGGGAGCCGCGGGAGCGCGAGGTTGAAGAAGCCTTGCGGGCCCCGTGTGTCAGTCTCTGCTGAGAGCACTCGGGATTTGCTGCGGCACCGGGTGATTCTGCGGGCTACGGTGTGGGTTAGCTGGGAGGCTGACACGTAGCCGGGGGACCCACCCGCAGGATTTAAACATTTTTGGAATTTCCAGTTTTAGTTCAAACTTCAAATGCATAGAACTTTTGCTAGGAAACTCCAAATTCGATGAACCAAATTTGCTGAACTCAGAATTCTGAGTACTTTCCAGCAATACCAAATTTAGATCATGAAAGTTAATAGTTTTCCAGAATTAAATCCCTAAAATTTTAACTGTTGGGAATTTTATCTGGAGAACTACTTTATGAAAAACTCTGAAATTCGGCTGAGAGGTTCATTGGAATATCCCTGAATCCCAGTAAAATTTTCAGACTCATCCAAGTTTATTTAGTTACCCTAATGGGGTGATTAAGAGAACTGCCCTGAGAAAATAGAAAAATGTACAGAAACATTTTTCAGATTTTCTCAAACCTTAATTAGGGCATAACTTTCAGTAGAATTCTTCAAATGACATGAAACCAACTCCATTAGAACCATCCTAAATTCTGGTTTCCAGAAAGTAATGGTTGGAGCCATGAAAACCCCTGGAATTACTTAGAGGCTCAAATATTGACCAAATGGGCTTTTATTTGTACAAGGTTCAAATGAACTTTGTTTCAAATGAAACATGGTCAAGACTCTGGTTAGGACCCTACCAAGCCATCATAAAAATTTCAGAACCAAAGGGGAGGGCTAGCTAGAGTATTAGTAGTTAAGTATTCAAGTTTACACATTGCATTTAAATTTACATGTCGTATTTCATTAAACGTGTAGTCGCTGAAGAAGAGACTCCAGAAGTGCTGGACTTCCTCCTTCCGGAAGAAGAGCTAACTACTGACCAGCAGCAACAAGGCAAGCCCCGGTTTGCATTAACCTTTTTATAAGTTTTACTTTGTTTACATGTGTCATAGGAAGTATGATTGTGGATTAGGTATATGATGGATGGAACCCCACTTGCATAACCAGAATTTTTCCTTAAGAGTGAGGGTAGTGTCTAAGACCTCGAGTAGACAGGCTATGCTTAATGATTCATAGGACTTTGGTACAAGTCGAGTAGTTGGAATCTACTCGCGAGATAGGTTTGGGACACACGGGTTTGGTTCTAGTGACGTGAGATCACTTTAGTAATGAAAATGAGACTAGGCAGGGGCTTGGGCGCAGCAAGAGGAAGTCTTGTGTGCGCGGCTCTGTCCGTGTCGATTGAGGACCGATCCGTGTGCGGCCCTGCTGAACAAGTATTGAACGTACCGAAGGCATATCGGATATATGGGCCCCGATAAACCGATGTAGCCTAAACCTCCGGGCGTCGAGGCATAGCACACCGATTTATAGGTGTAGGTTGAGGGCAGCAAGGTGGAAATCTGCCAACGGGCATAGAGAGATGCTCCGTGTGGGGAACCTCCTGCTTGTTTCGGTGCGACCGGTTCGACGTTTGGGCTGTTGGGTGAAAGGTTGTCCCGTACAACATCGAGTGAGCGTGCTGTGCAGATCCAAGGGTGGACGTACGTGACGTGCTCTTTGGGTTTCCCTGCAGGTGTATATCGAGTCGATTCGCCGTCCCTTGTGGTGACAAGTACCGCTTGTTCACTGTGTCGTAACGTAGATAAATCATGGAATGTTATGATTCAATACTGCTGTTACGATATAATTGCATTCCTACATGGGTGCCAACAAATATTGCTTACTAAATTTCAGATTTCCGAACTGTTAATTTGTGGCTAAAAGATGAACTAAGGATGAACTTGTAGGTGTGTCCATTGATGCAGTGTTACTCTCCTATGTTCATTGTATCCCTCATGTAGAGTTTCATGCTTAGGTGAGTCGGTTAAGTATTGTTGAGCCATCGTGCTCACGGTTGCTGCTTAAGTGTTTTTCAGGTGAGGAGCCACCCACGGACTCGGAGTACGAGTCCACCGGCGAGGGTTACCCTCCGTCGGGACCACGGCTGAGTGGGAGCCGTACACGCCGCGCTGAGCTGAGACGTGCAGCTAGTGTGGGTTGCCCTAGGGCTGGGCAACCGACTTTTGCTAGATAGGCGGGCGTGAGTGTAGAAAAGTAGGCTTCCGCTGTGTAATAAAGACAATAGTTTGTAACTGAGTATTGTACCTGTTTGTATAGTTCAGTTTGTTTCCCATGTAATATAATATGTCCGTATGACGTGTGCTGTCGGGTGTCGCATCGTGCGGCACCACCCTCTGCGATCTTGGATGAGCGGATTCCGGTCCGCCGCAGCCTGGTATCAGAGCTGCATTGGGGATAGCACAGTAGTTAAGGACTGTATTATGGGAAAATTTAGGTTTACGGTGAGGATCCGGTAGTTTGCCCAAGTAAGGACTATATTAGCATAGTTATTTAAAGTGGCAAAGACTAACCTATGTGTTATAATTCTGAATTTTAATTATGTAACGATGCACCTACGCTCTGGTAAGAATGGTAAGGAACGCCACCGAAAGCGGTTCAATTTCGGTTAGCTCCCCTGACGAGGAACGTGGTTCAGGGATAGGTCTCACAGCTTGGTGTGAGCCGTCAATAGGAGACTCTTGGACTCTTCATGTTCCTGAGTTCATATGAAATGCTGATCCCTAGCGTGCATTAGGCAAGTAAGTGGAGACCCCATTGCGTGGTCAGTAACGCGAGAGTGTGTTCGTCTGGAAATAGCCCAGGAGGACATGCGCAGCGCTTGCCATCGGCGTGCCCTGCAGGGCAGTAGGTGGTATCTGTTGGGTTGATAACATTCCCAACCGTGACGACCCGTTCATGACATACTCGGGTTCCCCGTCGTGTGGTGTTGAAACACGATCACGTACCTTGAGACGTGACCTAACTCAAGGACGGCCGTATGACAATGATACGGGCGTTTGTATTTACTTTTAAATATGGTCCTGCCTGAAATGAACAACCATTGAGTGCACCATTATTGTGTGATCTTCTGCAGGTACTAACCACGTATATATCCGTGTATTAAACGTGTGCGAGAGACCGTTTAGTGCCACACTTGAGACGTATATGCCGGTATAATCCGGTTAGGATTTTGCTTTTGTGAGGAACGTAGTACCGAGATATTGTAGGCATATGCATGAAAATAATGATAACAAGGAATTAAAATCACTAGGTTCGACATCTAGGACCCTGGTTGGGTAGAAAAACTGGATAGTGATGAGTGTTGTTCCAAAAGATTGGAAAACAGAGTGCTCTGTTTTAGGCAGCAAATTTGCTGATCTTCAACAGGGCATAACTCACAGGTCTTTTAGCCCAGGGAGGTGTGGTATATGGTTATGGAAAGGTATTTAAGTTCTCTACAACTTTGTTGTAGACTTCCAGGGCTGAAACTCACCTTAAGATGGCTTAAAACCCAGAGGGATGTAAACTGTCCAGAATCAGGGCAGAGTTAAAGACTCTCTGGACTGTTCTGTTTTTCAAACATAACTCCCAGTATAAAAATCTAAAATTTTCAGGTAAAACATCTTTAGAAAGTGTCGAAGATGTGTTACATCTTTTCAATTCAAAGTTTCTGAAATTTCAGCACAGAATTCAGTGGAAATCAGAGTTGAAAACAGCAACTTTCCAAGGGAGGTGCTGTTTAAATTCTTCCAGAAATTCTGCTGACTTTGAATAACCATAACTTTTGAACCAGAGCTGATCTGAGGGCAAATGAATACTCGTTGGAAATATACTGAGGTTAACTTTAACTTTGGTATTCAACTTGAGTCATGAAACTGCCTAGAACCAGATCAAAACCTTTAATATGTAGAAACTGGTCATTCTGGCAGAGAAATGACAGTTGAACTCATGTGAGAGATTGTGGTACCCTAGATGGGGGTTGAGTACTCCCAATGGGGTAGAACATACTCATGAGAGGTTATCTTCAACTAGTAAAAGATTTGAGTATAGGTCTCACTCAAGTTCTTTTACTAGAGACCATGTTTGTGTCGTATTGAAGATAAAGGGGTAGTATACGTGATGACAACGCGATAGTAACGTCTCGTAGTGACCAAACCTAGTTATGGTGAGCTTCCAAAGAGGAGGTTCATCAAGTTGGATGTAACTAGCTTGTATTTGGTCTGGTAATAGTATGGCTTGCGCAAAGTTATTACATTATCTACATACGAGATGTATCGCATGTTTTATTGACGATATGTTTTTACGCCTAATTTTATTGGACTGCATGCAATATGTTGCGGGACTGATGTTTAGTGTCGTATGGTTGCAGATGGTTCGCACTAGGACCACGCACGAGGTTGGTGGCTCTAGCCAACAGGGAGGTGATGACTCCCAGCCACCGGCCTACGACAGCACCCCGCAGCAGCAGCCACCACTGCCGCCTCCGCTTACTCTAGCGGATGTGATAGCGGCACTGGTGGGTGGTCGTGAGGAGCAGACCGACCTGCTCTGCACGATCGTGCAGAATACGTCCCAGGCGGGAGGGGGGCATAAAGATAGAGGGCCTCGTGAGCCCCGTGAGGTGTCGTACTCGGATTTCATGAGTACGCACCCTCCAGTGTTCACAGAAGCTGAAGAACCACTGGAGGCGGACAACTGGCTGCGGACCATCGAGTCCAAGTTCGGGCTGCTCTAATGCACGGAGCGGCAGAAGACTTTGTTCGCAGCACAGCAACTCCACGGTGCCGCTGGTGCGTGGTGGGCGAACTATGTCGCCTCACGTCCGGCTGGCCATGTCGTGGAATGGGAAGAGTTCCGGGAGGCGTTCCACGCCTATTACATTCCTCCCGGGATCATGAAGAGGAAGTTCCAAGAATTTTTGGAACTGAAGCAGGGCGGGAGGAGTGCCACGACTACTCCCGTGCCTTCAACCATCTGGCGCAATATGCGTCAGACTACATCTCCAACTAGGAGAAAAAGCGGGAGCACTTCTATCGGGGGTTACACCCCGAAATGAAGACGCATCTCGTGCAATGGAATCGTGGCACCTTCAACGACCTAGTCAATGCCGCGATCATGCAAGAGGATGCTCAGCGGGAGTTGGCAGCTGAGCAGAGGAAGCGCAGCGCCCCACCCAGCAGTGGGGGTGGCGCTCCCCAGAAGTACCGCATGGTGTATCGGACACCATCCGGACAGCAGTGGCATCCACCGGCGCGACCTCAGCGGTTCGGGGGACGTTCGTTTCAGTCACCTCCGTTCCGTCCGCCGATGCCACCACCAAGAAAGCAGCAGCAGCAGCAGCAGCAGCAGCAGCAGACGGTACCCCGGGCGTTCCCACCGCCACAACGCGCCCCGGGATTCCGTCCACCGATCAACGGGGGACCGCCCCGATTTACTTGCTTCACGTGTGGCCAGGCGGGCCACTTCGCGAAGGACTGTCCCCAGGGGCAGCAAAGCAGCGGGCAAGCCCAGTTCCAGGGCGGTGCTCGAGGCCGACCTCCGGTCAAGAAGGTTGGTCAGCGGACTGGGGGCGTCCGCAACCTCGACAATGAGGACGCCCAAGAGGGAGACAACGTGCTGGCGGGTACGTTTACTCTCAACAATCAAGCCATCATCATATTGTTTGATTCTGGTGCAACCCACAGCTTTATAAGTGCATCCTATGTGGCTAAGCATCAAATGCAAGTCTTCCCAACCGACTGCACCTATATGATCTGCTCACCGGGAGGGAAGATCTCGGCAAATATGATGATCCCAAAGGTACCGCTGTGCTTGGGTGGGAAACTATATCCCACCACCTTGATAATCCTTACGGGACAAAAGATTGATGCAATCTTAGGGATGTCATGGCTAAAATACCATGGCGCTGTCCTAGAGACTCGGACACGGACGGTTCAATTAAACTCTCCATTCCACCGTCCGCATTCCATGGTATTAGAGACTCCAGTCCGGGAAGTTTTAGCCGTTAATAATGCTGAAGCTCTCAAGTTAGAAGACATCCCCGTAGTCCGGGAGTATCCCGACGTGTTCCTGGATGATCTTACGGGCATGCCACCTGAGCGGGTTCTCGAGTTCAAGATTGAACTTGCACCCGGGACTACGCCCATATCTCGGAGACCATACAAAATGGCTCCAAATGAGCTGGCTGAACTGAAAGAACATCTCAATGATCTGTTGAGCAAGGGTTTCATTAGGCTGAGTTCCTCGCCTTGGGGATGCTCGGCGCTGCTTGTAAAGAAGAAGGATGAAACCCTGAGGCTGTGTGTGGATTACCGGCCGCTCAACACCGTCACCATCAAGAATAAATACCCACTGCCCTGCATCAACATATTGTTTGATCAACTTGTGGGTGCAAGTGTGTTCTCAAAGATGGACCTTCGCTCTGGATATCATCAGATGAAAATCCGGGCGGAGGATATCCCGAAGACGGCCTTCTCGACGAGATATGGATTATATGAATACCTTGTCATGTCCTTTGGTCTCACAAACGCTCCAGCCCATTTCATGTATCTCATGAACTCGGTGTTCATGCCGGAGCTGGACAAGTTCGTGGTAGTGTTCATCGACGATATCTTGGTTTATTCCAAGACAGAAGCCGAACATGCCGAACACTTGAGGATCGTTCTTCAATGATTGCGAGACCACAAGCTCTATGCCAAGTTCAGTAAATGCGAGTTTTGGATCAGCTAAGTGCCATTCTTGGGACATATCATCTCAGCAGAAGGCATTGCGGTTGACCCAAGCAAAATAGAGCAAGTGCTGAAATGGAAAGCTCTCACTTCAGTCCATGAAGTCAGAAGCTTCCTCGGGTTAGCGGGATACTATCGGAGATTCATTCCAAGCTTCTCCAAGCTCGCTAAGCCGATGACAGAATTGCTGAAGAAAGGGACGAAGTATGTTTGGAACACGGCGTGTGAAGGAGCGTTCCAAGCATTGGTGAAGCATCTCACAACAGCCCCGGTCTTAGCTCAGCCGGATACAACAAAGCCCTTCGACGTGTATTGTGACGTGTCCGGTATTGGGCTCGGCTGCGTGTTGATGTAGGAAGGACGTGTGGTCGCCTATGGCTCACGCCAGCTTCGGAACCATGAGCAGCATTATCCCACTCATGATCTTGAGCTTGCTGCAGTGGTTTTGGCGCTGAAAATGTGGAGGCACTATCTCCTGGGGAATCTGGTGCATCTCTACACCGACCACAAGAGCTTGAAATATATTTTCACCCAGAAGGAGCTGAACATGAGGCAAAGGAGGTGGTTATAACTGATCAAATATTATGAAATGGAGATTCACTACCACCCCGGCAAGGCGAATGTGGTTGCCGACGCGCTGAGTCGGAAATCACATGTCCATCACCTCACCATTACACCGGTGGAGGAGGAAGAGCCAAGTTTATACTTGGTTCCTTATGGGTCGCTTTACAACCTTGCCCTCATCCCTACTATTAGGGAGGACATCATTGCAGCTCAGAAAGATGATAAAGGCATGGCACATCTCTGGAGACGGATAGACAATGGAGAGATCAAATGTTTCCGGAAAGATAATGAGGGGACGCTGTGGTTCAATGACCGCATAGTCGTACCCCGGGATATGGAACTGAGGAAGAAAATCCTCGATGAAGCTCACTTGTCTAAGTACTCCATTCATCCGGGCAGCAACAAACTGTACCAAGATTTGAAAAAGAAATTTTGGTGGACACGGATGAAGCGGGAGGTAGCGAAGTAGGTATCCGAGTGCGATACGTGCCGACGAGTGAAAGCTGATCACATGAAGAAATCAGGGCTGTTGCAACCCCTGAAGATCCCGGCTTGGAAATGGGAAGATGTGAGCATGGATTTCATTGTGGGACTGCTCCTAACTTCCAACAAACATGATTCTATTTGGGTAATTGTCAATCGGTTAACCAAGACGGCTCACTTCATTCCGGTGAATACACGTTACAGTGCCGGCAAATATGCGGAGCTGTACATAGCGAAGATTCTATGTTTATATGGGGTACCCAAGACCATCGTCTCAGATCGAGGTGCATTATTTGTATCTCGCTTTTGGGAGCAGCTACACGCTGCATTGGGTACCAAGCTGATTAGGAGCTCCGCCTATCACCCTCAGACAGATGGCCAGACAGAGAGGGTGAATCAAGTTCTGGAAGACATGTTGAGAGCATGTGCCATCCACCACGGTAGGAACTGGGATGATCACCTACCGTTGGCAGAATTCTCATACAACAACGGCTATCAGGCGAGTATTAAGATGGCACCCTACGAAGCTCTCTACGGTCGAAAATGCCGCACCCAATTAAATTGGTGCGAGTCCGGTGAAAGGGTCACATTCGGGGTTGATGTGGTGAACGATGCCGAAGAGCGCGTTCGGACGATTCAAGCTAATTTGAATACCGCTCAATCCCGGCAGAAGAGCTACGCTGATAAGAGGCATAGACTGTTGCACTTTGACGTCGGTGAACACGTGTACCTCCGTGTGTCTCCGATGAAAGGCGTGCACCGATTCGGTGTGAAGGGGAAGCTCGCTCCCCGTTTCATTGGACCCTATGCTATCACCGGAAAGTGTGGACCAGCGGCGTATAGACTGGAGCTACCGGCATCTCTTGCTGGTGTCCATGACGTTTTCCACGTTTCGCAATTGCAAAAATGTTTAAAGCATACAGCTGCTGTTCCTACCGAAGACATCGGCGAGCTGAAACCGGATTTGGCATATGATGAGTATCCGGTGGAAATTCTTGATGAGAGGGCCCGAACTACGCGTAGCAGAACGTTGTGGTTCTACAAAATACTCTGGAGCAACCACACCGCCGAAGAAGCGATGTGGGAGAGCGAGGAATTCCTTCGCTCAAATTACCCGGAGTTCATGGCGTCTCAGCACGAGTAAGTACCCATTACATCGCTATCTCTTCTTTTGTAATCTCGGGACGAGATTCCTTTAAGGGGGGAGGGATGTAAAAGCCTAAGAAAAGGGACATGCAAAATCTTTTCTTCACCTCACAACACCACAGTTTTTATTGTGGATATCTTAGGAAATATTGTGAAGAGCAAGTAACCTCCATCAAAAGAGTGATTAGAGGGGAAAGCCTTCACTTTCACAAAGTGGGATTTGTACACATGAACATGAGAGGTTGAACTCACCCCTAGAACTTAAAAAGTCTTGGGAAGGTTCAGGCCAAATTTCATGCAAATCCAACACTTTTTGAGGCACTTTTGAGGTATTGGAAAAAGAGGCCAATTTGAATGTAAATTCAAATTGCAACAACTTTCATCACTCAAATTCAAAAGTTAGCTTCATATTCAAACTCAGCACATTTTTCTGAGTTAGCCCACCAATTTTCATCCCCATTAGAGTTCATCTTGTCCGGAGCCAAATTTGCAATAATTCGAAACTGAATTTGAAATTCAGTTTTAAATATGAAGCAAATTGGACCAACCAAATTTCAAAATGGAGAACTCAAATTTGAACCAAAACTTGGGGGCTAAGTCTCACATTAAATTGTGAGTAGCTGGTGGGATATTCAGCAAAAACAGAAAAGAAATATTAGAGAAAAGGAGAGAAGGGGAGGCCCACATGTCAGTTGCACATACAAGAGTTCAGTCGGTTGCTGCAGCCGGCCTCTGCTTCGCGCGCAAGGCACGGGAGAGGCGGCGAGCCACCGAGGCATCGCACGGCCACCTCACGGTGCCAAAACCGCGGCTCAAAAGCCAGCGCACAGCCCACGCCGCCCTTTCTCCTGTTTCCCGGACGAGAACAACCCCCACCCGATCTCTTTCCTCGGTTCCGTGCAAGAACAGAACGCCGACCGCCGTTGATCCCCGGCGTCCGAGAGCTAGAACCATCCTGCACCCGGCGAGCTATACAAAAAAGGTCCGCTACAAGGTCCGTGACATGCTAGTGCCGACCGTTCCTCCTCTCGTCCGTCGTCGGGGTAGTATTTGGTCGTTTACTCTTTCGGTATTCAAAATACCGAAGGTTGCAAAACGAGGAAATTCGGGGCAGATAGTTCACCACCTGGGATTCCGAGCTACGCACATGTTCTACACCCTGCCACGACCCCTAGGACCAAAAACCAGCAAGAACCATGGGCTAGGGTTACGGTTCTTCGATGTTTTCTGAGCACAGCCGATATCCGGCCTAGGTCACCGGTGAGGTCGTAGTTGCAGCCGTTTTCATGGGGATCGGTGTCCATGTCCGTGACCAGCAGGTGTCAGCGGAGCTCCCCGAGCAAACCGCATCGAAAAAGGTGCAGGGGATGCCGAGTTTGACGTCGCCGGTGAGCTCCCGGCCGCTGTTGCCGGCGGGAGCACTGTTCCGGCCATTGTCAAGCTCTGGTGAGGGCACCACCGTGTTCCCCAGGCCGAGATAGGCACAGGCGGCGAGTTTCGTCGGTGGTCAGGCAGCAGAACGACCGGCGGCGAGTATTCCGGCGAGGTGGGCGGCAGGGAGCCGCGGGAGCGCGAGGTTGAAGAAGCCTTGCGGGCCCCACGTGTCAGTCTCTTCTGAGAGCACTCGGGATTTGCTGCGGCACGGGATCCCGTGCGGCTGCGCGGGTGATTCTGCGGGCTCCGGTGCGGATTAGCTGGGAGGCTGACACGTAGCCGGGGGACCCACCTGCAGGATTTAAATATTTTTGGAATTTCCAGTTTTAGTTCAAACTTCAAATGCATAGAACTTTTGCTAGGAAACTCCAAATTCGATAAACCAAATTTCGCTGAACTCAGAATTCTGAGTACTTTCCAGCAATACCAAATTCAGCTCATGAAAGTGAATAGTTTCCCAGAATTAAATCCCTAAAATTTAAACTGTTGGGAATTTTATCTGGAGAACTACTTTATGAAAAACTCTGAAATTTGGCTGAGAGGTTCATTGGAAAATCCCAGAATCCCAGTAAAATTGTCAGACTCATCCAAGTTCATTTAGTTACCCTAATAGGGTGATTAAGAGAACTGCCCTGAGAAAATAGAAAAATGTACAGAAACATTTTTCAGATTTTCTCAAACCTTAATTAGGGCATAACTTTGAGTAGAATTCTTCAAATGACATGAAACCAACTCCATTAGAACCATCCTAAATTCTAGTTTACAGAAAGTAATGGTTGGAGCCATGAAAACCCCTGGAATTACTTAGAGGCTCAAATATTGACCAAATGGCCTTTTATTTGTACAAGGTTCAAATGAACTTTGTTTCAAATGAAACTTGGTCAAGACTCTGGTTAGGACCCTACCAAGCCACCATAAAAATTTCAGAACCAAAGGGGAGGGCTAGCTAGAGTATTAGTAGTTAAGTATTCAAGTTTACACATTGCATTTAAATTTACATGTCGTATTTCATTAAACGTGTAGTCGCTGAAGAAGAGACTCCGGAAGTGCTGGACTTCCTCCTTCCGGAAGAAGAGCTAACTACTGACCAGCAGCAACAAGGCAAGCCCCGGTTTGCATTAACCTTTTTATAAGTTTTACTTTGTTTACATGTGTCATATGAAGTATGATTGTGCATTAGGTATAGGATGGATGGAACCCCACTTGCATAACCAGAATTTTTCCTTAAGAGTGAGAGTAGTGTATAAGACCTCGAGTAGACAGGCTATGCTTAATGATTCATAGGACTTCGGTACAAGTCGAGTAGTTGGAATCTACTCGCGAGATAGGTTTGGGACACACGGGTTTGGTTCGAGTGACGTGAGATCACTTTAGTAATGAAAATGAGACTAGGCAGGGGCTAGGGTGCTCAAGAGGAAGTCTTGTGTGCGCGGCCCTGTCCGTGTCGATCGAGGACCGATCCGTGTGCGGCCCTGCTGAACATGTATTGAACGTACCGAAGGCATATCGGATATATGGGCCCCGATAAACAGATGTAGCCTAAACCTCCGGGCGTCGAGGCATAGCACACCAATTTATAGGTGTAGGTTGAGGGCAGCAAGGTGGAAATCTGCCAACGGGCATAGAGAGATGCTCCGTGTGGGGAACCTCCTGCTCGTTTCGGTGCGACCGGTTCGACGTTTGGGCTGTTGGGAGAAAGGTTGTCCCGTACGACATCGAGTGAGCGTGTTGTGCAGCTCCACGGGTGGGCGTACGTGATGTGCTCTTTGGGTTTCCTTGCAGGTGTATATCGCATCGATTCACCGCCCCTCATGGTGACGAGTACCGCTTGTTCACTGCGCCGTAACGTAGATAAATCATGGAATCTTATGATTCAATACTGCTGTTATGATATAATTGCATTGCTACATGGGTGCCAACAAATATTGCTTACTAAATTTCATATTTCCGAACTGTTATTTTGTGGCTAAAAGATGAACTAAGGATGAACTTGTAGTCGTGTCCATTGATGCAGTGTTACTCTCCTATGTTCATTGTATCCCTCATGTAGAGTTCCATGCTTAGGTGGGTCGGTTAAGTCTTGTTGAGCTATGGTGCTCACGGTTGCTGCTTAAGTGTTTTTCAGGTGAGGAGCCACCCATGGACTCGGAGTACGAGTCCACCGGCGAGGGTTACCCTCTGTCGTGGACCACGGCTGAGTGGGAGCCGTACACGCCACGCTGAGCTGAGACGTGCAGCTAGTGTGGGTTGCCCTAGGGCTGGGAACTGACTTTTGCTAGATAGGCGGGCGTGAGTGTAGAAAAGTAGACTTCCGCTGTGTAATAAAGACAATAGTTTGTAACTGAGTATTGTACCTGTTTATACAGTTCAGTTTGTTTCCCATGTAATATAATATGTCCTTATGACGTGTGCTGTCAGGTGTCGCATCGTGCGGCACCACCCTCTGCGATCATGGATGAGCGGATTCTGGTACGCCACATTAGGAATGTGAACTTTGCAAAATGAAGCTTGACTAAACTTGATCCTTATATTCAGATTCTTATAGCATTCATTTTAGTGGTCCTCACGCCTCACAACACCGGAAGTACACAATCAAACAAGAAAGGCTTATCCCGATGTTGCCAGCCTAAGGTGGAATAGAAATTTAGATGGCTTTATATATACTTCAGTCAAGGTTCCAATACAATGATTAAGCCATGAACAACATGTTAACAAGACTTAGTTCCTCTTCTTACTACGTCACAGCGCAGTGGGCAAGTATGCTCAATCCTCTTCCGCGAGTGACGGTGATTCGAATCATTAACAACCCAGAATACACGACACATACACCCGTCTCGAAAGAATCACTCTTTCTTACATTGTATGCAGCAACCTTTCACATGACACCCCGACATAGAAAAACGTTTCGCGCCGAGCAGGATGGTCCTCTACGCGGACTCGTCGAAGTTGCCTGCTAAAGGATTTAAACCTCCCGCCTTCTCAACGACATTCCCACCCGAAGGGTGAGTTTCTATATCATGGTCCATCGAGTTACATCGGTTTCATGGGTCCCATACCCCCCTATATATACGGTACAGCTCAATCTTGTCCAGAAGGTTCGCATAAGCACGGTCCTTAACCAACACGGACGGGGCTAATAACCAACCTTCACATTTGCCATACCCTCCCGACCTAGGCCCAATGTGGTCTCAAGCACTGTCACCCCCATCGCAGGTCGAGACAACCTTGAGTGCTCCATCCTACAGGAACTTCCCTGTGCCCATCTCATTTTCATGAGGGTGCTCTTATCATCAACTTCTCGAGAGTAAACTCCGTTACTCGACCTTTCTCGCGAGTAGCTTTCTACTACTCAACTTCTACCGAGCTAGCTACAACATTACCCTAGCATCTACGACAAGGCAAAGCCTATGATAACCATCTACTCAGGGATTTCATGGTAATGCAGTTGGAGTTTCAAGCATCCTAAACGTAATGCACAATATCAAGTCTAACAACATTAGATGAAAGTAAAGCAAAATTTAAAACGTTAATTAAATGCAAACGGGGGCTTGCCTTGCTCAACGGTTTTGTTAGAGGCTAGGAGTTAGTCTTCCTTCAGAGAATCCGCCAAACTCGTCACGAGATGGAGATCCTCGCTTCTGAGTTCAGTCCTCGTCAAACGTCGACGTTACGTGAACTATTAAGATGAATGCACATATATTGCAGAAGTACTTGTAAAATGCTTTAAGAACTGTTGTACAAGTTAACTCACACTTAAGAATGACAAACAACAGCAAGGTTTCTGTTGTTGAAACTACACCCTTAGAGAGGAAGAATGCTAGGTGAAAAGGGAGGTAAAATTAATCACCATGTGATTAAGTCCTCATATGAACCTTAGACCTAAATAATGGTAGCTCGAGATCCAGGGGTCCAATGAAGCTGAAAATTTCACCATGGCTTCAAGGAAAGGTATGTAGGCAGTGTTCACAATTTGAGCTCATGAAATTGCTCAATGTGATCACAATAATTCCTTATGTGGTTTTAGCTAACCTGCCTTTACCTCCTAGACCTTAAGCTTTCCTATGCTGAAAAGTAGACTTTTTGTGAAGTACAAAATGTCCTGAGTCCATAGGAATTGGTTTAACCATTTTTGGATTTTTCTACATGGCGATATGGATTTTACAAGGACTGGGGAAAAGTCTGAAAATGTTTGTCCTTTTTCCTATTTTTCAGAGACATAGAGAATTGACACTTCATTTGGCCAAGCAAATGAGGTCCAATGACCCTGAAATTTTTACTTGAGTTCAAGTATATTTAGAGGAAGGCTATTACCAACCTTGGGAATTTTCCAATAAACAGAACTCCTGTAATAAATTCCCTAATATTTTTATTAAAAGAATTAATGAGCTAAATCCAGCGATTTTCATAAATATTGGGCTACACCCCTGGATAGTACTCTATGATAGAAATCCAACAAAATTTATTTGACAATTTTTGGACACTCCTACACAAAGTTGTGGTTGTTTGAATTTGATTGGAAATCTGAAAACAGAGAAAAGTTTAAATCCCTGCCAGTGGGTTCCATGCCACAGCTGCATCTTCTTCCTCGCGACAGAGGATAGAGGGGCAGCGCCCTCCGGCGAGGGTCACAGGAATTGCCTTCCCGGCCACATCTTGGCCTCATACTTGCTGCCCCCCTATAATTTGACCCTCTGAGTTCATTTGTGGGGTCGCCGGCTGTCAACGATGCCCGGAAAAGTGCGTGCACCGGCGACAGCGCCCGCTAGGGTTCCAGCGACCTCGTCTGAGTTCAATTCTTCACCAAACTTTTCGATTTTTGGCTCTATAGCACAAGTCAAATGTGTAGAAGCTAGAAATGGAGGATAACCGGGCCGGGAAGCGCTCCAACCACGTCGGCACCGTGCGGCCGACGGGGTCGGACGGTTAGCCCTAAACAAAGCTCAGGTTTTCTCCCTCTACACCTAATCTCCAGATCTAAAATCGATGTAGGAGGTGCGCTAGCTAGGGAGGAACCTCTGTGAGAAGTTTGAAGTACTAACAACACGAATTGACGTTGAATTTCACAAATCCCTACCTCGGGGTCGAGTCGCGCCGCCTGGGATGAAAACTCCAAATTCTCGCTCTGTGATCAATTGCTAGGGCTGGGGTTCTGAGAGAAGAAGCTAGGGTCGCTGGTGCACCGATGGATTGGCTCGTTTGAGCTTGATCTTCTCCGGTGTGGGCTGTCTACGGTGACCGAGCTCGTCTTTTCGGCGGTCGCCTCGGGCGCGGCAGTAACTTTTCTGTTTTAGGCACAACCGAGCTCGGGACGGTGGAGAGAAGAAGCTAGCTGGCTAGAGCACGCGTGTGCGATGATCTTTTCTGTGGGGAGCTCGATCATCTGAGACTCTGTGGCAGTGTGCGGTGGGAAAAACAGAGCGCGGGCTCGGGTGTCGTTGTTCTCGGAAGAAAGCAGAGCAAGCAACTGAGGGAGTGGGAGAGGAAGTTGCTTTGGTGCACTTGCTTCGTGAAGATCAGGACGAGCAAAAGAGCGTAAGCAGGAGCTGGCGCTGAGAACTCGTCGTGAAGGGGTTTTCTGGGAGCTGGTGCGCGCTGAGGAGGCGATGGAGTCGGTTCACTGCAGTGTGCAGCTGACAGATGGGTTCCAACCCCACCCCCCCTCAAGTCCTTCTCTCTCTTTGCTTTGAGATTCCCACATAGATGTTGTTCAAATTTTGTCAAATTTTGAGGGTAGGCCAAACAAAATATGAAGAACTCAAATCTGAGCTCAGATTTTTAAATTGAGCAAGATTGGTTCAGTTTACAAATTCAAATTTGAATTTGAACTCTCCCTCGATTATTCCTCGGAATAAATAGTATATGAGCCCCGAAATTCTCCAAATTTGAAACTTAAGCTCTTGAATACATGAGGAATGCATCAGTGAATTCACTTGGATGCATTTAGATAATCTGATCATGAATCCTTTTAAACGATTCAAATTGTGTTTAAATTTCCCTCATCTTCTACGTGTAAAGGATGTGCATGTGAGCGAGATTTGGGGAGTGAAATTCTTTCCTCATGTTAACATGTGTTAATCATGGGCTAAAGAAAATTTTTAACTCCCTCACATGTCCATTTTTGAGTTCATCATTTCATGTGAAACAAACTCAACCTATACCTTTGCCTTAACATTGTTTCATAAGTTGAAATCAAACTTTACAAAAGTTAGGGCTGTTACATCCCCCCCTTAAAAGAATCTCGTCCCGAGAATATAAAAAGAAAGAGGAAGGAAGAAAAACTACTGGACATATGGTACAAACTAGTCGGAAAAATTTAAACGGAGAAAGTCCTCGCTTTACCATGTGGCTTCATCAGCGGTGTGATTGCTCCACAAGACTTTGTAAAATCGCAATGTCCGATTTCTTGTGGCGCGAGTCTTCTCGTTGATAATCTGGATCAGACACTCAGAATAAGTGAGATCCGGTTGAAGATCCTTTATGTTTTCCATATGAACTGCAGCTGGGTACTTGAGACATTTTTGCAGCTGAGAGACGTGGAAAACATTATGAATACCTGAAAAAGATCAATCCCGTAGACTACTCTCTCGCCGGATTCACACCAATTCAGTGGTGTGCGGCACTTCCGGCCATAAAGAGCCTCATACGGGGCCATCTTAATGCTGGATTGATAACCGTTATTGCATGAGTAACGGTAGATGGTCATCCCAATTCTTCCCATGATTGATGACACATGCCTGTAGCATATCCTTCAGAATCTGATTTACTCTCACTGTTTGACCGTCAGTTTGCGGATGATATGCTGAACTCCGAATTAACTTAGTTCCCAACGAAGCATGTAGTTCCTCCCAAAATCTGATACGAATAATGCACCATGGTCCGAGACGATGGTGCGGGGAACCCCATGTAAACACACGATTCTTGAGATGAACAGCTCCGCATATCTCTTTGCCACATATTTAGTATGGACTGGAATAAAATGAGCTGTCTTGGTGAAACGATCGACGATTACCCAAATAGAATCATGCTTATTGCTGGTCATGGCTAAACCAACGATGAAGTCCATACTTATGTCTTCCCACTTCCATGCTGGAACCTTCAGCGGTTGAAGTGGTCCGACTTTTCGCATATGATCGGCTTTAATTCGCCCACATGTATCACACTCGGATACGTATTTTGCAATCTCTCTTTTCATCCGTGTCCACCAGTACTTAGATTTCAAATCCTGGTACACCTTGTTGCTTCCCGGATGAATGGAGTACTTGGATAAATGCGCTTCATCCAATATCTCCCTCCGCAATTTCATATTCCGGGGTACAACTATTCGGTTGTTAAACCAGAGCGTACCCGCTTCATCCTTGCGGAACATTTTTAATTCACCGCTGTCCACTCTTCTCCGGATATGAGACATACCTCTGTGTCTCTTTTGAGCCTCTAAAATCTCATCTCGGATTATAGGAATGAGAGCAAGATTAAACAGCGATCCGTAGCAAACTAAGCGCAGGCTTGGTTCTCCATCTTCATGTGCAGCCATGGCTAAATGGTGAACGTGGGCCTTCCGACTAAGTGCATCGGCAACCACATTCGCTTTGCCCGGATGGTAATGAATTTCAAGTTCATAATCCTTGATCAATTCGAGCCATCTTTGCTGCTTCATATTCTGTTCTTTCTGTGTGAAGATGTACTTCAAGCTTTTGTGGTCACTGTAGAGATGTACTAGATTGCCTAGTAAAAAATGTCTCCACATTTTCAATGCAAGGACCACAGCAGCTAGTTCAAGGTCATGCGTCGGGTAATGCTGCTCATAACCCCTGAGTTGTCGGGATCCATATGCAACCACGCGTCCTTCTTGCATCAGCACACAACCAAGGCCAATGCCGGATGCATCACAATAAACATCAAATGGTTTTGTTGTGTCCGGCTGGGCTAAAACTGGAGCTGTAGTGAGATGCTTCACTAAAGTTTGAAAATTTTGTTCACATGAATTGCTCCAATCATACTTGGTGCTTTTCTTCAACAGCTCCATCATAGGTTTAGCGATTTTGGAGAAGTTTCGAATGAATCTCCGATAATAACCCGCTAAACCTAGGAAACTCCTCACTTCATGAACAGATGTTGGAGATTTTCAATTCAGCACTTGCTCGATTTTACTTGGGTCCACAGCGATGCCTTCCGCTGAAATAATATGCCCAAGAAATGGCACTTTGCTGACCCAAAACTCACATTTACTGAACTTTGCATATAGCTTGTGATCTCTCAAACGTAGGAGTACAAAACGCAAATGTTCAGTGTGTTCTTCTTCTGACTTTGAATATACCAAGATGTCATCGATGGAAACCACGACGAACTTGTCTAACTCCGGCATGAACACTGAGTTTATGATATACATAAAATGAGCCGGAGCATTGGTCAACCCAAATGACATGACAAGATTCATAAAGCCCATATCTTGTCGAGAACGCCGTCTTCGGTACATCTTCCACCCGGATTTTTATCTGGTGATACCCAGACCAAAGATCCATCTTGGAAAATACCTTAGCACCCACTAATTGATCAAACAAAATATTGATGTACAGTAACGGATACTTATTTTTGATAGTGACAGCATTCAGTGGATGATAATCTACGCATAGTCTCAAAGTTTCGTCCTTCTTCTTCACGAAGAGTGCGGAACAGCTCCAAGGTGATGAACATGGGCATATAAAACCTTTTTCCATGAGGTCATTCAGCTGCTCCTTCAATTCTGCGAGCTCCTTCGGTGCCATTTTGTATGGTCGTCGAGGAATTGGTGCCGTTCCCAGTGCTAGTTCTATCTTGAACTCTACATCACGTTCGGGCGGCATGCCCGGTAAGTCGTCGAGAAACACATCTGGATATTCACATACCACTGGAATATCCTCAAGCTTAGGAGCTTCAATCTGATGCACTGCTGCAACTCGTTGTGATGGATCCACCAGATTCATTGTGTTGCAACCATGTATTGGGGAATTAAGTTGGACAGTCTGAGATCTGATGTCAAAGATAGATCCACAATGTGTCAACCATGACATCCCCAAAATAACATCAATCCTTTGGTCTTTGAGTATGATAAGGCTCGCAGGATAGATGTTTCCACCCAAACACAAAGGTGCCCGAGAGACCATTTGATCAGTTGATATCTTGCCCCCGGGTGAGCTGATATGAAACGGATGCTTGACTGTGCTAAATGGAAGATGATTCTTCAGCACAAAGTCTCTGCTAATAGAATTGTGGGTGGCTCCGGAGTCAAACAACACGAAAGTGGGCTGTTTATGTAAAGTGAACATGCCCGCTAAAACTGGTTCGCCTTCGGCAATGTCCTCAATAGCTGTGTAGTAAACCCGGCCAGCTTTTAAAAGACTCTTCTTTGAATGCTCAAGGTGCTTATGTGAGCGTTGGTGAGATGACATAAATTTGTGGCTTTTCTCAGCTCCACTACAGTTTCGTGCTGCAGAAATCCTCTCAGCTCTCTACTAACACGAGGTGGAGATATTATGTGCACAGCTGGTTGTGGTAGGGTCGCACGAATAACTTCTGATCGCTGCTGTTGAGTTTAAGGCTCCTAAGTGATTGACTCCAGCGTTGGTTGTGAGAGTTGCATCACAGGCTGAATTTCCTGCTGAACTGGCGAGTAATACCGCACTCGATAGTTTAGAGGAACCTCGATATCATTGTCCGGTGGTATACTCCTTTTCAGCTCCGCTTGGCAACAGAGATGCATGTCTTCTTTGATAATAGCGGCATTTACCAACTCATTGTAAACACCATTACTGAACAAGGTAACTTGTCATTAAGTTCGACATTCAAGCATCGGAAGAAAAAATCACACTTCAACGCTTCGAGTCTGCAATATGAGTAGCGTATTGCATAAAGTCTTCAAACTCTTTAAAGTACTCGTACGCACTTCTTTCTCCTAACTTTAACTCCGGAAAGTCTTGATACTTTGTTCGTAGAATTCCGAACAAATGTGACGTGCCCGGAAAACATTCCGGAATTCGTCCCACGTCACACGATGACCTTCCGGAAGAGTAGCAATATACTCTGCCCACCAAGCTCCAACGGCTCTGTGGAGTTGTTGAGCGGCAAAAAAAGGCTTTTGGTACTCATCGCACTCAAGCATCTCAAACTTGGCTTCAATACATTGGAGCCAATGAGCCGACTCCAACGGTTCTTTCACTTCCAAGAAAACCGTTGGTTGTCTTGCTAGAAAGTCCAAATAAGTGCTTGGCGGGGGATTACATTGTAGTGTATCTTGTCGGATGCTTTGTCGCACCAACAGATCGAGAGACTCAGCCAGCTTTCCTAAAATTTTCGCCAATCCAGTTGATGATGTCGGCACTTGGCATTGTGGCGAATTATTCCCGCCATGACTCGACTCACCAACCTCGCTCCTGGAATGAGTGCGATCCATACTGCAAGAGTGAGAAATTTACAGTTAAAATTCAAAGTTTAAACTCAACTTAAATTCAAAAACATTAACCATAAAAGCATCACATCAACATTGCAGCACTACACAAGCTAACCAGGGTTTCGACAATTCTGAAATATATCAAACGTGAGCAAGTTTGTCCAAACCCTTAATTCCAACAGTAGGAAAATTGATAAATAACTCAAGAAGGGAACTTATAAAAATCTAAAACATCCCTGTCCACAAAAAGTCTTAAGTTACATGGCAATGATCAATACTGTGTTCAGAATGACCAATTGGTCTTAATCCCAGAATTCGACTATGAAAATGGCAATTTATGTCTCCAGTTGAATATCAAAGTTATAGATAACTTCTATATATTTCCAACGAGTATTCATTTGCCTTCATATCCATTCTGGATCAAAATCTATGATATTTCAAACTTGACAGAAATCTGGAACAATTTTGACAGCACCTCCTTGGAAAGTGGCTGTTGTGTCCGCAAGATTTCATACAACTCAATTCCAAATCTGAAGAAACTTTGAACTACAAAGTCATAGCACATATCAGAAACTTTCCAACAGTGTCTTACTTGACCCTTAGAAATTTTTCTACAGGAAGTTATGGTCGAAATACAGAAATTACAGAAGCATTTTGTGTCTGCCCTGTTTTTGCACAGGTCACCCTCATCTGAGAATTTCATCCATTTGGAGGGTGATTCTGATTTGGAGTTCTACAGAAAAGTTGTATAAGACTTCAAAAGCTTCTAGAAATGTATCAGACACATCCGTTGGTTCAACCAAACAAAAGTTATGTCCTGTTCAAGTTCAGCAAAAATTCTGCCAAAAACAGGGAAGGTTATTCCTAAGTCTTTGTGAATGATTCTACACTCCCAATTGACTCTTAGTTCAATGTAGGAGTTTATTAACCCCTAATGGAATTCTAGACTCCAAATTTACTCTTTTCTTTGAAAACTTCCTTTTTCATGCAGTTAAGAACATATCACGGTACTAAGTTTTCTCACCAAATCAAAATCCTAACCGGCGTTATACCGGCATATATGTCTCAAGTGGTGGCACTAAATGATCACTCACTGAAGCTTTGCAATAAAGCACACCGGTGGAACACTCAAGTTCTAGGTTTTGACTTGGTGCTTTTCTAAATGACATGTTCTAATCGTGGTTAAAGTACCTGCATAAAACCACTCAATAGTCATGCACACAATGGTTTGTCATTTCAGGCAGGTCCATATCATAGTAAAAACATACGCCCCGTGTCATTGCCATACGGGTCGTCCTTGAGTCAAGCCACGTCTCAAGGTACATGATCAGGTTATTTGTCACACCCGGTTTTTCTGAAGAACAACCAAGTGAATATCACATGTATGCCAGGATCATTTTCTCATACATGTGATGACAAATAGTGAAGCATCATTTATTACAAGCCAGGTGTCGAATATAAGTAAGTCTTACATAATAAATGTCTCGATGGACAATAATAAGTTCATCACAAGTAAATAAACTAGCAGCGGAATATTATTCTTTAGGGCTCCATCACAGGTGTTGCCCGGGGGTCTTCATGAACCTAAAAACCTTCCGCGGGTCCAAAATCTTGGTCATTATACACCACCTCATTATCTTGACCTGAGCAGCAATATAAACCAACAAATATGCAAGGTTGAGTACCAACGGTACTCAGCAAGTGTGGGAAAATTATATCATGCATGGCTAGAACAAGGAGAGGTTGAACTCATGGTTAAAGCACTACGCAATTAATACCTATCACCTTAGCTTATTAAGCACCTACACTACTACACAGGTGAAATGGTTCCAATCTCCCATCCCATCATCATAATCCAATAACCATAACATCATTTCCAATGTTAAGCTCCCCGCTTAACTTCCAAAACCATCAATCCTCTAATCATGAATAAGTCCAGGCCGCTCTTAACCGTGAGCACGGCTGTCAAGACAGTTTTGACTCTGCAGAGTTTGTACCACTGTACCCACATGTAGTGATTTCATCCCCCGTTGCCGGGTGGACTAAAAGAACCTCCATTATGCCAGTGGCTACGATCCACATTCACACTTCCCAGGTGTGTGGCCAAGAGATCACTACGAAGCCTTTACAAAGGGATTCCCGACGAGCGTGGGCCCACTGAGGTTTCACCCCTAACAGCATACAAGAGGCTCCAACCCCGCTGCAGTGGCCCCCTCTTGAGCCTTGCGGTTCATATGGTAGTCCAGCTGACACCCACTTCCCGCACCATCCAACACACCCATACCACGCCGGGGATACACCCAATTAATTGGCCAAGCTGCCCCATCTCAGCATGTGGTTGGCACTGTAAAGCCGGGTTACATGCTCCATGAACCGGTCCTTAGGATCCAGGCAAGTACTAAACACAAACCCAAGTCTCGTGCACCCAGCACACAACCAAAACATCCAACTTGGCTTGATCCCTACCTCTACATAACTCACAATGTCTCATTCAAGAATATGGTAATATAAACTGATGATCTCATGTCCCAAACATCCCATTCTAAGCATGGCTAAGCATATGCATGTAGATAAATGACATGACAAAATAAATCCCAACCCAAGCTACAAGGAAACAAGGTAATGCAATTCTAGGGAAACTTTCCTAGCATGGGTTTCATATTTCATTTGACAATGCAAATAATTCTATCTACACATCCTAGCATAGGATCAAAGTGGTCAAGGACACTTGCCTCTTTCTTGCTGCTCTTGAAATGGGTAGTCCTGATCTTGGAAATTGATAGCTTGCTCTTGAACAGGTTCTACTTCATACCATCACACATAGCAAAAGAAAAACAACAATCATAAGACATAGTTCACACTTCTACTTCATACAAACCACACATTCACATTTATGAAAGTTCTTTACCATTATATGTGTTGTGGATACTCTATGTGTGTTGATTTGTGGCTTGCATACACTTTTATTTATATGTGTATGATTCCTACTTTGGTGTTCATATTTATACTCACATACTATATATATATATATATATATATATATATATATATATATATATATATATGTGTATATGTGTGTTTCAGTTTTAAATAAATTCCTTATATTAAACTACCAAGTATGTATGAAAAGTATTTTTCTTCTCCATATGTGCCTTCATAATTTCTATCAACCCTAAACTGAATTCTTTGTATTTTAGAAACTCCATTTATCATTTACTAGTTTCTATATTTTCAGATTTATATTCCTATGCATAATTGTGCATTTTATTATTAAATTAGTAATACACATTACCTAAACAGATTAGGTTCTGGTCCTAAATAATTTAATATCATATTTTGACCTTGGCTTCTGATGTATACTATTTCATAATTATTTTCCCTATTTTTCTTTAACTATTCTTTACTTAAAAATGTGTCCCTATACTATTAAATGTGAATAATAGATGAAACAGATTTATTTCAGCCCAAAAATATATTTTTATCTCACTCCAAAGTTTTCTAAGTACTGAGAAAGTTTTTAATAAATTTGACAATTATGTTTGTCCCCTTTTTTAATTTTTAAACACTAGTTACATATTCAATTTTCTAAATTAAATACTAAACAGGGCTAAAATAATGAATTCACCCCATTACAGGGTCTATAATATTATTTTCATAATTTCCAGGGGTCTAGCTACACTTTTCAGAGGTGTTTTTCTTAATTTCTATTAAGTCCAGGGGCTAAAACTGATTTTTAAATGAATTTACATGATTTTCTGGAGTTCCAGGGGTTAGATCTGAAGTTTCCGGGGCTAGCTCTCAATTCCAGAGAACCCCAGGGGGTAGCACGTAAGAATTCCAGTCTTTATAACGCGGGGCTGATGTGGACCGTCCGATTTTAAACCGACGGCTGAGATTATAACATCGAACCGGTACGCGGGGTTTTAAAGTCTACCGTGCGATTTAAAATAAACGGCGCACAAGCGGCCACGTCGCTCTGATCGAGCGCGGGCGGCGCTGCCGGCGGCGCACGGCGGCGGGAAGCGGCGATCTCGCCGGAAAGTTTCGGATCCTCGAGAATTCTGCCTAGAACTGTGATCTTATGGCCTAGATCGGTAGAGGGAAGGTCAGGGATCTCACCTCGGGGGTTTTCTTGAGCTCGGGGGTCCTGGAGAGTGCTCTGCGGCGAGGTCCGAGGCAAAACCACGGCGAAGCTCGTCGGAGCTGGATTTGCACCGTAAGTCTTCGGGTTTTCTGCACCTGCAAAGTTCCCCGGAGGCGGTGGATCATGACCAGCGAGTTAGATCAGAGTTTCCGAGCTTAGATCGGCCAGAATTCACCGGCGAAGTCTCGGTGCTCACCGGAGTGAAAATCGGCGATCGCGTGGGAAAAACTGATCGGATCGGTTGTTTTTATAGCCGGGGGAGGGCGGTGGTTCTGTTGTGATCGAGTTGGAGTCCGCTGGGACCGGAATTCGCCTGCGGGGACGGGTTTCCCGATCGGTTGCGATCGCGCGCGCGCGGGGGAAAGAAGTCCGGGGTCGCGGGGCTCGGGTTAGGGATGACATGCGGGTCCCACCCATCAGCGGGAGGCAGCGCGGCGCGCGCGGGGGCGGGCTGGCGCGGGGTTTGCTGGGCCGGCTGGGGTTTCGGCCCACTGGCCAGTTTTTTTTCCCGATTTCCTTTTTCTTTTTCCATTTCTTTTCTGTTTTGGGTACAATTTGAATTCCAGTTTGAATTTGAATTTTTGCAAAACATGCAACACGTCCAAAAATTTCTAAATTCCCCTCTGAACATGGTTTAGGGTTTTAAATCAGAATTTGGGCTTTGACTAAAAATTTGGGGTGTTACATTATTCACCACCCGACAGGGGCTCCAAACCTTTGCAATAAAGCACACCGGTGGAACAGCGCTTTCATAAGCCTCATAGGACATGAAGAGGCCTAGAGAACATACTTCGTGTTACAAACCACACGATGGGGTCTCCTCCTCTTGCCCCTGGGTTTGCGTGCTGGAGGCTAGTGCATTTCATATGTCTCTAAGACATGAAGAGTCTTAGAAAACATATTCACTTCATGTCTATTGCTGAACAGGACATCCCACACTACTTTCCTCGTATGGGAAAGCTACCCGAAATTGATCTGCTTTTGGTGGCGTTCCTTACCATGCTTACCTCCATATAGATGCGTCGTTATAGAATCAAAATAGTGAATAATAACACACTGTCAGCTTGCCACCTTAAGTAACTATGCTATTAATAGTCCTTATGTGGGCATACTATACGTTCCTCACTCGTATACTTCTAAGTTTTCGAAAATATGCTCCTTTCTTGCGTGCTATTCCCAATGCAGCTCTGATACCATGCTTCCGCGGCCCTGCCTCGGGTCTGCGCTTCAGGAATCGCATTGGGTGGTGTCATGCGATGCGGCACCCAACAGCATGCACGAAAAGACGGTAAAACATAGGAAATGCTTTATTACTCAACATAAGCTCTTTTACAACATAATGTACACACGCAGCAGAACATAAAAACTGGACATCTACTCACTCCCGACCCTAACTACGCCGAAGGGAAGTCGTTCAGCCCGTGAACGCTTCCTATTAGCTTCACCAAAGTAAGGCAGCGGCTAGGTTTCCGGTGAGTTAAACGAACCATGAGGTTCGAGGTCTCACCGAACAACCATCTTCATAGCAGGCATCCTGCTACCTGTAAAAACAACTACGAAGCAACTGTGAGCACTAAGGCTCAACAAGTCTTAACCATCAATCCTAAACATGTAACTCTACATGCAAGAGTATTAAGAAGATAGGAATGTGAACTTTGCAAAATAAAGCCCATGCTAAACTTGATCCTTATATTCAGATTCTTATAGCATTCATTTTAGTGGTCCTCACGCCTCACAACACCGGAAGTCCACAATCAAACAAGAAACGCTTATCCCGATGTTGCTAGCCTAAGGTGGAATAGAAATTTAGTTGGAACTATATGTACTTCAGTCAATGTTCCAATACAATGATTAAGCCATGAACAACATGTTAAGAGAATTAGTTCCTCTTCTTACTACGTCACGGCGCAGTGGGCAAGTATGCTCAATTCTCTTCCATGAGCGACGGTGATTCAAATCAATAACAACCTGGAATACACAATACATACACCCTCTCAAAAGAATCACTCTTTCTTACATTGTATTCAGCAACCTTTCACACGACACCCCGACATAGAAAAACGTTTCACGCCGAGCAGGATGGTCATCTACGCGGACACGTCAAAGTTGCCCGCTAAAGGATTTACACCTCCCGCCTTCTCAGCGCCATTCTCACGTGAAGGATGAGTTTCTATATCACGGTCCATCAAGTTACATCGGTTTCATGGTCACATACCACACTATATATCTGGTACTGCTCAATCTTGTCCAGCAGGACCGCATACGCACGGTCCTTAACCGACACGGACGGGGCTAATAACCAACCTCCACATTTGCCTTACCCTCCCAGCCCAGGCCCAATATGGTCTCATGCATTGTCACACCCATCGCAGGTCGAGACAACCTTGAGCGCTCCATCCTACAGGAACTTCCCTGTCCCCATCTCATATCCATGAGGGTGCTCTTATCTTCAACTTCTCGCGAGTAAACTCCGTTACTCGACCTTTCTCGCGAGTTTCTTTTTACTACTCGACTTCTACCGAGCTAGCTACAACATTAGCCTAGCATCTACGATGAGGCAAAGCCTATGATAACCATCTACTCAGGGATTTCGTGGTAATGCAGTTGGAGTTTCAAGCATCCTAAACTAATGCACAATATCAAGTCTAACAACATTAGATGAAAGTAAAGCAAAATTTAAAATGTTAATTAAATGCAAGCCGGGGCTTGCCTTGCTCAACGGTTTTGTTAGAGGCTTGGAGTTTGTCTTCCTCTGGAGAATCCGCCAAACTCATCACGAGATGGAGATCCTCGTTGCTGAGTTGTGTCCTCGTCGAACATCGACGTTACGTGACCTATTAAGATGCAATGCACATATATTTCAAAAGTACTTGGAAAATGCTTTAAGAACTGTTGTACAAGTTAACTCACATAAGAAGGACAAAAAACAGCTAGGTTTCTGTTGTTGGATCTACACCCTTAAAGAGGAAGAATGCTAGGTGAAAAGGGAGGTAATATTAATCACCATGCGATTAAGTCCTCATATGAACCTTGGTCCTAAATAATGGTAGCTCGAGATCCAGGGGTCAAATGAAGCTGAAAATTTAACCATGGCTTCAAGGAAAGGTATGTAGGCAGTGTGCACAATTTGAGCTCATGAAATGGCTCCATTGATCACAATAATTCCTTATGTGGTTTTAGCTAATCTGCCTATACCTCCTAGACCTTAAGCTTTCCTATGCTGACAAGTAGACTTTTGTGAACTAAAAAATGTCCTGAGTCCATAGGAATTGGTTTTACCATTTTTTCATTTTCCTACATGGAGATATGGATTTTACAAGGATTGGGGAAAAGTCTGAAAATGTTTCTGTCCTTTTTCCTATTTTTCAGAGACATAGAGAATTGACACTTCATTTGGCCAAGCAAATTAGGTCCAATGACCCTAAAATTTTTACTGGAGTTCAAGTATATTTAGAGGAAGGATCTGCCCAAAATTGGGAATTTTCCAATAAACAGAACTCCTGTAATAAATTCCCTAATCTTTTTATTAAATGAATTAATGAGCAAAATCCAGGGATTTTTATAAATATTGGGCTGCACCCCTGGATATTAATCTCTGAGAGGAATTCAACAAAATTAATTTGACAATTTTGACACTCCTACACAAAGTTGTGGCTGTTTGAATTTGAATGGAAATCTGAAAACAGTGAAAAGTACAAATCCCTGCCAGTGGGTCCCATGCCACAGCTGCGTCTTCTTCCTCGCGCCAGAGAACAGAGGGGTGGCGCCCTCTGGTGAGGGTCGCCGGAATCGCCTTCCCGGGCACCTCTCGGCCTCATACTCGCCGCCCCCCTAATTTGATCCGCTGAGTTCATTTGTGGGGTCGCCGGCCGCCGGTGATGCCCGTAAAATTGCGAGCAATTCTTCACCAAACTTTCAGATTTTTTGGCTCTAGAGCACCAGAGGAATGTTTAGAAGCTAGAAATGGAGGCTAACCGGGCCAGGAAGCGCTCCACCACATCGGCACCGTGCGGCCGACGGGGTCGGACGGTTAGCCCTAAACAAAGCTCGGGTTTTCTACCTCTACACCTAATCTCCCGGTCTAAAATTGATGTAGGAGGTGTGCTAGCTAGGGAGGAACCTCTGTGCGAAGTTTGAAGTATTAACAATACGAATTGACGTTGAATTTCACAAATCCCTACCTCGGGGTCTAGTTGCGCCGCCCGGGACGAAAACTCCAAATTCTCGCTCTGTGATCAATTGCTAGGGCTGAGTTTTGGAGAGGAGCAGCTAGGATCGCCGGTGCACCAATGGAGTGGCTCGTTTGAGATTGATCTTCTTTGGTGTGGGCTGTCCACGGTGAACGAGCTTGTTTTTTCAGTGATCACCTCGGGCGCGGCTATAACTTTGCAGTTTTAGGCGCAACCGAGCACGGGACTGTGGAGAGAAGACGCTAGCCGGCTAGAGCACGCGTGTGCGTTGATCTTTGGTGTGGGGAGCTCGATCATCTGAGACTCTGTGGCAGTGTGCGGTGGGAAAAACAGAGCGTGGGCGCCGGCGTCGTTGTTCTCGGAAGAAAGCAGAGCAAGCAACTGAGGGAGTGAGAGAGGAAGTTGCTTTGGTGCACTTGCTGCGTGAAGATCAGGCCGAGCAAAAGAGAGGAAGCAGGAGCTGGCGCCGAGAACTCGTCAGGAATGGGTTTGCGGGGAGCTGGCGCGCGCTGAGGAGGCGATGGAGTCGGTTCACTGCAGTGTGCAGTGCGAGGGCCTCACGGCCTCGATGAGACAGAATCACGCTGAGGGGTGCTACGTTGCACAGCACCGGATAACACACATAAAAGGTACAAAGCGGAAGCAAAGTTTTATTACATAAAAGAGTTTATCAACATGTTTACAATAAAATATGTTCAGTCCACACTCACGGGCGTAGACTATGCACAGAGTTCACGTTCAGCCCGTCAACGTGTTCCCTCTAGCACACACGCACACTAACACGGCGGCGTGCACGACTCCCACTCGACGGGGTTACCTTCCTGGGGGTCTGTCTCCTCTTCGGGAGCCTGCTCCTCATAACACCCTACAAAAGCTTCAAACACAAGCAGTGAGCATGATGGCTCAGCAAGTCTGACCCGTCTTTCCTATACATGAAACTTCTACATGCTGGATTACAGTGTAAATGGGAATTTAAGTTGCAAAGGACTCGCCTAAATAGTTGAACCTTACTTTCAAGTTTTAGCAGCAAGCTGTGGAGAATCTCACGCTAAGACACATAAGAGAGCCGCAATCAAACAAGAAACGCATTTCTCTCATGTGCTTTGCCCAAGGTTGAAAAGAACTTGAATTTGCTCTAAACTACAACATTTCATTAGCAACCAAGGTATAGCTTTCAATCAGCAACTTTTAACATGACTCTAGGCTGCTATTTCTACGTCACGGTACAGTGAACAAGTGGTACTCACTGACCGTGAGGGAACGGCGATTATAATCGATTTACACCTGCAGGGTTACCCGAATAACTCGTCACGTACGCCCGTACTCAACGTTGCCTATAGCATCCATCACGGATGTCGTACACAACCACCTTTCATCCGTCATCCAAATGTTAAGCCTTGTCCAATCGTCCTGAGCAAGAGGTCTCTGTGCGAGCATCTGCAGTGCCGCCAGCCAATTTACACCTCAAGCTCTCAACCTACCCTCTGAACGACCAGCTATGCCTCAACACCCAGCTACCCGAATTACATCGGTTTCCTGGTTCCCATATATCTGGTAGGTCTTCGGTACTGTCCTAGCTTGTTCAACAAGGTTTTCTTGGCCATGCATTCGGGTTTTCAAACAACACTATAATGCATAAATAAAGTGGGTACTCAAAGTAAGTTCTCAAAACAGTAAAATTTATAAAATGGTTATTGCAAACCGGAGCTTGCCTTGCTGCTGTTGGTCGTAGGCTAGCTGTTCCTCCGGAGTTATGAAGTCTAAGACTTCTGGCTCCTGCTCAACCTTAGCGACTACATGAGATAAACATATGTATATGTCAATTTGAATGCATTTGCATTTGAAGTTGAATTTGTTAAAACTGTAAGTATTGCTAGAAAGCCCAATGACTCTTAAATTTTTACTGTGGTTTGGATACGACCTAAACAGAGACTTGGCCAATTTTCATTTGCAGCAAAGCTCATTTGAGCCCTCCACAAATAATTATGTATTTGGCTTTAATTGAAGATCTTAGGGTGTTCTAGGGATTTTCATGGAGCAAGCCATGACTTTATGAAAACTAGATTTTCAGAGGGTTCTAATGGAGTTGGTTTCACTTAATTTGAATATTTCTAGTCAAAGATATGAACTAAACAATTTCAGAGAAAATCTGAAAATGTTTCTAGACATTTTCCATTTTCTCTGGAACAGTTTATTAATCACACCATTAGGTGGATCAAATGAGCTCAAATGGACCTGAAATTTTTATGGTAGCTCAGGATATCTTGGTGAACATACTAGCCAATTTCAGAATTTTCTACTAAAGGGTTCTCCAGTGAAAATTCAAAACAGTTTAAATTTGAAGAATTAATTCTGGAGAAATTGAGGTTTTCATGAAGTGAAACTTGATTTGCTGGAAAGTACTCAGAGAGCTGAATCCAACAAAATTTGGTTCACTCGATTTGCAGTTTCATAGCCAAAATTATGTTGGTTTGAAGTTTGAACTAAAATCTGAAAATCAGAAAAAGTTTAAATTGCTGCGCGTGGCACCGGGGCTACGTGTCGGCTCCTCAGCGGCTGACACACGGGGCTACGGAGTTTTATGCGTGTGGCCAGAAATGATCTGGAGCCGTAATGGATCCCCGGTTTAAATCTCGACTCTCTGACGCGTGGGGCCGGGGGCTTCTTCAACCTCCCGCCATCCTGCGCTCGGCCGCCACCCCCTCGCTGGAGTGCTCGCCGGAGGGGCTCTGCCGTGCACCAAACTCCGAGATCTTCGCCGCCTCTGCCTAATCCCGTATGGGGAACATGGTGCTGGCCTTAGCTCGACATGACAATAACCAGAACATGGACGGCGACGAGCGTCGGCTTCAGAAGAACTTCGGCCGTGTCGCCCAGACTTCCTAGCACCCCAAAGGATCAAGCAACAGGTTGTAGAGCATCAGTGCACCCTAGGGAAGGTCATCATGAACTCAAATGAGCTCGGAAATGGCCCCAACTAGTATGTCACCGTGCGACTTAGGTCGTAAATCGGAAACGCTAGCAAAACTCGAAGAACAGTGCCTATACCTTATGGTTCTCCAAATTTTCTGATCCTATGGACTCGGACGGACATCTAGAAGTAGTTCTCTAAGTTAGGTGATGAGTAGTGCAGTTTGTAGTACGAATTTTGCGAAGTGGTCCGGCGGCCTCTTTTGTACACCGGCGCAAAACCGTGAAATTCCGGTGATGGCAGCTCATGTCACGCCGCCGGAGCTTGCGGTAATGTAAGAGGGAACTATGACAAACCTCTTTGTGGTTCACAGCTCGGGAAAAGGTGGCCTGTGGTGGCCGGACGAGTTGTTCCCGTGGCGGTGGCTCGGGTTGAACCGAGGAAGAAGAAATGGCGCAGTGGAGCTCGAGGAAGGTCGGTTACGGTCTGGAACCGGTACGAGAACGTCGAGCAAGGATCGGCGAACGCGGTTGCGGCCTCAGCTCAACGTGAAAGCCACTGGTTCGACCGGCGATGGTGGAACCGAGAGCTCGAGTGTGCGGCGAGGTTCTTTCGTTCGGGAATGAAACAAGCGAGCGGTGAAAAGATCAGGGGAGCAGCCGGGCGCGAGGATAAGAGGCCGGCAACGTTGCCCGGTTGCAAAAATTCCGGAGCAGAAGGTGGTGCCGGTTCTCAGATCGGTGGCGCACTCAGCTGCAGCCCGAGAAACTGAGCGCTCGGTTGATTCAGTCGGTTGCTCACTTGAGTGACTGACAAGAGGGCCCCACTTTCAAATTTTAACCTCTGAAGTTTAATTTCCCCACTGCTCTAAACAGTAGAGACACTAATACTCTTTGCAGTTTGAATTATCCACCAAATGCCCATTTGAAATTGGTAGGATTCAAATTGTGAAGTGTTTGACTATGTTCATAGCCCATATGCAGTTTGAAATTCAAATTAGATTTGAATTTGCTTAAATTGGCTCATGTCAAGATCAACACCAAATGGAGTGCAAATTGGTGTGTGAGCTCACAAAAATGTGCTGGGTGTGAATATGAATCCCACTTTTGAATTCATAGGATGAAAGGAGTTTGAATTTGAATTTAACTTCAAACTAGCCTCTTCTAATTATACCCCAAAAATACCTCAAAAGGTTTTGGATTTGGGTGAAATTTGGCATGAGCATTCCTAGCAAGGTGTAGAAGTTTTTCATATGCTCAGCCCCTATATGATGCATGTGGGAAGTACCATTTTTGCATTTTGTGAGTTATCATCTAATGACTATGTTGATGGTGTTTACTTGCTCTTCAAATGTGTTCATAAGTTTTCCTCTCATGAGGTGTGTGTGGTGTGATGAACACTTTGAATGTGTGCAAAAACTTAGGCCCTTAGATTCCTCCCCCTTAAAATAATCTCGTCCCGAGATTATAAGGTGAAAATGAGAGAGAGGACAGTGGAAAATTACCATATGTGCGATGTGAAAAAGTCGGGGTAGTTAGCGCGAAGAAAACCTTCGCTCTCCCATGTCGCTTCATCTACGGAGTGGTTACTCCATGGAACCTTGTAGAACCACAACGTACGGTTGCGTGTGGTTTGGGCCTTTTCATCAATTATCTGAACCGGTTCCTCCCGATAAGTGAGATCTGGTTTCATTCTTCAATATCCCCCAGCTGAATGGTAGTTGATAGCTTAAGACACTTCCTCAGCTGAGAAATGTGAAAGACGTCGTGCACACTAGAGAGTGTTTCTGGTAATTTCAGCCGGTATGCAACTGATCCACATCTTTCTGTAATTTGGAATGGTCCGATGAATCAGGGTGCCAACTTTCCTCTCACCCCGAATCTGTTCACCCCATTCATTGGAGACACACGTAGATACACGTGATCACCGACTTCGAATTGCAAAGGACGTCTTCTCCGGTCCGCATACTTGTTTAGTCGGGATTGGGCGGCTTTTAAGTTTACTTGAATCAGCCGAACCTTTTCTTCCGCATTATTGACAAGATCAATCCCGAAGGTAACCCTTTCGCCAGACTCACACCGATTCAGCGGTGTGCAGCAATTTCTCCCATATAGCGTCTCGTAAGGCGCCATCTTGATACAGGCTTGGTACCCATGGTTGTGCGAGAACTCGGCCAACGGTAAGTGATCATCCCAATTCTTGCTGTGGTTGATAGCGCAAGCTCGTAGCATATCTTCTAAAATCTGATTTACCCGCTCGGTTTGCCCATCTGTCTGCGGGTGGTATGCTGAACTACGGATCAGCTTCGTCCCCAAAGAAGCATGCAACTGCTCCCAAAAACGAGACACAGATAAAGTGCTCCGATCCGAGATGATGGTGCGGGGTACGCCGTATAAGCATAGGATCCGTGAGATGTACAATTCAGCATACTTCTTGGCGTTGTGGTTGGTGTTGAGCGGGATAAAATGAGCAACTTTGGTGAGCCGGTCGACGATCACACTTAATCATGCTTCTGAAATGTGGTGGGTAAACTGACGATGAAGTCCATGCTCACATCCTCCCATTTGCAGGCAGGAACGCCCAGTGGTTGTAGCAGTCCCGGTTTTCTCATGTGGTCTACCTTCACCCTTCGGCATGTATCACACTCGGACACGTACTTTGTGGTCTCCCGCTTCATCCGTGTCCACCAAAACTTCTTTCTGAGTTCCTGATACATCTTGTTGCTGCCGAGGTGAATAGAAAACTTTGACAAGTGAGTCTCATCAAAGATTTTCTTACGCAACTCCGGGTTACGGGGTACGATGATCCGGTCCTTGAACCATAAGATGTCGCCTCCGTCTTTCCGGAAACACTTCAGCTCCCGACTGTCTACACGTCTCCGCAAATGCGACATGCCCTGGTCATGTTTCTAAGCTGCCGCTATATCCTCATAAATGGTGGGGATCAAAGCAAAGTTATAGAGAGCTCCATGTGGAATCACATTCAATGGTGGCTCGCTCTCTTCCAACTGTGTGATGGTCAGATTGTTGACGTGTGATTTGTGACTCAGCGCATCCGCCACAACGTTTGCCTTGCCGGGATGATAATGGATCTCTATTTCGTAATCCTTTATCAACTCCAACCATCTTCGTTGCCTCATGTTCAAATCCTTCTGAGTGAATATGTACTTGAGGCTTTTGTGGTGGTATATAAATGCACGAGGTTACCGAGTAGGTAATGACTCCACACTTTGAGTGCGAGTACCACGGCAGCGAGCTCTAAGTCATGAGTTGGATAATTTTTCTCATGGTTCCTGAGCTGCCATGATCTAGATCGACCACCCTTCGGTCTTGCATAAGCACACATCCGAGCCCAATGCCGGATGCATCACAGTGCACATGGAACGGTTTTGTTGTGTTTGGCTGTGCCAAAACCGGTGCTGATGTTAAGTTCTTCACTAATGCCTTGAACGCTGCTTCACATGCTGGACTCCAAACATATTTGGTAGCCTTCTTCACCAGTTCGGTCATAGGCTTGGCAATCTTCGAGAAGTTCAGAATGAACCTCTGATAATATCCCACGAGTCTGAGGAAACTCCATACCTCATGAACAGTTATCAGGGACTTCCAATTCAGCACTTGTGTGATCTTACTCGGGTCTACAGCGATGCCCTCTGCTGAAATAATATGTCCAAGAAAAGGCACTTGCGATATCCAGAATTCGCACTTGCTGAATTTCACGTATAGCTTGTGATCCCGCAGCCTTTGCAAGACTATACGCAGATGCTTCACATGTTCTTCCTCCGACTTGGAATATACCAATATGTCGTCGATGAAGACCACGACAAATTTGTCCAGCTCCGGCATGAATACCGAATTCATGAAGTACATGAAGTGAGCTGGAGCGTTGGTGAGGCTGAAGGACATGACCAGGTACTCATAAAGTCCGTACCTCGTCGAGAAAGCCGTCTTCGGGATATCCTCAGCCCGTATCTTAATTTGATGGTACCCAGATTTTAACTCCATTTTGGAAAAGATCTTTGCTTCGACCAACTGATGAAACAACATATCGATCCGTGGCAACAGATACTTATTCTTGATGGTTACGGCGTTTAGTGGACGATAGTCCACGCAAAGCTGTAACGTCTCATCCTTCTTCTTCACAAACAATGCCGAACAGCCCCATGGCGAGGAGCTCGGCCTAATAAAACCCTTCTCCAGCAGGTCCGTTAACTGCGTCTTTAGTTCTGCCAATTCCTTTGGCGCCATCTTGTACGGCCATCGGGATATTGGCATCATTCCCGGTGCAAGCTCAATCTTGAACTCCACCTCTCTGTCAGGCGGCATCCCCGGTAAATCGTCCGGGAACACGTCAGAGAACTCACGGACTACCGGAATGTCTTCCAATCTGATAGTGGCGGATTGGTATACACTTGGAAGTTTTATTTCTGGACTGTCCAGAAATAATGAGTGAGACTCATGCACTTCTGAGTGTAGATGCACGACTCGGAGGACGGTGTCTAAAACAGCGCGGTGGCGGGTTAACCACGACATCCCTAAGATGACATCGACCTTCTGTCCCTCTAAAACTATGAGAGATGTAGGGTATACTCTACCCTCTAAGCATAATGGCGCTATTGGAACCATCATGCTTGCTGAAATTTTCCCACCCGGTGAACAAATCAAGTAAGGACTTATGGTGGGTAGTATTTGCAATCTGTATTTAGCAAATAAAATCTTGGCTAATGAAGCTATGTGTGGCGCCTGAATCAAATAATACTATGGTGGGATGCTAGCAGAGTTGGAACATACCCACAAGGATTGGCTCCCCCTCCAGCACGTCCTCTATGTGAGTTGGTGAACGGTGCCGAGATTAGGATTTGCCCGCAGGTCATTAGTGGGGTTCTGGGGCTGATTCCTCCCCGGAAACTGTGGTGCCACTCCGCCGCCTTGCCTCTCGGGACAGTTGTTGGCGAAGTGCCTTGGGCGACCGCATTTGAAGCATGCGGTTGACGACTGGCCCGTGCTTGGGGGATGAAAGCCCGGCGTGCGTTTCTGAGGTGCAAATGCACGCGGCATCATCCACTGCTGCTGTTGTTGTTGCGGAAGTGGTGCTGGTAGTGCCGGCCGGAACGCCGGTGGAGAATATGGCCGACTGCGGAATGGCATCGGCCTCTGTGGTGGCTGCCAGCATTGACCCGATGGTGAGTGATACACCATCCGGAATTTCTGAGAAGGACCACCTCCCTCTCCGCTGCTCTGTGGCGCGCTTTGCTTCGTCTCCGCCACCGCTAACTCCTTGCTGGAGTCCTCCTGAACAATCGCAGCATCAATAATGTTGTTGAGGCTGCCGTGATTGAACATTGCCAACTTGTCCTTCAGGAGCGGATGAAGCCCCAGGTAAAAGTGATCCCGCCGCTTCTCATGGGTATCAGCGTGATATAAAGCGTAGAGCGCGAGATTGTTGAACGCCCTGGAGTATTCCAGCACGTTCCTGCTGCCTTGCTGCAGGCGAAGGAACTCCTGCGTCTTCCTTTTCATTAGACCCAGCGGTATGTGATAGGCCCTAAAGGCCGTCCGGAACTCTGCCCAGGTCATTACTCACTCGGTGGGTTGCGAGGCACGGACGTTTGCCCACCAAGCGCTCACGGACCCTTGAAGCTGCTTGGCCACAAACTGAGCCTTGCGCTGCTCACTCACTTGGAGCAGTCCGAATTTCATCTCCATCATGCGGAGCCAGTCGTTCGCATCGAGGGGTTCATCCACCCTTTAGAATACCGGCAGATGAGTAGCCAGAAAGTTGTAGTAGGATCTTTGTTTGCGCTCCTCACGGTCTTGACGCCTCTCTGGTCGAGACGTATTCGCAATAAAGAGTTTGCAGCAACTCCGTGTGCTGCTGATGTGAACCCGCCATGGCTGCAATGATGTCGGCCAATGCAACCGTTGGTGGTGGCGGTGGCAGTTGTTGCTGTCCCGAGGAATCCTCAGGAGGCTGTTGGGAGGCATCCCCCCCTGACTAGAACCCCCAACTTCCGGATTGGCACGAGTGCGAGCCATTATGAAATTCAAAACAGCAACAATCAGCACATGTCATTCTTAAAATTCCATATAAAACAGTAGGTATTTGAAGTGACACATGGATAACTTGCACAACATTCACATACATTGATAAATCATAAACTTTATACAAGATACATTATTCTCGGATCCCCAAGAAGTCGTGCTCATGTCGTCACTACCTATACACATGCTACTATCTACATGACATGTCACCATTTACAAAAGTTTTTACACACCACCCTCGCTGCCCTACTTGGCAACGGTAACTCACTACTCGGAGTAGAACTTGACCTCCTGTGGGTCGTCTTCCTCCGCTACCTCTGCTAGTGGCTCAGGGTCCATGACCTCCTCTTCTAGTTCAGGTTCCCACATCGCCGGGATACCCAAAACCACGGGTACGGCACCTACCATTGGTAGGCCCACTACCGGAGGTACGAGGTCTTGCAATGCGTGCACCTCGTCAATGGCCTAGTTGTAGTACTCTTTCCAGCCCTGGCTCTCCTAATGGCGTCATCACGCTCTTGAGTGAGGAGCTCATTTTGCTTGGTCAAGGCCTGCACTTGCTGCTGCAAAGCCGTGATGTCGACGCGGCTTTTCTTCTTCGCCTTCTTCAGACAACGCAACTGATTGTGTTGTTCGTTAAGTCGCTTTATCGTCGGAAGGAGAACCGTGACACCCGGTTCCAAAAATGAACCAAGTGAACGCATGTGTGTCCAAAATGTTCATCACACATACACATGTAATCCACAAACTGAATTCAGAATATAACAACGAATAAATAGTGTTTAAGTACTTTATTACAATGACTCCATGTCTCACTCTAACTTATTCTTGCAGCGGAAGACTCTAAACGACAGCGGAAATAACTAAAGACAGCAGGCTCCATCTTCAACTCCACAGGCATGTTGACGGTAGTGCACATGCCTAGTACTCCACATATTCCTCGAAGTACTCTTCTCCTGTTGTTGTTGTTGTATATTTGGGAATGCAAGGATGAGTACATGTTGTACTCAGCAAGTGTGGGAAAAGTATGACATGTAGCTTACAACAAGGTAGGCAATAAAAAGGCTCATTGCAGCAAGCAAACTCTATTTCACAAATATGGTAAAAACTACAACTATCTCTAGGTGAGTTCAATCCCATCATAACAAAATTAATCATCAACATTCCTTCATCATAATTCACCATCTATCATGTCTCAACCAGCCATTAATCTTTCTCAAGTTCATCTCATATTCATAAATATTCATAACCATCTCATATTCATATAACTGAAACCAAACTCATTTTCATGACCCAACACAAATCCCAAAAACAATACCCAAATGTCCATCCCAAGTTTAGGCTCTAATCATGGAAGTTGGCCAGGTGCTTGTGACCGGAAGCACAACTATCATGATAGTTTTACACTGTGTAGAGGTGGCACCACTTTACCCACAAGTTTGTGATTTCGTCACCCGTCGGCCACTAGGAAGAACCTCCATTATACCAGTACACAACCGTCGGTGTATGGCCAAGAGATCACAAAATAGCCTTTACAAAGGGGCTACTAGGATGTACGGACCCACTGAGGTTTCACCGGCAGGCTCGAATCTCCATTCTCCCATCCACAGGCCCCCTCTTGTGCCATGCAGTTCCCAGGGCAGTCCCTCTTGACTTCCATTCCCCGCGCCATCCAACGGTCCATAAAAAGCTAGCAGCACACCTAATTAGTCATCTAAGATGCACCCATATTTGGCCTTGTGGTGGCACTGTTTCCTGGCATGTGCTCGCATGAACCGGTCCTTAGATCTACGGCAAGTAAACCACCATCTCATTTAGCAACATCCACAAACCAAGCTTGCCTAGATCTCCCCAATTCCATGCTCATCAACATCATCAAGTTCTCATCATCTTTAATATCATGAGTGCAGTAGCTAACAAGTCTTATTTCAGCTTCCCGTATCCCGTAGGTTAAGCGAAGCAAAAAAGAAAAACGACCATACCCGACCCATCAACTTTCCCGGTGACAAGGATGGTTAACAAAACTAGTAAACTCCTATAAAAGGGTGTCCCATCAAGTTGACTCAAGCATACACGTTTTCGCAAACAAAAAAGTTTCAAAACATGGGATCAATATGGTCAAGGGGCACTTGCCTTGCTCCCGTGGTTCATGTTGCTCAAGCGTCTCGAAGTCTTGGTGCTGTAGTTCCTCGTAGACGGCCTTTTGAGCTTGTCCTTCTACTTACGACCACACACATACAAAATTTACAGCAATCAATAATTTCGCACAATCTTTACTCAAGATGCAATGAGGTGGATAAATGCAAATCCTATGGTGCAGTTTTATAAAACCAGTTTGTACGTGTTCTTGCATGTTTTAATGGGCTTCCATGGGGTTTTATAGTGATCAAGATTGCTGGGATCAAGTGTGGACGTGCTGATGATCTTGACACAAGATGTAGATCAATTCCACCATCAAAAATCGACCAAAATATGATATGTCCACACGCAGAAGTTTCTGCTCGAAGGGGGCGAAGAAAACGGGTGCGTAGAAACAGAGGTGACGTCGTAAGAGGGGTCACGAAGAACTACCTTACTTCTCCCTTGTGGAAGGGCCTCTCTCCTAGCAATGGCAGCAGCGGAGGATTTTCCTTGGAGAATTACGGGGCTGCGGGTAGGGCAGTATGTCGGGGGCTTCTTTTCCAGTGACGGGGAGGCGTGACGGGGCTCGACGGCGGCCAAATTCTAGCAAGGGGGGACTTGGCGACTTGGCAGCAAGGAATGGGGCTTGGCAGCAGGGGGGACGACCAAAAGAGAGAGGGGTGCAGCCAGGGGGTGGGGTTATATGTCACACCCGGTTTTTCCGAAGAACAACCAAGTGAATATCACATGTATGCCAGGATCATTTTCTCATACATGTGATGACAAATAGTGAAGCATCATTTATTACAAGCCAGGTGTCGAATATAAATAAGTCTTACATTGCAAATGTCTCGATGGACAATAATAAGTTCATCACAAGTAAATAAACTAGCAGCGGAATAATTATTCTCGTAGGCTCCATCACAGGTGTTGCCCGGGGTCTCCATGAACCTAGAAACCTTCTTCGGGTCCAAAGTCTTGATCATTATACACCACCTCACTATATTGACCTGAGAAGCAACATAAACCAACAAATATGCAAGGTTGAGTACCAATGGTACTCAGCAAGTGTGGGAAAGTTATGTCATGCATGGCTAGAACAAGGGGAGGTTGAACTCATGGTTAAAGCACTACGCAATTATTACCTACCACCTTAGCTTATTAAGCATTTACATGACTACACAGGTGAAATGGTCCCAATCTCCCATCCCATCATCATAATCAAATAACCATAATCATCATTTCCAATGTTAAGCTCCCCGCTTAACACTCACACCTTCCAAGGTCATCATACTCTAATCATGAATAAGTCCAAGCCGCTCTTGACCGTGAGCACGGCTGTCATGACAGTTTTGACTCTGCAGAGTTTGTACCACTGTACCCACATGTAGTGATTTCATCTCCCGTTGCCGGGTGGACTAAAAGAACCTCCATTATGCCAGTGGCTACGAACCACATTCACACTTCCCAGGTGTGTAGCCAGGAGATCACTATGAAGCCTTTACAAAGGGATTCCCGACGAGCGTGGGCCCACTGAGGTTTCACCCCTAACAGCATACAAGAGGCTCCAACCCCGCTGCAGTGGCCCCCTCTTGAGCCTTGCGGTTTATATGGTAGTCCAGCTGACACCTACTCCCCGCACCATCCAACACACCCATACTACGCCGGGGATACCCCTAATTAATTGGCCAAGCTGCCCCATCTCAGCATGTGGTTGGCACTGTAAAGCCAGGTTACATGCTCCATGAACCGGTCCTTAGGATCCAGGCAAGTACTAAACACAAACCCAAGTCTCGTGCACCCAGCACACAACCAAAACATCCAACTTGCCTTGATCCCTACCTCTACATAACTCACAATATCTCATTCAAGAGTATGGTAAAATAAACTGATGATCTCATATCCCAATTATCCCATTCTAAGCATGGCTAAGCATATGCATAATAATAAATGACATGATAAAATAAATCCCAACCCAAGCTACAAGGAAACAAGGTAATGCAATTCTAGGGAAACTTCCTAGCATGGGTTTCATATTTAATCTTGACAATGCAAATAATTCTATCTACACATCCTAGCATAGGATCAAAGTGGTCAAGGACACTTGCCTCCTTCCTGCTGCTCTTGAAATGGGTAGTCTTGATCTTGGAAAGGAATAACTTGCTCTTGAGCAGGTTCTACATCATACCATCACACATAGCAAAAGAAAAACAACAATCCATAAGACATAGTTCACACTTCCACTTCATACAAACCACACATTCACATGTAACAAAGCCATTCACAACTTCTATGTGTTGTGTTTACTCTATGTGTGTTGACCTTTGGCTTACATGCACTTTTAACCATGTGTATATGATTCCTACTCTTGTATTCACATTTATGCTTGCATACTTTATGTATGAGTTTCCAATTTAAATAAGTTTCCTTATATTCAATTACTACACCTTTTAGCTACCAAGTATGCATGAAAGGTATTTTCCTTCTCCATATGTGTCTTCAGAATTTCTACCAACCCTAAACTGAATTCTTTGGATTTTAGAAACTCCATTTATCATTTACTAGTTGCTATATTTTCAGATTTATTTCCTATGCCTAAATGTGAACTTTATTATGAAAATAACAAGACACCTCATCTAAACAGAATAGGTTATGATCTAAAATATTTACTAATATATTTTTGACCTTTTCCTCTGATGTAAACTATTTTACAATTATTTATCCTATTTTCTAAAACTATTCATTACTTAAAATTGTGTCCTTAAATGTGAATAATAAATTAAACAGATTCAATTAAGCCCAAAATATGTTTTTATCTCACTCCAAAGTTTTCTAAATACTGAGAAAGTTTTTAATTTAATTATGACAATATGTTTGTCCCACTTTTTAATTTTTAAACACTAGCCACATATTCAATTTCCTAATTTAAATACTAAACAGGGCTAAAAAGGTAAACTCACCCCATTACAGGGTCTATAATATTATTTTCAGAATTTCCAGGGGTCTAGCTACACTTATCAGAGGTGTTTTTCCTAATTTTTATTAAGTCTAGGGGCTAAAACTGATTTTTAAATGAATTTTCATGATTTTCTGAAGTTCTAGGGGCTAGATCAGAAGTTTCCGGGGCTAGCTCTTATTTCCCGAGAACCCCAGGGGGTAGAACGTAAGAATTCCAGTCTTTATAACGCGGGGCTGACGTGGACCGTCCGATTTTAAACCGACGGCTGAGATAATAACGCCGAACCGGTATGCGGGGGTTTAAACCCTACCGTGCGATTTAAAATAAACGGCGCACAAGAGGCCACGTCGCTCTGATCGAGCGCGGGCGGCGCTGCCGGCGGCGCATGGCGGCGGGAAGCGGCGATCTCGCCGGAGACTTTCGGGTTTTCGAGAATTCTTCCTAGAACTGTGATTTTATGGTATAGATCGGTGGAGGGGAGGTCGGGGATCTCACCTCGGGGGTTTTCTTGAGCTCGGAGGTCCTGGAAGGTGATCGGCGACGAGGTCCGAGGCGAAACCACGGCGAAGCTCGTCGGCGCTGTGTTTACACCGCAAGTCACCGAGTTTTCTGCACCTGCAAGGTTCCCCGGAGGCGGTGGATCAAGACCAGTGAGTTAGATCGGAATTTCCGAGCTTAGATCGGCCAGAATTCGCCGGAGAAGTCTCGGTTCTCACCGGAGGAAAAATCGGCGATCGCGTGGGAAAAACAGAACGAGGCCAGGGTTTTTATAGACGGGGGAAGGCGGCGGGGTGGTTTAGATCATGTCCGCATCGCCTACGAACAGAATTCAGCGGGGATACGACGAAATCCCGATCGGTTTTGATTCGGGGGCGAGGGAGTCCTGCGCGGCGCGAGGTAGACGAAGATCGGGTGGGTCCCGCCTGTCAGTGTGAGGCAGCAGCGCGCGCGGCTGCGGGCTGGCGCGGGCGCTGGCTGGGTCGGCTGGTGGGTTTCGGCCCACTGGCCGGTTTTTTCTGCTTTCTCTTTTTCTTTTTCTATTTCTTTTCTGATTTGAGTTTAATTTGAATTCCAGTTTGAATTTGAATTTTTGCAAAACATGCAACACGTCCAAAAATTTTTAAATTCCCCTCTTAACATGATTTAGGGCTTTGAATCAAAATTTTGGGGTGTTACAGCTCTACCCCCTTTAAAAGAAATCTCGTCCTCGAGATTGGTGTTTCTAAGAAAACAATTCCGGAAATTGTGCCTTGAGCTCATCTTCCCGCTCCCAGGTGGCTTCCTCTTCTGAGTGATGTTTCCACTGCACCTTGCACATCCGGATTCTTTTATTTCTGGTGAGGCGTTCCATTGTCTCCAAAATCTTGTATGGTTGCTCGGCATAAGACAAATCCTCAGCCACATCCACTTCATTCATGGGTAACACCTCTTCAGGCGTCCTCAGGAATTTCTTGAGTTGTGACACATGGAATACATCGTGCACATCCGATAGACGAGCCGGTAACTCTAGTTGATACGCCACTTCGCCTTTCCTTTCCAAAACTTGAAAGGGTCCGATGTATCGAGGTGACAACTTCCCTTTCACCTTGAACCGACGAAGTCCTCTGATAGGGGACACTTTGAGATAGACATAGTCTCCCACGTTGAAAACGAGCTCTCTTCTTCGTACATCGGCATAGCTCTTTTGGCGTGTCTGTGCTATCCTCAAGTTGTTGCGAATTTCCCTCACCTTCGTCTCGGCTTCTTGTAGCACTTCTGGACCAAACACTTTACTTTCCCCCGTTTGGTTCCAAAATAGGGGAGTTCGGCACTTCCTCCCGTACAAGGCTTCAAACGGTGACATCTTCATACTAGCTTGATAGCTGTTGTTATAGGAAAACTCCGCATACGGTAGGTTCTTGTCCCAACTCCGATTGTTTTTGAGTGCACATGCCCTTAGCATATCTTCAAGGATCTGATTGGTTCTTTCCGTCTGCCCATCCGTTTGGGGATGATAGGCAGAACTAAAGTTCAGATGGGTTCCCATGGTTTCGTGCAACTTCTGCCAGAACCTTGAGGTGAACTGTGTCCCTCGATCCGACACAATCTTCTTTGGCACTCCATGGTAACACACGATCCTTGACATGTACAGCTCTGCCAATTTGGATCCGCTGTAGCTTTCCTTCACGGGGATGAAGTGAGCTACCTTGGGTATCCTATCAATGATGACCCATATCGAATCATATCCTGATTGGGTCCTAGGCAATCCCACGATGAAATCCATGTTGATTTCTTCCCATTTCCATTCAGGCACTTTGAGTGGTTGCAATAATCCCGCGGGTCGTTGATGTTCTGCTTTCACCAACTGACATGTGTCACATAGGGCAACATGTTCCGCGACATCTCGCTTCATGCCATACCACCAATACCTGCTCTTGAGGTCCTGGTACATCTTCGTACTCCCAGGATGAATGGAATAGTCGGAATCGTGAGCCTCCTTCAAAATCAATTCACGGATCTCCTTTACTTCAGGCACGCAGATTCTCTTCCCGTGCCACACCGTACCTTGTTCATCCTCTCTGAAACCAGGAGCTTTATTTTCCTTGATGAGTTGCCTGATTTCTTGTATCTTCTCGTCATTCTTTTGACCATTGCGTATGACTTGCTCTAGTGTGGAGTCCACTTCCATGGCGATGGCTTCACCACTATTCACAAGGCACAGATTGAGCCTTATAACCTCATCCTTCAATTCTGCAGGCATGTCCTTCAAGCTCAACTTATTGACCTGCACTTTCCGACTCAAAGCATCGGCCACGACGTTTGCTCTCCCGGGATGATAGTTGATGCCCACATCAAAGTCATTGATTAGCTCTAACCATCTCCTTTGTCTGAGGTTGAGATCTGGCTGTGTGAAAATGTACTTCAAACTCTTATGATCCGTATATATCTCGGTCCTCTTCCCCATCAAATAGTGCCGCCAAATTTTCAACGCGTGTACCACTGGCTAGTTCTAGGTCATGTGTAGGATAGTTCTTCTCGTGCTTCCAAAGCTGCCGGGATGCATATGCCACGACATGCCCTTCTTGCATGAGAACACATCCCAACCCATTTCCAGAGGCATTGCAGTACACTGTGAAATTCTTCTGCATGTCTGGCATAACTAACACTGGGGCTGTTGTCAATCTCTTCTTTAGCTCCTGAAAACTCGTCTCGCACTGTGGCGTCCAGGTGAATGTGATTCCTTTCTCCAACAGTTTGGTGAGGGGTCTTGAGATCTTAGAGAATCCCTCAACAAAACCGTCGATAGTATCCAGCCAATCCCAAGAAGCTTCGAACTTCCTTGACATTTTCAGGGGTCTTCCACTTCTGGATATCCTCGATTTTGGCAGGATCTATGGAGATTCCTCCCTCCGAGATTATATGTCCTAAGAAGGGAACTCTCTTCAGCCAAAACTCACACTTGCTCAATTTGGCATATAGTTGGTGTTCTCTTAGCCTCTGCAACACCAACCTTAGATGTTTCTCATGTTCTTCTTCATCTTTGGAGAAGACGAGAATGTCATCTATGAAAACCACCACAAATTTGTCCAGATATTCCATGAATACCTTGTTCATGAGGTACATGAAGTATGCCGGGGCATTAGTTATCCCGAAAGGCATGACGGTGTATTCATACAGTCCATACCGAGATACGAAAGCTGTCTTGGGAATATCAGATTGCCTTATCTTGAGTTGGTGGTATCCCGACCTGAGATCAATTTTCGAGAACACACAAGCTCCCCTCAACTGATCAAACAAGTCTTCAATGCGAGGTAATGGGTACTTTTTCTTGATGGTTACCTCATTCAAAGCACGGTAATCCACGCATAACCTTTGGGTTCCATCTTTCTTGGGCACAAATATCACCGGAGCTCCCCATGGTGAGGAACTAGGGCGAATATACCCCTTCTCCGTCAATTCTCTCAAATGATCCTTGAGTTCTTCTAGCTGCTTGGAGTCCATCCGATAAGGTATCTTGTATATCGGGGCTGTTCCAGGCACTAGCTCAATTACAAATTCCACTTCACGATCGGGAGGCATACCTGGCAATTCTTCCGGAAAAACGTCTGGATATTCCCTGATAGTCCTGATTTCCTCAACTTTCACCTCAACTTGATTTAATTTAATGTCCCTCCTAGGCTCGTGTATCGTTATGAACTTTACTCTTGTGCCACTAGGGTGAGTTAGTTCCACCGTTCTGGTCGAACAATGAATGATTCCCTTATGTTTGGTCAACCAATCCATGCCCAAAATAATATCGATCCCTTGGGAATCTATCACTATGAGGTTAGCAGTAAACACTACCCCATTAATGTCTAGATCACCTTGGGACACACTTGTCTTGTCCTTATTTCTCCACCTGGAGAGTTTACGGCTAGCATATGGTTCATTTGTGATGTTGCTAGGTCATACTTCTTAACAAACCCTTGAGCAATAAACGAGTGGGTAGCACCAGAATCAAATAGCAGGGTTGCAAGGTGTAAATTGGCAGGAAACTTACCAACTACCACGTCGGGTGCCTCTTGTGCTTCCTCCATAGTGACGTGGTTCACCCGTCCTCTCATTACATTCTGCTGTTGTGGTTGCGCGGGCTTCTTCTTTGGGCATTTGTGAGCGTAGTGCCCCACTTCTCTGCAGCTAAAACATTGCACCCCAACCTTAGGTGCCTGGCCTTTGCTGTCTTGGGGTTGGTTTGGGGGTCCTTGTACTGCTGGTCGAGGTGGATATGCAGGGCGAGGCTGCTGCACAAACTAACGTTGCGGTTGTGCTGGTGCTGCCGGAGGCCTGTAGTTCGGGTGGTACCCTCTTGGTGCTGAGTAGGGTACCGCAGCACGGTTCGTCTGCCCTGCTGGTTGCTGCATCAGACGGGGGCGGGTGTTGCTACCCAAGGCTTGATGTGACCAACCGGCCTTCCTCTTATTCTCATTTTCCAAGGCATTTAGCTTCCTTTCTACCACAAATGCTCTGTCCACCATCTTTTGGAAGCTTTCATACTCATTTGAGGACATTGCACACTGCATCTCCGCGGTAAGTCCTTCCACGAAACAATCTTGTTTCTGCTCATCAGTCTCTATGTCTCGTGGGGCATAACGAGATAGTTGAGTAAATTTAGTGAGGTATTCCCTCACAGTCATGTTACCTTGCTGCAACCCCAAAAACTCTTTCCTCTTGTTTTTGAGTTCACCTCTTGGGATGTAATGGTTGCGGAAACTACGCTTGAACTCTTCCCAAGTGATGTTCCCAGGGTCATGATGGGCGGCCACGTAGGCGGTCCACCAATCAGCAGCAGGTTCATGCAATTGATGAGAGGCAAATAGCACCCTCTCATACCCTTGGCACTGTATGATCCTCATCTTACTTTCAATGGTCTTCAGCCAATCATCTGCCTCCAGAGGTTCAGCAGCACTTGCAAACTTTGGAGGTTGAGTTCCTAGAAACTCACTCAACCTTGGTTGGCGTGGTGCAGCTTGTGGAGGTGGAACTTGATGCAAGTTGGCCACCACTTGAGTCAAGTTCTGGATGAGCTGATTCTGATTCTCCAGCATTTGGTGGAGGGGATCAACTCCTTCACGGCGACCACCCCGGTCCTGGCCTCCAGAAAGATGAGGGTTGCATGCCTCATCGTTGTTGTTGGTGGGGTTGGCAGCACGTCCTTTTCCTCTTCCGGCCATCTGGCAGAATCAACCAATGTTAATTTGAAAGCATTTAGTATAATCTTACTACTTTCATTGGTTTGTACTTTGAAGTGTTGAGGCTTTGTTATACTTTTACGAGGGTTCACATCTCACACCGAATAAATGTACTATTATTTCATGTGGGTTCACACACCAAAGCAAAACAATCTGAAGACGAGGCTGTGGACAATTGCATCATGGCTTCCACAACTCACGTCACACACTAATCATTAACACACCATTAACTAATCGCAACGACTCGACTATTCGACATCTTACTAACTAAGGGAAGGACTCTACACTACTCGTTTTCTTGAGCTGGCTCCTCGGGATCTTCCTCATCATTTCGGCTGCCTTCTGACTCTGCTTTGGGTGGGGAGGCTGCTGGTGGAGAAGTGCGACGACGCCTGATCGCTCGGTGATCTGGGGAGTCAGGAGTCCATGTATCATTCACGGTGACACACAGTTCATTCCTATCTCCTCTTTCTCTCGCCCTTAAGTAGGCTCACAGCAACGCCTCCGTTTCCTTCAGGGTATCCCGGACATCCCGAAGCTCCTGTTGACACTCCTGCAGTCGAGTGCTGAGCATAGAAGCATCCTCCAAGCACAAGTCCATGTGCTCATGGGAAGTCCCTTGCTGCACCGGCGGGTACTTGTAATCCGTGGTACCACTCTCACGTTGGAGTACATACATGTACTCAGTCTTGTCCAGGTGGCGACGATAGATGTGACTCTGGCAGGTGATGGCCTCCCAGGTGACATCCTTCTCCGCATCGACCTGTGTCGCTCTACAAGCTGGAGAGTGGTGGATCTTAAGCAGCTGATTTTCGTGTATTATCCTCATCTCTGAACTCCATTCTTCCCTCTTCTCATGGATGGTCCTGGTGGAGTTATAGTGGATGATTAGCTTGCCCGCATTGCCGGTGGCTTTGAGCATACGCCGAAGACGGCGCAATAAGCCTCCTACTGCCAATCCGTAGGAAAGGTACGTCACCGGACGGCTCTCCTCCCTCTCGGCAAGGGCAACTACGGGAACTCTCCCTCCTGTGGACTTGCGAGCGGTGCGAATCATGCGAACCATCTAAAATAAAAAGAATTTAAAATTAGGTTAGATAAGCCCTCAAACAAAAATCCTATTTTGAATGAAATTTTGGGTAAGATGAAGAAAGTGACTCCATTAAATAACACTTTTCAACACACACCTTGTAAAATAGTTTTTAAGGAAATAGGGCCCTTAAATACGTCCATTTCTACCTAGGTCCACGTTCCTACGGGCAACCTTGGCTCTGATACCACTTCTGTCACACCCGGTTTTTCCGAAGAACAACCAAGTGAATATCACATGTATGCCAGGATCATTTTCTCATACATGTGATGACAAATAGTGAAGCATCATTTATTACAAGCCAGGTGTCGAATATAAATAAGTCTTACATCGCAAATGTCTCGATGGACAATAATAAGTTCATCACAAGTAAATAAACTAGCAGCGGAATAATTATTCTCGTAGGCTCCATCAGAGGCGTTGCCCGGGGTCTCCATGAACCTAGAAACCTTCTTCGGGTCCAAAGTCTTGATCATTATACACCACCTCATTATCTTGACCGGAGCAGCAATATAAACCAACAAATATGCAAGGTTGAGTACCAATGGTACTCAGCAAGTGTGGGAAAGTTATGTCATGCATGGCTAGAATAAGGGGAGGTTGAACTCATGGTTAAAGCACTACGCAATTATTACCTACCACCTTAGCTTATTAAGCACCTACATGACTACACAGGTGAAATGGTTCCAATCTCCCATCCCATCATCATAATCAAATAACCATAATCATCATTTCCAATGTTAAGCTCCCCGCTTAACACTCACACCCTCCAAGGTCATCATACTCTAATCATGAATAAGTCCAAGCCGCTCTTGACCGTGAGCACGGCTGTCATGACAGTTTTGACTCTGCAGAGTTTGTACCACTGTACCCACATGTAGTGATTTCATCCCCCGTTGCCGGGTGGACTAAAAGAACCTCCATTATGCCAGTGGCTACGAACCACATTCACACTTCCCAGGTGTGTAGCCAGGAGATCACTACGAAGCCTTTACAAAGGGATTCCCGACGAGCGTGGGCCCACTGAGGTTTCACCCCTAACAGCATACAAGAGGCTCCAACCCCGCTGCAGTGGCCCCCTCTTGAGCCTTGCGGTTCATATGGTAGTCCAGCTGACACCTACTCCCCGCACCATCCAACACACCCATACTACGCCGGGGATACACCTAATTAATTGGCCAAGCTGCCCCATCTCAGCATGTGGTTGGCACTGTAAAGCCAGGTTACATGCTCCATGAACCGGTCCTTAGGATCCAGGCAAGTACTAAACACAAACCCAAGTCTCGTGCACCCAGCACACAACCAAAACATCCAACTTGCCTTGATCCCTACCTCTACATAACTCACAATATCTCATTCAAGAGTATGGTAAAATAAACTGATGATCTCATATCCCAATTATCCCATTCTAAGCATGGCTAAGCATATGCATAATAATAAATGACATGATAAAATAAATCCCAACCCAAGCTACAAGGAAACAAGGTAATGCAATTCTAGGGAAACTTCCTAGCATGGGTTTCATATTTAATCTTGACAATGCAAATAATTCTATCTACACATCCTAGCATAGGATCAAAGTGGTCAAGGACATTTGCCTCCTTCCTGCTGCTCTTGAAATGGGTAGTCTTGATCTTGGAAAGGAATAACTTGCTCTTGAGCAGGTTCTACATCATACCATCACACATAGCAAAAGAAAAACAACAATCCATAAGACATAGTTCACACTTCCACTTCATACAAACCACACATTCACATGTAACAAAGCCATTCACAACTTCTATGTGTTGTGTTTACTCTATGTGTGTTGACCTTTGGCTTACATGCACTTTTAACCATGTGTATATGATTCCTACTCTTGTATTCACATTTATGCTTGCATACTTTATGTATGAGTTTCCAATTTAAATAAGTTTCCTTATATTCAATTACTACACCTTTTAGCTACCAAGTATGCATGAAAGGTATTTTCCTTCTCCATATGTGTCTTCAGAATTTCTACCAACACTAAACTGAATTCTTTGGATTTTAGAAACTCCATTTATCATTTACTAGTTGCTATATTTTCAGATTTATTTCCTATGCCTAAATGTGAACTTTATTATGAAAATAACAAGACACCTCATCTAAACAGAATAGGTTCTGATCTAAAATATTTACTAATATATTTTTGACCTTTTCCTCTGATGTAAACTATTTTACAATTATTTTCTCTATTTTCTAAAACTATTTATTACTTAAAATTGTGTCCTTAAATGTGAATAATAAATTAAACAGATTCAATTCAGCCCAAAATATGTTTTTATCTCACTCCAAAGTTTTCTAAATATTGAGAAAGTTTTTAATTTAATTATGACAATATGTTTGTCCCACTTTTTAATTTTTAAACACTAGCCACATATTCAATTTCCTAATTTAAATACTAAACAGGGCTAAAAAGGTAAACTCACCTCATTACAGGGTCTATAATATTATTTTCAGAATTTCTAGGGGTCTAGCTACACTTATCAGAGGTGTTTTTCCTAATTTTTATTAAGTCCAGGGGCTAAAACTGATTTTTAAATGAATTTTCATGATTTTCTGAAGTTCCAGGGGCTAGATCAGAAGTTTCCGGGCCTAGCTCTTATTTCCCGAGAACCCCAGGGGGTAGCACGTAAGAATTCTAGTCTTTATAACGCGGGGCTGACGTGGACCGTCCGATTTTAAACCGACGGCTGAGATTATAATGCCGAACCAGTACGCGGGGGTTTAAACCCTACCGTGCGATTTAAAATAAACGGCGCACAAGCGGCCACGTCGCTCTGATCGAGCGCGGGCGGCGCTGCCGGCGGCGCACGGCGGCGGGAAGCGGCGATCTCGCCGGAGACTTTCGGGTTTTCGAGAATTCTTCCTAGAACTGTGATTTTATGGTATAGATCGGTGGAGGGGAGGTCGGGGATCTCACCTCGGGGGTTTTCTTGAGCTCGGAGGTCCTGGAAGGTGATCGGCGACGAGGTCCGAGGCGAAACCACGGCGAAGCTCGTCGGTGCTGTGTTTACACCGCAAGTCACCGAGTTTTCTGCACCTGCAAGGTTCCCCGGAGGCGGTGGATCAAGACCAGCGAGTTAGATCGGAATTTTCGAGCTTAGATCGGCCAGAATTCGCCGGAGAAGTCTCGGTTCTCAACGGAGGAAAAATCGGCGATCGCGTGGGAAAAACAGAACGAGGCCGGGGTTTTTATAGACGGGGGAGGGCGGCGGGGTGGTTTAGATCATGTCCGCGTCGCCTACGAACAGAATTCAGTGGGGATACGACGAAATCCCGATCGGTTTTGATTCGGGGGCGAGGGAGTCCGGCGCGGCGCGAGGTAGACGAAGATCGGGTGGGTCCCGCCTGTCAGTGTGAGGCAGCAGCGCGCGCGGCTGCGGGCTGGCGCGTGCGCTGGCTGGGCCGGCTGGTGGGTTTCGGCCCACTGGCCGGTTTTTTTCTGCTTTCTCTTTTTCTTTTTCTATTTCTTTTCTGATTTGAGTTTAATTTGAATTCCAGTTTGAATTTGAATTTTTGCAAAACATGCAACACGTCCAAAAATTTTTTAATTCCCCTCTTAACATGATTTAGGGCTTTGAATCAAAATTTTGGGGTGTTACATTATATATATAAGGGGGAAAAAAGAGTCCTAGGGGTGGAAACAAAGAGTCCTAGAAGTATGGGACTCAACCAAAGAGTTCTATTGGTGGAAACAAAGAGTCCTAGAGGTAGGGGACTCAACCATAGAGTCCTAGAGGTGGGGGAAAAAGAGTCCTAGAGGTGGGGGACTTAACCAAAGAGTCCTAAAGGTGGGGGACTTAACTAAAGAGTCCTAGAAGTGGGGGACTTCACCAAAGAGTCCTAGAGGTGGGGGACTGGGGCTCCCCCCCCCCCCCTCAAGGGCTGCGTCCAAGGGGTCTCCCCCCTAATTTGGTGTGGCCAATTTGGGAGAAATTTCCCCCAAAATGTGGGGGAAATTCCCCCTAGGGAAATTTTGGGGAATTTGGGTAAAATCAGGAAAAATTGGGAAGAATTTGGGAATTTTTGGGAAGGGGGAAATTTGGGGAAAATTTGGGGTGGCTCAATTTGGCTATCTTATCTTCATTACTCTCCATTTCTATGTTCCTTTCTCCATTTCTATATTCCCTTTTTCCCTTTATATGTTTCTTTCTCCATTTCTCTGGTTCTTTCTCCATTTCTATGGTTTTTTCTCCATTTCTATGGTTCTTTCTCCATTTCTACTTCTTTTCAAATGCTTCTCTACATGAAAAATGTATGCAATGCATGGTAGTGAAATTTGAGGGTGTTACAAGAACATTACGGAGTGCGCTGTGAGCACTCTCGAAATGGTCTCAACGATTGGTGCTCTCCTTGAGCTTCACAGCAAGACAATCCATATGGACAGCTTGGCTGTCCATCACGGTCTTCCCTGCCCTCAACTGGAGGCTGAGGTTCGCCTCCGCGGGATTGTAACTTGGGCAACCCGGATATGTTGCCTCCAAGTACCTTTCCCTCCACACGTGATTAGCTCGCCCCTCCACTGGGAACAGCGCATAATGAGTGCCCTCCTTAGCTCTCACGGGTAGTTGGCAGAAACGCGACATGGTGTCACGGGCTGCCACTTGCCACATTTCCTCCGGCTGTCTACTTCTCACAGTGACAGAGAACGGCGCCCAACCGGGTGGCACAGGTCCTGCAGGAACTCCAACATGGATGTTCCACGTCTTGTTCCCCTCCTTGCCTTCTTTCTTGGCAAGGTAGTGCAGCGTCTCCACGTACCCGAAATATTGAATCATTTGCTTCAACACTTCCGGATAACCGCTGCGTTGAGAACAGTGGAATACCACCCACCCGTTCTCCAATTGTCTATCCGCTGTCATCTGTAGAAACATATTTGAAAAAGGTCAAATATTCATTTCAACAGTAAATCATCGAGTTATAACATTAAAACATGTCATTGAACTCATAAAACTTGGAAACACAATTCAAACTTAGAACAAATTTGATTGCTGGTCTGCTGCCCAAACTGACAGCCCTGACCAGTTTCTATTTCAACCTGATTTAGACCATGCTAAAGGCAAAACCAATTCTGGAGCTCAACATCAAAGTTAAAGTTAACTTGAACAGCTTTCCAGAAGGTTATTTCTTGGCCTAAGATCTGTCCTGGTTCAAATGTTATGAGATGTCAAAGTTGACAGAACTTCTGGAGTAAATTGGACAGCACCTCCCTGCTTGAGGTACTGAATTGATCCAAGAATTCCAGTTAATTCTTCATCGAATTTGACAAAACTTTCTGTCACAAAGTTGTAACATATCTCATGAATTTTAATAACTACATCATTTTCTATTTTTGGATTTTTATGAAGGAAGTTATGCTCAATTTACAGAGAGTATTTACTCTGCCCTGTTTTCTGTACAGTTTCAACTCTACTGCATCTTTTGACTTGTTAAGGGATGAAACACCTCTGGATATCAATAGAAAAGTTGTAAAGATCTTCCAAAGCTTTCCATAAATGTATCATATGACCCTAACCTCGAAAGAACTCAACCTCTAACCCCTGTTTAACTTCAGCATTATTTCAGCTGAAAACCTGGTACTCTGTCCTTAGTACCCTATAAGTTGAAAACTCGTTTACTTTGAACATCCTGATTAGGGAAAAGAGTTTAGTTAAACTTTTAATGCTCTGGACCAAAAATTTCAAGTTTTACAATGGGGTTGATAATTTAGTGGGGTGTGACATCGATGTGTCACCAGTTCATGTCGGTACTACGTTCCCCACAAAGAAAAAACTATACCGGACTTAGCTGGCTTCGTTAATTCAGTGGCACTAAACGCCTCTCACACACGTGTGCTACTCGTCTACCGATTCGTGGTCAGACTACCTGCAAATAAACCACTCAATCGTCAGGTTCGGCTGCACACCAACCCCGTTCTCAATACAGTTCATACAACCGTCCGTCATCACTCGCACGGATGTTCTCAAGCCACTCACACCTTGAGCTACGTGTTCACTAATAACAATTAGGTAAGATTTGCCCTTGCTATACACTAATAACATCCTTATATGGGCTACTAACTCGTTCCTCATCGAGTTTTTGAAAAAAGATGACCTTTTTAGTGCGTTAAACCTCAAGCAAGCTCTGATACCACGTTGCAAGGGCCTCACGGCCTCGACGAGCCAGGATCACACTAAGGGGTGCTGCGTTTCACAACAACGGATAGCACACATAAAAGGTACAAAGCGGAAGCAAAGTTTTATTACATAAAAGATTTTATGAACATGTTTACAATGAAATAGGTTCAGTCCACACTCACAGGCATAGACTACGCACAGAGTTCACGTTCAGTCCATGAATGTGTTCCCTCTAGCAACACGCACACTAACACGGCGGCGTGCACGACTCCCATTCGACGGGGTTGCCCTCTTGGGGGTCTGTCTCCTCTTTGGGAGTCTCCTCCTCATAACACCTTGCAAAAGCTTCAAACACAAGCAATGAGCACGATGGCTCAGCAAGTCGGACCCGTCTTTCCTATACATGAAGCTCTACATGCTGGATTACAGTGTAAATGGGAATGTAAGTTGCAAAGGACTTGCCTAAATAGTTGAACCTTACTTTCAAGTTTTAGCAGCAAGTTATGGAGAAACTCACGCTAAGACACATAAGAGAGCCGCAATCAAACAAGAAACACATTTCTCTCATGTGCTTTGCCCAAGGTTGAAAAGAACTTTAATTTGCTCTAAACTACAACATTTCATTAGCAACCAAGGTATAGCTTTCAATCAGCAACTTTTAACATGACTCTAGCCTGTTCTTTCTATGTCATGGTACAGTGAACAAGTGGTACTCACTGACCGCGAGGGACGGTGATTATAATCGATTTACACCTGCAGAGTTATCCGAATAACCCGTCACGTACACCCGTACCGAATGTTACCTACAGCAACCATCACGGATGTCGTACGCAACCACCTTTCATCCGTCAGTCAAATGTTGAGCCGGTCCAATCATCCCAAGCAAGAGGTCTCTGCACGCGCAACCATAGTGCCGCCAGCCGATTTACACCACAAGCTCTCAACCTGCCCTCTGAACGACCAGCTAAGCCTCAACACCTAGCTACCCGAATTACATCGGTTTCCCGGTTCCCATATATCTGGTAGGTCTTCGGTACTGTTATAGCTTGTTCAACAGGCCTGCACATGGCTCAGTCCTCAATCGACAAAAGCGGAGCTATGGCACTCAGGCCCAAAGTCCTGCTGCCATTACTCTCCGCCTGGTCTCATTTTTCTTGCCATGTGTTCCATTTGCTATCTTTTACCCGAGTAGTGTGCCTCTAGTCTATTCTCGTGAGCAGTTCCAACTACTCGACTTGTATCGAATCCTACACTATCTTAGAATTGCAGTGGCTACTCGAGGTTTACAAACCTAAACCCAAACCAGGGTTTTCTTGGCTATGCATTTGAGTTTTCAAACAAGACTCTAATGCATAAATAAAGTGGGTACTCAAAGTAAGTTCTCAAAACAGTAAAATTTATAAAATGGTTAATGCAAACCGGAGCTTGCGTTGCTGCTGTTTGTCGTAGGCTAGCTGTTCCTCCGGAGTTATGAAGTCTAAGACTTCTGGCTTCTCCTCAACCTTAGCGACTACATGAAATAAACATATGTATATGTCAATTTGAATGCATTTGCATTTGAAGTTGAATTTGTTAAGACTATAAGTATTGCTAGACATGCCCAATGACTCTGAAATTTTTACTATGATTTGGATACAACCTAATCAGAGACATGACCAATTTTTATTTGCAGCAAAGCTCATTTGAGCCCTCCACAAATAATTGTGTATTTGGCTTTAATTGGAGCTTGTAGGGTGTTCTAGGGATTTTCATGGAGCAAGCCATGACTTTATGAAAACTAGATTTTTGGAGGGTTCTAATGGAGTTTGTTTCACTTAATTTGAAGATTTCTAGTCAAAGATATGAGCTAAACAATTTCTATGAGCTAAACAATTTCAGAGAAAATCTGAAAATGTTTCTGGACATTTTCCATTTTCTCTGGAACAGTTTTATTAATCACACCATTAGGTGGATCAAATTAGCTCAAATGGATCTGAATTTTTTTGTTAGCTCAGGGATATTTTGGTTAACATACTAGCCAAATTTCAGAATTTTCCACTAAAGGGTTCTCCAGTTAAAATTCTAAACACTTTAAATTTTGAAGAATTAATTCTGGAGAAATAAAGGTTTTCATAAAGTGAAACTTGATTTGTTGGAAATTACTCAGAGAGCTGAATCGAACGAAATTTGTTTTACTTGATTTGGAGTTTTCTGGCCAAAGTTATGTGGGTTTGAAGTTTGAACTAAAATCTGAAAATCGGAAAAAGTTTAAATTGCTGCGCGTGGGACCGGGGCTACGTGTCGGCTCCTCAGCGGCTGAAACATGGGGATACGGAGTTTTACGCACGCAGCCACAAACGATCCAGAGCCGTAATAGATCCCCGGTTTAAATCTCGATACGCTGATGCGTGGGGCCGAGGGCTTCTTCAACCACTGGTTCGACCGGCGATGGTGGAACCGAGAGCTCGAGCGTGCGGCGAGGTTCTTTCGTTCCGGAACAAAACAAGCGAGCGTGAAAAGATCAGGGGAGCGGTTGGGCGCGAGTATAAGAGGCCGGCGACGTCGCCCGGTTGCAAAAATTCCGGAGCAGGAGGTGGCGCCGGTTCTCAGCTCGGTGGCGCGCTCAGCTGCAGCCCGAGAAACCAAGCACTCGGTTGATTTAGTCGGTTGCTCACTTGAGTCACTGACAAGAGGGCCCCACTTTCAAAATTTAACCTCTGAAATTTAATTTCCCCACTGCTCTAAACAGTAGAGACACTAATACCCTTTGCAATTAGAATTATCCACCAAATGCCCATTTTAAATTGGTAGGATTCAAATTGTGAAGTGCTTGACTATGTTTATAGCACATATGTAGTTTGAAATTCAAATTAGATTTGAATTTTCTTAAATTGTCTCATGTCAAGATCAACTCCCAATGGAGTGAAAATTGGTGTGTGAGCTCATAAAAATGTGCTGGGTGTGAATATGAATCCTACTTTTGAATTCATGGGATGAAAGGAGTTTGAATTTGAATTTAAGTTCAAACTAGCCTCTTCAAATTATACCCCAAAAATATCTCAAAAGGTTTTAGATTTGGGTGAAATTTGCATGAGCATTCCTAGCAAGGTGTAGAAGTATTTCATATGCTCAGCCCCTATATGATGCATGTGGGAACTACCACTTTTGCATTTTGTGAGTTATCATCTAATAACTATGTTGATGGTGTTTACTTGCTCTTCAAATGTGTTCATAAGTTTTTCTTACATGATGTGCGTGTGGTGTGATGAACACTTTGAATGTGTGCAAAAACTTAGGCCCTTACATGCAGCTGACAGATGGGCTCCACCCCCCTCAATTCCTTTTCTCTCTTTGCTTTGAGATTCCCACATAGATGTTGTTCAAATTTTGTCAAATTTGGAGGGTAGGCCAAACAAAATATGAAAAATTCAAATCTGAGCTCAGATTTTAAATGGAGCAAGATTGGTTCAGTTTCCAAATTCAAATCTGAATTTGATATCTCCCTTGATTATTCCTTAGAATGAATAGTATATGAGCCCCAAAATTCACCAAATTTGAAACTTAAGCTCTTGAATACATGAGGAATGCATTGCTGAATTCACTTGGATGCATTTAGACAATCTGATCATGAATCCTTTTATACGATTCAAATTGTGTTTAAATTTCCCTCATCTTCTACTCGTAAAGGATGTGCACATGTGCGAGATTTGGGAGTGAAATTCGTTCCTCATGTTAACATGTGTTAAGCATGGGCTAAAGATAATTTTTAACTCCCTTACATGTCCAATTTTATGTTCATCATTTCATGTGACACAAAGTCAAGCTATACCTTTTTTAACTTTGTTTCATAAGTTGAAATCAAACTTTACAAAATTTAGGGCTGTTACACGGAGCTCCTTGCGTCTAAGAAACCGTGTCCACCATAGCACCGGTGACATACGCTTCCCAATCGAAGGAGACTCCCAAATCCTGCTGTGTCGCATCAGAACCATAAGACGGGTCCTCGAAACCTACAAAAATTATTATTTATCAGATTTATCAATAACTATTAATGTTAATAATCTGAATTAAACTAACACGTACCACTGCACCAGTTGGATATCCCAACAATGTCATCTAGACGCGTAGGACGAACGTAAGACGCTGATGGCACTTTACAGAAAATAGTCTACATTAGTATGTTCAATATTTTAGTAAACGTTAAAAGTCTTCGTATATCGTACCTAGTGTCTGAACGAACGCTGGCGGTGGAGTAGTCGTCACCAGAGTGAAGAACGGCTGCTCTACGGAGGAGTCTTGATGACAAGACTCCGTGCACGACACGACAGAGACATGTGCTTCAAGGCGTCGGCGATGTACTTCTCCATTTTCTTTCAAGCCAACGCATTCTCATGTGACTGGATGTGCAAGCCTAGCTCCGCCATTTAGACCATTGCCCTCGCATCGATCTCCGCTTTCCTAAGCATCTCAATCTGCAAACGAAAAAAATTTAAATAATATGTGTTATAAGAAAACTTACGCAACTCGGAAAAGAGTAATACCAAACTTACCGCAACAAAAATGTTACGGTCCTGGTGTCTAGGGTACGTGTCGGTAGTCGACGCGACGTGTGCCTCCGGCTCTGTTGGGACGTACGTTACTCTCGTACGTGTACGAGAGACATACCATCCTAGGTACTTTGCAAAGGACTCCGCGGTGAACGGAAACACATCCGCAATTATGTCCTGGGTGCCTCTGCCCACTGTTGTACCCAAGTCTCCATGCGAGGCCAGAGAATGAGCGTAGAGAAAACCTTCTACGTGTGCCTGTGAGCAAAATATAATGTTACTCAGCGATTAAAAGTTATGTACGTTACATATAGAAATATAGGAAACTACTTAGTGTGTGTAGTAGGCGGAACTGGGAGGCCCCTAGGAACTAGGAAGACCTGCTGTCACCCGAATTATCGCATAACTCGGTGAGGGGAGTACTCCTCCACGCAGATGTTGTACACAAGAGCCTTCCGTGTCCACCACACATCCACATCTCTCGTGCACAATGACGACAACCCAGCGGGTGCACGACGCTCCACAGCCTTGTACGAATATGGAGTCCATACAATGTCGCTGTCCGCCTGTAGGCGGTTGAACAACATCTTATACTCCGGGTAACCCCTGTGCACCGTGTCATCAGCCCAAGTATGGTGCAAAACAAATGTAATTGTAACGAAGCAAATATCTATCTTAAGAATGAACATATATGTAGTAGAACTTCACTTACCCTGTGTCGAGTCCACAATGTGCCCATCATTGGTCTGTCCTCCTCGGTGTTCCCGTACAAGGCGTCACCGTAGGGGGTGACGTCCACTCTAAGCCAACCTATCAGGAACCGCTCGTACGCCCAGAGGATCAGCAACAACAGACATACAGTCAGTATCCCATCCGCCGCGACCTATGAACAATAGAAATATTAAAAGTCACTTGATTAGGACATGTCAATTTAAGAAATATTTAAACAATTTCTTGTTAGTAACTTACCTTTGTACATGCCATAAAAAGACCTCGATACATAGCTGCTAGCACAGCTGAACCCTAACTGTACTGTGGAACTGCGTGAGGGGGACTGCCCGCTATCTCTCTCGCAAAGTAAATAAGGCGTGTGTCGATCGTGTCCCTGTGTGAATCTGTGAACATGATCCACCTAAAAAGCCATAGAATATACGCATCCAAGTGTTTGAAGATAGTTTACTCATCCTCGTCCGGGTGGATGTTCTCGGGCTGAAATGAACAACAAAAAAATATCTGTATTATTACAATTATTACTCATGAAGGCATAATATACGTAACATCCAACTAAACTTACCTCGTACTGCTGCAACCAAGTCTTCGGCGGACCCTGCTCTTGTCTGTCTTGGATCGGTCTTATCGGGCCGTTCCTGTGAGTGTACCTTGGGTGAGGTACGACGGTAGAGAAACGAGCATGTAGATCCTCACGCCAGCCGTCCATGAAGTCTGTCCTATAAACTGCCTGCCCTGCGAGCGGAAGACCTAACAAGTACGACACCTCCTGCAGCATGACAGTCATCTCCCCACAAGGCATGTGGAAAGTGTGTGTCTCCGATCTCCATCGGTCCACCAACGCAGTAAGCAGGGAACGGTCTAGGTTAGTCGCGTGGACTTTTCTTTAGACCGTTCCATCATCTAGGTCTCCAACATCATACACAGTGGTAGGAGCCCCGCTGCACTCGCCTGCATTACACAATATCAAATTAATACAAAAAAATCTAACAATATTTGAACTATTTATTATAAACATTCGTACCTGTCAATCCACATATCGTCCAGTTGTAACAGTGTCTTCGGCATCCTCAGCCGCAACGTGCTAAGTTTGACTCCTCGAACACATCTCAAGTATGAGCGGTGTCGAGCATCGAACTGAGCGTCCAAGAGCTCGTAAGTGCCACTGTCACCTGTAGCCATGACTGCAGCTTTACAATATATTAACTTGTTAGTCATTGATACGTAGGGTTCATCAGTTGCTAGTAAATAAAACAACAAAATTTCTAGCTACGAAAAAATTATGAACTTATGTAACTTCTTAACTAACGATATTGTTCGTTACAACATCCGTAATACATGATGATGGTACATTGGAAGATTACAGTAAAGGAATTTGACTAAAAAACAAATCATTGTTCATACCGCCATGAGCGACGACCACGAGGATGTCTCCCGTCATTCGGATTTCCTGAAGGTCCTGCTTCTGCTGCCCTCGTAACATTACGTCGAACAAAATTCTTGTGACTATGGCCAACTTCGTTATAGTTGCTACATCTCACTTGTTGCGACGATGAGCACTCGTCCATATCATTTCTTATACGTCTCGTTTTACGCCGACCACGGGTCTGCTTCAACCTCAGATAATCAGGGCCTCTTTTAAATTCCGGTCCAGGGTAGTTGGTGAATGCACCAAAAATCTGGTAACCAAATATCTTTGCGTGCTAGGTTGTGTGCAAAGTCTCTTTCAAAAAGTACTGTGAGACATATATGGATGGAGATAATTGACTCCGACTGCAGGCAGCAATGACATGAGAACAAGGCCTATGGAGGAGCTTTGGCTTCATACATGTACATATGGCCGAGTTCTCACGAAGAACGCACTCATGCACAATCCGTTCATTCATGGCACAACATCTGCCTCTGTCTCTGCATGTGATCTCAAACATGTTCTGCGAAGTTCCAGTTTGTTTGACACTATATAAGTGAGCCTTCTTAATCTTCTCGTCCATGTAGTAATAAACAATTTTTGAGAAGACTAAATTACGATCAACCATCAATAGAGAAGCTTTTGCAAAACACTCACGAAAGTACTTCATCATTCCATTCAAGATTCCTTCAACAAAACCAACAGTGGTAAAACTCTTGACCCACGTATGCCGAAGCTATAAACCTATAGGAAACTTGCATTAATTTGTATTACTACTAAATTTATGGATAATTAAAAATAACACAAATAGTTACATACCTCGGCTAAATTAGTTGTCATAATTCCATACCTAGCATCGTGTGTGTCATATAACAACGACCATTTATCTTTGGGCTCATTATGAATCCAAAGCAAGAAACATCTGATAGATGATCCAGTCCTACGAGAAATAGTATGTTCGATTGATAGAATGGTAGAGAGTGGTTCAGAGGCGTCTTCATTACTATCCCGTCCAAGTACCTCCTCGGTTTGTTTCTTTGTGAGCTCATCAAGACGACGCCACAAAGCATTGAACTTCTTCTCTTGATTCTGATTACAGAGACGCTTAAACATGTTTATCAGTTGTTTGTTTTCGAACTGATTGTAAAAATTTGCACCCAAGTGCCTCATACACTACCTTGATTCTATATCCAGTGAAACTCGTGGGAGACAACTCTCTGCAGCCACATTTGATATTCGTTATTACCTTCAACAAACCAACGTGATGATCATGTATGACACATACATTTTCTCGGCCTTGCACTACATCAACTCTAATCCGTTTCAGAAATCATTATCAACTGTCAGCATTTTCACTCTCCACAAATGCAAAGGCCAAAGATAAAATTTGATTATCGCCATCAACTCCAATAGCTGTAAGAATTTGACCTTTGTACTTTCCGGTTAGGAACGTACCATCCATACACATAATGGGTCTACAATATCGAAATGTGTTTATGCATTGACCTAGTGAAAGGAATGCACAGTGAAGAATAAGTTTCCCAGGAAGCCGGGGGTTTGGAACATCCACGATATCCACAGTTGTGCCAACATTCTGATTTCTGATGTATGTAGTAACTTTGGAAGATTATCATAAGATGCTTCATAAGTACCAAATCTTACCTCAATAACCTTCTGTTTCGCCTTCCATGCTTTGGAATAGCTTATTGCATACTTAAAATATTGCTCAATTGTGTTGATAATAGATTTTGGCTCAAAAGAAATATTATCAACCACACGAGCATACATGTGATTTGCAACAAATTGCGATGTAAGGGCAGTATTACATTTCTCAAGATGTTGCAACTCGCACGCATGATCAATCACAATAGAACACTTCCAGAGGCCACTCCATTTCTATGCATATCCACGAACACGAAAGGGGCAAGGTGTTGATAAGCATCCGACATCATAAAGTTTATTAGTGGATCGAGAAATCTTAAATGATCTCTTCACTGAAAGGGACCAGTTTTTAACAGCATCTTGCAATGCTTCTTTACTTTTGAAAAGAGACCCCACTGTTATTGTATTGTCATGGTAATCCAACGGCAAATGGTACCCTTCAGTGACTCTTAAGTTTTCAAAATTTGGATCACTCCAAACGGCAGAGACTGGAGGTTGATCTTCATCATCGGATGAATCATATTCAGTAACGTTACTATAATCTGTATCCTCAACAACCATCTATTAAAGTATATGATCTATATGTTCTCTTTCATCTGCTTGACCAATTGCCTCACTGACAATAATATGTGTCACTTCATTATTATTTTCTTCTTCCGCATCACCACCATCATTATATTCCTTATCATCATCTTCGTCCTGCGTCTTGGCGACTACTTCCTTGGCTTCAACTCAGGTAGAGCCTTTGCAATATAAGTACGTCACACAGGTGTTCCCTTTAGCGGCAGTAGTTCTCAAAAATGTTCCTCTCTTGAAAGGTTGATAACTCCATTTATCTTCAACTCATATTCATCCTCACTCAATTTAAAAACTTTCAGCAACCATCTATAGACACTTTTAAATATCGGTTCCATTAGACTAGGTATTCCCCGATTTATGAAAGAGAGTCCTGATAGATCTACTCCACTTCAATAATAGTTAATTTGTCCATCTCCATAAAATATCTGAAATTCTACTTTGTTGGACATACCTAGCATACGTATATACGCAATTTAATAATTACAAACATAGAAGTGTAAATAAATAAAGTATAAAAAAATAAAAACAAGAATAAAAATATGCAAAATATAATATAAATATGGAAATTCAAACTACTATGTATTTAACATTACCATACAATAGTCTATTATAGAAATATAAGTACAGAAATTAAAAACATATATGTAATGTAAGGAATATAAAAACTTAGTATAAGGGGCTTATGTGTAATAATGTTAAAAATACTAAAAACTAAAATAAAACTATATTTAAACCAAACTAAACATAAATTCAAACTAACCTAAATTCTTAAATTCAAACTAAACTAAACCTAAAACTCCGAAACTAAATACCAAATAAGCTAAATTTTAAAAAATTAAAGTAACATAAAACTATATTTAAACTAAACTAAACATAAATTCAAACTAACCTAAATTTCAAAATTCAAACTAAACTAAACATAAAGGTTTGAAACTAAATCTAAACACAAAAGTTTGAAACTAAATTCATAATAAGCTAAAATTAAAAAAATACTTAAAACTACCGCGAAACTATATTTAAACTAACCTAAACATAAATTCAAGATAACCTAAAATCCAAAATTCTAACTAAACTAAACCTAAATGTCTGAAACTAAACCTAATCATAAAAGTTTGTAACTATATTCAAAATAAGATAAAATTTTAAAAAAACTTAAAAGTAACCTTAAAATATATTTAAACTAACCTAAGCATAATTTCAAACTAACCTAAATTCCAAATTTTAAACTAAACTAAACCTAAAGGTCCGAAACTAAATCTAAAAATAGAAGTCCGAATCTAAATTCAAAATAAGGTAAATCTTAAAATCAAATTATAAACTAACATAAAACTATATTTAAACTAATCTAAACCCTAAATTTTAACTAAACTAAATCCTAACACTAAATACAAACTAAAGTAAACACTAAACCCTAAAATAAAATCTAAACTACGCTCAAACTAATCTAAATATAATTGTACAATGCACAATTACGATAAGTTAATTTAAAGTAACTAGATTTAAAATTCCTAATTATATTTCATAAATTATACCTTCTACTTTTTCTTTTCTTTTTTCTTTTCTCTTTTCTTCTTTTCTTCTTTTTTCTTCTCTTCCTCTTCCTCTCCTCTCCTCTCCTCTCCTCTCCACTTTCTCTGTTGTGATTGTGTGACTGAATGGGGTGGTGTGGGGGAGGAGCCTGGGCGGGTGTATATATAACAGATCATGTCGTCCACCCCGTGGATGACAGGACACGTCGGTCCAACGGTCCCGTGACCGTTGGACCGACGTGGCTGCCACGTGGCCGGTGTCGTCCGCGCCATGGACGACACCGCGCTGTCGTCCACGGAATGGACGACAGGTTGTCCATGTGGAAAAATCGTCCACCCCATGGACGACAGGGTGGCTATTTTGGTAAAAAAATTGTTGGGATGCTATTAATATTAAATGAATATTGTACAGTGCTAAAATTAAAAAAATCCAAGATCGCCAACGCCACGGCTTAGTAATCTGTATGGCTGATCATGAAAGGATGGATGGACCCATGGTGATAAACCAAAACAGATCAGATGTAAGTTGCCACAAAAGAATGATCGACGGGTTAAGAGTTTTGTTCGTTTCACCATGATGCTTCGATTAAACTATGCATATACCGTAATTTACTATAGAAGCAACAATTCATAATCTGCAGCACAGAAGCAGTATCTCCGGTACATAGCCATACCATAGTTTTCCAAGAAAGGAAAAACAATATCCGATATGTTGTCAGACCAATGACTATAATATGTGCTCCTAACATGTTAATCATCGGGTTCAGTAAATCAGAAAGGTACATATAAACTGGACTGGCAGCAAGTGAGTCGAGTGAAAAAAAAAAGATCCTTACGCTGCGAACTGCGATGCGTGGGCGGGTCAAAAGGTTTAACGGTGTCCTGCCTTCCTTATACTTGGATCCGGGCAAGAGATGTTTACAATTTAAGTCAGAGGATCTCTGTAGTCCCGTACATCCCGGAGGTCAAAACAAGCAAGAGCTGAATAATATCCTGACGCCCCCACGGCATCCTTCACATCCACTCTAACTCGAGCTGATCCCTTCTTTAACATAGGTCCCCAGGTAGGTTAGTTAAGTGCACAAATCATCGTACAAGAAGTTTAGTACTTTCTCCATTCTTTTTTATTTAATGTTAATTTAAATATAACTAATAAACATTAAATAAAAATGAACGAAGAGAAAATTCAACAAAAAGATTCCCCATCTCCCTCACATCGATCTGTAAGTGTACATGTTTCCAAAACCATTCTTATTTTGATACAGTTCACGGTAGCTTGAATGCGGCTCGTGTTTCAGACGCTAGCTAACACACATAACAATTCAAAAATAAACTAGTGTCTTGTGACTGACGAGTGCATCTTATCTAACTTATTCCCTTATATAAAGGCTAGGGAGCAGCATTCAGGTTCAGAAGTTGCTGGTGCAATCTTCACTGTCAGGCTACTGAATAAGCCACGGCAGATTATTATTGACCCTGGGAAGTAGGTTCAGCTTTAGAAATGGTTTGTGTTGCCTTGTGCATGTGTGCAGCAGGGAAGGAAGGGATCGTAGAAAATTTCGGGCTGCTGTCCAGCTGTCGGCGTTGGTTGCTTCCCGGACCGTCGTGTCAGTATGCTGTCTGCAGGCGAACCGCGAACAGCTCCGAAGCAGATGGTACGAAGCAAAACTCCGAATGCAGCTAGTCACCTGGGTGCGATCCGTCGTGTCAGTATGCATGGCCTCCGCATCGTTATACTGTTTCCTGGTCGCCTCTAAAACAAACCAAAATGGCTGCTACTTAGTAGTAATATTTGTGATAGAGGTGGGCATAAAATCCCATAATGTGTGGGAGCTTTCAGCACTGAATATAACTTTTTTTAGGTGGGCATAAAATCTGAACTCGAACTATGGTCCCGAAAAATCCGAACCCGAACCTGAAAATCCTGAAACCAAAACTCGAAATTATTTTTCGGGTAGAGGTTTGCAAAATCCAATAACATTTCAGATATTTTTTAATGATTTCCGGTACCCGAAATACCCGATATTTAGGTTGGGTCATGCCTTTTTCGTATTTGGCCTAACGCACTCATGGTTTAGAGCTTGACTTGTATTTAATTATAATATTATAGGGTCACACTAATGTCCTTCAAATATTCTTATAAAGTTCCACTTATTTTGCTGCTAGAATGTGAATTTTTTGTTGTATTTTAGCTATTTTTAATTGTTCTATCACTATTCGGGTAATATGGGTAACCCGAACCTGAATTTTTAGTTGGGGTAGTGATTTTAGAAACTCAATTTCTTTAAAACCCAAATTTTTCGACCCAAAATTTCGGGCGGGTAATCCCAAACGGCCACCACTAATTTGTGAACACTTGATGCCGATGTTGCTCCTACCACAGACGTGGAACAGTCTGTATGCTGTACTACAGAGACAAGACATAGTATAATTATCTACAGTAGTCTTAAATTTGCATATCAAGAATCATGAACTTACTCTCTCTAGTAGAAACCTCCATATCCAAGAAGCGTTCTTTTCTCTACAGGTGAAGTGAAATTGCCTGCGAAAATTCTTCATAACCTGGGATAAAAGCGAGTTATTTTAATTTTAGCATGATTTTAACCATGTTATATTAATAGGCTGCGATTTTTGTACTCAACTAGCCACCTAACAGTCCACACTATGGACGACTAGCTGACGTGGCGGCAAATTCGTCCATGATGTGGACGATTTATCCACGTGGACCTAAAATCGTCCAAGTGTGGACGATTTGTCTAAAGGTCTCGCTTCAGCTGCTCCCGTAGCATTAATTTGAATGTAATTCTCGTAACTATCACCAAGTCTATTACAGCTACAACATCTCACTTGTAGTCACGATAAGGACCCATCCATGTCATTTCTTATATTTATGGTTTTACGACGACCATGCTTCTGTTTGAACCTCAAATAATCAGGACATCTTTTGAATTCCGGTCCTGGATCCATGGTGAATGCACCAAAAATACGGTAATCAAATATCTCAACATGTCATATTGTCTTTAAAGCCTACTTTAAGAAGTAGCGTGAGACATACATGCTTGGAGATAATTTGCTCAACTGCATGCATCAATGACATAAGAACAATGCCTATGGAGTAGATTTGACTTCATACAAGTACATACGACCGAGTTCTCACTAAGAACGCACTCATGCACCGTATGTTCATGTGTGCTAGCACGCCTGCCTCTGTCCCTACAGGTGATCTTGAACCTGTTCTGCATAGTTCCCATTTGTTTCACACTATGTAAATAAGCCTTTTTATATTCTCATCCATATAGTCAGGAATAAATTTTAAGAAAACCAAATTGGAATCACCATAAGTAGACATGCTTTTGCAAAACGATGATGAAAGTATCATTTCATTCAAGATTCCTTGAACAATACCAACTAGCGGTAAAACTCTTCACCCACCTAGGACGAAGTTGTATACCTATAGCGATATAGTATTAATTTGTAGTATTAATAAGTAAAAAGTTACCGTAATTACTTGTCATAATTCCATATCACATCTAAATTAGTTGTCATAATTCCATACCTAACATTATGTGTGTCATATAACAACGACCACTTCTCTTTCAGCTCATTATGAATCCAATGCGAGAATCATCGCATAGATGATCCTGTCCTCCGAACAATTGTATGGTCACTTGATGAAAGACTACAAAGAGGTACATAATTATCTTCATTATTATATGTCCAAGTACCTCCTGAGTTTGTTTCTTTGTTAGCGCATCAAGACAACGCCACAAAAAATTAAACCTTTTCTCTTGATTCTGACTACATAAACGCTTGAACATGTTCATAAGCAGTTTGTTCTTGATGTGACTATAAAAATTTGCACCCAAGTGTCTCATGCAACACCTTAATTCTGTATCTGGCCAAACTGGTGGGAGACCACGCTCAGCGTAGTCGTATTTGATATCTGTTATTGCATTCAACAAACCAGCATGATGGTCATGTATGACACATACATTGTCTCGACCTTGCACAACATCAACCTTAACCCGATATAGAAACCAGTACCAACTGTCAACATTTCCACTCTTAACAAATGCAAAGGCCACAGGCAAAATTTAATTCTCGCCATTAACTCTAATGGCCATAAGGATTTGACCTTTGTACTTTCTAGTTAGGAACGTACCATCCATACAAAAAATAGGCCTACAATGTTGAAATGCATTTATCCATGGACCCAATGAAAAGAATACACGGTGAAGAATCAACTTTCTAGAAAGCCTAGGATTTATAACATTCACGATGTCAACAATAGTGCTAATATTCCGACTTCTGATGGTATGCAGTAACTTTGGAAGATGAACATAAGATGCTTCATAAGTACCAAATCTAGCCTCAATAATCTTCTGTTTGGCTTTTCAAGCTTTGGAATAACTTATGGTATATTTAAAATCTTGCTCAATGGTGTTGATGATTGATTTTGGCTCAAATGAAATATTATCAACCACAAGAGCATACATGTGATTTGCAACGGACCATGATGATAGAGTTGTATTGAATTTCTCAAGATGTTGCAACTCGCAAGTATGATCAATAACAATAGAACACTTCTAAAGGGTACTGCACTTCTCTTCATATCCGCGAACACGAAACTGACAATTCGTTGATAAACATATGCCATTATAAAGTTTTTTAGTGGATCGGGAAACCATAAATGATCTCATAAGTGAAAGAGACAAGTATTTAATAACATCTTTCAATGCTTCTTTATCTTTGAAAAGAGATCACTGTTACTGCATTCTCATGGTAATCCAATGGTAAGGAATATTCTTCAGTAACTCAGAAGTTTTCATATTTTTTATTACTCCTATCGGCGGGGACTGAAGGTTGATCTTTATCATCTAATGAGTCATATTCAGGAACATTGACATACTCCATACCTTCCTCAACCACCTTGTGAACTAAGTGTTCAATATGCTCTCCTTCATCTGCTTGATCCATTGCCTCACTAACAACAGTATTTATCGCATCATCCTCATTTCTTTTCTGATCATCATCATAATCATCATCATCATCATAATCATCATCATTTCCTTCATGATCAACTTCCTCGTATGTTTCAGCAACTACCTCCTTTGCTTGTACTTTCACGAGAAGTATCAAAGGTTATCCATATTTAAGAGCCTTTGCTCCGTAAATCTGTAAAACATGTGTTCCATTTAGTTCTAGTAGTTCCTAAAAAATACCTCCCTTGAACGGCTCACAACTTCATGTATCTTCAACTCATTCATTATCACTTAATCTAAACACCTTCAACAACTTTTCGTACCCTGCAGACCAGGTACCCCGCCACGGAGGGCTGAAGACATTCCAGACCCACCTCCCTGTTGAGGCGGGCTCTGGCACGACCACGTGCCCTTTTCTCCGAACCTAGTCCCCCCGCTTAGGAGAGATCCGGCGCTGCCACATGTGCTTAGGCTCAGGGCCAGACCTCACTGCTGAGGAGGGCTCCGGAGCCGCCACGGGTCCTTGGCTCTGGGCCTGGCCTCCCCGCCGAGGCGAGGTCCGGAGTTGCCATGCGTTCCCGGGCTCCGGGCCGGACCTCCCTGTTGAGGAGGGCTCCGGAGCCGCCAGGTGTCCGTGGCCCCAGACCAGGCCTCCCCGCCGAGGCGAGGTCCGGAGCTGCCACATGTCTCTGGGCTCCGGGTTGGACCTCCCTACCGAGGAGTGCTCTGGAGCCACAACGTGTCCATGGCCCCGGACCTGGCTCCCCGTCGAGGCGAGGTCCGGAGCTGCCACATGTCCCCGGGCTCCGGGCCGGATCTCCCTGCTGAGAAGGGCTCCGGAGCCGCCATGTGTCCATGGTCCCGGACCTGGCCTCCGTGCTGAGGCGAGGTCCGGAGCTGCCACGTGTCCCTGGGCTCCGGCCGGACTTCCCAGCTGAGAGGGGCTCCGTAGCCGCCATGTGTCCATGGCCCCGGACTTGGCTTCCCCGCTGAGGCGAGGTCTAGAGCTGCCACATGTCTCTAGGCTCCAGGCCTGACCACCCCACTGAGGAGGGCTTTGGAGCTGCCACGTGTCCCACGATCCGTTGTGGGACGTGGCCCTCATGAGACCAGGAAGATGTGCGCTGTTAGGTTGCATATTCAAGATTCGTGCCATCTCTAGAAGCATGGCGCGCGGCACACGCATCCGCCTTCTCCCGTCCGCCATTAATGTGACAGGACAGGATGGCGAGGCGTGACATCGGCATAGTGCTGTCCAATGGCACAATGCTTCCCAGTAGACCGAGAGGACTCGGCGACACGACGGGCCCTTCGCCCACCATCATCAACCGCTACTCAATTAGAGGCACTCGATGTGTCAGGCAGCGCGCCTTAACTCTACCGACAGCGACATTGCATGTAGCTATAAAAACCCTAGATCATGTATAGGGTACGGACAGCCACGGGACCACCTGTCGGGCCTTGGGCCACATTGTAACTGCCACAGCCTTGAGCTATAAAAGGATCGGGGCAGCCTCTGGGCAAAGGGTTCGATCTCTGATCTCCCAACACACACACGCGCAAAGCAATACAACACTCACTCTTGTCGACGTAGGGTTTTACGCTCTGGCGGCCCGAACCACGTAAATCTTCATGTTCATCAGCCTCAATTGATGTAGCGATGTTAGCCCCTCCAAACAATGAACCTCCGCGGACTGCTCCAGTAGTTGTACCGGGGGAAGTGTCATAGCGAACACTTCGACATTTGGCGCGCCAGGTACGGAGCTTTCACGCTCCATAGACAATCGAGCGTCACCACCATGTTGAACATCCACTCCATCGCCAGCTCTTCTCGCCCCACTCGTCGTCGACTCTAGGGGAGGGACGAGGAGGCCACTTCCCGCTCTAGGGCATGTAGATCTGTCCAGCAGGTGACCAGACAGTCGCCGTGCCCACAGCGCCCACGGCTGCCACCACATAGTGGCCTTCCACCTCTACAGAGGCAACCACGCCGCCTGTTGCAAGCGCGGAGAGCGTACTGGTCGCAGCACGCACTCTGCTCCACGACCCTCCGGGTGAGGGTGCTCCCCCAGAGGCGGCAGAGCAGTGGCGCAACAACATCGACCACCTTGTCGTCAACGCCATGAACACGCCCGCCTACAGAAGGCAGCGGGCCGAGCTCTTGCAGGACCAGTCGCATACGCCGACGGTGCCTACGGTGGCCCGCGGGACGGCTATGATGCACGCGGCGACCACGGCCAGGCAGACAACAACCAACCTCAGGGTCGAGCTAGACCGGCACCGCATGAGCGAAGATGGACGCGTCACCATCGAGCGACGCCGTGAGAGGCGCCGCAACATAGAAGGCGAGTACGCCACCCCGAATGCCGTCGCTAGCAGGACGTGCAGCTTAGACCCCTGCCTCTCCAGGAGCAGGCGGGAGCTGCATGGCTGTGAGGGCCCGACCCCATCACGGGGTTGTGCCACTCGCCCGGGAATCGCATTGGTGGTGCCATGTGATGCGGCACCCAACAGCACACATATAAGAAACACGTATTACATAAATCAAATGCGGAAGCTTACAAGTATTCTTTGTAAATAATTTACATCAAATAATTATAGTGGAAGACTAGTTTATCTCACGTTTCATATCTACTAAGCACTCGAGAAGATGTCCAGCCCGCGGACTCTTCTCGCTAGCAACACGAAGTCATATGGCAGCGGCCGGGTTCTCCATGTGGAAAATGACTCGGAAGTCTCCGAGTCTCACCAGACAACCTTCTCATGAGCACCGATGTTAACCTGCAAAACCACTCTTATAGCAAGCGTGAGCACATAGGCTCAGCAAGTCTGACCCGTCTCACATAAACATGTAACTCTACATGCTAGAATTGCAATGTGTAATAGGAAATAAGTTGCAAAAGACACGCCTATTTAGTTGGCTCTTATTTTCATGTTTTAGCAGAAAGTATGTGGAAAACCTCGTGCTAAGTCACATAAGAGAGCCACAATCAAACAAGAAACGCATTTCTCTCATGTGCTTCGCCGAAGGTTGAAAAGAACTTCAATTAGATCTAAACTACATCAAGTCATTAGCAAACAAAGTACAACTTTCAATCAGCAATCATTTTAACATGAAACTAGCCTGTTCTTTCTACGTCATGGTACATTGAACAAGTGCTACTCACTGACCATGAGGGACGGTGATTATAATCGTTTTACACCTGCAAGGTTATCCGAATAACCCGTCATGTACGCCCGTACTCGATGTTGCCTACAGCAACCATCACGGACGTCGTACGCAACCACCTTTCATCCGTCAGCCAAGTGTTGAACCGGTCCTATCATCCTGAGCAAGAGGTCTCTGCACGCGCATCTGCAGTGCCGCCAGCCGATTTACACCTCAAGCTCTCAACCTACCCTCTGGACTACAAGCAATGCCTCAACAGATCGCTACCCGAATTACATCGGTTTCCCGGTTCCCATATATCCGGTAGGTCTTTGGTACTGTTCTAGCTTGTTCAATAAGCCCGCACACCGCTCGGTCCTCAACCAACACAAGCGGATCAATGGAATCCAGGCCCCAAAGTCCTGCTGCCCTTACTCTCCGCTCGGTCTTATTTTTCTTGCCATGTGTTCCATTTGCTATCTCTAACCGAGTGGTGTGCCTCTAGCCTATTCTCGCGAGCAGTTCCAACTATTCGACTTGTATTGAATCCTAAACTAATTTATCATTGCAGTGGCTACTCATGGTTTAAAAACCTAAGCCCAAAACCCTGGTTCTCTTGGCTATGCAATTGGGTTTTTAAACAAAACTCCAATGCATAATTAAAATGGATACTCAATGTAAGTTCTCAAAACAAAAAGTTATGAAACGGCTAATGCAAATCGGAGCTTGCCTGTTTTGCAGGGTAGTAGTATATAATAGAAGTAAGTAATCTTTTATCCCTTGATCCTTCTTAATTTCCTCAACTAATCCACACGTCAAGGGATGACTCCATCGAAGTCCTTCGTCGTGAGCACTATCGACATGAATATGCATAAGTTTTTATAATGCAATGTAAGGAATTAAAGACTTGAATTTCTTAAGAACAGAGGCTGTGTGGAAATGCCAAGAATGGATTTGTTGCCTCTGTTGTGCAAAGGAACATCAAGAAAACAAATCTGCCTTAGAGGTTTAATTATATCCATAGCTAAGTTCCTAATGGACATAAGAGATGAACTAACATGATTTGGATATAACTAAAGATTCTGATCTCCAATGACTTCGAAATTTTTACAGGAAGTCCTATCCTACACCGGAACTTAGCTTGCCAAATTGCAGCTAAAGTGGAAGGAAATTGTGTCTCCCATAATTCCCCTACTAATCCCTATGTTTTCTCACATACATAAGATTGGAGAACAAGGACAGGAAGATCCACGGTTTAACATGAGCTGAAAATTTACATGTGAGTTCCTGATCACATGAAAAGATTCTGGACCAAAATTTAGCATTTTTTACTGAGTGGTTTATTCAGAACAATTCCTAAAACAATTAAGCAACAAGTAATTAATTCTGAAGTAACTCACATGTTCATGCCAAAATTAGTGAACTACAATTTCAATTATAGTTCAGAGAGCCTGTATGAATTTTCTAGGATTTTTGGAGCTAAGAATTGCCCAGAACTGAATTTTCCAACTCTGGGACTTTTTCTGAAAAGTTTCAGTATTCATTTGAACACAGCAATTTGAAATCTTAATTCTCCCACACAAATCAACTCCAAATGAGCTGAAATATTTATAGGAGTTCAATAACATCCTGAGGATTATTCTGGCAAAATTTGAGGATTTTTGGATGAACCAAACTCCCTCTAAAATTCTTTTGCTAAAAAGCTTCAAAGAATTTTCCAGAATTAATTATTGACTTTTATACAAATTGGGTTGCATATTTGGATATAATTTTTCAATCTGAATATAACCCAATTTGAATCACTAAATTTGGAGGTTCCTACACAAATATATGATTTTACAAGTTTTGGGGAGAAAACTGAAAATGACTCTGTTCTATTTTTCCAATTTTCAGAACATAAAGGATGGGCACTTCATTTGGCCAAGCAAATGAGGTCCATTGCCTTGGAAATTTTTACTGGAGTTCCAGTATATTTGGAAGGATGTCCTGCCCAAAATTAGGAATTTTCCAAATAACAGAACTTCTGGAATAGATCATACAAGATTTTCCTTATATGAATTACAGAGCCAAATACAGGGATTTTCATAAATATTGGGCTGAACCGCTGGATAGTACTCTCTGAGAGGAATCCAACAAAACTTTTTTGGGAATTTTTGGGCACTCCTACACAAAGTTATGGCTATTTAAACTTTGAACTGAAATCTGAAAACTGAGAAAAGTTTAAATGTCTGCCAGTGGGTCCCATGCCAAAGTACATCTTCAACCTCGCGCCAAACAGAGTCGGGCGGGGGTGCGCGCCGGCGAGGGCCACCGGAATCACCTTCCCGGCCACTTCCCGGTCTCATACTTGCCGCCTGCCCCTATATCGACACACTGAACCCATCTGGATGGTCGACGGCGGCCGGCAATGCCCGGAAAAGGGTGCGTGACGGCGGCAGCGGCCGCTAGGGTTCCGACGAGGTCGGAAACCTTCATTCCTCCACTAAATATTCGGTTATTTAGCCCTAGAGCATCAGTGGAGTTTGGAAAACATGAAATGAAGACGCTTTGGGGCTGAAAACGTCGGCAACTACATCCTCGTCGGTGAGCTGAGGTGATTTTTACCGGCGGTGAGAAAAAATGGCTCTAACGTAGCCGATCCTCAACGGTTTCTGTTGATTCTTCTTCGAGGATGACTGCTAGGGAATGAGGAAGGCCCTGGCAAGCTTGCTCGGTCTTTGGTTAATCGTTTAACTCGTATTTCGGTTGAGACCGAGCCTTTCCCGAGTGAACTATGTTTCGGAAAACGGTAAAATTCGTTCTACCGGTGCTATCAAACGATAAATGGCCTCCAACTACGTGATCAGGACATGCAAGCGCACCTCTTTCGTGTAGAGAAGTGATGACAAAAGGATCGTAGCACGCTTTCCACAGTGGACCAAAATGACTTTCACCGGTTTCTCTTCGGTACTCGGCGGCGATCGTCGCTGTGCGAGCAACACGAGCTAGGAACTTTGGAGTTGTGGGGTAGCCCAGTAGAGCACAAGTCTGTGATGCTTTTTCGTGTGGAAAGCTTGAGCAACCATGCTCAGTTGGCTGGGCGAGGTCGGGAGGAACCGAGAGCGGCACCTGGTCTTGCGGGGAGAGAACAGAGAGAGCAGCTGAGTACGTGAGAGAAGGGAACTTTGTTGTTGCTTCACGTGTGAGGGATAAGAGCGGCGACCCGATCGGAAGAGCACCCAGGCAGGCAGCTCGCTGGCCCCTGCTCCGCTCGGTGGCGCACACTGAGCAACAGAAGGAAAGACAACGTTGGTTCACTGCAGTGTGCAGCTGACAAATGGGGTCCACACCCCCTCAAATCTTTTTTTTCTCTTTGCTTTGAGATTCCCACATAGATGTGTTCAAATTTCGCCAAATTTTGAGTGTAGGCCAAACCAAACATGAAGAACTCAAATCCAAACTCGGATTTCAAAATTGAGCATGTTTGGTTCAGTTTTCAAATTCAAATTTGAATTTGAAATCTCCCTCATTTATTACTCGGAATAAATGGTATATGAACCCTAAAACTCTCCAAATTTGAAACTTAAGCTCTTTAATACCTGAGGAATGCAGTGGTGATCTCACATATAGGCCTTTTTGAAAATCTGAACATGAATCCTTTTAAAAGATTCAAAATTGAGTTTAAATTTCCCTCCACTCTACTCATAGAGGATGTGCACATGAGTTAGATTTTTCGGAGTGAAAGTGTCCCTATGTTAACATGTGTCAAGCTTAGGCCAAAGAAAATTTTAACTCCCCAGCATGTCCATTTTTGTGTTCATCATTTCATGTGACACAAACTCAAGTTATTCCTTTGCCTTAACTTTGTTTCATAAGTTGAAATCAAACTTTACAAAAGTCAGGGCTGTTATATTCCTCCCCCCTTAAAAGAATCTCGTCCCGAGATTATAAGGTAAAAATGAGAGAGAGGATGGTGAAAAATTATGGGATGTGCGACATCTAAAGTCCGGATAGTTGGCGCGAAGAAATCCTTCGCTCTCCCATGTCGGTTCATCCTTGGAGTGATTACTCCATAAAACTTTATAGAACCACAACGTACGGTCGCGTGTGGTTTGGTCCTTTATCTCGATGATCCGAACCGGTCCCTCCTGATACATGAGATCCGGTTTTAGTTCCTCGATATTCCGCAGCTGAACAGTGGTTGAAAGCTTGAGGCACTTCCTCAGCTGAGAAATATGGAAGACATCGTGCAACCGGAGAGTGTCGCTGGTAATTCTAGCCTATATGCAACTTATCCACATCTTTACAGAATCTGGAATGGACCCATGAATCGGGGTGCCAACTTTCCTCTCACCTCGAATCTGTTCACGCCCTTCATTGGAGATACACGTAGATACACGTAGACCATTACGCTTGCTGAAATCTTCCCACCCGGTGAACAAATTAAATATGGACTATCGGTGGGTAGTATTGGCAAACTGTGTTTAACAATGAAAGCTTGGCTAATAAAATTATGCGTGGCGCCTGAGTCAAACAGTACTATAGCGGGATGCTGGTGGAGTTGGAACATACTCGCAAGGATTGGCTCGCCCTCCGGCACGTCCTCAATGGCAAGTTGGTGGACAGTGCCGGGCCTAGGGTTTGCCCGCCGCGCATTAGTAGGGTTCCGGGGTTGATTCCTCCCCGGAAACTGTGGTGCCACTCCGCCGCCTTGCCTCTCCGGGCAACTGCTCGCGAAGTGTCCTGGACGACCACACTTGTAACATGTGGCCGCTGCTGGTGGAGTGCTCAGTGGACAAAAGCCCGGCATGCGTTGCTGAGGTGCAAACGCACGCGGCATCGCCAGCTGCTGCTGTTGTGGTTGCGGTGGTGCTGGCAGTGCCGGCCGGAATGCCGGTGAAGAGTACGGCCGACTGCGGAACGGCATCGACCGTTGTGGTGGTTGCCAGCGTGGACCTGATGGTGGGCGATTCACCATCCGAAACTTCTGAGAAGGACCGCCCCCTTCTCCGCTGCTTTGCGGCGCGCTTCACTTTCGCTCTGCCGCTGCCAGCTCCTTGCCGGAGTCCTCCTGAACAATCGCAGCATCAATGATGTCGTTGAGGCTGCCGCGATTGAACATCGCCAACTTGTCCTTCAGGAGCGGGTTAAGTCCCTGGTAAAAATGGTCCCGCCACTTCTCGTCAGCATTTGCGTGATATGACGCGTAAAGCGCGAGATCGTTGAACGCTCTGGAGTATTCCAGTGCGTTCCGGCTCCCTTGCTGCAGGTGTAAGAACTCCTGCATCTTCCTCTTCATTAAACCTGGCGGTATATGATAGGCCCTGAAGGCCGTCCGGAACTCCGTCAAGGTCATCACTCGGTCGGTGGGCTGTGAAGCACAGAAGTTGGCCCACCACGCGCTCGCGGATCCTTGGAGCTGCTGGACCGCGAACTGCGTCTTGCGCTGCTCGCTGAGCTGGAGCAGCCCGAACTTCATCTCTATGGCGCGGAGCCAGTTGTCCACGTCAAGTGGTTCATCCGCCCTTGAGAATACCGGGGGATGAGTTGCCAGGAAGTCGGAGTAGGAGCTCTGTTGATGCTCCTCACGGTCTTGACGTCTCTCTGGGCGAGACGTATTCACAATAAGAGTCTGCAGCAACTCTGTGTGTTGCTGATGCGAGCCCGCCATTGCCGCGACGATGTCGGCCAATGTAACCGTTGGCAGTGGCGGTGGCGGTGTTTGCTGTTGCTGTTGCTGCTGTTGCTGTTGTTGTCCCGAGGAGTCCTCGGGAGGTGGTTGGGAGATCTCTCCCCCTTGACTGGTACCCCCAACGTCAGGGTTGGCACGAGTACGCGTCATTCTGAAATTCAAAACAGCAGCAATTAGCACATGTCTTACTTAAAATTCCATAAGCAATAGTAGGTATTGAAGTGACACATGACCAATTTGCACAACATTCACATATATTGATAAAGCATAAACTTTATACAAGATACATTATTCTCGGATCTCCGAGAAGTCGTGCTCATGTCGTCACTACCTATACATACGCTACTGTCTACACGACATGTCACCGATTACAAAAGTTGGGTTACGCTACCCTGGCTGCCCTACTTGGCAACCGTAACCCCCTACTCGGAGTAGAACTCGACCTCCTGTGGGTCGTCCTCCTACGGTACCTCTGCTGGTGGTTCTGGATCTACCACCTCTTCTCCCATTCCGGGTTCTCCCATTGCTGGAAGACCCAAGACCACCGGTACGCCTAACACTGGGGGCATGAGGTCCTGCAAAGCATGCACCTCGTCCATAGCTTGGTTGTAGTCCTCTTCCCAGCCTTGTCCTTCCTCAATAGCGTCGTCCCGCTCTTGAGCAAGGTCCTCATTCTGCTGGGTTAGGGTCTGCACCAATTCTTGTAACGCCGCGATGTCGACACGGCTTTTTCTCTTCGCCTTCTTCAGACGATGCAACTGATTGTGCTGTTCATTCAGTCGCTTGATCGTCGGAAGGAGCACATTGCGGAGCGCGCTGTGAGCACTCTCGAAATGATCTCCACGGCTTGTGCTCTCCTTGAGCTTGGTGGCGAGATGCTCCGTATGAACAGCTTGGCTGTCCATCACGGTGTTTCCCGCCCTCATCTGGAGGCTGAGATTTGCCTCCGCGGGGTTGTACCTTGGGCAACTCGGGTCCGTTGCCCCCAGGTACCTCTCTTCCCACACATGCTGTGCTCATCCCTCAACCGGAACGAGTGCGTATGGAGTGCCCTCCATAGCCTGCACGTGTAGTTGGCAGAAACGTGACATAGTGTCACGGGCTGCCACTTGCCACATCCCTTCCGGTTGTCTTCCTCTCACCGTGACGGTGAATGGCACCCAACCGGGTGGCGTAAGTCCTGCAGGGACTTTGACATGGATTGTCCACGTCTTGTTCCCCTCTTCGCCTTCTTCCTTGGCGAAGTATTGCGGCATCAGGTTGTACCCGAAATATTGGAGCATTTGCCACAATGCTTCCGGGTAGCCGCTACGGTGAGAACAGTGGGACATCACCCACCCGTTCTCCAGTTGCTTATCTGCTGTCATCTGTAAAAATATATTTGAGAAATGTCAAATATTTATTTAAACAGTAAACCGCTGAGTTATAACATAAAACATGTCATTGAACCCGTAAAATTTGGAAACATAGTTCAAATTTTAAACAAATTTGACTGCTGATCTGCTGTTCCCATGACAGCCCTGACCAGTTTTCATTTGAACCTGATTTAGGCCATGTTAAATGCAAAACCAGTTCTGGAGCTCAACATCAAAGTTAAGGCTAACTTCAATAGCTGTCCAGAAAGTATTTGCTTGGCCTAAGATCTATCCTGGTTCAAAAGTTATGTGATGTCAAAGTTAGCAGAATTCCTGGAGAAAATTGGACACCACCTCCTTGCTTTAGGTACTGATTTGATCCAAGAATCCCAGTTAATTATGTTCCTAATCTGACAAAACTTTCTGTTACAAAGTTGTAACCCATCTCATAAGATTTCCAGAACTACCTCATTTTCTATTTTTGAATTTTTAAGCAGGAAGTTATGCTTAATTTACAGAGAGTTTACAGAGAGTCTTTGCTCTGCCCTGTTTTCTGGACAGTTTCAACTCTACTGCATTTTTCGATTGGTTAAGTGATGAAACACCTCTGGACCTCAACAGAAGAGTTGTAAAGCTCTTCCAACTCTTTCCATAAATGTATCATACAACCCCAACCTCGAAAGAACTCAGCCTCTAACCTCTGATTAACTTCAGCCTTGATTCAGCTGAAAACAGAGTGCTCTGTCCTTGACAACCTATAAGTTGAAAACCTTGTTAACTTTGAATATCCTGTTCAAGGGAAGGAGTTACATCAAGTTTTACTACTTTGGATCAAAACCTTCAAGTTTTTAAATGAAGTTGTTCATTTAATGGGGTGTGACGTCGATGCGTCACCAGATTATGTCGGTACTACGTCCTCACAAAGGAAAAACCTATACCGGACTTAGCCGGCTTCGTTAGTTCAGTGGCACTACTCGTCACTCACACACGGATGCTACACGTCTACCGTTTCGTGGTCAGGCTACCTGCAGAAACTCAAACAATCATCAGACTCGGCTGCACACTGAGCCCGGAATCCATATAGTTAGTACACCCGGCCGTCATCACTCGCCCGGATGTTCTCAAGCCAAACACGCCTTGAGTTACATGTTCACGTTTCAGACCACGTGACGGGGTCTCCCAAATTGCACCACGCACGCCAGGGACAGACGTTGCTCGAATACCCCAAACGACATGAAGAGTCGTAGAGGATATCAAAGCGGGTCGGGTTACCTGCCACCCGTGGGGCTCCACCCTTCAGCTTGTGCGCACTGGTGGACAGCGCTTACGTGTACCCCCCAAGACATAAACGTCCCGAGATACACGATTTTCCGACATAACAAATAGGTTAATATGCCACTTTCTATATGCTAATAACATCCTTATACGGGCTACTAACTCGTTCCTCACTGGATTTTTGAAAAAGAAGACCTTTGTACTGTGTTAAACCTCAAGCGAGCTCTGATACCACGCTGACACGACCCCATTGGTCCTGTTGAGCCAGGATCACGCTGAGGGGTGCTGCGTTGCACAGCACCGTATAACACACGTCAAAGGTACAAAGCGGAAGCGAAATTTTTATTACATAAACAAGTTATGAACATGTTTACATCAAAATAAGTTCAGTCTACACTCGCGGGCGTAGACTAAGCATCAAGTGCATGTTCAGCCCTTGAACACATCCTTGCTAGTACACACGCACACTAACTCTGCGGCGTGCACGACTCCCACTCGACGGGGTTCCCCTCCTGGGGTTCCGTCTCCTCTTCGGGAGTCCCTTCCTCATAGAACCCTGCAAAAGCTTCAAACACAAGCAGTGAGCACGAAGGCTCATCAAGTCTGACCCGTCTCACCTAAACATGGAACTTCTACATGAGGGTAATGGGTTACATGAGGTAAAAATCAGTTGCAAGGACTCGCCTAATTAGTAGAACGCAGCAGGTTGTGGAGAGCCTTACGCTAAGGCACATGAGAGAGCCGCAATCAAACAAGAAACGCATTTCTCTCATGTACTTTGCCCAAAGTTGAAAAGAACTTTAGTTAGCTCTAAGCTACAGCATATCATTAACAATCAATGTCCAGCTTTCAATTAGCAACATTTTAACATGTAACTAGCCTGTTCTTTCTACGTCACGGTACAGTGAACAAGTGGTACTCACTGACCGCGAGGGACGGCGACTATAATCGATTTACACCTGCAGGGTTACCCGAACAACCCGTCACGTACGCCCGTACTCAATGTTGCCTACAGCAACCATCACAGACGCCGTACGTAACTACCTTTCACCCGTCAGCCAAATATTGAACCGGTCCCATCGTCCCGAGCAAGAGGTCTCTGCACGCCCATCTCAGTGCCGCCAGCCGATTTACACCTCAAGCTCTCAACCTACCCTCTGAACGACGGGCAATGCCTCAATACCCAGCTACCCGAGTTACATCAGTTTCCCGGTTCCTATATAGCCGGTAGGTCTTCGGTACTGTTCTAGCTTGTTCAACAGGCCCGCACATGGCTCGGTCCTTAATCGACACAAGTGGAGCTACAGCACACAGGCCCCAAAGTCCTGCTGCCCTTACCCTCCGCTTGGTCTCATTTTCTTGCCATGTGTTTCATGTGCTATCACTACCCGAGTCGAGTGCCTCTAGCCTATGCTCGCGAGTAGTTCCAACTACTTGACTTGTACCGAATCCTACTCTATCCTAGCAATGCAGTAGCTAAAGGGGTTTGCAATCCTAAACCCAACCCATGGTTTTCTTGGCTATGCAGTTGGATTTCCAAACAAGACTCTAATGCAAAGAATAAAGTAATCAAGTACGTGCTCAAAACAATAAAAATTTGTAAAAAAGGTTAATGCAAACCGGAGCTTGCTTGCTGCTCTTGGTCGTAGGCTAGCTGTTCCTCCGGAGTAACAAAGTCTAGGACTTCGGGTTCCTCCTCGACCTTAGCGACTACATGATAAGAGCAATATATGTATCAATTTAAATGCCTTTGTATTAACTTTGAAGTTGTGAAGTCTATAACCCTTGCTAGACAGACCTAATGACTGTGAAACTTTTACTGTGGCTTGGTTACAACCTAAACAGAGACTTGGTCAAGTTTTAGTTGCAGCAAAGCTCATTTGAGCCCTCCACAATTAATTATGTCCTTGACCTTAATTGGAACTCTTAGGGTGTTCTAGAAATTTCCATGAAACAAACTATGACTTTCTGAAAACTAGATTTCAGAGGGTTCTAATGGAGTTGGTCTCACTTAATTTGAAGGTTCCTAGCTAAAGTAATGAGCTAAACAATTTCAGAGAAAATTCTGAAAATGTTTCTGAACATTTTCTATTTTCTCTGGAACAGTTTCACTAATCACACCATTAGGTGGATCAGATGAGCTCAAATGGATCTGAAATTTTTATGGCAGTGCAGGGATATTTTGGTGAACATCCCAGCAAAATTTCAGGATTTTCCTCCAAAGGATTCTCCAGTTAAAATTCCTAACAGTTTAAACTTTGAGGAATTAATTCTGGAGAATTAAGGGTTTTCATGAAGTGAAACTTGATTTGCTAGAAATTACTCGGAGATCTGAATCCAACAAAATTTGGTTCACTCAATTTGGAGCTTTCTAGCTAAAGTTATGAGGATTTGAAGTTTGAAGGAAATCTGAAAATCGGGGAAAAGTTTAAACTCGCGCGTGGGCCCATGGGACACGCGTCGCACGCCGAGGCGACAGCACACCACGGCCCACAATGATTTTGCGTGCCAGCACACTCGATCCCGGCCGCAGCCGGATCCCGATTCAAAATATCTCCCGCTGACAGCTGGGGTCCACCCCCTTCTTCAACCTCGCGACGCCCGCGCTCCGCTGCCGAGGGACCTCGCCGGAGAGCTCGCCGCCGGCTTCTGTACAGCTCCAAACTTCTCGATTCTGGCCGCCCCTGACTATTTTTACTCGGGGAACAGTATTCTAGGGTCAGCTGCTCATGACAATGGCCGGAGCATGGTCGGCGACGAGCCGCCACCTCGGAACGACTTCGGCCATGTCGGCTGACTTCCCTAGCACCTCAACTACTTGGGAAACCGGTCGGGGAGCACCAGTGGACCTCAGAGAAGGTCGACATGAGCTCGAGGCAGCTCGGGGAAGGCCCGAAATAGGTCCTCACCGTGCGCCCGATGCCGCCCGTTCATTCCGCCATTGGTAGACCTCAAATTACGCCGGGTACAGAGGTTCTCCGGCCCAGAGTTGTGAAGGCAACTTGTGCGTTACCGTGTCTAGCTCGTGTGAGAGCGGCTTGAGGCCCTCTAATCCTTTCTAGAGCACGAATTAAACAGAATCGTACCCGAAGGTCGTTCTGCACACAGAAAGGGGAAAAGTGGAAATTCGCCGCTGGTGAGCAACCACTCGAGCTGTGGCTCGGGGATGAGCAGCACCGGTCACCAGCGCGCCCAAGGGTGCCTTGGCTCGGGCGTGACAACGCCCTGGTTGGGCTGTCCACGAGAGCCCGGGGTGCGGCGGTTCCAAGTCCCGAATTTGATCTTTCGGCACAGCCGATATCAATCGGTTTCAACCGAATTCTAGCAACGGGGAGGACGGAGGAAGGTCTCTAGTACCTTGCTGAGGCTCTCGAGTGGACGGAGGGAGCTGTGATCGGTGTTCTCCGATCGATTCCGAGCTGCGGAAAACTTTGGCCGGCGCTGAGTTCTTGCGAGGAAGAACAGCGATGCCTCGGCCGAGGAGGGGGGCAGGCGCCTTAAGAAGGCTCTGCACCACCTCGCGCCCGCGCGTGGGCAAGCAGCTGCTGGCACGGCGGCTGCCCTCGGTGGTGATCACAGCTGCGGCTCGGGGACCCGAGTGAGAAAAGTCTCAGTCGGTTTGATCTGAGCAGTGGCTGACATGTGGGTCCCACTTCCAGTTTTAACCTCTGAAATTTACTCCTAATCACTGTTGTAAACAGTGAACCCCATAGTACCTCTGGTAATTCAAATTATTCACCCATGAACCATTTGAATTGATCAAAGTTCAAATTGGGTTTGGTTTGAGTGAATTTCAGCACAAGTGCAGTTTTGAATTCAAATGAAGTTTGAATTTGTCCCACTTAGCTCATGTCAAGATCAACTCCAAATGGAGTGAAAATTGGTGTGTGGGCTCACAAAAATGTGCTGAGTAAGAATATGCCTCCTACTTTTAAATTCATGGGATAAAAACAGTTTGAATTTGAATATGGTTTCAAACTGCCCTCTTCCTAATTATACCCAAAATGACCTCAAAAAGGTTTTGAATTTGGGTGAAACTTGGCATGGACATCCTTAGCAAAGTGTAGGAGTTTTCATATGTCCAGCCCATCTACATCACATGTGGGAAATACCACTTTTGCAATATGTGAGTTTGTTCTCTAATGAGCATGTTGATAATCGTTACTTGCTCTTCATTTGTGTTCATCATCCTTCCTCACATGAGGTGTGTGGTGTGGTGATGAACACTGCAAATGTGTTTCAAAAACTGAGGCCCTTACAATTGTGCAAAAGGCTGAGCGAGGGCTATAGGTCAGGGAAAGTAGAAATTTTTGTGGCTTTTTATGGACTATAGAACTGAAACAAAATGAATCTAAAGGGCACACAAGTATACCTCATGGTCAACCTGATATTTGATACCAGTTGATAGTAGAATGAGTCCCGATCTTCGGAGAGGTATGGTAAATTTGATTGGGTGGAGATCTCGACGTTAAAGATCCAAGGCTCCAAAAGAACGGAACCCCACAATCACTACACCACTGCTCCGTTCGTTATCACCCGTGTCACACGAATGACCTCGCCACAAAGGCCTATCCCTGCAAGCGCAATCAAAAACACAAGCAAGAACAGAGAAATTGCAATTAAAACTGAATTGATCACGAAGTGGGGTCTCACAAACCGATCAACGGTGACACTGTTCGATAACAGATTGAAACTAAGCAAAACCCAACCCTAATGTGGTGGCAGCTGCTGAATAAAAAGGAGTTAGAGGCATGCAAGACCCGTGGACGCAACCCTAATGGGCTTCCATACGGTACATGGGCCAGCGGCCCAAAGGACGGTGACGCAGCACCCTGACAGATTCTGGACATCCACTTGTTTTGCCGATTCCCGTCAACTAAGAAGGAATTTTGAGGTGGGACCGGTTCCATTGGAAGCTTTATGTAATTCTGGTTCCAACCATATATAGAACATACAAATCCGACTGCGTATGTGTCTGGGGAGTCAATTTTGGTAAAGGCGGCTCCTGGAATCCGAGGTGGAGTCGAAGTCGAGTTGGGCTTGGACTCCTCCTTGGTGTGGACGTCCTATCTCCTCCTCCTTGATTCCTTGGACCTCTCCAAGCCCTTGCTGGTCCTCTCCATTGTTCCTAATCACTAAAACATGCATGGAAACAAGTGTAAGTTCTGAAAAACAATTGACAATGTTAGAAAGTACCTGGAGATTTAACCGTCACGCATTTGCTCTAGGGATCGGTCCTTGTATCGTATGCAAAGTAGAGATGTCCTCATCACCTTCGGTCTTGCATCAGCACACATCTGAGCCCAAAACCGGATGCATCGCAGTACACATCAAACGGTTTTGTTGTGTCTGGCTGCGCCAAAACTGGTGCTGATGTTAGGTGCTTCACTAATGCCTTGAATGCTGCTTCACATGCTGGACTCCAAACATATTTGGTAGCCTTCTTCAGCAGCTTGATCATAGGCTTGGCAATCTTTAAGAAGTTTGGAATGAACCTCCGATAATATCCCGTGAGTCTGAGGAAACTCCGTACCTCGTGAACAGACCTCGGGGACTTCCAATTCAGCACTTGTGTAATCTTGCTCTGGTCTACAGTGATGCCCTCCTCTGAGATAATATGCCCGAGGAAAGGTATCTAGAATTCGCACTTGCTGAATTTTCGCATATAGCTTGTGATCCCACAGCCGTTGCAAGACTATACGTAGGTGCTTCTCGTGTTCTTCCTCTGACTTAGAATAAACCAGTAGGTTGTCGATAAAGACCACGACAAACTTGTCCAGCTCCGGCATGAATACCGAGTTCATCAAGTACATGAACTGAGCTGGAGCGTTGGTGAGACCAAGGAACTTGACAAGGTACTCATAAAGCCCGTATCTCATTAAAAAGCTGTCTTCGAAATATCCTCAGCCCGTATCTTAATCTGATGGTACCCTGATCTTAAATCCATCTTAGAAAAGATCTTTGCTTCGGCAAACTGATCAAACAAAATGTCGATCCGTGGCAACGGGTACTTGTTCTTGATAGTCACGGCTTTAGTGGACGATTATCAACACAAAGCTGTAGTGTTTCGTCCTTCTTATTTACAAACAATACTGAACAACCCCAAGGTGACGAACTCAGTTGTATAAAACCTTTGCTCATAAGGTCATTCAGCGGTGTCTTCCACTCTGCCCATTCATTAGGTGCCATTTTGTACGGCCTTCGCAAATTCGGTGGTATTCCCGGCGCAAGTTCAATCCTGAACTATACGTCGCATTTGGGCGGCATGCCCGGTAAATCATTGGGAAACACTTCCGGATATTTACGTGCTACCGGAATGTCCTCTATCTTAACAGTTTCCAAGTGGGTCAATATTGCAATCTGTTGCCGACTGGCGCCCAGAACTACTGTATGAAGACCGTGTTGTGGGGAGTGGAGCTTACCGGTTCGAGAACTGATGTTGAAAACCGCATTATGGTAAGTCAACCACGACATCCCCGAATAATGTCGATCTTCAGACCCCCGAAAATAATGAGGGTCGTGGGTTATAGTCTAACCCCGATACAAAGAGGTGCTCGTAAGACAACACCACTTGCTGTAATGCTGCCCCGGGCGAAGATATGAGGTATTGCCTCTGATATGCCCACGCCGACCACACCATCAAGTATACCGACTACATCAAGCAAGATGGAACAATCATCAAGTCAAGCTGCACCAGCTCATGTCTTCGATGGACCAATTACTCGTAGCCGAGCTAAACAGCTACAACAAGAGGTGCACGCGCTACTTTGTGAAATTCCATTTATTAATGAGAATTATATACTTCCTAAATTGCACATGTTTCTATTACTCAGGTTCACCAAGGAGGATGACAAGGACACGCCGAGACTGAACCAGAGAGGAGAACTACGTCGAACCAGTTCGGCCTGGCAGAACTGTCATGAAGAAACAGTCATATCTCTTGATTCATAGAAGCTGTGAAGGTCCATGAGTACTTGTTGGAAAGGTGTTGAAGTCAACTTTCTAATGCCACTAAGTTCCGAGTGCTTTAGAGCTCCCAGCTTGGCAGCCGAGTGCTTTTGGTGCAGACTGTTCAGAAGATCAATAGTCAGCCTGATATCCAAGTTTCCGTGAGAAACTGTATCACTCTACAATATTTCGTGAAGCATTCTACACATGATGTGAAAGGTTATCGAATTAGCTTTCCAACGCATCTGGTCCCGTGTCTTTTGGATGTCCCTAGGTGGAGTTATGATTAAAACATTAAAGACCACTCAAAAGGCCAGAAGACATGCGGGAAATTGATGACCACTGCATGAATGATCAAGCCAGTTGGGCATCCACCTTCCCACGTGGCTTTTTCAGTTCACATCTATTTTTAGACTAGTTGTTGGCATAAATAGCGCTCTTTTTGTAAGACATGGGACACTTTTTGGATGAATTAAGATTAATCCAGTGATATTTGCAGCCGAGCTGCTTGAGTGTCTTACTCAACCCTTGTTCTTCCTTGTTCTTCTTGAACTTGTGGAGAGATCTCTCTGAGATCCACTAATTCGTGCTCTGCGGGTTCCAGTACGGCTGCCACGTCTTGTGTGGATTAGCTCCGGTTGTGGTTCTGCGGTCGTTCGGAGATCGAGTCGAAGTCTTCGCGGTTTCGGTGTCTCTCTCCCCGTCGCTTGGTCGCATCCAACCTTGATCAGGTATAAAGCTAGTTATCCGCGCTGTTTCTATAGCAAGTTATCTTGTTCTTGAGCCTCCTGTCGTGAAGATCGGGCCACCCTTCGCCGAACCAAATTTGGTGGATATCATGTGGTAATCAGAGCTATCGTTGTCACGGTAGGTTCATTTTTTTTATCACCCACCCTCCCACCCTTTTTCAATCTGTTACAGTTTTCACCATCCACATATTCATCCCTGTGTTTATCTTTTACATATATTTGTTTGTCCTATAGTCCAAAGCTAAAAAAAAATACCTATAGCCCTTTTGACGGTACTGTTATCTTGTGTTTGTGTTCTTCCAGTTGTTCGTCACCACCGTTTAACTATATCTTTTGTAATCAGCACCCCTGTTAGTGTTATAAAAAAAGAGTCAAAAAAAAAGAGAGCACAAGTGAAAAGATTCTGAAGAATTTTGTGTTACGATTCGGTGTTGAAATTTTCAGTTTTCATATCCAAGTTAGTGGTAATCTTGATAGCAGCAATTTTTTTATCTTTTGAGCACATCTTTTTCACTTGATTGGCAGTACCGTAGCCCTCCTTGTTCAGCCACCTATAGCTCCACCAAAAACCTGAACCGGGACTTTCGATTTGTACTCCTTACGGCCTCTTTACCACCTCCGTTGAAGATGTCACACCAGCACCATCACAGTTCTTGAGATAAGGCAAGAACTTGGGTAAGTAAGAGGTGAGATCGAGTGTGTCCACATATATATATATATATATATATATATATATTCTTTTTTTTGCTGCTCCTAACATGGCAGACTCAGATTCAAGTGTTCATGGTGGACACCATGGTGATAGGGAACCCCCTGTCTCACGGGATGAGATGCGCCGCATGGCTGATTCACTCATGGAGGCCATGGGCAGGATCCTCAATGAGCGTCTTCCCACGGCTGGAGGACGTCGAGCATGTTGTGATCAAGAGGACCGTCATCGAGAGGAGTCCGGCAATGAGAACTCTGGTTTCGGCCATGGATTCAATCGCTTCGGAGATGGCCCTGACGGATCTGGTGGTGGTCGCCATGCTGATTTTAATAATTACCATGGTGGGCGTCGCGCACATAGGCACAATGCTGATGGTCGCCGCATGCATTTTGAAGACGAAGAGTTTAAAAAAATCAAGATCATGAAGAAGGATTTCATGATGATGAAAATCCTTTCAGTCAAGGTGGCAGGTTTGATCGGCGTCATCATCGCCGGCCTGCTGATTTTGAAGAAAGGGAATACCATCGTGGTTGACGTCCTCATGACAACCCAGATAACATCGCTCGTATCAAGTTGAGTATTCCAAAGTTTACTGGAAAGGAGAATCCTGATGAATTTCTTGAATGGGCTGAGCAGTGTGATCAAATATTCTGAGTACATAATCTTTCGGCTCAGCGCCGTGTGAATCTTGCTTCGGTGGAACTCTCTGGATACGCTCTCACTTGGTGGAACCAAGTGCAGGAGAATCAACGTGATTTGGGACGCGAATATATCAATACATGGGAGGAGATGAAGCAAGTGATGAGAAGGCGATTCATGCCATCTAGCTATCAGCGTGATTTCAGGAACCGGTTGCAAATGTTAAAGCAAGGGAAGAGATCAGTTGATGAGTATTTCAAGGAGATGGAGCTACTGTTGGTGCGGGCTGGAATAAGAGAAGATGCAGAGTCAACAATGGCAAGATTTCTAGGAGGTCTTAATGAAGAAATTTCTGGTTTTGTGGAGATGTTTCCATATCGTACATTGCAGGATCTTGTTGATCAAGCTATGCGAACAGAGAAGAAGATTCAGCAAGAGTCACGTGGAAAATCTTATGGCAGTTATTCTATTGCTGCCCCATGGCGCAAACAGCAGTCAAGTACTTCCTATGGTGGTGGACGATCTCAAGGGGCTGCAGCCAAGTCTTCTCAATCATTTGTTCCATCGAAGATGGCAGCCTCCACCGTGTCATCACCAACAACTCAGCAGCGACCCGCTGCAAGTTCAGCAGCCCACAGCAATGTCTTGGGAGCTACATATTCTTCTCGAAGCAGAGAAATTGTATGCCATAAATGCCACGGCCGTGGGCACATTGCTGCCCAATGCCCAAGTAAGAGGGCCATGTTGTTGAATGAGAAAGGTGAACGGGAATCCGAGAGTGATCCGGAAGATGCTGGACCGATATGTGATGAAGAAATTGAGGAGGAAAGGAATGAGATCCAGCCTGAAGAAGGAGAACATAATTGCTTTATTTCTCTACGAGTGCTTAGTGTAACAGCGGAAAAGGAAGACAACGGGCAGCGACATAATTTGTTCCATACCCGTGGACTAATCAAAGATAAGGTGTGTCGCATCATCGTTGATAATGGCAGCTGCAACAATATTGCTAGCCAAGAATTGGTGGACAGATTGGGACTGAAACCACGGCGTCATCCTAGTGCCATACAAGATGCAGTGGCTTAATGATTGTGGTGCACTACGTGTCAGTCATACTGTGACTGTACCATTCTCTGTTGGTAAATACAATGATCATGTGGAGTGCGACGTGGTGCCTATGCAAGCCTGCCAGCTTCTGCTCGGTTGACCATGGCTATATGATCGTGATGTCCAGATTTTTGGAAGGACCAACAAGCTGTCTTTTGTGTACAAAGGAGAGCGAATTTCCTTGCTTCCTTTGACACCGGAAGAAATTTTGAAGGATGATATCAGGAAGAAACAGCGCGAGAGCGAGCACCACTTGCGAGTGAGCCACAAAAATAGTAAGGAAGAGTGTCCACAGCCAAATCAAACCCCACAGCTGCAAGGGACCCAGAAACCGGGAAAAGAGGGTTTAGTAATGATGGCTAGGAAGGGGGATATCAAAGCATTGAGTGAACCCGATGCCATGTTCTTTGTACTTATGTACAAGGACACTTTTCTTTCTACTAATGCCTTACCCTCTACCCTGCCGAGTACTCTTTTGAATGTCTTGCAGGAATATGAAGATGTATTTCCGGACGAAGTACCACCAGGACTGCCACCTAAGAGAGGGATCGAGCATCAAATTGACTTGGTTCCTGGTGCGTCACTTCCGAACAGGGCTGCATACCGCACCAACCCAGAGGAGACAAAAGAAATTCAGCGACAAGTGGAGGAATTGATGAAAAAAGGGTATGTACAGGAAAGTCTTTCCCCTTGTGCTGTCCCTGTTCTTTTAGTGCCTAAGAAAGATGGGTCTTAGAGACTGTGTGTGGATTGGCGCGCAATTAACAACATCACAGTAAGATATAGGCATCCCATTCCTCGCTTAGATGATATGCTTGATGAACTTAGTGGTGCTAATTTTTTCACTAAGATTGATTTAAGAAGTGGCTATCATCAGATTCGTATGAAAGAAGGAGATGAGTGGAAAACAGCCTTTAAAACAAAATTTGGATTGTATGAATGGTTAGTGATGCCTTTCGGTTTAACCAATGCACCTAGTACATTTATGCGATTAATGAATCATGTGCTTAGAACTTCCATTGGTAAATTTGTTATGGTTTATTTTGATGACATCCTAATCTACAGCAAGACTCTTGAAGAACATGTTGCACATATCCAGAGCGTGCTTGCTGTCCTGCGTAAACAAAAATTGTACGCTAACCTTGAGAAGTGCACCTTCTGCACCGATAAGGTAGTTTTCCTTGATTTTGTTGTTTCAGGACAAGGCGTGGAGGTGGATGCTGAGAAAGTCAAGGCTGTACACGAATGGACGCCTCCACAGAACGTGAGCCAAGTGAGAAGCTTCCTTGGACTTGTTGGTTTCTACCGGCGCTTCATGAAAGATTTCAGCACGATCGCTGCTCCAATCAATGAGCTGACCAAGAAAGACGCACCTTTCAAATGGGGAGAAGCACAACAAAAGGCTTTTGAAGAATTAAAGAAGAAGCTCACAACATCCCCAGTCCTTGCACTTCCTGATTTCAACAAGACATTTGAAATTGAATGTGATGCAAGTGGAGATGGGGTTGGAGGCGTGCTGATGCAAGAAAAGAGACGAATTGCATTCTTCAGTGAAAAGCTAAGTGGTCCGACTTTCAATTATTCAGTTTATGATAAACAATTATATGCTCTCGTTCGGAGTTTGGAAACTTGGCAACACTACCTTTATCCTAAAGAATTTGTAATACATTCAGACCATGAATCATTGAAACATATTAAGGGACAACTAAAACTGAATAAACGACATGCTAAGTGGAGTGAATTTATTGAGTCCTTTCCTTATATTGTCAAATATAAGAAAGGTCAAGACAATATTGTAGCTGATGCTTTATCTCGACGTCATGCTTTGCTCACACAACATGATGCTAAAATTCTCGGATTGGAAAGTATAAAGGAATTATATGCCACTGATTCGTACTTAGCTGAACCATATGCCAAGTGCCGTAATGGCAAAGGATGGTAAAAGTATCATGTGCATGATGGATTTTTATTTCGCACTCATAAACTTTGTATTCCAGATTGCTCTGTTCGACTTTTACTCATGCAGGAAGCTCATGCAGGTGGACTTATGGGCCATTTTGGAGCCAAGAAGACGGAGCAAGTGCTGGCCGACCATTTCTTTTGGCCAAAAATGCGACGAGATGTAGAGAGACATGTTCTTCGCTGCGAAAACTGCCATAAAGCTAAGTCTCGTCTGAACCCTCATGGTTTATATACTCCTCTTCCTATTCCTAATGCACCTTGGGATGACATTTCAATGGATTTTGTTCTTGGGTTACCACAGACCAAAAGGGGAAGGGATTCAATTTTGGTCGTGGTTGATCGTTTCAGCAAAATGGCACATTTTATTCCTTGCCACAAGAGCGACGATGCTTCCCGTATTGCTGAATTATTTTTCAGGGAAATCGTGCGACTACATGGAATGCCACGTACCATTGTGTCGGATCGTGAAACCAAGTTCTTGAGCTACTTTTGGAAGACATTGTGGGGCAAACTTGGGACAAGACTATTTTTCTCCACAACATGTCATCCGCAAACGGACGGCCAAACTGAAGTTGTGAATCGAACACTATCAATGTTGCTCCGAGCTGTCCTTAAGAAGAACCTGAAACTATGGGAAGAAAGCTTGCCACATGTTGAGTTTGCATACAATAGGGCAGTACACTCGACCACTAGATTTTGTCCATTTGAAATTGTATATGGATTCACACCCACTGCTCCCATAGATCTTTTGTCTTTACCCATGCTGGAACGTGTGAACTTCGATGCATACAAGCGAGCTGATTTCGTCAAGAACATTCATGATAGGGCTCGGGCCAATATTGAAAAGATGACCAAGAAATATGACAAGCACGCTAACAAGGGTCGCAGGAAGGTGTTGTTCGAACCAGGGGACTTGGTTTGGGTGCACCTTCGAAAGGATCGTTTTCCAGAGCTGCGCAAGAGCAAGTTGCAACCCCGGGCTGACGGACCATTCAAAGTTCTACGCAAGATCAACGACAACGCTTATGGAATTGATCTGCCAAGTACTTATGGTGTGAGTACCAGTTTCAATGTGTCCGACCTCTCTCCATTCTTTGGATTGGAAGAGTCGAGGACAACTCTTTTTCAATGGGGGGAGGATGATATGCCCACGCCGACCATACCATCAAGTATACCGACTACATCAAGCAAGATGGAACAATCATCAAGTCAAGCTGCACCAGCTCATGTCTTCGATGGACCAATTACTCGTAGCCAAGCTAAACAGCTACAACAAGAGGTGCACGCGCTACTTTGTGAAATTCCATTTAGTAATGAGAATTATATACTTCCTAAATCGCACATGTTTCTATTACTCAGGTTCACCAAGGAGGATGACAAGGACACGCCGAGACTGAACCAGAGAGGAGAACTACGTCGAACCAGTTCGGCCTGGCAGAACTGTCATGAAGAAGCAGTCATATCTCTTGATTCATAGAAGCTGTGAAGGTCCATGAGTACTTGTTGGAAAGGTGTTGAAGTCAACTTTCTAATGCCACTAAGTGCCGAGTGCTTTAGAGCTCCCAGCTTGGCAGCCGAGTGCTTTTGGTGCAGACTGTTCAGAAGATCAATAGTCAGCCTGATATCCAAGTTTCCGTGAGAAACTGTATCAGTCTACAATATTTCGTGAAGCATGCTACACATGGTGTGAAAGGTTATCGAATTAGCTTTCCAACGCATCTGGTCCCGTGTCTTTTGGATGTCCCTAGGTGGAGTTATGATTAAAACATTGAAGACCACTCAAAAGGCCAGAAGACATGCGGGAAATTGATGACCACTGCATGAATGATCAAGCCAGTTGGCCTTCCACCTTCCCACGTGCCTTTTTCAGTTCACATCTATTTTTAGACTAGTTGTTGGCATAAATATCGCTCTTTTTGTAAGCCAAGTGACACTTTTTGGATGAATTAAGATTAATCCAGTGATATTTGCAGCTGAGCTGCTTGAGTGTCTTACTCAACCTTGTTCTTCCTTGTTCTTCTTGAACTTGTGGAGAGATCTCTCTGAGATCCACTAATTCGTGCTCTGTGGGTTCCAGTACGGCTGCCCCGTCTTGTGTGGATTAGCTCCGGTTATGGTTCTGCGGTCGTTCAGAGATCGAGTCGAAGTCTTCGCGGTTTCGGTGTCTCTCTCCCCATCGCTTGGTCACATCCAACCTTGGCCAGGTATAAAGCTAGTTATCCGCGCTGTTTCTACAGCAAGTTATCTTGTTCTTGAGCCTCCTGTCGTGAAGATCGGGCCACCCTTCGCCGAACCAAATTCGGTGGATATCAGCCTCTTTGTAAAAGTGGTTTGGAGCTGATGTCGAGCCACAAAAGATTGGCTATAAAGATATGTGTGGCACCTGAGTCAAAGAGAATTAATACCAGCAGCTGATTCAGAGAAAACATCCCTGCTAACGCGGCTTCTCCTTCCGGAACATCATCAATGACTGTATAGTGAAGGTTGCTTCTTGTCTGCCCTATTTTCTGCAGATATAGGTACGGGTCTGAATATTGAAAATATGATGACCTGCAATCTTGAATTTCCTCCAGACAATACCTAGCATAATGGCCCATCCGACCACAATTGGAGCACGGATGTCTCTCCGGCTCTTCGCTAACTTGTGGTTGGAAGCTAGGTACATATAGCTGCAGCGGTAGAGCACAAACTACTGTCTGATGCTGCTGCTGTGGAGGTGGTTCAAGTTGTGATACTTGACCAGCAATCAGCCTCTGAGGAGTTAATCGTACAGGGGCCTCCATATTTCACCAAATTGTGTTCGGAACACCAACCGGTACTTTTGGGGTACATAACCTGTGCTGGCCTGCACGATATCACTCATTTTCCTCTTCTCTGTACAGAACAGACGTTGATGCACTAAATACAGATTTTGATCCAGTTAAAAGCATTTTCATAACTCAAGTTGAATGACAAAGTTAACTTTAACTTCAATATATTTCCAACAAGTATTCATATGCCACCATATCATTTCTGGATCAAAAGTTATGATTTCCCCAAAGTTGACAGAATTCCTGGATAAAATTTGCCAGCATCTCCTTTGTATGTGGCTGGTTTTATCACAGCTGTATAAGCAAATACAATATGAATCTGAACAAACTTTGAACTACAACAATGTTTCATATCTCATAACCTTTCCAACGGTGTATAATATGATCCTTATGGATTTTTTATAAAAAGTTATGGCTGAAAAACAGAAATGTCCAGATAGGTTTTGCTACTGTCCTGGTTTCTGAACAGTTTGCATTCAACTAGACATTCAACCCATTTGGCGTGTGATTTTGCTCTGGAGGTCTATAAAGAAATTGTAGAGCACTTAAAAACCTTTCCAGAAATTTATCATTCCCCTCCATTGGGTAAATATACACAGATTTAGGCTCTGTCAAACTTCCGCAAAAATTTCTGCGAGAACAGAGTACTCTGTTTTTGAGAAACATAGAAGCCTATCAATTCTCCCCTTTGAAGCTTAGTTCAAATGAAGAGCTCAGTATAATTTGTGTTTTCCAACTTCCATTTTCAGTAGAAATTTAGTCATGAATGATTTATTCATAGGAAAGAAGTTATAAAGTGTAGTACAGTGGTGATGCACCGTAAGACATATGACGGTACTACGTTGCCTCACAAAAGAAAATCCTAACCTGCTTACAGCAAAATCATCAGGTCTGGCTGTGTGAAAGCCCAAGAAAGTGACTTGTAAAAGTGATCATTTCATCACCTCACAACACCCCAGCTCATTTTATGGATAGCTCATCAACACTTGTGAAGAGCAAGTAAACACCATCAAAATGGGTGATTAGAGGGGAAAGCCCTAATTTCACAAAGTAGGAGTCATACACATAAACATGAAAGGTTGAGCTCACCCCTAGACCTTAAATATTCTTGGGAAGGCTCAGGCCAAGTTTCATGCAAATCCAAGACCTTTTGAGGCAATTTTGGAGACATTTGTAAAAAGGGCCAATTTAAATGCAAATTCAAATTGCAGCCACTTTAATCACTTGAATTCAAAATTTGGCTTCATATTCAAACTCAGCACATTTTTCTGAGTTAGTCCACCAATTTTCATCCCCATTGGAGTTCATCTTGTCGGGAGCTAAATTTGCATTAATTCAAAACTGAATTTGAATTTCGAATTCAAATGACAGCAAATTTAGCCAAATCAATTTCAAATTGAGGAAATCAAATTCAAACTATGACTTGGTGCTTAAGTCTCTCATTCAATTGAGAGTAGCTAGGATATTTACAGTGGAAATTGGAAAAAACATTAGGGGGGAGAGATGGGGCCCACAGGTCAGTGGGAGAGCTAAGTCACAACCGAGCGGTGCTCTGTTTCTCATGGTGCCGATCGAGCGCAGCGCGCCACCGGGGCAATTCCCGGATGCCACCTCCCGAGCAGCCCAGGCTGCGGTATGCGTCGACGTATCGACCACCGGTGATATTTCGCACCTCATCAACCGACTCTCCGTGCTGCTCTACCCGCTCCCGAGCCCCTCGACGGAAAAACGCCGCCGCACCCCCGACAACCCTCGGTTCTCCAGCGTCCGGACGTCTCCGAGGTTGGTACGCTGGTCTGAGCTCACCCAGAGCTTCGCCGAAGCCTCCTCGGCGTGGTCGACGCAACAACCCGGTGCCACACCCACTGTAAATTGACCACGAGCTCCCTGTTTCCCTTCAGTGCCGTCCGTGTAAAGCCGCCGCTACCAAAAACTCATCGTCCGGTCGCTAGGTTTGATCCCACACCGAGTTGGGCATGCCAAAAGGTTCGCCTAGGAGTGCACCTCCTGTCCGACAACCCCGGCCACATGCCATAGATTGTGCTTGCCGGAATTATAGTTCTTCCCGAGAGCATGTGATACAACCCGAGTTCGGTTAATCAGAAAATTCGGGCTAACCGGTCAAGCAATCGCTCCCCAGCTTCGACAACCAGCTAGAAACGTCCGTGTGAATCCATACGGTCAAGAATCATGGGAAACCAGCGAGAAACCACCGAGTTCCATGGGTTTTTCGTTCATAGCCGGTTTTAGACCTAGGTCGCACGGTGAAGTCCGGTTTGCCGCAACTTTGAGCGAGATCAGAGGCTCGGTCGTTGCTCCGTAGGTCATGGCGGTGCTGTAGGAGCCAACAAAGGTGACTTTAAGGCATGACAGCGCCATACCGACATCGCCGAACTTACCCCATGGACTGTCGCCGTCGCGCAACCGATTCCAGTGATCACCGGCCGGCGACAAGGTCAGCAACGGGTTCCTGAAAGTGCATCTAGGAAATCCCTTGTGGGTTTTGGCTAATTGATGATAAGCATATGAGATCCTAACAAAATGATTGCAGGACAAACTAAGTGAACTAGCTAGGTGCGCACAAAAAGATGAAAAATAGAGTGGTGCCCGAAAAGGAAGACTTAAGTAGAACTTGGAAGAACAAAGTAGATGAAAATGTATAGGGTGTGTGTGAGAGACACATCCCAAGAGCTCATGACTTTGCATAAGGGTAAGGGGTTTAAAAATCAACTAAAATCCACTAAAAACCGGACTAGTCCGTTCATGGACCGGACTAGTCCGTTTAACTTTCTGGAAGACGCAGACATAGTGCACCGGACTAGTCCGCCTTGTGAACCGGACTAGTCCGGTCAGCTCACTGGAATGCAACCGGACAAGTCTGGTTTTAGACCGGACTAGTCCGGTCATGTCTCTGTTGTCCTCTTTAGAGGACCGCGGACTAGTCCATCCAAGCGACAGGACTAGTCCGCTGAAGTTTCTGGAACCCCATTTCACATAGCACCGGACAAGTCCGGTTTGTGGATCGGACTAGTCCGGTTAACCCACTGGAAGTGTACCGGACAAGTCCGATCATATACCGGACTAGTCCGGTAGTAGGTTTAACAACGGTAACTTTTTGGGAAACCCTATAAAAAGAGTTCCTTCATCTTTTCCCAAAAAAAAACACAACACATATTGTCAAAAACTAGAACCCTAGCGCCGCCACCTGTCCCAAGAGCCCAAAAACACATCTCCCCATACATCTAAGGTGCAAAAAGGCCAAGATCAATCAAATACTTGGATTTGGGATTGAGAGATCGTCGTTCTTTCGTTGTGAGCTCTTGGGGTTTGATTTCTCTACACTCATATTCTGCATTGTAATCTTTTTGAGTGTATTTGATCACCTTCTCACTGTAATTCTTGTGGGAGCCCTCAACGTGTGAGGTTGCCCCACAAACTCGGTGATTACCAGTGATAGTGGAGTCAAGTTGGCCTTTGTGGTGACTTGAAGAGGGAAAGGGTTGGGAACCCGGCTCTGTGTGAGCTTCCTCAACGAGGACGTAGATCTCTTGGTGAGATCGAACCTCGGTAAAAATTCGTGTCTCTTGTCTCTCATTTGTTTTACATTTTGATACATTAGATCACTAGTTTGCTAGTCATCGTTTGAGTTCCTTATAAGTTTGCACGTGCATCCATATAATAAATTTAATTTATAAAAACTGTTGTTCTCATTCCGCTGCTGAAAGATTAAATTTGTGAGACACACTTAATTAACTCAAATAATTCAGCACACCGGACTAGTCTGCCCACACAACCGGACTAGTCCGGTCAGTCAAGTTTCTGATAACTTTATTAAGTGTGCAGGAATCTTTAAAGGCCTATTCACCCCCCTCTAGGCCACATTCAATTGGTATCAGAGCCAAGTTCTCCATCAACGAGACTCACATCTCGGAGAGATCAATGGCCTCTGAGAAGAACAGCGATATCCCGAAGACGAGCAACAACGATGAGGAGCAAGAAGCCAAAGCCTTCGATGTGCTGAAAGAAAGTCCACATGACGATGAAGAAGTGAGGCAGCTAAAAGCACTCCTGAGAAAGAAACTGCTGGCACAAAAGGGAAAAGAGGAAGAAAAGACGATGGGGAGTGGTCATCATGACTACTCCCGGTATCCTTACAACTACAACCGTCTCAATTCAAATAATCATTATCTCTCTATTCCTATGGGAAGGCCCCCACAGTTTGATGGAAGTGACTACACCATGTGGAAGTACAACATGAAAATGCATCTAATATCCTTGAATCCCAGCCTTTGGCATATTGTCTGCACAGGAATAGATATCCCAGACACGGATGAAGAACTCACTCCGGAACAAGAACAAGAGATTCACAGAAATGCACAAGCCGTTGCAGTAATCACATCGTCACTGAGCAGAGAAGAATTCACCAAGATCGATGGACTAGAAAGTGCAAAAGAAATCCGGGATACACTCAAAACTGCTCATGAAGGAAATAGGTCTGTACGTGAAGCCAAAGTTGAGGTGCTAGAAGCAGAGTTGGGGAGATTTGCTATTGAAGAAGGCGAATCACCTCAGGACATGTACAATCGGATGAAGGCACTCATCAACAAAATCCGTGCCTATGGAAGTAAGAAATGGACTGATCACGAGGTGGTCAAAAGGATGATAAGAGCCTTCATGCCAAGAAACATCACACTTTGCTCAATGATTAGAGAAAGCCCCGGGTTTCACAAAATGACTCCTGATGAGTTATTGGGAAAGATCATAAATCATGAAGGTATATACTTTGGAGACAACAGCCAAGGAAAGGTCCTTGGTAGTGGTAACATTGAAATATCCTCTCAACACACCTTATCTAATGTTTTACATGTAGACTCTCTAGATTATAATCTTTTATCAATATCTCAACTATGCGACAAAGGTTACAACTGTTTATTCACTAATGAGGGTGTGACCGTCTTTAAAAGAAGCGATGGCTCGATTGCATTCAAGGGATTGTTGAAGGGAAAGCTTTATCTTGTTGACTTCAACAAAGATAAAGCCGAACTCAACACTTGCTTGGTTGCTAAGACCAACATGGGATGGCTGTGGCATAGACGGCTAGCCCATGTTGGAATGAGAAATCTGCAGAAACTTCTAAAAGGTGGTCACATCCGTGGTCTTAAGGATGTGGTTTTTAAAAAAGACAGGCTGTGCAGCGCTAGTCAAGCAGGAAAACAGGTTGGAGCACCACACCCCGCCAAGAATGTGATGACCACCGCTAGACCGCTGGAACTTCTCCACATATGGATCTCTTTGGTCCAATTGCGTACATCAGCATCGGCGGTAACAAATACGGTTTAGTAATTGTTGATGATTTTTGAAGATTTACCTGGGTATTTTTCTTGTATGATAAATCAGAAACTTAGGGAATCCTCAAGAAGTTCTTGAAAAGAGCTCAAAATGAATTCTCATCAACCGTAAAGAATATCAGAAGTGACAATGGGACAGAATTCAAGAACACCCAAGTTGAAGAATATCTCAATGAATAAGTATAAAGCATGAATTCTCGGCACCCTACTCTCCTCAACAGAACGGGGTGGCCGAAAGGAAGAACAGAACATTGATCGAAATGGCGAGAACAATGTTGGATAAATACAAGACGTCAGACCGATTTTGGGCAGAAGCGGTGAACACCGCTTGTCATGCCACAAATCGGTTGTATCTTCATCGACTACTGAAGGAAATAGGTCTGTACGTGAAGCCAAAATTGAGATGCTAGAAGGAGAGTTGGGGAGATTTGCTATTGAAGAAGGCGAATCACCTCAGGACATGTACAATCGGATGAAGGCACTCATCAACAAATTCCGTGCCTATGGAAGTAAGAAATGGACTGATCACGAGGTGGTCAAAAGGATGATAAGAGCCTTCATGCCAAGAAACGTCACACTTTGCTCAATGATTAGAGAAAGCCCCGGGTTTCACAAAATGACTCCCGATGAGTTATTGGGAAAGATCATAAATCATGAAATGATGGAGAAAGAGGCTCAATACGTCAAAGACTTAGCCGAGCTCACCTCTTCTAAAAAGAAAGAAGTTGCTCTCAAAGCAACGTGCAGACCCAAACTCAAAGAAACTCGTGAAGACCAAGACGATGGAGATACAAGCGACGAAAGCACCAATCTTGATGACGAAGAAATGGTACTCTTCATCAAAAAGTTCAAACGCATGATGAAGAGAAGACACGGCAACAATTCACATGAAGGCAAAAGTAAGGATAAAGGAAAATCCAAGGCTCGACGTACTTGCTACAACTGCGGAGAGTATGGTCACTTTATGGTGGACTGTACTTATGAAGAAAACAAAAAGAAGAAGGAAACAAGATCTCAAGAAAAGAAAAATTTCAGAAAAAGAAGACAAGCCCATCAAGCTCACATTGGGAAGGAGTCGGACTCAAACGAAGAGTCCTCCTCCGATGAAGAAGAAGAGATGGCCACTATCGCAGTCAAGAAACCAACTATGAGAGCCACACTCTTTCCGAACATGGGAGGACGGGACATGAACAACCACACTTGTCTTATGGCTAAGGAAGGCAAGAAAAAGGATAGACTTACTCCTCCTATACTAAATTCCTCCATTGATGACTTTGATAGCTCTAGTGATAATGAAGAATTATTTAGAGGGCTAAGTAAAATTGCTTTAAAGAAAATGGAAATGTTGTCGAACGAAATCTTTGAAAAGGAAGAACTTGTCAACCGACAAGAAGATATGCTCATCCGTGAGAGGAAGAGATATCAAGAAGTTGAAAAGCTTCTTGAGCTTGAAAGAGAGAAGAATGAGTCACTTGAGTTAGAGCTAGCCTTGAGTAAGGAAACTTACTCAAAGTTAGAGGACTCGTACATTGCAATCAAGGAAGAACTTGCTAACTTGTCAAAAGTTAACAAAATCCTTGAGGTGCAAGTTGAGTCGCTCAAACAAAGTAACTCCCCTTCCTCCAAGAGCTCTTCCTCCAAAGATATGAGCTCGACAACAATAAGAACCTGCACTTGCTCTAGTAAGAAGAATGTAATTTCTAATGCTTCAACCTCTCATGACATGCATTCTTCTCAAAACGGCATCTTTGAAAAGGAGAAGATCAAATATGCACGAAGTGCATATATGATCACTAGACCTCCCAATGTCAAAGATGGTCTTGGCTTTGACAGGAACAGACACATGTCTACTCCTAATCATGCTAAGAATAGAATCATTTTTGTTAAAGAAAAATCCCATGAATCTGAGCTACAAACATTGTTCCATACATTTGATGCTTCTTATGTTCTCATGAAAAACAAATATGGAAAAGTCATTGCTAAATATACAGGTCCACGCCACAAGAACTTAAAAACTTGTGTGTGGGTGCCCAAGACTCTTGTGACTAACCTGAGAGGACCCATGCAAGCTTGGGTACCTAAAACCCAGAAATAATTCTATTTTGCAGGCTTACTCCTCCGGTGGATCTAAGTGGGTGCTAGATAGCGGATGCACAAATCATATGACCGGAGAGAGAGGTATGTTTGTGGAATACGAGTGCAACAAGGATCCAAGTGAAGGTATATACTTTGGAGACAACAGCCAAGGAAAGGTCCTTGGTAGTGGTAACATTGAAATATCCTCTCAACACACCTTATCTAATGTTTTACATGTAGACTCTCTAGATTATAATCTTTTATCAATATCTCAACTATGCGACAAAGGTTACAACTGTTTATTCACTAATGAGGGTGTGACCGTCTTTAAAAGAAGCGATGGCTCGATTGCATTCAAGGGATTGTTGGAGGGAAAGCTTTATCTTGTTGACTTCAACAAAGATAAAGCCGAACTCAACACTTTCTTGGTTGCTAAGACCAACATGGGATGTCTGTGGCATAGACGGCCAGCCCATGTTGGAATGAGAAATCTGCAGAAACTTCTAAAAGGTGGTCACATCCGTGGTCTTAAGGATGTGGTTTTTGAAAAAGACAGGCCGTGCAGCGCTAGTCAAGCAGGAAAACAGGTTGGAGCACCACACCCCGCCAAGAATGTGATGACCACCGCTAGACCGCTGGAACTTCTCCACATATGGATCTCTTTGGTCCAATTGCGTACATCAGCATCGGCGGTAACAAATACGGTTTAATAATTGTTGATGATTTTTGAAGATTTACCTGGGTATTTTTCTTGTATGATAAATCGGAAACTCAGGGAATCCTCAAGAAGTTCTTGAAAAGAGCTCAAAATGAATTCTCATCAACCGTAAAGAATATCAGAAGTGACAATGGGACAGAATTCAAGAACACCCAAGTTGAAGAATATCTCAATGAATAAGTATAAAGCATGAATTCTCGGCACCCTACTCTCCTCAACAGAACGGGGTGGCCGAAAGGAAGAACAGAACATTGATCGAAATGGCGAGAACAATGTTGGATGAATACAAGACGTCAGACCGATTTTGGGCAGAAGCGGTGAACACCGCTTGTCATGCCACAAATCGGTTGTATCTTCATCGACTACTGAAGGAAATAGGTCTGTACGTGAAGCCAAAATTGAGATGCTAGAAGGAGAGTTGGGGAGATTTGCTATTGAAGAAGGCGAATCACCTCAGGACATGTACAATCGGATGAAGGCACTCATCAACAAAATCCGTGCCTATGGAAGTAAGAAATGGACTGATCACGAGGTGGTCAAAAGGATGATAAGAGCCTTCATGCCAAGAAACGTCACACTTTGCTCAATGATTAGAGAAAGCCCCGGGTTTCACAAAATGACTCCCGATGAGTTATTGGGAAAGATCATAAATCATGAAATGATGGAGAAAGAGGCTCAATACGTCAAAGACTTAGCCGAGCTCACCTCTTCTAAAAAGAAATAAGTTGCTCTCAAAGCAACGTGCAGACCCAAACTCAAAGAAACTCATGAAGACCAAGACGATGGAGATACAAGCGACGAAAGCACCGATCTTGATGACGAAGAAATGGTACTCTTCATCAAAAAGTTCAAACGTATGATGAAGAGAAGACATGGCAACAATTCACATGAAGGCAAAAGTAAGGATAAAAGAAAATCCAAGGCTCGACGTACTTGCTACAACTGGGGAGAGTATGGTCACTTTATGGTGGACTGTACTTATGAAGAAAACAAAAAGAAGAAGGAAACAAGATATCAAGAAAAGAAAAATTTCAGAAAAAAGAAGACAAGCCCATCAAGCTCACATTGGGAAGGAGTGGGACTCAAACGACGAGTCCTCCTCCGATGAAGAAGAAGAGATGGCCACTATCGCAGTCAAGAAACCAACTACGAGAGCCACACTCTTTCCGAACATGGGAGGACGGGACATGAACTACCACACTTGTCTTATGGCTAAGGAAGGCAAGAAAAAGGATAGACTTACTCCTCCTATACTAAATTCCTCCATTGATGACTTTGATAGCTCTAGTGATAATGAAGAATTATTTAGAGGGCTAAGTAAAATTGCTTTAAAGAAAATGGAAATGTTTTCGAACGAAATCTTTGAAAAGGAAGAACTTGTGAACCGACAAGAAGATATGCTCATCCGTGAGAGGAAGAGATATCAAGAAGTTGAAAAGCTTCTTGAGCTTGAAAGAGAGAAGAATGAGTCACTTGAGTTAGAGCTAGCCTTGAGTAAGGAAACTTACTCAAAGTTAGAGGACTCGCACATTGCAATCAAGGAAGAACTTGCTAACTTGTCAAAAGTTAACAAAATCCTTGAGGTGCAAGTTGAGTCGCTCAAACAAAGTAACTCCCCTTCCTCCAAGAGCTCTTCCTCCAAAGATATGAGCTCGACAACAATAAGAACCTGCACTTGCTCTAGTAAGAAGAATGTAATTTCTAATACTTCAACCTCTCATGACATGCATTCTTCTCAAAACGGCATCTTTGATAAGGAGAAGATCAAATATGCACGAAGTGCATATATGATCACTAGACCTCCCAATGTCAAAGATGGTCTTGGCTTTGACAGGAACAGACACATGTCTACTCCTAATCATGCTAAGAATAGAATCATTTTTGTTAAAGAAAAATCCCATGAATCTGAGCTACAAACATTGTTCCATACATTTGATGCTTCTTATGTTCTCATGAAAAACAAGTATGGAAAAGTCATTGCTAAATATACAGGTCCACGCCACAAGAACTTAAAAACTTGTGTGTGGGTGCCCAAGACTCTTGTGACTAACCTGAGAGGACCCAAGCAAGCTTGGGTACCTAAAACCCAGAAATAATTCTATTTTGCAGGCTTACTCCTCCGGTGGATCTAAGTGGGTGCTAGATAGCGGATGCACAAATCATATGACCGGAGAGAGAGGTATGTTTGTGGAATACGAGTGCAACAAGGATCCAAGTGAAGGTATATACTTTGGAGACAACAGCCAAGGAAAGGTCCTTGGTAGTGGTAACATTGAAATATCCTCTCAACACACCTTATCTAATGTTTTACATGTAGACTCTCTAGATTATAATCTTTTATAAATATCTCAACTATGCGACAAAGGTTACAACTGTTTATTCACTAATGAGGGTGTGACCGTCTTTAAAAGAAGCGATGGCTCGATTGCATTCAAGGGATTGTTGAAGGGAAAGCTTTATCTTGTTGACTTCAACAAAGATAAAGCCGAACTCAACACTTGCTTGGTTGCTAAGACCAACATGGGATGGCTGTGGCATAGACGGCTAGCCCATGTTGGAATGAGAAATCTGCAGAAACTTCTAAAAGGTGGTCACATCCGTGGTCTTAAGGATGTGGTTTTTGAAAAAGACAGGTCGTGCAGTGCTAGTCAAGCAGGAAAACAGGTTGGAGCACCACACCCCGCCAAGAATGTGATGACCACCGCTAGACCGCTGGAACTTCTCCACATATGGATCTCTTTGGTCCAATTGCGTACATCAGCATCGGCGGTAACAAATACGGTTTAGTAATTGTTGATGATTTTTGAAGATTTACCTGGGTATTTTTCTTGTATGATAAATCGGAAACTCAGGGAATCCTCAAGAAGTTCTTGAAAAGAGCTCAAAATGAATTCTCATCAACCGTAAAGAATATCAGAAGTGACAATGGGACAGAATTCAAGAACACCCAAGTTGAAGAATATCTCAATGAATAAGTATAAAGCATGAATTCTCGGCACCCTACTCTCCTCAACAGAACGGGGTGGCCGAAAGGAAGAACAGAACATTGATCGAAATGGCGAGAACAATGTTGGATGAATACAAGACGTCAGACCGATTTTGGGCAGAAGCGGTGAACATCGCTTGTCATGCCACAAATCGGTTGTATCTTCATCGACTACTGAAGAAAACTCCATATGAGCTTCTCACGGGTAAAAAGCCTAAAGTTTCCTATTTCAAAGTTTTTGGTTGCAAATGTTTTATTCTGAACAAGAAACCAAGGGCCTCAAAGTTTGCTTCGAAGTCCGATGAAGGATTCTTGCTCGGATATGAATCGAATGCCTACGCCTATCGTATCTTCAACAAGGTGTCCGGCCTTGTTGAAGTAGCGCGTGATGTAGTGTTCGATGAAGCTAACGGCTCACAAGTGGAGCAAGTCGATAAGTCTATGCTAGATAAGGAGGAAGCTCCATGTGAAGCGCTGAAGAAAATGGCACTTGGTGATATCCTACCACGAGAGGAGACACAAGATGAATTTCAACAAGGAAGCAATGATCAAGGGGGAGCTCCTACACAAGATCAGGTTGAGGAAGATCAAGAAAATCAAGATGATCATGGAAGCAATGATCTAGGGGGAGACGTGACACATGAAGACAATGAAGAACAAGCAACTATACAAATTCCACACCCAAGAGTACATCAGTGTGTGCAAAGGGACCATCCTGTCAACAATATCATTGGAGATATTGCTAAGGGAGTAACTACTAGATCTCAAATTGCAAATTTTTGTGAACACTATTCTTTTGTGTCTTTTCTGGAGCCATACAGGGTACAAGAAGCCTTAAGGGATCTAGACTGGGTGATTGCGATGCAAGAGGAGCTGAACAACTTCAAAAGAAATGAAGTGTGGGAGCTAGTGGAAAGACCAAGGGCGAACATCGTTGGAACCAAATGGGTCTTTCGGAACAAGCAAGATGAACATGGAGTAGTGACAAGAAATAAAGCGAGTTTGGTGGCCAAAGGTTATTCTCAAGTGGAAGGTTTGGATTTCGATGAAACCTTCGCTCCTGTAGCTAGACTTGAGTCCATTCGCATTTTATTGGCATATGCTACTCACCATAATTTTAAGTTGTATCAAATGGACGTCAAGAGTGCCTTTCTCAATGGTCCGATAAAGGAGGAAGTCTATGTGGAGCAGCCACCGGGGTTCGAAGATCAGGAGTATCCCAACCATGTCTATAAATTGCGTAAGGCTCTCTATGGCCTCAAACAGGATCCTCGAGCCTGGTATGAGTGCCTTAGAGATTTTCTGATTCAAAATGGATTCAAAATTGGTAAAGCTGACTATACACTCCTTACTAAACACTTTGATGATCATTTATTCGTATGTCAAATTTATGTTGATGACCTTATCTTTGGATCCACTAACAAGTCCTTCTGTGAAGAATTTAGCAAAATAATGACAGACAGGTTCGAGATGTCAATGATGGGTGAATTGAAGTTCTTCTTGGGATTTCAAGTGAAGCAACTGAGAGAAGGTACATTTATAAGCCAAACTAAATATACACAAGACATTCTCAAGAAATTCAATATGGACAAAGTCAAGCCCATCAAGACACCCATGGCCATCAATGGACATCTCGACCTCAATGAAGATGGTCTAAATGTGGACCAAAAGGTATATCGGTCCATGATTGGCTCCTTACTATACTTATGTGCATCTAGGCCAGATATTATGCTTAGTGTTTGCATGTGTGCAAGGTTTCAAGCCGCACCTAAAGAGTGTCACTTAATTGCTAAAAGAATCCTAAGGTACCTTGTGCACACACCCAACTTGGGCCTTTGGTATCCCAAAGGATCCAAGTTTAACTTGATAGGGTATTCCGACGCCGACTATGCAGGATGCAAAGTCGATAGAAAGAGCACGTCAGGGACTTGTCAATTTCTTGGTAGGTCCCTAGTTTCTTGGTCATCTAAAAAGCAAAACTCCATTGCTCTTTCCACAGCGGAAGCGGAGTATGTTGCAGCCGGTAGTTGCTGTGCGCAACTACTTTGGATGCGACAAACTCTTAGGGACTACGGCTACAATGTAAGTCATATCCCGCTTCTATGCGATAATGAAAGTGCTATAAAGATTGCACACAACCCTGTAGAGCACTCAAGAACTAAGCACATAGATATCCGTCATCACTTTCTTAGAGATCATTCATTAAAAGGTGACATTGCTATTTCACATGTTAGGACTGAAAAACAACTTGCGGATATTTTTACCAAACCATTAGATGAGAAAAGGTTCTGTGAACTAAGAAATGAGCTAAACATTCTTGACTCTCGAAATGTGGCTTGAAACATTGCATACCTGGTTGCAACTTAAAATGTTCCTCCGTATTGTTAAAAATGCTCCTCCTCTCCTTTTCTACTCAGAAAACTATTTTTATGAAGAAATCTTGAGGATTATGACCATTGTTTGATTGCTGATTGCCTACTGGTCGTAATCACCAAGACTATTTGCAAAATTAGTGTCCTTGGATCACCTCTAAACTCTACTATCTGCATCAAGTCTGCTGGAACCGAACTTGTCCGGTTGTCGACCGGACTAGTCCGGACAGACCACAATTAGGTTAATTCAGGGGCACCGGACTAGTCTGCTACCATGTCCGGACTAGTCCGGTCAGTCGCATATAGAAGCACTTGGCCGGACCAGACCTCTCCCTCACCCCTCATTAGACTTGCTCTCCCTCTCCTCTTCCAAACCCTAGCCCCCAAAGTGATTTTCGGGTTGAACCCTCATAATCGAGGTTTTCTCCGCGAAAAAGACTAACCTTGACGAGTGGGTCTCCCTCCTCCAGATTCATCCGGACTGATTTCCACTTCTTCGACGCGAATCTTCAAATCTTGGTAAATTTCCCCCTTTAAACCAAAATCTCAACTTTTCTAGTTCTAGCTAGTTTTCTTTGATTTCAAAAGGATGTACATTGCCTCAATAGATGTATTCCCACCATGTGTCCTACCCTTGTGCCCTTAGATAGGAGATTTGATTCAAATGAAACATTAGGGTTCTTATGCCAGGCCGGACTAGTCCGGCGCACAGAGGCGGACAAGTCCGGTCCACCGGACAAGTCCGCACACTGAAACCGGAAAAGTCCGGTCTCTGACAGTTGAACACCTACGTTCCCATTTGAAGTCGATAATGAGTTCATTTGCATCTAATCCTTGAACTCCTTATCAGGCATCATGTCTTCAGGCTCAGATGACAGCTCCTTTCACATTGATGAAGACGTTCAACGCGAGAAAGTGAGGAGGACCAAGGAGAGAGTTATGAAGAAGAGACATGATGTCAATGTCCACTCTGCACCCTCCGACGACAATCTACCTAAGAAGAGGAAAGTCATTGGCAAAAGGCCTCTAAGGAAAGATGCTGCTTTGGGCTCGTCAGGGCCAAAAAGAATTCTCAATAAAGGGAAGGGACTTGCTAGTGGTCCCCTTGGGCCCTTGAAGATAAAAAACCCTATTCACCGCAACAGGCAGCCTTCAAGTGAGGATTTCACTGGAAAAGGGAGTGAGCTAGCTGATAATTTCAGGAAGATTCAAGTGTATGACCGACCTAAGCAATGCTCTGATCCAAGGTTCTGGAGCAACTTCCATGCAGACTACTACGAGCATGTGTACATGAAGATGAAGAACCCTGTAGTAGAGAGTCAATGGCTAAATGTTGAATATCTGAAGTCGAAGAGGTATCCTGCCTTTCGTGAGATGGTGGAAGCGTTAGAGAGGCACAGTCTGACGGACCTGCTATCCTTTGAGTATGAATGGAACAATGAAGTAATTACCCAGTTTTACTCCACTCTCTACTTTGCTCGTGATGATGGAGACAGTCTTACTTGGATGACTCATGGTTCAAGGTATAGTGTCACGTATGATGAATTTGCTAGGATTCTTCACCTCCAACACACTTTGGATCATGAACTGGTCATTCATAATCTGAAACCCCTGGAGAAGGAGGAACTTTAATTTCTCTATGACACAAGGATGCCATATGTTCCTCCCACCATCAAATATCTAAAGCCCTTCTTTGTGGTCCTAAATAGAGTCTTGAGAAAGACTATAGCTCCGAAGGATGGAGATGCAGGAACTATACAAGGGACCTTGAGGACTCTCATGAAGGTCATTAGTGGGAGGAGACCATTCAATGTCTTTGAGTATATCTACAACGACATTGTGAACATCTCAATTACCCCCAATAGGTCCTGTGGATACGCACCGTATATCATGTACATGATTGAGAAAGTGACGGGACTCGAGTTTGTCAAGGATGTCAAGCATACGAGGTTGAAGCCGCAAAAACCCACCGAGTACACTCTCCCTCCGGCTCCAACCGCCCCGTCCTCTCCACCAGTGGAGAGGAGATCAAAGCAAGCTCATGATGACACTAGATCTGCAGCTGCTCCTCCTGGATCTCCACCTGCCCAAGAATCATCCAGCGGCATCCTCAAGATGCTCTCCTCCATCTCTGCCTGCTGCCGCAAGATTGAAGACAGGCAGCGCAAAGAAAAGCTTGCAAGGAAGAAACATCAACAATACATCAATGCCAATATCAAATCTATCTGTGCAAAGCTTGAGATTGAGACCGTTGGATCACCGCCCGTCTCCGAGGACTCAGAGGAAGATCCTGCTCCCGTGGATGCCGAAGTCAGTGAAGATGAAAATCAGACTGAGACTGACGGAGGAGCAGCGATGAGTGATTCCCCTCAATTTTTCCCTTTTTGGTGCCTTGATGCCAAAGGGGGAGAGATTGAGATTAGATTTGGACTATTTCTATCTAGTATTAGTTATTAAGCTCTTTTGTGGACTATTTCTATCTAGTATTAGTTATTAAGCTCTTTTGTGATCAAGGACATGTACCTATTTTAAAATCTTGTAATGCACTATTTCTTTTCTTATGTGTGATGCACTATGCTCTAATGCCTACTTATATGTTCACTATTGTTTGTCTTTAATCTATCACATTTTGTTTATCACACACCTGTTAGGCACCCGACCATAAGGTGTGTGCATATGTGAGAAACTTTTTGTGAACTCTTTATTATTTTCATATGTGCACACCTTATGAAAATCAACCTTTTATTCTCAATTGTGATATCTCAAATGGTTGTCATCAATCACCAAAAAGGGGGAGATTGAAAGTGCATCTAGGAAATCCCTTGTGGGTTTTGGCTAATTGATGACAAGCATATGAGATCCTAACGAAATGATTGCAGGACAAACTAAGTGAACTAGCTAGGTGCGCACAAAAAGATGAAAAATAGAGTGGTGCCCGAAAAGGAAGACTTAAGTAGAACTTGGAAGAACAAAGTAGATGAAAATGTATAGGGTGTGTGTGAGAGACACATCCCAAGAGCTCATGACTTTGCATAAGGGTAAGGGGTTTAAAAATCAACTAAAATCCACTGAAAACCGGACTAGTCCGTTCATGGACCGGACTAGTCCGTTTAACTTCCTGGAAGACGCAGACATAGTGCACCGGACTAGTCCGCCTTGTGAACCGGACTAGTCCGGTCAGCTCACTGGAATGCAACCGGACAAGTCCGGTTTTAGACCGGACTAGTACGGTCATGTCTCTATTGTCCTCTTTAGAGGACTGCGGACTAGTCCATCCAAGCGACAGGACTAGTCCGCTGAAGTTTCTGGAACCCCATTTCACATAGCACCGGACAAGTCCGGTTTGTGGACCGGACTAGTCCGGTTAACCCACTGGAAGTGTACCGAACAAGTCCGATCATATACCGGACTAGTCCAGTAGTAGGTTTAACAACGGTAACTTTTTGGGAAACCCTATAAAAAGAGGTCCTTCGTCTTTTCCCAAAAAAAAAACACAACACATATTGTCAAAAACTACAACCCTAGCGCCGCCACCTGTCCCAAGAGCCCAAAAACACATCTCCCCATACATCTAAGGTGCAAAAAGGCAAAGATCAATCAAATACTTGGATTTGGGATTGAGAGATCGTCGTTCTTTCGTTGTGAGCTCTTGGGGTTTGATTTCTCTACACTCATATTCTGCACTGTAATCTTTTTGAGTGTATTTGATCACCTTCTCACTGTAATTCTTGTGGGAGCCCTCAACGTGTGAGGTTGCCCCACAAACTCGGTGATTACCCGTGATAGTGGAGTCAAGTCGGCCTTTGTGGTGACTTGAAGAGGGAAAGGGTTGGGAACCCGGCTCTATGTGAGCTTCCTCAACGAGGACGTAGATCTCTTGGTGAGATCGAACCTCGGTAAAAATTCGTGTCTCTTGTCTCTCATTTGTTTTACATTTTGATACATTAGATCACTAGTTTGCTAGTCATCGTTTGAGTTCCTTATAAGTTTGCACGTGCATCCATACAATATATTTAATTTATAAAAACTGTTGTTCTCATTCCGCTGCTGAAAGATTAAATTTGTGAGACACACTTAATTAACTCAAATAATTCAGCACACCGGACTAGTCCGCCCACACAACCGGACTAGTCCGGTCAGTCAAGTTTCTGATAACTTTATTAAGTGTGCAGGAATCTTTAAAGGCCTATTCACCCCCCTCTAGGCCACATTCAGTTCCCCGAGCAATTTCAGGCGGGGGCGGCTAGTTTGGTCGAGTTCCGGTCACGGGAACAGCCTCCCGGCGAGTACTCCGGCGAAGAGGGCGGCGGGGAGCCGTGGGAGCGTGAGGTAGACGAAGCTCCACGGGCCCCACATGTCGGTCTCTACTAAAACCGCCCTGGATCGGCTGTGGCATCAGGATCTCATGCGACTACGTGGGTGAAAGTTCATCAAGGCATCCCTTGTGGGTTTTGGTTGATTTATGACAAACAAATGAGACCCTAACAAAATTATTGAGATGAGCGCAGGTTCTTGAAGAAAATAGGAAGAAAGCGCAAAAAGAAAGGAGAAGGAGGATCCAAATTGATTAAGAGCTCAGGAGCTGAAACGATCAGATTACTTAGTATAGAGTGTGTTGGAGATATACACCACAAGAGCTCAAGTGAAAGAAATCACACTAACTGCACAAAAATCAGCATGTGCGGACTAGTCCGATATCAATCGGACTAGTCCGATTTTCTCTGACTAGAAAAAGGACTAGTCTGATATGGACCGGACTAGTCCGATATATCTGTGAGTAGACATCGGACTAGTCCGCACTCTTACGGACTAGTCCGGTATCTCACAACACTTAGGGTTTTCCACACGCCGCACACCGGACTAGTCCGGAGTCCACCACGGACTAGTTCGGACATCGCAAAACCTAACGTAACCTTTGGAAACCCCAATATAAAAAGAGGTGTACGGCCATACCCACAAAAAAAACTCGACCCCCTGCGCCGTCACACCTCCCAAGAGCCAAAAATTCACATCTCTCCACACATTCTAAACCAAAAAGAATCAGATCTTTGGGGATTAGCAATTGGTCAAAGGAGAGACTTGTTCTACACGTCTTGAGCTCTTGGGTTTGATCTCTCGCACACACTTGTTCAATTATTGTTCATCTGTTGAGTGTGTTTGGATGTGTTCATTCATTGTAATTCTTGGGGAGCCCTCAACTTGTGAGAAGGCCCCTTGAACGATTTATTTGCCCTTTGTGATTAGTGGAAGAGAATCGGCCTCCGTGGCGATTCAACGAGGGTAGGGTTGGTGAAGACCCGGTCCTTAGTGGACTCCTCAACGGGGACGTAGATTTCCTTCGTGGAATCAAACCTTGGGATAAAATCTTGTCTCTTACTTGTGTTCATCTGTTGTTCATCATATTCTAATGTTTAATTAATCTTGTGAAATTCATGTTGAAGCATTGAAATCAAAGTTGATCTCTGTAATTCATTGTTTCACTGTTGTAATACATCTAAGCTATCAATTAATTTCCGCTGCATAGGGTACTAAAATTGAAAATATTGATCAACCTTGATCTCTCTAGTCCACGCATACCGGACTAGTCCGCACAGTACCGGACTAGTCCGATTTTTCTCTGAGTAGAAAACGGACTAGTCCGCACTCTACCGGACTAGTCCGATTTCCCTGTATTTGACAAATCTATTAAGTGTTTCAGGGATTAACAAAAATTTGAAGAGCCTATTCACCCCCCTCTAGGTTACATTCAATTGGTACCAGAGCCAAACTCTTCAAAAGAGACTCACCGCTCGAAGAGACAATATCGGACATCAAGGACGTACACAAGAAGATCGACGATGAAAAGGGTGATGATGAACGGACTCAAAAGCTAAAGAAGCTACTCGACGCCATTCAAGACAGTGAGGATGATGATGAGGAGGTGCTCCAACTCAAGGCTCTTCTATGGAAGAAGGCACTCTCACCAAAAGGGAAGAAGAAGATCGATGATGAAAAGAAGAAGAAAGGGGGTAGTCACACAGACTACTCCCGATATCCTTTTGACTATGAGCGTTTGAATTCTAACAATAGTCATTACTTATCAATTCCTCTATGGAAAGCACCTTACTTTGATGGCAATGACTATTCAATGTGGAGACAAAACATGAAAATGCACCTTATATCTCTTAACCCAAGTGTGTACCAGAATAGATATCCCGGATGATGATGAAGAGCTGACTCCAAGCCAAGAACAAGCGGTTCATCGGAATGCTCAAGCTGCAGCTATGATGACGTCATCACTAAGCCAAGACGAGTTCACCAAGGTGGACGGATTCGAAATTGCCAAGGAGATATGGGACACACTACAAACCGCACATGAAGGTGGCCGTCATGTACGCGAAGCTAAGATAGAAATGATTGAAGGTGAATTGGGAAGATTCGCGATAGAAGAAGATGAATCACCACAAGATATGTACAATCGACTGAAGAATCTTATCAACAAAGTCCGAGCTTATGGCAGCAAAAAGTGGAATGATCATGAGGTCGTGAAGTTGATTCTCAGAGCATTCATGCCACGCAACGTGACTCTTTGCTCTATGATTAGAGAAAGCCCCGGGTACCGGAAAATGACCCCAGACGAACTTCTTGGCAAGATTATCAACCTTGAAATGATGGAGAAGCAAGATAAGCATGTCAAGGAAATTGCCGATCTCACCTCGGCAAAGAAGAAAGGAGTTGCTTTGAAGTCAACTTGTAAACCCGTATCAAAAGAAGCTCGAGAAGCTCACGGAGAAGACGACAGTGATGATGAAAGTAGTGATATCGATGAAGAAGACATGATCTTGTTCATGAAGAAGTTCAAGAAAATGATGAGAAGAAGAAAGGGTAGCAGCTCAAACGAAGTAAGACAAAGGGACAAACAAAGACCCAAGATGAGACGGGTGTGCTATAACTGCGGAGAATATGATCACTTCATAGTAGATTGTCCATATGAAGAAAACAAGAAGAAGACTAAAGATAACAAGCCTCAACCAAAGAAAATGTTCAAGAAGAAGAAGCAATATGGCCAAGCGCATCTAGGGAAGGAGTGGGACTCCAATGATGAATCCTCATTCAAAGAAGAAGAGGAGATGGCCACCATAGCCATAAAGAGGACTACCAAGAAATCCACTCTCTTCCCAACCATGGGCGCATGGAAGGACACCGACAACACTTGTCTAATGGCAAAGGAAGGTAAAAGAAAGGTAACAACTAACTCTTCCTTCTCGCATTCTTTTACTAGTGATAGTGATAATTCTAGTGAGGATGATAGCAGTGATGAAAATGAATATATTCTTAGGGGTTTAGACAAAAATACAGCTGCTAAGATGAAATTTCTATTTGATAAGCTTGTCGATATGGAGAAGTTAGTCAATCGTCAGGAAGATATGATCATCTCCCAAAAGGAGGAATATCTTGAGATTGAAAGCTTCTTGAACTTGAAAAGGAACAAGATAAATCACTAGAACTTGAGTTAGCTTCAAGGAAGGAAGCTTGCTTGAAGTTAAAAGACTCAAACACCATCATCAAGTATGAACTTGCTAACTTAACCAAAGTTAACGAGATCCTTGAGGTACAAGTTGAGTCACTCAAGCAAAATGGTTCTTCATCCACTTCAAGCGCACCTTCTCAACATATAAAATTTGAAACTAGTATTACTTGTGCTTGTGCAAAAAGTGACACTAACTTGAAGAAAAAGCCAAACTTGACAAAGGACAAGCAATCTTCTCAAAGTGGCATATTTGACAAGGAGAAGATCAAGTATGCACGCAGTGCATACTCGGTCACAAGACCACCTAATTTCAAATATGGTATTGGATATTCTAATGGTGAAAAGCAAAACGCTAGAAGCCACAAGAATAACAAGGGTTGCATTGACTTTGTCAAGGGAAACTCTTCTCAAGTTAGAAAACTTAATAATGTTAATAAATTTAACACTGTGAACACATATGAACAACAACTTCTATTTAGAACTTTTGATGCTTCATATGTACTTATGAAAAGTAATCTTGGAAGAGTTTATGCTAAATATGTTGGGCCATGCCATGGGAACACCAAGTCTCATGTGTGGGTGCCCAAATCACTTGTGACTAACCTCAAATGACCCAAGCAAGCTTGGGTACCTAAGACCAAGGCATAAATTGTTTTTGTAGACTTATTCATCCGGTGGAACAAAATGGGTGCTAGATAGTGGATGCACCAATCACATGACCAGAGAAAGAAGAATGTTCATGGAATATGAATAAAATGAAGATCCAAACGAAGGCATTTACTTTGGTGATAATAGTCAAGGAAGAGTGCTTGGTACAGGTAAAATTGCAATTTCATCACAACATACTCTCTCTCATGTTTTACACGTTGACTCCTTGAATTATAACCTTTTGTCCATATCTCAATTATGTGACAAGGGTTATAATTGCTTATTCACTAATGAGGGTGTGACTGTCTTTAGAAGGAGTGATAACTCAATTGCATTCAAGGGTGTGTTGAAGGGAAAACTTTATCTAGTTGACTTCAACAAAGTTAGAGCCGACCTTGACACATGCTTGATTGCAAAGACCAACATGGTTTGGCTGTGGCATAGATGGCTAGCACATGTTGGTATGAGGAATCTTCAAAAACTCCTCAAAGGCGATCACATCCGAGGTTTAAAGGATGTTGTTTTTAAGAAAGACAGGTCGTGTAGAGCGTGCCAAGCAGGGAAGCAAGTAGGAACACCCCATCCCGCGAAGAATTTCATGACTACAACAAGACCGCTTGAGCTCCTCCACATGGATCTATTTGGTCCAATTGCTTACATAAGCATCGGCGGTAATAAATACGGTCTAGTCATTGTTGATGATTTTTCACGCTTCACGTGGGTTTTATTTTTGCATGATAAGACAGAAACTCAAGGAACCCTCAAGAAGTTCATCAAGCGTGCCCAAAATGAATTCTCATTGAAGATCAAAAACATACGAAGTGACAATGGGACAGAATTTAAGAACACCCAAGTTGAGGAGTATCTAGACGAAGAAGGGATAAAGCACGAATTTTCAGCACCATATACTCCTCAACAAAACGGAGTAGCCGAAAGGAAGAACAGAAATATCATTGAGATGACGAGGACAATGCTCGATGAATACAAGACTTCGGACAGGTTTTGGGCTGAAGCAGTTAACACCGCTTGTCACGCCATAAACCGACTATATCTTCATCGGTTGCTCAAGAAAACTTCATATGAACTACTCACGGTAGCACGTGACGTAGTGTTCGGTGAAACTAACGGCTCTCAAGAAGAGCAAGCTAATCAATGTGTGCTAGATCAAGAAGAAGCTCCATGTCAAGCATTGAGAAGAATGGCATTGGGCGATGTTCGACCACAAGTGCCACCTTTAAATGTGAATGAAGAAAATGAACCACAGGTGGAGGAAAATGATCAATGGGGAACTTCCATACAATATCAACCTCAAGAAAATCAAGAAGATCAAAACATCAATGAGGGCAACTATCCAGGGGGAGAACAAGATGATAATGAAGATTCAAGACCACAAGTACCACATCTAAGAGTACACCAAAGCATCCAAAGAGATCACCCCGTCGACAACATAATCGGTGACATCCGAAAGGGAGTAATAACTCGATGTAGCATAGCTAATTTTTGTGAACACTATTCTTTTGTATCTTCTTTGGAACCATATAGGGTTGAGGATGCATTAAAAGATCCAGACTGGGTGATGGCGATGCAAGAAGAATTGAACAACTTCAAAAGGAATGAAGTGTGGGAGCTTGTTGAAAGACCCAAGTCAAACGTCGTCGACACTAAATGGGTCGTCCGCAACAAGCAAGACGAACATGGAGTGGTGACAAGGAACAAGGCACAACTTGTGGCAAAAGGGTACTCACAAGTCGAAGGTTTGGATTTCAACAGGACTTTCGCTCCCGTAGCTAGGCTTGAATCGATTCATATATTACTTGCATATGCTACTCACCATGATTTCAAGATTTATTAAATGGATGTGAAAAGCACCTTTCTCAACGGACCGATCAAGGAGGAGGTGTACGTGGAGCAACCACCCGATTTTGAAGATCAAGAGCACCCCGACTATGTGTTCAAACTGCGTAAGGCTCTCTATGGCCTCAAACAAGCTCCTAGAGCTTGGTATGAGTGCCTTAGAGATTTTTTTTATTGAAAATGACTTCAAGATTGGAAAAGATAATTACACATTGTTCACTAAACACTTTGATGATGATCTCTTCATTTGCCAAATCTATGTTGACGACATTATATTTGGTTCAACTAACAAATCCTTTTGTCAAGAATTTAGTAAGATTATGACAGATAGATTCGAGATGTCCATGATGAGAGAGTTGAGGTACTTTTTGGGATTCCATGTGAAGCAACAAAAGGACGGGACGTTCATAAGCCAAACAAAGTACACTCAAGACATTCTCAAGAAGTTTGGAATGGACAAAGCAAAGCCCATAAAGACTCCCATGGCAACTAATGGACACTTGGATCTCAATGAAGATGGACCAAATGTGGATCAAAAGGTATATCGTTCCATGATTGGCTCCTTACTTTATTTATGTGAATCTAGACCTGATATCATATTGAGTGTATGTTTGTGTGCAAGGTTTCAAGCCAATCCTGAGGAATGTCATTTGACAGCCGTTAAAAGGATCTTGAGATATTTAGTTCATACACCCAACCTAGGCCTTTGGTATCACAAAGGTTCAAAATTCAATCTCATTGGATACTCCGATGCAGATTATGCCGGATGCAAGGTAGATAGAAAAACTACTTCCGGTACTTGCCAATTCCTAGGTAGATCCTTAGTTTCTTGGTCCTCCAAGAAACAAAATTCAATTGCCTTATCCACGGCCGAAGCGGAGTATGTTGCAGCCGGGAGTTGTTGTGCACAACTCCTTTGGATGTGACAAACTCTAAGGGATTACGGTTACAAGATGAGTCGTATTCCACTCCTTTGTGACAATGAGAGTGCAATTAAAATTGTCCATAACCCTGTTGATCACTCTAGAACCAAACACATAGATATCCAGCATCATTTTTTGAGAGATCACTCAATGAAAGAAGACATAGCCATTTCCCATGTAAACACTGAAAAACAACTAGCCGATATCTTTACCAAGCCACTTGATGAAAAACGCTTTTGCGAGCTCTGAAATGAACTAAATATCCTTGATGCTCGGAACGTGGCTTGAAAACTTACATACCTGTATGCCATCCTCAAAATCATGTTAATTGTGTTGAAAAATCATCTCTCTCTCTATTTTTCTCCTAAAACTCTGTTAGTTACTTGATTTTGATGAATTATGGTCATAGCTTGATTGTTGTATGTTAACTGATCATATTCATCAAGAATATTTGTGTGTCTTTGTCCCCAATTCCTTATTAGGAACCATTGAATACATATATATAAGTGTTTTATACTTTTCTGTACAAGGGACCACGGACTAGTCCGTGGTCACCCCGGACTAGTCCGCACTTGCAGACTAGTCCGGACAACCACGGACTAGTCCGATATTTTGACTCCATAAACCTAGGGCCGGCTCAGACCTAATCACCTTCATCCTCACAACCCCTCCCACGTTATCTCTCCTCACTCAAGTGCTCCCAAGGCGGATTTGCGATTTCTCCATAAAAATCACCCAAATCTTTGTGGGAATCGATCTCCACTGCAAAGGGATCGAAGACCCTGGACTAGTCCGCATCAAGAACTCCTTCAACGCCTCGAATCGAAGGATTTGGTAAACTTCTCTCCAAACCCTAGAACCTTCGATTTTCCTTGTTTTTGCTCAATTAGCTTAGCTCCTCCAGTCAATACATGCTTTATTGATGTATTCCATATACCCTAGATCATATTTGCATTGAATAACCTAAAATTTCGACAAGTAGGGTTTAAGCAGCCACATAACGGACTAGTTCATTCTTAGGGCGGACAAGTTCGGTACTCCGGACTAGTCCGACCCTGAACACCGGACTAGTCCGGTATGCCCTGATCAGAATCTTAGCTTATGTCAATTCAATGCAATCCCTTGTCATCCTTGATTATTCATATCCTTTACATCTTCCTTGTCAGAAATCATGTCGGGATCGAATGAGGATCTCTCTGACTTTGAAGCCGAGATGGATCAAGATCAAGATGTGATGTCGCATATTCCGGAGTCTCGCTCCAAAAGCAGACAAGATCGTGCTGCCGAGCCCTCTCTCACCCCACCTAGGGTTCGCCGAAAGGTTACAATCAAGAGACCAGCTTCAAGAGCAAATATGGCTGATTCTAGCTCGGCGGCTCAACGCCAAACCAAGGGCAAGGGAAAGGGGCTTGCTTCCGGCCCGATTGGTCCCCTTAAGATGACAGCTCCAAGGCAGGGAAATAGGGATCCCTCGTAGGAGAAGTTCAATGGCAAGGGGAGTGATGTGGCATGGAACCTGAGGAAGGTTGATGCCTATAGCACTGCCAAAAGGGCAGCCGACAAGAGATTTTGGAGCAACTTTCACTCGGACTACTATAGTTCAGTGTACCTCCAAATGAAGACTCAAGTGGTCCACAGTCAATGGATCGACTGTACATATTTTGAAAGGAAGAGCTGTGAAGCCTTAGAGGAGGTAATAGAGGCTGCGGAGAGACACGGACTCAAGGACTTGCTCTCCTTCAGATACAACTGGAATGATGAGATCGTCGCCCAGTTCTATGCAACTTGCCACTTTGCCCACGATGGAGAAGACAAAGTGACTTGGATGACTCATGGATCCAAGTACACAATTTCCTATACTGAGTTTGCCAGACTGCTGCACCTTGAGGACACCGGCAGTGATGAGATTGTGATTCACAATCTTGGTGTTGTGGAGAAGGACAAGATGGAATTCCTCTATGATACTCGACTCCCATACAATCCTCCCTCAACCAAGAACATGAAGCCCTTCTTCATTGTTCTCAATAGAGTGCTCCGGAAGACCATTGCTCCAAAGGATGGAGATGCCGGGAGTGTCCAAGGTTACTTGAGAACCTTGACGAAAGTAATCAGCAGGAGGAGAAGATTTGATATCTTCGATTACATTTGGAATAACATGGTGAACATATCCTGCACACCAAACCGTTCCTGTGGCTATGCACCATACTTGATGTTCGTGATTGAAAAAATCACAGGAATTGAGTTTGTGAAGGATGTGGAGCACACTGCTCTAAGGCCTCAGAAGCCTCCTCAAGCCACTCTCCCAGCTGCTCCCTCACCTGGATCACCTGAAGAACATCCAGAGAGAGCCCGAGAAGATGCAAGGCCTTCATCCAAGACTAGGGCCCCTCCTCACAAAGGGTCGCCTAGTGGGATTATGAAGTTTTGGGCTGCTATCTTTGGTTCTTGCCGCAAAACTAAGGTGAAGCTTCATAAGATGAACAAGGCAAGAAAGAAGAAATGAGATACATGAAGGCAAATGTTAAAGCAATATGCCAAAAACTGGAGATTGAGCCCATTGGATCTCCAGTCATCTCAGAGGACTCTGCATATGACTTCACAGAGATTCCTCCTCTCTCTCCATCAGAGCGTGCCTACTTTGGCACGACGAGTGGTTCCTCTCCTCCTCCAACTCCTCAGCCCGATGATGAAGATGAAGAAAGGACCGACAACGAGGAGTGAGCCGTCGACGACAAGTAGATCTCTCCTCTCCTTCTTTTTGGTGCCTTGATGCCAAAGGGAGAGATTGCGGGGGAGTCTTAGGTCGTAGGCTCTTTTTTCTTTTATGTCCTAGTTTAAGAAATGAGCTTTTGTAAGACTTATGCTATCATTATGCTTTTGGACATGTGATGTGAAATGATAACTATGTTATGCTTATGGTTAATGGTGTATGTTTAAAACTGCATGTAGGATTGAGACTCTTGATGATTTTATGATTATGTTCATTATGATATTCATATCAAAATTATTGCTCACACACATAGTTTTTCACCCCACCATAAAGAGTGCACATATGTCTTATGTCTACATTGCCTATTTTTCTCAAAGCTCATATGTGCACACTTTATGAAAATCTGAATTTTTTTCATATTTGTGTGATCTCAATTGGTTGTCATCAATCACCAAAAAGGGGGAGATTGAAAGTGCATCTAGGCGTCCCTTATGGGTTTTGGTTGATTTATGACAAACAAATGAGACCCTAACAAAATTGTTGAGATGAGCGCAGGTTCTTAAAGAAATTAGGAAGAAAGCGCAAAAAGAAAGGAGAAGGAGGATCCAAATTGATAAGAGCTCAGGCGATAAAAAGATTAGATTACTTAGTATAGAGTGTGTTGGAGGAACACACCACAAGAGCTCAAGTGAAAGAAATCACACTAACTGCACAAAAATCAGCATGTGCGGACTAGTCCGATATCAACCGGACTAGTCCGATTTTCTCTATGACTAGAAAACGGACTAGTCTGAATGGACCGGACTGGTCCGATATATCTCTGAGTAGACATTGGACTAGTCCACACTCTTATGGACTAGTCTGGTATCTCATAACACTTAGGGTTTTCCACACGCCGCACACCGGACTAGTTCGGAGTCCACCACGGACTAGTCCGGACATCGCAAACCCTAACGTAACCTTTGGAAACCCCAGTATAAAAAGAGGTGTACGGCCATACCAACAAAAAAACTCGACCCCCTGCGCCGTTACACCTCCCAAGAGCCCAAAATTCACATCTCTCCACACATTCTAAACCAAAAAGGATCAAATATTTGGGGATTAGCAATTGGTCAAAGGAGAGACTTGTTCTACACATCTTGAGCTCTTGGGTTTGATCTCTCACACACTCTTGTTCAATTATTGTTCATCTGTTGAGTGTGTTTGGTTGTGTTCATTCATTGTAATTCTTGGGGAGCCCTTAACTTGTGAGAAGGCCCCTTGAACGATTTATTTGCCCTTTGTGATTAGTGGAAGAGAATCGGCCTACGTGGCGATTCAACGAGGGTAGGGTTGGTGAAGACCCGGTCCTTAATGGAGTCCTCAACAGGGACGTAGATATCCTTCGTGGAATCGAACCTTGGGATAAAATCGTGTCTCTTACTCATGTTCATCTGTTGTTCATCATATTCTAGTGTTTAATTAATCTTGTGAAATTCACGTTGAAGCATTGAAATCAAAGTTGATCTCTGTAATTCATTGTTTCACTGCTGTAATACATCTAAGCTATCAATTAATTTCTGCTGCATAGGGTACTAGAAGTGAAAATATTGATCAACCTTGATCTCTCTAGTTAACACATACCGGACTAGTCCGCACAGTACCGGACTAGTCCGATTTTTCTCTAAGTAGAAAACGACTTGTCCGCACTCTACCGGACTAGTCCGATTTCCCTGTATTTGACAAATCTATTAAGTGTTTTAGGGATTAACAAAAATTCAAAGAGCCTATTCACCCCCCCTCTAGGCTACATTCAATTGGTACCAGAGCCAAACTCTTCAAAAGAGACTCACCGCTCGAAGAGACGATATCGGACATCAAGGACGTACTCAAGAAGATCGACGATGAAAAGGGTGATGATGAAAGGACTCAAAAGCTAAAGAGGCTACTCAACGCCATTCAAGACAGTGAGGACGATGATGAGGAGGTGCTCCAACTCAAGACTCTTCTACGGAAGAAGGCACTTTCCCCAAAAGGGAAGAAGAAGATCTATGATGAAAAGAAGGAGAAAGGGGGGTAATCACACAGACTACTCCCGATATCCTTTTGACTATGAGCGTTTGAATTCTAACAATAGTCATTACTTATCAATTCCTCTAGGGAAAGCACCTTACTTTGATGGCAATGACTATTCAATGTGGAGACAAAACATGAAAATGCACCTTATATCTCTTAACCCAAGTTTGTGGCATATAGTGTGTACATGAATACATATCCCGGATGATGATGAAGAGCTGACTCCAAGCCAAGAACAAGCCGTTCATCGGAATGCTCAAGCTGCAGCTATGATGACGTCATCACTGAGCCAAGACGAGTTCACCAAGGTGGACGGATTCGAAATTGCCAAGGAGATATGGGACACACTACTGTAAGGGCCTCAGTTTTTGACACTCATTTGCAGTGTTCATCACCACACCACACACCTCATTTGAGGAAAAATGATGAACACAAATAAAGAGCAAGTAACAATTATCAACATGCTCATTAGGGGACAAACTCACACATTGCAAAAGTGGTACTTCCCACATGTGATATAGATGGGCTGGACATATGAAAACTCCTACACTTTGCTAAGGATGTCCATGCCAAGTTTCACCCAAATTCAAAACATTTTTGAGGTCATCTTGGGTGTAGATAGGAAAGGGGCAGTTTGAAAACATATTCAAATTCAAACTGTTTTCACCCACTGAATTTAAAAGTGGAAGGCATATTCTTGCTCAGCACATTTTTGTGAGCTCACACACCAATTTTTCACTCCATTTGGAGTTGATCTTGACATGAGCTAAGGGGGAGAAATTCAAACTTTATTTGAATTTCAAACTGCACTTGTGCTGAAATTCATTCAAACCAAACATCATTTGAACTTTGATCAATTCAAATGGCTCTTGGGTGAATAATTTGAGTTGCCAAGGGTAGAATAGGGTTCACTGTTTACCACAGCTGTTAGGAATAAATTTCAGAGGTTAAAAGAGGAGTGGGACCCACATGTCAGCCTCAGCCTCAAAGCAAACCGACTGAAACACAGTTCAGTCGGTTCCCGGCAGCTGTGCGCGCGCGCCACCGAAGGGGGCAGCCGGCGCCAGCTCCTGCTGCGTGCCCCAAGCCGGAGACCAGCCGGCCGGGCTATTTATTCCCTCCCCGGCGTGCTTCAGTCACCATTTCCTCGAGCTGCCGACGCACACGACTTGTTTTTCCACTGCCATCGCCGCCGCTCGAGTTCCTGCTTGATCAAGCCGATCGCAGCTCCCTCTTTCCATTCCAAGGTCCCAGCAAGGTACTAGCAACCATCCTCCATCCTTCCCATTGATAGAAATCGATTGAAACCGAGTGATATCGGCTGTGCCGAAAGATCAAACTCGGAACTGGAAACCGCCGCACCTCGGGCTCTCGTGGACAGCCCAACCTGGGCGTTGTCACGCCCGAGCCAAGGCACCCTTGGACGCGCAAGTGATCGGTGCTGCTCATCCCCGAGCCACAGCTCGAGTGTTTGCTCACCGGCGGCGAATTTCCATTTTTCCCCTTTCTGTGTGCAGAACGACCCTCGGGTACGATTCTGTTCAATTCGTGCTCTAGAAAGGATTAGAGGGCCTCAGGCCACTCCCACACGAACTAGACACGGTGACGCACAAGTTGCCTTCACAACTTTGGGCCGGAGAACTTCTGTGCCCGGCGTAATTCAAGTTCTACTAATGGCGGAACGCACGGGGGGTATCGGGCGCACGGTGAGGACCTATTTCGGGCCTTCCCCGAGCTGCCCCGAGTTCATGTCGACCTTCTCTGAGGTCCACTGATGCTCCCCGACCGATTTCCCAAGTAGCTGAGGCACTAGGAGCGTCAGCCGACATGGCCGAAGTCGTTCCGATATGGCGGCTCGTCGCCGACCATGCTCCGGCCGTTGTCATGAGCAGCTGACCCTCGGATCATGTTCCCCAAGTAAAAGTAGGCAGGGGCGGCCAGAATCAAGAAGTTTGAAGCTGTACAGCAGCCGGCGGCGAGCTCTCCGGCGAGGTCCCTCGGCGGCGGAGCGCGGGTGTCGCGAGGTTGAAGAAGGGGGTGGACCCCAGCTGTCAGCGGCCGATATTTTGAATCGGGATCCGGCTGCGGCCGGGATCGGGTGTGCTGGCGCGCAAAAGCCTTGTGGGCCGCGGTGTGTTGTCGCTTCGGCGTGCGACGCGTGTCCCCTGGGCCCACGCGCGAGTTTAAACTTTTCCCCGATTTTCAGATTTCCTTCAAACTTCAAATCCTTATAACTTTGGCTAGAAAGCTCCAAATTGAGTGAACCAAATTTTGCTGGATTCAGCTCTTTGAGTACTTTCCAGAAAATCAAGTGTCACTTCATGAGATTCCTTAATTCTCCAGAATTAATTCCTTAAAGTTTAAACTGTTAGGAATTTTAACTGGAGAATCATTTGGAGGAAAATCCTGAAATTTTGCTGAGATGTTCACCAAAATATCCTTGAACTACCATAAAAATTTCAGATCCATTTGAGCTCATTTAGTCCACCTAATGGTGTGATTAGTAAAACTGTTCCAGAGAAAATAGAAAATGTTCAGAAACATTTTCAGAATTTTCTCTGAAATTGTTTAGCTCATATCTTTAGTTAGAGACTTCCAAATTAAGTGAGACCAATTCCATTAGAACCCTCTGAAAATCTAGTTTTCAGAAAGTCATAGTTTGTTTCATGAAAATACCTAGAACACCCTAAAAGCCTTTAATTAAGGTCAAGGACATAATTATTTGTGGAGGGCTCAAATGAGCTTTGCTGCAGCTAAAACTTGACCAAGTCTCTGTTTAGGTTGTAACCAAGCCACAGTAAAAGTTTCACAGTCATTAGGTCTATCTAGTAAAGGTTATAGACTTCACAACTTCAAAGTTAATACAAAAGCATTTAATTAATACATACATTGTTCTTATCATGTAGTCGCTAAGGTCGAGGAGGAACCCGAAGTCCTAGACTTCGTTACTCCGGAGGAACAGCTAGCCTACGACCAAGAGCAGCAAGGCAAGCCCCGGTTTGCATTAACCATTTTATAAATTTTTATTGTTTTGAGCACATACTTGTTTTCTTTATGTTGTGCATCAGAGTCTTGTTTGGAAACCCCACTGCATAGCCAAGAAAACCATGGGTTGGGGTTTAGGATTGCAAACCCCGTTAGCCACTGCATTGCTAGGATAGAGTAGGATTCGGTACAAGTCGAGTAGTTGGAACTACTCGCGAGAATAGGCTAGAGGCACATTGCTCGGGTAGAGATAGCACATGATACACATGGCAAGAAAATGAGACCGAGCGGAGAGTAAGGGCAGCAGGACTTTGGGGCCTGTGTGCTGTAGCTCCGCTTGTGTCGATTGAGGACCGAGCCGTGTGCGGGCCTGTTGAACAAGCTAGAACAGTACCGAAGACCTACCGGCTATATGGGAACCGGGAAACTGATGTAACTCGGGTAGCTGGGTATTGAGGCATTGCCCGTCGTTCAGAGGGTAGGTTGAGAGCTCGAGGTGTAAATCAGCTGGCGGCACAGAGATGCGCGTGCAGGGACCTCTTGCTCGGGACGATGGGACCGGTTCAATATTTGGCTAACGGGTGAAAGGTAGTCGCGTACGGCGTCCGTGATGGTTGTTGTAGGCAACATCGAGTACGGGCGTACGTGACGGGTTGTTCGGGTAACCCTGCAGGTGTAAATCGATTATAATCGCCGTCCCTCGCGGTCAGTGAGTACCACTTGTTCACTGTACCGTGACGTAGAAAGAACAGGCTAGTTACATGTTAAAATGTTGCTGATTGAAAGCTGGACATTGATTGTTAATGATATGCTGTAGCTTAGTGCTAACTAAAGTTCTTTTCAACTTTGGGCAAAGTACATGAGAGAAATGCGTTTCTTGTTTGATTGCGGCTCTCTCATGTGCCTTAGCGTAAAGTTCTCCACAACCTGCTGCTAAAACTTGAAAGTAAGGTTCTACTAATTAGGCGAGTCCTTGCAACTGATTTTTACCTCATGCAACCCATTACCCTCATGTAGAAGTTCCATGTTTAGGTGAGACGGGTCAGACTTGCTGAGCCTTCGTGCTCACTGCTTGTGTTTGAAGCTTTTGCAGGGTTCTATGAGGAAGGGACTCCCGAAGAGGAGACGGAACCCCAGGAGGGGAACCCCGTCGAGTGGGAGTCGTGCACGCCGCAGAGTTAGTGTGCGAGTGTGCTAGCAAGGACACGTTCGAGGGCTGAACGTGCACTTGATGCTTAGTCTACGCCCGCGAGTGTGGACTAAACTTATTTTGATGTAAACATGTTAATAAACTTGTTTATGTAATAAAGCTTCCGCTTCCGCTTTGTACCTTTGACGTGTGTTATACGGTGTTGTGCAACGCAGCACCCCTCAGCGTGATCCTGGCTCGACAGGACCAGTGGGGTCGTGTCAGCGTGGTATCAGAGCTCGCTTGAGGTTTAACACAGTACAAAGGTCTCCCTTTTCAAAAATCCAGTGAGGAACGAGTTAGTAGCCCGTATAAGGATGTTATTAGTATATAGAAAGTGGCTTAGTAACCTATTTGTTATGTCGGAAAATCGTGCATCTCGGGACGTTCATGTCTTGGGGGGTGCACGTAAGCGCTGTCCACCAGTGCGCACAAGCTGAAGGGTGGAGCCCCACGGGTGGCAGGTAACCCGATCCGCTTTGATATCCTCTACGACTCTTCATGTCGTTTGGGGTATTCGAGCAACGTCTGTCCCTGGCGTGCGTGGTGCAACATGGGAGACCCCGTCACGTGGTCTGAAACGTGAACACGTAACTCAGGGCGTGTTTGGCTTGAGAACATCCGGGCGAGTGATGACGGCCGGGTGTACAAACTGTATGGATTCCGGGCTCGGTGTGCAGCCGAGTCTGATGATTGGTTGAATTTCTGCAGGTAGCCTTACCACGAAACGGTAGACGTGTAGCATCCGTGTGCGAGTGACGAGTAGTGCCACTGAACTAACGAAGCCGGCTAAATCCGGTATAGGTTTTTCCTTTGTGAGGACGTAGTACCGACATAATCTGGTGACGCCTCGACGTCACACCCAACTAAATGAACAACTTCATTTAAAAACTTGAAGGTTTTGATCCAAAGTAGTAAAACTTGATGTAACTCCTTCCCTTGAGCAGGATATTCAAAGTTAATAAGTTTTCAACTTATAGGATGTTAAGGACAGAGCACTCTGTTTTCAGCTAAATCAAGACTGAAGTTAATCAGAGGTTAGAGGTTGAGTTCTTTCGAGGTTGGGGTCGTATGATACTTTCTGGAAAGCTTTGGAGGAGCTTTACAACTTTTCTGTTGAGTTCCAGAGGTGTTTCATCCCTTAACCACTCGAAAAATGCAGTAGAGTTGAAACTGTCCAGAAAACAGGACGGAGCAAAGACTCTCTGTAAACTCTCTGTAAATTAAGCATAACTTCCTGCTTAAAAATCCAAAAATAGAAAATGAGGTAGTTCTGGAAAGATTATGAGATGGGTTACAACTTTGTAACAAAAAGTTTTGTCAGATTAGGAACAGAATTAACTGGAATTCTTGGATCAAATCAGTACCTAAGGCAGGGAGGTGCTGTCCAATTGTTTCCAGAAATTCTGTTAACTTTGACATCTCATAACTTTTGAACCAGGACAGATCTTAGGCCAACCAAATACTTTCTGGAAAGCTATTGAAGTAACTTTAACTTTGATGTTGAGCTCCAGGACTGGTTTTGCTTTTAACCTGGCCTAAATCAGATTGTTATGGAAACTGGTCAGGGCTGTCATGGGAACAGCAGATCAGCAGTCAAATTTGTTTAAAAATTTGAACTATGTTTCCAAGTGTTAAGGGTTCAATGACATATCTTATGTTATAACTCAATGGTTTACTGTTTAAAATAAATATTTGACATTTCTCAAATATATTTTTACAGATGGCAGCAGATAAACGGTTGGAGAACGGGTGGGTAGTTTCCCACTGCTCTGACCGTAGCGGCTACCCGGGAGCATTGTGGCTAATGCTCCAATATTTCGGGTACAACCAGATGCCGCAATACTTCGCCAAGGAAGAAGGCGAAGAGGGGAACAAGACGTGGACGATCCATGTCGAGGTTCCTGCAGGGCCTACGCCACCCGGTTGGGTGCCATTCACCGTCACGGTGAGAGGAAGACAACCGGAAGGGATGTGGCAAGTGGCAGCCCGTGACACTATGTCACGTTTCTGCCAACTACACGTACAGGCTATGGAGGGAACTCCATACGCACTCGTTCCGGTGGAGGGACGAGCTCAGCATGTGTGGGAAGAGAGGTACCTAGAGGCAACAAACCCGAGTTGCCCAAGGTACAACCCCGCGGAGGCAAATCTCAGCCTCCAAATGAGGGCGGGAAACGCTGTGATGGACAGCCAAGCTGTTCATACGGAGCATCTCGCCACCAAGCTCAAGGAGAGCACAAGCCGTGGAGATCATTTTGAGAGTGCTCACAGTGCACTCCGCAATGTGCTCCTTCCGACGATCAAGCGACTGAATGAACAACACAATCAGTTGCGTCGTCTGAAGAAGGCAAAGAAGAAGAGCCGTGTTGACATTGCGGCGTTACAAGAGCTGGTGCAGACCCTAACCCAGCAGAATGAGGACCTTGCTCAAGAGCGGGACGACGCTATTGAGGAAGGACAAGGCTGGGAAGAGGACTACAACCAGGCTATGGACGAGGTGCATGCATTGCAGGACCTCGTGCCCCCGGTATTGGGCGTACCGGTAGTCTTGGGTCTTCCAGCCATGGGAGAACCTGGAATGGGAGAAGAGGTGGTAGACCCCGAGCCACCAGCAGAGGTACCGGAGGAGGACGACCCACAGGAGGTCGAGTTCTACTCCGAGTAGGGGGTTACGGTTGCCAAGTAGGGCAGCTAGGGTAGCGTAACCCAACTTTTGTAATCGGTGACATGTCGTGTAGACAGTAGCGTATGTATAGGTAGTGACGACATGAGCACGACTTCTCGGAGATCCGAGAATAATGTATCTTGTATAAAGTTTATGCTTTATCAATATATGTGAATGTTGTGCAAGTTAATCATGCGTCGCTTCAATACTTACTCCTGTTTATGGAATTTTGAGTAAGACATGTGCTAATTGCTGCTGTGTTGAATTTCAGAATGACGCGTACTCGTGCCAACCCCGATGTTGGAGGTACTAGCCAAGGGGGAGAGACCTCCCAACCACCTCCCGAGGACTCCTCGGGACAGCAGCAGCAACAGCAACAGCAAACACCGCCACCGCCACTGCCAACGGTTACATTGGCCGACATTGTCGCGGCAATGGCGGGTTCACATCAGCAGCATACAGAGCTGCTGCAAACGTTAATTGCGAATACGTCTCGCCCGGAGAGACGTCAAGATCGCGAGGAGCGCCAACAGAGCTCCTACTCCGACTTCCTGGCGACTCATCCCCCTGTATTCTCAAGGGCGGATGAACCACTTGACGCGGACAACTGGCTCCGCGCCATAGAGATGAAGTTCGGGCTGCTCCAAATCAGCGAGCAGCGCAAGACTCAGTTCGCGGTCCAGCAGCTCCAAGGATCCGCGAGCGCGTGGTGGGCCAACTTGTGTGCTTCACAACCCACCGACCGAGTGATGACCTGGGCGGAGTTTCGGACGGCCTTCCGGGCCTATCATATACCGCCCGGTTTGATGAAGAGGAAGACGCAGGAATTCCTACACCTGCAACAAGGGAGCCGGAACGCGCTGGAGTACTCCAGAGCGTTCAACGATCTCGCACTCTACGCGCCGTATCACGCAGATACGGACGAGAAGCGGCGGGACCACTTTTACCAGGGGCTTAACCCGCTCCTGAAGGACAAGCTGGCGATGTTCAATCGCGGCAGCCTCAACGACATAATTGATGCTGCGATTGTTCAGGAAGACTCCGGCAAGGAGTTGGCGGCGGCAGAGCGAAAGCGAAGCGCGCCACAGAGCAGCGGAGAAGGAGGCGGTCCTTCTCAGAAGTTTCGGATGGTGAATCGCCCACCATCAGGTCCGCGCTGGCAGCCACCACAGCGGTCGATGCCGTTCCGCGGTCGGCCGTATTCTTCACCGGCATTCCGGCCGGCACTGCCAGCACCACCGCAACAACAGCAGCAGCAGCGGGCGATGCCGCGTGCGTTTGCACCTCCGCAACGCATGCCGGGCTTTCGTCCTCCGAGTACTCCACCAGCAGCGGCCACATGTTACAAGTGTGGTCGTCCAGGACACTTCGCGAGCAGTTGCCCGGAGAGGCAAGGCGGCGGAGTGGCACCACAGTTTCCGGGGAGGAATCAACCCCGGAACCCTACTAATGCGCGGCGGGCAAACCCTAGGCCCGGTACTGTCCACCAGCTTGCCATTGAGGACGTGCCGGAGGGCGAGCCAATCCTTGCGGGTATGTTCCAACTCCACCAGCATCCCGCTATAGTACTATTTGATTCAGGCGCCACGCATAATTTTATTAGCCAAGCTTTCATTGCTAAACACAGCTTGCCAATACTACCCACCGATAGTCCATATTTAATTTGTTCACCGGGTGGGAAGATTTCAGCAAGCGTAATGGTCTCCAAAGCACCATTATGCTTAGAGGGTAGAGTGTACCCCACGTCTCTCATTATCTTAGAGGGACAGAAGGTCGATGTCATCCTAGGGATGTCGTGGTTAACCCGCCACGGCGCTGTTTTAGACACCGTCCTCCGAGTCGTGCACTTAAACTCAGAAGTGCACGGTTCTCACTCATTATTTCTGGACAGTCCAGAAATAAAACTTCCAAGTGTCTATCAAGCCACAACCATCAGATTGGAAGACATTCCAGTGGTCCGAGAATTCCCTGATGTATTCCCGGATGATTTGCCGGGGATGCCACCCGATAGGGAGGTGGAGTTCAAGATTGAACTTGCACCGGGAACCATGCCAATATCCCGAAGGCCGTACAAGATGGCGCCCAAGGAGTTGGCTGAACTGAAGACTCAGCTCACGGACCTTCTGGAGAAGGGTTTTATTAGGCCGAGCTCCTCGCCATGGGGCTGTTCGGCATTATTTGTCAAAAAGAAGGATGAAACGTTGCGGCTTTGCGTGGACTACCGTCCATTAAATGCCGTAACCATCAAGAACAAGTACCCGTTGCCACGGATCGACATGTTGTTTGATCAGTTGGTCGAAGCAAAGGTCTTTTCCAAGATGGATTTAAGATCCGGGTACCATCAGATTAAGATCAGGGCTGAGGACATTCCAAAGACAGCTTTTTCGACAAGGTACGGACTTTATGAGTACCTGGTCATGTCCTTTGGCCTCACCAATGCTCCAGCTCACTTCATGTATTTAATGAACTCGGTGTTCATGCCGGAGCTGGACAAGTTTGTCGTGGTCTTCATCGACGACATCCTGGTATATTCCAAGTCGGAAGCAGATCACAAGAAACATTTGCGTATAGTCTTGCAACGGCTGCGGGATCACAAGTTATACGCAAAGTTCAGCAAATGCGAGTTTTGGATATCGCAAGTGCCTTTCCTCGGGCATATCATCTCAGCGGAGGGTATCGCTGTGGACCCGAGCAAAATCACGCAAGTGCTGAATTGGAAATCCCCGAGAACTGTTCATGAGGTACGGAGTTTCCTCGGACTCGCGGGATATTATCGGAGGTTCATTCCGAACTTCTCGAAGATTGCCAAGCCAATGACAGAGCTGCTGAAGAAGGCTACCAAATATGTTTGGAGTCCAGCATGTGAAGCAGCATTCAAGGCTTTAGTCAAGCACCTGACATCAGCACCGGTTTTGGCGCAGCCAGACACAACAAAACCGTTCGATGTGTACTGCGATGCATCCGGCATTGGGCTCGGATGTGTGTTGATGCAAGACCGAAGGGTGGTCGCGTATGGGTCACGGCAGCTCAGGAATCATGAGCAAAATTATCCAACTCACGACTTGGAGCTCGCTGCCGTGGTACTTGCACTGAAAATGTGGAGGCACTACCTACTCGGTAACCTCGTACATTTATATACCGACCACAAAAGCCTCAAGTACATATTCACTCAGAAGGAGCTGAACATGAGGCAACGAAGATGGTTAGAACTGATAAAGGATTACGAGATAGAGATCCATTATCATCCGGGCAAGGCAAACGTTGTGGCAGACGCGCTAAGCCGCAAGTCACACGTCAATAATCTGACCATCACACCGTTGGAAGAGAGCGAACCACCACTACATGTGATTCCACACGGAGCTCTCTACAACTTAGCTTTGATCCCCACCATCCGTGAAGAGATAGCGGCAGCCCAGAAGAATGACAAGGGCATGTCACATTTGCGGAGACGTGTAGACAGTGGGGAGTTGAAATGTTTCCGGAAGGACGGAGACGGCGTCTTATGGTTCAAGGACCGGATCGTCGTACCCCGAAACCCGGAGTTAAGGAAGAGAATCTTTGATGAGGCTCACTTATCAAAGTTTTCTATTCACCCCGGCAGCAACAAGATGTATCAAGAACTCAGAAGCAAGTTTTGGTGGACACGGATGAAGCGAGAGACTGCAAAATACGTGTCCGAGTGTGATACATGTCGACGGGTGAAGGCAGACCACATGCGGAAACCGGGACTGCTGCAACCACTGGGCATTCCTGCCTGGAAGTGGGAGGACGTGAGCATGGATTTCGTCGTCGGTTTACCCACCACCTTACAGAAACATGATTCTGTGTGGGTGATCGTCGATCGGCTCACCAAAGTTGCCCATTTCATCCCGGTCAACACCAACTACAACGCCAAGAAGTACGCTGAACTGTACATCTCACGGATCCTATGCTTATACGGCGTACCCCGTACTATCGTATCGGACCGGGGCACTTTATTTGTGTCCCGTTTTTGGGAGCAGCTCCACGCTGCCTTGGGGACGAAGCTGATCCGTAGTTCAGCCTACCACCCGCAGACGGATGGGCAAACGGAGCGGGTAAATCAAATCTTAGAAGACATGCTACGAGCTTGCGCTATCGACCACGGCAAGAATTGGGATGATCACTTGCCGTTAGCCGAGTTCTCGTACAACAATGGGTACCAAGCCAGCATCAAGATGGCGCCCTACGAGGCGCTATACGGCAGGAAATGCCGCACACCACTGAACTGGTGTGAGTCTGGCGAAAGGGTTACCTTCGGGATTGACCTTGTCAACAACGCGGAAGAAAATGTTCGACTGATTCAAGCGAACCTAAAAGCCGCTCAATCCCGACAGAAACAGTATGCGGACCGGAGAAGGCGTCCGTTACAATTCGAAGCTGGAGACCACGTATATCTACGAGTGTCTCCAATGAAGGGCGTAAACAGATTTGGGGTGAGAGGAAAGTTAGCACCCCGATTCATCGGTCCATTCCAGATTACCGAAAGATGTGGATCGGTGGCATACCGGCTAAGATTACCAGAAGCACTTTCCGGTGTGCACGACGTCTTTCACATTTCCCAGCTGAGGAAGTGTCTCAAGCTATCAACTACCGTTCAGCTGGAAGACATTGAAGAACTGCAACCGGATCTCACCTATCGGGAGGAACCGGTGCAGATTATTGATGAAAAGGCCCGAACCACACGCAACCGTACGTTGTGGTTCTACAAGGTTCTGTGGAGTAATCACTCCATGGATGAAGCGACATGGGAGAGCGAAGAATTCCTTCGCACTAACTACCCCGACTTTTTCACGTCGCATATCCGGTAATTTTCCACCGTCCTCTCTCTCATTTTCACCTTATAATCTCGGGACGAGATTCTTTTAAGGGGGGAGGAATGTAAGGGCCTCAGTTTTTGACACTCATTTGCAGTGTTCATCACCACACCACACACCTCATTTGAGGAAAAATGATGAACACAAATAAAGAGCAAGTAACAATTATCAACATGCTCATTAGGGGACAAACTCACACATTGCAAAAGTGGTACTTCCCACATGTGATATAGATGGGCTGGACATATGAAAACTCCTACACTTTGCTAAGGATGTCCATGCCAAGTTTCACCCAAATTCAAAACATTTTTGAGGTCATCTTGGGTGTAGATAGGAAAGGGGCAGTTTGAAAACATATTCAAATTCAAACTGTTTTCACCCACTGAATTTAAAAGTGGAAGGCATATTCTTGCTCAGCACATTTTTGTGAGCTCACACACCAATTTTCACTCCATTTGGAGTTGATCTTGACATGAGCTAAGGGGGAGAAATTCAAACTTTATTTGAATTTCAAACTGCACTTGTGCTGAAATTCATTCAAACCAAACATCATTTGAACTTTGATCAATTCAAATGGCTCTTGGGTGAATAATTTGAGTTGCCAAGGGTAGAATAGGGTTCACTGTTTACCACAGCTGTTAGGAATAAATTTCAGAGGTTAAAAGAGGAGTGGGACCCACATGTCAGCCTCAGCCTCAAAGCAAACCGACTGAAACACAGTTCAGTCGGTTCCCGGCAGCTGTGCGCGCGCGCCACCGAAGGGGGCAGCCGGCGCCAGCTCCTGCTGCGTGCCCCAAGCCGGAGACCAGCCGGCCGGGCTATTTATTCCCTCCCCGGCGTGCTTCAGTCACCATTTCCTCGAGCTGCCGACGCACACGACTTGTTTTTCCACTGCCATCGCCGCCGCTCGAGTTCCTGCTTGATCAAGCCGATCGCAGCTCCCTCTTTCCATTCCAAGGTCCCAGCAAGGTACTAGCAACCATCCTCCATCCTTCCCATTGATAGAAATCGATTGAAACCGAGTGATATCGGCTGTGCCGAAAGATCAAACTCGGAACTGGAAACCGCCGCACCTCGGGCTCTCGTGGACAGCCCAACCTGGGCGTTGTCACGCCCGAGCCAAGGCACCCTTGGACGCGCAAGTGATCGGTGCTGCTCATCCCCGAGCCACAGCTCGAGTGTTTGCTCACCGGCGGCGAATTTCCATTTTTCCCCTTTCTGTGTGCAGAACGACCCTCGGGTACGATTCTGTTCAATTCGTGCTCTAGAAAGGATTAGAGGGCCTCAGGCCACTCCCACACGAACTAGACACGGTGACGCACAAGTTGCCTTCACAACTTTGGGCCGGAGAACTTCTGTGCCCGGCGTAATTCAAGTTCTACTAATGGCGGAACGCACGGGGGGTATCGGGCGCACGGTGAGGACCTATTTCGGGCCTTCCCCGAGCTGCCCCGAGTTCATGTCGACCTTCTCTGAGGTCCACTGATGCTCCCCGACCGATTTCCCAAGTAGCTGAGGCACTAGGAGCGTCAGCCGACATGGCCGAAGTCGTTCCGATATGGCGGCTCGTCGCCGACCATGCTCCGGCCGTTGTCATGAGCAGCTGACCCTCGGATCATGTTCCCCAAGTAAAAGTAGGCAGGGGCGGCCAGAATCAAGAAGTTTGAAGCTGTACAGCAGCCGGCGGCGAGCTCTCCGGCGAGGTCCCTCGGCGGCGGAGCGCGGGTGTCGCGAGGTTGAAGAAGGGGGTGGACCCCAGCTGTCAGCGGCCGATATTTTGAATCGGGATCCGGCTGCGGCCGGGATCGGGTGTGCTGGCGCGCAAAAGCCTTGTGGGCCGCGGTGTGTTGTCGCTTCGGCGTGCGACGCGTGTCCCCTGGGCCCACGCGCGAGTTTAAACTTTTCCCCGATTTTCAGATTTCCTTCAAACTTCAAATCCTTATAACTTTGGCTAGAAAGCTCCAAATTGAGTGAACCAAATTTTGCTGGATTCAGCTCTTTGAGTACTTTCCAGAAAATCAAGTGTCACTTCATGAGATTCCTTAATTCTCCAGAATTAATTCCTTAAAGTTTAAACTGTTAGGAATTTTAACTGGAGAATCATTTGGAGGAAAATCCTGAAATTTTGCTGAGATGTTCACCAAAATATCCTTGAACTACCATAAAAATTTCAGATCCATTTGAGCTCATTTAGTCCACCTAATGGTGTGATTAGTAAAACTGTTCCAGAGAAAATAGAAAATGTTCAGAAACATTTTCAGAATTTTCTCTGAAATTGTTTAGCTCATATCTTTAGTTAGAGACTTCCAAATTAAGTGAGACCAATTCCATTAGAACCCTCTGAAAATCTAGTTTTCAGAAAGTCATAGTTTGTTTCATGAAAATACCTAGAACACCCTAAAAGCCTTTAATTAAGGTCAAGGACATAATTATTTGTGGAGGGCTCAAATGAGCTTTGCTGCAGCTAAAACTTGACCAAGTCTCTGTTTAGGTTGTAACCAAGCCACAGTAAAAGTTTCACAGTCATTAGGTCTATCTAGTAAAGGTTATAGACTTCACAACTTCAAAGTTAATACAAAAGCATTTAATTAATACATACATTGTTCTTATCATGTAGTCGCTAAGGTCGAGGAGGAACCCGAAGTCCTAGACTTCGTTACTCCGGAGGAACAGCTAGCCTACGACCAAGAGCAGCAAGGCAAGCCCCGGTTTGCATTAACCATTTTATAAATTTTTATTGTTTTGAGCACATACTTGTTTTCTTTATGTTGTGCATCAGAGTCTTGTTTGGAAACCCCACTGCATAGCCAAGAAAACCATGGGTTGGGGTTTAGGATTGCAAACCCCGTTAGCCACTGCATTGCTAGGATAGAGTAGGATTCGGTACAAGTCGAGTAGTTGGAACTACTCGCGAGAATAGGCTAGAGGCACATTGCTCGGGTAGAGATAGCACATGATACACATGGCAAGAAAATGAGACCGAGCGGAGAGTAAGGGCAGCAGGACTTTGGGGCCTGTGTGCTGTAGCTCCGCTTGTGTCGATTGAGGACCGAGCCGTGTGCGGGCCTGTTGAACAAGCTAGAACAGTACCGAAGACCTACCGGCTATATGGGAACCGGGAAACTGATGTAACTCGGGTAGCTGGGTATTGAGGCATTGCCCGTCGTTCAGAGGGTAGGTTGAGAGCTCGAGGTGTAAATCAGCTGGCGGCACAGAGATGCGCGTGCAGGGACCTCTTGCTCGGGACGATGGGACCGGTTCAATATTTGGCTAACGGGTGAAAGGTAGTCGCGTACGGCGTCCGTGATGGTTGTTGTAGGCAACATCGAGTACGGGCGTACGTGACGGGTTGTTCGGGTAACCCTGCAGGTGTAAATCGATTATAATCGCCGTCCCTCGCGGTCAGTGAGTACCACTTGTTCACTGTACCGTGACGTAGAAAGAACAGGCTAGTTACATGTTAAAATGTTGCTGATTGAAAGCTGGACATTGATTGTTAATGATATGCTGTAGCTTAGTGCTAACTAAAGTTCTTTTCAACTTTGGGCAAAGTACATGAGAGAAATGCGTTTCTTGTTTGATTGCGGCTCTCTCATGTGCCTTAGCGTAAAGTTCTCCACAACCTGCTGCTAAAACTTGAAAGTAAGGTTCTACTAATTAGGCGAGTCCTTGCAACTGATTTTTACCTCATGCAACCCATTACCCTCATGTAGAAGTTCCATGTTTAGGTGAGACGGGTCAGACTTGCTGAGCCTTCGTGCTCACTGCTTGTGTTTGAAGCTTTTGCAGGGTTCTATGAGGAAGGGACTCCCGAAGAGGAGACGGAACCCCAGGAGGGGAACCCCGTCGAGTGGGAGTCGTGCACGCCGCAGAGTTAGTGTGCGAGTGTGCTAGCAAGGACACGTTCGAGGGCTGAACGTGCACTTGATGCTTAGTCTACGCCCGCGAGTGTGGACTAAACTTATTTTGATGTAAACATGTTAATAAACTTGTTTATGTAATAAAGCTTCCGCTTCCGCTTTGTACCTTTGACGTGTGTTATACGGTGTTGTGCAACGCAGCACCCCTCAGCGTGATCCTGGCTCGACAGGACCAGTGGGGTCGTGTCAACTACAAACCGCACATGAAGGTGACCGTCATGTACGCAATGCCAAGATAGAAATGATTGAAGGTGAGTCAGGAAGATTCACGATAGAAGAAGATGAATCACCACAAGATATGTACAATCAACTGAAGAATCTTATCAACAAAGTCTGAGCTTATGGCAGCAAAAAGTGGAATGATCATGAGGTTGTGAAGTTTATTCTCAGAGCATTCATGCCTCGCTACGTGACTCTTTGCTCTATGATTAGAGAAAGCCCCGGGTACCGGAAAATGACCAGAGACGAACTTCTTGGCAAGATCATCAACTTTGAAATGATGGAAAAGCAAGCCAAGCATGTCAAGGAAATTGCCGATCTCACCTCGGCAAAGAAGAAAGGAGTTGCTTTGAAGTCAACTTGTAAACCCGTATCAAAAGAAGTCCGAGAAGCTCACGGAGAAGACGACAGTGATGATGAAAGTAGTGATATCGATGAAGAAGGGCATGATCTTGTTCATGAAGAAGTTCAAGAAAATGATGAGAAGAAGAAAGTGTAGCAGCTCAAACGAAGTAAGACAAAGGGACAAACAAAGACCCAAGATGAGACGGGCATGCTATAACTGCGGAGAATATGATCACTTCATAGTAGATTGTCCATATGAAGAAAACAAGAAGAAGACTAAAGACAACAAGCCTCAACCAAAGAAAATGTTCAAGAAGAAGAAGCAATATGGCCAAGCGCTTCTAGGGAAGGAGTGGGACTCCAATGATGAATCCTCATCCGAAGAAGAAGAGGAGATGGCCACCATAGCCATAAAGAAGACTACCAGGAAATTCACTCTCTTCCCAACCATGGGCGCAGTGAAGGACACCGACAACACTTATCTAATGGCAAAGGAAGGTAAAAGAAAGGTAACAACTAACTCTTTCTTCTCACATTCTTTTACTAGTGATAGTGATAATTCTAGTGAGGATGATAGCAGTGATGAAAATGAATATATTCTTCGGGGTTTAGATAAAAAGACAGCTGCTAAGATGAAATTTCTATTTGATAAGCTTGTCTGTAAAAGCCCAAGAAAAGGGACTTGCAAAAACTTTTCTTCACTTCACAACACCACAGTTCTTGTTGTGGATAGCTGGTAAAAAAATGGGAAGAGCAAGTAACCTCCATCAAAGGAGTGGTTAGAGGGGAAACTTACACTTTCACAACATGGGAAAATTCTACACATATGATCACACATGGGAGGGAAATTTCAAACTGTTGCATTCAAATTCATGATTGCAGCAGCTAAAACAAGGAGCAAAGGGCATAATTGGATTCCTTGGGTTCAATTTAGTGGGGACACAAAGTTTCAATAATTTTTGAAAAGATTTGCTACCCATTTTTCCAAAAAGGATCCAAATATGCCAAGAATTTAAATATACATTTGAATTTGAGGGAGATTTGCCAAACCATACCAATTTAGCTCAGATTGAGATTTCCAACATTTGAATTCATCATTTATCAAGTTTTGGAGATCTTTTGAGAAGTGGTAGAGCACTGGCCAGTGGGGCTCACATGTCATAGGACTTAGTTGGCTTAATCCCTAAGCAATGTGATCGGGTTGCACTCCACCGGGAGAAGCACCGAGCGACACCGCGGGGGGGGGGGGGGGGGGGGGGGGGAGCCGGACACCACCTCCTGCTGGATTTCATGCGCTGGCGAGCTCCTCGTGGGGGTGCCTTAACTCCCAGCCGCGCTCAGCGAGCCACCGGACCGAGAGACGCCGGCCCCTTCCCTCTCATCGCCAGAGAACCGAGACGCCGTCGCCATCGCAAAAACTCGCTCGGAGCGATCGCAGCTCGCGCGAAAGCATCGGCAGCACAGCAAACCAGAATTTCCAGACCTCCCACGCACTCCCCGCATCATTTCCGGTCGAGTTGAGCCACTACAAACCGAGCAAAACAACGTTTTCGTGGCCGCCGGGAAGAACCGAGCAAAGGTGCTCCCGTGGGCAGCTCGGCAGAAGACTTGTCACGACCAAGAAGGAGCAGTTTTGTATGCGCCTAGGCTCCACGCTGCTCGACCCCAAAGCCTAGAACCAGTGACCGATCGTCGCCGGCGAATTTCGCAAAACATCTCCAACCGGTGCAGAACTACCCTCGGGTAAGAAACCCACAAATTCCCGATGTATGATTGCTTAGAGTTTATCAAACTGCACACACAGGAGCTAGACTTGATGGCGCCCAAGTTTGCTCCGCAACCCTAGCTTAATTTTGGCTGTAGCCGGCGTATTTCCCGGTTTTCCAGCCGCGGTTATGGCGGGAAAGGTCGGGCTCACGGTGACGACTAGGTTAGAGCTCTCCCCGAGCCCTAGCATGGCCTTGTCGACCTTCCATGAGATTCCCCGGTGCTGTAGAGCCCTTCCACCGAGGTTATGGTGGGCTACGATGGCCGGGCGCCATAACTGAAGGGAGTCCGAGCCGCTGCACCGTCGCCAGCTAGGTTAGGGCCACCGCCGACCGGAGCAGGCGGTACCAGCGTGTTCAGCGCGCGAAAGTAGGCCCAGGCGGCGAGTTTCCAGCCGGGAGGCGGTCGGGAAGCCAAGTCCGGCGAGCTGCCGAGGTGTGCCGGCGAGGGGGCGGCGCGGGAAAAAGAGCGGGCGCGAGGAAGAAGACGAGCCGGCCGGGCCCGCTTGTCAGTCCCTCGCGGCACAGTGTGGGGATCTTCTGTTACACCGGATCGGCTGTGAACACGCGGAAAACAATCCTGTGGCCCCGTGTTGTGCAGCCGAGGTGATGACACGTGGGAGCCGGGCCCGCTGTCAGAAGTTTGAACTTTTCCCGGTTAATTCGAATTCCAGAAATTCCCCAAACTTTAGAGCTCCATAACTTTTGCCTCAGGGAGCAACACCCGCCCACGTCTGATGCAGCAACCCGCAGGGCAGACGAACCGTGCTGCGGTACCCTACTCAGCACCAAGAGGGTACAACCCGAACTACAGGCCTCCGGCAGCACCAGCACAGCCACAACGTCAGTTTGTACAGCAGCCTCGCCCAGCATATCCACCTCGACCAGCAGTACAAGGACCTCCAAACCAACCCCAAGACAACAAAGGCCAGGCACCTAAGGTTGGGGTGCAATGTTTTAACTGTGGTGAAGTGGGGCACTACGCCCATAAGTGCCCAAAGAAGAAGCTCACGCAACCACAACAGCAGAATGTAATGAGAGGACGGGTGAACCACGTCACCATGGAGGAAGCACAAGAGGCACCTGACGTGGTAGTTGGTAAGTTTCCTGCCAATTTACATATTGCAACCCTGTTGTTTGATTCTGGTGCTACCCACTCGTTCATTGCCCAAGGGTTTCTTAAGAAGCATGATCTAGCAACAACACAAATGAACCATATGCTAGTAGTAAACTCTCCAGGTGGAGAAATAAGGACAAGACAAGTGTGTCCCAAAGTGAATCTAGACATTAATGGGGTAGTATTTACTGCCAACCTCATAGTGATAGATTCCCAAGGGATCGATATTATTTTGGGCATGGATTGGTTGACCAAACATAAAGGAATCATCCATTGTTCGACCAGAACGGTGGAACTAACGCACCCTAGTGGCACAAAAGTAAAGTTTATAACAATACAAGAGCCGAGGAGGGACATTAAATTAAATCAAGTTGAGGTGAAAGTGGAGGAGATCAGGACCATCAGGGAATATCCAGATGTTTTTTCCGGAGGAGTTGCCAGGTATGCCTCCTGATCGTGAAGTGGAATTCGCAATTGAGCTAGTGCCTGGAACAACCCCGATATACAAGAGACCTTATCGGATGGACTCCAGGCAGCTGGGAGAACTCAAGGATCATTTGAGAGAATTGACAGAGAAGGGGTATATTCGTCCTAGTTCCTCACCATGGGGAGCTCCAGTGATATTTGTGCCCAAGAAGGATGGAACCCAAAGGTTGTGCGTAGACTACAGTGCCTTGAATGAGGTAACCATCAAGAACAAGTACCCATTACCCCGCATTGAAGACTTGTTTGATCAGTTGAGGGGAGCTTGTGTGTTCTCAAAAATTGATCTCAGGTCAGGATACCACCAACTTAAGATAAGGCAATCTGATATTCCCAAGACAGCTTTCTTATCTCGGTACGGACTGTATGAATACTCTGTCATGCCTTTCGGGCTAACTAATGCCCCGGCATACTTCATGTATCTCATGAACAAGGTATTCATGGAATATCTGGACAAATTTTTGGTGGTTTTCATAGATGACATTCTCGTCTTCTCCAAAGATGAAGAAGAACATGAGAAACATCTAAGGTTGGTGTTGCAGAGGCTGAGAGAACACCAACTATATGCCAAGTTGAGCAAGTGTGAGTTTTGGTTGAAGAGGGTTCCCTTCTTAGGACATATAATCTCGGAGGGAGGAATCTCCTTGGATCCCGCCAAAATCGAGGATATACAGAAGTGGAAGACCCCTGAAAATGTCGGGGAAGTTTGAAGCTTCTTGGGATTGGCAGGATACTATCGACGGTTTATTGAGGGATTCTCTAAGATCTCGAGACCCCTCACCAAACTGTTGGAGAAGGGAATCACATTCACATGGACGCCACAGTGCGAGACGAGTTTTCAGGAGTTAAAGAAAAGATTGACAACAGCCCCAGTGCTAGTTATGCCAGATATGCAGAAGAACTTTACGGTGTACTGCGATGCCTCTGGAAACGGGTTGGGATGTGTTCTCATGCAAGAAGGGCATGTCGTGGCTTATGCATCCCGGCAGCTCCGGAAGCATGAGAAGAACTATCCTACACATGACCTAGAACTAGCCGCAGTGGTACACGCATTTAAAATTTGGCGGCATTATTTGATGGGGAAGAGGACAGAGATATATACAAATCATAAGAGTTTGAAGTACATTTTCACATAGCCAGATCTCAACCTCAGACAAAGGAGATGGTTAGAGCTAATCAATGACTTTGATGTGGGCATCAACTATCATCCTGGGAAAGCAAACGTCGTGGCAGATGCTTTAAGTCGGAAAGTGCAGGTCAATAAGTTGAGCTTGAAGGACATGCCTGCAGAATTGAAGGACGAGGTTATAAGGCTCAATCTATGCCTGGTGAATAGTGGTGAAGCCATCGCCATGGAAGTGGACTCCACACTAGAGCGAGACATACGCAAGGGTCAAAAGAATGACGAGAAGATACAAGAAATCAGACAACTCATCAAGGAAGATAAAGCCCCTGGTTTCAGAGAGGATGAACAAGGTACGGTGTGGCAAGGGAAAAGAATCTGTGTGCCTGAAGTCAAGGAGATTCGTGAATTGATTTTGAAGGAGTCTCACGATTCCGGCTATTCCATTCATCCTGGGAGTACGAAGATGTACCAGGACCTCAAGAGCAGTTATTGGTGGTATGGCATGAAGCGAGATGTCGCGGAGCATGTTGCCCTATGTGACACATGCTAGTTGGTGAAAGCAGAACATCAACGACCCGTGGGATTATTGCAACCACTCAAAGTGCCTGAATGGAAATGGGAAGAAATCGGCATGGATTTCATAGTGGGACTGCCTAGGACCCAATCAGGATATGATTCGATATGGGTCATTATCGACAAGCTAACCAAGGTAGCTCATTTCATCCCCGTGAAAGAAAGTTACAGCGGATCCAAATTGGCGGAGTTGTACATGTCAAGGATCGTGTGTTACCATGGGGTGCCCAAGAAGATAGTGTCGGATCAAGGGACACAGTTCACCTCAAGGTTCTGGCAGAAGTTGCATGAAACCATGGGAACCCATCTGAATTTTAGCTTTGCCTATTATCCCCAAACTGACGGGCAGACGGAAAGAACCAATCAGATTCTTGAGGATATGCTGAGAGCGTGTGCACTCAAAAACAATCGGAGTTGGGATAAGAACTTACTGTATGCGGAGTTCTCCTATAACAACAGCTATCAGGCTAGTATGAAGATGTCACCGTTTGAAGCTTTGTATGGGAGGAAGTGCAGAACTCCCCTATTTTGGAACCAAACAGGGGAAAGTAAAGTGTTTTGTCCCGAAGTACTACAAGAAGCCGAGGCGAAAGTGAGGGAAATTCGCAACAACTTGAGGATAGCATAGACACGACAAAAGAGCTATGCTGATGTACGGAGAAGAGAGCTCGTTTTCAACGTGGGAGACTATGTCTATCTCAAGGTGTCCCCTATCCGAGGACTTCGTCGGTTCAAGGTGAAAGGGAAGTTATCACCTCGATACATCGGACCCTTTCAAGTTCTGGAGAGGAAAGGAAAAGTGGTGTATCAACTAGAATTACCGGCTCGCCTATCGGATGTGCACGATGTATTCCATGTGTCACAGCTCAAGAAATGTCTGAGAACGCCTGAAGAGGTGTTACCCATGAATGAGGTTGACGTAGTTGAGGATTTGTCTTATGCCGAGCAACCATCCAAGATTTTGGAGACAATGGAACGCCTCACAAGAAATAAAAGAATCCGGATGTGCAAGGTGCAGTGGAAGCATCACTCGGAAGAGGAAGCCACCTGGGAGCGAGAAGATGAGCTTAAGGCACAATTTCCGAAATTGTTTTCTTAGAACCCCAATCTCGAGGACGAGATTTCTTTTAAGGGGGTAGAGCTATAACACCCCAAAATCCTGTTAAGAGGGGAATTTAAAAAATTTTGGACGTATTGCATGTGTTGCAAAAATTCAAATTCAAACTGGAATTCAAATTAAACTCAAAACAGAAATGAAAAAGAAAAAGAAAAAGAAAAAAATAAACCTTCCCGGCCAGTGGGCCGAAACCCACCAGCCGGCCCACCCAACCCCCGCGCCAGCCCGCAGCCGCGCGCCCGCGCCCCCTCTCGCAGACAGGCGGGACCCACCTGTCATCCCCGAGCTCCCGATTGCGCCGACCCGGACTGTTCCCCCGCGCGCGCGCGATCGTAACCGACAGGAAAACCGCGCGTTCCCAGCCGACTCCCGGTCCCAGAAGACTCCAGCTCGATCTAAACCAACCCGCCGCCCTCCCCCGTCTATAAAAACCCCGGCATCGTCCCGTTTTTCCCCCACGATCCGTCAATTTTCCTCCCGGTGAGAACCCGAGCTTCTCCGGCAAATTCTGCTCGATCTCTGTTCGGGAATTCTGATCTAACTCGCTGGTCTTGATCCACCCCCTCCGGTGAACCACGCAGGTGCAGAAAACTCGGTGGTTTGCGGCTCAAACACAGCACCGACGTGCCTCGCCGTGAATTCACCTCGGACCTCGTCGCCGACCGCCTTCCAGGACCTCCGAGCTCAAGAAAACCCCCGAGGTGAGATCCCTGACCTTCCCTCTACCGATCTATGCCATAAAATCACAGTTTTAGGGAGAATTGACGAAGATCCGAAACTCTCCGGCGAGATCGCCGCCTCCCGCCGCCGTGCGCCGCCGGGCAGCGCCGCCCTCGCTCGATCAGAGCGACGTGGCCGCTTGTGCGCCGTCTATTTTAAATCGCACGGTAGAATTTAAATCCCCGCGTACCGGTTCGACGTTATAATCTTAGCCGTCTGTTTTAAATCGGACGGTCCACGTCAGCCCCGCGTTATAAAGGCTGGAATTCTTACGCGCTACCCCCTGGGGTTCTCTGAAAATAAGAGCTAGCCCCGGAAACTTCTGATCTAGCCCCTGGAACTTCAGAAAATCATGTAAATTCATTTAAAATCAGTTTTGGCCCCTGGACTTAATAAAAATTAGGAAAAACCCCTCTGTTATGTGTAGCTAGACCCCTAAAAATTCTTAAAATAATATAATAGACCCTGTAGTGGGGTGAGTTTACCTTTTTAACCCTATTTGATATTAAATTTAGGAATTTTAATATGTGGTTAGTATTTAAATTTTAAAATATGGGACAAACATATTGTCAATTCAAATTAAAAACTTTCCTAGTACATGGAAAACTTTGGAGTGAGATAAAAATAGATTTTTGGCTGAAATGAATCTGTCTAATTAATTATTCACATTTATTAGTTATAGGGACACATTTTTAAGTAGAGAATAATTCTGAAAATTAGTAAAATAAATGTAAAATAGTTCACATCAGAAGAGAAGTTCAAAAATATATTATTTAATATTTTAGACCCAAAACCTATTCTGTTTAGATGAGGTGTCTTACTATTTTCATAATAAAGTGCACATTTACGCATAGGAAATAAATCTGAAAAATATAGCAAGCTAGGTATAAATAACTAGAAAATGATAAATGAAGTTTCCAAAATTCAAAGAATTCAGTTTAGAGTTGGTAGAAGGTTTGAAGACACATATGAAGTAGGAAAATACCTTTCATGCATACTTGGTAGCTAAAATGTGTATCAATTAAATATAAGGGATTTATTTAAATTAGAAATTCATATATAGTATGCCAACATGAATATGAATACAAAAATAGGAATCATATGTACATGTTTAAAAGTGCATGTAAGCCAAAATCAACACACATAGAGTAACCACGACACATGGAAATGAGAATGGCTTTCATAAATGTGAATGTGTGGCTTGTATGAAGTGGAAGTGTGAACTATGTCTTATGACTTGTTGTTTTCTTTTGCTATGTGTGATGGTATGAGTAGAACCTGCTCCAGAGCAAGTTCTTCCTTTCCAAGATCAGGACTACCCATTCCAAGAGCAGCAGGAAGGAGGCAAGTGTCCTTGACCACTTTGATCCTATACTAGGATGTGTAGGTAGAATTATTTGCATTGTCAATTGAAATATGAAACCCATGCTAGGAAGTTTCCCTAGAATTGCATTACCTTGTTTTCCTTGTAGCTTGGGTTGGGATTTGTTTCATTATGTCATTCATATTACTTGTGCTTAGCCATGCCTAGAATGGGATAAGTGGGTTATAAAGTTGGATGTTTTGGTTGGTGTTGGGTGCACGAGACTCGGGTTTGTGTTTAGTACTTGCCTGGATCCTAAGGACCGGTTCATGGAGCATGTAACCTGGCTTTACCGTGCCAACCACATGCTGAGATGGGGCAGCTTGGCCAATTAATTAGGTGTATCCCCGACGTAGTATGGGTGTGTTGGATGGAGCGGGGAATAGGTGTCAGCTGGACTACCATATGAACCGCAAGGCTCAAGAGGGGGCCACTGCAGCGGGGTTGGAGCCTCTTGTATGCTGTTAGGGGTGAAACCTCAGTGGGCTCACGCTCGTCGGGAATTCCTTTGTAAAGGCTTCGTAGTGATCTCCTGGCTACACACCTGGGAAGTGTGAATGTGGTTCGTAGCCACTGGCATAATGGAGGTTCTTTTAGTCCACCCGGCAACGGGGGATGAAATCACTACATGTGGGTACAGTGGTGCAAACTCTGCAGAGTCAAAACTGTCATGACAGCCATGCTCACGGTCAAGAGCGGCTTGGAATTATTCATGATTAGAGTATGATGGCCTTGGAGGGTGTGAATGTTAAGCGGGGAGCTTAACATTGGAAATGATGTTATGGTTATTTGGTTATGATGATGGGATGGGAAATTGGGACCATTTCACCTATGTAGTAATGTAGGTGCTTAATAAGCTAAGGTGATAGGTATTAATTGTGTAGTGTGCTTTAACCATGAGTTCAACCTATTCTTGTTCTAGCCATGCATGACATAACTTTCCCACACTTGCTGAGTACCATCGGTACTCAACCTTGCATATTTGTTGGTTTATATTGCTGCTCAGGTCAAGAGAATGATGTGGTGTTTAATGATCAAGAATTTGGATCCAAAGAAGGTTTCTAGGTTCATGGAGTCCCCCGGGCAACGCCTGTGACGGAGCCCACAAGAATAATTATTCCGCTGCTATTTTATTTACTTGTTATGAACTTATTATCGTCCATCGAGACATATGCTATGTAAGACTTATTTATATTCGACACCTGGCTTGTAATAAATGATGCTTCACTATTTGTCATCACATGTATGAGAAAATAATCCTGGCATACATGTGATATTCACTCGGTTGTTCTTCGGAGAAACCGGGTGTGACAATGGTTAGGACATCCCATATTTAGAGATAAAGAAGGGCGCGAGCTTTTTGTACGTCGTATGCCTACTTTTTTTGAAACATTTCCGGTAGTTTTGGTAGATAAAGAGGGAATTGTGAGAGCGGACGTTCCTTTCAGAAGAGCAGAATCCAAATATAGCGTTGAACATTATCTTTGTCAAGGGAAACTCTTCTCAAGTTAGAAAACTTAATAATGTTAATAAATTTAACACTGTGAACACATATGAACAACAACTTCTATTTAGAACTTTTGATGCTTCATATGTACTTATGAAAAGTAATCTTGGAAGAGTTTATGCTAAATATGTTAAGCCACTCCATGGGAACACCAAGTCTCATGTGTGGGTGCCCAAATCACTTGTGACTAACCTCAAAGGACCCAAGCAAGCTTGGGTACCTAAGACCAAGGCATAAATTGTTTTTGCAGACTTATTCTTCCGGTGGAGCAAAATGGGTGCTAGATAGTGGATGCACCAATCACATGACCGGAGAAAGAAGAATGTTCATGGAATATGAAGAAAATGAAGATCCAAACAAAGGCATTTACTTTGGTGATAATAGTCAAGGAAGAGTGCTTGGTGCCGGTAAAATTGCAATTTCATCACAACATACTCTCTCTCATGTTTTACACGTTGACTCCTTGGATTATAACATTTTGTCCATATCTCATTTATGTGACAAGGGTTATAATTGCTAATTCACTAATGAGGGTGTGACTGTCTTTAGAAGGAGTGATAACTCAATTGCATTCAAGGGTGTGTTGAAGGGAAAACTTTATCTAGTTGACTTCAACAAAGATAAAGCCGAACTTGACACATGCTTGATTGCAAATACAACATGGGTTGGCTGTGGCATAGACGGCTAGCACATGTTGGTATGAGGAATCTTCAAAAACTCCTCAAAGGCGATCACATCCGAGGTTTAAAGGATGTTGTTTTTGAGAAAGACAGGCCGTGTAGAGCGTGCCAAGCAGGGAAGCAAGTAGGAACACCCCATCTCGCGAAGAATGTCATGACTACAACAAGACCACTTGAGCTCCTCCACATGGATCTATTTGGTCCAATTGCTTACATAAGCATCGGCGGTAATAAATACGGTCTAGTCATTGTTGATGATTTTTCACGCTTCACGTGGGTTTTATTTTTGCATGATAAGACAGAAACTCAAGGAACCCTCAAGAAGTTCATCAAGCGTGCCCAAAATGAATTCTCATTGAAGATCAAGAACATACGAAGTGACAATGGGACAGAATTCAAGAACACCCAAGTTGAGGAGTTTCTAGACGAAGAAGGGATAAAGCATGAATTTTCAGCACCATATACTCCTCAACAAAACGGAGTAGCTGAAAGGAAGAACAGAACTCTCATTGAGATGACGAGGACAATGCTCGATGAATACAAGACTTCAGACAGGTTTTGGGCTGAAGCTGTTAACACCGCTTGTCACACCATAAACCGACTATATCTTCATCGGTTGCTCAAGAAAACTTCATATGAACTACTCACGGTAGTACGTGACGTAGTGTTCGATGAAACTAACGGCTCTCAAGAAGAGCAAGTTGATCAATGTGTGCTAGATCAAGAAGAAGCTCCATGTCAAGCATTGAGAAGAATGGCATTGGGCGATGTTCGACCACAAGTGCCACCTTCAAATGCGAATGGAGAAAATGAACCACAGATGGAGGAAAACGATCAAGGGGGAACTTCCATACAAGATCAACCTCAAGAAAATCAAGAAGATCAAAACATCAATGAGGGCAACTATCAAGGGGGAGAAGAAGATTATAATGAAGATTAAAGACCACAAGTGCCACATCCAAGAGTACACCAAAGTATCCAAAGATATCACGCCATCGACAACATAATCGGTGACATCCGAAAGGGAGTGATAACTCGATCTCGCATAGCTAATTTTTGTGAACACTATTCTTTTGTATCTTCTTTGGAACCATATAGGGTTGAGGATGCATTAATAGATCCGGACCGGATGATGGCGATGCAAGAAGATTGAACAACTTCAAATGGAATGAAGTGTGGGAGCTTGTTGAAAGACCCAAGTCCAACGTCGTCGGCACTAAATGGGTCTTCCGCAACAAGCAAGACGAACATGGAGTGGTGACAAGAAACAAGGCACGACTTGTGGCAAAAGGGTACTCACAAATCGAAGGTTTGGATTTTGATGAGACTTTCGCTCCCGTAGCTAGGCTTGAATCGGTTCGTATATTACTTGCATATGCTACTCACCATGATATCAAGCTTTATCAAATGTACGTGAAAAGGCCCTTTCTCAACGGACCGATCAAGGAGGGGGTGTACGTGGAGCAACCACCCGGTTTTGAAGATTAAGAGCACCACGACTATGTGTTCAAACTGTGTAAGGCTCTCTATGGCCTCAAACAAGCTCCTAGAGCTTCGTATGAGTGCCTTAGAGATTTTTTGATTGAAAATGACTTCAAGATTGGAAAATCTAATTCCACCTTGTTCACTAAACACTTTGATGATGATCTCTTCATTTGCCAAATCTATGTTGACGACAGTATATTTGGTTCAACTAAAAAATCGTTTTGTCAAGAATTTAGTAAGATTACGACAGATAGATTCGAGATGTCCATGATGGGAGAGTTGAGGTACTTTTTGGGATTCCAAGTGAAGCAACAAAAGGACGGGACGTTCGTAAGCCAAACAAAGTACACTCAAGACATTCTCAAGAAGTTTGGAATGGACAAAGCAAAGCCCATAAAGGCTCCCATGGCGACTAATGGACACTTTGATCTCAATGAAGACGGACCAAAAGGTATATCGTTCCATGATTGGCTCCTTACTTTATTTATGTGCATCTAGACCTGATATCATGTTGAGTGTATGTTTGTGTGCAAGGTTTCAAGCCAATCTTAAGGAATGTCATTTGACAGCCGTTAAAAGGATCTTGAGATATTTAGTTCATACACCCAACCTAGGCCTTTGGTATCCCAATGGTTCAAAATTCAATCTCATTGGATACTCCGATGCAGATTATGCCGGATGCAAGGTAGATAGGAAAAGTACTTCCGGTACTTGCCAATTCCTAGGTAGATCCTTAGTTTCTTGGTCCTCCAAGAAATAAAATTCAATTGCCTTATCCACGGCCGAAGCGGAGTATGTTGCAGCCAGGAGTTGTTGTGCACAACTCCTTTGGATGTGACAAACTCTAAGGGATTACGGTTACAATATGAGCCGTATTCCACTCCTTTGTGACAATGAGAGTGCAATTAAAATTTCCCATAACCCTGTTGAGTACTCTAGAACCAAACACATAGATATCCAGCATCATTTTTTGAGATATCACTCAATGAAAGGAGACATAGCCATTTCCCATGTCAACACTGAAAAACAACTAGCCGATATCTTTACCAAGCCACTTGATAAAAACGCTTGTGTGAGCTCCGAAACGAACTAAATATCCTTGATGCTCGGAACATAGCTTCAAAACTTGCATACCTGTATGCCATCCTCAAAATCATGTTAATTGTGTTGAAAAATCATCTCTCTCTATTTTTCTCCTAACTGATCATATTCATCAAGAATATCTGTGTGTCTTTGTCCCCTATTCCTTATTAGGATCCATTGAATACATATATATAAGTGTTTTGTACTTTTCTGCACAAGGGACCACGGAATCGTTCGTGGTCACCCCGGACTAGTCCGCACTTGCAGACTAGTCCGTACTTGGTCCGCTAGTCCGGACTTGTCCGGACAACAACGGACTAGTCCGATATTTCGACTCCATAAACCTAGGGCCGGCTCAGACCTAATCTCCTTCATCCTCACAACCCCTCCCACGTTCTCTCTCCTCACTCAAGTGCTCCCAAGGCGGATTTGCGATTTCTCCATCAAAACCACCCAAATCTCCATGGGAATCGATCTCCACTGCAAAGGGATCGAAAACCCCGGACTAATCCGCATCAAGAACTCCTTCAACGCCTCGAATCGAAGGATTTGGTAAACTTCTCTCCAAACCCTAGAACCTTCGATTTTCCTTGTTTTTGCTCAATTAGCTTAGCTCCTCTAGTCAATACATGCTTTATTGATGTATTCCATATACCCTAGATCGTATTTGCATTGAATAACCTCAAATTTCGACAAGTTAGGGTTTGAGCAGCCACATAACAGACTAGTTCGTTCTCAGGGCGGACAAGTTCGGTACTCCGGACTAGTCCGACCCTGAACACCAGACTAGTCTGGTATGCCCTGATCAGAATCTTAGCTTATGTCAATTCAATGCAATCCCTTGTCATCCTTGATTATTCATACCCTTTATATCTTCCTTGTCAGAAATCATGTCAGGATCGAATGAGGATCTCTCCGACTTTGAAGCCGAGATGGATCAATCTCAAGATGTGATGTCGCATATTCCGGAGTCTCACTCCAAAAGGAGACAAGATCGTGCTGTCGAGCCCTCTCTCACCCCACCTAGGGTTCGCCGAAAGGTTACAATAAAGAGACCAACTTCAAGAGCAAATATGGCTGATTCTAGCTCGGCGGCTCAACGCCAAACCAAGGGCAAGGAAAAGGGGCTTGCTTCCGGACCGATTGGTCCCCTTAAGATGACAGATCCAATGCAGGGAAATAGGATCCCTCGGAGGAGAAGTTCAATGGCAAGAGGAGTGATGTGGCATGGAACCTGAGGAAGGTTGATGCCTATAGCACTGCCAAAAGGGCATCTGACAAGAGATTTTGGAGCAACTTTCACTCGGACTACTATAGTTCGGTGTACCTGCAAATGAAGACTCCAGTGGTCCGCTGAGCCATCGTGCTCATGGTTGCTGCTTAAGTATTTTTCAGGTGAGGAGCATCCCACGGACTCGGGTTACGAGTCCAGCGGCGAGGGCTACCCTCCGTCGGGTACCACGGCTGAGTGGGAGCCATAAACGCCGCGCTGAGCTGAGATGTGCAGCTAGTGTGGGTTGCCCATAGGGCTGGGAAACCGACTTTTGCTAGGTAGATGGTGTGAGTTGTATAAAATTAGTTTCCTGTGTTGTAATATAAACACTAGTTTGTAACTGAAGTCTTGTACTACTTTGTACATTTCAGTTGGTTTTCTATGTAATACAATATCGTTCTTATGATGTGTGCTGTCGGGTGTCGCATCGTGCGGCACCACCCTCTGCGATCATGGATGAGCGGATTCCGGTCCGCCACAGGCTGGTATCAGAGCCGCATTTGGGATAGCATACTACTTAAGGATTGTCTTACGGGAAGACTTTGTTTTATGGTGAGGATTCACTAGTTTTCCCAAGTAAGGACTATATTAGAATAGTTACTTAAAGTGGCAATACTAACATATGTGTTATAATTCTGAATTTTAATTATGTAACGACGCACCTACGTGCAGGTAAAAATGGTAAGGAACGCCCCCAAAAGCGGTTCAATTTCGGTTAGCTCCCCTGACGAGGAACATGGTTCAGGGATAGGTCTCACAGCTTGGTGTGAGACGTTAATATGAAACTCTTGGACTCTTCATGTTCCTGAGTTCATATGAAATGCTGATCCCTAGCGTGCATTAGGCAAGCAAGTGGAGACTCCATCGTGTGGTCAGTAACGCGATAGTGTGTTTGTCTGGAAATAGCCCAGGAGGACATACACAGCGCTTGCCATCGGCGTGCCCTGCAGGGCAGTAGGTGGTATCTGTTGGGGTGATCAAATTTCCAACCGTGACGACCCATTCGCGCTCTACTCGGGTTCCCCGTCGTGTGGTGTTAAAACACGATCACGTACCTTGAGACGTGGCTTAGCTCAAGGACGGTCATATGGCAATGATATGGGCGTTTGTATTTACTTTCAAATATGGACCTGCCTGAAATGAAAATAACCTTTGAATGCATCATTATTGGGTTTTATTCTGCAGGTACTAACCGCGTATGTATCCCGTGTAGTATACATGTGCGAGAGACCGTTTAGTGCCACAATTGAGACGTATAAGCCGGTATAATCCGGTTAGGATTTTCTTTTTGTGAGGAACGTAGTACCGACATATCATAGGCATGTGTATGAAACATAATGATAACAAGGAACTAAAATCACCAAGTTTCAACAGTTAGGACCCTCGGGGGTAGAAAAATCTAATAGTTGATCAGGGTAGTTCCAAAGGATTGAAAAACAGAGTGCTCTGTTTTGGGCAGCAAGTTTGATGAATTTTAACAGAGCATAACCCACAGATTATTTAGCCAATGGGGGTGTGGGATATAGTTCTGGAAAGGTGTTTAAGCACTCTACAACTTTGTTGTAGACTCCCAGAGCTGAATCACACCTTAAGAGGGCTTAAATTTCAGAGAAATGTAAACTGTCCAGAACCAGGACAGATTTAAAACACTCTCTGGACTGTTCTGTTTTTCAAGCATAATTTCCTGTAGAAAAATCTAAAATTATCATATGATACATATTTGGAAAGGGCAGGAGATGTGTTACATCTTTGTAATTCAAAGTTTCTGCAATTTCAGTACGGAATTCAGCGGAAATTCGAGTTGTAAACAGCAACTTCCAAAGGAGGTGCTGTTGAAATTCTTCCAGAAATTCTGTTGATTTTGAATAACCATAACTTTCAAAGCAAAGATGATATGAGAGCAAATAAATACTCGTTGAAAATATACTGAAGTTAACTTTAACTTTGGTATTCAGCTTGAGTCATGAAAATGCCCAGAACCAGATCAAAATCTGGAATATGTAGGAACTGGTCATTCTGGCAGAGGGATGACAGTTGAACTCATTTGAGAGATTGTTGTACCCTAGGGGGTTTAAGTACTTCCAATGGGTTAGAATATACTCATGAGTGGTTATCTTCAATTAGTGAAAGAATTGAGTATATGTCCTACTCAAGTTCTTTTGCTAGAGACCATGTTTGTGCCGTATTGAAGATAAAAGGGTAGTATACGTGATGACAAAGCGATGTAACGTCTCGTAGTGACCAAACCTAGTTGAGATGAACTTCCAAAGAGGAACTCCGTCAAGTTGGATTTAACTAGCTTGTATTTGGTCTGGTAATGGTGTATCTTGTGTAAAGTTATTACATTATCTGTATACGAGATGTATCGCATGCCTTACTGTCATTATGTTTTTATGCCTATTTTTGCTGGACTGCATGAAGTATGTTGCAGGACTGATTTTTGTTGTCGTATGGTTGCATATGGTTCGCACTCGAGCCATGCATGAGGTCGGTGGCTCTAGCCAGCAGGGGGGTGATGACTCCCAGCCACCTGCCTACGACAGCACCCCGCAGCAACAACCACCACCGCCGCCTCCGCTTACCCTAGCGGATGTGATAGCGGCACTGGTGGGGAATCGTGAGGAGCAGACCGATCTGCTCCAAACGATCATGCAGAATACGTCCCAGGTGGGGGCGTCAAGATAGGGGGCCCCGTGAGCCCCAGGTTGTGACGTACTCGGACTTCATGAGTACGCACCCTCCGCTGTTCACTGAAGCAGCAGAACCCCTCGAGGCCGACAACTGGCTGCGGACAATTGAGTCCAAGTTCGGGCTGCTCCAACGTACGGAGCGGCAGAAGACTTTATTCGCGGCGCAGCAGCTTCCCGGTGCCACTGGTGCGTGGTGGGCGAACTATGTCGCCTCACTGCCGGCTGGCCATGCCGTGGAGTGGGAAGAATTCCAGGAGGCGTTCCGCGCCTACCATATCCTTCCCGGGATAATGAAGTGGAAGTTCCAAGAGTTCTTGGAGCTGAAGCAGGGCGGGAGGAGTGCCCATGACTACTCCGTGCCTTCAACCATCTGGCACAATATGCGTCGGATTATGTCTCCACCGAGGAGAAGAAGCGAGATCACTTCTATCGGGGATTACATCCCAAGATGAAGACGCATCTCGTCCAATGTAATCGCGGCACGTTCAATGATCTAGTTAACACCACGATCATGCAAGAAGATGCTCAGCGGGAGTTGGCGGCTGAGTAGCGGAAACGCAGCACCCCACCCAGCAGTGGGGGTGGAGCTCCCCAGAAATACTGAATGGTGTATCGGACACCATCCGGTCAGCAGTGGCATCCACCAGCACGGCCTCAACAGTTCGGGGGTCGTTCTTTCCAGTCACCCCCGTTCTGACCGCCGATGCCACCACCGTGACCACAACAGCAGCAGCAGATGGTACCCCGGGCGTTTCCACCGCCACAACACGCCCCGGGTTTCCGTCTGCCGATCAGCGGAGGACCGCCTCGCTACACTTGCTTTACGTGTGGCCAGGCGGGCCATTTCTCGAAGGACTGTCCCCAGGGGCAGCAGAGCAGCGGGCAAGCCCAGTTCCAGGGCGGTGCTCGAGGCTGACCTCCGATTAAGAAGGTTGGTCAGCGAACTAGGGGCGTTCGCAACCTCGACATTGAGGATGCCCTAGAGGGAGACAACGTGCTGGCGGGTATGTTCACTCTCAATAGTCAAGCAATCATCATATTATTTGATTCGGGTGCAACCCACAGTTTCATAAGTGCATCCTATGTGGCTAAGCATCAAATGCAAGTCTTCCCAACCGACTGCTCATATATGATCTGCTCACCGGGAGGGAAGATTTCAGCAAATATGATGATTCCAAAAGCACCTTTGTGCTTAGGTGGGAAGATATATCCCACCACCTTGATAATCCTTACGGGGCAAAAGATTGATGCAATCTTAGGAATGTCATGGTTACGCTACCATGGCACTGTCCTGGACACTCGGACACGGACGGTTCATTTGAATTCTCCATTCCACCGTCCGCATTCCATGGTGTTAAACAATCCTGTACAGGAAGTTTCAGCAATTAATAATACTGAAGCTCTCAAGTTAGAGGACATCCCCGTAGTCCGGGAATACCCCGACGTGTTTCCAGATGATCTTCCGGGCATGCCACCTGAACGGGATGTTGAGTTCAAGATTGATCTTGCGCCCGGGATGACTCCCATCTCAAGGAGACCCTACAAAATGGCTCCAAACGAGCTGGCTGAATTGAAAGAGCAGCTCAATGATCTGTTGAGAAAAGGTTTCATTAGGCCGAGTTCCTCGCCTTGGGGATGCTCGGCGCTGTTCGTAAAGAAGAAAGATAAACCTTGAGGTTGTGTGTGGATTACCGGCCGCTCAACGCCGTCACCATCAAGAACAAATAACCACTGCCTCGCATTGACATCCTGTTTGATCAGCTTGTGGGTGCAAGTGTGTCCTCCAATATGGACCTTTGCTCCGGGTATCATCAAATAAAAATCTAGGCAGAGGATATCCCGAAGACGGCCTTCTCGACGAGATATGGCTTATATGAATATCTCGTCATGTCTTTTGGTCTCACTAATGCTCCGGCACATTTCATGTATCTCATGAACTCGGTGTTCATGCCGGAGCTGGACAAGTTCGTTGTGGTGTTTATTGATGATATCTTGGTTTACTCCAAGACAGAAGCAGAACACGCCGAACACTTGAGGATCGTTCTTCAACGATTGCGAGACCATAAGTTATACGCCAAGTTCAACAAATGTGAGTTTTGGATCAGCCAAGTGCCATTTTTGGGACATATCATCTCAGCGGAAGGCATTGCAGTTGACCCAAGCAAAATTGAACAAGTGCTGAAATGGAAAGCCCCCACTTCTGTCCATGAAGTCAGAAGCTTCCTCGGCTTAGCGGGATATTACCGGAGATTCGTCCCAAGTTTCTCCAAGCTTGCTAAGCCGATGACAGAATTATTGAAGAAGGGAACAAAATATGTTTGGAACGCAGCATGTGAAGGAGCGTTCCAAGCATTGGTGAAGCATCTCATAACAGCCCCGGTCTTAGCTCAACCGGATACGACCAAGCCCTTCGACGTGTATTGTGATGCATCCGGTATCGGGCTCGGCTGTGTGTTGATGCAGGAAGGGCGTGTAGTCGCGTATGGCTCACGCCAGCTTCGAAACCATGAGCAGCATTATCCTACTCATGATCTTGAGCTCGCTGCAGTGGTTTTGGTGCTGAAAATGTGGAGGCACTATCTCCTGGGGAATTTGGTGCATCTCTACACCGACCACAAGAGCTTGAAGTATATTTTCACCCAGAAGGAGCAGAATATGAGGCAAAGGAGGTGGTTAGAACTAATCAAAGATTATGAGATTGAGATTCATTACCACCCCGGCAAGACGAATGTGGTTGCCGACGCACTGAGCGGAAGTCACATGTCCATAACCTCACCATTACACCGGTGGAGGAGGAAGAGCCGGGTTTGTACTTGATTCCTTATGGGTCACTCTACAACCTTGCCCTCATCCCTACCATTAGGGAGGAGATCATTGCAGCTCAGAAAGTGGACAAGGGCATGGCACATCTCCGGAGACGGATAGACAACGGGGAAATCAAATGTTTCCAGAAAGATAATGAGGGGACGCTGTGGTTCAGTGACCGCATAGTCGTACCCTGGAATATAGAGCTGATAAAGAAGATTCTTGATGAAGCTCACTTGTATAAATACTCCATTCATCCAGGCAGCAACAAAATGTACCAAGATTTGTAAAAGAAATTTTGGTGGACACGGATGAAGCGGGAAGTGGCTAAGTACGTATCCGAGTGTGATACGTATAGACGAGTGAAAGGGGATCATATGAGAAAATCAGGTCTGTTGCAACCCCTGAAGATTCTAGCATGGATGTGGAAAGATGTGAGCATGGATTTCATTGTGGGGTTACCCCTGACTTCCAACAAGCATGGTTCCATTTGGGTAATCGTTGACCGGTTAACCAAGTCGGCTCACTTCATTCCCGTGCATACACATTTCCATGCCAACAGATATGCAGAATTGTATATTGCAAGAATCCTATGCTTGCATGGAGTACCCAAGACCATAGTCTCAGACCGAGAGGCACTATTTGTATCTCGTTTCTGGGAGCAGTAGCACGCTGCTTTGGGTACTAAGCTGATTAGAAGCTCCGCCTATCACCCTCAGGCAGATGGACAGACGGAGAGGGTGAACCAAGTACTAGAAGACATGTTGAGAGCGTGTGCCATCCACCACGGTAGAAACTGGGATGATCATCTACCTTTGGCGGAATTCTCGTACAACAATGGCTATCAGGCGAATATCAAGATGGCACCCTATGAGGCTCTCTACGGTCGCAAATGCCACACCCCATTGAACTGGTGCGAGTCCGGTGAAAGGGTCACATTCGGGGTTGATGTGGTGAACGACGCCGAAGAGCGCGTTCGGATGATTCAAGCCAACTTGAAGGCCGCTCAATCCCGGCAGAAAAGCTACGCTGATAAGAGGCATAGGCCGCTACACTTTGACGTCGGAGAACACGTGTATCTCCGTGTATCTCCGATGAAAGGTGTGCACCGGTTCGGCGTGAAGGGGAAACTCGCTCCCAGATTTATTGGACCCTATAATATCACCGAGAAGTGTGGACCAGCGGTGTATAGACTGGAGCTACCGGCATCTCTCGCTGGTGTTCATGATATTTTCCATGTTTCACAACTGCGAAAATGTTTGAAGTATACGGCTGCTGTTCCCACCGAAGACATCGGCGAGCTGCAACCGGATTTGACGTATGCTGAATATCCGGTGGTGATTATTGATGAGAGGGCTCGAACCACACGTAGCCGAATGCTGTGATTCTACAAGATATTGTGGAGTAACCACACCGCCGAAGAAGCGACGTGGGAGAGCAAGGACTTCCTTTGTTCAAACTACCCGGATTTCATGGCATCTCATCACAGGTAATCTCCTCATACATCATTGTCTCTTCTTTTATAATCTCGGGACGAGATTCTTTTAAGGGGGGAGGGATGTGAAAGCCCAAGAAAGTGACTTGCAAAAGTGATCATTTTGTCACCTCACAACACCACAGCTCATTTTATGGATAGCTCATGAACACTTGTGAAGAGCAAGTAAACACCATCGAAAGGGGTGATTAGAGGGGAAAGCCCTAATTTCAAAAAGTAGGAGTCATGCACATAAACATGAAAGGTTGAGCTCACCCCTAGACCTTAAATATTCTTGGGAAGGCTCAGACCAAGTTTCATTCAAATCCAAGACCTTTTGAGGCAATTTTGGAGACATTTGTAAAAGGGCCAATTTGAATGCAAATTCAAATTGCAGCCACTTTCATCACTTGAATTCAAAATTTGGCTTCATATTAGAACTCAGCACATTTTTCTGAGTTAGTCCACCAATTTTCATCCCCATTGGAGTTCATCTTGTCGGGAGCTAAATTTGCATTAATTCAAAACTGAATTTGAATTTCAAATTCAAATGGGCAGCAAATTTAGCCAAATCAATTTCAAATTGAAGGAATCAAATTCAAACTATGACTTGGTTAAGTCTCTCATTCAATTGAGAGTAGCTGGGATATTTATGGTGGAAATTGGAAAAAGCATTAGGGGGGAGAGATGGGGCCCACAGGTAAGTGGGAGAGCTAATTCACAACCGAGCGGTCCTCTGTTTCTCACGCTGTCGATGGAGCGCAGCGCGCCACCGGGGCAATTCCCGGATTCCACCTCCCGAGCAGCCCAGGCTGCGGTATGCGTCGACGTATCGGCAACCGGTGATATTTCGCACCTCATCAACTGACTCTCCGTGCTGCTCTGCCCGCTCCCGAGCCCCTCGACGGTAAAATGCCGCCGCACCCCCGACAACCCTCGGTTCTCCAGCATCCGGATGTCTCCGAGGTTGGCACGCTGGTATGAGCTCACCCAGAGCTTCGCCGAAGCCTCCTCGGCGTGGTCGACGCAACAACCCGGCGCCACACCCACGGTAAACTGACCACGAGCTCCCTGTTTCCCTTCAGCGCCGTGTAAAGCCGCCGCTACCAAAAATTCATCGTCCGGCCGCTAGGTTCGATCCCAAGCCGAGTTGGGAATGCCAAAAGGTTCGCCTAGGAGTGCACCTCCTGTCCGACAACCCCGGCCACAATGCCATAGAGTGTGCTTGCCGGAATTCTAGTTCTTGCCGAGAGCATGTTATATAACCCGTGTTGGGTTAATCGGAAAATTCGGGCTAACCAGTCAAGCAATCGCTCCCCATCTTCGACAACCAGCTAGAAACATCCGTGCGAATCCATACGGTCAAGAATCACAGGAAACCAGCGAGAAACCACCAAGTTCCGTGGGTTTCTCGTTCATCGCGGGGTTTAGACCTAAGTCGCATGGTGAAGTCCGGTTTGCCGCAACTTTGAGCAAGATCAGAGGCTGGGTCGTTGCTCCGTAGGTCATGGCGGTGCTGTAGGAGCCAACAGAGGGGACTTTGAGGTATGACAGCGCCATACCTACATCGCTACACTCACCCCGTGAACTGTCGCCGCCGCGCAACCGATTCCAGTGATCACCGGCCGGCGACAAAGTCAGCAACGGGTTCCCCGAGCAATTTCAGGCGGGGGCGGCCAGTTTGGTCGAGTTCCGGTCACGGGAACAGCCTCCCGGCGAGTACTCCGGGAAGGGGGAGCGCGAGGTAGACGAAGCTCCGCGGGCCCCACGTGTTGGTCTCTGCTAAAACCGCCCCGGATCGGCTGTGGCATCGGGATCTCATGCGACTACGTGGGAAATTCTGCGGACCCCTGTGTGGCTTAGCTGCAGCACCGACACGTAGCACTGGGACCCACCAGCCGGTTTAAACTTTATCTGAATTTTCAGATTTGGTTCAAACTTCAAATGCATATAACTTCTGCTAGGAAGCTCCAAATTCAGTGAACCAAATTTTGTTGGATTCATCTCTTCGAGTACTATCCAGCAAAATAAGTTTCAGCTTATGAAACTTAATAGTTTTCCAGAATTAATTCCCTAAGTTTTAAATTGTTAGGAATTTTATCTGGATAATTACTTTATGAAAAAATCTGAAATTTGGCTGGGAGGTTCCTTGTAAAGTCCTTGAGTCACAGTAAAAATTTCAGACCCATCCAAGTTCATTTAGTCACCCTAATGGTGTGATTAAGTGAACTGCCCAGAGGAAATAGAAAAATGTACAGAAACATTTTTCAGATTTTCTCAAATCTTGTTTAGGGCATAACTTCATCCAGAATTATTCAAATGACATGAAACCAATTCCATTAGAACCATCTAAAATTGTAGTTTCCATAAAGTAATGGTTGGAGCCATGAAACTCCCTGGAATTCCTTAGAGGCTCTACTAATGACCAAATAAACTTTAATTTGTACAAAGCTCAAATGAACTTTGTTTCAAATGAAACTTGGTCAGGACTTAGGTTAGGACCGTACCAAACCACCATAAAAATTTCAGAAGCAAAGGGGATGTCTAGCTAGAGTTATAGTCTTTACATATTCAATTTCAAACATTGCATTTAAATTGACATATAGCATATGGCTTATGTGTAGTCGCTGAAGGCGAGGAAGCTCCGGAAGTGCTCCACTTTCTTCTTCCGAACGAAGCCGTAACTTCTGATCAGCATAAACAAGGCAAGCCCCTGTTTACATTAACCAATTTTACAAAGTTTTGCTTTATGAATACTTAGTATGTGGTATGGATGTGCATTAGGTGTAGGATGGATGAAACTCAAGTGCATGACCAGAATTTTCCTATAAGAGTGAGGGTAGTGTCTAAGTCCTCGTGTAGACAAGCTATTCTTAAATGATTCATAGAACTTCGGTACAAGTCAAGTAGTTGGAATCTACTCGCGAGTTAGGCTTGGGACACACGGGATTGGTTCGAGTGATGTGAGATCACTTTAGTAATGAAAATGAGACTAGGCAGGGGCTAGGGCCCAGCAAGAGGAAGTCTTGTGAGCGCATCCCTGTCCGTGTCGATTGAGGACCGATCCGTGTGCGGCCCACGCTGATCAAGTTTGAACGTACCGAAGGCATATCGGATATATGGTCCCCGGTAAACCGATGTAACCTAAACCTCCTGGCGTTGAGGCATAGCACACCGATTTATAGGTGTAGGTTGAGGGCAGAAAGGTGGAAATCTGCTAACGGGCATAGAGAGATGCTCCGTGTAGGGAACCTCCTGTCCGTTTCGGTGCGACCAGTTCGATGTTTGGGCTGTTGGGTGAAAGGTTGTCCAGTACAACATCGAGTGAGCGTGCTGTGCAGCTCCACGGGTGGGTGTACATGACGTGCTCTTCGGGTATCCCTGCAGGTGTATATCGAGTCGATTCGCCGTCCCTCGCGGTGATGAGTACCACTTGGTCACTAAGTCGTGACGTAGGCTAAGACATGAAATGTGATGATTCAATATTGCTGTTATGATAAAACTTGTATTGCTACATGTGTGCCACCAAATATCGCTTACTAAATTTTCATATTCATGAACTGTTTAACTTGTGGCTAAAAGATGAATTTATAGGCGTGTCCGTTTGCTAAAATTTACCATCCCATGTTCGTGTACACTGCATGTAGAGTTTCATGCCTAGGTGAGTCGGTTAAGTCTTGTTGAGCCATCGTGCTCATGGTTGTTGCTTAAGTGTTTTTCAGGTGAGGAGCATCCCGCGGACTCGGGTTACGAGTCCACCGACGAGGGCTACCCTCTGTCGGGTACCACGGCTTTGTGGGAGCCATACACGCCGCGCTGAGCTGAGATGTGCAGCTAGTGTGGGTTGTCCATAGGGTTGGGCAACCGACTTTTGCTAGGTAGATGGTGTGAGTTGTATAAAACTAGTATCCGCTGTTGTAATCTAAACACTAGTTTGTAACTGATGTCTTGTACTACTTTGTACATTTCAGTTGGTTTTCTATGTAATACAATATCGTTCTTATGATGTGTGCTGTCGGGTGTCGCATCGTGCGGCACCACCCTCTGCGATCCTGGATTAGCGAATTCCGGTCCACCACAGGCTGCACACCGAACCCGGTCCTAATAGAGTTTCATACACCCGTCCGTCATCAATTCCATGGGTGTTCTCAAGCCAAACACGCCTTGACACGTTACTAACCACGTGACGGGGTCTCCCATACTTGCCTGTAGCACGCCAGGGAAGGGCGTTGCTCAAGTACCCAAAACGATATGAAGAGCCATAGAAGATACTAAAGCTAGCTAGGTTACCTGCCACCCGTGAGGCTCCACCCTTAAGCATGTGCGCACTGGTGGACAGCGCTTACATGCACCCCCCAAGACATATGAAGTCCCAAGATGCATGATTTTCTGACATAACACATAAGTTAGAGTGCCACTTTATAATATGCTAATATAGTAGTCCTTATGTGGGCCTAGTACCATTTTCTCACCGTATCATAAATTTTTGTCATAGTACGATCCTTATTCCGTGTGCGATTACCAATGCGGCTCTGATACCACGCTGTGAGGGCCCGACCTAATCACGGGGTCATGTCACTCGCCCGAGAATCGCATTGGGTGGTGCCATGCGATGTGGCACCCAACAGCACACATATAAGAAACACGTATTACATAAATCAAATGCGTAAGCTTACAAGTTTTCATTGTAAATAATTTACATCAAATAACTACAGCGGAAAACTAGTCTATCTCATGTTTCATATCTACTAAGCACTCGATAAGATGTCCAGCCCGCGGACTCTTCTCGCTAGCAACACAAAGTCATACGACAGCGGCTGGGTTCTCCATGTGGAAAGCGACATGGAAGTCTCCGAGTCTCACCGGACAACCTTCTCATAAGCACCGATGTTAACCTGCAAAACCACTCATATAGCAAGCGTGAGCACATAGGCTCAGCAAGTCTGACCCGTCTCACCTAAACATGTAACTCTACATGCTAGAATTGCAATGTGTTGTAGGAAATAAGTTACAAAAGACACGCCTATTTAGTTGGCTCTTATTTTCAAGTTTTAGCAGCAAGAGTGTGGAAAACCTCATGCTAAGTCACATAAGAGAGCCGCAGTCAAACAAGAAACGCATTTCTCTCATGTGCTTTGCCCAAGGTTGAAAAGAACTTTAATTAGCTCTAAACTACAGCAATTCATTAGCAAACAAAGTACAGATTTAAATCAGCAATCTTTTTAACATGGAACTAGACTGTTCTTTCTACGTCACGGTAGAGTGAACAAGTGGTACTCACTGACCGTGGAGGACGGTGATTATAATCATTTTACACCTGCAGGGTTATCCAATAACCCATCACATACGCCCGTACTCGATGTTTCCTACAGCAACCACCATGGACATTGTACGCAACCACCTTCTGTCCATCAGCCAAGTGTTGAACCGGTCCTATCGTCCCGAGCAAGAGGTCTTTGCGCGTGCATCCGCAGTGCCACCAGCCGATTTACACCTCAATCTCTCAACCTAACCTCTGGACCACAAGCAATGCCTCAGCAGATCGCTACCCGAATTACATCGGTTTCCCGGTTCCCATATATCTGGTAGGTCTTCGGTACTGTTCTAGCTTGTTCAACAGGCCAGCACACGGCTCGGTCCTCAATCGACACAAGCAGAGCTATGGCACCCATGCCTCAAAGTCCTGCTGCCCTTACTCTCCGCTCGGTCTCATTTTTCTTGCCATGTGTTCCATTTGCTATCTCTAACCGAGTGGTATGCCTCTAGCCTATTCTCATGAGCAGTTCCAACTACTCGACTTGTACCGAATCCTACACTAATTTAGCATTGCAGTGGCTACTCGAGGTTTGACAACCTAAGCCCAAAACCTTGGTTCTCTTGGCTATGAAATTGGGTTTTCAAACAAGACTCTAACGTATAATTAAAATGGATACTCAATGTAAGTTCTTAAAACAATAAAGTTATGAAACGGCTAATGCAAACCAGAGCTTGCCTGTTTTGCAGGATAGTAGTATATAATAGAAGTTAGTGATCTTCTATCCCTTGATCCTTCTAAATTTCCTCAACTGATCCACACGTAAAGGGATGACTCCGTCGAAGTCCTTCGTCGTGAGCACTATCGACATAAATATGCATAAGTTTTTATAATGCAATGTAAGGAATTAAAGACTTGGGCTTCTTAAGAACAGAGACTGTGTGGAAATGCCAAGAATGGCTTTGTTTCCTATGTTGTGCAAAGGAACATCAAGAAAACAAATCTGCCTTAGAGGTTTAATTACATCCATAGCTAAGTTCCTAATGGACATAAGAGATGAACTAACATGATTTGGATATAACTACAGATCCTGATCTCCAATGACTTCAAATTTTTTACAAGAAGTCCTATCCTACACAGAGACTTAGCTTCCCAAATTGCAGCTAAAGTGGAAGGAAATTGTGTCTCCCATAATTCCCCCACTAATCCTGGTCACATGAAAAAATGCTGGACCAAAATTTAGCATTTTTCACTGAGTGGATTATTCAGAACATATCCTTAAGCAATTAAGCAACAAGTAATTAATTCTGAAGTAACTCACATGTTCATGCCAAACTTAGTGAACTACAATTTCAATTATAGTTCAGAGGGCCTGCACGAATTTTCCTATTATTTTTGGAGCGAAGAATTGCCCAGAACTGAATTTTCCAACTCTGGGACTTTTTCTGAAAAGTTTTTGTATTCATTTGAACACAACAATTTGAAATCTGAATTATCCCACACAAATCAACTCCACATGAGCTGAAATTTTTACAGGAGTTCAATAACATCCTGAGGATTATTGTAGCAAAATTTGAGGATTTTTGGATGAACCAAACTCCTCTAAAATTCTTTTGCTGAAAAGCTTTAAAGAATTTTCTATAATTAATTATTGACTTCCGTACAAATTGGGTTGCATATTTTTATAGAGTTTTTCAATCTAGATCTAACTAAATTTGAATCACTAAATTTGGAGGTTCCTACACAAAGATATGATCTTACAAGTTTTGCGGAAAAAATTGAAAATGGCTCTGTTCTATTTTTCCAATTTTCATAGACATAAAGGATGGGCACTTCATTTGGCCAAGCAAATTAGGTCCAGTGCCTCTGAAATTTTTACTGGAGTTCAAGTATATTTGGAAGGATGTCCTTCCCAAAATTGGGAATTTTCCAAATAACAGAACTCCTAGAATAAATCCTACAAGATTTTCCTTAAATGAATTAATGAGCCAAATACATGGATTGTCATAAATATTGGGTTGCACCCCTTGGTAGTACTCTCTGAGAGGAATCCATGCTAATTTTCTTTGGATCTCGGTAGAAGTCGAGTGGTTGGAATCTACTCGAGAGATAGGTATTTATTCACACGGTATAGGAAGAGGTAGATAATGGCTTAAGATTGTGAAACTGAGACCCAGCAGGGGGGATAGGATGCAGTGAGTTGAGGTCTCACGTGCGTAGCCCTGTTGGTGTCGATTGAGGACCGAGCCGTGTGCGGCCCTGCTGGACAAGATCGAACAGTACCGGATGCATACTGGCATATGGGAACCAGGAAACCGATGTAATTGGTTAACCTGGGTGTCGAGTCTTACCCAACCATTTTATAGGAGTGGGTTGAGGGTAGCAAGGTGTAAATCTGCCGGTGGGCACACACGCTCCACGCGGAGACCTCCTATCCGTTACGGATGGACCAGTTCGGCATTTGGGTTGCCTTTGAAAGGTTGTTGCATACAACAGAGTAGGAAGGTGTGAAGCACCACACTTCTGAAAGTGGGTGTATGTGACGTGTTATCTGGGTGTCTATTGATTTGCAATCACCGTCTCTTGCGATTATTAGAGTACCGCTTGTTCACCGCGTTGTGACGTAGTAAGAAGTGAAAGAAGCCAGATTAATAAGCTGCATTGAACTATTAATGTCTTTAAACCATGTATGTTGTAGTTGTAGAGCTAATTAAGTTTATCTTCCACTTTTGTCATCACCACATCGGAAGAAAGCGTTTCTTGTTTGATTGTGGATTCCGATGTGAGAGTTGCCTAAGGCTCATTAAATTGCTGCTATAAAACTAAAAGTAAGGATTAATATGTAGGTGTGTCTTTATTGCAATGTCTTCATCCCATATTACTAATCCCTGCATGTAGAGTTCCATGACTAGGGTGTCAGTTAAGCCTTGTTGAGCCATCGTGCTCATGGTTGCAATATTTGAGCTGTGTGGTGGTGAGAGTTATGAGGAAGGTTCCGAGGACAAGGTGATGCCCCCATTGGGGTACACGGCCGAGCTGGAGCCCTACACGCCACCGTGATTTCCGGTTCTATGTTGCTAGTGTGTAGCGTCTCCGGGCTGGACGGCTACACTTTCGCTTAGTTAGGATGAGAGAGTAGTTATAAGAATACTTCCGCTATATAATTATGTTTTGTAAAAGACTTCCGTTGTTTTATATAAAATAAAAGTTTGTATGTTGTTCATATTCTTTTCTTGTGTGCTGTTGGGTGTCGCATCGCACGGCACCACCCTCTGCGATCCCGGAGTGGGTGAACCATGGGGTGGTCCTCACAATCGTCAACGTGAAGCTCTACCACGTGCTGATCGACAGTGGTGCGTCCCTCAGCTTCATCAGCCTTGCAGCTTTCAAGAAGCTGCAAATCCCTATGTCCTAGCTCACCCCATCGCGTCCATTCTCGTGGGTGGGCCGGGACCCAATCTGGCCATGCGGTAGCATCTCCCTCCCGGTGACGTTCAGGACGCCTGAAAACTACCGCACGGAGAGTGCTGTCTTCGACGTTGCGGAGGTCAGCCTCCCCTTCAACGCCATCATCGGCAGGCCAGCCCTGTACCGGTTCGTGGCAGTAGCCCACTACGGTTACTTGGTCTTGAAGATCCGCGGAAACCACACTGCCGCTGTCTCAGCACTGGAGAAGCTCCAAGCTCTGGCAGCGGTGCAGGAGGCAGCTTTCGGCTACGGTGAAGCTAGCCGGCCGCCTCCAAGCACGCGCCAGTGAGGGTCGACATCTGCACCCTAAGTGCAGCCCTCAGACGGCGAGGACGTCCCCATCAAGGTTGTCCAAGTTGGCTCCGATGCTGCCCAGACCACCCGCATCGCCGGGGGCTGGGTGACAAATAGGAAGGCGCGCTCATTACCTTCCTCCGGGCTAACATCAACGTGTTTGCATGACAACCGTCAGAGATTCCCGGGATCCCCAGGGAGGTGATTAAGTACCATATGAAGATCTACCTCGACGCCAGGCCGGTGCAACAGAAGCCTATAAAGCAGTCAATCGAGCGGCAAAACTTCATCCGTGAATAAATCAAGAAGCTGCTCGACGCCGGCTTCATCGGAGAGGTCCACCATCCACGATGGCTGGCAAACCCTTTTGTCGTCCCCAAGGCTGACAGGAAGCTTCAGATGTGCATCGAATACACCACCCTCAATAAGGCATGCCCTAAGGATCCTTTTCCTCTCACCCGTATAGACCAGATAGTGGATTCTACGTCCGGCTGTGATCTACTGTGTTTTCTAGACGCTTACTCAGGTTTCCACCAAATAGCTATATCTAGGGAAGATGAAGAGCATACTGCCTTCATAACGGTAGATGGTCTATATTGCTATGTATCCATGCCTTATGGTCTTAAGAATGTTTCTTCCTGCTTTTGTACGCGCTATGCATAAAACATTTGGCAATCTCATTCGTGACCTAGCAGAGGTGTACGTCGATGACATCATTGTTAAGGTTAAGTCACAAGCATCTTTGCTCGATAGTCTTCGACAGGTTGCGTTCGACACACACAAAGTTGAACCCAGACAAATGTGTATTTGGGGTCTCGCCGGAAAGCTACTCGGTTTCTTGGTCTCATACCGGGGAATCGAAGCTAACCCAGGGAAAATTAAGGCAATAGAATTGATGCGGCCACCTGCCCGCATCAAGGATGTGCAGAAGCTCAGGGAATGCTTGGCTGCGCTCAGCCGGTTTATCTCTAGACTAACTGAGCGGGCTCTCCCGTACTTCAAACTTTTGCGCAAGTCCGGACCCTTCGTCTGGTCCGAGGAGGCATATGAGGCATTCTAGAAGCTGAAGCAGTTCCTCATGACGTTGCCGATCATGGTGGCTCCGGAAAAAGGCGAGGCTCTACTCCTCTACATCGCTGCAACCACGGAGGTCGTCAGCATGGTCCTGGTGGAGAGGCGACCGGAGCTACGACAACCCCAAGTCCTAGACAAGGCTCCTTCCACAGGTCTCGAGTCCCAGGACTCGGATCTCGCAGGGGAGCCAAGGGACGAGGAGATACCCAGGTCCCAACCAACTGGACCTGACAACCAATTCACATCCAGGTCCCAGCTCTCGGAGTGCAGTCTCGGACCCAAGGGCCAGGGGCTCTCGAGTCCCGGACCTCTCTAAGAAGACACTCTGGACCCCCTCCGTGAGGGTCCGGACCATCCAACGTCCAGTCTACATCATCAGCGAAGTTTTCCATAATGCCAATACAAGATATCTGGAGGTGCACAAGCTGCTCTACGCAGTCCTCATTGCATCAAGGAAGCTGCACCACTTCTTCCAAGCTCACAAGGTCTAAGTGGTCACCTCATACCCACTGAAAGCCGTCCTCCATACCCACAACACAACCGGGAACGTGGCAAAATGGGCTGCTTATTTGGCGGAGTTCGAGCCAGAATTCTTGTCGCGCCATGCGGTGAAGAGTCATACGCTAGCTAACTTCGTGGCAAAGTAGACACCACCACCGTGCCACATAGGGGGCCAAGACATCGGTGAACAAGAGCCCAGGGCTCCAGTCTTCACTAGGCCTCACTGGACCCTCTTCTTCGACGGCTCCTCGCGCAAGCAAGGTGCCAGAGCGGGGATACTGCTCCTCACTCCGACTGGGGAGCAGTTCAAGTACATGGTGCGGCTTGGCTTCAAGGCTATCGACAACATGGCGGAGTATGAGGCTCTCATCTTCGGGTTAAAGACCATGCTATCCCTCGGCGTCCAGCAGTTGTTGGTCAAGGGTGATTCTCAACTGATCATCAAGCAAATCAAGGGAGAATGCTGCTGCAACGACCCTCAGCTTGCAGCCTATCTCCTCTAAGTGCAGAAGTTGGAGAAGGACTTCCAAATATTGGATTTGTGCCATGTCCCTCACGTCAAAAACACGATCGTCGATGACTTGTCAACGAAAGCTTCCACCAGGGATCCAGTGCCTGATGGAGTCTTCGAAAAGAAGTTGTCGCGACCTGTTGTCTGGCCTGCCAAACCAAGCTAAGGGGGTGAGATCAGCACCTCGAAGCTGGCGGTCCCGGCGGCCCTGCTATCATGGAGCCCGCCAAGGATCGTAAGTGTCACCGGGGACTTTGTGCAACCCGGTGTTCAAGATTCAGAAGCTCGAGTGGGTCCCGACGCATGGATCAAGGAGGTATAGGACTACTTGAAAGACAATATCCTTCCTGATGAACATGTATCTGCTGAACCGATCGTTCGGTTGGTTAAGAGATACGTGCTGGTAGAAGGGGATCTCTACCGGCATGGCGCCAATGGCGTCCTATTGTGGTACATAACCATGGAGGAGGGCTGCGACTTGCTCGCAGAGATTCATCGAGGCGAGTGTGGGGACCATGCATCTTCTTACACGCTGGTCGGTAAAGCCTTCCGCTATGGCATTTACTAGCCGACAGCTCTCCAGGATGTCGTCGAGCTGGTCAAGAGATGCAAGGCGTGTCAGTTCCACACCAAGCAGATCCACACACTGGCACAGACGTTGCAGATGATCCTGCCCTCATGGTCCTTCGTTGTGTGGGGGCTGGACATCCTGGGACCTTTCCCCAGATCCGTCGAATGGTACCGGTACCTCTACGTCGTCGTAGAAAAAGTTCACCAAGTGGCCGGAAGCTTCCCCTGTAGTAACAATCAACAAGCAATCAACAGTCAAGTTCATCAAGTCAATCATCTGCCAGTTCGGGGTCCCGAACAGAATCATCACCAACAACGGGACCCAGTTCACCCGTGCAGTATTTCAAGAGTACTATGAAGACCTCGGAATCCAAGTCTGCTACACTTCCGTTGCTCATCTAGAGAGCAAAGGTCAAGTCGAGAGGGCTAATGCTAAGATACTTAGAGGACTCAAGACGCGCACCTACTACTGCTTTAAGAAGCATGGTGCCAATTGGGTAGACGAGCTTCTATTCACACTGTGGGCTAGCCGGACGTCCCTAGGCTGCATGACAGGGGAAACACCCTTCTTCCTGGTGTATGGGGCTAAGGCCGTCCTCCCCCGGAGATCACCATGACCGTGTTCGGGCATACGATGAAGCCACGCAGGACCAGCTCCGGTGTAAAAATATCGACCATATCGATGAACGAAGGTGGTTAGCAGCTGCTCGAAATGCAGGATACCACCAAGCGCTCCGGCATTATCACCAGCGGTTCACGCGGAGTGGACAGCTCAAGGTGGGCAACCTGGTGCTTCGGCGTATACTTTCTCGTGAAGGGGTGAACAAACTCTCCCCCTGCTGGGAGGGTCCCTTTCGAGTGACACAAGTGTGCCGCCCCAGGTGTGTTCGCCTGGCCACGGAGGATGGGGTACCTCTACCCAATCCATGGAACATAGAGCACCTCTATAAGGTATGTCCTTAGCACAGAGGTAGGACTCTTTTTTCTCTATAGGGTGTCATATAGTCTAGGAGCAGCGCTTAGAGCAGCTAAGCTCCGAAGGGGTCCTGCTACTCTTGTCATCCGGAGCGGGTTGCTGCCTTCTTGAAAAGTCTGTTTCCTCCTATGAATAAACCTGATATGAGAAAAATTTATCTTACTCTGTGCATCCCTACCCCCCTCTCTTTACATTACAGTTTATGCTTACTCATGCATATCAATTGTGTTATAGCGTGTCCGGGGTTCGTCCTGCGTAATTGTTCTAAGTTCTGTGGCGACCAGAAGGTCCCCTCGCTGAAAGGTTAACGCCCATGGGAGGTCTAGGGCGTGCAGCCTGCTTAACTAGGTTCCATACCCTAAGCCTGCTCGCTCTGCCTTCCCAGCGCTACAACTGAGTACTTGGGGGGCCAGATAGCACACACTTACAAAAAAAGGAAGTAACCGGGCCCCGGGCATCGCCCCTTTTTTTGTGGTTACTTTCCATACCGCTCGACCGTGTGGCCAGTCACTTTTTCCTATGCTTACCCATGGTAGGAGCTGTGCTACCCTTCCACAGGCAGGTCCGCTTGAGGTACCTGTGGTGTACCCGGGGTCCTTCAGTTATTTCATTGCTCGGGGGTCCTATGGCGTCGAATGGTCTCTTCCCTGAAAAGCTAAGGCCAGCAGGAGGTCCAAGGTGTGTAGCCTACTTAGTCTGGTTCCGTACCCTAAGCGTGCACACTCTTCCTCTCCGGCACTAGCAGCTGAGTACCGGGGAGCCGGACGTCTCATACCCCTGAGTAAAGTTATAACCATAACCCGGATGCTCTCACAACGAATTACCCAAGCCCCGCAGCCCGGCTAAGGACCGTAAGACACAATGAATTAGGAGCATGGGATAGTAACCAGTGAGCACGATTACTCCTTTTTCTCTGCCATGTCTGCAGGTCCGAACAGGTCCTGGCGTCCCGAACCTCCCAGGTGGTCCGCCGCCGATGTCCTGCCTCAGCTGTCTGCTTGGTAGGTGTGCCCCAACCTAAGGGACACACCTACTAGGGGGCCATCACGATGAGCTACGCGGGCAGGACATCGGGACCACCACGACGACATGCAGAGAACTAGGGGCTTCAACAACAACGAGCTAACGATATCGCTGGGACTCCCTCGGGTCCTTGCGCTGCTAAGGACCCAGGGAAACATGCTCACGACATCGGCAAAGAGATACCTACCTCGGCTAAGTCGTTTCGGGCCCTTGCGCTACCAAGGACCCGAAGACACACGTCAATAACTAAAAACATAAAGACTTCAACAAGCAAGTTTTATTCAAGAAGAAGCTCTGGCATACAAGGGAGCATACAAGGCAAGTGGGAGACCTAGAAGCCTACTGGCGCTGGAACCTAGCAGCTACGAGCTGGGCGACCTCCTCCACAGCATACTTGGCTGCCTCCGACGTCTCTGCATTGGGGCCCTGCACCACTGGTTCGAGGGAGATGCTGGGGTCCCAGCTCCGGAAGCATGTGAGCACATGCTCCTCTACCTGCTGAGCTAGGGTCTTTCCTTCAGCTTCCAGCTCCTCCACGACAATGCCCTCCAGCACTAGCAGCTTGGCTCCAGCCGAGTCCAGAGCAGGGAGCACCTGGCTCATCTCCTGCATCGGACCCCCGGAGCGCAAAGGACTGAAGCCGAAGGGCTCCAGCGCCATCACCGCGCGACCGAGGAAGTCCCAGACTTTTTCTGCCTTGACGGCACGAGAAGCCCAGAGCTCCTCCACTGTCTTGGTGGTGGCGGCCAGCTCCTCGGCCAGGTTCCTGCTCGCCAACTCCTGCTCCCTAGTGGCTAGCTCTTCCTCCTTGGCAGCCAGCTCCGCAACTCGGTGATCCAGGGAGGCCTCTTTGGACGTGGCGGCAAGCTTGCAGTCGCAGACATCCTAGAGCTGCTTCTTCGTGTTCTCCCGCTCCGCCTCATGGGCGGCCTGGCGGATGGAGAGGTCCCTCTCCTTTGCCTGCACCTCCTGCTCCCATCGGGCAAGGATCTCCCGCGACTCCAACAGAGCTTCAGTGCGCCCATCGGCGGCGGCGTGGAGATGCTTGTCTTCAGCCAGGAAGTCCACCGCCTTCTTGTTGAGCCTCTGATTGCGGCCCACTCCGAGTCGAGGGTCTCTTGCATGACATCCAGCCGCTCCTCCCTCGCTCGCGCCTTCTCCTGGGCAGACTGCGTCTGCTCCTTCGGCAGCTCGCCCCAGTCCCGGAGGCGCTCCCGCTCTGCTCTCAGCTCAGCCCACTCCCGACCAAGTGCCATCTGCACCTGCTCCAGGCTGGAGTACGCCACCTTCATGGCCTTGGGGAGTGGGACTGCCTCCGACATCTGCAGGAGGGGGATCGCCACAACCTCCACCAGCTCTTCGTCCTACGGCGGAGCAGTCAGCACGCCAGCCTACGGAGGGGAAGAAGGCGGACTCACAGCTTGCCTCAGAGCGGCTGTGCCGCCGCCAGGGACGTCCATGATGACAGACGACTGGTCTCGGGAGCTTGAGAGTCAGCACCCCGAGCCGGCCCAGGCGCTGGCTCCAGCGCTGGCGCCGGCGTTGAGTCTCCAGAAGCCCCAGCAGCAGAGGGACTCTAGCCCCTGTGCTGCTGCGAAGGAGGAGGTGCGCTCTGAGGAGAAGCCCTGTGAGAAAAGAAGCTGAAGTCAATCACACATACACATAAACAACAAAACCACATCCTATCCGAGGACCTCGTCATACCTGCAAGCCTGGCAGTTCCAGGATGCGCGGAGCTTCTTGCGCGGGGGGCTGGGGCCACTCGTTCCCGCCAACTTTGAAGCCGAAGACGTGTCGGGGGCCTTCCTCACTGCCAGCCTCGGTGCCGAAGGCGTGTCTGCCGGGGCTGCCCCTTTCGGCTTCTGAGCCAGCTGCGCCTCAGGAGCCTTCGCCGCTGCAGGCGACGGGGCAAGAGCCTTCCCCACCGATGGCTTCGTTGCCGGAGGTGCGTTGGAGGTCTTCTTCACCACCAGCGGCATGTTAGGGAACCACCTCACAGCTTCAGCAGCGCCAGTCGTCCTCCTCGTGCCAGCCGAAGCTGCCCCGGCTACAGCACTCCCAGAACTTCCACTGGTGCCAGTCATTGAGCTCGACGCAGGGCCACAGGCAGCTTGAGCTCCCTTCACTCGAGGGCCCGAGACAAAGCTCCCGTCAGGGCGAATCAGCCTCCTCCTCAGCTGCTTGCTTGACTCCGCGGCGTCCTTGGGTGGTGAGCGAGGGCGCGCTGCGAGCATGGGACCGCCCTCCGACACCTTCTCCTTCCCCTTGTTATGAGGTGGGACCGACACGGGTGTCAACTGGTCACCGGCGCCGCTCCCTCCGGAGATCTCCACGCCACGGGAAGTGTCACCGACCTGCTGCACGGTGACATCGATGTCGTCCAGCGTAGGCAGCTCCTTCAGCAACCTCGACCTCAACCTCGCCACCTGATTGAGGCAAACTGGCAAGCAGCTTGCCGGCAGGTTGATTAAGTCATCGGAGGCCGGGTCGGGGGTCAGCTTCAGAAGCATGAGGCCCAGCATCTCCTCGTCCGGAGACGACCCAGGGCCGCGCTCTAGCCGGGTGAGATTGTTCTCCCCGGTGTACAGCCAGGCAGGCTGAAAGCGCTGCTGGAGGGGAGCGATGCAACGCCACAGGAAGTCAGCCAGGACCATCAGCGACGTCAGGCCCTCCTGCGCCAAGAATCTGATCCTCGCCAGCACCGGCTTGTGGGCATCCTGCAGGTCAGGCACCTCATCTCCGACAGGATGCTCACTGACTGAGAGCCCGCTTAGCAGCTCCAGACGATCGTGGACATCCATCCAGGTGATCACCCGGTCCTCCCTCCAGTGCTCCCACTTGCCAGAGGAGAAGGACGCGATGTACGACGTGGAGTTCCTCCCCCGGTGTTGGAAGTAGTAGGCCCCCAGGTGGCCTGTGCTTCTTCCTGAGGCCCGCAAGGTGAAGAAAACCTGGAAGAGCCGTACCGATGGCCACACGCACACAAACATCTCGCAAAAGTGGACAAAAATTGCGAGTAGTACAAAGGCGTGCGGCGTCAGGTGCTGGAGCTGGAGCCCGTACACCTCCAGCAGCATCAGGAGGAAGGAGGACACCAGGAGTGCGAACCTGGCAAGCACGCATGAGGTGAAGAGGACGACCTCGCTGGGCTGCACGGTGGTGAGCGGGGTCGTCCTGCGGCGAATTTTCCCGTCATGCTCAGCCTACTGCGAGCTGAGCAGGCGCCTTACACGCCCGAGTTCTTCGTCAGTATGAAACCGGGAAGAGCGAAGGCCTGAAGCCATGGCAGCAAATGGTGGCTGGACCTGCTTGGGAGCGGAGGCTTCAAGCGCAAAGGTGGAAGATGCAGAGCACAAGGCACGAGGAGACAAGTAAGGAAGAAATCACCCTTCACCGCTGTGAGGACCGGGGTCCCGACATCCTAGGATCTCGCTGAGGGGTGTTGTATTATGCAACATCCGATAACACACGTATAAAGACAGTCAGATTAAAACAACGGAAGCTTAACTTTTATTACATAAAATGATTTCTAAACATAATGTACATCAGAGTACGTTTATATATAGCATACACTCTCGGGTGTAGACTAAGCAAAAGAGTTCATGTTCAGCCCGTAACATGTTCCCACTAGATACACATGCAGCACTCAACAAGGCAGCGTCCACGGCTCCCACTTGACGGTAGATCCCACTGGGGGCCCGTCTCCTCATCGGGAACCTCCTCTTCTACGTCCTCACCTGCAACAATGCTTCAACAACAAGCAGTGAGCACGAAGGCTCGGCAATACTAACCCGACGCCGCTAAAACATGCAACTTTGCATGCTGGAATTTAGGCATACAAGGGAAGGTAATTTTGCATAAAGTCTCGCCTAATTACTTGAATCTTATTTTCAGCTTTTAGCATCATGTAAGGTGATAACCTCTGCTAAGCAACATAAGAATTCCCCAATCAAATAAGAAACGCTTCATTCCTATGTTCCCTGCCTAAGGTTGGAAAGAAACTTTCATTTGCTCTACTCTACAACACATCATTAGCATCACAAATTATTACTCAAACAGCAGATTCAATCCATGACAGCCACTCTCTTTATCTATGTCACGGTACAGTGAACAAGTGGTACTCACTGACCGTGAGGGACAGCGATTATAATCGTTTTACACCTGTAGGGTTCACCTGAAAAACACGTCACGTACGCCCGTACTCAATTTGCCTACAGCACACATCCCGGACATCGTACGAGACAACCTTTCACCCGTTAGCCAAATGTTGAACAGTAGTCCCAGGCAGGAGGTCCCTACGTGGAGCAACCACGTGCCTGCTAGCGGATTTCCACCTTGCTACCCTCAACCAACCCTTCTGGATGACAATCAATGCCTCAACCTCTAGTTACCCGAATTACATCGGTTTACAGGTTCCCATAATTCTTGTATGTCTTCGGTACAATTCTAGCTTGTTCAATAGGGCCGCACATGACTCGGTCCTCAACCGACACAAGTAGAGCTACGACTCACAGGTCCCCAAAGTCCTGCTACTCCTACCCTCTGCTTGGTCTCAAGTTCATGTCATGTGTCTCATGATTTGTCTCAATACCCGAGTAGTGTACCTCTAGGCCTATCCTCGTAAGGAGTTCCGACTACTCGACTTTTACCGAATCCTATACGATTTGAAGCACAGCAGTGGCTACTCGAAGTTCATAACCTAGACTCAACTCCCTAGGATTTCATAAGCTATGCATTTGGGTTTTCAATCAAAGACCTAATGCACATTCATTTAACTCATATAGTATGTGTGAAAGATAAACCTTCATAAAACTTGTGGTGCAACATGCTTGTGTGAGAAGCTCACATGAGCTGTCGTGAGTGGACTCATGTTGAGTCAAGTATTGGACTAGTGCTTGCAACAAATTGTTATTTGATTCATGTGCAGACATTGCTTTAGGTTAAGACATGATTGGTGACATAACCATGGAGTAAGTTCGGGAGCAGTTGAGCTACGGCAACCAAATTCAGGTATGAATTTTTTGGTTGTAATGATCAAAGAGCTCACACAAGATGTTTGGCTAAAAAACGATGCATGTGAAGTGTTGAAACGTGTCCAATAGTGGATTAGAACATGACAAGTGATGTTTTGGACGTGTGTTCAAGGTATGTGCACGAGTGCAGGGTCGGCACAGGGTTAGTGGCACGTTTCCAACACATTCGAACATGAAAAAGATGGCTTAAGGCTGAGTCTAGATTGGTGTCTGAATTGTATGGATTCGGAAGTGAGTGTTGGTAGGAAATCTGAATATTTTGGCTAGAAAATAGCTAATTTTGAGTAGGTTTTAGAATCAGGCTGTAGAGTCCAAGTTAGGGTTTGTTTATTACTTGTTTATGTCCATAAATCTTGTGTCTGTGCCAAAAATAATTTTGTAAAGTTGGGATTTTGATCTATCTACGTATAGATTGAGTCCAAGTAGGTTCTGAAGTTTTCTATTTGGTTATAGTTTGACTGAGGGTTGTCTATAAACAGAGACAACAAGACTGCATGGAGAAAACCCTTGTAACTTGCTTTAGGCATGCTTTTGAGTAAAGAGCATTGTTTGTGCCGAGTTCTTGTGTCATTATCGTTCTGCTTGGATTTATGGGTACTTCTGACGTTCGTTTTGTTTGTTTTTGCTTAGATTGAGGTCGCTTCAAGCTTTTGGTCATAACTTTTGTTCTACACCTTCAATCGACTTGATTCAATTTGCTTTGGCTTCAGAACTTGATTGTTTATAATATGTGTAGTTTTCAAAGTTATTTGAGTCATGGTTCATGAGTCATACATTATTTTTTGCAACATATAAAATAGGTTCAAGGGTGAATTTCTTCCGCTGAAATTTTTTATCATCTATCACTCACCTCCAATTGGTTCCAAATGCTCCTGCTTTTGGATGATTAATGTGTGCTAAAATAAGAATTCACCTTGATGTAGTTTAGTAACCAGGATTAAAAGTGGTTGATAAATTAGTATCCGGATTAAAAGTGGTTGATGGTATTAAAACCATTTAATTATTTTACTCCTATAGTAACAAGTCAAATGTGCTACCAAACACATTGATATTAAGTTCTTCGTTGTGATAGAGAAAAATATAAAATCATATCATTTGTATTGAGTAAATAAGTATCAAGCAAATGCTTGTGGTCCCTTTAATAAAGGTTTACCACCGAGTACTTTTTAGAAAACACATAGACAACATGAGTTTAAGGTAAAGTTTATGATCTCTGGATACTAAGGAGTCAAAATAATAATAATAATAATAATATATTTAAATGAAAATTGCATTGTGGTCATTGAGTCTAATAGTATATAACTGTCTATTATGATGCAACATACCCTATACACTGATTCATGGAGAGATGGATGCTCAGTTTAAGGATAAAAAAGTTTAAGTTTCAAGTTTTAAGTTAGAACTTGATATGTGGAGATCAAGAGTGAGATTGTTAGATTGGTCTTCAGCCATAGTTGATCAATGTGACAAAGTCTAGCGCTTAGGCACACAACCAGCTTGTTTGGCTGTTGGATCCCCTCTTATCTGTGACATATATTAAAAAGGGAGGGGCACACCAGTCATGGGAACCAACGATCTTTGTGCCTAGTGCCCCACAATACCACTCCACCCAATTTATGAGGATGCAACAGTGAGGAAAAGGTACTAGAATACCTCGCCATCATCGAGCTCTTCCCCTCCTTCAAGCCCTCATTCGTCCTAATCTGAAATCCCTCCTAATCTCTAACCCCCTAGTAGACTCTCTGTATTGATTGATTGACACCTTAATTGGTTAGTCAACCTACTGATATGGCCATTAGAGATCGACCAAGTCTATCATTTCCCTCCTAGCCAAGAATGTACATCTAACATGGGTTCTAGAAAATCTATCAGGTATATTACCTATTGATTGCAGGAAAGTACATTTTCTATATGTTTAATTCCAAAGTAAATTCTAGTGTAAAATATATGTGCAGGTCTCCAAGTGGCTCTAACCAACCTGAGGCACTTCCAATTGACTACCCTGTGCCAACTTCACGTGAGAATCTACACTACAACCTGATGCTACAAGCCTAGAGAGAAGAAAAAAGACAAAGGAAAAGCAAAGGCTGGAGGGAAAAGCAATCTTCAGTGCAACCTTCCAAGTTTACGAGAAACAAGACCAGGAAATCCTACACATGGCAAGAAGCAGACGAGAAATTCTAAATTGAATGTCCAGTTGTGCTTTAGTTATTTTGCATGGGCATAGGCCTGGTTTCGCTTTTTAGAGTCTCGCTTATTTGAGAAATAAGATTTTCTGATAAGCTGAGTTCTGGATAATATACTTAGAAAATAATCTAGGTGTTTGGCAAACTTGATTATTTTAATGAATTCTTTGTGTTTTGTTTGTAAAATTACTATTATACCCCTAAGGCTCATAATAGCTCAATTTTATTAGTTAATTGTGTCCATTCTAGTAGTTACAATAATAATATGACAAATATTTTCTTTACAATATTGTATACATTAGTATTTACTAAATGTACAACCAAATGCTGAACAAGATACTGCTAGTAGGCAGTAATGTACGGTTCCGTTCCAGCCTGAAGCACACAGAGCTTCAGAAGCAGGCAGGTGTTGTTGTTGTGTTAATAAGGCAGATAAGGTGACCTGCAACCCAAGATCAACCAGGTACCTCAGTCATGGACGGCCTCCACGTCGCCGACGCACGGATACAGAGCGACGCCACGAACGCGAGTCGTCTCGCCTGCTTGACGTCGTACTCGCCGCTGATTCTCGGATCCACCAGAGCCTCGATCTTGCCGTCATTCAGCAAGAAGATGCCGAACGCGAACACGTGGAGGTTGGCGGAGACGGAGCCGCGGCGCGAGAACTCGAAGACGAGGTAGAGGTCTGGGTCGACGCAGCAGCCAAGGAGGCCGCACATGTTGGGGTGTCGCGCGTGCCCCGCCGTGCCCAGCTCCGCCAGAAAGTCCCCCTCCCGGCGCTTGCACACCTACGCCCCCATCAGCCGCTTCACCACCACGGCCCGTCTGTCGGGGAGCTCGCGGGAAGAGCAAGCGGGAGACTGCGGGAGGGGCAAGCCGGAGGCAGGGGAAAAAGCAAGCGGCGGGAGGTAGCGGGAGGAGCAAGTGGCGGCGACGGGAGGCAGTAGGAGGAGCAAGCGGCGGCGGCGGCACTACCTTCTGCGGAAGGGTATCGAAGGAAATGCTAGTCGCTTCTGTAGAACGCGAATAATGGGCCGCGACCCACAAAATCGCGATTCGTGTTGTTTTTAGGTTTTTTAAATCATCGGCTTAGGAGATAATCTAAAATTAAGCAGACTGTTTGGGTGAGATTTTTCCTTAGTTTCACCAATAATCCGCTTATAAGCGGAACCAAACAGGACCGTAGTATACCTAGTTAGTAAACTCAGGACCTTCCCTATTTTCCTGGCCTCTGTTATTAGTGACATAACTTGGTTATGTACGTGCTGCATAAAAAACATATTTTGTCAGACATGATGAGATGATCAAGTATCATTGCCCCCTGTTAGCAAAAGACGGTCACTATAGCATAAAAGGAAAATGATCAAATTTTACTTCATCCATTTGGAGGGGCGATTCGGTCTTTCTCAACATGGATTAACGGACACGCATTTAGCAAATGACAGTCGCGGCGCGGAAGGGAAGCAAAATTAGCTCTAGTGGTAGATTAGAGGAAAGTAGATCTTCGATGGTGCCTAATAAGGAACTTGCTCTAGATTAAACTCTCAAGCTCAGTCACCCATGTCATGCGTGTTGCCGACCTCACTGCTACAGCTCTAACACTATCTCTTCAAATTTAAAATGTCATTTGATAGAGCTCAAAAAATCCATGGATTTGGTTGAGACGTTTTAAAGTAGAATAAAAATTATTCATTTTAATTTCATCTTCTGGACTCAAAATCCAATGTAATTTTCTTAGAGCCGACCACATCATTCCTATGTGTAATGCACGCCAGCGTGTAGCCAGTTTATTTTTCGACCCCCCTTCTGTTATGGATGTAACACAGAATTGTTGTAATTTTGGCCCAAGACCCATGCAGAAAATAACAATAATTTTAAATAAATTTCAAATGCTCATTAGCGCAAGAGAGCGTGGTGTTAGTGGTTTAGTACCATATATGAAGTTTAAGTAAGCAACTTCTACATATAAGGGAGATTGTTCTTCCACTAACTAAGTGAGAGGTAAGAAGAGACGAGAGGGGTGGCCTACGCACACTCCTCCTCGCTCGCCTTGCCACGCCTCGCACGCGCGCGTGTGAATTCGAGCCGAGCCCAACTTTTATTTTTGCTGTAGAAAAATTCGGTTAAGACCGCCTCTGATAACCTTTTTTGGAGCCGCTTGAGATCAAGCTTGTTGTATTAGTATCCGCACGTTGCAGATAAATTGGATTTGCAACCAAATCGATCTCTAACAGAGACTCTATATATTGTGGCGCGCACGACAGACGAAAACATCCCGGAAAATAAATCGTTCGCACGCTCCAGTTTCTTGCGCCGCCATCGTCTAGCCCATCCCGAGCGCCGGCGTGCACCGGCGATCGGGAGAGCAGGTCTCCGGAACCGCTCGTCCTTGCGATCCTGCACCAGGAGAGGGCAAATAAGGTTTTTGAAAAGTGTACTCTACGCGACTGCTCGCTTTCTTCATCACAGGTCGTCTACCGCTGAGATCGGGCGTTGCTGCCCAACGTCGCCACCAACGTCTGCACTGACCGACTATTGTAATCTGCGTTTGCAGTGATTCCTCCAAATTGCGTAATCAAGAATGGGCAGAGCGCAAAAGTCGGAATTGAGAAAGTTTAACGCGATGCCAGAAAATTGAAGCACAAGAAAACAAATTGACAGGGCATCTATCATGTCTGTCCTATCTGTCCCTTGATTCAAGGGAAATCGTTTTGACGTCTTAAATAACTTATTCAGTAACTCGAAATATATTGCATTTCTGGTAAGACGCTGTGCGTTCCCTGAAGAACTAAAAACATGAATGTGCATTCTCTGAACAATTGAGGCACAAAGCAAACAGAAGCAGAAATGTAGTACGAGCAGAGCCCCTCACCAAAAGAACGTTGGTTGGTGTCAGCGAATGACAACCACTGCAGTAGATACCAAGACAGAACAACTGTTGTATCTATCTAATCTGTTATTTACTTCTAAGTCCATTTTCAGTTTCTAACAAGCGACTGACGAGCCGGAGTTTTGTTCCACGCCGTGCACGTCGCAGCTGCATGATACTGTGCATGTGTGTGTTGCATGGGGACGTTCTGTTTCTCAAGACCGGCCGGAGCCTGATCCACGCGCACGACGTGGGTGTCGTAGGGTCAGCATGGCGAAGGAACCGGCTGAGCTGCATGCATTCTGTTTCTCTGATTGATTAAAGAAACAACGTACGAGCTGGTCAGTTGAGCAGTTCGCAAACTCCGCAAGGCCTCGCACACAGACCTGAAAAATCGTCTCTCGACCAACTGCCTCTGTTCTCCGGCGAGAAAGGTCACGAGTGCTAACGCTGTGATCATCGACAATTGGCATCAGAGCTCGGTTCGCTGCCTGGAGCCATGACGAAGCGATCGGCTGGGCAATCATGTCGCGTCGACGATCGACCTTGCCACCACGCCGTTCCTGGAGGAACGTCACGCCGCCGGGGAGCAGCAGCAGGAACAGCGCCGGTTCGGGCACGCTGGTAATCCACCGGATCACGAAGGAGGCCAGCAGCAGTGGCTCCTTCCTGGTGCTTACGAAGACGAACTACCACGACTGGGCGGCGCTTATGCGCGTGATGCTGCAGGCACGGGTCTGTGGACTGCGGTGAGCCTCGGCACAGACGACTACATTGAAGATCGACTGGCGCTCGAAGTCCTCACCAAGGCAGTACCGCCGGAACTGATGGCAATCATCGCCGGCAAGGAGACCGCCAAGATCGCTTGGGACGCGATCAAACTGCGCAATGTCGGCGCAGACCGAGTGCGCAAAGCGCGGGCAAGCACTCTGCGTCGGGAGTTTGACATGCTCAAGTTCCGCGACGGAGAGACGGTGGAGGATTTCGGCGTCCGCATCTGCCGACTTGCGACTCAGCTGGAGACGCTGGGAAATGGCTACACGGAGGAAGAAATTGTCCGTAAGTTTCTGCAGGCTGTACCGCCAAAGTTTGAGCAAATCGCTGCTTCCATTGAAACTCTGCTTGATCTGAGTGAGATGACGGTGGACGAGCTGATCGGTCGTCTTAAGGCCACGGAAGAGAGGCTCGGCACAGGGGGCGTAGATGGTGATGCATTGGCTAAACTGAATCTGACTGAGGAGGAGTTGATTACCAGGCTGTCGTCACGTCTCAAGATGTCCGGCGGTGGAAGCGCGGAACGTCCAAAGGAAGCCCCGGTGAACATGCAGAAGAATCGTGGTCGAGGCCGCGGCCGTGGCCGTGGCCACAGAGGACGCGGTGGAGGAAGTTCCGGTCGTGTTGGGCAAGGAGTGGCCAACGACGAGTGTCGCTATTGCGGCAAGAAAGGCCACTGGGCACGTGAGTGTCATAAGAAGAAGGATGAACAAACTCACATGACTCATGCTGAAGAAGGTGTCAAGTCTGCGTTGATGGTGGCTCGAGCCTCAGCCTCTGATGATCCGAGCAAGCAGGTACATGAAGAGGAGGGCACTGAATCAAGTAAGTCTATTCATCTTGACGAAAGCCAGCTCTATGTTCAGCTCGGACAGCGAGAAAAGAAGGATTACACCAAGTGGATTTTGGATTCAGGCGCCACAAATCACATGTCTGGTTCCAAGGATGCCTTTGCGAAGCTCAACACAAGAGTGCTTGGGACAGTTCGCTTTGGGGACGGCTCGGTGACTTACATAGAGGGACGTGGCACGGTTCTGTTTAAACTCAAGAACGGTGGCCAACGAGCACTCACTGAGGTTTATTACATACCACGACTTGCTGCAAACATCATCAGTCTTGGGCAGATGGACCAAGATGGCTACAAGATCGTCCTTCATGGTGGTTGGCTGAGGATTTGGGATACACAGGGACATCTACTCATCAAGGTAGAACGGGGACCGGACCGACTGTATCTTCTCTCGGCAAACATTGACATACCGGCCTGCTTGGCAACTCGGGGAGACAGTGTTGCATGGCGCTGGCACGCAAGATTCGGACATCTGAACTTCAAGGCACTATGTCGGCTGTCTCAGGAAGACATGGTGCGGGGATTACCGTGGATTGATCACGTTGATCAAATGTGTGATAGCTGTTTGGCCGGCAAGCAGCGTAGACTTGCGTTCCCGAGGGAAGCGAATTATCGGGCAAGTCACAAACTTGAACTAGTTCATGGCGACTTGTGTGGTCCCGTGACACCCTCTACACCGAGAGGTAACAAGTTCTTCTTCCTGTTGGTAGACGATCTGAGCCGTTTCATGTGGCTGATTCTACTAGAGTCCAAGGATCGGGCAGCATCGGCCTTCAAAGCCTTCCTAGCATGTGTTGAAGCCGAGGCAAGGGAAAAACTTCAAACTCTTCGCACTGACCGTGGTGGGGAGTTCACAGCACAGGCCTTCATGGATTACTGCACGGAACACGGCATCAAGCGCCATCTCACCGCACCGTATTCTCCACAGCAGAACGGGGTGGTGGAGAGGTGAAATCAGACGGTCATGGGAATGGCCAGGAGCATGTTGAAGGCCATGTCCATGCCGGGTTGGTTTTGGGGGGAGGCTGCCTCCACAGCTGTGTTTATTCTCAATCGGTCGCCGACACAGAGTCTGGAAGGGCGTACTCCATATGAAGTCTGGTATGGATATAAACCACCAGTGCATTTCATGCGAACTTTTGGTTGTGTCGCACATGTGAAACAGGGAAACAAAAGACTCTCAAAGCTTGAAGACAGAAGCACTCCGATGGTTTTCGTGGGGTATGAAGTTGGGAGCAAAGCTTGGCGATTCTACAACCCGGTGACCAAACGCGTTGTTGTGTCACGGGATGCCATATTTGAAGAAGATCGTCCATGGAACTGGGGAGCTGAGGAATACAGTGGTCTGGATCATGACAGCGATGACATATTCCGTGTTGAGTATGTCATGTTCGATGGAGTGAAGACAAGTGATGGAAGAGAAAGGGTGTTAGGAACTCCCTTGCCAACAAGCACAACACATACATTGTCACCATCACAAGAAGGAAGGTTAGCAGGTGAAAGGTACATGACTCCCACAACACTGAAGTCACAGTCAGCGGCAGGAAGCGACACCATTAAGAATACAACTCCTAGAGCCTCCTGTCTCGATCAGGATCATGATGATGCGCCTCTCCGGTTTCGGTTGCTAAGTGACATATTGGAACAAGATTCGTCACAGGCATACATTGTGAATGATCGAACAGCAAGTGTCATGTTAGCGATCAACGAAGAGCCAGCTACTGTGGAAGAAGCCAAGCAGGTTAAAGCATGGCGAATTGCCATGTTAGAAGAGATGGCCTCAATTGAAGAATATGGAACTTGGTTACTTGTTCCACTCCCAAGAGGTCAGCGTGCTATAGATCTCAAATGGGTATACAAAATGAAGCATGATGAACGTGGCAACATTGTCAAGTATAAGGCACGCTTGGTTGCAAAGGGTTTCATTCAGCGGCAAGGCATCGACTTCGACGAAGTGTTTGCTCCGGTGGCCAGAATGGAGTCGGTACGCGTTGTACTGGCCATAGCCGCTCACAATGGATGGCCCGTGCATCATATGGATGTGAAGTCTGCATTCTTGAATGGTGACCTTACTGAGGAAGTATATGTGAACCAGCCGTCCGGCTTTACTGCTGAAGGACATGAGGACATGGTGTTGAAATTGCACAAGGCATTGTATGGGCTGCGCCAAGCTCCGCGGGCGTGGAACACAAAACTTGACATGAGTCTCGGAAGTATGGGTTTCAGCAGGTGCAAGAGTGAACATGGGCTGTACACAAAGACCGGCAGTGGATCAAGGCTGATTGTGGGAGTTTATGTTGATGATCTGTTGATTGTGGGAGAATCTGTCAAGGATGTGGAGCTGTTCAAACAGGAGATGAAGTGCACATTCAAGATGAGTGATCTTGGGGCATTGTCATATTACCTTGGCATCGAGGTTAAACAGGGAAGGAACGGAATGGAACTGCGACAAAGTGCATACGCCACAAGGTTGCTTGAGAAGGCAGGGATGCTGAACTGCAACGGTTGTGCAACACCAATGGAAACACGTCTGAAACTCTCCAAACAAAGCACTGCATCTCTGGTGGATGCCACAGAATATCGGAGCTTGATAGGGAGCCTCAGGTACTTGCTTCACACACGCCCTGATCTTTCCTTTAGTGTTGGTTACCTCAGTAGATTTATGGAGGAACCTAAGATGGACCATATGGCTGGTCTCAAGCATCTGATGTGCTACGTTGCCGCCACAACTGAGTATGGACTGTGTTACATCCGAGGCTCAGGTGAACTGAAACTGATGGGGTATAGTGACAGCGATATGGCCGGAGATGTTGATGATCGCAAGAGCACTACAGGTGTGTTGTTCTTTCTTGGTGAAAACCCAATTACATGGTTCTCACAGAAACAGAAAGTTGTGGCGCAGTCAACCTGTGAAGCTGAATATATTGCCGGAGCAGCAGCAGCGTGTCAAGCCGTGGGGTTAAGAAGGTTGATGGAGGAGTTGATCGGTGATAAAGGGGACACACCGGTGATTAAAGTTGATAATCAGTCGGCAATTGCTTTAGCGAAGAACCCTGTCCTCCATGATCGGAGTAAGCACATCGACGTGAAATTTCATTTCATTCGAGAGTGCTTGGAACGTGGAAGCATTGAGCTTGAACATGCCAGCACAAAGGATCAGCTCGCCGACGTGTTGACGAAGTCACTTGGGAAGGAGCGCTTTGAGCAGCTCAGGAAGAAGATAGGAGTGCTAAAAATCAAGACTTAGAAGTAGGGGGAGATTGTTATTTACTTCTAAGTCCATTTTCAGTTTCTAACAAGTGACTGACGAGCCGAAGTTTTGTTCCGCGCCGTGCACGTCGCAGCTGCATGGTATTGTGCATGTGTGTGTTGCATGGGAACGTTCTGTTTCTCAAGACCGGCCGGAGCCTGATCCACGCGCACGACGTGGGTGTCGTGGGGTCAGCATGGCGAAGGAACCGGCTGAGCTGCATGCATTCTGTTTCTCTGATTGATTAAAGAAACAACATACGAGCTCAAACTCCGCAAGGCCTCGCACACAGACCTGAAAAATCGTCTCTCAACCAACTGCCTCTGTTATCTGGCGAGAAAGGTCACGAGTGCTAACGCTGTGATCATCGAGGTTCTCTGACATAATCCTCGTGGAAGCACAGATGCCTCCCCTTGGGCACTGGCAGGCCCGCCTAGCTCCGCCCTAGCCTCGGCCGATGGCACCACCTCCTCCCGCTCGATCTCGTCGTTGCAGATTTACCGGGTGTGCTTCCCCTCGAACTGCGGCAGCCCAGCCTTCGCTTCATCGAACACGGTCATCTTGCTCATCTGCTTGCAGAGATCGTCGAAGCACTCGTCACCACTGCCTTCTTCCCAGTCCTCCTCTTCTTCAGTGTACTCTCCCAGCTCCTCGCGGAGGTCTTCCTCGTCGCCCTTCTCCGAGCTGGCATGGACCTGAATGGACCAGCCCGAGGAGCTGTCGTTTTCGGATGATGATGATTTATCCATATGGCTGCCGCTGCTGCTGCTGTCATGGAACTTGATGGATAACGCGTTGGACGGGTCGGATTTAGCAGGAGAATCGTCGAACACCAGCGCACGGTGCAGCTGGCCCTCGCTCAGGCTGTCCTCTATCGGCGATGGCGGTAGGGAAGTTGCACTGACCTGCACAATTATGGAAAGGTAGATCATTGTCAAGTTGGCATGGACCTCTATCTGCTTGCAGAGATCGTCGAAGCACTCGTCACCACTGCCTTCTTCCCAGTCCTCCTCTTTTTCAGTGTACTCTCCCAGCTTCTCGCCGAGGCATGGACCTGAATGGACCAGGCCGAGGAGCTGCACAATTATTGAAAGGTAGATCATTGTCAATAACAACTACTATTCAGCAAGCTGTTGGCCAACACATGAATTCGCCAGTTATGGACAGAGGCTCGATGCAGCTAACAACGCAGAGATCAGCATTGCTGATCTCTAAACATATTTGGCATGGAATTCCGAACGCACTTGGCATGGAATTTAGAACATAAGTGGAATGGAAATCTTAGGTGCTGCTAGGATCTGTCAATGGCACAATGCAGCGAAAGTGGTATACAAACGTTTGTAATTGCAGTTTGCGGTAGGAATAACGTAACAAGTACGATGCAAAGTATATTTGCATCACCTTCATACACTAGGTGAGTCATGCAAGCTTTACAACTAATAAATGTCAGCGCAGCAACAAGCGTAAAGATGTAGCAGAACCTTCTGCATCGTTCCATCAAATCCAAGGAAAAAAGAATGGACCTTTCTCGGCAGGATCTACAATTCTACTATTAGAAACAGAAATCTTGTATCACAGTTGTTGAACCATGCATGATAAATCAAAATAGTAAAGTTTTGCTCTTGTTGGACGGACGATTAAATTACCTGCAGCTCAGGGATCAGCGACTTCCTCCTCGAGGACGCAGGGCATCACCGTCGAACCATCTGGCAGCAGGAGACCTTCTCTGGACGCAGCCCCGAACCCGAGCTGCTGCGTGTTGGCCGGCGTGGGCGCAAGGAGCTGCGCGGGCGACCTGGTGACGCCTAGGAGGGCCTGGATGCGCGTGGGTGCAGTGACGAGCGTCGCGGCGGCGGCGGAGCCCTGCTCCTCGTGGACCTTATGAAGGAGCGCCTTGACCTGGCCGCGCAGAAGCGCCTCCCGGAGCCGGGCGTGCGGCGGCGAGTGGGGCCGGTCTTGGTGGCGATAGAGGCGGGTGTCTTGTCGTGAAGGCCGCCGGCGGCGAAGCCAACCATAGTGGAGTTGTCGAAGTGTGTAGCCGATACTTTTCCGTTTTTTGTTGGGGCTAGTCATTCACGGAGAGCTTCAGCGTTAGGTATAATTGAGGGAGAAGCTTGACACGGGGAGTTTTACGTGGTTCAGACCGCCGGAGCGTAAAACCCTACATCCACGGTGAGCAGAGTTGCTCGCTGTATTGCTTGCTGCAAAGAACCGGAGTACTGAGCTTGAGGGTGAGAGATGTCGAATGACTAGAGTGCGAGGGTGCATAAGAGGCGAACTCTTGCTAACGTTGACTACTCGAGTCTTTTATAGTCCAAGGCTCGAGCGGCTTACAAGGTGCGCCCGGGACCCGACAGGTGCTCCCGGAGAGATTGCCTGCCATCTATTGTATCTGCAGTTACGCCGGTAGTTGTCTCTAGCGAGGGCTTCCAAGTCTTCGTTCTGCCGTCCTGCCCATGCCGCAATCTAGTCGTAGTGGTTGATGATGGTAGGGGCGGCAGGGGATGTCTTGTCGCTGTGTTTATTAGCGGGCAGGCTCTGACATGGCGCGCCAGTCTGCGATGTGATCGGGTGCAACGGCACCTGACAGAGGCGTGCTCCGCGTCTCCGTGCCTTGGGAAGGCGCGGGTCTTGAATACCTTGTACGGGCAAGGTATGACGCGTCTTTACTCTTGCTGCCTACCGCGCGGTGGCAGGCAGCGCTGCTCTGCTGGCCACGTTGCGGGTCTGGAGCTCTCCTCTGAGGAGAGGGAGGTCCAGCCCCACAGGACACGTGGAGCCTTCGGAGCTCTCCCCGCGGAGGGGGAGAGGTCCGGCTCAATTGGCCACGTGGCGGGTCCGGAGCTCTCCTCTGAGGAGAGGGAGGTCCGGCCCCGCTGGACACATGGCGCCTTCGGAGCTCTCCTTGCGGAGAAGGGCGAGGTCCTTAGACATTTTCCCCTGTGCGCGGGGGTACCTCGTATTGAGGGTACCGACAGTGGCCTCCGGGCCCATCTCGGGGGAGATAGCGAGCCCGAGGTGGGGCCTCCGTCTCTTCCATTTCACGCACCTTCTCTAAGACCCGCATTGACCGTTGCCGGAGCACGAACAGTCGCGGGATTGTGGGAGCGTGTGCCCCACTTGATGGCTGCTTTTACTGCGGTAGTTCCCAAGGCTGCCACTTCTGCACGTCGCAGCGCTTTTTCGGGAACCGCCGAAGCGTCTTGCCGGCTCATCTCCTTGGGAGATTGACTTCTTGGTCCACCGCTTCAGCTGGACGACTTGGGTCCACTTGTCATCGATGCTTGGTCTTGGAGCCGAAGCGGTTGCCCAAGCGGCGTATTCGAAGAGTTTTGAATCGCACCTAGGAAGTTTAAAAGGGGATCTTACCCGCATTGCGACTTCCCTTTGCACTTCCCAGCGCTTGCATCTTCCTTGAGTTCTTGCGCCTTTGTCTTCCCTGCCCTTGAGCTTTCTCCTGCCATGGCTTCCAACCTGTCTCCGTCGCGTCTCGCTCGGTCGGCCGAGCTCAGACCAGTGTGCAGGCTGCTGGGCTAGCACGCGGAGGAGCAGAAGAGTCGGCTCCGCCAGGGTTCTCTTCCCCTGCTCCTGGAGAAGGGGGAGATGGTCTTCTTTACTGCCTACGCCATGGCGGGGTTTGTCCCGCCAATTTCTTCCTTCTTCGTCACGATGCTGGAGACGTACGGTCTCCAGCTCCACCACCTTTCCCCCAACTCCTCCGCGATGGCCGCCGTCTTCGTCCATTTCTGCGAGATGTTCGTGGGGGTGCACGCTTCAGCGATGCTCTTCCGCTACTTCTTCGTGTTGCGAACGATCGGGCGCAGTTCAAAGACTCAGCTGGCGTACTACTTCCAGCATCGCTGCAAGGATCCGAAGGCCTCTGGGTACCTTCTACATTTCGGTGCGTCGAGGTTGGAAAACTGGAGGGAGAACTGGGTGATCGTGCAAACCGACGAGCACGATCGCCTGCAGCTCCCAACTGCCGGCCCAACCACCGAGCGTCGCTTCTAGGAGAAGATCCCGGAGCTGGAGCAGGAGTACGCACCAGTCTTGGAGCGGATCCGGTTCCTGGCTAACGAGGGGCTGACGTCCCTGATGGTGCTGGTGGATTTCTTGTCGCGCCGTATTGCGCCCTTGCGGCAATGCAACCGCCCGGCATGGTACTACACCGGCAAGCTCGACTGCACCAGGTTAGAGAGGGGTCTCGGCTCCGATCCTTCTGATGAAGAGCTGTACGAGATGGTGGCCAAGGTGTGCAGCGACTACGTCACCGGTGGCGACCTCGCCTTCCCGGCCTCTAGCACTCCCCTCTTCTTGGAGCCGTAGAAGAGGGCGGAGCTGCTGCGGAAGATGCTGAATCTCGACGACATTGGGATCGCCGTTCGTCAGGTTGGGGATGCCCTCCGGGGCATCTCGATTCCCGGGATCGAGCGCTCCGGGTTGGAGCGCGAGGCGTCTGTCGCTGTCCAACCAGCACCGAGGGCCGGCGGGGCTCAGATCACCGACAAGGGGAAGGGAAAGGAGCCGGCCCACGGGCACCCAGAGAAGAAACGTGCCCGGTCTCCTCCGAGGGCGTCTCTTGCGCCAAGCCAGGGGGCCGAGGCGCTGGTTCGTCGAGTGGCGACCCAAAGAGACCCCGGGTCTCCCACTCCGGTGGGTCTCATTTCGGACAGCGGCGGTCCGAGGAACCCCAAGCGTCCCGCCACCCTTCCTCAGGCTGGGGGGCCTCCAGGAAGGACGCCGGTGAGGCGACTGTAGGATCGAAGAGCACGTGAAAAGCTACCAGAGGGGGAGGTGAATGGTAGATTAAAACTTTTCGCAGCTGAAACAACAAAAACCCCTCAGCAAAAAATCAATCGGTTAAAGAAACCGTGTGTGCAAGTGTTTTCAAACGTGTTCAACTGTGACAAATCAAGTAGAGAGGTAGAGAATCAAGTCACGGATCTAATGCAACAAGAATCACTTGAAAACACGAAGTAAAACTTGAGATACGATCAAAACATTAAACGAAGATCAATCTGTTCTACCCGATATAAAACAGATCTGCAACGCTGCAGAGAAACTCGTGTATCTCAAAAACTACAGATCCAAAGCTCGTGAAAATTTTACAGATGATAGATAATTGAGTTGTGAAGACAACCCAAAAAGAATCACGTCAATCGGATCTGTAAAACTCGAGTTATGAACGAAACACCAAAGCAACATCGGTCTGTCCAGAAACTCGGCAAGAAAGACTTGACAAAAAACAAGTCGGACGAATAAGGCACAAAAGCTCCTCGAAACTATGAACTTTATTCAATATAAACACAAGAGGAACAGCCCAAAGTTCTCTACCCACGAGAGCTCTAGCCTCCCTTGCTTTTATAGCCAGCCCTCAGGCTAAACAATCCAATCTAGGACTCCTACTCCTAATTGGACTCGTATCCTAACTTACCATAACTGCTCAGGATTCTCCTATTCGCAGATAGAAGCAATCGTGAGACTTCCAAACACCTTAGGAACGTCCTAAACATTCCTAAAACAACTCAACTTCGTGCCTAGCACGAAATCCTATCATAACCAACTCAAATCTTCCATATTTGAGCCATATCCGACTCAGCCTCAGCCTGAGTACGCAATCCAGCCGGTTGGACCTTTCCGACCAATTCCTTACGTCCACTTCTCTTCATCACGCCTTGGAACAATGTTGCCACGTCCATGCACTCCTTGCACACGTGCAAACACCTTCCAACGACGTACACGCAACCTTCATATGCACTGCCCTTGATCCAAACATGCTGCGCGACCTCCCAATCAACTCAACCACAGCTCCTCCCGAACTTGGTTGTTGGGACCTCATCTCCTCCCTGAGACTAGTCCAAGGATCCCGTCACCAGCCATGTCTTGAACTCAAGCAACACCTGCACATGAATAAACAACCAATTCTTCCGAGCACAAGTCCTCGACTTGACTCACGTTAGTTCGAAAACCACAACACCTTACATGAGCACGTCACATAAGCATGTTGAAAACCATATCAAATGATAACAGCCATAACCACCAAAACACACCAAAAACTTATCAAATTAATACTAAGCAAACCTTCCCATAAAGCAAGTTTGAAACATTGCGAGTTAAAAGCAAAAACAAGACGCTGCAGTTCTACGAGTTGAACTTCACGGGAGCTCCCTTAAAAACAAGCTCCGGACCTCACAGAAGCTCTCCGGACCTTGCATCGGACCTTGCCAACACTTGATGGACCTAACAAAGAACTTGTCGGACCTTGCCACAGAAGAATGTTTTGACAATATTCAAAACTTTGAATGTTAATGCTAACTTTTATCCTAGTTGCCAATGTATTCAGCACACATAGGTCTCACAATCTCCCCCTTGATGAATGCATTGGCAACACCAATTAAAATCCGAACATTGGCTTATGAAAAGTTTTGAAAAGCTTTGAAAACTCATTTCTCCCCCTTTATTAATTTCTCCCCATTTTTTAAAATCAGAGAAGGAAGAAAGTGTATAACATATGCAAAGTGTAAAAAAATCTCTCCTTATACATATTTCTCCCCCTTTGACAATGTATTCAGCAAGGTTCAAAAGAGAAAATTTTAAATGTTATGAGCATATTATAACATATACATATAAAACAAAGCTCATCCAAGTCATACTATCAGGTTACTTACACTATCACATCAATGAGATACATAAAGTAGTGTAAGCCATGCTAGAGATCAAATGTATTTTTCAGTTTAAGCAAGTCATGATCTCCCTTACTCAACTATTTTAAAACCTGAAAACATGACACTTGTTGCTGCATTTTTATTATTCATAATCATTTAAGGCACAAAGTTGATCATATGATATTTGCAAGAGATTATATGCCGCATCAGCCTTATTCTAACCAACCAAGCCAAGCCTATATCATTTGACAATCAGAAGCTTAAGGACATGGTTTTAGTCATACACAATTCCTTCCAAGTTCATGTCTTAGTGCAATGATAAGCAAGTTCAAAAGAAGAAGTGCGATGCATGCATATTCTCTTGATCTTTTCTCAATTTTTTATTTGAAAACTCAACATGTGAGCTGATCACTTGATTAATTTTTTATGATTAAAAGCACTTGTGAGCATGCAACAAGTTCAAAACAGCAAGAAAGTTCGATCATGAGCAGATTTAGTGTAAGTAATTATTCCAATTACTAGTCATGGCAAAAACTACAAAATGTATAACATGAGTAATGTAGTAAGAACTTTCAGACTGTAAAAGGAATCACAAAGTCATATATGTATGAAATACTATGCTCATATTATTTTAGTTTCAGATTCACACATAGACTTTCAAAGTTTCAAAAACTCCCCCTCAATTTAAGCCATGAGGATGCATAACCCCTATTTCACTACGAATGAAACAAAAACGAGTGAAATCCAAAGGTTTTGTAAAAATATCAGCCAATTGTTGTTCGGTATCGACATGGTGAAGCACAATGTTTCCTTTTTCAACATTATCACGAAGAAAGTGATACCTAATGTCAATGTGCTTAGTTCTAGAATGTTTCACGGGGTTTTTAGCAATACAAATTGCACTAGTGTTATCACAAAACAGTGGAACACTATCTAAATCAACCCCATAGTCCTTAAGTGTTTGAACAATCCAAAGAATTTGTGAGCAAGCGCTAGCCGCAGCTACATATTCAGATTCAGCCGTGGATTGTGCAACTGAACTTTGTTTTGTAGAGGACCAAGCAATAAGTGAATTACCAAGAAAATGACAAGCACCCGAAGTACTTTTCCTATCAATCCTACAACCCCCAAAATCAGCATCTGAAAAAGCTTTCAAAGAAACGGTTGAGGAAGAAGGAAGAAAAATGCCAAATTCTTGAGTTCCATGTAGGTACCTGAGAATCCTTTTGATGGCTTGGCGATGTGAAGCACGTGGACAAGCTTGAAAACGTGCACAAAGACATACGCTGAATTGTATGTCCGGTCTTGACGCCGTGAGATACAAAAGTGATCCAATCATACTTCTGTATTCTTTTTTATCGACCAGGTCACATCTTCGTCAAGTTCAAGTGTTATTGCTGTTCCCATTGGTGTCCGAAGAGGCTTTCATTTGTCCATGTTGAAGCGCTTAAGAAGGTCCTTTGTATACTTAGTTTGATGCACAAAAGTTCCTTCTTTTGTTTGCTTGATTTGCAGCCCCAAAAAGTATGTGAGTTCTCCCATCATACTCATCTCAAATTCTGAACTCATCATAGCTGAAAACTTGGACACGAGATCATGAGAAGCACAACCAAAGATAATATCATCCACATACACTTGAACGAATAATGAGTCATTGTCATGCTTAAGTACAAAAAGAGTTTTATCAACCTTGCCCATGGTAAACCCCTTTTTAAGTAAGAATGTTTTTAACTTATCATACCATGCTCTAGGGGCTTGTTTTAGACCGTACAAGGCTTTGGACAATTTGTAAACATGACTAGGAAAATTTGGATTTCAAAACCCGGTGGCTGCTTAACATAAACCTCCTCCTCTATGTAGCCATTAAGAAAAGCACTTTTAACATCCATTTGATATAACTTGAAACCTTTAGATGCAGCAAATGCTAATAAAATTCTTATAGCTTCTAATCTAGCAACAGGAGCAAATGTTTCATCAAAATCTAGACCTTCAATTTGAGTGAAACCTTGAGCAACCAACCTAGCTTTATTCCTAACCACAACCCCATCCTCACTTTGCTTATTTTTAAATACCCATTTAGTTCCAATTAATGTGTGACCTTGAGGTGGAGGTACAAGTTTCCAAACATTATTTCTTTCAAAATTTTCTAACTCTTCTTGCATGGCATTAATCCAAGATTCATTAGTGAGTGCGTGTGATATATCCTTGGGTTCAAAAGAAGCAAAAAAAGCAGAATGAGCATGAGAGTTTGGATCGCAAAACCTGGACCGAGTGACTCGTTCATGCAAGCTTCCAATAATTTGTTGTGGAGGATGACTTTTAAGTACTCGGAGGGGAGTAGACACTTCACAAGCACCTTCTTCTTCATGTTCGGACCTTTGATTAGGAGAGCTTGTTGATTGAGGAAGGTCCGAACCAGCAGTAGTGACTGTTGGTGCTGGTTGTGGTGCAAAATCAGTAGCTTGATCGTTATTTACTTCCGAGTTTTCGGGCAGCAGCACCACTTCTTCATCTTCTTCAATAAAAATACTCTCCCCCTGCGGATATGGATCCGGACCTGCAATATCGGAGCTAGTACTTGGGCTAGCTTCATCAAAAGAAACCTCGCAAGTCTCCACAATTTTGTTAGTGTCAAGTAAAAGCACATGGTAGCCTCTAGTATGAGATGGATAACCAAGAAACATGCCATCAACAGATCTAGCTTCAAATTTATCAAGATTACCATGTTTCTTAACAAAGCATTTGCAACCAAAAACCCTAAAGTGTGTAACACTAGGCCTATGTCCAAACCGGAGCTCATATGGGGTTTTTCCAATCTTAGCACGCAAGAAAACACGATTTGAGACATAACAAGCGGTTGCAATTGCATCAGCCCAAAATTTCCTAGGAGTTTGATGTTCATCAAGCATAGTCCTAGCCATCTCAACTAAGGTCCTGTTCTTTCTTTCTACGACACCATTTTGTTGTGGTACATAGGGTGAAGAGTATTGATGATCTATTCCATTTTCAGCACAAAAGTGATCAAAGGATTGGTTTTTAAATTCAGTTCCGTTATCACTTCTAATTGCTTTTAATGATCCTGGGTGATCAATATATAATCTAAGAAATAAAGTTCTAAAATGACTAAAAGCTTCATTCTTAGATGCCATAAAATAAACCCAAGAATATCTGGAATAATCATCAACAATCACAAGCACATACCATTTACCTCTGAAGGATTGAACATGTGCCGGACCTACTGTGTCAAGATGTAAATGTTGTCCCGGTTCAGCTGTCATGGTCATTGTGAGAGGAGCATGTGAACCTGCAACAAACTTAGCATGTCTACAAGAAGAGCACACAATATCATTGTCCTTTTTAAGCTTCGGCAGCCCACATATGTGATCGAGAGCACTAACACGAGTGAGATGATCAAAGCCTATGTGACCAAGTCTACGATGCCAAAAATATAGATCCTTTGTATCATTAGAAACTAGACACCGATGCTTAGAAGTTGACAAATCAAAATCAGCTACTCTTCCAAACCTAGACATGTTAAACAAAAGCTCACCTTTTGAATCTACAACCTTGCAGCAATTTTTAGCAAAGCTAACCTCTAGATTTTCATCTAGCAATTGTGAAACCGAAAGCAAGTTGTATTTCAAATTTTTAACAAGTGCCACATCTTTCAAAGTGTAGAGATTGTTTACTCTAACCGAACCTTTAGCAATTATGAGAGTAGAAGAGTTATCGGTGAAAGTAACATTTTCTACACGTGACACAAAAGAGAGAGGAGAACCATTCTTTGTTACCGGTCATGTGGCATGAGCAACCTGAATCCACAATCCAAATGTTCTCCTTCCTCAAATGTGAAACCTACACAGCAGCACAATACGTCGATGACTCAATACTGGGGTTAGTTAAAAGACTTTTAGGAATCCAGTACTGAGTCACACGACGTCCAACAGGAATAACACGCGAAAGCTGAGAAGGTACAGCAGGTTTATGAGCCAAACATCGAAAATTTTTGTTCCCAACTACTGACTTAGAAGATGTGTTATATGTAGCACAAAAGACAGTAGGTCCGGGAGCAAGTTTTTGACTCATTACAGCAGGTTGCAAGCTCCGAACATTCGGTCTAGCAGATTTTGCTTGGTTGTTATGTGATCTAGCAAGTATTCTTTGTTTCTTAGCGTGTTTAGCTAGTCTATAACAAAAATCCATGACATGACCATCTCTACCACAGTAGGTACAATGAAAAATAACCTTATTAGCATGTCTAAATGAGCAAGCAACACGTTTATTAGAACCCGAATGGGACAGTACTCCTGCAGATTTGAAAATCACCTCTTTTTGTCTAGGAGCTGTTTGAATCAAACCGCTTCCTAATGACTTTACAACTTTAGGTGGGTGTGCCTTAGCATGAGCATGAGAATTAAAACTTAAACCAGTTTTATCATTACAAGACTTGGAAGAATTCAGCAGCAAGTTTAGGTTCTTATTTGCATTAGAAAACCGATCTAGTGTCCTATGCATGTCATCAAGTTTATTGGACAGATCAAAGCAATTTTCACATGAAGTTTTTCCTTTTAGTTTGCAATTTGAACAATATTTGACTTCATGCACACGTAAAGCATTATTCAAAATAGAAATATCATTCATAGCATCATTTAGTTTCTTATTCATATCACCACATGAAGAACAATGCAAATCAATTGTAGAGCAACAAGCATCTTTCAAATTTTTATCATTAAGTGCAGCAAGCTTTGTTCTTTTCAATTTCAAGTTCAAGTTTATCAAGTGTAGATGCGTATGCACTTCTTAAAGAGGATAATTGTTCAGAAATCAAATCATATGAGGAACAAGAATCATCACTAGGAATCAAAGTTTTTAAACGATTAATTTCAGAATCTAGTGATTCAATTTTAACAGCATTGTTCCTAAGTTTTTTTATCCTTTTTCTTTAATATAACAGTGGAACGAGAAATAGCATCACACATTTCTTCGCAAGTGGGACATATCTCTTCATCGTCGCTGTTGTGTTCTGCCTCCTCGGAGCTTGAACTTGACTTGCTCGCCATGCAGCACATATTTGCCATAGCTTCTTCATCTTCATCACTACCGGTGTCCACATCACTTGAGCCGAAATCTTGAAGTGCAGAGATCATTACTATGCACTATGTTGCGCATTGATAAATCTTTCTTCTTCTTATTCTTTGCAAACGATTTCTTCAGCCTTGTTTGCTTTTCTTCACGTGAAGTCGGACCTGAAAGGTTAGGGCACTCCGTACGAAAATGTCCTGTCTTACCACATTCAAAACATCGTTGAGGTCCGGAGCTTCCTCTCCTTCTAGTTCTCACATTTTGCAATGCTTTTGAGAACCGAGTAGAGATGAGTGCAAGCTCCTCCTCTGGAAACTCTTCAATCTGTTCAAGGGTTAGAGAGGACAGCAAAGAGAGTACACCACTAGATGATGATTGAATAGAACTAGACATGTCACGTTGCGAAACAAATGCCCGCCAAGAGGTGGAGAAGCTCCAGGCTTCGCGGTCTGTCGAGGCCCGGGCAGTCTGGAGCTTTGTTACTGAGGCGGGGTCCGCCTTGGTTCCCCTTGGTTTCAGCCCGGTGCGGACGGAGGCTCTAGCGCAGGAGGTGTCTGGGGCAATCCCGGCGCTTGAGTCCATCGGTGCCAAGCTGTGCTGGCTCGAAGCGGTGATCGCCGACGAGCTTGAGGTGGAGGGACGAGGCCTGGCGAAGGAGGTCGCCACACATGTGCTGGCGTGCTTCCGGAGCCAAGACCCTTCCTTCTCTCTGGAGCTAGTGCGACTAGGCCCCGCCGTCGAGCGGGAGGAAGCTGCCAGGGCTGAGGTCGGGGACATGGCCGCCCTCGTGGCCTCTAGGTTCCAGCGGGAGTCCGGGGACTCCTAGGCAGCCGCCCCCGCGGCCAAAAGGCCCTGTATCTCTTCTCTTTTTTTTTCTTTTGTTGAGTCTATAGTCCAGCTCATGGAGCTTTGAATGAATAGACTCTCGTTATTTTCTGTGTCTGTGCTTTTGTCTTCTTCTTGGCTTGGCCTGGCCGAGTCCTTAGCTCCGCAAGGTACTCAGAGGTCTTCACCACTCTTGAAGCCCTGCGCAGACACCTCCACCGGGTCCTTATTGTGTTAAGGGCCCCGGAGGTCTCCGGAACTCGCCCCGTGAGAACGGGGAGGTCCGGATCTACCGACCATGTGACGGGCCCGGAGCTCTCCTTTGAGAAGATGGAGATCCGGCCCCGCTGGACACGTGGGGCCTTCAGGGCTCACCCCCGCGGAGGGGGCGAGGCTTGGCTCTATCGGCCACGTGGCGGGCCCGGAGCTCCTCCTGAGGAGAGGGGAGCTCCGGCCCCTCTGGACACGTGGGGCCTTCGGGGCTCGCCCCTGCGGAGGGGGTGAGGTCTGGATCCTTCGGTCTTGCGTTGGAGCTCCGGTCTTGCGCGGTCCCGTAGTGGCCCCCTAGTAGGTGTGGCCAATTGTTTGGGCGCTCCTACCATACTCCTGCGGGGAGCTAAGGCCGGGAGGTCCTGCACACAAGTAAGGAAAACGTAATTCTCCTTGGGGCTCCCCCTTCCCTATCTCATAGTCTTGTTTGGCTTACGATCCTGATCCGGTGTACGGGGCTTAGGAACTTCAGTGCGCGAAGTGCCGGGGGCTCGAGGCCCCCTGGCCATCGGCAGGTACCTCAAACGCGACCGTCTTCGGTAGGACAGCAAATGCCGACTAGAGGTGAGAATGGGAAAAGGAAGCTGAGTGCATGGTGAGCGTACACAGGAAGTGCGGTCATAAAAATTAATACGTAATTTAAATGAGCACAAGGAAAGAGCAAAGTAGGACAGATTTCTTTCCATATAAATTTCCATAGGAGGAAGGCAGGCTAAACATGGAGGCAACAACCCGCCCCATTATGAAGGGAAGCAAGACTCTACGCGCTTAGGGTCGGAACCAGGCCAAGCTGAACGTAGTCCTCGACCGTCCCCTGAGACTTAGCTGCTCCGAGCGCTGTTCCTGGACTCTATGGAATCTATTACAAAAAGAAGACACTGTCCTATTATTGCTCTAGGGGTAGAACTTACAGAGGTGTTCTATGTTCCAAGGGTTCGGGAGCGGATCCCCATCCTCGGTGGAAAGGCGTACGCACCCGGGGCGGCAAACTTTCGTGACTCGGAAGGGACCTTCCTAGCTGGGGGAGAGTTTGTCGGTCCCTTCGCGAGAAAGTATGCGCCGCAACACCAGGTCGCCTTCCTGCAGCTCCCGAACACGCACAGACCTTTGGTGGTAGCGCCGGAGCGCTTGTCGGTACCGTGCGTTGCGGAGTGCTGCATGCAATTGAGCCTCGTCGACAAGGTCGATGTCTTCACGCCGGAGGTTGTCCTGCGCGGCTTCGTCGTAAGCTCAGACACGGAGGGACCCCATGGTGATCTCTGGGGGAAGCACAGCCTCGGCCCCATACACCATGAAGAAGGGTGTCTCTCCGGTGGCCCGGCTCTGGGATGTCCGGTTAGCCCACAGTGTGCTCGGAAGCTCGTCCACCCACTTGGCGCCATGTTTCCTCAAGACGGCATAGGTGCGAGTCTTGAGGCCCCGAAGAATCTCAGCGTTGGCCCTCTCAACTTGCCCATTGCTCTTTGTGTGAGCAACGGAGGCATAGCACGCCTGGATGCTGAGGTCTTCGCAGTATTCTTGGAACGCTGCGCTGGTGAACTGGGTCCCGTTGTCAGTGATGATTCTGTTCGGGACCCCGAACCGGCAGACGATCGACTTGATGAACTTTACTGTGGATTGCTTGTTGATGGTGACGACGAGTGTGGCTTCTGGCCACTTAGTGAACTTGTCGATGGCAACGTAGAGGTACTGGAATCCCCCGACGACTCTGGGGAATGGTCCCAGGATGTCCAACCCCCATAGGGCGAACGACCATGAGGGCGGGATCATCTGAACCGCCTGAGCCAGTGTGTGGATCTGCTTGGCGTGTAACTGGCACGCCTTGCAGCTCTCGACCAGCTTGACGGCATCCTGGAGTGCTGTCGGCCAGTAGAAGCCATGCCGGAAGGCTTTACCGACGAGCGTGCGTGAGGAAGAGTGACTCCCACATTCGCCTCCATGGATCTCAGCGAGCAAGTCGCAGCCTTCCCCCTGGGTTATGCACCGCAATAGGACGTGGTTGGCGCCACGCCGGTAGAGATCCCCTTTTACCAGCGCGTACCTTTTAGCCATGCGCACGATCCGTTCAGCGGATACACGTTCATCAGGGAGGATGTTGTCTTTCAAGTAGTCCCGGATCTCCGTGATCCATGCATCGGGTCTGACTTGAGCTTCTGGATCTTGAGCGCTGGGTTGCACAGAGTCCCCAGTGACGCTTACGATCCTTGGCGGCGTCCATGGCTGTAGGGCCGCCGGGACCGCCAGCTTCGAGGTGCTGGTCCAGCCCCCTTCGCTTGGCTTGGCAGGCCGGGCTGTGGGCCGCAGCAACGTCCTCTCGAAGACTCCTTTGGGCACAGGGGCTCCGGTGGAGGCCTTCGTTGAGAGGTCGTCAGCTGCGGCATTGCCAGCGCGCGGTACATGGCGCAGGTCCAAGGCGAGGAAGTATTTCTCCAACATCTGCACGTGGAGCAGATAAGCAGCTAGCTGTGGGTCATTGCAGGAGTATTCACCCTTAACTTACTTGATGACTAGCTGGGAGTCGCCCTGTGCCAACAACTGGCGAGCGCCCAAAGACAGGGCTGTCTTTAGGCCAAAGATGAGTGCTTCATACTCTGCCATGTTGTTGGTTGCCTTGAAATTGAGACGCACCATGTACCCAAACTGCTCCCCCGATGGCATGAGAAGCAGTATGCCGGCACCGGCCCCCTGCTTTCGCGAGGAGCCGTCGAAGAAGAGCGTCCAGTGAGGCCCAGTGAAGACCGGAGCTCGGTGCTTCGGTTCACCGTCTTCGTGGCCTCCTGGGTCAGCCTTCGTTGGCGTCCACTCGGCCACGAAGTCAGCTAGTGCTTGGCTCTTGACTGCATGGCAAGGAAGGAAGTCCAGCTCAAACTCCACCAGTTCCGCTGCCCATTTAGCGACATTGCCGGTCACGTGGGGGCTGTGAAGGATCGCCTTCAGCGGATAGGAGGTGACCACCGAGATCCGGTGGCTTGAAAGTAGTGGCGGAGCTTCCTGGATGCCACGAGCACTGCATACAGCAGCTTATGGACCTCCAGGTACCTTGTCTTGGCGTCGTGGAGGACTTCGCTGATGTAGTAGACAGGCCTCTGGATGGTCCGGATCCTCCCTCCCAGGCCTGAGATGTCCTCATCCATTGGCTCAGGCCTACCGGAGGTAGGTGGGTCCGGGGGAGCCTCCGGGAGCTGGGACTCGAAGGCTCCTAGGCCGCCTTGGACCTCCGGGAGATCCCGCTGGTTTTTCGGGAGCTCCGGGAGGTCCCGTTGGACCTCCGGGAGGTTGTCTTGGGGGTCCGGGAGGTCGTCTTGGACCTCCGGGGTCTCCTGGTGCTTGTCTTCTGCTATCAGAGCAGGTTGTGGTGACGAGGGGTCCGGCCGCTCTGCGACGAGGACCAAGCTCACCACTTCAGTTGTTGCCGCGATGTAGAGCAACAAATGCTCTTCGGGCTCGGGGGCTACCATGATGGGTAGGGTCATCAGGAGTTGCTTCAACTCCTGGAAAGCTTCTTCTGCTTGTTCGGTCCAAGCAAATGGACCGGATTTGCGCAGGAGCTTAAAGAAGGGGAGCGCTCGCTCTGCTAGCCTCGGTATAAACTGACTCAGCACGGCTAGGCATCCCGTGAGTTTCTAGACTTCTTTGATGCGGACGGGAGGCCGCATCAGGTCAATGGCCTTGATCTTCTCTGGGTTGGCCTCAATTCCTCGGTGTGAGACCAGGAATCCTAGGAGCTTCCCAGATGATACGCCGAACACACACTTGTCGGGGTTCAGCTTGGTGCGCGTGGAGCGCAGTTTGTCAAAGACTAGGGCCAGGTTATCTAACAAGGATGAACTCTGCCTGACCTTGACAATGATGTCATCGACATACACCTCGACTAGGTCTCTTATTAGCTCTCCAAAGGTTTTGTGCATTGCACGTACAAAGGTGGGAAGGGCATTCTTCAATCCATAAGGCATAGAGACAACAATACAGGCCGTCTACCATGATGAAGGAAGTGTGCTCTTCATCTTCTCTAGACATAGGGATCTGATGGAAACCCGAGTAGGCGTCTAGGAAGCACAACATATCACAACCTGATGTCGAGTCTACTATTTGATCTATTCTAGGGAGAGGGAATGGATCTTTGGGACATGCCTTATTGAGACTGGTGTAGTCGATGCACATCCGGAGCTTCCCGCCGGCCTTCGGGACAACGACGGGGTTCACCAACCACCGGGGGTGGTGGACTTCCCGTATGAAGCCAGCGTCCAGCAGCTTCTTGATTTCTTCTCGGATGAAGTTCTGCCGCTCGATGGACTGCTTGCGAGGCTTCTGTTGGACTGGCCGGGCGTCGGGGAAGATCTTCAAGTGGTGCTCGATCACCTCCCTAGGGATCCCCGGCATCTGCGACGGCTGCCATGCAAACACGTCGACGTTGTGCCGTAGGAAGGTGATGAGCGAGCTTCCTATTTGCTATCCAGGCCCCCGGCTACCCGGGTGGTCTGGGCAGCATCGGCGCCGACTTGGACGACCTTCAGGGGGACGTCGCCCTCGTCGAGGGGTTGCACGCGGGGTGCTGCGGTAGAGGCACGGTGGTGTGCACTCGGGTGGAGCCGGTCCGGTTCTGCACTGCCAGGGGCTGGTGCTCGAGCTGTTGTAAGTGCCTGGAGCTTTTCCAAGGCTGACACTGCAGCAGTGCAGTCTCCACAAATCCCGAGGATGCCTATTGGTGTAGGCATCTTCAAGACAAGGTAGCCGTAGTGGGCTACTGCCATGAATCGGTACGGGGCTGGCCTGCCGATTATGGCGTTGAAGGGGAGGTCGATCTCCGCCACGTCGAACAAAATGTACTCTATCTGATAGCTGTCCGGTGCCCCAAAGGTCATCGTACTTGTCCCGGCCCAACCCTTGAGAACGTGCTCGATGGGGTGAGCTTGGCCATCGGGATCTGCAGCTTTCTGGAAAGCTGCGCAGCTGATGAGGTTCAGCCCAGCCCCGCCATCTACCAGAACGTGGTACATCCTCACGTTGGCGATGGTGGGCGCTACCAAGAGTGGTAGTTGGCTGGCCCCAGCCATGTTCCTGGGGCAGTCAGTGGCATCGAAGCTGATGGGGGTTCCCATCCACTTGAGGTGTGGCGCGGCACTTGGGAGGGGAGTCACTGACGCTACCGCTCGGCGTAGAGTCTTAACCGCGCTTCGGGACGAGGGGTCAGCGGACCCGCCGTAGATGACGTAGAGCATCTTCCGGCGCTCGTCATCGCTGGAGCTGGAGTCCTCATGGTTGCGCACCGCCTTCATGGCGCGCTGAGGCTCCTGGAACTCCACTTGGTGGTCGGTGTTGTCTTGAGTGTCGACCTTCTGCTTGCCCTCCCTTTGATGGAAGGGAGGTCCATCAGCTCGCAGTTGCTTCCCCTTGCAGAAGCGTTCCGCGAGCTTCTGAATCTCCCGGCACTCAGCAGCAGTATGGTAACTGTGTTGTGCACGGGGCATGGCTCGCCTTGGTCACCATCTGGAGCTGGTGACTGTCACTGCCTTTTGTCGGGGCGTGGTCCCCGAGCTCCACTGGATGCTGCTGCTGCAGCAACGGGGGCTGCGGTCGGTGGCTTCATCTTGCCACCGCCCCGGTTCTTGATCTTCTTGCCGCTTCCATGGGAAGCAGCGCCAGATCCGGGCTGTCCTCTTGACTCGAAGGCTGGCAGTGAGTGCCAGTTCCGCCCTTCTGCTGCCCTGGCGCACTTGTCCGCCAGGCTGAAGAGCTCTGAGACGTCGCGAACCTCCCTGGTCGCGAGCTTCTCAAGCATCTTCTTGTCCTGTACACCCTGCCGGAACGCCACCACCACAGAAGCATTTTGAATATGCGGGATGGTGTTCCGCACCTAGGAGAACCGCTGGATAAAGGAGCGCAGCGTCTCTCCAGGTTGTTGCTGGATGGCGTGGAGGTCGAGCTCCGTGCCAGGCCGGGTGTAGGAGCTGCTGAAGTTAGCAGTGAACTGCTGGCAGAGCTCTCCCCAGGAGGTTATGGAACCCTGGGGGAGGTTCATGAGCCAAGACCGGGCTGGGCCGGTCAAGGCGATGGGGAAGTAGTTGGCCATGACGGCCTCATCCCCTCCTGCAGCAAGCATGGCGGTGGAGTAGATCTGGAGGAACTCCGCCGGGTTGACACCGCCATCGTACTTCTCGGGCAGGTGCGGCCGAAACTTGCGCGGCCACCTCGCAAAGCGAAGGTGTGGCGCTAGGGCCGCACATCCTGCTCCTGTTGCTGCAGGCGTTGGTGCCGCGAACTCTTGGTTCGCTGCTGGCACTGTGTACCCCGGTATGGGCAAGGCTGCGCCATAGACCGGGGGCACCATTTGCAGGGCATATGGCTGGGGCATATGCTGCGTGGCGTATGCCTGGGGAAGAGATCGTGTGGCGAACGTCTGTGCCTCAGGCTGGGTTGAGGCTGTCGACATGCTGTCGCCGGCCTCCTGGTTGCGACGCCTTTCTCGTCGCCGCTCAATGAACACTTGGGCATCTTTGCCCAAGTGGCATCGTTCCAGCTCCGTCCTCAGGTCCGCCGATGGGAGCCTGGTGGAGCGGGAATCTGCCGTCTGCCCGTCAACCGTTGGCGCACGCGTCAGCGACACAGCCGGTTGGCCGAGACGTCGTCTCCACCGAAGTCGAGGGTTTGCGGCGGCGACGATGAGACGGTCTACATCGCGTATCCACTCTTGGGTCACTGACTGAGGCGCGTCCCCAGAAGGTGGATTGTGCAGTAGTGCTCTTGCTGCAGCTAGCGCGCCCCCGTGGGAGACGCTCAGCGCTGCAGAGGATCTCACGCTCGCTGGAGCCTGCGCTGCCGGAGTCGGCTGCTGGCTTCCAGCTTGCGCCGACACACTCCGTCCATAGTGTGTCGAGACGTAGTTCCCGATAGTCACCGTTCGTCGTGAACGTGGGCGAGGAGAGCTTGCCGCTGAAGGAAGCTTCATCATCTTCGCCGGCAGAAGCTCGTCGCGCAAGGGAAAAGCCCCCTACCTGGCGCGCCAAATGTCGAAGTGTGTAGCCGACACTTCCCCCGGGCCTGCTCTGGGAAGCCCGCGGAGGTTGTTTCTTGGTGGGGCTAGTCACTCACGGAGAGCTCCAGCGTTAGGGACGATTGAGGAATAAGCTTGACACGGGGAGTTTTACGTGGTTCAGGCCGCCGGAGCGTAAAACCCTACGTCCACGGTGAGCAGAGTTGCTCGCTGTATTGCTTGCTGCTCAGAACCGGAGTCCTGAGCTTGAGGGTGAGAGATGTCGAATGGCTAGAGTGCGAGGGTGCATAAGAGGCGAACCCTTGCTAACGTTGCCTACCCAAGACTTTCATAGTCCAAGGCTCGAGCGGCTTACAAGGTGGGCCTGGGACCCGACAGGTGGTCCCAGGGAGATTGCCTGCCATCTACCGTATCTGCAGTTATGCCGGTAGTTGTCTCTGGCGAGGGCTTCCAAGTCTTCGTTCTGCCGCCCTGCCCATGCCGCGAGCTAGTCGTAGTGGTTGATGATGGCAGGGGCGGCAGGGGATGTCTTGTCGCAGTGTTTATTGGCGGACAGGCTCTAACACGGCGCGCCAGTCTGCGATGTGACTGGGCGCAACAGCACCTGACAGAGGCGTGCTCCGCGTCTCTGCGCCTTGGGAAGGCGCGGGTCTTGAATACCTTGTACGGGCAATGTATGGTGCGTCTTTACTCTTGTTGCCTACCGCGCGGGGGCAGGCAGCGCTGCTCTGCTGGCCACGTGGCGGGCCTGGAGCTCTCCTCTGAGGAGAGGGAGGTCCGGCCCCGCAGGACACGTGGAGCCTCCGGAGCTCTCCCCGCGGAGGGGGAGGTCCGGCTCAATTGGCCATGTGGCGGGTCCGGAGCTCTCCTCTGAGGAGAGGGAGGTCCGGCCCCGCTGGACACATGGCACCTTCGGAGCTCTCCCTGCGGAGAAGGGCGAGGTCCTTAGGCATTTTCCCCTGTGGGGGGGGTACCCCGTATTGAGGGTACCGACAGGAGTCGTTGGTGATGTCGTGCAGCGCGACGGGCTCCCCGCCGCCGGCGTTCTTGGGCCGGGTGAATTGTGCGGCAGAGTCGGCGGCACTCTTCTCTGGGGAAAATCAAGAAACATCGTCAGGGAATACAGAAATGAACGGATCAAGAAATGATCTTGGAGGCACGATCCGGGAAACTGGAACTGCAGGGCAGCAAGAAAGGTGGGGCGATATGAGAAGTCGACTCACGGGCAGCCGAGGCGGCATCGAGGGAGCGGGTGATCCTCCTGGTTGAAAGTGGTGTCTCCATCGGCTTTCTTGCACAGGGACGAGAGGTGCTTCTGTGGCGGCGGGCGCAAAAAAGACGATGCGTGACAGAGGGTGGAGCGAGGGCGACGAGGGCTCGGGGAGGTAATGGTGAAGGCGGCGGAGCGGCGCTGGCGAGGGAGCTTTAAAGGATTGGACTCGTAGTGTGTTGGCAGTAAAACGGTAATATGACCGTTGTTGTTCCGGCGGGGAGGCGCCTGGCTCGCAGAACTGGACTAGCCGTTGAGTTGTGCTGCCGGCCCACGGTACCGGCGTTCGTTTGGTTCGTGTGGACCCTGCTGCGGGTTGGTTGGAGGAATTTTTTTAGCACTGTATAAAAATCATTTTTTATTAATAACATCTATAAAAATTTTCTAGAAATAACAAGCAACCTGTCCACGGGGTGGACGACAGACCGGTGTCGTCCGCGCCGTGGACGACACCGACCCACATGGCAGCCACGTCGGGCTAACAGTCACGGGACCGTTGGACCGATGTGTCCTATCGCCCACGGCTTGGACGTCAGAATGTGTTATATAACACAGCCGCCCGAGGGCTGCCTCCCCACACCGAGAAGAAGAGAGGAGAGAAGAAGAGAAGAGAAGAGAGGAGTAGAGGAATAGAAGAAAAGAGAAGAAAAGAAAAAAGAAAAAAAAGAAAAAAAGAGAAAAACTTGAAGGTATAATATTTTAAATATAATTATGATTTTAAAATTTACTTATATTAATTGTGCATTGTAGATAGTTTAGTTTTAAATATTAGTTTGAACGTAGTTTAGATTTTATTTTAGGTTCTAGTGTTTAATTTAGTTTTTATTTAGTATTAGGATTTAGTTTAGTTGAAATCTAGAGTTTAGATTAGTTTAAATATAAGTTTATGTTAGTTTTAATTTGTTTTTATGATTTAGTTTCGGACTTTTAGTTTAGTCTAGTTTAGTTTGTATTTAGGATTTTAGGTTAGTTTAAAATTATGTTTAGGTTATGTCGGTACCCTCAATACCGGGTACCCCCGTGCACAAGCCAAAACCATCTAAGTACTTCGCCCCCTCCGCAGGGGCGAACTCTGAGGGCACCTGAGCCAGACCTCCCCTCTCCGCGGGGAGAGCTCCGAAGGCTCCACGTGTCCAGCGGGGCCGGACCTCCCTCTCCTCAAAGGGGAGCTCCGGGCCCGCCACGTGGCCAGCAGAGCCGGATCTCCCCCCTCCGCGGGGAGAACTCCAAAGGCTCCACGTGTCCAGCGGGGCCTGACCTCCCTCTCCTCAGAGGAGAGCTCCAGGCCCGCCACGTGGTCAGCAGAGCCGGACCTCCCCCCTCCGTGGGGAGAGCTCCGAAGGCTCCATGTGTCCAGCGGGGCCGGACCTCCATCCCCTCGGAGGAGAGCTCCGGGTCCGCCATGTGGCAGCGAAGCAGTGCTGTCTACCCAGCGCGGTAGGCAGCAGGAGTAAAGCTGCACCATGCCCTGTCCGTACAAAGTATTCAAGGCCCGCGCCTTCCCAAGACGCGGAGACGCGGCCCACGTCTGCCAGGCGCCACTGTGGCCAGTCACAGTCAAGACAGGACGCGCCTTCCCAAGACGTGAAGACAGGCACACAATGTCAGAAGTTGTACACCAATAAACGCAGCGACAAGACATCCCCTGCCGCCCCTGCCATCATCAACCACTGCGCCTAGCTTGCGGCATGGGCAGGGCGGCAGGACGGATACTCAGAAGCCCTCGCCAGAGACCACTACCGGCATTACTGCAAGATATGGTAGATGGCAGACAATCTACGCGAAACCACCTGTTGGGTCCCGGGCCCTCCTTTGTAAGCCGCCCGAGCCTTGGACTATAAAAGGCTCCGGTAGGCAACGTTGCAAAGGGTTTGGCAGTTCGCCACCCAACACTCAGACATACACACTTCATCCTCATACCCAGGCTTAGTACTCCGGTTCTAAGCTTGAAGCAATACAACGAGCACCTCGGCTCACCGTGGACATAGGGTTTTACGCTCCGGCGGCCCGAACCACGTAAAAAACCCTTGTGTTCATCTCCTTCCTTCGTCCAGTCCAGAAAGACCCACGCAGGAGGACTAGCCCCTCCGAAAAAAAATCTCCGTAGGCTGCCCAGAGCAGGCCCCAGGGAAGTGTCGACCGCAGACGCTTCGACATTTGGCGCGCTAGGTAGGGGGCTTTTTCCCTCTTGCGTCGAGTCTTCGCTTACGAAGATGACCAAGCTTCCATCCGCGGCAAGCTCTCCTCGCCCTTGTTCCTGGCGAACAATTGTAAAGGTCCCAAAAATTATGAATACAAAGAAACACTTGTTTGCAAAGTTTTGTTTCATATGGGAGAAATTTGGGACTTGTTAAAAACTTTTCCCCACATGTGATAACACACATGAGGGTTTTCTTCACACTAGTTCAGATGCTTATTGGAAACTTGGAACCCTAGAGGGGTCAAAAACTAAGAGGGGAAGTTTCCATATGTGTGAGAAAACAAAAATCAGATTTGGAACAATTTGTTCAAAATAAAATTCAAATGAGAACAACACAATGGAATTCAAAACTGTTGTGCTAAAAATATCATTTGCAGCAGCCAAAATAAAAAAAAAAATCAGATTTCATATTTGAATTCCTTGAGTCCAAATTAGGGGGTGTGCAAAGTTTCATAATTTATGGAAATGAATTGCAAACCATTTTCCAAAATGGACTTTAAATGACAAAGAATTCAAACACTTATTTGAATTTGGATGAAACTTGCCCAATTATCCAAATACATATCAGATTTGAATTCCCACAATTGAATTCCATCAATATTCAAATTGGGGAGATATTTTAGAGGGGATAAGGAGGACTGATCAGTGGGTCCCACATGTCATTGAGTGCACTGAATATTGCAAAAGATCTCAGTCCACAGTCTCTGTTTGATCTCCTCCCACGCGAAGCAACGACCGAGACCGATTCCTCTCGGGGCGACACCGAGGGACGGCGGCAGCCAGCTCCTGCTGGGTTTTCATTGCGCTGGAGGGCTGCACCTGCGTCTATACCCTCTCCCGGCCCCCCGTTCGCTCTTATCACCGAGACACCGCAGCTCCTTCCTCCCCCACGCGAGAAATCAACCGAGAACCGCCACTGAGCTCTCGGTCGATCGACCACCGCCTGGCGCATGTGCCAGCCGCAGCTGAGCAACAAAACTGCACCGCAAAACACCCTACGACACCCTCGAGCCATCACTGAGTGGGTTCGCGCTCTCTGCACCGAGAACGGCGAGTTTCCACGGCAGCCGCCATAGAACCGAGAGCAAGTGCTCTCGTGGGCAGCTTCAACCGCGGCTTGTCACGACCGAGCTAGGCCATCTCTGGGCGCACGCGACGTCCAGGCAACTCACCCCCGAAGCTCAGGATCAACCGTGGATCGTCGGCTAGGAATTTCGAGAATTTCTCCCGATCGGTGCAAACCGACCTTCCGGTACGTTTCCGAGAAATTCCCAGTTGATTATGGTCTAGATAGCCTGAAACTTCGCACACGAGGGCTAGACGTAAGGACGCACCAGTTTGCTTTTGAAACCCCGCATGAAACACACTGTGCACGACGTATTTCCAGTCTTTGCGACGGCGGCTATGGCGGAAAGGTTCGGGTGCACGGTGAACCCTAATTTAGAACCGTTTTCCAGCCATTGTATTCCCATGTCGATGTTCCTTAGTGTCCGCCGGTGCTCTAGAGCTTGGAAACTGAAGCCCAGAAGGCTTAGGGCGTCGGGGCGACGTCGCCGGACTTCGTCCGAACCGTTGCGCCGTCGCGGGCTAGTTTGGGGGCCCTATCGGCTCGAGCAAACCCCACCAGCGTGTTCCTCACGTTGAATTAGGGGCTGGCGGCGAGTTTCAGCAGTTGAGATGGCTGGACGACCGATTCCGGAGCTTCTCCGGCGAGACCGGGTGGGATCGCGAGGTTGAAGAAGACCTCGCCGGTCCCGCCTGTCAGTGGCTCAGGGTATAAGGCTGGATATTCTGTGGCGCGGGATCAATTGTAACAGCGCGGGAAATAACCCTGTGACCCCGTGTGGCGCGCTCCCAGCAGCAGACACGTGTAACCGTGGTCCCACAGTCAGGTTTAAACTTTTCCCGGATTTATTCAAATCCCAGATTTTCCCCCAAACTTTAGAAGAGCATAACTTTTGCTAGGAACCTCCAAATTTAGTGATTCAAATTGGGTTAGATTCAGATTGACAAACTCTATCCAAATATGCAACTCAATTTGTATGAAAGTCTTTATTTAATTCTGGAAAATTCTTTAAAGCTTTTCAGCAAAAGAATTTTAGGGGGAGTTTGGTTTAGCCAAAAATCCTTAAATTTTGCCAGAATATTCTTTAGGGTGTTATTAGACTCCTGTAAAAGGTTCAGCTCATTGGGAGTTGAATTGATCAGGGTAATTCAGATTGTAAGTTCCTGTATTCAAATGAATACAGAAAACATTTTCAGAGAATTTCCAAAACTTGTAAATTCAGTTCTGGGGAATTCTTAGCTCCAAAAATCCTAGGAAAATTCATGTAGACTCTATGAACTATAATTAAAATTGTGGTTCACTGAGTTTGACATGAACATGGGTGTTACCTCAGAATTAATTCATCTTTCACTAAACCCTTAGAGAATTATTCTGAATAAACCACTCCATGAAATGTGCTAAATTTTGGTCCAGGGGACTTTCTTGTGACAAGGAACTCACATGAAAATTCTCAGCTCCATTAGAGATTTGGATCACCACTGTCATGTGTGATCTCTTAAGGTGATCAACACTTAAGTGGGAAGAAGCACTCAACACTTGATCATGGTGTTAAACCCAACCCAAACCACTAGCACCAGTGTCATTTTAAATTATTAAACAGAGTTCCAGTTTTAAAACTGTCATTAGGTCTTATAAGCAAAAGCTTTTCTATTAAACACATATGCATGATCATATCGTGTAGCATATACGTGAAGAAGGTGAGAAGGACTTGAAGTGAAGATCAAGGAGGGAGGAAAACAAGTGATCAAACTTCAAGTGATCGTCACTAACTGATTGTAACCTTAGTCACCTGCAAAACAGGCAAGCCCCGGTTTGCATTTGAACAGTTTTATAAAGCATTTTCATTTGTAGAGATCATAGCTTTGCATCGTTGATTGCATTACGTCTAGATGATATTGAAAACCCCACTTGCATGACCAGAAATACCTAAGGGATAAAGGGTAGAATAGCAACTCCTCGAGTGGATTTGGCTACGCTAATGTTAGTAGGAAAGGTTCGGTAGAAGTCGAGTAGTTGGAATCTACTCGCGAGTTTAGGGCTTGTTTACTCGGAACGGGTCCGAATTAGAAAAGATGAGGAAAGTTCACACATAAGAAATGGAGACCGGGCAGGAAGGTTTAGATGCAGCAGGTTGCAGGCCGTGCGTGCATAGCCCTGCCTGTGTCGGTTAAGGCCCGTCCGTGCTTGGCCTTGTTGGACAAGTTTGAGTTGTGTACCAGGCGCATACTGGCTATATGGGACCCAGGAAACCGATGTACCTTGGGAGATCCATAGTGGAACTTTTCCAACTGCCTTAGGCTTTCGGCGTCAGGGTAGCAGGAGGTACCTCGCTCAAGAACCAACCACAGCGGGTATGTACCTTGAGGGAGCTTGCGTACTCGGGGCAGTTGGACTGCATCCAATGTGGAAGATCTTGGGAAAGGTGGCCGCGTACAACGTCAGTCGAGGTTGCTGCCGGCAACTCGGAGTACGGGTGTACGTGTCGTGTAGTCCGGGCGTGTACTGATTCGAATCACCGTCGCTCGCGGTCATATGAGCATACTTGCCCACTGCGTCTTGATGTAGTAAGAACTGAACTGATTATTCTTTTGAACTTGATAAGGCTGTGCTATAACTTGTATTGCAACCATGATTGAATTAGAGATAGGCTCATTAAAGTTTACTTTCACTTTGGGCAAGTAGCATCGCAACAAAGCGTTTCTTGTTTGATTGTGGAGTTGCGATGCTTTTCGGCTCAAGGTCTGTACAATGAGGCTTAAAATCTGAAAGTTAAGGATCAACTTTAGGCGAGTCCTTTATGCAAATCTAGCCGACCCAATTACAACCGTTGTGCATGTAGAGTTTCTTGTTTAGGAGAGACGGGTCAGACTTGCTGAGCCTATGTGCTCACGCTTGCTATATAAGTGGTTTTGCAGGTTAACAACGATGCTGAAAAGAAGGTTGTCCGGTGGGACTCGGAGACTTCCGAGTCATTTAACCCAGGGAGAACCAAGCCGCTGCCGTTGTCTTCGTGTTGCTAGCGAGAGGAGTCCACGGGATGGACTTCATCTCGAGTGCTTTTAGTTATTCGACGTGAGTTGATATAGACTTCCGCTGTAGTTACTTGATGTAAAGTATTTACAAAGAAAAACTTGTAAGCTTCCGCTATTGTTTTATGTAATACATTGTTCCTCATATGTGTGCTGTTGGGTGCCGCACAACACGGCACCACCCAATGCGATTCCTGGGCGAGTGGCCTGTCTCAGTTGACGGGTCCGCCTCAGCTGGTATCAGAGCCGCATTGGTAATAGCACACGGAATAGGGAAGGTATTACGACAAAAATTTAGGATACGGTGAGGATACGGTACTAGGCCCACATAAGGATTACTATTAGCTTAATATGAAGGTGGCAACCTAACTTATTTGTTATGTCAGAAAATTGTGCTTCTCGGGACGATTTATTTCTTGGGGGGTGCACGTAAGCGCTGTCCACCAGTGCGCACAAGCTGAAGGGTGGAGCCCCACGGGTGGCAGGTAACCCTCCCCGCTTTAATATCCTCTACGACTCTTCATGTCGTTCGGGGTATTCGAGCAACGTCTGTCCCAGGCGTGCGTGGTGCAATTTGGGAAACCCCGTCACGTGGTTAGTAACGTGAACACGTAGCTCAAGGCGTGTTTGGCTTGAGAACACCTGTGCGCGTGATGACAGACAGGTGTAAGAACTATATGGATACCGGGTTCGGTGTGCAGCCGGACCTGACGATTGAGTGTGACTTATGCAGGATTAACCACGAAATCGTAGTATGAATAGAACACGTTTGTGAGTGATCGTTTTAGTGCCACCTAAGATACGTTATACCGGTATAATCCGGTTAGGATTTTCTTTTGGTGAGGCTACGTAGTACCGACATGCTTCTTACGGTGCATCGACGCCGTACTAAACATAATAACCCCTTTCCTTTGAAGAAATGACTCATGAACTAACTTTCAAATAAAAATGGAAGTTTGAAACAAATATTAGTTACTGAACTCTTATTTTGAGCTAATATTCAAATGTGAGGAGGACTAGGCTTCAAAGATTTCAAAAACAGAGTGCTCTGTTTTCGGCAGGAATTCTTGCTGGACTTTAACAGAGCATAACTCTGAGTAGCTTGACCCAATTAAGGTGTATGGTACAGTTATGGAAAGGTCTTCAAGTGATATACAACTTATTTGTAGAGCTCCAGAGCCAAATCACATGCTAAATGGGTAGAAAGTTCAGAGGAAGGTGAATTGTCCAGAACCAGGACAGCAACAAAACCTCTCTGGACCTTTCTGTTTTTAAGCCATAACTTTCTACAGAGAAACCCTTAAGAAGCCTATGATAAACCATTGGATAGGTTATGAAATGTGCAACATTGTTGTAGTTCAAAGTTTGTTCAGGTTCTTATTGTATTTACATATACAACTGTGATAAAATCAGCCATGTACAAAGGAGGTGCTGGCAAATTTTATCCAGGAATTCTGTCAACTTTGGAAAATCATAACTTTAAATCCGGAGATGATCTGGGGGCATATGAGTACTCGTTGGAAAGATACGGAAGTTAACTTTAACTTTAGTATTCAACTCGAGTTATGAAATTTCCCTTAACTAGATCAAAATCTGGAGATAGTGCATAAAGGTCTGTTCTGTACAGATAGGCTGAATAGCTATGCCTACTAAGGAGTTTTGTAAACATGAATTTTGTTACTGCTTTCATAAAGTTTTGACATAATCATGTTTCCATTAGTCTCACATACTGCTGAGTTCTTGTTTAACTCATCTCAACTACATTTTGCAGTATGGTTCGTAATCGCTCTAGGAGTAGGGCTGGAAGTTCTCGTCAAGGTGGTGATGCTTCTATCCCACCATCGGAACCACCATCCACGGGATGGATGGATCTTATGACTCGAGTCGTCGAGTCTAACCAAGAGAACGCTAGGCTACTCCAAGAAGCAATGCAAGAACACACACGCTTACTCCAAGCTTTGGTACAGCAAGGCGTACTCCAGAACACGCAACAAGTCGTTCCGTCTCGGGACGCTTATCTGGACTTCTTGGCGACTCAACCGCCAATTTTTACTGAAGCCACCGAACCTGTGGAAGCAGATCAATGGCTTCGTGTCATGGAGTCCAAATTTGGAGTACTCAAGTGTGATGAATACCAGAAAACTAAGTTTGCCGCTCAACAACTCCATGGAGCCGCCGGAAACTGGTGGGTGGATCATATTGCCACCATTCCGGAGGGCCATCAAGTGACATGGAGTGAGTTTTGTGAAGCCTTTCGTACTCGTTACATACCACTAGGTATTGTAAAGGCAAAGCGGGAGGAATTTTTGGGCTTGAAGCAAGGGGACATGAGTGTCCTCGAGTATGTCAGGAGATTTAATCTTTTGGCCCAATATGCTCCCGAATATGTGGCGAAAGAAGAGGCACGGTGTGACCTATTCTTCCATGGCCTGAGTGCCATATTACGGGAGAAGCTGGCCGTACACAATAACGGCAGTTACACCGACATGGTCGATGCGGCTTTCATTCAAGAGAAGCCGACACTTGAGTGGCAAGCGGAGAAGAGAAAGATGAGTGAGATCAAGCAGGCCAGCACAAGTTATGTGCCTCAGAAGTACCGTTTGGTGTATCAAATGCCACCCGGTGAAAGATGGAGGCCACCTGTACGATCAACTCCTCAGAGATTGATTGCTGGTCAAGTTTTACAGCTTGCACCACCTCCGCAGCCACAGCATCAGACGGTGGTTTGTGCTCCATCGCTGCAGCCATATGTACCTAGCAGTCCACCGCAAGTCAACGAAGAACCAGAGAGGCATCCGTGTCTTACTTGTGGGCGTAAGGGCCATTATGCTAGGCAATGTCCGGAGGGAACTCGAGACTACGGGTCATCATATTTACAACAATACGACCCGTACCTCAATCTGCAGATAGGAGGGCAGATAAGGGGCAATATTCACTATACTGTGATTGATGATGCTCCGGAGGGAGAAGCCGCTTTAGCAGGGATGTTTTCTCTGAATCAGCTACCGGTTTTAGTTCTCTTTGATTCCGGTGCCACACACAACTTCATTAGCCAATCTTTTGTGGCTCAATATCAGCTCCAAACCGTTTATACAAAGAGGCAATACCTCATATCTTCGCCCGGGGGCAGCAGTACCGCAAGCGAGGTTGTCTCCCGAGCACCTCTTTGTTTGGGGGGTAAAATATACCCTACGACTCTCATTATCCTTGAGGGTCTGAAGATCGACATCATTTTGGGGATGTCGTGGTTGAATTACCACAGAGCGGTTCTTAACATTAGCTCCAGGACCGTTGAGCTCAACTCCCCACAGCACGGTCTTCACATATTAATTCTGGGCGCCAGACGGCAACAGATTGCAACAGTGAACCACACGGAAGCTGTTAAGATAGAGGACATTCCGGTGGTACGTGAGTATCCGGATGTATTTCCCGAGGATTTACCGGGCATGCCGCCCGAACGAGACGTTGAGTTCAAGATCGAACTTATACCGGGAACCACACCGATATCACGAAGGCCGTACAAGATGGCACCCAATGAACTGGCAGAATTGAAGACACAGCTGAATGACCTAATGAGCAAGGGCTTTATACGACCAAGTTCGTCACCTTGGGGTTGTTCAGCGTTGTTTGTCAAGAAGAAGGACGAAACACTACGGCTTTGTGTCGATTATCATACTTTGAACGCCGTTACCATCAAGAACAAGTATCCACTACCTCGCATTGATATGCTCTTCGATCAATTAGTTGGTGCGAAGGTATTTTCAAAGATGGATCTTCGGTCCGGATATCACCAGATTAAAATCCGGGCAGAAGATATTCCGAAGACGGCATTCTCAACGAGATACGGGCTGTATGAGTATCTCGTTATGTCTTTTGGTTTGACCAACGCCCTGGCACACTTTATGTACCTGATGAATTCAGTGTTCATGCCGGAGTTGGATAAATTCGTCGTTGTCTTCATCGACGATATCTTGGTGTAATCCATGTCAGAGGAAGAACATGCTGAACATCTGCATATTGTGCTACAAAGATTGCGAGATCATCAGCTCTATGCAAAATTCAGCAAGTGTGAATTCTGGATTAATCAAGTACCTTTTCTCGGACATATTATTTCAGCGGAGGGCATCGCTGTAGATCCAAGTAAGATTATCCAAGTACAGAAATGGGAGTCACCAAAGTCAGTACATGAAATCCGAAGCTTCCTCGGTTTAGCAGGTTACTACCGGAGGTTTATTCCGAGTTTTTCCAAGATTGCTAAACCGATGACGGAATTATTAAAGAAGAATACCAGATTTGTGTGGGGTGCTGCGTGTGAACAAGCTTTCAAGACCTTAGTGAAGCATCTCACAACAGCCCCAGTTCTTGCTCAGCCTGATACAACGAAGCCATTCGACGTTTATTGCGATGCATCTGGCATCGGTCTTGGCTGCGTGCTGATGCAAGAAAGACGAGTGGTCGCTTATGGATCTCGTCAACTCAGAACTCACGAGCAGCATTATCCAACTCATGATCTTGAGTTAGCTGCCGTGGTCCTTGCTTTGAAGATGTGGAGGCATTACTTGCTCGGAAATCTTGTACACCTCTACACCGACCACAAGAGCTTGAAGTACATCTTCACTCAGAAAGAATTGAACATGAGGCAATGAAGATGGCTAGAGCTCATTAAAGACTATGAACTGGAGATTCATTATCATCCAGGAAAGGCGAATGTGGTCGCCGATGCGCTCAGTGGTAAGGCGCATATCCATCACTTAAGTATCGCTGAAATGGATGATGACGAACCAAACCTCCGTGTCATACCGTATGGAGCTCTCTATAATCTCGCTCTCATTCCTACTATCCGAGAGGAGATCATGGAAGCTCAACGAAAAGACAAGGTATGTCTCACATACGGTGAAGGATAGACAACGGAGAAATGAAGTGCTTCCGGAAGGATGATGAGGGTACTTTGTGGTTTAACGACCGGATTGTAGTGCCCCGGGATATGGGACTACGGAAGAAAATTTTGGATGAAACTCATCTGTCCAAGTTTTCCATTCATCCGGGTAGTAATAAAATGTACCAAGATCTCCGGAAGAAGTTTTGGTGGACACGTATGAAACGTGAAGTTGCAAAGTACGTTTCAGAGTGTGATACGTGTCGAAGAGTCAAGGCCGACCATATGAAGAAGTCAGGCCTGTTGCAGCCATTGCAAGTACCGGCATGGAAGTGGGAAGACTTGAGTATGGACTTCATCGTCGGGTTGCCGATGACCTCCCACAACCATGATTCGATTTGGGTAATTGTGGACCGATTAACCAAATCAGCACATTTCATCCCTGTGCATATTAGGTACAATGCAAAGCAGTATGCGGAGCTGTACATAGCACGGATCTTGTGCTTACATGGAGTTTCCCGCACCATTGTGTCAGATAGAGGATCACTGTTCGTAGCCCGTTTCTGGGAACAGCTACACGCCTCCTTGGGGACAAAGTTGATTAGAAGCTCTGCATATCACCCTCAAACCGATGGGCAAACTAAGAGGGTGAATCAAATACTGGAAGATATGCTAAGGGCATGTGCCATCCACCACGGTAAAAGTTGGGATGATCACTTACCGCTGGCAGAGTTCTCGTACAACAACGGATATCAGACGAGCATCAAAATGGCACCATATGAAGCTCTATACGGCCGGAAGTGCTGTACACCATTGAATTGGTGCGAATCCGGTGAACGAGTAACGTTCGGGGTTGATCTTGTCAATGAAGCCGAAGAGAAAGTTTGGATAATACAAGAGAACCTCAAAGCTGCCCAATCTCGTCAAAAGAGCTACGCGGACCATAGACGTCGACCACTGCATTTTGAAGTCGGAGAGCACGTGTATCTTCGTGTGTCTCCGATGAAGGGGATTCATCGGTTCGGTGTCAAGGGGAAACTTGCTCCCCGATTCATCAGTCCGTTTACTATCACTGAGAAGCGCGGAACTGTAGCCTACCGGCTGGAACTACCGGCAAGCCTTGCCGGTATTCACGACATATTCCACGTGTCCTAGCTGCGGAAGTGTCTCAAGTTTACAGCTGCCATCCACACCGAATACATCGACGAGTTGAAGCCGGATCTCACCTATGACGAGCAACCTGTACAGATTATCGACGAAAAGACCCGGATCACCCGGAACCGGACTTTGAAATTTTACAAAGTCCTGTGGAGTAATCATACCCCGGAAGAGGCAACGTGGGAAACCGAAGATTACATCCACAAGAACTATCCAGAGCTTTTGTCATAAACTTTGTAATTACCTCCCACCTCGTTCTTCTTTTGAATCTCGGGACGAGATTCCTTTTAAGGGGGGAGGAATGTAAAGGTCCCAAAAATTATGAATACAAAGAAACACTTGTTTGCAAAGTTTTGTTTCATATGGGAGAAATTTGGGACTTGTTAAAAACTTTTCCCCACATGTGATAACACACATGAGGGTTTTCTTCACACTAGTTCAGATGCTTATTGGAAACTTGGAACCCTAGAGGGGTCAAAAACTAAGAGGGGAAGTTTCCATATGTGTGAGAAAACAAAAATCAGATTTGGAATAATTTGTTCAAAATAAAATTCAAATGAGAACAACACAATGGAATTCAAAACTGTTGTGCTAAAAATATCATTTGCAGCAGCCAAAATAAAAAAAATCAGATTTCATATTTGAATTCCTTGAGTCCAAATTAGGGGGTGTGCAAAGTTTCATAATTTATGGAAATGAATTGCAAACCATTTTCCAAAATGGACTTTAAATGACAAAGAATTCAAACACTCATTTGAATTTGGATGAAACTTGCCCAATTATCCAAATACATATCAGATTTGAATTCCCACAATTGAATTCCATCAATATTCAAATTGGGGAGATATTTTAGAGGGGATAAGGAGGACTGATCAGTGGGTCCCACATGTCATTGAGTGCACTGAATATTGCAAAAGATCTCAGTCCACAGTCTCTGTTTGATCTCCTCCCACGCGAAGCAACGACCGAGACCGATTCCTCTCGGGGCGACACCGAGGGACGGCGGCAGCCAGCTCCTGCTGGGTTTTCATTGCGTTGGAGGGCTGCACCTGCGTCTATACCCTCTCCCGGCCTCCCGTTCGCTCTTATCACCGAGACACCGCAGCTCCTTCCTCCCCCACGCGAGAAATCAACCTAGAACCGCCGCTGAGCTCTCGGTCGATCGACCACCGCCTGGCGTGTGTGCCAGCCGCAGCTGAGCAACAAAACTGCACCGCAAAACACCCTATGACACCCTCGAGCCATCACTGAGCGGGTTCGCGCTCTCTGCACCGAGAACGGCGAGTTTCCACGGCAGCCGCCATAGAACCGAGAGCAAGTGCTCTCGTGGGCAGCTTCAACCGCGGCTTGTCACGACCGAGCTAGGCCATCTCTGGGCGCGCGCGACGTCCAGGCAACTCACCCCCGAAGCTCAGGATAAACCGTGGATCGTCGGCAGGGAATTTCGAGAATTTCTCCCGATCGGTGCAAACCGACCTTCCAGTACGTTTCCGAGAAATTCCCAGTTGATTATGGTCTAGATAGCCCAAAACTTCGCACATGAGGGCTAGACATAAGGACACACCAGTTTGCTTTTGAAACCCCGCATGAAACGCACTGTGCACGACGTATTTCCAGTCTCTGCGACGGCGGCTATGGCGGAAAGGTTCGGGTGCACGGTGAACCCTAATTTAGAACCGTTTCTGAGCCATTGTATTCCCATGTCGATGTTCCTTAGTGTCCGCCGGTGCTCTAGAGCTTGGAAACTGAAGCCCAGAAGGCTTAGGGCGTCGGGGCGACGTCGCCGGACTTCGTCCGAACCGTTGCGCCGTCGCGGGCTAGTTTGGGGGCCCTACCGGCTCGAGCAAACCCCACCAGCGTGTTCCTCACGTTGAATTAGGGGCTGGCGGCGAGTTTCAGCAGTTTAGATGGCCGGACGACCGATTCCGGAGCTTCTCCGGCGAGACCGGCGGGGGGATCGCGCGGGAGCGCGAGGTTGAAGAAGACCTCGCCGGTCCCGCCTGTCAGTGGCTCAGGGTATCAGGCTGTATATTCTGTGGTGCGGGATCAATTGTAACAGCGCGGGAAATAACCCTGTGACCCCGTGTGGCGCGCTCCCAGCAGCAGACACGTGTAACCGTGATCCCACAGTCAGGTTTAAACTTTTCCCGGATTTATTCAAATCCCAGATTTCCCCCCAAACTTTAGAAGAGCATAACTTTTGCTAGTAACGTCCAAATTTAGTGATTCAAATTGGGTTATATTCAGATTGACAAACTCTATCCAAATATGCAACCCAATTTGTATGAAAGTCCTTATTTAATTCTGGAAAATTCTTTAAAGCTTTTCAGCAAAAGAATTTTTGAGGGAGTTTGGTTTAGCCAAAAATCCTCAAATTGTGCCAGAATATTCTTTAGGTTGTTATTAGACTCCTGTAAAAGTTTCAGCTCATTTGGAGTTGAATTGATCAGGGTAATTCAGATGTTAAGTTCCTGTATTCAAATGAATACAGAAAACATTTTCATAGAATTTCCAAAACTTGTAAATTCAGTTCTGGGGAATTCTTAGCTCCAAAAATCCTAGGACAATTCATGTAGACTCTATGAACTATAATTGAAATTGTGGTTCACTGAGTTTGACATGAACATGGGTGTTACCACAGAATTAATTCATCTTTGACTAAACCCTTAGAGAATTATTCTGAATAAACCACTCCATGAAATGTGCTAAATTTTGGTCCAGAGGACTTTCTTGTGACAAGGAACTCACATGAAAATTCTCAGCTCCATTAGAGCTCTGGATCACCACTGTCATGTGTGATCTCTTAAGGTGATCAACACTTAAGTGGGAAGAAGCACTCAACACTTGATCATGGTGTTAAACCCAACCCAAACCACTAGCACCAGTGTCATTTTAAATTCTTAAACAGAGTTCCAGTTTTAAAACTGTCATTAGGTCTTATAAGCAAAAGCTTTTCTATTAAACACATATGCATGATCATATCGTGTAGCATATACGTGAAGAAGGTGAGAAGGACTTGAAGTGAAGATCAAGGAGGGAGGAAAACAAGTGATCAAGCTTCAAGTGATCGTCACTAACTGATTGTAACCTTAGTTACCTGCAAAACAAGCAAGCCCCGGTTTGCATTTGAACAGTTTTATAAAGCATTTTCATTTGTAGAGATCATAGCTTTGCATCGTTGATTGCATTACGTCTAGATGATATTGAAAACCCCACTTGCATGACCAGAAATACCTAAGGGAGAAAGGGTAGAATAGCAACTCCTCGAGTGGTTTTGGCTACGCTAATGTTAGTAGGAAAGGTTCGGTAGAAGTCGAGTAGTTGGAATCTACTCGCGAGTTTAGGGCTTGTTTACTCGGAACGGGTCCAAATTAGAAAAGATGAGGAAAGTTCACACATAAGAAATGGAAACCGGGCAGGGAGGTTTAGATGCAGCAGGTTGCAGGCCGTGCGTGCATAGCCCTGCTTGTGTCGGTTAAGGCCCGTCCGTGCTTGGCCCTGTTGGACAAGTTTGAGTTGTGTACCGGGCGCATACTGGCTATATGGGACCCAGGAAACCGATGTACCTTGGGAGATCCATAGTGGAACTTTTCCAACTGCCTTAGGCTTTCGGCGTCAGGGTAGCAGGAGGTACCTCGCTCAAGAACATACCACAACGGGTATGTACCTTGAGGGAGCTTGCGTACTCGGGGCAGTTGGACTGCGTCCAATGTGGAAGATCTTGGGAAAGGTGGCCGCGTACAACGTCAGTCGAGGTTGCTGCCGGCAACTCGGAGTACGGGTGTACGTGTCGTGTAGTCCGGGCGTGTACTGATTTGAATCACCGTCACTCACGGTCATATGAGCATACTTGCCCACTGCGTCTTGACGTAGTAAGAACTGAACTGGTTATTCTTTTGAACTTGATAAGGCTGTGCTATAACTTGTATTGCAACCATGATTGAATTAGAGATAGGCTCATTAAAGTTTACTTTCACTTTGGGCAAGTAGCATCGCAACAAAGCGTTTCTTGTTTGATTGTGGAGTTGCGATGCTTTTCGGCTCAAGGTCTGTACAATGAGGCTTAAAATCTGAAAGCTAAGGATCAACTTTAGGCAAGTCCTTTATGCAAATCTAGCCGACCCAATTACAACCGTTGTGCATGTAGAGTTTCTTGTTTAGGAGAGACGGGTCAGACTTGCTGAGCCTATGTGCTCACGCTTGCTATATAAGTGGTTTTGCAGGTTAACAACGATGCTGAAAAGAAGGTTGTCCGGTGGGACTCGGAGACTTCCGAGTCATTTAACCCAGGGAGAACCCAGCCGCTGCCGTTGTCTTCGTGTTGCTAGCAAGAGGAGTCCGCGGGCTGGACTTCATCTCGAGTGCTTTTAGTTATTCGACGTGAGTTGATATAGACTTCCGCTGTAGTTACTTGATGTAAAGTATTTACAAAGAAAAACTTGTAAGCTTCCGCTATTGTTTTATGTAATACATTGTTTCTCATATGTGTGCTGTTGGGTGCCGCACAACACGGCACCACCCAATGCGATTCCCAGGCGAGTGGCCTGTCTCGGTTGACGGGTCCACCTCAACAATGACCAGCGAGGCTTACGTCTCGACGCACTCAGGGAGGAGTGTGTCGGGACAAGCTGGGAGCCCGCGACCAACTCCAGCAACGTGGACTCCAGCAAGCCCAAGATCTGCTGCAGCTCCTAGTGTCACTCATGGGGGTACACTAGCTGCAGCACTGGCGCTTCTACACAATCCACCTGCTGGGGACTCTCCCCAGGGGGCTACCCAGAAGTGGATTCACGACGTCAACTGTCTCGTCATCGCTGCCGTCAACCCTCCGCTCCAGCGGGGACGATGCCCCAGTCAACCGGATGTGTCGCTGTCACGCACGCCAACGATTGACGGGCAGACGGCTGACTCCCGCTCTACCAGGCTCTCAACGGCGGACCTGAGGTCAGAGCTGGAGCGACGTCACCTAGGCGAGGATGCCCACGTGACCATCGAGCGACGACGAGAAAGGTGTCGCAACCACGAGGTCGGTGATAGCCTGTCGACCGCTTCGACTTACCCTGGGCCGCAGACATTCACCACGCGATCTCTGCCCCAGGCATACGCCACACAGCATATGCAGCAGCCATATGCCCTGCAAATGGCGCCCCCGGTCTATGGTGCACCTTTGCCGATACCGGGGTTCACCGTGCCAACAGCGAACCAAGCGTTCACGGCACCAGGACCTGCAGCAACAGGAGCGGGGTGTGCGGCCTTGGCGCAGCACCTTCGCTTCGCAAAGTGGCCACGCAAGTTCCGGCCACACCTGCCAGAGAAGTACGACGGCAGTGTCAACCCGGTGGAGTTTCTCCAGATCTACTCCACCGCCATTCTTACTGCAGGAGGGGTTGAGGCCGTCATGACCAACTACTTCCCCATCGCCTTGACCGGCCCGGCCCGGTCTTGGCTCATGAACCTCCCCCAGGGTTCCATAACCTCCTGGGGAGAGCTCTGCCGGAAGTTCACTGCGAACTTCGGCAGCTCCTACACCCGCCCCGGCACGGAGCTTGACCTCCATGCCATCCAACAACAACCTGGAGAGTCGCTGCGCTCCTTCATCCAGCGGTTCTCCCAGGTACGGAACACCATCCCACACATCCAAAATGCTTCAGTGGTGGTGGCGTTCCGGCAGGGTGTGAGAGACAAGACAATGCTCGAGAAGTTGGCCACTAGAGAGGTGCGCGACGTCTCGGAGCTCTTCAGCCTGGCGGACAAGTGCGCCAGAGCAGCAGAAGGGCGCAGTTGGCATTCACAGCCAGCCTCTGAAGCAGGAGGGCAGCCCGGTGCTAGCGCTGCTTCCCATGGGAGCAGCAAGAAGATAAAGAAGAAGGGCGGCGGCAAGATCAAGCCGCCGGCCGGAGCTCCCGTTGCTGCAACTGCAGCACCCAGTGGAGATCGGGGGCCACGCCCTGACAAGAGGCCACGACAGTCACCCAGCTGTGGTGACCAAAGTGAGCCGTGCTTCGTGCACAACACCAGGAGCCACACTGCTGGTGAGTGCCGGGAGATCCAGAAGCTCACGGAGCTCCTCCGCGAGGGGAGGCGGCCGCGCACAGACGCTCCTCCCTTCCGCCAGAGGGAGGGCAAGCAGAAGGTCGACCCCCGGGATAACGTTGACCAGGAGATGGAGTTCCAGGAGCCCCAGCGCACTCTGAAGGCGGTCCATCACCGCGAGGGCTCCAGCTCCAGTGACGACGAGCGCCGGAAGGCGCTTCACGTCATCTACGGTGGGTCTTCGGACCCCTCGTCCCGGAGTGCGTTCAAGACCCTGCGTCGAGCGGTGGCGTCGGTGGCCCCTACACCAAGTGCAGCACCGCACCTCAAGTGGGTATGGACCCCCATCAGCTTCGACGCCACCGACTGCCCCAAGAACATGGCTGGAGCCGGACAGCTACCGCTCTTGGTAGCTCCCACCATCGCCAACGTGAAGATGTACCACGTCCTGGTCGATGGCGGGGCCAGCCTCAACCTCATCAGCCGCGCAGCTTTCCTGAAGCTGCATATCCCGACAGCCAAGCTCTCCCCCTCGAGCCCGTTCTCAGGGGTAGGGCCGGGACAAGTCGTCCTGTACGACAACATCAGCCTTCCGATGACCTTCGGAGCACCGGACAACTACCGAACAGAGTACATTCTGTTCGACGTGGCGGAGGTCGACCTCCCCTTCAACGCCATCATCGCCAGGCCAGCCCTGTACCGGTTCATGGCGGTAGCCCACTACGGCTACCTCGTCTTGAAGATGCCTACACCAACAGGCGTCCTCAAGATCCGTGGAGACCACACTACCGCAGTGTTAGCCTTGGAGAAGCTCCAAGCACTTGCGACAGCCCGAGCACCAGCCCCTGGCGGTGCAGAACCAGGCCAGCTCCATCCGAGTGCACGCCACCATGCCTCAACCTCAGCACCCCGCGTGCAACCCCTCGACAAGGGCGACGTCCCCCTGAAGGTCGTCCAAGTCGGTGCCAACGCTGCCTAGACCACTCGGATAGCCGGGGGCCTGGACAGCAAATAGGAAGGTGCACTCATCACCTTCCTCCGGCACAACATCGATGTGTTTGCATGGCAACCGTCGCAGATGCCGGGGATCCCTAGGGAGGTGATTGAGCACCATCTGAAGATCTTCCCCGATGCTCGGCTGATCCAGCAGAAGCCCCGGAAGCAGTCCATCGAGCGCCAGGACTTCATCCGTGATGAAATCAAGAAGCTGCTGGATGCTGGCTTCATACGGGAGGTCCACCATCCTCGGTGGTTGGCGAACCCTGTCGTCGCCCCGAAGGCCAGCGGGAAGCTCCGGATGTGCATCGACTACACCAGTCTCAATAAGGCATGTCCCAAAGATCCATTCCCTCTCCCTAGAATAGATCAAATAGTAGACTCTACATCAGGCTGTGATATGTTATGCTTCCTAGACGCCTACTTAAGCTTCCACCAAATCCCTATGTCTAGAGAAGATGAAGAACATACCGCTTTTATCACTGTAGATGACATGTATTGTTATGTCTCCATGCCTTATGGTCTAAAAAACGCTCTCTCTACCTTTGTACGTGCCATGCACAAAACCTTTGGAGAGTTAATAAGAGACTTAGTTGAGGTGTATGTCGATGACATCGTTGTCAAAGTTAGACAGAGCTCATCCTTGTTAGATAACCTATCTCTAGTCTTTGACATGCTGCGCTCCACGCGCACCAAGCTGAACCCAGACAAGTGTGTGTTCGGCGTATCCTCTGGGAAGCTCCTAGGATTCCTGGTCTCACTCTGAGGGATCGAAGCGAACCCAGAGAAGATCAGGGCCATCGAGCTGATGCGGCCCCCGGCCCGCATCAAGGATGTCCATAAGCTCACGGGATGCCTGGCTGCACTGAGTCGGTTCATACCGAGGCTAGCGGAGAGGGCTCTCCCCTTCTTCAAGCTCCTGCGCAAATCCGGTCCATTCATTTGGACTAACGAAGCAGAAGAAGCATTCTAGGAGTTGAAGCAGCTCCTGACAACGCTACCCATCATGGTAACCCCAGAGCCTGGAGAGCACCTACTGCTGTACATCGAGGCGACAACAGAGGTGGTGAGCATGGTCTTCGTCGCAGAGCGACCAGACCCCTCATCACTGCAACCAGCTCCAGCAGCTGAAGTCAAGCACCAAGGCTGCCCGGGCCCCATGGGGGGCCCCGACAGCCAGGAGGTCGCGGAGGCCCAAAACGACCTCCCGGTGGTCCAAGGAGACCTCTCGGAGGCTCAAGACAACCCCCCAACGCTCCAAGACGACCACCCGAAGGTCCAAGGGGACCTCCCGGTGGTCCAAGATGGCCTCCCGGAGGTCCAAGGGGACCTCTCGGAGGACCAAGACGACCTCCCGGAGGTCCAAGACGACCTCCCGAAGGTCCAAGACAGCCAAGAAGCCTCCGGGTCCCATCCCCCGGAGGATGCCCAGGGCCTGTCTTCCTCCTGTTGGCCTGAGCAAATGAAGGAAGACACCCCGGGTCCCCCAGAGAGGACCCGGACCATCCAGAGGCCCGTCTACTACATCAGCGAAGTCCTCCACGACGCCATGACAAGGTTCCTGGAGGTCCATAAGCTGTTGTATGCAGTGCTCGTGGCGTCCAGGAAGCTCTGGCACTACTTCCAAGCCCACCGGATCTCGGTGGTCACCTCCTTCCCGCTGAAGACCATCCTTCACAGCCCCAACATGACTGGCAATGTTGCCAAGTGGGCAGTGGAGCTAGAGGAGTTTGAGCTGTACTTCCTTCCTCATCACGCAGTCAAGAGCAAAGCACTGGCTGACTTCATGGCCAAGTGGACGCCATCGACAACCAACCCAGTGGGCCCCGAACACGGTGAACTGGAGCCCCGAGCTCCGGTCTTCACCGAGCCCCACTGGACGCTCTTCTTCGATGGCTCCTTGCGAAAGCAGGGGGCCGGTGCCGGCGTACTACTTCTCATGCCATCGGGGGAGCAGCTCCGGTACATGGTGCTTCTCAATTTCAAGGCAACTAACAACATGGCCGAATATGAAGCTATCATCTTCGGCCTGAAGACGGCGCTGTCCCTCGGTGTCTGCCAGTTGCTGGTCAAGGGCGACTCCCAGCTCATCATCAAGCAAGTCAAGGGAGAGTGCTCCTGCAATGACCCGCGACTGGCCGCTTACCTCCTCCACGTCCAGATGCTGGAGAAGGACTTCGTTGCCTTGGACATGCGCCATGTACCGCGCACCGACAACGCCGTGGCCGACGACCTCTCAACTAAGGCCTCCATCGGAGCCCTTGTGCTCGAAGGAGCCTTCGAGAGGACGTTGCCGCGGCCCACAGCCCGGCCTGCCGAGCCGGGCGAAGGGGGCGAGACCAACACCTCGAAGCTGGCGGTCCCGGCGGCACTACAACCATGGCGCCTGCCAAGGATCGTAAGCGTCACTGGGGACTCCGTGCTACCCAGTGCTTAAGATCCAGAAGCTCATGTCAGACCCGATGCATGGATCACGGAGATCCGGGACTACTTGAAAGACAATACCCTTCCTGATTGAAAGTGCATCTAGGGTATCCCTTGTGGGTTTTGGAGAATTGATGACAAGCATATGAGATCCTAATGAAATGATTGCAGGACAAACAAAGTGAACTAGCTCGTGCACACAAAAAGGTGAAAAATAAAGTGTTGTCCGAAAAGGAAGACTTTAGTGGAATTTAGAAGAGCAAATTAGATGTAAATGTATAGGGTGTGTGTGAGAGACACATCCCAAGAGCTCAGGACTTTTCGTAAGGGTAAGGGGCTAATAATCAACTAAAATCCACTGGACACCGGACTAGTCCGTCCATGGACTGGACTAGTCCGGTCAGCTTACTGGAATGCAACCGGACAAGTCCGGTTTCGGACCGGACTAGTCCGCTCATGTCTCTGTTGTCCTCTTTAGAGGACTGCGGACTAGTCCATCCAAGCGACAGAACTAGTCCGCTGAACTTTCTGGAACCCCACTTCATATAGCACCGGACAAGTCTGGTTTTAGACCGGACTAGTCTGGTTAACCCACTGGAAGTAGACCGGACAAGTCCGATCATATACCGGACTAGTCCGGTATTAGGTTTTACAACGACAACCTTTTGGAAACCATATAAATGGGTGATCCACGGCCTCCCAAAAGAGAGATACGACTCATACTGCTTGAAACAAAAACACTAGCGCCACCACCTGTCCCAAGAGCCCAAAAACACATCTCCCCACACATCTAAGGAGCAAAAAGGTGAAAATTAATCAAACACTTGGATTTGGGATTGGGAGATCGTCGTTCCTTCGTTGTGAGCTCTTGGGGTTTGATCTCTCTACACTCATATTCTGCATTATAATCTTTTGAGTGTATTTGATCGCTTTGTCACTGTAATTCTTGTGGGAGCCCTCAACGTGTGAGGTTGCCCCACAAACTCGGTGATTACCCGTGCTAGTGGAATCAAGTCGGTATTGTGTGGTGACTTGAAGAGGGAAAGGGTTAGAGACCCGGCTCTGTGTGAGCCTCCTCAACGAGGACGTAGATCTCTTGGTGAGATCGAACCTCGGTAAAATTTGTGTCTCGCATGCCTCCTTGTTTTTTTGTTAATTATAACATCTAGTTGCTAAACTTCATAATTTGAGTTGCTAAGTCTCATTAACGGGCATAATCACACCTCACATTGTAAAATCAAAATAGAATAATTGTTGTTCTTATTTCCACTGCTAAACAAGTTAATTCTTCTGCACAACACTTATACAATCTACACACGTCAGGCACACCGGACTAGTCCGCTCACGCAACCGGACTAGTCCGGTCAATCAAGTTTTTGACGACTACTTTAAGTGTGCAGGAAACTCTATAAGGCCTATTCACCCCCCCTCTAGACCACATTCAATTAGTATCAGAGCCAAGTTCTCCATCAACGAGACTCACATCTCGGAGAGATCAATGGCCTCTGAGAAGAAAAACGATATCCCGAAGACGAACAACAACGATGAGGAGCAAGAAGCCAAAGCCTTCGATGTGCTGAAAGAAAGTCCATATGACGATGATGAAGTGAGACAGCTAAAGGCATTACTGAGAAATAAATTAATGGCACAAAAGGGAAAAGAGGAAGAAAAGACGATGGGGAGTGGTCATCACGACTACTCCCGATATCCTTACAACTACAACCGTCTCAATTCAAATAATCATTATCTCTCCATTCCTATGGGAAGGCCCCCGCAGTTTGACAGAAGTGACTATACCATGTGGAAGTACAACATGAAAATGCAACTAATATCCTTGAATCCCAGCCTTTGGCATATTGTCTGCACAGGAATAGATATCCCAGACACGGATGAAGAACTCACTCCTGAACAAGAACAAGAGATTCATAGAAATGCACAAGCCGTTGCAGTAATCACATCGTCACTGAGCAGAGAAGAATTTACCAAGATCGATGGACTAGAGAGTGCAAAATAAATCTGGGATACACTCAAAACAGCTCATGAAGGAAATAGGTCTGTACGTGAAGCCAAAATTGAGATGCTTGAAGGAGAGTTGGGGAGATTTGCTATTGAAGAAGGCGAATCACCTCAAGACATGTACAATCGGATGAAGGCACTCATTAACAAAATCCGTGCCTATGGAAGTAAGAAATGGACTGATCACGAGGTGGTCAAAAGGATGATAAGAGCCTTCATGCCAAGAAACGTCACACTTTGCTCAATGATTAGAGAAAGCCCCGGGTTTCACAAAATGACTCCCGATGAGTTACTGGGGAAGATCATAAATCATGAAATGATGGAGAAGGAGGCTCAATACGTCAAAGACTTAGCCGAGCTCACCTCTTCTAAAAAGAAAGAAGTTGCTCTCAAAGCAACGTGCAGACCCAAACTCAAAGAAACCCGTGAAGACCAAGATGACGGAGATACAAGCGACGTGAGTACCGACCTAGATGATGAGGAAATGGTACTCTTTATCAAAAAGTTCAAGCGCATGATGAGGAGAAGACATGACAACAACTCAAATGAAGGGAAAAGCAAGGATAAAGGAAAATCCAAGGCTCGACGTACTTGCTATAATTGTGGAGAGTACGGTCACTTCATGGCGGACTGTACTTATGAGGAAAACAAGAAGAAGAAGGAAACAAAAGCACATGAGAAGAAAAATTTTAGAAAAAGGGGACAAGCTCATCAGGCTCACATTGGCAAGGAGTGGGACTCAAACGATGAGTCCTCCTCCGATGAAGAAGAGGAGATGGCCACCATTGCCATTAAGAAACCCACCATGAGAGCTACACTCTTCCCAAACATGGGAGGACGGGATATGAACAACCATACTTGCCTTATGGCTAAAGAAGGCAAGAAAAAGGTTCGACTTACTTCTCCTGTGTTAAATACCTCTATTGATGACTTTGATAGCTCTAGTGATAATGAAAAATGTTTAGAGGATTAAGTAAAACTGCTTTAAAGAAAATGGAAATGTTGTCGAACGAAATCTTTGAAAAGGAGGAACTTGTCAACCGACAAGAAGATATGCTCATCCGTGAAAGGAAGAGATATCAAGAGGTTGAAAAACTTCTTGAGCTTGAAAGAGAGAAGAACAAGTCACTTGAGGTTGAGCTAGCCTTGAGTAAGGAGACTTACTCAAAGCTAGAGGACTCACATATTGCAATCAAGGATGAGCTTGTTAGCTTGTCAAGAGTTAACAAGATCCTAGAAGTGCAAGTTGAGTCGCTAAAGCAAAGTGACTCATCTTCCTCCAAGAGCTCTTCCTCCAAAGATATGAGTTCGACAACAATTGGAACCTACACATGCTCTAGTAAGAAAAATATCATTTCTAATACTTCAACTTCTCATGATGTGCATCCTTCCCAAATCGACATCTTTGATAAGGAGAAGATCAAATATGCACGTAGCGCATATATGATCACTAGACCTCCCAACGTCAAAGATGGTCTTGGGTTTGACAGGAACAAACACATATCCACTCTTAATCATGCAAAGAAAAGAATCACCTTTGTTAAGGATAAATCACATGAATCTAATTTACAAATATTGTTTCGTACATTTGATGCTTCCTATGTTCTTATGAAAAACAAATATGGAAAAGTTATTGCTAAATACACAGGGCCACGCCACAGGAACTCGAAAACTTGTGTGTGGGTGCCCAAGACTCTTGTGACTAACCTGAGAGGACCCAAGCAAGCTTGGGTACCTAAAACCAAGGAATAATTCTGTTTTGCAGGCTTACTCCTCCGGTGGATCTAAGTGGGTGCTAGATAGCGGATGCACAAACCACATGACCGGAGAGAGAGATATGTTTGTGGAGTACGAGTACAACGAGGATCCAAGTGAAGGCATATACTTTGGAGACAACAGCCAAGGAAAGATCCTTGGTAGCGGTAACATTGAAATATCTCCTCAACACACTTTATCTAATGTTTTACATGTAGACTCCCTAGATTATAACCTTTTGTCAATATCTCAACTATGCGACAAAGATTATAACTGTTTATTCACTAATGAGGGTGTGACCGTTTTTAGAAGAAGCTATGGCTCGATTGCATTCAAGGGAATGTTGAAGGGAAAGCTTTATCTTGTTGATTTCAACAAAGATAAAGCCGAACTCAACACTTGCTTGGTTGCTAAAACCAACATGGGATGGCTGTGGCATAGACGCCTAGCCCATGTTGGGATGAGAAATCTGCAGAAACTTCTAAAAGGTGGTCACATCCGAGGTCTAAAGTATGTGGTTTTTGAGAAAGACAGGCCGTGCAGCGCTTGCCAGGCGGGAAAACAAGTCGGAGCACCACACCCCGCCAAGAACATAATGACCACGACAAGATCACTGGAACTTCTTCATATGGATCTATTTGGTCCAATTGCTTACATAAGTATCGCCGGTAATAAATACGGTTTAGTAATTGTTGATGATTTTTCAAGATTTACCTGGGTATTTTTCTTGTATGATAAATCAGAAGCTCAGGGAATCCTCAAGAAGTTCCTGAAAAGAGCCCAGAACGAATTCTCATTAACCGTGAAAAACATCAGAAGTGACAACGGGACAGAATTCAAGAATACACAAGTTGAAGAGTATCTCGATGAAGAAGGGATAAAGCATGAGTTCTCGGCACCCTACTCTCCTCAACAAAACGGGGTGGCCGAAAGGAAGAACAGAACATTGATTGAAATGGCGAGAACAATGTTGGATGAATACAAGACATCAGATCGATTTTGGGCAGAAGCGGTGAACACTGCTTGTCATGCCACAAATCGGCTGTACCTTCACCGATTACTGAAGAAAACTCCGTATGAGCTCCCTACCGGTAAAAAGCCTAATGTTTCTTATTTCAAAGTTTTTGGTTGTAAATGTTTTATTCTAAACAAGAAACCGAGGGCTTCGAAGTTTGCTTCGAAGTCTGATGAAGGGTTCTTGCTCGGCTATGAATCGAATGCCTACGCCTATCGTGTCTTCAACAAGGTGTCCGGTCTTGTTGAAGTAGCACGTGACGTAGTGTTCGATGAAACTAATGGCTTACAAGTGGAGCAAGTCGATAAGTGTATGCTAGATAAAGAGGAATCTCCATGTGAAGCGCTGAAGAAAATGGCACTTGGTGATATTCTACCACAAGAGCAAACGCAAGACTCAAATGCACATGGTGAACCTCAACGAGGAAGCAATGATCAAGGGGGAGCTTTCACACAAGATCAAGTGGAGGAAGATCAAGAAGATCAAGATAATCATGGAAGCAATGATCTAGGGGGAGACAATGAACATGAAGATGATGAAGAACAAGCAGCTACACAAGTTCCTCACCCAAGAGTACATTAGAGTGTACAAAGAGACCATCCTGTCAACAATATTATTGGTGATATTGCTAAGGGAGTAACTACTAGATCTCGCGTTGCAAATTTTTGTGAATACTATTCTTTTGTCTCTTTTCTGGAACCATACAGGGTAGATGAAGCCTTAAGGGATCCAAACTGGGTGATGGCAATGCAAGAAGAATTGAACAACTTCAAAAGAAATGAAGTGTGGGAACTGGTGGAAAGACCAAGGGCGAACATCGTTGGAACTAAATGGGTCTTTCGGAACAAGCAAGATGAACATGGAGTAGTAACAAGAAATAAAGCGAGATTGGTGGCCAAAGGTTACTCTCAGGTCGAAGGTTTGGACTTCGACGAAACTTTCGCTCCCATTGCTAGACTTGAGTCCATTCATATTTTATTGGCATATGCTACTCACCATAATTTCAAGTTGTATCAAATGGACATCAAAAGTGCCTTCCTCAATGGTCCGATAAAGGAGGAAGTTTATGTGGAGCAGCCACCAGGATTCGAAGACCGAGAGTATCCTAACCACGTCTATAAACCGCGTAAGGCTCTCTATGGCCTCAAACAAGCTCCTCGAGCTTGGTACGAGTGCCTTAGAGATTTCCTAACTCAAAATGGATTCAAAATTGGTAAAGCTGACTATACACTCTTCACTAAACATTTTGATGATCATCTATTCGTATGTCAACTTTACGTTGATGATATTATCTTTGGATCCACTAACAAGTCTTTCTGTGAGGAATTTAGCAAAATTATGACAGATAGGTTCGAGATGTCGATGATGGGCGAATTGAAGTTCTTCTTGGGATTCCAAGTGAAGCAACTGAGAGAAGGCACATTTATAAGCCAAACCAAATACACACAGGACATCCTCAAGAAATTCAATATGGACAAAGCCAAGCCCATCAAGACACCCATGGCAATCAACGGACATCTCGATCTCAATGAAGAAGGTCCAAATGTGGACCAAAAGGTATATAGGTCAATGATCGGCTCCTTACTTTACTTATGTGCATCTAGGCCAGATATTATGCTTAGCGTATGCATGTGTGCAAGGTTTCAAGCCGCACCTAAAGAGTGTCACTTAATTGCTGTAAAAAGAATCCTAAGGTATCTTGTGCACACACCAAACTTGGGCCTTTGGTATCCCAAAGGATCCAAGTTTAACTTGATAGGTTATTCCGTTGCCGACTATGCAGGATGCAAAGTCGATAGAAAGAGCACTTCAGGGACCTGTCAATTTCTTGGCAGATCCCTAGTTTCTTGGTCATCTAAAAAGCAAAACTCTATTGCTCTTTCAACAGCAGAAGCAGAGTATGTTGCAGCAAGAAGTTGTTGTGCACAACTACTTTGGATGCGACAGACTCTTAGAGACTACGGCTACAATATAAATCATATCCCGCTTCTATGCGATAATGAAAGCGCGATAAAAATTGCACACAACCCAGTAGAGCACTCAAGAACTAAGCACATAGATATTCGTCATCACTTTCTTAGAGATCACTCATTAAAAGGTGACATTGAGATTTCACATGTTAGAACTAAAAAACAACTAGCAGATATTTTTACCAAACCATTAGATGAGAAAAGGTTTTGTGAGCTAAGAAATGAACTTAATACTCTTGACTCTCAAAATGTGGCTTGAAACGTTGCATACCTGATTGCAACCTCAAATGTTACATTTTATTGTAAAAAAAACTGCTCCTCATCTCTTTTTCTTCTAAGAAAACTATTTTAATGAAGAAATTTTGCAAAATATGACCAATTTTTGATTGTTGTTTGCCTACTGGTCGTAATTACCAAGATTATTTGCAAAAATTAGTGTCCTTGGATCACCTCTAAACTCTACTATCTGCATCAAGTCTACTGGAACCGGACTTCTCCGGTTGTCGACCGGACTAGTCCGGACAGATGACAATTAGGTTAACTCAGGGGCACCGACTAGTCCTCTACCATGACCGGACTAGTCCGGTCAGTCACATATAGAAGCAGTTGGCTGGACCAAACCCCTCCCTCTCCACTCATAAGCACTTTGTCTCACCCCCTCTCCTAAACCCTAGCTCCCAAAGTGATTTTCGAGTTGAGCCCTCAAACTCGGAGTTTTCTCCGTGAAAAAGCCTCTTCTCGATGAGGGGATTCTACTTTCCGGACTCATCCGGATAGACTCTTGCTCCTTCAACACAAATCTTCAAATCTTGGTAAATCCCCCACCCCCCCCTAAAACCAAAATCTCAACTTTTCTAGTTCTAGCTAGTTTCCTTTGATTTCAAAAGGATATACATTACCTAAATAGATGTATTCCTACCACTTTCCTGCCCTTGTGTCCTTAGATAGGATATTTGATTCAAATGAAACATTAGGGTTCTTATGCTAGGCCGGACTAGTCCGGCGCTCAGATGCGGACAAGTCCGGTCCACCGGACAAGTCCGCACTCTGAAACCGGACAAGTCCGGTCTCTGACAGTTGAATCCCTACATTCCCATTTGAAGTCGATAATGCGTCCATTTGCATCTAATCCTTGAACTCCTTATCAGGCATCATGTCTTCAGGCTCAGATGACGGCTCTTTTCACCTTGACGAAGAAGTTCAACGTGAAAGAGTGAGGAGAGCTAAGGAGGGAGTGATGAAGAAAAGACATGATGTCAATGTCCACTCTTCACCTTCCGACGAAAATTTGCCTAAGAAGAGGAAAGTAATTATGAAGAAGCCTCAAGGGAAGGCTATGGACGAGAGCTCCTCAGGACCTAAGAGGACTCTCAATAAAGGAAAAGGGCTTGCTAGTGGCCCCATTGGGCCTCTGAAAAAGAAAAATCCCGTTCATCGCAACAGGCAACCTTCAGATAATGATTACACTAGAAAAGGGGGTGAACTAGCTGACAAATTCAGAAAAACAGAAGTGTATAATCAGCCCAGAGAGTCAGCTGACACTAGATTTTGGAGTAATTTTCATGCTGACTACTATGAACATGTGTATCGGAAGATGAAGCATCCCGTTGTCGAAAGTCAGTGGGTTGATATTGATTATCTTCAGTCCAAGAGATGCCAAGCTTATCAGGAGGTTGTGGCAGCCCTCGAGCTTCATGGGCTAAAAGAACTATTCTCTTTCCAGTGTGACTGGAATGATGAAGTCATCACGCAATTCTACTCCACTCTCTACTTTGCTCGTGATGACAACGACAGGATGATCTGGATGACACATGGGTCTCAGTACAGTGTCACATATGAAGAATTTGCAAGGATCCTTCATCTTGAGCATACTTTGGACAATGAACTTGTGATTCACAACCTGAAACCACTGGAGAAGGATCAGCTGGACTTTCTCTATGATACAAGAATGCCATTCAGGCCTCCAACAACAAAATACATGAAGCCCTTCTTTGTAGTCCTCAATCGGATATTGAGGAAGACTATAGCTCCCAAAGAGGGAGATGCAGGGACTGTTCAGGGCACCCTCAGAACATTAATGAAGGTCATAAGCAAGAAGAGGAAATTCAATGTGTTTGAGTACATCTACAATGACATTGTAAATATCTCTATCAATCCCATCCGGTCTTGCGGCTATGCACCCTACATAATGTTCATGATTGAGAAAGTGACAGGATTGGAGTTCGTAAAGGATGTGGCTCACACTAGACTTAGGCCCCAAAAGCCTACTATATATTCTGCCCCTTCTGCTCCTGCCTCACCTGGAGAAGAAAGAAGATCCAAAAGAGCTCAAGAGGAGCCAAGATCTGAGGCTGCAGCTACCACTCATGCAACCTCCTCTACTCGGGAATCCTCAACTGGCATCTTCAAAATGCTATCTTGTATCTTTGCCTCTTGCCGCAAAATTGAAATTAAGCAACACGAAGAGAGATTGGCCAGGAAGAAGCATCAAAGATATGTAAAAGCCAACATCCAAGCCATCTGTGCCAAACTAGAAATTGAGCCACAAGGGTCACTTGAGGTTTCTGAGGACTCAGCTGAAGACTTCACTGAAATGCCAAATTTCACTGACCAAGAGTTGAGCTCCCTTGGGTTTGGTAGTGGTTCAGCTGCTAATCCTCTACATGGTCAAGATGATGAAGATCAAGGTGGAGAGGAAGATGAAGATGAAGATATGACTGAGAGTGAAAGTGGCAACGGCGATGAGTGACTCCAATCGATTTTTCCCTTTTTGGTGCCTTGATGCCAAAGGGGGAGAGATTATCTAGAATAAGCTATTAAGGACTTGTGATCGAGGACTTGTACTTATTTGTTTTAAAAAAAACTATTGTAATTTGACCATTTACCTCATGTGTGATGCTTACATCTATTATTGTTATCTTTTATCTATGGTTGTCATCTTTTATCCTCGTTCATCATATTTTTGTTGATCACACATTTGTTAGGCACCCCACCATAAAGTGTGTGTATATGAGAGAAGTTTTTCTTGCAAGTTATTCATTATTCTCATATATGCACACGTTATGAAAAATCAATTTTTTCTCTTAATTGTGATATCTCAAATGGTTGTCATCAATCACCAAAAAGGGGGAGATTGAAAGTGCATCTAAGGTATCCCTTGTGGGTTTTGGAGAATTGATGACAAGCATATGAGATCCTAATGAAATGATTGCAGGACAAACAAAGTGAACTAGCTCGTGCACACAAAAAGGTGAAAAATAAAGTGCTGCCCGAAATGGAAGACTTTAGTGGAATTTAGAAGAGCAAATTAGATGTAAATGTATAGGGTGTGTGTGAGAGACACATCCTAAGAGCTCAGGACTTTTCGTAAGGGTAAGGGGCTAATAATCAACTAAAATTCACTGGACACCGGACTAGTCCGTCCATGGACCGGACTAGTCCGGTCAGCTTACTGGAATGCAACCGGACAAGTCCGGTTTCGGACCGGACTAGTCCGCTCATGTCTCTGTTGTCCTCTTTAGAGGACTGCGGACTAGTCCATCCAAGCAACAGGACTAGTCCGCTGAACTTTCTAGAACCCCACTTCATATAGCACCGGACAAGTCCGGTTTTAGACCGGACTAGTCCGGTTAACCCACTGGAAGTAGACCGGACAAGTCCGATCATATACCGGACTAGTCTGGTATTAGGTTTTACAACGACAACCTTTTGGAAACCATATAAATGGGTGATCCACGGCCTCCCAAAAGAGAGACACGACTCATACTGCTTGAAACAAAAACCCTAGCGCCACCACCTGTCCCAAGAGCCCAAAAACACATCCTCCCACACATCTAAGGAGCAAAAAGGTGAAAATCAATCAAACACTTGGATTTGGGATTGGGAGATCGTCGTTCCTTCGTTGTGAGCTCTTGGGGTTTGATCTCTCTACACTCATATTCTGCATTGTAATCTTTTGAGTGTATTTGATTGCTTTCTCATTGTAATTCATGTGGGAGCCCTCAACGTGTGAGGTTGCCCCACAAACTCGGTGATTACCCGTGCTAGTGGAATCAAGTCGGCCTTGTGTGGTGACTTGAAGAGGGAAAGGGTTAGAGACCCGGCTCTGTGTGAGCCTCCTCAACGAGAACGTAGATCTCTTGGTGAGATCGAACCTCGGTAAAATTTGTGTCTCGCATGCCTCCTTGTTTTTTTTGTTGATTATAACATCTAGTTGCTAAACTTCATAATTTGAGTTGCTAAGTCTCATTCATGGGCATAATCACACCTCACATTGTAAAATCAAAATAGAATAATTGTTGTTCTTATTTCCGCTACTAAACAAGTTAATTCTTCTGCACAACACTTATACAATCTACACACTTCAGGCACACCGGACTAGTCCGCTCACGCAACCGGACTAGTCCGGTCAATCAAGTTTTTGACGACTACTTTAAGTGTGCAGGAAACTCTATAAGGACTATTCACCCCCCTCTAGGCCACATTCACTGATGAACATGCATCCACTAAACGGAACGTGCGCATGGCTAAGAGATACGCGCTGGTAGATGGGGATCTCTACAGGCGTGGCACCAACCACGTCCTATTGCGGTGCATAACCCAGGAAGAAGACTGCGACTTGCTCGCTGAGATCCATGGAGGCGAGTGCGGGAACCACGCTTCCTCTCGCATGCTCGTCGGTAAAGCCTTCCGGCATGGCTTATACTGGCCGACAGCACTCCAAGATACCGTCAAGCTGGTCAAGAGATGTAAGGCGTGCCAGTTTCATGCCAAGCATATCCAAACACCGACTCAGACGCTGCAGATGATTCCGCTCTCGTGGCCATTCGCGGTATGGGGGTTGGATATCCTGGGGCCATTCACCAAAGCCGTGGGGGGATTCTGGTACCTCTACATCGCCATAGACAAGTTCACCAAGTGGCCGGAAGCTATACCCGTCATCACCATCAACAAGCAATCCGCAGTCAAGTTCATCAAGTCGATCGTCTGTAGGTTCGGGGTCCCGAACAGAATCATCATCGACAACGGGACCCAGTTCACCAGTGCAGCGTTCCAAGACTACTGTGAAGACCTTGGCATCCAGGTGTCCTATGCCTCCGTTGCTCATCCAAAGAGCAACGGGCAGGTCGAGAGGGCTAACGCTGAGATCCTTCGGGACCTCAAGACCTGCACCGATGCCAGCTTGAAGAAACATGGTGCCAAGTGGGTGGACGAGCTTCCGAGCGCACTGTGGGCTAGCCGGACATCCTAGAGCCGGGCCACCGGGGAGACACCCTTCTTCATGGTCTACGGGGCCGAAGCCGTGCTTCCCCCAAAAGTCACCATGGGGTCCCCCCGTGTCCGGGCTTACGACGAAGCCACGCAGGACCAGCTCCGGCGTGAGGACATCGACCTCGTCGACGAGGCTTGACTGCAATCTACGCTCCGCAATGCACGGTACCGGCAGGCGCTTTGGCACTACCACCAGAGGTCCGTGCGTGTCTGGGAGCTCAAAGAAGGCGACCTGGTGCTGCGGCATATACTTTCTTGCGAAGGGACCAACAAACTTTCCCCCAGCTGGGAAGGTCCCTTCCGAGTCACGAAAGTTTGCCGCCCCGGGTGCATGCGCCTTTCCACCGAGGACGGGGACCCGCTCCCAAACCCTTGGAACATAGAACATCTCCGTAAGTTCTATCCCTAGAGAAGTAGTAGGACAGTTCTTTTTCTTTCTATAACAGATCCCATAGAGCCCAGGAACAGCACTCGGAGCAGCTAAACCCCACGGGGCGGTCCAGGACTACGTCCAGCTTGGCCTGGTTCCGTACCCTAAGCGCGTAGGCTCTTACCCCTCCTCATAATGGGGTGGGTCGTTGCATCCATGTATATCCTGCCTTCCTCCTATGGATGTTTATATATAAAGAATCCTGTCCTACCACGCTCTTACTTATGTGTTCATTTAAATTATGCATTAATTTTTATGATCACACCCACTCTGTATGCTCATCGTACACTAAGCTCTCCTTTCCCACTCTCATCCATAGTCGGCATTTGCTACCCTCACTGAAGGCGGTCGTGCTTGATGTAACTGCCGATGGCCAGGGGGCCTCTCGGACCTCCCCTAGTCAGGTGCTGCGACGCCAGTTGGTCATCTCCAGGAAAAACCTATGCTGGGCATTGGGGGTCCAGGGTGCGTAGCCTGCTTTGCGTGGTTCCGTACCCAAAGCGTGCGCACTCTGCCCTTCAGAGGTCCGGGGTGTACAGCCTGCTTTGCCTGGTCCCGTACCCAAAGCGTGTGCACTCTGCCTCCCCGGCGTTACGGTCCAGTACTAGGGGCCAGACGGTCATACCCTGACCTCGGAGGGAGCCGGACCACCGGTGCCGGGCGCACTGAATTGCCCAAGCCCCGTATACCGGTCTAGGACCGTAAGCTAAATAAGACTAAGAGACACGGAAGGGAGAGCCCCCGAGGAGAATTACGGTTCACCTACTTGTGTGCAGGACCTCTTGAGAGGCCCCCTGAACCTCCGGAGCCAGGGTCTCAGCACCGCTGTGCTCCGGGCGGACAGGGGAGCCCTGGCCTTAGCTCCCCCTCAGGAATGTGGTAGGTGCGCCCAAACAATTGGCCACACCTACTAGGGGCACTACGGGGACCGTGCAAGGGAAGACCAAAACTCCTGACTCCAACCAAGGACCAGAAGACCCGGGCCTTGCCCCCTCCGCAGGGGCGAGCTCCGAAGGCTCCACGTGTCCAGCGGGGCCGGAGCTCCCCTATCCTCAGAGGACAGCTCCGGGCCCGCCACGTGGACAGCGGAGCCGGACCTCGCCCCCTCCGTAGGGGCGAGTTCCGAAGGCTCCACGTGTCCAGCAGGGACGGACCTCCCTCTCCTCAGAGGAGAGCTCCGGGCCCGCCACATGGCCAGCAGAGCCGGACCTCCCCCCTCCGCGGGGAGGAGTTCCGAAGACCCCTTAGGCCCTTATGACAACAAGGACTTGAGGAAGGTGTCTGTGCAAAGCTTCGAGATCGGTGGAGACCTCCCGTAGCCCTTGCGGAGCTAAGGACTCGGGCAGGACAAGCCAAGAAAAGAAGCAAACAGCAGACACAGAAAAAAGCAAGTCCATTCATCAAAGCTCCATGAGCTGGACTACAGGCACAGAAAAAACACAAAATATACAAAGCCCTTCGGCTACAAGGGCGAGCGCCTAGGAGTCCCCGGCCTCCCGCTGGAACCTAGACGCAACAAGAGCGGCGACATCCCCGACTCCGGCCCTGGCGGCTTCCTCCTGCTCGGCGACGGGGCCCTGCACCACCGGCTCCAGAGAGATGGAAGAATCCGAGCTCCGTAAGCATGCCAGCACGTGCGTGGTGATCTCCTTCGCCAAGTTCCTCCCCTCAGCTTTGAGCTCGTCAGCGACCATAGCCTCGAGCCTCCCCAGCTTAGCGCCGATGGACTCGAGCGTCAGGATCACGTCAACCACCTCTTGAGTCAGGGCCCCCATCCTCACGTGGCTGAAGCCGAGGGGCACCTGAGCAGACTCCACCTGGCCGACAAAGTCCCAGACTGCTCGGGCCTCGACGGTCCGCGAAGCATGAAGCCCCTCCAGCTCTTCGCGAGCCGCCAGCAGGGCACCGGGTCCTTCCTCGGAGAACTTCTTCTCCTTGGCCAAGAGGGAGTTCTCCCGGGGCTGGAGGTCCCGGGTAAGCCGCTCCAACTCCGACGCCCGGAAGTCAGCAGCCACCTCCCAGTCCAGCACCGCCTGGCGCTCCCGGGAGGCCTGCTCCTCCCTCTCGACCAGAGCTGCCTTCCAAAGCTCCAGCTCTTCGGCCCGGGCCTTTAGGTCGCCCTCACTGGCCTCCAGCTTCTCGGCGACCTTCTCCTCCTTCCTCACCACGGCGTGCTCCCGATCCGCGACGGTGCACTTGCGGCGCGCCAACTGTAGCCGCAACTCCTCGTTGGCGTCGGAGCGGGCCCGGACACTGGCATAGGCCTCATGGGTCTCCTGCAGAAGCCGCCGGGTCTCAGAGTCCAAGCGATCAACGGCCCTCCTCTGGACATCGAGGATCGCCTCTTCGGCGTCGAGCCTCGCCCGCTTCGCGTCGAGCTCCTCCTCGATCTCTCGGGTCCGCAACTTCAGCAGATGCCCCCAGCAGCGCAGGCGGTCCCTCTCATCCGCCAAGGCCTCCCGCTCACGCTCGAGCGTGGCCTGGACCTGCTGGACACTAGCCTGGGCAAGGTCCAGGGCGTCCGTCAGCGACAGCGGGGCAACAGAGGCCGAGGCTGCGCGGCAGACCTCCTCCATGACGTTGCTGTCCGACGGAGGAGACGCCGGCATCGCAGCCTCCACGGTGACCGTGACGATGTGCCGATCTGAATAAGAAGACGCTGGAGCAGGACCACTCCCGACGTGCCCCTGCTCGCCGTCCGTCGGAGGACCTACACCAGCTCCTCCCGCCTCATCGCCAGAAGTATGGTCGCCGCCAGCCTGCTCCGCAAAGTCCTTGGCAGCCGCCAGCTCCCGAGCTGGCAAAGGAGGACGAGCAGGCGCCACCGCCGCCGCAGGAACCGATTCTGCCGGCACAGAAGGAGGAGGCGCCTGCACCGACTCGGGGGCCGGTGAAGCCGCTGCAGCCTCCGGACGCTGCGGCGCAGGACCTCTGCTAGCCGAAGGTGGCCGGGGAACAGACGCGTTCCCGGCAGCCGATGAGTCCCTGCAGGCACGGCGACCCCTCAAGACAAGAGGAAAAGAAGTACACAAGTACTGAGTTCCAAACTTACCGAGGAACTCGAAAACTCCAGCGGGCGTGGAGCCCTGGCTTCCGAGCCGGGGCAGGACCGCCGGAGCCTGTCGTCGCCGCCGGGGCCTGCGTTGAAGGCACCCAGACTGGCGGAGCAGGGGGTGCTCCCGGAGGCCCCCGGGAGACGGAGCAGCAGGGCTCCCGCTGGCAGTATTCCTGGCTCCGCCCGCCGATCCAGCCCCTGAAGCCCTGGGCGCCTGCATCCTCGGATGAATCCCAGCGCTGCTCCCTCCGGCGCCGCCGCCTGCCAAGCCTGCAGCCGGGACGCTCATCGACCCGGGCGCCTGAGCCCTCGGCTCGCCCCCGGACATCGCAGCACCGGCATCCCTCCTTGGAGCTCCACTACCCGTGGAAGGAGGGTGGGACGCCCGGGGCTCCTCGGACCGCCGCTGTCTGAGTGGAGTCCCGTCGGTGCGGAAGACCCGAGGCCTCTTGGGGTCACCGCCCGATGAACCGATGCCTCCCGAAGAAGGGCGCAAGTGTACTCCGGTCCCCTGGCTGTGAGAAAATGATGCCCTCGGAGGGGACTGGGAGCGCTTCTTCTCCGGCAAGCTGGAGGCCGGCTCCTTGCCCTTCCCCTTGTCTACGGTCCAAGCTCCGTCAACCTTCGGCGCGGGTTTGGCATCGGGCGATGTCTCGTGCTCCGTTCCGGAGCGTCCAACCTCGGGGATCGAGATTCCCCGGAAGACATCTCTGACCTGGCGCACGGCGATCCTGATGTCGTCCAGCGTCGGCAGCTCCCGCAGCAGCTTCGCCCTTCGTAGCGGCTCCATGGAAAGGGGGAGGCAGGAAGATGGAACCATGAGGGAGTTGTCATCAAGGAGGTCGCTGCTTACGCTCACCAACATCCCCCTCAGCAGTTCGTCGGAAGGGGCTGAGTCCAAGCCCGTCTCCAGCCTGGTGCAGTCGTGGATACCGGTGTAGTACCATGCCGGGCGGTTGCGCTGCTGCAGCGGCGCAAGACGCTGTGACAGGAAGCTCTCCAGCACCATCAGGGATGTCAACCCCTGATCCACCAGGAACCGGATCCGCTCCAAGACTGGCGTGTAAGCCAGCTCCATCTCCGGGCTCTCCTCCCAGAAGTGACACCCGGTGGTTGGAGCGTCGGTCGGTAACTAGAGGCGATCGTGTTCATCGGTCTTCATGATCACCCAGTTGTCCCTCCAGCCTTCCCACCTCGCTGCGCTGAAGGGCAGAAGGTACCCAGAGACCTTCAGATCCTTGCAGCGGTGCTGGAAGTAGTATGCACCCAGTTGATTCTTCGAGCCGTGCCCAGTCGTCTGCAGCACGAAGAAGTGACGGAAGAGCGTCACTGATGCATGCACTCCCACGAACATTTCACAGAAGTGGACGAAGACGGCGGCCATTACGAAGGAGTTGGGGGAGAGGTGATGAAGCTGGAGGCCGTACATCTCCAACAGCGTCACGAAGAACGAAGAGATTGGCGGGACGAACCCCGCCAAGGCGTAGGCAGTGAAGAACACGATCTCCCCTGCCTCCAGACACAGGGGGAGAGATCCCCGCCGAAGACAACGCCGCTGCTCCTCCGAGTGCCACCCCAGCAGCTTGCGCACCGGCCAAAGGTCTCTCGTCCGGGCAATGCGCAGCGGAGGCAAGTTGGAAGCCATCAGAGGCGAAGATGCAAGAACTCATAAGGTGGAAGAGGCTTGAGCACATGGAGGAATCCGGAAAGCTCGGGTGCAAGGAAGTGTGCAATGGGAAGCCTGCGATGCAGATGAGATCCCCTTTTAAAACATCCCAGAAGCGATTTGAAACACTTCGTATGCGCCATTCGGGGCATATGCCCCGGGTCCAAGCCCCAGTGACCATGACAAGGGGGCCCAAGCCGTCCTGCAGAAGCGGTGGACCGAGCGGTCAGCCTCCCAGGCGGAGAATCCGGAGGTTCCGCATAAGGCGCTGCGACGTGCAGTAGTGGCAGCCTTGGGAACCGCCGCAGTAAAAGCAGCCATCAAGCAGGGCTCACGCCCCCACGACCCCACGACTGTTCGTGTTCCGGCAATAGTCGAAGGGAGTCTCCGAGAAGGTGCGCGGGGTAGAAAAGGTGAAGGCCCTGCCTCGGGCTCCTTACCTCCCCCGAGATGGGCCCGTGGGCCACTATCGGTACCCTCAATACCGGGTACCCCCGCGCACAGGCCAAAACCATCTCAGGACTTCGCCCCCTCCACAGGGGCAAACTCCGAGGGAAGCAGAGCCGGATCTCCCCCTCCGTGGGAAGAGCTCTGAAGGCTCCACGTGTCCAGCGGGGCCGGACCTCCCTCTCCTTAGAGGAGAGCTCCGGGCCCGCCACGTGGTCAGCAGAGCCAGACCTCCCCCTTCCGCGAGGAGAGCAAAGAAGGCTCCATGTGTCCAGCGGGGCCGGACCTCCCTCCCCTCGGAGGAGAGCTCTGGGCCCACCACGTGGCAGCGAAGCAGCGCTGCCTACCCAACGCGATAGGCAGCAGGAGTAAAGCCGCACCATGCCCTGTCCGTACAAGGTATTCAAGGCCCGCGCCTTCCCAAGATGCGGAGATGCGGCGCACGTCTGCCAGGCGCCACTGTTGTGGCGGATCGGAATCCGCTCATCCAGGATCGCAGAGGGTGGTGCCGCGCGATGCGACACCCGACAGCACACGTCATAAGAACACATTATATTACATGGGAAAACAAACTGAATGTACAAAATAGTACACTTCTCAGTTACAAACTAGGGTCTTTTATTACACAGCGGAAGTTTCTTTTATACAACTCACGCCAGCCTATCTAGCAAAAGTGGTTGCCCAGCCCTAGGGCAACCCACACTAGCTGCACTCCTCAGCTCAGCGCGGCGTGTACGGCTCCCACTCAGCCGTGGTCCCCGACGGAGGGTAACCTTCGCCGGTGGACTCGTACTCTGAGTCTGTGGGTGGCTCCTCACCTGTAAAACACTTAAGCAGCAACCATGAGCACGAAGGCCCAGCAAGGCTTAACCGACTCACCTAAGCATGAAACTCTACATGAGGTATACCAAGACATAGGATAGCAATGTTGCAGCAAACGGACACGCCTACACGTTCATCCTTAGTTCATCTTTTAGCAACAAGTTAACGGTTCATAAAGCTGAAATTTAGTGAGCAATATTTGGTGGCACACATGTGACAATACAATTATATCATAACAGCAATATTGAATCATAACATTTCATTCATTAATCTACGTTACGATGCAGTGAACAAGCGGTACTCGTCACCGCGGGGGACGGCGATCGACTCGATATACACCTGCAGGGAAAACCCAAAGAGCACGTCGCGTACGCCCACCCGTGGAGCTGCACAGCACGCTCGCTCGACGTCGTACGTGACAACCTTTTACCCAACAGCCCAAACGTCGAACCGGTCGCACCGAAACGAGCAGGAGGTTCCCCACACGGAGCATCTCTCTATGCCCGTTGGCAGATTTCCACCTTGCTGCCGTCAACCTACACCTATAAATCGGTGTGCTATGCCTCGACGCCTGGAGGTTTAGGCTACATCGGTTTATCGGGGCCCATATATCCGATATGCCTTCGGTACATTCAATACTTGTTCAGCAGGGCCGCACACGGGTCGGTCCTCAATCAACACGGACAGGGCTGCGCACACAAGACTTCCTCTTGCTGCGCCCTAGCCCCTGCCTAGTCTCATTTTCATTACTAAAGTGATCTCACATCACTCAACCGAACCCGTGTGTCCCAATGCCTATCTCGCGAGTAGATTCCAACTACTCGACTTGTACCGAAGTCCTATGACTCATTAAGCATAGCCTGTCTACTCGAGGTCCTTGACACTACCCTCACTCTTTTAGGAACCTTTGGTTATGCAAGTGGGGTTTCATTCATCCTATACCTAATGCACATACATACTTCACATGACTCATGTAAACAAAGGAAAACTTATAAAAGGGTTAATGCAAACCGGGGCTTGCCTTGTTGCTGCTGGTCAGAGGTTAGTTCCTCTTCCGGAAGGAGGAAGTCCAGCACTTCCGGAATCTCTTCTTCAATGGCTACACGTTTAATACAATACTATATTTTAATTTGAATGCAATGTGTGAACTGGAATACATCATTGCTAATAACTCTAGCTAGCCCTTCTCTTTGGTTCTGAAATTTTTATGGTGGACTGGTAGGGTCCTAACCAGAGTTGTGACCAAGTTTTATTTGAAACAAAGTTCATTTGAACCTTGTACAAAATAGAAACCCATTTGGTCAATATTTGAGCCTCTGGATGATTCCAGGGGTTTTCATGGCTCCAACCATTACTTTCTGGAAACTAGACTTTACGATGGTTCTAATGGAGTTGGTTTCATGTCATTTGAAGAATTCTACAGAAAATTATGCCCTAATTAAGATTTGAGAAAATCTGAAAAATGTTTATGTACATTTTTCTATTTTCTCAGGGCAGTTCTCTTAATCACCCCATTAGGGTAACTAATGAACTTGGATGAGTCTGAAAATTTTACTGGGATTCCGGGATTGTCTAATGAACCTCTCAGCCGAATTTCAGAATTTTTCATAAAGTAGTTCTCCAGATAAAATTCCCAACAGTTTAAACTTTAGGGATTTAATTCTGGAAAACTATTCACTTTCATGAGCTGAATTTGGTATTGCTGGAAAGTACTCAGAATTCTGAGTTCAGCAAAATTTGGTTCATCGAATTTGGAGTTTCTTAGCCAGAGTTCTATGCATTTGAAGTTTGCACTAAAACTGGAAATTCCAAAAATGTTTAAATCCTGCGGGTGGGTCCACCGCCCACGTGTCGACCGCTGGAGCCGCGCCACACGGGGCCACAGACTCCTTCCCGCGCGGCTGCACTGGATCCCAGACCACAGAGAATCCCACCCATTTATCTTCAGCCGCTGACGCGTGGGGCCTACCCCTTCGTCTTCCTCCGGCCACCCGCGCGACCCCGCCGCCAAGCTCGCCGGAGCTCTCGCCGGAGAGGGGTTCCGGTCCTCAGAGCTTGCTGAATCTCGCCGCCAGTGCCTATCTCGGCCTGAGGAACACGGTGGTGCCCTCCCCAGAACTTGACAACCACCGGAACAGTGCCCCCGACGGCAACAGCGGCCGGGAGCTCACCTGCGACGTCCAACTCGGCATCCCATGCACCTTTTTCGATGTGGTTTGCTCGGGGAGCTCCGCTGACACCTGCTGGTCACGGACATGGACACCGATCCCCGTGAAAACGGCGGTAACTACGACCTCATTGGCGACCTAGGCTGGATATCGGCTGTGCTTCAGAAAACTTCAAAGAACCGTAAACCTAGCCCACGGTTCTTACTGGTTTTCGATCCTAGGTGGTCGTGGCAGTGTATAGAGCGTGTGCGTGACTCGGTTTGCCCGGTGATGAACTAACCCCCACAAATTTTGAGATTTTGTGGGAGCTCGGTCTCAAGACCCCCAAAGCTTTCCCGGCGAAATACTCCCTCGACAGCCCATGAAATGAAGAGCGGTAGGGACTAGAAGAATCAGCACCTTAAGGCGGTCCTTTCTTGTGTTGCTCATCGGGCACGAGCGCGCCTGGGCTGGCCTGACGCCGGCGACCAGAGAGGGCGGCGTTTCTGTGCTTGCGCGGAGTCGAGAAAGAAGCTCGGTAGGGGGGGGGGGGGGTTCTCGTTTGGAAAGCAGGAGGAAGGCGGCGTGGGCTGTGCGCTGGCCTTTGAGCCGCGGTTTGACACCGTGAGGTGGCCGATTGCTGTCTCGGTGGCTCGCCGCCGTTCCCTTGCTTGCGCGCGAAGTCGAGGTCGGCTGCAGCAACCGACTGCCCCTCGTGTGTGCCACTGACCAGTGGGCCTCCCCTTCATTCCTTTTTCTCTAATAATTCTTTTCTGTTTTTGCTAATTATCCCACCAGCTACTCACAATTTAATGTGAGACTTAGTCACCAAGTCTTGGTTTAAATTTGAATTCTCAAATTTGAACTGTGTTTGACTAAATTTGCTGCATGTTTAAACTGAAATTCAAATTCAGTTTTGAATTCTTGCAAATTTAGCTCTTGACAAGATGAACTCCAATGGACATGAAAATTGGTGGGCTTACTCAGAAAAATGTGCTGAGTTTGAATATGAAGCTAACTTTTGAATTTGGGTGATGAAAGTTGCTGCAATTTGAATTTACATTCAAATTGGCCTCTTTTTCAAATAACCCAAAAAGTGCCTCAAAAAGTGTTGGATTTCTATGAAACTTGGACTGAACCTTCCCAAGACTTTTTAAGTTCTAGGGGTGAGCTCAACCTTTCATATTCATGTGTAGAAACCCTACTTTGTGAAAGTGAAGGCTTTCCCCCTCTAATCACTCTTTTGATTGAGGTTACTTGCTCTTCACAACATTTCCTAAGGTGTCCACAATAAAAACTGTGGTGTTGTGAGGTGAAGAAAAGTTTTTGCAAGTCCCTTTTCTTGGGCTTTTACATCCCTCCCCCCTTAAAAGAATCTCGTCCCGAGATTATAAAAGAAGAGATAGCGATGTAATAGGGACTTACCCGTGTTGAGAAGCCATGAACTCCGGGTACTTTGAGCGAAGGAACTCCTCGCTCTCCCACGTCGCTTCTTCGGCGGTGTGGTTGCTCCAGAGTATTTTGTAGAACCACAACGTTCTGCTACGCGTGGTTCGGGCCTTCTCATCAAGAATTCCCACCGGATACTCCTCATATGTTAAATCCGGTTTCAGCTCGCCGATGTCTTCGGTAGGAACAGCAGATGTATGCTTCAAGCATTTTCGCAGTTGTGAAACATGGAAAACATCATGGACACCAGCCAGAGATGTCGGTAGTTCCAATCGATACGCCGCTGGTCCACACTTCTCGGTGATAGCGTAGGGTCCAATGAAACGGGGAGCGAGCTTCCCCTTCACACCAAACCGGTGCACGCCCTTCATCGGAGACACGCGGAGGTACACGTGTTCCCCAACGTCCAAGTGCAACGGTCTACGCCTCTTATCAGCGTAGCTCTTCTGCCGAGATTGAGCGGCCTTCAAGTTAGCTTGAATCGCCCGAACGCGCTCTTCGGCGTCGTTCACCACATCAACCCCGAATGTGACCCTTTCACCGGACTCGCACCAATTTAATGGGGTGCGGCATTTGCGACCGTAGAGAGCTTCGTAGGGTGCCATCTTGATACTCGCCTGATAGCCGTTGTTGTACGAGAATTCCACCAATGGTAGGTGATCATCCCAGTTCCTACCATGGTGGATGGCACATGCTTTCAACATGTCTTCCAGAACTTGATTCACCCTCTCTGTCTGGCCATCTGTTTGAGGGTGATAAGCGGAGCTCCTGATCAACTTAGTACCCAATGCAGCGTGTAGCTGCTCCCAAAAGCGAGATACAAATAATGCCCCTCGATCTGAGATAATGGTCTTGGGTATCTCGTATAGGCATAGAATCTTCGCTATGTATAGCTCCGCATATTTGCCGGCATTGTAACGTGTATTCACCGGAATGAAGTGAGCCGTCTTGGTTAACCGATCAACGATTACCCATATGGAATCATGCTTGTTGGATGTTAGGGGTAATCCTACAATGAAATCCATGCTCACATCTTCCCATTTCCATGCCGGGATCTTCAGGGGTTGCAACAGCCCTGATTTCTTCATGTGATCAGCCTTCACTCGTCGGCACGTATCATACTCGGATACGTACTTCGCTACCTCCCGCTTCATCCGTGTCCACCAAAATTTCTTTTTCAAATCTTGGTACATTTTGTTGCTGCCCGGATGAATGGAGTATTTAGACAAGTGGGCTTCGTCGAGGATTTTCTTCCTCAGTTCCATGTCCCGGGGTACGACTATGCGGTCGTTGAACCATAGCGTCCCCTCATCATCCTTCCAGAAACATTTAATCTCTCCATTGTCTATCCGTCTCCGGAGATGTGCCATGCCTCTATCCGTCTTCTGAGCTGCAATGATGTCCTCCCTAATAGTAGGGATGAGGGCAAGGTTGTACAGCGATCCATAAGGAACCAAGTATAAACTCGGCTCTTCCTCCTCCACCGGTGTAATAGTGAGGTGATGGACATGTGATTTCTGTAACATCCCAAAATTTTGATTCAAAACCCTAAATCATGTTAAGAGGGGAATTTAAAAATTTTTGGACGTGTTGCATGTTTTGCAAAAATTCAAATTCAAACTAGAATTCAAATTTAACTCAAATCAGAAAAGAAATAGAAAAAGAAAAAAGAGAAAACAGAAAAAAACAGGCCAGTGGGCCGAAACCCACCAGCCGGCCCAGCCAGCGCCCGCGCCAGCCCGCAGCCGAGCGCGCTGCTTCCTCACGCTGACAGGCGGGACCCACCCGATCTTCGTCTACCTCGCGACAGCGCCGGACTCGCTCGCACCCGAATCAAAACCGATCGGGATTTCGGCGTATCCCCGCTGAATTCTGTTCGTAGGCGACACGGACATGATCTGAACCACCCCGCCGCCCTCCCCCGTCTATAAAAACCCCGGCCTCGTTCTGTTTTTCCCCCACGATCGCCGATTTTTACTCCGGTGAGAACCGAGACTTCTCCAGCGAATTCTGGCCGATCTAAGCTCGGAAATTCCGATCTAACTCGCTGGTCTTGATCCACCGCCTCCGGGGAACCTTGCAGGTGCAGAAAACTCGGTGATTTGCGGTGTAAACGCAGCGCCGACGAGCTTCGCCGTGGTTTTGCCTCGGACCTCGTCGCCGATCACCTTCCAGGACCTCCGAGCTCAAGAAAACCCCCGAGGTGAGATCCCCGACCTCCCCTCTACCGATCTATGCCATAAAATCACAGTTCTAGGAAGAATTCCCGAAGATCCGAAAGTTTCCGGCGAGATCACCGCTTCCCGCCGCCGTACGCCACCAGCAGCGCCGCCCGCGCTCGATCAGAGCGACGTGGCCGCTTGTGCGCCGTTTATTTTAAATCTCGCGGTAGGGTTTAAATCCCTGCGTACCGGTTCGATGTTATAATCTCGGCCGTTGGTTTAAAATCGGACGGTCCACGTCAGCCCCGCGTTATAAAGACTGGAAATCTTACGTGCTACCCCCTGGGGTTCTCGGGAAATAAGAGCTAGCCCCGGAAACTTCTGATCTAGCCCCTGGAACTCCAGAAAATCATATAAATTCATTTAAAAATCAGTTTTAGCCCCTGGACTTAATAAAAATTAGGAAAAACACCTCTGATAAGTGTAGCTAGACCCCTAGAAATTCTGAAAATAATATTATAGACCCTGTAGTGGGGTGAGTTTACCTTTTTAGCCCTGTTTAGTATTTAAATTAGGAAATTGAATATGTGGCTAGTGTTTAAAAATTAAAAAGTGGGACAAACATATTGTCATAATTAAATTAAAAACTTTCTCAGTATTTAGAAAACTTTGGAGTGAGATAAAAACATATTTTGGGCTGAATTGAATCTGTTTAATTTATTATTCACATTTAGGGACACATTTTTAAGTAATGAATAGTTTTAGAAAATAGGGAAAATAATTGTAAAATAGTTTACATCAGAGGCAAAGGTCAAAATATGTTATTAAATTATTTAGGATCAGAACCTATTCTGTTTGGATGATGTATATTACTAATTTCATAATAAAGAACACATTTATGTAGAGGAAAATAAATCTGAAAATATAGCAACTAGTAAATGATAAATGGAGTTTCTAAAAACCAAAGAATTCAGTTTAAGGTTGGTAACAATTCTAAAGGCACATATGGAGAAGAAAAATACTTTTCATACATACTTGGTAGTGAAAAGGTGTAGTAGTTGAATATAAGGAATTTATTTAAATTGGAAACTCATATAAAAATAGTAGTTAAATGTAAATGTGAACACAAAAGTAGGAATCATATACACATGATTAAAAGTGCATGCAAGCCACAACTCAACACACATAAAGTAACCACAACACATATAATGGTGAAGGACTTTCATAAATGTGAATGTGTGGTTTGTATGAAGTAGAAGTGTGAACTATGTCTTATGATTGTTGTTTTTCTTTTGCTATGTATGATGGTATGATGTAGAACCTGCTCAAGAGCAAGTTATTCCTTTCCAAGACCAGGACTACCCATTTCAAGAGCAGCAAGAAGGAGGCAAGTGTCCTTGACCACTTTGATCCTATGCTAGGATGTGTAGCTAGAATTATTTGCATTGTCAATTGAAATATGAAGCCCATGCTAGGAAGTTTCCCTAGAATTGCATTACCTTGTTTCCTTGTAGCTTGGGTTGGGATTTATTTTATCATGTCATTTATTATTATATGCTTAGCCATGCTTAGAATGGGATATTTGGGATATGAGATCATCAGTTTACTTTACCATACTCTTGAATGAGATATTGTGAGTTATGTAGAGGTAGGGATCAAGGCAAGATGGATGTTTTGGTTGTGTGCTGGGTGCACGAGACTCGGGTTTGTGTTTAGTACTTGCCTGGATCCTAAGGACCGGTTCATGGAGCATGTAACCTGGCTTTACAGTGCCAACCACATGCTGAGATGGGGCAGCTTGGCCAACTAATTAGGTGTATCCCCGGCGTAGTATGGGTGTGTTGGATGGTGCGGGGAAATAGGTGTCAGCTGGACTACCATATGAACCGCAAGGCTCAAGAGGGGGCCACTGCAGTGGGGTTGGAGCCTCTTGTATGCTGTTAGGGGTGAAACCTTAGTGGGCCCACGCTCGTCGGGAATCCCTTTGTAAAGGCTTCATAGTGATCTCCTGGCTACACACCTGGGAAGTGTGAATGTGGTTCGTAGCCACTGGCATAATGGAGGTTCTTTTAGTTCACCCGGCAACGGGGGATGAAATCACTACATGTGGGTACAGTGGTACAAACTCTGTAGAGTCAAAACTGTCATAACAGCCGTGCTCACGGTCAAGAGCGGCTTGGACTTATTCATGATTAGAGGATTGATGGTTTTGGAAGTTGTGGATGTTAAGAGAGGAGCTTAATATTGGAAATGATGATATGGTTATTTGATTATGATGATGGGATGGGAGATTGCGACCATTTCACCTGTGTAGTAATGTAGGTGCTTAATAAGCTAAGGTAATAGGTATTAATGGCATAGTGCTTTAACCATGAGTTCAACCTTCCCTTGTTCTAGCCATGCATGACATAACTTTCCCACACTTGCTGAGTACCATCGGTACTCAACCTTGCATATTTTGTTGGTTTATATTGCTGCTCAGGTCAAGATAATGAGGTGGTGTATAATGACCAAGACTTTGGACCCGAAGAAGGTTTCTACGTTCATGGAGACCCCCCAGGCAACACCTGTGAAGGAGCCCTCAAGAATAATATTCCGCTGCTAGTTTATTTACTTGTGATGAACTTCTTATTGTCCATCAAGACATTTGCTATGTAAGACTTATTTATATTCGACGCCTGGCTTGTAATAAATGATGCTTCACTATTTGTCATCACATGTACGAGAAAATGATCCTGGCATACATGTGATATTCACTTGGTTGTTCTTCGGAAAAACCGGGTGTGACAATTTCCGACTCAGCGCGTCGGCAACCACATTCACCTTGCCGGGGTAGTAATGGATCTCAATCTCATAATCTTTGATCAGTTCTGACCACCTTCTTTGCCTCATGTTCAGCTCCTTTTGGGTGAAAATGTATTTCAAGCTCTTGTGGTCGGTGTAGAGATGCACCAAGTTCCCCAGGAGATAGTGCCTCCACATTTTTAGCGCCAACACCACGGCAGCAAGCTCAAGGTCATGAGTCGGATAATGCTGCTCATGGTTCCGAAGTTGGCGTGAGCCATACGCGACCACACGTCCTTCCTGCATCAACACACAGCCGAGCCCAATACCGGACGCGTCACAGTACACGTCGAAGGGCTTTGTTGTATCCGGCTGAGCTAAGACCGGGGCTGTTGTGAGATGCTTCACCAATGTTTGGAATGCTCCTTCACACGCCGTGTTCTAAGCATATTTCGTCCCTTTCTTCAGTAATTCTGTCATCGGCTTAGCGAGCTTGGAGAAACTTGGAATGAATCTCCGATAGTATCCCGCTAACCCGAGGAAGCTTCTGACTTCATGGACTGAAGTGGGAGCTTTCTATTTCAGCACTTGCTCTATTTTGCTTGGGTCAACCGCAATGCCTTCAGCTGAGATGATATGTCCAAGAATGGCACTTGGCTGATCCAAAACTCGCATTTACTGAACTTGGCGTAGAGTTTATGGTCTCGCAATCGTTGAAGAACGATCCGCAAGTGTTCGGCATGTTCGGCTTCCGTCTTGGAGTAAACCAAGATATCGTCGATGAACACTACCACGAACTTGTCCAGCTCCGGCATGAACACCGAGTTCATGAGATACATGAAATGGGCTGGAGCATTTGTGAGACCAAATGACATGACGAGATATTCATATAGTCCATATCTCGTCGAGAAGGCCGTCTTTGGGATATCCTCCGCCCGGATCTTTATCTGGTGATATCCAGAGCGAAGGTCCATCTTGGAGAATACACTTGCACCCACAAGTTGATCAAACAATATGTCGATGCGGGGCAGTGGGTACTTATTCTTGATGGTGACGGCGTTGAGCGGCTGGTAATCCACACACAGCCTCAGGGTCTCATCCTTCTTCTTCACGAATAGCGCCGAGCATCCCCAAGGCGAGGAACTCGGCCTTATGAAACCCTTGATCAACAGATCATTGAGCTGTTCTTTCAGTTCAGCCAGCTCATTTGGAGCCATCTTGTATGGTCTCCTTGAGATGGGCGTAGTCCCGGGTGCAAGTTCAATCTTGAACTCGACATCCCGCTCAGGTGACATGCCCGGAAGATCATCCGGGAACACATCAGGATACTCCCGGACTACGGGGATGTCTTCTAACTTGAGAGCTTCAGCATTATTAATTGCTAAAACTTCCCGGACTGGCGTGTCTAACACCATGGAATGCAGACGGTGGAATGGAGAATTTAAGTGAACTGTCCGTGTCCAAGTCTCTAGGACAGCGCCATGGTATTGTAGCCATGACATCCCTAAGATTGCATCAATCTTTTGTCCCATAAGGATTATCAAGGTGGTGGGATATAGTTTCCCACCTAAGCATAGAGGTGCCTTTGGAATCATCATATTAGCTGAAATCTTCCCTCCCGGTGAGCAGATCATATAAGTGCAGTCGGTTGGGAAGACTTGCAATTGATGTTTAGCCACATAGGATGCACTTATAAAGCTGTGGGTTGCACCAGAATCAAATAATATGACGATGGCTTGATTGTTGAGAGTAAACGTACCCGCCAGCACGTTGTCTCCCTCTGGGGCGTCCTCATTGTCGAGGTTGCGGACGCCTCCAGTCCGCTGACCAACCTTCTTCACCGGAGGTCGGCCTTGAGCACCGCCCTGGAGCTGGGCTTGCCCGCTGCTCTGCTGCCCCTGGGGACAGTCCTTCGCGAAGTGGCCCACCTGGCCACATGTGAAGCAGGTGAAACGGGGCGGTCCCCCGCTGATCGGTGGACGGAATCCCGGGGCGCGTTGTGGCGGTGGAAATGCCCGGGGTACCGTCTGCTGCTGCTGTTTCTGTCTTGATGGTGGCATCGATGGACGGAACGGGGGTGCTTGGAACGAACGCCCCCCGAACTGTTGAGGTCGCGCCGGTGGACGCCACTGCTGCCCGGATGGTGTCCGATACACCATACGGTACTTCTGAGGCGTGCCACCACCGCTGCTAGGTGGAGCGCTGCGCTTCCTCTGCTCAGCGGCCAACTCCCGCTGAGCGTCCTCTTGCATGATCGCGGCATTGACTAAGTCGTTGAATGTGCCGCGATTCCACTTAACGAGGTGCGTCTTTATTTCGGGGTGTAACCCCCGATAGAAATGCTCCCTCTTCTTCTCCTCCGTGGAGATATAGTCTGACGCATACTGCGCCAGATGGTTGAAGGCACGGGAGTAGTCGTGGGCACTCCTCCCGCCCAGCTTCAGCTCCAAGAATTCTTGGAACTTCCTCTTCATTATTCCGGGAGGAATGTGGTAGGCGCGGAACGCCTCCCGGAACTCTTGCCATTCCACGGCATGGCCAGCCGGACGTGAGGCGACATAGTTCGCCCACCACGCACCAGCGGCACCGTGGAGCTGCTGTGCTGCGAACAGGGTCTTCTGCCGCTCCGTACATGGGAGCATCGCGAACTTGGACTCGATGGTCCGCAGCCAGTTGTCCGCCTCCAGTGGTTCCTCAGCTTCGGTGAACACTGGAGGGTGCGTACTCATGAAATCCGAGTATGACACTTCACGGGGCTCACGAGGCCCTCTGTCTTGACGCCCCCCTGCCTGGGACGTATTCTGCACGATCGTGCGGAGCAGGTCGGTCTGCTCCTCACGACCTCCCACCAATGCCGCTATAACATCCGCTAGAGTAAGCGTAGGCGGCGGTGGTGGCTGCTGCTGCGGGGTGCTGTCATAGGCAGGTGGCTGGGAGTCATCGCCTCCCTGTTGGCTAGAGCCACCAACCTCGTGCGTGGTCCTAGTACGAACCATCTGCAACCACACGACAATAACCATCAGTCCCGCAACATTTTGCATGCAATCCAATAAAAATGGGCGTAAAACATTATGACAACAACAACATGCGATATATCTCGTAAGTAGATAGTGTAATAACTTTGCACAAGCTACCCCATTACCAGACCAAACACAAGCTAGTTTAATCCAACTTGATGAACCTCCCCTCTGGAAGCTCACCATAACTAGGTTTGGCCACCACGAGACATTACTATCGCGTTGTCATCACGTATACCACCCTTAGGGTACAACACCCTTTCCAATGAGTTCAACTGTCATTCTTCTGTCAGAATGACCAGTTTCTACCTATTCCAAGTTTTGATCTGGTTCTGGGCATTTTTATGACTCAAGTTGAATACCAAAGTTAAAGTCAACTTCGGTATCTTTCCAAAGAGTACTCATTTGCCCCCAGATTAGCTTTGGTTAAAAAGTTATGCCAATTCAAAGTCAGCAGAATTTCTGGAAGAAGTTTAACAGCACCTCCCTTGGAAGTGGCTGTTTTCAACCCTGATTTCCATTACATTCTGTGCTGAAATTTCAGAATCTTTGAATTGCAAAGATGTCACACATCTTCTACTCTTTCTAAGGATGTATTATATGACAATTTTAGATTTTTTTACTGGGAGTTATGTTTGAAAAACAGAACAGTTCAGAGAATGTTTTACTCTGTCCTGGTTCTGGACAGTTTACCTTCCTCTGGGATTTCAGCCATCTTAAGATGTGTTTCAGCTCTGGAAGTCTACAACAAAGTTGTAGAGTACTTCAATACCTTTCCAGAACTATATAGCACACCTCTCTGGGCTAAAGGACCCGTGAGTTATGCCCTGTTGAAGATCAGCAAACTTGCTGTCCAAAACAGAGCACTCTGATTTTCAGTCTTTTTGGAACTACAATCATCACTATCCCATTCTTATACCAACCAGGGTCCTAAATGTTGAACCTATAGATTTTAATTCCTTGTTATCATTATTTTCATGCATATGCCTACAATAACTCGGTACTACGTTCCTCGCAAAAGAAAATCCTAACCGGATCATACCGGCATATACGTCTCAAGTGTGGCACTAAACGGTCTCTCGCACACGTTTTCTACACGGATACATACGTGGTTAGTACCTGCAGAACACCACACAATAATGGTGCACTCAAAGGTTTCTCAATCCAGGCAGTTCCATACTTAAAAGTAAATACAAACGCCCGTATCATTGCCATACGGCCGTCCTTGAGCTAAGTCACGTCTCAAGGCACGTGATCGTGTTTCAACACCACACGACGGGGAACCCGAGTAGGTCATGAACGGGTCGTCACGGTTGGGAATGTTATCAACCCAACAGATACCACCTACTGCCCTGCAGGGCACGCCGATGGCAAGCGCTGCGTATGTCCTCCTGGGCTATTTCCAGACGAACACACTCTCGCGTTACTGACCACGCGATGGGGTCTCCACTTACTTGCCTAATGCACGCTAGGGATCAGCGTTGCATATGAACTCATGGACATGAAGAGTCCAAGAGGTTCATATTGACGTCTCACACCAAGCTGTGAGACCAATCCCTGAACCACTTTCCTCGTCAGGGGGAGCTAACCGAAATTGAACCGCTTTCGGTGGCGTTCCTTACCATACTTACCACAGCGTAGGTGCGTCGTTACAATAATTGAAATTCAGAATTATAACACATAGGTTAGTCTTTGCCACTTTAAGTAACTATGCTAATATAGTCCTTACTTGGGCAACTACCGAATCCTCACCGTATACCTAAGTTTTTCCCATAATGCCGTCCTTAAGTACTGTGCTATCCCCACTGCAGCTCTGATACCAGGCTGTGGCGGACCGGAATCCGCTCATCCAGGATCGCAGAGGGTGGTGCCGCGCGATGCGACACCCGACAGCACACGTCATAAGAACACATTATATTACATGGGAAAACAAACTGAATGTACAAAATAGTACACTTCTCAGTTACAAACTAGGGTCTTTTATTACACAGCGGAAGTTTCTTTTATACAACTCACGCCCGCCTATCTAGCAAAAGTGGTTTCCCAGCCCTAGGGCAACCCACACTAGCTGCACTCCTTAGCTCAGCGCGGCGTGTACGGCTCCCACTCAGCCGTGGTCCCCGACGGAGGGTAACCTTCGCTGGTGGACTCGTACTCCGAGTCCGTGGGTGGCTCCTCACCTGTAAAACACTTAAGGAGCAACCATGAGCACGAAGGCTCAGCAAGGCTTAACCGACTCACCTAAGCATGAAACTCTACATGAGGTATACCAAGACATAGGATAGCAATGTTGCAGCAAACGGACACGCCTACATGTTCATCCTTAGTTCATCTTTTAGCAACAAGTTAACGGTTCATAAAGCTGAAATTTAGTGAGCAATATTTGGTGGCACACATGTGACAATACAATTATATCATAACAGCAATATTGAATCATAACATTTCATTCATTAATCTACGTTACGACGCAGTGAACAAGCGGTACTCGTCACTGCGAGGGACGGCGAATCGACTCGATATACACCTGCAGGGAAAACCCAAAGAGCACGTCGCGTACGCCCACCCGTGGAGCTGCACAGCACGCTCGCTCGATGTCGTACGTGACAACCTTTCACCCAACAGCCCAAACGTTGAACCGGTCGCACCGAAACGAGCAGGAGGTTCCCCACACGGAGCATCTCTCTATGCCCGTTGGCAGATTTCCACCTTGCTGCCCTCAACCTACACCTATAAATCGGTGTGCCATGCCTCGACGCCCGGAGGTTTAGGCTACATCGGTTTATCGGGGCCCATATATCCGATATGCCTTTGGTACGTTCAATACTTGTTCAGCAGGGACGCACACGGATCGGTCCTCAATCGACATGGACAGGGCTGCGCACACAAGACTTCCTCTTGCTGCGCCCTAGCCCCTGCCTAGTCTCATTTTCATTACTAAAGTGATCTCACATCACTCAACCGAACCCGTGTGTCCCAATGCCTATCTCGCGAGTAGATTCCAACTACTCGACTTGTACCGAATCCTATGACTCATTAAACATAGCCTGTCTACTCGAGGTCCTTGATACTACCCTCACTCTTTTAGGAACCTTTGGTTATGCAAGTGGGGTTTCATTCATCCTATACCTAATTCACATACATACTTCACATGACTCATGTAAACAAAGGAAAACTTATAAAAGGGTTAATGCAAACCGGGGCTTGCCTTGTTGCTGCTGGTCAGAGGTTAGTTCCTCTTCCGGAAGGAGGAAGTCCAGCACTTCCGGAATCTCTTCTTCAATGGCTACACGTTTAATACAATACTATATTTTAATTTGAATGCAATGTGTGAACTGGAATACATCATTGCTAATAACTCTAGCTAGCCCTTCCCTTTGGTTCTGAAATTTTTATGGTGGACTGGTAGGGCCCTAACCAGAGTTGTGACCAAGTTTTATTTGAAACAAAGTTCATTTGAACCTTGTACAAAATAGAAACCCATTTGGTCAATATTTGAGCCTCTGGATGATTCCAGGGGTTTTCATGGCTCCAACCATTACTTTCTGGAAATTAGACTTTAAGATGGTTCTAATGGAGTTGGTTTCATGTCATTTGAAGAATTCTACAGAAAATTATGCCCTAATTAAGATTTGAGAAAATCTGAAAAATGTTTCTGTACATTTTTCTATTTTCTCAGGGCAGTTCTCTTAATCACCCCATTAGGGTAACTAAATGAACTTGGATGAGTCTGAAAATTTTACTGGGATTCAGGGATTGTCTAATGAACCTCTCAGCCAAATTTCAGAATTTTTCATAAAGTAGTTCTCCAGATAAAATTCCCAACAGTTTAAATTTAGGGATTTAATTCTGGAAAACTATTCACTTTCATGAGCTGAATTTGGTATGGCTGGAAAGTACTCAGAATTCTGAGTTCAGCAAAATTTGGTTCATCGAAATTGGAGTTTCCTAGCCAAAGTTCTATGCATTTGAAGTTTGCACTAAAACTGGAAATTTCAAAAATGTTTAAATCCTGCGAGTGGGTCCACCGCCCACGTGTCGACCGCTGGAGCCGCGCCACACGGGGCCACAGACTCCTTCCCGCGCGGCCGCACTGGATCCCGGACCACAGAGAATCCCACCCATTTATCTCCAGCCGCTGACGCGTGGGGCCTACCCCTTCGTCTTCCTCCGGCCACCCGCGCGACCCCGCCGCCAAGATCGCCGGAGCTCTCGCCGGAGAGGGGTTCCGGTCCTCGGAGCTTGCTGAATCTCGCTGCCAGTGCCTATCTCGGCCTGAGGAACACGGTGGTGCCCTCCCCAGAACTTGACAACCACCGGAACAGTGCCCCCGACGGCAACAGCGGCCGGGAGCTCACCGGCGACGTCCAACTCGGCATCCCATGCACCTGTTTCGATGTGGTTTGCTCGGGGAGCTCCGCTGACACCTGCTGGTCACGGACATGGACACTGATCCCCGTGAAAATGGCGGTAACTACGACCTCATCGGCGACCTAGGCTGGATATCGGCTGTGCTTCAGAAAACTTCAAAGAACCGTAAACCTAGCCCACGGTTCTTACTGGTTTTCGATCCTAGGTGGTCATGGCAGTGTATAGAGCGTGTGCGTGACTCGGTTTGCCCGGTGATGAGCTAACCCCCACGAATTTTGGGATTTTGTGGGAGCTCGGTCTCAAGACCCCCGAAGCTTTCCCGGCGAAATACTCCCTCGACAGCCCATGAAATGAAGAGCGGTAGGGACTAGAAGAATCAGCACCTTAAGACGGTCCTTTCTTGTGTTGCTCGTCGGGCACGAGCGCGCCTGGGCTGGCCGGACGCCGGCGATCAGAGAGGGCGGCGTTTCTGTGCTCGCACGGAGTCGAGAAAGAAGCTCGGTAGGGGGGGGGGGGGTTCTCGTTTGGAAAGCAGGAGGAAGGCGGCGTGGGCTGTGCGCTGGCCTTTGAGCCGTGGTTTGACACCGTGAGGTGGCCGATTGCTGCCTCGGTGGCTCACCGCCGTTCCCTTGCTTGCGCGCGAAGTCGAGGTCGGCTGCAGCAACCGACTGCCCCTCGTGTGTGCCACTGACCTGTGGGCCTCCCCTTCATTCCTTTTTCTCTAATAATTCTTTTCTGTTTTTGCTAATTATCCCACCAGCTACTCACAATTTAATGTGAGACTTAGTCACCAAGTGTTGGTTTAAATTTGAATTCTCAAATTTGAACTGTGTTTGACTAAATTTGCTGCATGTTTAAACTGAAATTCAAATTCAGTTTTGAATTCTTGCAAATTTAGCTCTTGACAAGATGAACTCCAATGGACATGAAAATTGGTGGGCTTACTCAGAAAAATGTGCTGAGTTTGAATATGAAGCTAACTTTTGAATTTGGGTGATGAAAGTTGCTGCAATTTGAATTTACATTCAAATTGGCCTCTTTTTCAAATAACCCAAAAAGTGCCTCAAAAAGTGTTGGATTTCTATGAAACTTGGACTGAACCTTCCCAAGACTTTTTAAGTTCTAGGGGTGAGCTCAACCTCTCATATTCATGTGTAGAAACCCTACTTTGTGAAAGTGAAGGCTTTCCCCCTCTAATCACTCTTTTGATGGAGGTTACTTGCTCTTCACAACATTTCCTAAGGTGTCCACAATAAAAACTGTGGTGTTGTGAGGTGAAGAAAAGTTTTTGCAAGTCCCTTTTCTTGGGCTTTTACAACTGTGGCCAGTCACAGTCAAGACAGGATGCGCCTTCCCAAGACGTGAAGACAGGCACGCAATGTCAGATGCTGTACACTAATAAACGCAGTGACAAGACATCCCCTGCCGCCCCTACCATCATCAACCACTACGCCTAGCTTGCGGCGTGGGCAGGGCGGCAGGACGGAGACTCAGAAGCCCTCGCCAAAGACAACTACCAGCATTACTGCAAGATATGGTAGATGGGAGGCAATCTCCCCGGGACCACCTGTCGGGTCCTAGGCCCCCCTTTGTAAGCCGTCCGAGCCTTGGATTATAAAAGGCTCGGGTAGGCAACGTTGTAAAGGGTTCGGCAGTTCGCCACCCAACACTCAGACATACGCACTTCATCCTCATACAGGCTTAGAACTCCGGTTCTAAGCTTGAAGCAATACAACGAGCACCTCGCCTCACCGTGGATGTAGGGTTCTACGCTCCGACGGCCCGAACCACGAAAAAAAACCTTCTGTTCATCTCCTTCCTTCGTCCAGTCCAGCAAGACCCACGCAGGAGGACTAGCCCCTCCGAAAAAGAACCTCCGCGGGCTGCCCAGAGCAGGCCCGGGGGAAGTGTCGACCGCAGACGTTTCGACAGGTTAGTTTTAACTTTTTTAAACTTTAGCTTATTTTGATTAGGTTTAGTTTCGGGCGTTTCGGTTAAGTTTAGTTATAATTTTGGATTTTAGGTTAGTTTCGGCCTTTTATGTTAAAATTTAGTTTCGGAACTTTAGGTTTAGTTTAATTTGAATTTAAGAATTTTGGTTAGTTTGAATTTATGTTTAGTCTATTTAAATATAGTTTTATGTTAATTTTTTTAACATTATTACGTAGAACCCTATTATAGCTAAGTTTTTATATATCGTACATTAAATATCTGTTTTTAATTTCTGTACTTATATTTCTATAATAGTACATATCAGTTTTTAACATAATTTATATTATATTATGTGTATTTAAATTTTTTGTTATTATTACTTTTTCATACTACATGTATTTACAATTCCATGTTTGCAATTATTAAATTGCTTATATACGCATGCTAGGTATGTCGAACAAAGTAGAATTTCAGATATTTTATGGAGATGGACAAATTAACTAAAATTCAAGTGGAGAAGATCTATGAGTACTCCCTTTTATAAATCCGGGAATACCTAGTCAAATGGAACGGACATTTATGGGTGTCTATAGATGGTTGCTGGAAGTTTTTAAACTAAGTGAGGATGAATATGAGTTGAAGAGAAACGGAGTTATCAGCTGTTCAAGTGAGGAACATTTCTAGAAACTACTGCCGCTAAAGGGAACACATGTGTGGCGTGCTTATGTTGCAAGGGCTCTGCAATATGGGCGGCCTCTAATACTTCTGATTTGGGTTTGTCGGTACCCTCAATACCGGGTACCCACACGCACAGGACAAAACCGCCTAAGGACCTCGCCCCCTCCGCAGGGGTGAGCTCCGAGGGCGCCACATGTCCAGCGGGGCCGGAGCTCCCCCTCTCCTCAGAGGTAAGCTCCGAGCCCGCCACGTGGCCAGCAGAGCCGGACCTCCCCCCTCCGCGGGGGTGAGCTCCGAAGACTCCACGCGTCCAGCGGGACCGGACCTCCCCTCTCCTCAGAGGTGAGCTCCAGGCCCACCACGTGGCAAGCAGAGCCGGACCTCCCCCCTCCGTAGGAGTGAGCTCCGAAGGCTCCACGTGTCCAGCGGGGCCGGACCTCCCCTCTCCTAAGAGGTGAGCTCCGGGACCGCCACGTGGCCAGCAGAGCCGGACCCCCCCCTCCGCGGGGGTCAGCTCCGAAGGTTCCACGTGTCCAGTGGGGCCGTACCTCCCCTCTCCTCAGAGGTGAGCTCCGGGCCCGCCACGTGGCCAGCAGAGCTGGACCTCCCCCCTCCGCAGGGGTGAGCTCTGAAGGCTCCACATGTCCAGCGGTGCCGGACCTCCCCTCTCCTTAGAGGAGAGCTCCAGGCCCGCCACGTGGCCAGCAGAGCCGCGCTGCTCGCCCCGGCACGGTAGGCAACGGGAGTAAAGACCCGCGCCTTCCCAAGACGTGACATTAAAGACCCGCGCCTTCCCAAGGCGCGGAGACGCGGCGCACGTCTGTCAGGAGGCACTGTGACCAATCAAGACAGGCGCACAGTGTCAGGAGCAGTAGACCAATAAATGCTGCGACAAGACACGCCCTGCCGCCCCTGCCATCATCAACCACAACGCCTAGCTTGCGGCATGGGCAGGGTGGCAGGACGAAGGCTAAGAAGCTACCGCCAGAGACAGTTACCGACATTCACTGCGAGATACGGTAGATGGCAGGAAACCACCCCGGGGCCACAAGTCGGGTCCTGGGGCCCACTTTGTAAGACGCCCGAGCCTTAGACTATAAAAGGCTTGGGTAGACAACGTTACAAAGGGTTCGGAAGTTTGCCACCTTGCACTTAGATATTCAGCTCATCCCCAAGCTTAGAACTCCGGTTCTAAGTGCCAATTAATACAACGAGCAACTCTGCTCCCGTGGACGTAGGGTTTTACACTCCAGCGGCCCGAACCACGTAAAAATCCTTGTGTCAACCATCTCCTTCCTTCGTCCAACACGCGTGACCCGGCGAAAGGACTAGCCCCTCCGAAAAAGAACCTCCGCGGGCTGCCCGGAGCAGGCCCGAGGGAAGTGTCGACCGCAGATGCTTCGACATTTGGCGCTAGGTTGGGGGCTTTTCCCTCTTGCGACGGGTATACATCGACGAAGATGACCAAGCTTCCTTCGGTGGCAAGCTCTCCTCGCCCTTGTTCCCGGCAAATGATGACCAGCGAGGCTTACGTCTCGATGCACTCAGGGAGGAGTGTGTCGGGACAAGCTAGGAGCCCGCAGCGAACTCCAACAACGCGGACTCCTGCAAGCCCAAGACCTGCTGCAGCGCAGAGTGCTACTCAAGGGAGCGCACTAGCTGCAGCACGGGCGCTTCTGCACCATCCACCTGCTGGGGACGCTCCCCAGGGGGCCACCCATCAGTGGATCCACGACGTTGACTGCCTCGTCGTCGCCGCCATCAACCCTCCGCTGCGGCGGGGGAGACGCCCCGGTCAACCGGATGTGTCGCTGTCGCGCACGCCAATGGTTGACGGGCAGACGGCAGACTCCCGCTCTACCAGGCTCCCAACGGCAGACCTGAGGTCAGAGCTGGAGCGACATCACCTGGGTGAGGATGCCCGCGTGACCATTGAGCGGCGGCAGGAAAGGCGTCGCAACCACGAGGCCGACTACAGCATGTCGACCGCCTCAACACACCCTGGGCCGCAGACGTTCGCCACGCGACCTCTGCCCCAGGCGTACGTCGTGCAGCATATGCAGCAGCCATATGCCTTGCAGGTGGCGCCCCCTGTATATGGTGCGCCATTGCCCATGGCGGGGTATACTGTGCCAACAGCAGGCCAAGGGTTCGCGGCACCAGGATCTGCAGCGGCAGGAGCGGGGTGTGCGGCCCTGGCGCCCCCACCTTCACTTCGTAAGGTGGCCACGCAAGTTCCGGCCAAACCTTGTGACACCCTCATTTCTGGTGTCAGCATATATTCATGTTTTATGAAGAGAAATTTTTTTAAGAAAAGTAGGAACAGAGAAAAATATCAAAAGGATAGCCAATAAGAGCCGAATCCAGTTTCCAGAGAGCGCCGAAAGCAACTTACCGTGGCCCGCTGGCCACATGGCGTGTTCGGAGCTCATCCCTGCAAAGTGGGGAGAGGTCCGCCAATAAACTGGCTACGTGGCAGGCTCGGGGCTCATCTTCGCAAAAGGGGGAGAGGTCCGACCCTGTGGGACACGTGTTGCCCCTGGAGCTAGCCCATGCGGAAGAAGCAAAGGCATTTTCCGCAGGACGCATGTCACCTTCGGAGCTAGTCACCACGGAAGTCAGAGGACCAGTCACGCGGGATACGTGCCGATCTCGGAGCTCACCTCCGAGAGGTCCGGTTCTATCGGACACGTGTCGCCACCGGAGCTTATCTCCGGGAGGTCCATCACTGTTGGACACGTGTTAACCTCGGAGCTCGTCTCTGAGAGGAAAGGAAGTCTGGCGCTAGATCTACCTCCGGAGAGAGGAAGGGCCGGCACTGACACGTGGCGTGTGCGGAGCCACCTCCGAATAAGAGAGGAGGTCTCGACCGCCAGGATACGTGGCGCACGCGGAGCTCACCTCGAAAGGAGAGGGAGGTCTTGCTCGCTTGACACGCGGCACCACCGGAGCTCGTCTCTGCGGAAAAAGGAGAGACCAGACCCGATGGACACGTGGAGCTTCCGGAGCTCATCACCGAGAAGGTAACGAGTTCTGGAGCAGTTTTGGATTCTATACGCGTAGAAATATCGGCACGGAGAAGAAACCGACCCGGATTCCACAATGATACCGCACCAAATCGACTAGATATAAGATTAAGATTCGAAGACAATCTGAATAGAACTCTTAAATCGAAGTCCAATCAGATTAGGACTCTTCTCTTCCCGATTATAAATAGAACCCAGAACCTCTGGCCGAAACCACGAACTTCTTTTCCAAATCCTAAGCCGACGACTTAGAGCCCTAGCCTCAACTCGCGGAGAAAGCCATCGCCGAAGTTCAGCAAAGAAGATCGCCGGAAGAGAGCCCAACGATCTGAGAAGGACCCGAGACCGAGGAGGATGTAAGGTAGGTCTCCAATACCACCTTACAACATCGTTGTGTTTTCTTTGCATCTGTTCTTCAATTCCTTTCGAACAGAAGCCTTCTCGTGGACAGATCACTTGTTGATCGGGTTTATCTAAAGACAAGGTCATCGCCACGTCCACATCTGATCCGAACATCTCTGTTTTATCATAAAGCCATGCAAGAACACGAACAAAACCGATACGATAAATCTGATCATAGGATAGCATGCATATGCATCATCGCATCTAGTTAAAAGTTTGTGCATGATATTGATTGTTATGAATCTTGTATGTGCGCGATCCTGTATAGCAGGACAAGCTCAGGGAGCTGTTTACGACGAGCTGCAACAACAAGGTTTCGAGATCCAAGAGCCACCAGAACCGCAAGAACAAGGCAAGTGCTCCTTGACCATATTGATCCTATGTTTTGGGTAAAACTGTTTTGTTTTGCAAAAAGGTGTGCGTGCTGAGTCAAACATGATGGGAAACCCTTTTATAGGAGTTTACTATCTTTGGCTAAACCACCCTTGTCGCCAGGGATGTTTACGAGTCGGGTATGGTTTTTACTTTTATGCCTCGCTGAGTCCATGGGATTGGGAAGCGAGATAGATGTGTCTAGTTAACTGCACTCATAATGATACTAAGGAAAATTGATGTTAATGAACATGGATCGGAGGGAGACCTAGGCAAGCCTGGGTTTGTGAATGAGGTAGCATGAGATGGTGGTTTACTTGCCGTAGATCTAAGGACCGGTTCATGTAGGCACATGCCAGGATAACAGTGCCACCACAAGGCCAAGTATGGGTGCGGCTTAGCTGAGTAATTAGGTATGTTGCTAGATTGTTATGGACTGTGGAAGGCGCGGGGAATGGGAGTCGAGTGAGGACTGCCCTGGGAACTGCATGGCACAAGAGAGGGCCCGTGGGTGGGAGAATTGGAGATTCTAGCCTGCCGGTGAAACCTTAGCGAGTCCATACATCTATTAACCCCTTTGTAAAGGCTATTTTGTGATCTCTTGGCCATACACCGACGGTGTGTACTGGTATAATGGAGGTTCTGCAGTCGCCGACGGGTGACGAAATCACAAACTTGTGGGTAAAAAGGTGCAAACTCTGCAGGGTTCTTAAAACTATCATGATAGCCGAGCTTACGGTCACGAGCGCCTGGCCAACTGCCATGATTAGTTGAAATGGTTTTTCGATGGTTATTGGATGTGGTTATTGGGATGGTTTTTGGGATGATTCTTGGATGTGGTTATTGGATGGTTTTTGGTTATGGTTTGGTTTTGGGACTGATGAGTCCGGGTGATAAGATGGGTTGCATGACTGTTGAGTCATGGCAACAAGTTTGGTCTCGGTGGGAGACGAAGTTATCTTATGAGATGAAATGGTAGCGAATACGAGATGATATTCGTGAGATGGTAGCGAATACGAGGAGGTATTCGTGAGAATGAGGTTGATTGATGATTGATTATGACATGGAAAGGTGATGAACTTAACAGAGGTATGATTGGTATTTTAATACATGTTGGGATTACATTCACTTAAAGATAAGTCGCTGTTTTATCGTGCTTTTAATAAATAACTTTGCTTTTTTGCAAATGAGCCTTTTTATACCTACCTTGCTATGAGCTTCATATCATATTTTCCCGCACTTGCTGAGTACATCATTGTACTCAGACTTGCATTATTATTTCATCATCAGCAGCAGGAGAAGACTACTATGAAGACCAAGTGGAGCATTAAGGCGTGTGATCTGTTCTCAACCTTGCCTGTGGGAATGGAACAGAGATGGAGTCATCGCTGCTTAGATTTGCTTCCACATTAGTTAAATTGCTTCCGCATTATAATAAAGACTTCCACTGCATAGAAATAAAGACTTCCGCTGTGAGCATGAGTCCAAGACTCATGAAACATTGTAATAAACTCTGTTATTCGTGGTTATATATATTCTGAATTCAGTTTGTGGAACATATGTGTATGTGTGATGAACATCCTGGGCACACATATGCATTAGTTCTCAGTTCCGTGGTTTTCCACAGAATTGAGGGCGTCACAGATTAGTATCAGAGCCACGGGTTGACAGTAGGTTACACACCTAGATAGAAATCATAGATTGATATTAGAGCCACGGGTTGACAGTGGGTTACACACCTGAATAGGAAACACAGAGTGGTATCAAAAACCACAGATAGGGGTAGATTACACACCTAGATACAATCACAGATAGGTATTGGACACAGATTGGTAGCTAAGCCACACTGACCCAAGGAAGCATCCTAGGACGCTTAGATTGGCCTTGAAACTACCTTGACATAGGAAACCAGCGTTGAATAGGAGTTGCGTGAACCCTTGTAATGATTGTTGTGATTATATGCTTAGTGTGAGTTGTGGGACGTCTCAAAACGTTGTCCATGGCCACACATAAGTAGGAAGAGGTGTTAGATGATTTGGCACTTGTTCACATCCTCATATGGGCTAATAATATATATAGTCTAACCCACCTTGATGCATATCGGGGATCTACCTAATCTTCTAACCTTCTATTCTATTTCGTTCTCTCCCACGGTGGTGAGAGGAAACGCCGGCCGAAGGAACGCCCGTGACAACCAAGAGGATGGTCACGATGAAGTTCCTGTTAACCCCGGAGCTGGCGAGAACCACCTGGAACGGTTGATGGCCATGCAGAATCAACTTATGCAAACTATGATCCAAACTTTGGGTCAATTGCAGGCCAACAACAACAACCCTGTTCCGGCACCACCGCCACCACCACCGCCGGCTCATAACAGGTTGGGAGAGTTCATGAGGACTCGACCACCCACCTTTGCTCAAGCTAACGACCCCATGGAAGCCTACGACTGGTTGAAATCCATGGAGAAGAAGCTTGCCATAGTACAGTGCAATGACCGAGAGAAGGTCCTCTTTGCGTCGCACCAACTTACGGGAGCCGCCGCTGACTGGTGGGATGCCCTAAGCAACGCTCATGTAGACCCGGAGACGATCACTTGGACTGAGTTCAAGGAAAGTTTCCGCTCTCATTACATCCCTGCTGGTGTAACGATGCTCAAGAGACAGGAGTTCGAAGGTCTCCGCCAAGGACAGAGATGAATGAGTACCTCAACAAGTTCACACAACTGTCCCGGTATGCCCTCGAAGATGTCAACTCAGACCAGAGGAAGCAATATCTGTTCATGAGAGGGTTGAACAACGAGATCCAGGTTCAGCTCCTCAACAATGACTACGCAAACTTTCAAAAGCTGGTTGACAAGGCTATAGTGGTTGAAAACAAGATCCAAGAGATCGAGCGAGAGTGCAAGAGGAAGTTGCCATACCAGCCTCAAGGGAGTAACGTACAACCTCGGTACATGCCCCCAGCTGCACCGCCGTATGAATCGACCACTCCTGCATACCGCCCTAGTCAGCCACCACAGCAACGACCCGTTGCACCAGCACCTCGTGTGCCCATGCCTCCTGTGTCCCGACCTAACGTGGGAGCTCCCGTTCAAAACCCCCGCCCCAACGTACCTGCTGCCGTAGGCAACAGGGCATGCTTTGCATGCAAGGAAATAGGACACTTCACGAACCAGTGCCCGAGGAGAGGCCCTGGACAGCAAGGCAACGTGCCCAAACAGAACCCGCGACCGAATGGAGGGGACAATCAAGGGAACCGTGGACAGCAGAACTATGCTCGCGGCAACATGAACCATGTCTCTGCTGAGGAAGCACAACAGGCTGAGGACGTCGTAATTGGTATGTTCCTTGCCAACTCCAACCCAGCCACCATCTTATTTGATTCTGGAGCATCACATTCCTTCATATCACCCAAGTTTGTTGCCAAGCATAATCTACCCATATCCCACTTAAAATGTGCTATGTTAGTTAATTCTCCAGGTGGAGAGATGAGGACTAATATAGTATGTCCGAAAGTAAGCCTTAAAATAAGGGGGTAGACTTCCTTGCTAACCTTATTGTCTTGAATTCCCAAGGGATTGACATTATACTCGGGATGGATTGGTTAAGAAAGCACCACGGGGTAATCCAATGTGCTGAAAGAAGCGTGCAGTTGACAAATGAGCACGGCATCCGTGTCGAGTTTGAGTCAGCCCAAGAAACCACTGAAGAGGCAAATTTGAACCACGTTGAAGGGGCAACGTTGGACAGAATTACAGTGGTTAAAGAATTCTCGGACGTATTTCCAGAGGAGCTTCCAGGTATGCCCCCTGATTGGGACATTGAGTTTGCCATCGATTTGGTACCTGGAACTGCACCCATAGCAAAAAGACCCTATAGGATGCCCGTCAATGAGCTAGTAGAACTCAAGAAGCAAATTCAAGAGCAGCTGGAAAAGGGTTTTATACGCCCAAGCTCGTCACCATGGGGAGCCCCTGTGCTCTTCGTAGACAAGAAGGATGGGACCCAAAGGATGTGCGTGGACTAAAGGTCTCTCAACGAGGTAACAATCAAGAACAAATACCCTCTGCCCTGTATAGAGGACCTGTTCGACCAAATAAAAGGAGCCCGAGTGTTCTCCAAGATTGATCTTCGGTCGGGATATTTCCAGCTGAAGATAAAGACCTCCGATATACCCAAGACTGCCTTTCGAACACGGTATGGTTCGTATGAATATATCATCATGTCTTTTGGGTTAACAAATGCACCCGCATACTTTATGTACCTCATGAACAAGGTTTTTATGGAGTACTTAGATAAGTTCGTCGTGGTTTTCATCGACGACATTATGGTGTATTCAAAAAGTGAGGAGGAGCATGAAGAACATTTGAAATTGACCTTGCAGAAAATGCGTGAGCATCAATTGTATGCCAAGCTTAACAAGTGCCAATTTTGGCTAAAGGAAATATCATTCCTAGGCCACATTATCTCCGAAGAAGGGGTATCGGTTGACCCCGGAAAAGTGAGAGATGTTCTGAGGTGGGATCATCCGCAAAACGTGAAGGATATTCGGAGTTTTCTTGGGATGGCTGGATACTATCGAAGATTCATCAAAGACTTCTCTAAGGTAGCAAAACCTATGACGGAGTTGCTAACGAGGGGAAAAGCCTTTCGATGGACACCAGCATGCCAAGAAAGTTTTGAGGAGCTCAAGAAAGGCTAACCACAGCGCCGGTTTTGGTATTGCCGGACGTAAGCAAGAGCTTTGACATATATTGTGACGCATCTAGACAGGGGCTCGGATGTGTGCTCATGCAAAAAGGACAAGTGGTAGCCTACGCCTCATGACAATTAACGAAGCACAAGCTCAATTATCCTACACATGACTTGGAGCTAGCAGCAGTAGTGCATGCATTGAAGATTTGGAGACATTATATCCTTGGTCATCGATGTGAGATCTATACGGATCATAAAAGCCTCAAGTACATATTTACCCAAACGGACTTGAATTTGAGGCAACGTCGATGGTTGGAACTCATCAAGGATTACGATGTTGGAATCAACTACCACCCCGGGAAGGCCAATGTAGTAGCTGATGCATTGAGCCGAAAGGGAGCATGTCACCAACTCACGGTTCAGGAGCTACCACCCGAACTACGTAAGGAGTTCGAACGGTTGCACCTCGGATTCTTGAATAATATGGAAATGATGGAGATCCACTCTTCATTGGAGCAAGAGACAAGAGATGGCCAAGCAACGGATCAGGAGATCAAGGAGATCAAGGAAAGGATCCGACAAGGAATAGAGAAGGATTTCAAATACGATGAGAAGGGTACGCTTTGGCTAGGAAAAAGGATTTGTGTGCCTAACGTGAAGCACCTCCGCGACATGATATTGAAGGAGGCACATGATTCACCCTACTCCATACATCCCGGAAGTACCAAAATGTACAAGGACTTGAAAACTTGTTATTGGTGGGATGGCATGAAAAGGGACATAGCCGAATACGTTGCCCTATGCGACACATGCCAACGGGTGAAGGCCGAACATCAAAGAACTGCTGGATTGTTGCAACCCCTACCCGAATGGAAGTTGGAGGACATTAGTATCGATTTCATCGTCGGATTGCCATGTACTCAGTCGGGTTATGACTCCATCTGGGTTATCATGGACCGATTGACAAAAACAGCCCATTTTCTCCCTATAAGGACCAATTACAAAGTTGCACAAGTAGCCGAGTTGTACATGGAGCAGATCGTGTGCCGTCATGGAGTCCCGAAGAGGATAGTCTCAGATCGAGGTTCTCAGTTTACCTCTAGATTCTGGAGGAAGCTGCAGAAAGCTATGGGTACACGACTGGATTTTAGCTCCGCCTATCACCCACAAACCGATGGGCAAACCGAAAGGACAAACCAAATTTTAGAAGACATGTTGAAAGCCTGCGCCTTGAAACGTGGGCGTAGTTGGGATAGGAGTTTACCGTACGCCGAATTCTCCTATAACAACAGCTATCAAGCTAGCTTGAAGATGTCGCCCTTCGAAGCATTATACGGTAGACGGTGTAGAACACCGCTGTTCTGGAACGAAGCCGGAGAGAACCAGGTGTTTGGACCCGAAGTGCTACAAGAAGCTGAAAAGCAAGTCCAAAGGATACGGGAGAACTTAAAGGCTGCTCAATCACGACAGAAAGGCTATGCGGACAATAGGCGAAGGAAGTTGACTTTCGAAGTAGGAGACTTCGTATACCTTAAGGTATCGCCTATCCGAGGCCAACGACGTTTCAACGTCAAAGGCAAGCTAGCACCTCGCTACATCGAACCATTTAAGATTTTGGATAAGCGAGGAGAAGTAGCCTATCAACTAGAGCTCCCAACGCACCTCTCCGATGTACATGACGTGTTTCATGTATCCCAGCTCAAGAAGTGCTTGAGAGTACCGGAGGAGCAAATACCAATGGAAGAGCTTGAAATTCAAGAAGACCTGACCTATACGGAGCACCCTGTCCGAATTTTGGACATAAAGGAAAGGGTCACCAGGAACAAAGTAATTCGATGGTGCAAGGTGCAATGGAGCCATCACACCGAAGCTGAAGCCACATGGGAGCGTGAAGAAGACATCAAGGCAGAATTTCCCCATCTGTTCTCTACTAACGAATCTCGACGGTGAGATTCAATTTAAGTGGGGTAGATTTGTGACACCCTCATTTCTGGTGTAATCATATATTCATGTTTTATGAAGAGAAAACATTTTAAGAAAAGTAGGAACAGAGAAAAATATCAAAAGGATAGCCAATAAGAGCCGAATCCAGTTTCCAGAGAGCGCCGAAGGCAACTTACCGCGGCCCGCTGGCCACATGGCATGTTCGGAGCTCATCCCTGCGAAGTGGGGAGAGGTCCGCCGATAAACTGGCTACGTGGCAGGCTCGGGGCACATCTCCGCAAAAGGGGGAGAGGCCCGACCCTGTGGGACACGTGTTTCCCCCGGAGATAGCCTCCGCGGAAGAAGTAAAGGCATTTTCCACAGGACACATGTCACCTTCGGAGCTAGTCACCACGGAAGTCAGAGGACCAGTCGCGCGGGATACGTGTCAATCTCGGAGCTCACCTCTGAGAGGTCCTGTTCTATCGGACACGTGTCGCCACCGGAGCTTATGTCCGGGAGGTCCATCACTGTTGGACATGTGTTAACCTCAGAGCCCGTCTCTAAGAGGAAAGGAAGTATGGCGCTGGGGCTACCTCCGGAGAGAGGAAAGGTCCGGCACTGACACGTGGCGTGTGCGGAGCCACCTACGAATAAGAGAGGAGGTCCCGACTGCCAGGATACGTGGCGCACGCGGAGCTCACCTCCAAAGGAGAGGGAGGTCTTGCTCGCTTGACACGCGGCACCACCGGAGCTCGTCTCTGCGGAAAAAGGAGAGACCAGGCCCGATGGACACGTGGAGCATCCGGAGCTCATCACCGAGAAGGTAACAAGTTCTGGAGCGGTTTTGGATTCTGTACGCGTAGAAATATCGGTACGGAGAAGAAACTGACCCGGATTCCACAATGATACCGCACCAAATCGACTAGATATAAGATTAAGATTCGACGACAATCTGTATAGAACTCTTAAATCGAAGTCCAATCAGATTAGGACTCTTCTCTTCCCGATTATAAATAGAACCCAGAACCTCTGGCCAAAACCACGAACTTCTTTCCAACTCCTAAGCCGACGACTTAGAGCCCTAGCCTCAACTCGCCGAGAAAGCCATCGCCGAAGTTCAGCAAAGAAGATCGCTGGAAGAGAGCCCAACGATCTGAGAAGGACCCGAGACCGAGGAGGACGTAAGGTAGGTCTCCAATACCACCTTACGACATCGTTGTGTTTTCTTTGCATCTGTTCTTCAATTCCTTTCGAACAGAAGCCTTCTCGTGGACAGATCACTTGTTGATCGGGTTTATCTAAAGACAAGGTCATCGCAACGTCCACATCTGATCCGAACATCTCTGTTTAATCATAAAGCCATGCAAGAACACGAACAAAACCGATACGATAAATCTGATCATAGGATAGCATGCATATGCATCATCGCATCTAGTTAAAAGTTTGTGCATGATATTGATTATTATGAATCTTGTATGTGCGCGATCCTGTATAGCAGGACAAGCTCAGGGAGCTGTTTACGACGAGCTGCAACAACAAGGTTTCGAGATCCAAGAGCCACCAGAACCGCAAGAACAAGGCAAGTGCTCCTTGACCATATTGATCCTATGTTTTGGGTAAAACTGTTTTGTTTTGCAAAAAGGTGTGCGTGCTGAGTCAAACATGATGGGAAACCCTTTTATAGGAGTTTACTAGCTTTGGCTAAACCACCCTTGTCGCCAGGGATGTTTACGAGTCGGGTATGGTTTTTACTTTTATGCTTCGCCGAGTCCATGGGATTGGGAAGCGAGATAGATGTGTCTAGCTAACTGCACTCATAATGATACTAAGGAAAATTGATGTTAAAGAACATGGATCGGAGGGAGACCTAGGCAAGCCTGGGTTTGTGAATGAGGTAGCATGAGATGGTGGTTTACTTGCCGTAGATCTAAGGACCAGTTCATGTAGGCACATGCCAGGATAACAGTGCCACCACAAGGCCAAGTATGGGTGCGGCTTAGCTGAGTAATTAGGTAAGTTGCTAGATTGTTATGGACTGTGGAAGGCGCGGGGAATGGGAGTCGAGTGAGGACTACCCTGGGAACTGCATGGCACAAGAGGGGGCCCGTGGGTGGGAGAATTGGAGATTCTAGCCTGCCAGTGAAACCTTAGTGAGTCCATACATCTATTAACCCCTTTGTAAAGGCTAATTTGTGATCTCTTGGCCATGCACCGACGGTTGTGTACTAGTATAATGGAGGTTCTGCAGTCGCCGACGGGTGACAAAATCACAAACTTGTGGGTAAAGAGGTGCAAACTCTGCAGGGTTCTTAAAACTATCATGATAGCCGAGCTTACGGTCACGAGCGCCTGGCCAACTGCCATGATTAGTTGGAATGGTTTTTGGATGGTTATTGGATGTGGTTATTGGGATGGTTATTGGGATGATTCTTGGATGTGGTTATTGGATGGTTTTTGGTTATGGTTTGGTTTTGGGACTGATGAGTCCGGGTGATAAGATGGGTTGCATGACTGTTGAGTCGTGGCAACAAGTTTGGTCTCGGTGGGAGACGAAGTTGTCTTACGAGATGAAATGGTAGCGAATACGAGATGATATTCGTGAGATGGTAGCGAATACGAGGAGGTATTCATGAGAATGAGGTTGATTGATGATTGATTATGACATGGAAAGGTGATGAACTTAACAGAGGTACGATTGGTATTTTAATACATGTTGGGATTACATTCACTTAAAGATAAGTCGCTGTTTTATCGTGCTTTTAATAAATAACTTTGCTTTTCTGCAAATGAGCCTTTTTATACCTACCTTGCTATGAGCTTCATATCATATTTTCCCGCGCTTGCTGAGTACATCATTGTACTCAAACTTGCATTATTATTTCATCATCAGCAGCAGGAGAAGACTACTATGAAGACCAAGTGGAGCATTAAGGCGTGTGATCTGTTCTCAACCTTGCCTGTGGGAGTGGAACAGAGATGGAGTCATCTCTGCTTAGATTTGCTTCCACATTAGTTAAATTGCTTCCGCATTAGAATAAAGACTTCCACTGCATAGAAATAAAGACTTCCGCTGTGAGCATGAGTCCAAGACTCATGAAACATTGTAATAAACTCTGTTATTCGTGGTTATATATATTCTGAATTCAGTTTGTGGAACATATGTGTATGTGTGATGAACATCCTGGGCACACATATGCATTAGTTCTCAGTTCCATGGTTTTCCACAGAATTGAGGGCGTCAGACACCTGCCGGAGAAGTACGACGGAAGCGTCAACCCTGCAGAGTTCCTGCAGATCTACTCCACCGCCATCCTCGCGACAGGAGGGGATGAGGCCGTCATGGCCAACTACTTCCCCGTCGCCTTGATCGGCCCAGCACGGTCATGGCTCATGAACCTCCCCCAGGGTTCCATAACCTCCTGGGGAGAGCTGTGCCGACAGTTCATGGCGAACTTTGGCAGCTCCTACACCCGTCCCGACACGGAGCTTGACCTCCACGCCATCCGACAACAACCTGGAGAATACCTGTGCTCCTTCATCCAGCGGTTCTCCCAGGTGCGGAACACCATACCCCACATCCAGAATGCGTCAGTGGTGGTTGGATTCTGACAGGGTGTGCGGGACGAGAAGATGCTCGAGAAGTTGGTCACCAGGGAAGTGCGCGACGTCTCGGAGCTCTTCAGCCTGGCGGACAAGTGTGCCAGAGCAGTAGAAGGGCGCAACTGGCACTCGCAGCCAGCCTTCAAAGGAGGAGGACAGCCTGGAGCTAGCGCTGCTTCCCATGGGAGCAGCAAGAAGATCAAGAAGAAGGGCGGTGGCAAGATCAAGCCGCCGGCCGGAGCTCCCGTCGCTGCGACTGTAGCACCCGGCGGAGCTCGGGGGCCACGCCCCGACAAGAGGCCACGACAGTCACCCGACGGTGGTGACCGAAGAGAGCCGTGCCCGGTGCACAACACCACGAGCCACACTGCTGGTGCATGCTGGGAGATCAAGAAGCTCGTGGAGCGCTTCCACGAGGGGAAGCAGTCACGCGCAGATGGTGCTCCCTTCCGCCACGGGGAGGGCAAGCAGAAGGTCGACCCTCGGGACGTTGGCGACCAAGAGATGGGGTACCAGGAGCTTCAGCTCACTTTGAAGGCGGGCCATCACCGTGGGGACTTCAGCTCCGGAGAAGACGAGCATCGGAAGGCACTCCACGTCATCTACGGCGGGTCCTTGGACCCCTCATCCCGGAATGCAGTCAAGACCCTGCGCCGAGCAGTGGCGTCGGTGGCTCCTACCCCAAGCGCAGCACCACACCTCAAGTGGGTAGGGACCCCCATCAGCTTCGACGCCTCTGACTGCCCCAAGAACATGGCTGGCACCGGAAAGCTACCCCTCTTGGTAGCTCCAACCAACGCCAACGTGAAGATGTACCACGTCCTGGTGGATGGCGGGGCTAGCCTCAACCTCATCAGCCGCACAGCTTTCTAGAATCTGCAGATTCTGATGGCCAAGCTCTCCCTGTCGAGCCCGTTCTCAGGGGTAGGGCCGGGACAAGTCATCCCATACGGCAACATCAGCCTCCCGGTGACCTTCGGAGCACCGGACGACTACCGGACATAATACATTCTGTTCGACGTGGCGGAGGTAGACCTCCCCTTCAACGCCATCATCGGCAGGCCGTCCCTGTACCGATTCATGGCAGTAGCTGACACGACCCCACTGGTCCTGTCGAGCCAGGATCACGCTGAGGGGTGCTGCGTTGCACAACACCGTATAACACACGTCAAAGGTACAAAGCGGAAGCGGAAGCTTTATTACATAAACAAGTTTATTAACATGTTTACATCAAAATAAGTTTAGTCCACACTCGCGGGCGTAGACTAAGCATCAAGTGCACGTTCAGCCCTCGAACGTGTCCTTGCTAGCACACTCGCACACTAACTCTGCGGCGTGCACGACTCCCACTCGACGGGGTTCCCCTCCTGGGGTTCCGTCTCCTCTTCGGGAGTCCCTTCCTCATAGAACCCTGCAAAAGCTTCAAACACAAGCAGTGAGCACGAAGGCTCAGCAAGTCTGACCCGTCTCACCTAAACATGGAACTTCTACATGAGGGTAATGGGTTGCATGAGGTAAAAATCAGTTGCAAGGACTCGCCTAATTAGTAGAACCTTACTTTCAAGTTTTAGCAGCAGGTTGTGGAGAACTTTACGCTAAGGCACATGAGAGAGCCGCAATCAAACAAGAAACGCATTTCTCTCATGTACTTTGCCCAAAGTTGAAAAGAACTTTAGTTAGCACTAAGCTACAGCATATCATTAACAATCAATGTCCAGCTTTCAATCAGCAACATTTTAACATGTAACTAGCCTGTTCTTTCTACGTCACGGTACAGTGAACAAGTGGTACTCACTGACCGCGAGGGACGGCGATTATAATCGATTTACACCTGCAGGGTTACCCGAACAACCCGTCACGTACGCCCGTACTCGATGTTGCCTACAACAACCATCACGGACGCCGTACGCGACTACCTTTCACCCGTTAGCCAAATATTGAACCGGTCCCATCGTCCCGAGCAAGAGGTCCCTGCACGCGCATCTCTGTGCCGCCAGCTGATTTACACCTCGAGCTCTCAACCTACCCTCTGAACGACGGGCAATGCCTCAATACCCAGCTACCCGAGTTACATCAGTTTCCCGGTTCCCATATAGCCGGTAGGTCTTCGGTACTGTTCTAGCTTGTTCAACAGGCCCGCACACGGCTCGGTCCTCAATCGACACAAGCGGAGCTACAGCACACAGGCCCCAAAGTCCTGCTGCCCTTACTCTCCGCTCGGTCTCATTTTCTTGCCATGTGTTTCATGTGCTATCTCTACCCGAGCAATGTGCCTCTAGCCTATTCTCGCGAGTAATTCCAACTACTCGACTTGTACCGAATCCTACTCTATCCTAGCAATGCAGTGGCTAACGGGGTTTGCAATACTAAACCCCAACCCATGGTTTTCTTGGCTATGCAGTGGGGTTTCCAAACAAGACTCTAATGCACAGAACAAAGGAAACAAGTATGTGCTCAAAACAATAAAAATTTGTAAAAAGGTTAATGCAAACCGGGGCTTGCCTTGCTGCTCTTGGTCGTAGGCTAGCTGTTCCTCCGGAGTAACGAAGTCTAGGACTTCGGGTTCCTCCTCGACCTTAGCGACTACATGATAAGAACAATGTATGTATTAATTAAATGCTTTTGTATTAACTTTGAAGTTGTGAAGTCTATAACCTTTACTAGATAGACCTAATGACTGTGAAACTTTTACTGTGGCTTGGTTACAACCTAAACAGAGACTTGGTCAAGTTTTAGCTGCAGCAAAGCTCATTTGAGCCATCCACAAATAATTATGTCCTTGACCTTAATTAAAGGCTTTTAGGGTGTTCTAGGTATTTTCATGAAACAAACTATGACTTTCTGAAAACTAGATTTTCAGAGGGTTCTAATGGAATTGGTCTCACTTAATTTGGAAGTCTCTAACTAAAGATATGAGCTAAACAATTTCAGAGAAAATTCTGAAAATGTTTCTGAACATTTTCTATTTTCTCTGGAACAGTTTTACTAATCACACCATTAGGTGGACTAAATGAGCTCAAATGGATCTGAAATTTTTATGGTAGTTCAAGGATATTTTGGTGAACATCTCAGCAAAATTTCAGGATTTTCCTCCAAATGATTCTCCAGTTAAAATTCCTAACAGTTTAAACTTTAAGGAATTAATTCTGGAGAATTAAGGAATCTCATGAAGTGACACTTGATTTTCTGGAAAGTACTCAAAGAGCTGAATCCAGCAAAATTTGGTTCACTCAATTTGGAGCTTTCTAGCCAAAGTTATAAGGATTTGAAGTTTGAAGGAAATCTGAAAATCGGGGAAAAGTTTAAACTCGCGCGTGGGCCCAGGGGACACGCGTCGCACGCCGAAGCGACAACACACCGCGGCCCACAAGGCTTTTGCGCGCCAGCACACCCGATCCCGGCCGCAGCCGGATCCCGATTCAAAATATCGGCCGCTGACAGCTGGGGTCCACCCCCTTCTTCAACCTCGCGACACCCGCGCTCCGCCGCCGAGGGACCTCGCCGGAGAGCTCGCCGCCGGCTGCTGTACAGCTTCAAACTTCTTGATTCTGGCCGCCCCTGCCTACTTTTACTTGGGGAACATGATCCGAGGGTCAGCTGCTCATGACAACGGCCGGAGCATGGTCGGCGACGAGCCGCCATATCGGAACGACTTCGGCCATGTCGGCTGACGCTCCTAGTGCCTCAGCTACTTGGGAAATCGGTCGGGGAGCATCAGTGGACCTCAGAGAAGGTCGACATGAACTCGGGGCAGCTCGGGGAAGGCCCGAAATAGGTCCTCACCGTGCGCCCGATACCCCCCGTGCGTTCCGCCATTAGTAGACCTTGAATTACGCCGGGCACAGAAGTTCTCCGGCCCAGAGTTGTGAAGGCAACTTGTGCGTCACCGTGTCTAGTTCGTGTGGGAGTGGCCTGAGGCCCTCTAATCCTTTCTAGAGCACGAATTAAACAGAATCGTACCCGAGGGTCGTTCTGCACACAGAAAGGGGAAAAATGGAAATTCGCCGCCGGTGAGCAACCACTCGAGCTGTGGCTCGGGGGTGAGCAGCACCGATCACTTGCGCGTCCAAGGGTGCCTTGGCTCGGGCGTGACAACGCCCAGGTTGGGCTGTCCACGAGAGCCCGAGGTGCGGCGGTTTCCAGTTCCGAGTTTGATCTTTCGGCACAGCCGATATCACTCGGTTTCAATCGATTTCTATCAATGGGAAGGATGGAGGATGGTTGCTAGTACCTTGCTGGGACCTTGGAATGGAAAGAGGGAGCTGCGATCGGCTTGATCAAGCAGGAACTCGAGCGGCGGCGATGGCAGTGGAAAAACAAGTCGTGTGCGTCGGCAGCTCGAGGAAATGGTGACTGAAGCACGCCGGGGAGGGAATAAATAGCCCGGCCGGCTGGTCTCCGGCTTGGGGCACGCAGCAGGAGCTGGCGCCGGCTGCCCCCTTCGGTGGCGCGCGCGCACAGCTGCCGGGAACCGACTGAACTGTGGTTCAGTCGGTTTGCTTTGAGGCAGAGGCTGACATGTGGGTCCCACTTCTCTTTTAACCTCTGAAATTTATTCCTAACAGCTGTGGTAAACAGTGAACCCTATTCTACCCTTGGCAATTCAAATTATTCACCCAAGAGCCATTTGAATTGATCAAAGTTCAAATGAGGTTTGGTTTGAATGAATTTCAGCACAAGTGCAGTTTGAAATTCAAATAAAGTTTGAATTTCTCCCCCTTAGCTCATGTCAAGATCAACTCCAAATGGAGTGAAAATTGGTGTGTGAGCTCACAAAAATGTGCTGAGCAAGAATATGCCTTCCACTTTTAAATTCAGTGGGTGAAAACAGTTTGAATTTGAATATGTTTTCAAACTGCCCCTTTCCTATCTACACCCAAAATGACCTCAAAAAGGTTTTGAATTTGGGTGAAACTTGGCATGGACATCCTTAGCAAAGTGTAGGAGTTTTTATATGTCCAGCCCATCTATATCACATGTGGGAAATACCACTTTTGCAATGTGTGAGTTTGTTCTCTAATGAGCATGTTGATAATTGTTACTTGCTCTTTATTTGTGTTCATCATTTTTCCTCAAATGAGGTGTGTGGTGTGGTGATGAACACTGCAAATGAGTGTCAAAAACTGAGGCCCTTACATTTCCTCCCCCCTTAAAAGAATCTCGTCCCGAGATTATAATGTGAAATGAGAGAGAGGACGGTGGAAATTTTACCGAATATGCGACGTGAGAAAGTCGGGGTAGTTAGTGCGAAGGAATTCTTCGCTCTCCCATGTCGCTTCATCCATGGAGTGATTACTCCACAGAACCTTGTAGAACCACAACGTACGGTTGCGTGTGGTTCGGGCCTTTTCATCAATAATCTGCACCGGTTCCTCCCGATAGGTGAGATCCGGTTGCAGTTCTTCAATGTCTTCCAGCTGAACGGTAGTTGATAGCTTGAGACACTTCCTCAGCTGGGAAATGTGAAAGACGTCGTGCACACCGGAAAGTGCTTCTGGTAATCTTAGCCGGTATGCCACCGATCCACATCTTTCGGTAATCTGGAATGGACCGATGAATCGGGGTGCTAACTTTCCTCTCACCCCAAATCTGTTTACGCCCTTCATTGGAGACACTCGTAGATATACGTGGTCTCCAGCTTCGAATTGTAACGGACGCCTTCTCCGGTCCGCATACTGTTTCTGTCGGGATTGAGCGGCTTTTAGGTTCGCTTGAATCAGTCGAACATTTTCTTCCGCGTTGTTGACAAGGTCAATCCCGAAGGTAACCCTTTCGCCAGACTCACACCAGTTCAGTGGTGTGCGGCATTTCCTGCCGTATAGCGCCTCGTAGGGCGCCATCTTGATGCTGGCTTGGTACCCATTGTTGTACGAGAACTCGGCTAACGGCAAGTGATCATCCCAATTCTTGCCGTGGTCGATAGCGCAAGCTCGTAGCATGTCTTCTAAGATTTGATTTACCCGCTCCGTTTGCCCATCCGTCTGCGGGTGGTAGGCTGAACTACGGATCAGCTTCGTCCCCAAGGCAGCGTGGAGCTGCTCCCAAAAACGGGACACAAATAAAGTGCCCCGGTCCGATACGATAGTACGGGGTACGCCGTATAAGCATAGGATCCGTGAGATGTACAGTTCAGCGTACTTCTTGGCGTTGTAGTTGGTGTTGACCGGGATGAAATGGGCAACTTTGGTGAGCCGATCGACGATCACCCACACAGAATCATGTTTCTGTAAGGTGGTGGGTAAACCGATGACGAAATCCATGCTCACGTCCTCCCACTTCCAGGCAGGAATGCCCAGTGGTTGCAGCAGTCCCGGTTTCCGCATGTGGTCTGCCTTCACCCGTCGACATGTATCACACTCGGACACGTATTTTGCAGTCTCTCGCTTCATCCGTGTCCACCAAAACTTGCTTCTGAGTTCTTGATACATCTTGTTGCTGCCGGGGTGAATAGAAAACTTTGATAAGTGAGCCTCATCAAAGATTCTCTTCCTTAACTCCGGGTTTCGGGGTACGACGATCCGGTCCTTGAACCATAAGACGCCGTCTCCGTCCTTCCGGAAACATTTCAACTCCCCACTGTCTACACGTCTCCGCAAATGTGACATGCCCTTGTCATTCTTCTGGGCTGCCGCTATCTCTTCACGGATGGTGGGGATCAAAGCTAAGTTGTAGAGAGCTCCGTGTGGAATCACATGTAGTGGTGGTTCGCTCTCTTCCAACGGTGTGATGGTCAGATTATTGACGTGTGACTTGCGGCTTAGCGCGTCTGCCACAACGTTTGCCTTGCCCGGATGATAATGGATCTCTATCTCGTAATCCTTTATCAGTTCTAACCATCTTCGTTGCCTCATGTTCAGCTCCTTCTGAGTGAATATGTACTTGAGGCTTTTGTGGTCGGTATATAAATGTACGAGGTTACCGAGTAGGTAGTGCCTCCACATTTTCAGTGCAAGTACCACGGCAGCGAGCTCCAAGTCGTGAGTTGGATAATTTTGCTCATGATTCCTGAGCTGCCGTGACCCATACGCGACCACCCTTCGGTCTTGCATCAACACACATCCGAGCCCAATGCCGGATGCATCGCAGTACACATCGAACGGTTTTGTTGTGTCTGGCTGCGCCAAAACCGGTGCTGATGTCAGGTGCTTGACTAAAGCCTTGAATGCTGCTTCACATGCTGGACTCCAAACATATTTGGTAGCCTTCTTCAGCAGCTCTGTCATTGGCTTGGCAATCTTCGAGAAGTTCGGAATGAACCTCCGATAATATCCCGCGAGTCCGAGGAAACTCCGTACCTCATGAACAGTTCTCGGGGATTTCCAATTCAGCACTTGCGTGATTTTGCTCGGGTCCACAGCGATACCCTCCGCTGAGATGATATGCCCGAGGAAAGGCACTTGCGATATCCAAAACTCGCATTTGCTGAACTTTGCGTATAACTTGTGATCCCGCAGCCGTTGCAAGACTATACGCAAATGTTTCTTGTGATCTGCTTCCGACTTGGAATATACCAGGATGTCGTCGATGAAGACCACGACAAACTTGTCCAGCTCCGGCATGAACACCGAGTTCATTAAATACATGAAGTGAGCTGGAGCATTGGTGAGGCCAAAGGACATGACCAGGTACTCATAAAGTCCGTACCTTGTCGAAAAAGCTGTCTTTGGAATGTCCTCAGCCCTGATCTTAATCTGATGGTACCCGGATCTTAAATCCATCTTGGAAAAGACCTTTGCTTCGACCAACTGATCAAACAACATGTCGATCCGTGGCAACGGGTACTTGTTCTTGATGGTTACGGCATTTAATGGACGGTAGTCCACGCAAAGCCGCAACGTTTCATCCTTCTTTTTGACAAATAATGCCGAACAGCCCCATGGCGAGGAGCTCGGCCTAATAAAACCCTTCTCCAGAAGGTCCGTGAGCTGAGTCTTCAGTTCAGCCAACTCCTTGGGCGCCATCTTGTACGGCCTTCGGGATATTGGCATGGTTCCCGGTGCAAGTTCAATCTTGAACTCCACCTCCCTATCGGGTGGCATCCCCGGCAAATCATCCGGGAATACATCAGGGAATTCTCGGACCACTGGAATGTCTTCCAATCTGATGGTTGTGGCTTGATAGACACTTGGAAGTTTTATTTCTGGACTGTCCAGAAATAATGAGTGAGAACCGTGCACTTCTGAGTTTAAGTGCACGACTCGGAGGACGGTGTCTAAAACAGCGCCGTGGCGGGTTAACCACGACATCCCTAGGATGACATCGACCTTCTGTCCCTCTAAGATAATGAGAGACGTGGGGTACACTCTACCCGCTAAGCATAATGGTGCTTTGGAGACCATTACGCTTGCTGAAATCTTCCCACCCGGTGAACAAATTAAATATGGACTATCGGTGGGTAGTATTGGCAAGCTGTGTTTAGCAATGAAAGCTTGGCTAATAAAATTATGCGTGGCGCCTGAATCAAATAGTACTATAGCGGGATGCTGGTGGAGTTGGAACATACCCGCAAGGATTGGCTCGCCCTCCGGCACGTCCTCAATGGCAAGCTGGTGGACAGTACCGGGCCTAGGGTTTGCCCGCCGCGCATTAGTAGGGTTCCGGGGTTGATTCCTCCCCGGAAACTGTGGTGCCACTCCGCCGCCTTGCCTCTCCGGGCAACTGCTCGCGAAGTGTCCTGGACGACCACACTTGTAACATGTGGCCGCTGCTGGTGGAGTACTCGGAGGACGAAAGCCCGGCATGCGTTGCGGAGGTGCAAACGCACGCGGCATCGCCCGCTGCTGCTGCTGTTGTTGCGGTGGTGCTGGCAGTGCCGGCCGGAATGCCGGTGAAGAATACGGCCGACCGCGGAACGGCATCGACCGCTGTGGTGGCTGCCAGCGCGGACCTGATGGTGGGCGATTCACCATCCGAAACTTCTGAGAAGGACCGCCTCCTTCTCCGCTGCTCTGTGGCGCGCTTCGCTTTCGCTCTGCCGCCGCCAACTCCTTGCCGGAGTCTTCCTGAACAATCGCAGCATCAATTATGTCGTTGAGGCTGCCGCGATTGAACATCGCCAGCTTGTCCTTCAGGAGCGGGTTAAGCCCCTGGTAAAAGTGGTCCCGCCGCTTCTCGTCCGTATCTGCGTGATACGACGCGTAGAGTGCGAGATCGTTGAACGCTCTGGAGTACTCCAGCGCGTTCCGGCTCCCTTGTTGCAGGTGTAGGAATTCCTGCGTCTTCCTCTTCATCAAACCGGGCGGTATATGATAGGCCCGGAAGGCCGTCCGAAACTCCGCCCAGGTCATCACTCGGTCGGTGGGTTGTGAAGCACACAAGTTGGCCCACCACGCGCTCGCGGATCCTTGGAGCTGCTGGACCGCGAACTGAGTCTTGCGCTGCTCGCTGATTTGGAGCAGCCCGAACTTCATCTCTATGGCGCGGAGCCAGTTGTCCGCGTCAAGTGGTTCATCCGCCCTTGAGAATACAGGGGGATGAGTCGCCAGGAAGTCGGAGTAGGAGCTCTGTTGGCGCTCCTCGCGATCTTGACGTCTCTCCGGGCGAGACGTATTCGCAATTAACGTTTGCAGCAGCTCTGTATGCTGCTGATGTGAACCCGCCATTGCCGCGACAATGTCGGCCAATGTAACCGTTGGCAGTGGCGGTGGCGGTGTTTGCTGTTGCTGTTGCTGCTGCTGTCCCGAGGAGTCCTCGGGAGGTGGTTGGGAGGTCTCTCCCCCTTGGCTAGTACCTCCAACATCGGGGTTGGCACGAGTACGCGTCATTCTGAAATTCAACACAGCAGCAATTAGCACATGTCTTACTCAAAATTCCATAAACAGGAGTAAGTATTGAAGCGACGCATGATTAACTTGCACAACATTCACATATATTGATAAAGCATAAACTTTATACAAGATACATTATTCTCGGATCTCCGAGAAGTCGTGCTCATGTCGTCACTACCTATACATACGCTACTGTCTACACGACATGTCACCGATTACAAAAGTTGGGTTACGCTACCCTAGCTGCCCTACTTGGCAACCGTAACCCCCTACTCGGAGTAGAACTCGACCTCCTGTGGGTCGTCCTCCTCCGGTACCTCTGCTGGTGGCTCGGGGTCTACCACCTCTTCTCCCATTCCAGGTTCTCCCATGGCTGGAAGACCCAAGACTACCGGTACGCCCAATACCGGGGGCACGAGGTCCTGCAATGCATGCACCTCGTCCATAGCCTGGTTGTAGTCCTCTTCCCAGCCTTGTCCTTCCTCAATAGCGTCGTCCCGCTCTTGAGCAAGGTCCTCATTCTGCTGGGTTAGGGTCTGCACCAGCTCTTGTAACGCCGCAATGTCAACACGGCTCTTCTTCTTTGCCTTCTTCAGACGACGCAACTGATTGTGTTGTTCATTCAGTCGCTTGATCGTCGGAAGGAGCACATTGCGGAGTGCACTGTGAGCACTCTCAAAATGATCTCCACGGCTTGTGCTCTCCTTGAGCTTGGTGGCGAGATGCTCCGTATGAACAGCTTGGCTGTCCATCACAGCGTTTCCCGCCCTCATTTGGAGGCTGAGATTTGCCTCCGCGGGGTTGTACCTTGGGCAACTCGGGTTTGTTGCCTCTAGGTACCTCTCTTCCCACACATGCTGAGCTCGTCCCTCCACCGGAACGAGTGCGTATGGAGTTCCCTCCATAGCCTGTACGTGTAGTTGGCAGAAACGTGACATAGTGTCACGGGCTGCCACTTGCCACATCCCTTCCGGTTGTCTTCCTCTCACCGTGACGGTGAATGGCACCCAACCGGGTGGCGTAGGCCCTGCAGGAACCTCGACATGGATCGTCCACGTCTTGTTCCCCTCTTCGCCTTCTTCCTTGGCGAAGTATTGCGGCATCTGGTTGTACCCGAAATATTGGAGCATTAGCCACAATGCTCCCGGGTAGCCGCTACGGTCAGAGCAGTGGGAAACTACCCACCCGTTCTCCAACCGTTTATCTGCTGCCATCTGTAAAAATATATTTGAGAAATGTCAAATATTTATTTTAAACAGTAAACCATTGAGTTATAACATAAGATATGTCATTGAACCCTTAACACTTGGAAACATAGTTCAAATTTTTAAACAAATTTGACTGCTGATCTGCTGTTCCCATGACAGCCCTGACCAGTTTCCATAACAATCTGATTTAGGCCAGGTTAAAAGCAAAACCAGTCCTGGAGCTCAACATCAAAGTTAAAGTTAACTTCAATAGCTTTCCAGAAAGTATTTGGTTGGCCTAAGATCTGTCCTGGTTCAAAAGTTATGAGATGTCAAAGTTAACAGAATTTCTGGAAACAATTGGACAGCACCTCCCTGCCTTAGGTACTGATTTGATCCAAGAATTCCAGTTAATTCTGTTCCTAATCTGACAAAACTTTTTGTTACAAAGTTGTAACCCATCTCATAATCTTTCCAGAACTACCTCATTTTCTATTTTTGGATTTTTAAGCAGGAAGTTATGCTTAATTTACAGAGAGTTTACAGAGAGTCTTTGCTCCGTCCTGTTTTCTGGACAGTTTCAACTCTACTGCATTTTTCGAGTGGTTAAGGGATGAAACACCTCTGGAACTCAACAGAAAAGTTGTAAAGCTCCTCCAAAGCTTTCCAGAAAGTATCATACGACCCCAACCTCGAAAGAACTCAACCTCTAACCTCTGATTAACTTCAGTCTTGATTTAGCTGAAAACAGAGTGCTCTGTCCTTAACATCCTATAAGTTGAAAACTTATTAACTTTGAATATCCTGCTCAAGGGAAGGAGTTACATCAAGTTTTACTACTTTGGATCAAAACCTTCAAGTTTTTAAATGAAGTTGTTCATTTAGTTGGGTGTGACGTCGAGGCGTCACCAGATTATGTCGGTACTACGTCCTCACAAAGGAAAAACCTATACCGGATTTAGCCGGCTTCGTTAGTTCAGTGGCACTACTCGTCACTCGCACACGGATGCTACACGTCTACCGTTTCGTGGTAAGGCTACCTGCAGAAATTCAACCAATCATCAGACTCGGCTGCACACCGAGCCCGGAATCCATACAGTTTGTACACCCGGCCGTCATCACTCGCCCGGATGTTCTCAAGCCAAACACGCCCTGAGTTACGTGTTCACGTTTCAGACCACGTGACGGGGTCTCCCATGTTGCACCACGCACGCCAGGGACAGACGTTGCTCGAATACCCCAAACGACATGAAGAGTCGTAGAGGATATCAAAGCGGATCGGGTTACCTGCCACCCGTGGGGCTCCACCCTTCAGCTTGTGCGCACTGGTGGACAGCGCTTACGTGCACCCCCCAAGACATGAACGTCCCGAGATGCACGATTTTCCGACATAACAAATAGGTTACTAAGCCACTTTCTATATACTAATAACATCCTTATACGGGCTACTAACTCGTTCCTCACTGGATTTTTGAAAAGGGAGACCTTTGTACTGTGTTAAACCTCAAGCGAGCTCTGATACCACGCTGACACGACCCCACTGGTCCTGTCGAGCCAGGATCACGCTGAGGGGTGCTGCGTTGCACAACACCGTATAACACACGTCAAAGGTACAAAGCGGAAGCGGAAGCTTTATTACATAAACAAGTTTATTAACATGTTTACATCAAAATAAGTTTAGTCCACACTCGCGGGCGTAGACTAAGCATCAAGTGCACGTTCAGCCCTCGAACGTGTCCTTGCTAGCACACTCGCACACTAACTCTGCGGCGTGCACGACTCCCACTCGACGGGGTTCCCCTCCTGGGGTTCCGTCTCCTCTTCGGGAGTCCCTTCCTCATAGAACCCTGCAAAAGCTTCAAACACAAGCAGTGAGCACGAAGGCTCAGCAAGTCTGACCCGTCTCACCTAAACATGGAACTTCTACATGAGGGTAATGGGTTGCATGAGGTAAAAATCAGTTGCAAGGACTCGCCTAATTAGTAGAACCTTACTTTCAAGTTTTAGCAGCAGGTTGTGGAGAACTTTACGCTAAGGCACATGAGAGAGCCGCAATCAAACAAGAAACGCATTTCTCTCATGTACTTTGCCCAAAGTTGAAAAGAACTTTAGTTAGCACTAAGCTACAGCATATCATTAACAATCAATGTCCAGCTTTCAATCAGCAACATTTTAACATGTAACTAGCCTGTTCTTTCTACGTCACGGTACAGTGAACAAGTGGTACTCACTGACCGCGAGGGACGGCGATTATAATCGATTTACACCTGCAGGGTTACCCGAACAACCCGTCACGTACGCCCGTACTCGATGTTGCCTACAACAACCATCACGGACGCCGTACGCGACTACCTTTCACCCGTTAGCCAAATATTGAACCGGTCCCATCGTCCCGAGCAAGAGGTCCCTGCACGCGCATCTCTGTGCCGCCAGCTGATTTACACCTCGAGCTCTCAACCTACCCTCTGAACGACGGGCAATGCCTCAATACCCAGCTACCCGAGTTACATCAGTTTCCCGGTTCCCATATAGCCGGTAGGTCTTCGGTACTGTTCTAGCTTGTTCAACAGGCCCGCACACGGCTCGGTCCTCAATCGACACAAGCGGAGCTACAGCACACAGGCCCCAAAGTCCTGCTGCCCTTACTCTCCGCTCGGTCTCATTTTCTTGCCATGTGTTTCATGTGCTATCTCTACCCGAGCAATGTGCCTCTAGCCTATTCTCGCGAGTAGTTCCAACTACTCGACTTGTACCGAATCCTACTCTATCCTAGCAATGCAGTGGCTAACGGGGTTTGCAATCCTAAACCCCAACCCATGGTTTTCTTGGCTATGCAGTGGGGTTTCCAAACAAGACTCTAATGCACAGAACAAAGGAAACAAGTATGTGCTCAAAACAATAAAAATTTGTAAAAAGGTTAATGCAAACCGGGGCTTGCCTTGCTGCTCTTGGTCGTAGGCTAGCTGTTCCTCCGGAGTAACGAAGTCTAGGACTTCGGGTTCCTCCTCGACCTTAGCGACTACATGATAAGAACAATGTATGTATTAATTAAATGCTTTTGTATTAACTTTGAAGTTGTGAAGTCTATAACCTTTACTAGATAGACCTAATGACTGTGAAACTTTTACTGTGGCTTGGTTACAACCTAAACAGAGACTTGGTCAAGTTTTAGCTGCAGCAAAGCTCATTTGAGCCCTCCACAAATAATTATGTCCTTGACCTTAATTAAAGGCTTTTAGGGTGTTCTAGGTATTTTCATGAAACAAACTATGACTTTCTGAAAACTAGATTTTCAGAGGGTTCTAATGGAATTGGTCTCACTTAATTTGGAAGTCTCTAACTAAAGATATGAGCTAAACAATTTCAGAGAAAATTCTGAAAATGTTTCTGAACATTTTCTATTTTCTCTGGAACAGTTTTACTAATCACACCATTAGGTGGACTAAATGAGCTCAAATGGATCTGAAATTTTTATGGTAGTTCAAGGATATTTTGGTGAACATCTCAGCAAAATTTCAGGATTTTCCTCCAAATGATTCTCCAGTTAAAATTCCTAACAGTTTAAACTTTAAGGAATTAATTCTGGAGAATTAAGGAATCTCATGAAGTGACACTTGATTTTCTGGAAAGTACTCAAAGAGCTGAATCCAGCAAAATTTGGTTCACTCAATTTGGAGCTTTCTAGCCAAAGTTATAAGGATTTGAAGTTTGAAGGAAATCTGAAAATCGGGGAAAAGTTTAAACTCGCGCGTGGGCCCAGGGGACACGCGTCGCACGCCGAAGCGACAACACACCGCGGCCCACAAGGCTTTTGCGCGCCAGCACACCCGATCCCGGCCGCAGCCGGATCCCGATTCAAAATATCGGCCGCTGACAGCTGGGGTCCACCCCCTTCTTCAACCTCGCGACACCCGCGCTCCGCCGCCGAGGGACCTCGCCGGAGAGCTCGCCGCCGGCTGCTGTACAGCTTCAAACTTCTTGATTCTGGCCGCCCCTGCCTACTTTTACTTGGGGAACATGATCCGAGGGTCAGCTGCTCATGACAACGGCCGGAGCATGGTCGGCGACGAGCCGCCATATCGGAACGACTTCGGCCATGTCGGCTGACGCTCCTAGTGCCTCAGCTACTTGGGAAATCGGTCGGGGAGCATCAGTGGACCTCAGAGAAGGTCGACATGAACTCGGGGCAGCTCGGGGAAGGCCCGAAATAGGTCCTCACCGTGCGCCCGATACCCCCCGTGCGTTCCGCCATTAGTAGACCTTGAATTACGCCGGGCACAGAAGTTCTCCGGCCCAGAGTTGTGAAGGCAACTTGTGCGTCACCGTGTCTAGTTCGTGTGGGAGTGGCCTGAGGCCCTCTAATCCTTTCTAGAGCACGAATTAAACAGAATCGTACCCGAGGGTCGTTCTGCACACAGAAAGGGGAAAAATGGAAATTCGCCGCCGGTGAGCAACCACTCGAGCTGTGGCTCGGGGGTGAGCAGCACCGATCACTTGCGCGTCCAAGGGTGCCTTGGCTCGGGCGTGACAACGCCCAGGTTGGGCTGTCCACGAGAGCCCGAGGTGCGGCGGTTTCCAGTTCCGAGTTTGATCTTTCGGCACAGCCGATATCACTCGGTTTCAATCGATTTCTATCAATGGGAAGGATGGAGGATGGTTGCTAGTACCTTGCTGGGACCTTGGAATGGAAAGAGGGAGCTGCGATCGGCTTGATCAAGCAGGAACTCGAGCGGCGGCGATGGCAGTGGAAAAACAAGTCGTGTGCGTCGGCAGCTCGAGGAAATGGTGACTGAAGCACGCCGGGGAGGGAATAAATAGCCCGGCCGGCTGGTCTCCGGCTTGGGGCACGCAGCAGGAGCTGGCGCCGGCTGCCCCCTTCGGTGGCGCGCGCGCACAGCTGCCGGGAACCGACTGAACTGTGGTTCAGTCGGTTTGCTTTGAGGCAGAGGCTGACATGTGGGTCCCACTTCTCTTTTAACCTCTGAAATTTATTCCTAACAGCTGTGGTAAACAGTGAACCCTATTCTACCCTTGGCAATTCAAATTATTCACCCAAGAGCCATTTGAATTGATCAAAGTTCAAATGAGGTTTGGTTTGAATGAATTTCAGCACAAGTGCAGTTTGAAATTCAAATAAAGTTTGAATTTCTCCCCCTTAGCTCATGTCAAGATCAACTCCAAATGGAGTGAAAATTGGTGTGTGAGCTCACAAAAATGTGCTGAGCAAGAATATGCCTTCCACTTTTAAATTCAGTGGGTGAAAACAGTTTGAATTTGAATATGTTTTCAAACTGCCCCTTTCCTATCTACACCCAAAATGACCTCAAAAAGGTTTTGAATTTGGGTGAAACTTGGCATGGACATCCTTAGCAAAGTGTAGGAGTTTTTATATGTCCAGCCCATCTATATCACATGTGGGAAATACCACTTTTGCAATGTGTGAGTTTGTTCTCTAATGAGCATGTTGATAATTGTTACTTGCTCTTTATTTGTGTTCATCATTTTTCCTCAAATGAGGTGTGTGGTGTGGTGATGAACACTGCAAATGAGTGTCAAAAACTGAGGCCCTTACAGTAGCCCACTACGGCTACCTCGTCCTGAAGATGTCTACACCAATCGGCATCCTCAGGGTCCGTGGAGACCACACTGCCGCAGTGTCAGCCTTGGAGAAGCTCCAAGCACTTGCGACAGCCCGAGCACCTGCCCCTGGCGATGCAGAACCGGGCCAGCTCCACCTGAGTGCATGCCACCGTGCCTCAACCTCTGCACCCCGAGTGCAACCCCTCGACGAAGGCGACGTCCCCCTGAAGGTCATCCAAGTTGGCGTCGAAGCTGCCCAGACCACCCGGATAGCCGGAGACCTGGACAACAAATAGGAAGGCGTGCTCATCACCTTCCTCCGGGACAACATTGACGTGTTTGCATGGCAACCGTCACAGATGCCCGGGATCCCTAGGGAGGTGATCGAGCACCATCTGAAGATCTTCCCCGACGCTCGGCCAATCCAGCAGAAGCCCTGGAAGCAGTCCATCGAGCGGCAGAACTTCATCCGTGAAGAAATCAAGAAGCTGCTGGATGCTGGCTTCATACGGGAGGTCCACCACCCTCGGTGGTTGGCAAACCCTGTTGTCATCCCGAAGGCCGGCGGGAAGCTCCGGATGTGCATCGACTACACCAGTCTCAATAAGGCATGCCCCAAAGATCCATTCCCTCTCCCTAGAATAGATCAAATTGTAGACTCTACATCAGGCTGTGATATGTTATGCTTCCTACACGCCTACTCAGGTTTCCACCAAATACCAATGTCTAGAGAAGATGAAGAACACACTGCATTTATAACTGTAGACGGCCTGTATTGTTATGTCTCTATGCCTTATGGTCCTAAAAGTGCTCTGCCTACCTTTGTATGCGTTATGCATAAAACATATGGAGAGCTAATCCGAGACTTAGTTGAGGTGTATGTCGATGACATCGTTGTCAAAGTCAGACAGAGCTCATCCTTGTTAGATAACCTAGCTCTAGTCTTTGACAAGCTGCGCTCCATGCGCACTAAGCTAAACCCGGACAAGTGCGTGTTCCGTGTATCCTCTGGAAAGCTCCTTGGGTTCCTGGTCTCACACCAAGGGATCGAGGCCAACCCAGAGAAGATCAAGGCCATCGAGCTGATGCGGCCCCCGGCCCGCATCAAGGATGTCCAGAAGCTCACGAGATGTCTAGCTGCGCTCAGGCGGTTCATATCAAGGCTGCCTGAGCGGGCTCTTCCCTTCTTCAAGCTCCTGCGCAAAGCCGGTCCATTTGTTTGGACCGAAGAAGCAGAAGAAGCATTCCAGGAGTTGAAGCAACTCCTGACGATGCTACCCATCATGGTAGCCCCTGAGCCCGGTGAGCACCTACTGCTCTACATCGCGGCGACAACAGAAGTGGTGAGCATGGTCCTAGTCGCAGAGCGGCCGGACCCCTCATCACTGCAGCCTGCTCCAGCAGCAGAAGCCAAGCACCAGGGCTGCCCGGGCCCCATGTGGGGCCCCGACAGCCAGGAGACCCCGGAGGTCCAAGGGGACCTCCTGGAAGTCCAAGACGACCTCTCGGGGGTCCAATGGGACCCCCCGGAGGTCCAAGACAACCGCCCAGAGGTCCAATGGGACCCCCCGGAGGTCCAAGACAACCGCCCAGAGGTCCAAGGGAACCTCCCGGTGTTTCAAGACGACCTCCCAAAGATCCAAGATGACCTCCTGAAGGTTCAAGACAACCCCCTGGAGGTCCAAGGGGACCTCCCGGAGTTCCAAGACGGCCAAGAAGTCTCCGGGTCCCAGCCCTCAGAGGCTTCCCTAGACCTGGGGACCTCCTGTGGGCCTGAGCCAATGGAGGAAGATACCCCGGGTCCCCCAGGGAGGATTCAGACCATCCAGAGGCCCGTCTACTACATCAGCGAAGTCCTCCACGACGCCAAGACAAAGTACCTGGAGGTCCATAAGCTGTTGTATGCAGTGCTCGTGGCGTCCAGGAAGCTCCGGCACTACTTCCAAGCCCACCGGATCTCGGTGGTCACCTCCTACCCACTGAAGACAATCCTCCACAGCCCCAACGCGATTGGCAACGTCGTCAAGTTGGCCGTGGAGCTTTCATACAATCCAGAGGCCCTTCTACTACATCAGCGAAGTCCTCTATGACGCCAATACAAAGTACCTGGAGGTCCATAAGCTGTTGTATGCAGTGCTCGTGTCGTCCAGGAAGCTCCGGCACTACTTCCAAGCACACCGGATCTCGGTGGTCACCTCCTACCCGCTGAAGACAATCCTCCACAGCCCCAACGCGACTGGCAACGTCGCCAAGTTGGCCGTGGAGCTGGTGGAGTTCGAGCTGGACTTCATACCACGTCACGCGGTCAAGAGCCAAGTGCTGGCTGACTTCGTGGATGAGTGGACGCCATCAACAACCAAACCAAGGGCACCGAAGGTGGCGAACCTGAGCCGCGAGCACCGGTCTTCACCGAGCCCCATTGGACGCTCTACTTCGACGGCTCCTCGCGGAAGCAGGGGGCTAGAGCCAGCGTACTGCTCCTCATGCCATCGGGGGAGCAGTTCAAGTACATGGTGCGTCTCAACTTCAAGGCAACAAACAACATGGCTGAGTATGAAGCTCTCATCTTTGGCCTAAAGACGGCGCTGTCCCTCAGCGTCCGCCAATTGCTGGTCAAGGGCGGCTCCCAGCTGATCATCAAACAAGTCAAGGGTGAATGCTCCTGCAACGACCCACAACTGGCTGCCTACCTCCTCCACGTACAGATGCTGGAGAAGGACTTTGATGCCTTGGACCTATGCCATGTACCGCGCGCCAACAACACTGTGGCCGACGACCTGTCAACGAAGGCCTCCACCGGAGCCCCGGTGCCTGAAGGAGCCTTCAAGAGGACATTTCCACGGCCCACAGCCTGGCCTGCCAAGCCGGGCGAAGGGGGCGAGACCATCACCTCGAAGCTGGCGGTCCCAGCGGCCCTGCAACCATGGTGCCCGCCAAGGATCGTATCCTCCACTGGGGACTCCGTGCTACCCAGCACCCAAGATCCAAAAGCTCAAGTCAGTCCCGATGCATGGATCACGGAGGTCCGGGACTACTTGAAGGACAACATCCATCCTGATGAACATGCATCCGCTGAACGGATTGTGCGGATGGCTAGGAGATACACGCTGGTAGACGGGGATCTCTACCGGCGTGGCGCCAATGACATCCTGTTGTGGTGCATAACCCAGGAGGTAGGCTGCGACCTGCTCGCAGAGATCCACGGAGGCGAGTGCGGGAATCACGCTTCCTCACGCACACTGGTCAGGAAAGCCTTCCGGCATGGTTTCTACTGGCTGACAGCTTTCCTGGATGCCGTCAAGCTGGTCAAGAGATGCAATGCGTGCCAGTTCCATGCCAAGCAGATCCACACACCGGCGTAGACGCTGCAGATGATCCCACCCTCGTGGCCGTTCGCGGTATGGGGGTTGGACATCCTGGGGCCCTTCCCGAAAGCCGTCAGGGGATTCCGGTACCTCTACGTCGCCATCGACAAGTTCACCAAGTGGCCGGAAGCTGCACCAGTCATCACCATCAACAAGCAATCCACAGTCAAGTTCATCAAGTCGATCGTCTGCAGGTTCGGGGTCCCGAACAGGATCATCACCGACAAAGGGACCCAGTTCACCAGCGCAGCGTTCCAACAGTACTGCGAAGACCTTGGCATCCAGGTGTGCTATGCCTCTATCGCTCATCCAAAGAGCAATGGGCAAGTCAAGAGGGCCAACGCTGAGATCCTTCGGGGCCTCAAGACTCGCACCTATGCCAACTTGAAGAAACATGGTGCCAAGTGGGTGGATGAGCTTCCGTGCGCACTGTGGGCTATCCGGACATCCTAGAGCTGAGCCACTTGGAGACAACCTTCTTCATGGTCTACGGGGCCGATCCCGTGCTTCCCCCAAAAGTCACCATGCGGTCTCCCCGTGTCCGGGCTTATGACGAAGCCACACAGGACCAGCTCCGGCGTGAGGACATCGACCTCGTTGATGAGGCAAGATGGCAAGCAACGCTCCACATCGCACGGTACCGGCAGGCGCTCCGGCGCTACCACCAGAGGTCCGTGCGTGTCCGGGAGCTCAGAGAAGGCGACCTGGTGCTGCGGCTCATACTTTCTCGAGAAGGGACTAACAAACTCTCCCCCATCTGGGAAGGTCCCTTCCAACTCAGGAAAGTTTGCCGCCCCAGGTGCGTGCGCCTTTCCACCGAGGACGGGGATCTGCTCCCAAACCCTTGGAACATAGAACACCTCCGTAAGTTCTATCCCTAGAGCAGTAGTAGGACATGTTTCCTTTTCTTTCTGTAATAGATCCCATAGAGCCCAGGAACAGCGCTCGGAGCAACTAAGCCCCAGGGGGCGGTCCAGGACTACGTCCAGCTTGGCCTGGTTCCGTACCCTTTGCGCGTAGGCCCTGCCCCCCCTTCATAATGGGGTGGGTCGTTGCCTCCATGTACAACCTGCCTTCCTCCTATGGATGTTTATATATGGAAAGAACCCTGTCCTTCCAATCTCTCATGTGTTCATTTAAATTATGCAATTTTTTTTATGATCACCTCATGCTCACTGATAGTGTATGCCCATCGTACACTCAGCTCTCCTTTCCAACTCTCATCCCTAGTCGGCATTTGCTATTCTGACCAAAGGTGGTCGTGCTTGAGGTACCTGCCAAAGGCCAGGGGGCCCCTCGGACCTCCCCCAGTCAGGTACTGTGACGCCAGTTGGTCACCTCCAGGAAAAACCTACGCCAGTCATGGGAGGTCCAGGGTGTATAGCCTGCTTTGCCTGGTTCCGTACCCAAAGCGTACACACTCTGCCTCTCGGGAGGTCCAGGGTGTACAGCCTGCTTTGCCTGGTTCCGTACCCAAAGCGTGTGCACTCTGCCTCCCCAGCGCTACGGTCTAGTACTAGGGGCCGGACGGTTGCACCCTGACCTCCGATGGAGCCAGACCTCCGGTGCCGAAGGCACTGAATTGCCCAAGCCCCGTATACTGGTCCAGGACCGTAAGCCAAATAAAACTAAGAGACAGGGAAGGGAGAGCCCCCAAGCGGAATTACCATTTCCCTACTCGTGTGCAGGACCTCCTGAGAGGCCTCTCAGACCTCCGGAGACGGGGTTCCAACACCAGCGTGCTCCGGGCGGACAGGGGGGCCCTGGCCTTAGCTCCCCCGCAGGAATGTGGTAGGTGTGCCCAAAGCATTGGCCACACCTACCAGGGGGCCACTACGGGGACTGCACAAGGGAATACCGGAGCACCCGGCGGTACTGAAGTCCAAGGGTTTCTTAAGATCGGAGCTCCTGACTCCAACCCAAGACCAGAAAAGCCGGACCTCGCCCACCCCCGCGGGGGCGAGCTCCGAAGGCGCCACATGCCCAGCAGGGCCGGAGCTCCCCCTCTCCTCAGAGGAGAGCTCCGGGCCTGCCACGTGGCCAGAAGAGCCGGACCTCCCCCCTCCGCGTGGACGAGCTTCGAAGGCGCCACGTGTCCAGAAGGACCAGAGCTCCCCCCTCTCCTCAGAGGAGAGCTCGGGGCCTGCCACGTGGCCAGAAGGGCCGGACCTCGCCCCCTCCGCAGGGGCGAGCTCCGAAGACCCCTTGGGTCCTTATGTCAACGAGGGCCCGAGGAAGGTGTCTGTGCAAGCGTTGTGATCTGTGGAGACCTCCAAAGGCCCTTACGGAGCTAAGGACCCCGACAGGACAAGCCAAGAAAAGAAGGCAAGAAGCACAAGCACACAAGACAAAAGTTTGTTCATTCAAAAGCTCCACGAGCTGGATTACAGACAAAAAAAAACAAAAAATACAAGGCCCTCCAGCTACAAGGGCGAGCGCCTAGGAGTCCCCGGCCTCCCGCTGGAACATTGACGCGACAAGGGCGGCAACGTCTCCGACTCCGGACCTGGCGACCTCCTCCTGCTCAGCGACGGGGCCCTGCACCACCGGCTCCAGAGAGACGGAGGAGTCCCAGCTCCGGAAGCACGTCAGCACGTGCGCGGCGACCTCCTTCGCCAAGCTCCTCCCCTCAACCTCAAGCTCGTGGGCGACCACGGCTTCTAACCTCTCCAGCTTGGCGCTGATGGACTCGAGCGTCGGGATTGCCTGGACCACCTCTTGCGCCGGAGCCCCCGTCCTCACGGGGCTGAAGCCGAGAGGCACCAGAGCAGACTCCGCCTGGCCGACGAAGTCCCAGACTGCTCGGGCCTCGACGGTCCGCGAAGCTCGGAGCTGCTCCACCTCCTGGCGAGCTGCCAGCCAGGCGCCAGGCCCTTCCTCGGCTAACCTCCTCTCCTTCGCCGTGAAGTCCCGGGCGAGCCTCTCCAACTCCGACGCCCAGAAGTCAGCATCAAGATCCTGGTCCAGCACCGCTTTGCGGTCCCGGGCGACCTGCTCCTCCCTTCCGGCAAGGAAGCCTCCCGGAGTTCCAGCTCTCCGGCCCTGGCCTTACAGGTCGCCTTCGCCTGCCTCCAGCTGCTCGGCGACCTCCTTCTCCTTGGACGCCACGGCACGCTCCCGCTCCACAACGGCGCACTCGTGGCGCACCAGCTGCAGCCGCATCTCCTCATTGGCGTCGGAGCAGTCCCGGACACTGTCATAGGCCTCACGGGCCTCCTGCATGATCCGCCGGGTATCGGTGTCCAGGCGGTCGATGGCCCTCCTCTGCACATCGAGGAGCGCCTCCTCAGCATCAAGCCTCGCCCTCCTAGCGTCGAGCTCCTCGTCGACCTCCCGGGTCTTCAGCTTCAAGAGCCTCCCCCAGCCGCAGAGGCGGTCCCTCTCATCCCCAAGGCCTCCCGCTCGCTCTCAAGCGCAGCCTGGACCTGCCGGACACCAGACTGGGCAAGCTCCAGTGCGTCTGACAGGGACACCGGGGTGGCGGAGGCTGAAGCCGTGCCGCAGACTTCCTCCATGTCGTCATCATCTGACGGAGGAGACGCCAGCGCAGCAGCCTCTACGGAAACCGTGACGATGCGCCGATCAGGAGAAGACGGCACTGAGGCAGGGCCAGTCCCTATGCGCCCCTGCTCGTTGCCCACCTGAGGACCTGCATCAGCTCCTCCCGCTTCAGCACCCGAAGGCTGGTCGCCGACAGCCGGCTCCGCCAAGTCTTCATCAATAGCCAGCTCACGAGCTTGCGAAGGAGGAGGAGCGGGCGCCGCCGCCGTCATAGAAGCCGGTTCTGCCGGGCCAGAAGGAGGAGACATCTGGGCCCGCACGGGGGCCGGTGAAGCTGCCGCAGCATCCTGACGCTGTGGCACTGGGCCCCTGCCAACCGGAGGTGGCCGGGGAACAGACGGGTCCCCAGCAGCCGGCGAATCCCTGCAAGCACAGGGAGCTCTCAGGACAAGAAAAGAAGTACGCAAGTACTAAGATCCGGTAGGTGCAAACTTACCGAGGAACGAGAACACTCCAGCGGGCATGAAGCCCTGGCTTCTGAGCCGGGGCAGGGCCGCCAGAGCCTGCCGTCGTCGCCGGGGCCTGCGCCTAAGGCACCTAGACCAGCGGAGCAGGGGGTGCTCCTGGAGCCCCCCTAGGAGATGGAGCAGCGGAGCTCCCGCCGGCAGCACCTCTGGCACCGCTCGTCGTACCAGCCCCTGAAGCATCTGAAGCCCAGGGCGCCTCCGCCCCCGGATGAGTCCCAGCTGCGCTCCCTCCGGCACCGCCGCTTGCAGAGCCTGCAGCAGAGACACTCGAAGACCTGGGCACCTGAGCCCCTGGCTTAGCCCCAGGCACCATGGCACTGGCGTCCCTCCTCGGAGCTCCACCCATGGAAGGAGGGTGGGACGCCCAGGGCTCCTCCGACCGCTGCTGTTCGAGAGTAGTTCCGTCGGTGCGGAAGACCCAAGGCTTCTTTGGGTCGCCCCCCGACAAACCGACGCCTTCTGATGAAGAGCGCGGGGGGGACTCCGGTCCCCTGACTCGGCGCGAACGACGCCCTCGGCGGAGACCGGGAGCGCTTCCTCTTCGGCGAACTGGAGGCCGACACCTTGCCTTTCCCCCTGTTGATGGTTCGAGCTCCGTCGCCCCTCTGCTCCATCCCCAGAGGCAAGGTTGAGGACAGATTACACGCCTAATGCTCCACCTGGTCTTCATAGTAATCTTCTCCTGTTGCTGATGATGAAATAATAATGCAAGTTTGAGTACAATGATCTACTCAACAACTCTGGGAAAATATGCTATGTAGCTCACAACAAGGTAGGTATAAAAAGGCTCATTGCAGAAATCAAAGTTATTTATCAAAACCACGATAAAACAGTAACTTATCTTTAAGTGAATGTAATCCCAACATGTATTAAAATACCAATCATACCTCCATTACATTCTTTACTTTCCATGTCTGATCAGACATTAATTAACTTCATTTTTGCTCACAAATACCTCCTCATATTCGCTACCTTCTCATGAATACTATCTCATATTCGCTACCATCTCATCTCATAAACAATTCCGTCTCACAATGAGGCCAATCTCGTTGCCACGACTCAACAGTCATGCAACCAAATCTTATCACCCGGACTCAACAGTCCAGAAAACTAAACCAAAATCAAACCATAACCAAAACCCTCCAACTAATCATGGAAGTTGGCCAGGCGCTCGTGACCGTAAGCTCGGCTATCATGATAGTTTTAAGACTCTGCAGAGGTTGTACCACTTTACCCACAAGTTTGTGATTTCGTCACCCGTCGGCGACTGCAGAACCTCCATTATACCAGTACACAACCGTCGGTGTATGGTCAAAAGATCACAAAATAGCCTTTACAAAGGGGCTACTAGATGTATGGACTCACTAAGGTTTCACCAGCAGGCTAGAATCTTCAATTCTCCCACCTACGGGCCCCCTCTTGTGCCATGCAGTTCCCAGGGCAGTCCTCACTCGACTCCCATTCCCCACGCTTTCCACAGTCCATAACAATCTAGCAACTTACCTAATTACTCAGCTAAGCCGCACCCATACTTGGCCTTGTGGTGGCACTGTTATCCTGGCATGTGCTTGCATGAACCGGTCCTTAGATCTACGGCAAGTAAACCACCATCTCATTCTACCTCATTCACAAACCCAGGCTTGCCTAGATGTCCCTCCGATCCAAGTTCATTAACAACATCAGTTTCTCATTATCATTACGAGTGCAGTTAGCTAGACACATCTATCTTGCTCCCCGTAATCCCATGGACTCAGCGAAGCATAAAAGTAAAAACCATACCCGACTCATAAACTTCCCAGGCGACAAGGGTGTTTTAACCAAAACTAGTAAACTCCTATAAAAGGTTTCCCATCATGTTTGACTCAGCACACACACCTTTTCGCAAAACAAAACAATTTCCCAAAACATAGGATCAATATGGTCAAGGGGCACTTGCCTTGTTCTGGCTGTTCCGGTTGCTCAAAATCTTGTTGTTGTAGTCCGTCGTAGGTAGCTCCCTGAGCTTGTCCTTCTATACACGATCACGCACATACAAGATTCACATCAATCAATATCATGCATAAACTCTACTTTAAGATGCAATAATGTATATGCATGTTAATCCTATGGTGCAAATTTTATTAGATGGGTTTGTACGTGTTCTAGCAGGGATTGCATGGTTTTACGATGAACAGGTGTTCGGATCAAATGTGGACGTGGCGATGATCTTGACTTTAGATCTAGATCAAACCGATCAACAAGTGATCTGTCCACGAAAAAGTTTCTGTTCGAAAGGAATCGAAGAACAGATGCAAAGAAAACGCGATGATGTCGTAAGGTGGTATTGGAGACCTACCTTATCTTCTTCTTAGTCTCGGGGTCCTTCTCCTATCAGACAGATCGTTGGGGCTCTCTTCCGACGATTTCTCTCGACCAAACTCTGGTGAACGGTTTATTTGGCGAGCTGGGGCTAGTGCTCTAAGTCGTCGGCTCAGGAGATGGAAAAGAAGTTTGTGGTTTCGGCCAAAGGTTCTGGGTTCTATTTATAATCGTGAAGAAAGAGTTCTAATCTGATTGGACTTCAAATAATAGTCCTATTCAACTTGTCGTTGAATCTTAACAACTTATCTTTAGTTGATTTGGTGCGGTAACATTATGGAATTCGTGTCGGTTTCCTCCCGTACCAGTATTCCCACGCGTAAAAAAACCGCTCCAGAACTCGTTACCTCCGCGGTGATGAGCTCCGGAAGCTCCACGTGTCCATTGGGCCTGGTCTCCCCCCTTCCGCAGAGACGCGCTCCGGTTGTGCCGTGTGTCAAGCGAGTGATACCTCCCTCTTTCTCAGAGGCGGGCTCCGTGTGCGCCACGTATCCTGGTGGTCGGGACCTCCTCTTTATTCAAAGGTGGCTCCAGGTGTGCCAAATGTCCTAACAGTGCCAGATTTTCTTCCTTCTCAGAGACGAGCTCCGAGGTTGACATGTGTCCAATAGGACCGGATCTCCCGGAGGTGAGCTTCGGAGGTGACATGTGTCCGGTAGTGTCGGACCTCCCGGAGGTGAGCTCCAAGAGCGACACGTGTCCCGCATGGCTGGTCCTCTCTTTTCCGCGGTGAATAGCTCCTAAGGTGACACGTGTCCTGCGGGACAGGCCTCGCTTCTCCGCAGACGCTAGCCCCGGGGGCAACATGTATCCCACAGGGTCGGACCTCTCTTCCTTTGCGGAGACGATCCCCGAGCCTGCCACGTATCCAGTTTAGCGACGGACCCCTCCCCATTTGCGGAGATGAGTTCCGAAGATGCCACGTGGCCAGCGAGCCGCGGGAGTTGTCTTCGGCGCTCTCTGTACACTGGAATTTGCTCTTTTTGGCTAACTTTTTAATGTTTTCTCTATTTCTTCTTATTTTAAAATGTTTTCTACATATAAAATATGAATATATGCAGGACCTGAAAATGAGGGTGTCACACCAGCAAAGTCACGAAGAAGGAAGAAATCGGCGGGACAAACCCAGCCAAGATGTAGACGATGGAGAGGACGGTATCCCCTCTCTCCAGACGCAGGGGAAGAGATCCCCACCGAAGACAGTGCCTCTCCTCTTCCGAGTGCCATCCCAGCAGCTTGCGCACCGACCCAAGGTCTTTCGTCCGGGCGATGCGTGGCGGAGGCAGGCTGGAAGCCATCAAAGATGAAGGGACAAGAACTTGGAAGGCAGAGAAGGCTTGGGCGCATCGAAGAACCCGGAAGGCTCAGACGTAGGGAGATGTGCAAAGGGAAGCCTGCGATGCAGAAGGAATCCTTTTTAAACTTCCCAGAGGCGATTCGAAACGCTTCATATGCGCCGCTCGGGGCTGACACCCCAGGTCCAAGCCCCGGCGATGATGGCAAGTGGGCCCAAGCAGTCCTAGAGAAGCGGTGGGCCAGGAAGTCAACCATTCAAGCGGGCAACCCGGAGGTTCCTGGCAAGACGCTGCGACATGCAGTAATGGAAGCCTTGGGAACCGCCACAGTAAAAGCAACTTTCAAAGCAAGAGTCAAGTTCCCACGACCTTCCATTGCCCAAGCGACGGTCCAAAGAAGTTTGAAGAAAGTGCGCGGGATAGAAAAGGTGAAGGCCCCACCTCGGGCTCGTTATCTCCACCGAGATGGGCCCGGGGGCCACTGTCGGTACCCTCAATACCGGGTACCCCTGCGCATAGGACAAAACCGCCTAAGGACCTCGCCCCCTCCGCAGGGGTGAGCTCCAAGGGCGCCACGTGTCCAGTGGGGCCGGAGCTCCCCCTCTCCTCAGAGGTGAGCTCCGGGCCCGCCACATGGCCAGCAGAGCCAGACCTCCCCCCTCCGTGGGTGTGAGCTCTGAAGGCTCCACGTGTCCAGCGGGGCCGGACCTCCCCTCTCCTCAGAGGTGAGCTTCGAGCCCACCATGTGGCAAGCAGAGCCAGAGCTCCCCCTAAGCGGGAGTGAGCTCCGAAGGCCCCACGTGTCCAGCGGGGTCGGACCTCCCCTCTCCTTAGAGGTGACCTCCGAGCCCGCCACGTGGACAACAGAGCTGGACCTCCCCCTCCGTGGGGGTGAGCTCTGAATGCTCCACGTGTCCAGCGGGGCTGGACCTCCCCTCTCCTCAGAGGTGAGCTCTGGGCTCGCCACGTGGCCAGCAGAGCCGGACCACCCCCCTCCACAGGGGTGAGCTCCGAAGGCTCCACGTGTCCAGCGGGGCCGGACATCCCCACTCCTCACAGGGAGCTCCGGGCCCGCCACGTGGCCAGCAGAGCCGCGCTGCTCGCCCCCGCGCGGTAGACAGCGGGAGTAAAGACCTGCGCCTTCCCAAGACACGACATTAAAGACCCGCGCCTTCCCAAGGCGCGGAGATGCGGCGCACGCCTGTCAGGAGGCATTGTGACAAGTCACGGTCAAGACAGGCGCACAGTGTCAGGAGCAGTAGACCAATAAATGCTGCGACAAGACACGCCCTTCCGCCCCTGCCATCATCAACCACTACGCCTAGCTTGCGGCGTGGGCAGGGTGGCAGGATGAAGGCTAAGAAGCTACCGCCAGAGACAGCTACCGGCATTCCCTGCGAGATACGGTAGATGGCAGGAAACCACCTCGGGACCACCTGTCGGTTCTCGGGGTCCACTTTGTAAGTCGCCCGAGCCTTGGACTATAAAAGGCTCGGGTAGGCAATGTTATGTCACACCCGATTTTTCCGAAGAACAACCGAGTGAATATCACATTTATGCCAGGATCATTTTCTCATACATGTGATGACAAATAGTGAAGCATCATTTATTACAAGCCAGGTGTCGAATATAAATAAGTCTTACATAGCATATGTCTCGATGGACGATAATAAGTTCATCACAAATAAATAATCTAGCAGTGGAATATTATTCTTGTGGGCTCCGTCACAGGCGTTGCTCGGGAGACTTCATGAACCTAGAAACCTTCTTCGGGTCCAATGTCTTGATCATTATACACCACCTCATTATCTTGACCTGAGCAGCAATATAAACCAACAAATATGCAAGGTTGAGTACCGATGGTACTCCGCAAGTGTGGGAAAGTTATTTCATGCATAGCTAAAGCAAGGAGAGGTTGACTCATGGTTAAAGCACTACGCAATTAATACCTATCTTCTTAGCTTATTAAGCACCTACATTACTACACAGGTGAAATGGTTCCAAACTCCCATCCCATCATCATAATCAAATAACCATAACATCATTTCCAATGTTAAGCTCTCCGCTTAACATTCACACCCTCCAAGGCCATCATACTCTAATCATGAATAAGTTCAAGCCGCTCTTGACCATGAGCACGGCTGTCATGACAGTTTTGACTCTGCAGAGTTTGCACCACTGTACCCACATATAGTGATTTCATCGCCCGTTGTCGGGTGGACTAAAAGAACCTCCATTATGCCAGTGGCTACGAACCACATTCACACTACCCAGGTGTGTAGCCAGGAGATCACTACGAAGCCTTTACAAAGGGATTCCCGATGAGCGTGGGCCCACTGAGGTTTCACCCCTAACAGCATACAAGAGGCTCCAACCCCGCTGCAGTGGCCCCCTCTTGAGCCTTGCGGTTCATATGGTAGTCCAGCTGACACCTATTCCCCGCACCATCCAACACACCCATACTACGCCGGGGATACACCTAATTAATTGGCCAAGCTGCCCCATCTCAGCATGTGGTTGGCACGGTAAAGCCAGGTTACATGCTCCATGAACCAGTCCTTAGGATCCAGGCAAGTACTAAACACAAACCCGAGTCTCGTGCACCCAGCACCAACCAAAACATCCAACTTGCCTTGATCCCTACCTCTACATAACTCATAATATCTCATTCAATAATAAGGTAAACAAGTTGATGATATCATATCCCACTTATCCCATTCTAAGCATGGCTAAGCATAAGTAATATGAATGAATGACATAATAAAGCAAATCCAACCCAAGCTTCAAGGAAAACAAGGTAATGCAATTCTAGGGAAACTTCCTAGCATGGGTTTCATATTTCAATTGACAATGCAAATAATTCTATCTACACATCCTAGTATAGGAACAAAGTGGTCAAGGACACTTGCCTTCTTCCTGCTGCTCTGGGAATGGGTAGTCCTGATCTTGGAAAGGAAAAACTTGCTCTGGAGCAGGTTCTACTCATACCATCACACATAGCAAAAGAAAACAGCAATCCATAAGACATAGTTCACACTTCCACTTCATACAAACCACACATTCACACTTATGAAAGCTATTCACTTTTCTTTGTGTTATGGTTACTCTATGTGTGTTGATTTTGGCTTACATGCACTTTTAAACATGTGTAATGATTTCTACTTTTGTATTCATATTTATGTTTGCCTACTACATATATGAGTTTTCCAAATTTAAATAAATTCCTTATATTCAATTGATACACCTTTTAGTTACCAAGTGTGCATGGAAGGCAAATTTCCTACTCCAAATATGTCTTCAGCTCTTCTACCAACCCTAAACTGAATTCTTTGGATTTTGGAAACTTCATTTATCATTTTCTAGTTATTCACACCTAGCTTGCTATATTTTCAGATTTATTTCCTATGCCTAAATGTGAACTTTATTATGAACATAGTAAGACACCTCATCTAAACAGAATAGGTTTTGGGTATAAAATATTAAATAATATATTTTTGAACTTCTCCTCTGATGTGAACTATTTTACATTTATTTTACTAATTTTAAGAATTATTCTCTACTTAAAAATGTGTCCCTATTACTAATAAATGTGAATAATCAGTTAAACAGATTCATTTCAGCCAAAAATCTATTTTTATCTCACTCCAAAGTTTTCCAAGTACTAGGAATTTTTTAATTTGAATTTACAATGTGTTTGTCCCATCTTTCAAATTTTAAATACCCATCACATAGTCAAATTCCTAAATTTAATATCAAATAGGGTTAAAAAGGTAAACTCACCCCACTACAGGGTCTATTATATTATTTTAAGAATTTCCAGGGGTCTAACTACACATAACAGAGGGGTTTTCCTAATTTTTATTAAGTCCAGGGGCTAAAACTGATTTTTAAATGAATTTACATGATTTTCTGAAGTTCCAGGGGCTAGATCAGAAGTTTCCGGGGCTAGCTCTTATTTTCCGAGAACCCCAGGGGGTAGCACGTAAGAATCCCGGCCTTTATAACGCGGGGCTGACGTGGACCGTCCGATTTAAAACAGATGGCTGAGATTATAACGTCGAACCGGTACGCGGGGATTTAAATTCTACCGTGCGATTTAAAATAGACGGCGCACAAGCGGCCACGTCGCTCTGATCGAGCGTGGGCGGCGCTGCCCGGCAGTGCACGACGGCGGGAGGCGGCGATCTCGCCGGAGAGTTTCAGATCTTCGTCAATTCTTCCTAGAACTGTGATTTTATGGCATAGATCGGTAGAGGGGAGGTCGGGGATCTCACCTCGGGGGTTTTCTTGAGCTCGGAGGTCCTGGAAAGCGATCGGCGACGAGGTCCGAGGTGAATTCACGGCGAGGCTCGTCGGCGCTGTGTTTGAACCGCAAACCACCGAGTTTTCTGCACCTGCGAGGTTCCCCGGAGGCGGTGGATCAAGACCAGCGAGTTAGATCAGAATTCCCGAGCGAAGATCGAGCAGAATTCGCCGGAGAAGCTCGGGTTCTCACCGGGAGGAAAATCGGCGGATCATGGGGAAAATCGGCGGGTAGGTTTAGATCGAGCTGGAGTCTTCTGGGACCAGGAGTCGGCTGGGAACGTGCGGTTTTCCGGTCGGTTGCGATCGCGCGCGCGCGGGGGAAACAGTCCTGGGTTCGGACGAGCGGGGGTTAGGGATGACAGGTGGGTCCCGCCTGTCTGCGAGAGGGGGCACGGGCGCGCGGCTGCGGGCTGGCGCAGGGGGTTGGGTCAGCCGGCTTGTGGGTTTCGGCCCACTGGCCGGGAGGGTTTGTTTTTTTCTTTTTATTTTTCTTTTTTATTTATGTTTTGAATTTAATTTGAATTCCAGTTTGAATTTGAATTTTTGCAACACATGCAATACGTCCAAAAAATTTTAAATTCCCCTCTTGACAGGATTTTGGGGTGTTACAGCTCTACCCCCCTTAAAAGAAATCTCGTCCTCGAGATTGATGTTTCTAAGAAAACAATTCCGGAAATTGTGCCTTGAGCTCATCCTCTCGCTCCCAGGTGGCTTCCTCTTCTGAGTGATGCTTCCACTGCACCTTGCACATCCAGATTCTTTTATTTCTTGGGAGGCGTTCCATTGTCTCCAAAATCTTGTATGGTTGCTCGGCATAAGACAGATCCTCAGCTACGTCAACCTCATTCATGGGTAACACCTCTTCAGGCGTTCTCAGACATTTCTTGAGCTGTGACACATGGAATACATCGTGCACATCCGATAGGCGAGCCGGTAATTCTAGTTGATACGCCACTTCGCCTTTCCTCTCCAGAACTTGAAAGGGTCCGATGTATCGAGGTGACAACTTCCCTTTCACCTTGAACCGACGAAGTCCTCGGATAGGGGACACCTTGAGATAGACATAGTCTCCCACGTTGAAAACGAGCTCTCTTCTCCGCACATCGGCGTAGCTATTTTGTCGTGTCTGTGCTATCCTCAAGTTGTTGCGAATTTCCCTCACTTTCGCCTCAGCTTCTTGTGGTACTTCGGGACCAAACACTTTACTTTCCCCTGTTTGATTCCAAAATAGGGGAGTTCTGCACTTCCTCCCGTACAAAGCTTCAAACGGTGACATCTTCATACTAGCCTGATAGCTGTTGTTATAGGAGAATTCCGCATACGGTAAGTTCTTGTCCCAACTCCGATTGTTTTTGAGTGCACACGCCCTCAGCATATCCTCAAGAATCTGATTGGTTCTTTCTGTCGGCCCGTCAGTTTGGGGATGATAGGCAGAACTATAGTTCATATGGGTTCCCATGGTTTCGTGCAACTTCTGCCAGAACCTCGAGGTGAACTGTGTCCCTCGATCCGACACTATCTTCTTCGGCACTCCATGGTAACACACGATCTTTGACATGTACAATTCTGCCAATTTGGATCCGCTGTAGCTTTCTTTCACGGGGATGAAATGAGCTACCTTGGTTAGCCTGTCGATGATGACCCATATTGAATCATATCCTGATTGGGTCCTAGGCAATCCCACTATGAAATCCATACCGATTTCTTCCCATTTCCATTCAGGCACTTTGAGTGCTTGCAATAATCCCGCGGGTCGTTGATGTTCTGCTTTCACCAACTGGCATGTGTCACATAGGGCAACATGTTCCGCGACATCTCGCTTCATGCCATACCACCAATACCTGCTCTTGAGGTCCTGGTACATCTTTGTACTCCCAGGATGAATGGAATAGTCAGAATCGTGAGCCTCCTTCAAAATCAATTCCCGGATCTTCTTTACTTCTGGCACACAGATTCTTTTCCCGTGCCACACCGTTCCTTGTTCATCCTCTCTGAAACCAGGGGCTTTATTTTCCTTGATGAGTTGCCTGATTTCTTGTATCCTCTCATCATTCTTTTGACCCTCGCGTATTTCTCGCTCTAGTGTGGAGTCCACTTCCATGGCGATGGCTTCACCACTATTCACAAGGCATAGATTGAGCCTTATAACCTCGTCCTTCAATTCTGCAGGCATGTCCTTCAAGCTCAACTTATTGACCTGCACTTTCCGACTTAAAGCATCTGCCACGATGTTTGCTTTCCCAGGATGATAGTTGATGCCCACATCAAAGTCATTGATTAGCTCTAACCATCTCCTTTGTCTGAGGTTGAGATCTGGATGTGTGAAAATGTACTTTAAACTCTTATGATCCGTATATATCTCTGTCCTCTTCCCCATCAAGTAATGCCGCCAAATTTTCAACGCGTGTACCACTGCGGCTAGTTCTAGGTCATGTGTAGGATAGTTCTTCTCGTGCTTCCGGAGCTGCCGGGATGCATAAGCCACGACATGCCCTTCTTGCATGAGAACACATCCCAACCCGTTTCCAGAGGCATCGCAGTACACCGTAAAGTTCTTCTGCATATCTGGCATAACTAGCACTGGGGCTGTTGTCAATCTTTTCTTTAACTCCTGAAAACTCGTCTCGCACTGCGGCGTCCATGTGAATGTGACTCCCTTCTCCAACAGTTTGGTGAGGGGTCTCGAGATCTTAGAGAATCCCTCAATAAACCGTCGATAGTATCCAGCCAATCCAAAGAAGCTTCGCACTTCCCCGACATTTTCAGGGGTCTTCCACTTCTGTATATCCTCGATTTTGGCGGGATCTACGGAGATTCCTCCCTCCGAGATTATATGTCCTAAGAAGGGAACTCTCTTCAGCCAAAACTCACACCTGCTCAACTTGGCATATAGTTGGTGTTCTCTCAGCTTCTGCAACACCAACCTTAGATGTTTCTCATGTTCCTCTTCATCCTTGGAGAAGACGAGAATGTCATATATGAAAACCAATACAAATTTGTCCAGATATTCCATGAATACATTGTTCATGAGATACATGAAGTATGCCGGGGCATTAGTTAGCCCGAAAGGCATGACAGTGTATTCATACAGTCCTTACCGAGATACGAAAGCTGTCTTGGGAATATCAGATTGCCTTATCTTTAGTTGGTGGTATCCCGACCTGAGATCAATTTTCGAGAACACACAAGCTCCCCTCAACTGATCAAACAAGTCTTCAATACGGGGTAATGGGTACTTGTTCTTGATGGTTACCTCATTCAAGGCACGGTAGTCCATGCATAACCTTTGGGTTCCGTCCTTTTTGGGCACAAATATCACTGGAGCTCCCCATGGTGAGGAACTAGGACGAATATACCCCTTCTCCGTCAGTTCTCTCAAATGATCCTTGAGTTCTCCCAACTGTTTGGAGTCCATCCGATAAGGTCTCTTGTATATCGGGGCTGTTCCAGGTACTAGCTCAATTGCGAATTCCACTTCACGATCAGAAGGCATACCTGGCAACTCCTCCGGAAAAACATCTGAATATTCCCTGATGGTCCTGATCTCCTCCACTTTCACCTCAACTAGATTTAATTTAATGTCCCTCCTAGGCTCTTGTATTGTTATGAACTTTACTCTTGTGCCACTAGGGTGATTTAGTTCCACCGTTCTAGTCGAACAATGGATGATTCCCTTATGTTTGGTCAACCAATCCATGCCCAAAATAATATCTATCCCTTGTGAATCTATAACTATGAGGTTAGCAGTAAATACTACCCCATTAATGTCTAGGTTCACCCTGGGACACACTTGTCTTGTCCTTATTTCTCCACCTGGAGAGTTTACTGCTAGCATATGGTTCATTTGTGTTGTTGCTAGATCATGCTTCTTAACAAACCCTTGGGCAATGAATGAGTGGGTAGCACCAGAATCAAAGAACAGGGTTGCAATGTGTAAATTGGCAGGAAACTTACCAACTACCACGTCAGGTGCCTCTTGCGCTTCCTCCATGGTGACGTGGTTCACCCGTCCTCTCATTACATTCTGTTGTTGTGGCTGCGTGGGCTTCTTCTTTGGGCACTTATGGGCGTAGTGCCCCACTTCACCAAAGTTAAAACATTGCACCCCAAGCTTAGGTGCCTGGCCTTTGTTGTCTTGGGGTTGGTTTGGAGGTCCTTGTACTGCTGGTCGAGGTGGATATGCAGGGCGAGGCTGCTGTACAAACTGAAGTTGTGGCTGTGCTGGTGCTGCCGGAGGCCTGAAGTTCGGGTTGTACCCTCTCGGTGCTGAGTAGGGTACCGCAGCATGGTTCATCTACCCTGCGGGTTGCTGCATCAGACGTGGGCGGGTGGTGCTCCCTAAGGCTTGATGTGACCACCCGGCCTTCCTCTTGTTCTCATTTTCCAAGGCCTTCAGCTTCCTTTCTACCACAAACGATCTGTCCACCATCTTTTGGAAACTTTCATACTCGTTGGAGGACATTGCACACTGCATTTCTGCCGTAAGTCCTTCCACAGAACAATCCTGTTTCTGCTCATCAGTCTCTATGTCCCGTGGGGCATAACGGGAGAGTTGAGTAAATTTAGTGAGGTATTGCCTTACAGTCATGTTTCCTTGCTGCAGCCCCAAGAACTCCTTCCTCTTGTTTTTGAGTTCACCCCTTGGTATGTAATGGTTGCGGAAGCTGCGCTTGAACTCTTCCCAAGTGATGTTCTCAGGGTCATGATGGGCGGCCACGTAGGCGGTCCACCAATCAGAAGCAGGTCCATGCAATTGATGAGAGGCAAACAGCACCCTCTCATACCCTTGGCACTGTATGATCCTCATCTTGCTCTCAATGGTCTTTAGCCAATCATCTGCCTCTAGAGGTTCAGCAGCACTTGCAAACTTTGGAGGTTGAGTTACTAGAAACTCACTCAACCTTGGTTGGCGTAGTGCAGCTTGCGGAGGTGGAACGTGATGCAAGTTGGCCACCACTTGAGTCAAGTTCTGGATGAGCTGATTTTGATTCTCAAGCATTTGGTGGAGGGGATCAACTCCTTCACGGCGTCCACCCCTGTCTTGGCCTCCAGAAAGATGAGGGTTGCAGGCCGCATCGTTGTTGTTGGCGGGGTTGGCAGCACGACCTTTTCCTCTTCCGGCCATCTAGCATGATCAACCAAATGTTAATTTAAAGCATTACGTATATCTTACTACTTTCACTTGTTTGTACTTTGAAGTGTTGAGGCTTTGTTATACTTTTCTGAGGGTTCATGTCTCACACAAAAATAAATGCACTATTATTTCATGTGGGTTCACACACCAAAGCAAAACAATCTGAAGACGAGGTGGTGGACAATTGCTCATGGCTTCCACAACTCACGTCACACACCAAGCATTAAAACACCATTAACTAAGATAACGACTCGACTACTCGACATCCTGCCAAACTAAGGGAAGTACTCTACACTACTCGTATCACTGAGCTGGCTCCTCGAGATCTTCCTCATTATTGCGGCTGCCTTCTGACTCCGCTTTGGGTGGGGAAGCTGCTGGTGGAGAAGTGCGACAGCGCCTGATCGCCCGGCGATCTGGGGAGTCAGGAGTCCATGTGTCATTCACGATGACACACAGTTCATTCCCATCTCTTTCTCTCGCCCTCAAGCAGGCTCGAAGCAACGCCTCGGTTTCCTTCAGGATGTCCCGAACATCCTGAAGCTCCTGCTGACACTCCTGCAGTCGAGTGCTAAGCATAGCAGCATCCTCCAAGCACAGGTCCATGTGCTCATGGGAAGTCCCTTGCTGCACTGGCGGGTACTTATACTCCGTTGTACCACTCTCGCGCTGGAGGACATACATGTACTCAGTTCTGTCCAGGTGTCGACGATAGATGTGGCTCTGGCAGGTGATTGCCTCCCAGGTAACATCCTTCTCTGCATCGACCTGTGTCGCTCGACAAGCTGGAGAGCGGTGGATCTTGAGCAGCTGATTTTCGTGGATAATCCTCATTTCTGAACTCCATTCCTCCCTCTTCTCACGGATGGTCCTGGTGGAGCTGTAGTGTATGACTAGCTTGCCTGTATTGCCGGCGGCTTGGAGCATACGTCGAAGATGGCGCAACAAGCCTCCCACTGCCAATCCGTAGGAAAGGTACGTCACCGGACGGCTCTCCTCTCTTTGGGCAAGTGCAACTACGGGAACTCTCCCTCCTGTGGACTTGCGAGCGGTGTGAATCATGCAAACCATCTAAAACAGAAAGCATTTAAACTTAGGTTAGATAAACTTTTAAACAAAAATCCTATTTTGAACGTAAGTTGGGGTAAGATAAAGAAAGTGACTCCATTAAATAACACTTTTCAACACACACCTTGTAAAATAGTTTTTAAGAAAATAGGGCCCTTAAATACGTCCATTTCTACCTAGGTCCACGTTCCTACGGGCAACCTTGGCTCTGATACCACTTCTGTCACACCCGGTTTTTCCGAAGAACAACCGAGTGAATATCACATGTATGCCAGGATCATTTTCTCATACATGTGATGACAAATAGTGAAGCATCATTTATTTACAAGCCAGGTGTCGAATATAAATAAGTCTTACATAGCATATGTCTCGATGGACGATAATAAGTTCATAACAAATAAATAATCTAGCAGCGGAATATTATTCTTGTGGGCTCCGTCACAGGCGTTGCCCGGGGGACTCCATGAACCTAGAAACCTTCTTCAGGTCCAAAGTCTTGATCATTATACACCACCTCATTATCTTGACCTGAGCAGCAATATAAACCAACAAATATGCAAGGTTGAGTACCGATGGTACTCCGCAAGTGTGGGAAAGTTATGCCATGCATAGCTAAAGCAAGGTGAGGTTGACTCATGGTTAAAGCACTACGCAATTAATACCTATCCCCTTAGCTTATTAAGCACCTACATTACTACACAGGTGAAATGGTTCCAAACTCCCATCCCATCATCATAATCAAATAACCATAACACCATTTCCAATGTTAAGCTCCCCGCTTAACATTCACACCCTCCAAGGCCATCATACTCTAATCATGAATAAGTCCAAGCCGCTCTTGACCATGAGCACAGCTGTCATGACAGTTTTGACTCTGCAGAGTTTGCACCACTGTACCCACATGTAGTGATTTTATCCCCCGTTGCCGGGTGGACTAAAAGAACCTCCATTATGCCAGTGGCTACGAACCACATTCACACTTCTCCTCTGATGTGAACTATTTTACATTTATTTTACTAATTTTCAGAATTATTCTCTACTTAAAAATGTGTCCCTATTACTAATAAATGTGAATAATCAGTTAAACAGATTCATTTCAGCCAAAAATCTATTTTTATCTCACTCCAAAGTTTTCCAAGTACTAGGAAAGTTTTTAATTTGAATTTACAATGTGTTTGTCCCATCTTTTAAATTTTAAACACCCATCACATAGTCAAATTACTAAATTTAATATCACATAGGGTTAAAAAGTTAAACTCACCCCACTACAGGGTCTATTATATTATTTTAAGAATTTCCAGGGGTCTAACTACACATAATAGAGGGGTTTTCCTAATTTTTATTAAGTCCAGGGGCTAAAACTGATTTTCAAATGAATTTACATGATTTTCTGAAGTTCCAGGGGCTAGATCAGAAGTTTCCGGGGCTAGCTCTTATTTTCCGAGAACCCCAAGGGGTAGCACGTAAGAATCCCGGCCTTTATAACGCGGGGCTGACGTGGACCGTCCGATTTAAAACAGACGGCTGAGATTATAACGTTGAACCGGTACGCGGGGATTTAAATTCTACCGTGCGATTTAAAATAGACGGCGCACAAGCGGCCACGTCGCTCTGATCGAGCGCGGGCGGCGCTGCCCGGCGGTGCACGGCGGCGGGAGGCGGCGATCTCGCCGGAGAGTTTCGGATCTTCGTCAATTCTTCCTAGAAATGTGATTTTATGGCATAGATCGGTAGAGGGGAGGTCGGGGATCTCACCTCGGGGGTTTTCTTGAGCTCGGAGGTCCTGGAAAGCGATCGGCGACGAGGTCCGAGGTGAATTCACGGCGAGGCTCGTCGGCGCTGTGTTTGAACCGCAAACCACCGAGTTTTCTGCACCTGCGAGGTTCCCCGGAGGCGGTGGATCAAGACCAGCGAGTTAGATCAGAATTCCCGAGCGAAGATCGAGCAGAATTCGCCGGAGAAGCTCGGGTTCTCACCGGGAGGAAAATCGGCGGATCGTGGGGAAAAACGGGACGATGCCTGGGTTTTTATAGACGGGGGAGGGCGGCGGGTTGGTTTAGATCGAGCTGGAGTCTTCTGGGACCGGGAGTCGGCTGGGAACGCGCGGTTTTCCGGTCGGTTGCAATCGCGCTTGCGTGGGGGAAACAGTCCCGGGTTCGGACGAGGGGGTTACGGATGACAGGTGGGTCCCGCCTGTCTGCGAGAGGGGGCGCGGGCTCGCGGCTGCGGGCTGGCGCGGGGGGTTGGGTGGGCCGGCTGGTGGGTTTTGGCCCACTGGCCGGGAGGGTTTGTTTTTTCTTTTTCTTTTTCTTTTTCATTTCTGTTTTGAATTTAATTTGAATTCCAGTTTGAATTTGAATTTTTGCAACACATGCAATACGTCCAAAAAATTTTAAATTCCCCTCTTGACAGGATTTTGGGGTGTTACACGTTACAAAGGGTTTGGCAGTTTGCCACCTTGCACTTAGACATTCAGCTCTTCCCCAAGCTTAGAACTCCGGTTCTAAGCACCAACCAATACAACGAGCAACTCTGCTCCCGTGGACGTAGGGTTTTACGCTCCGGCGGCCCAAACCACGTAAAAATCCTTGTGTCAACCATCTCCTTCCTTCGTCCAACACGCGTGACCCTCGCGAGAGGACTAGCCCCTCTGAAAAAGAACCTCCGCGGGCTGCCCAGAGCTGGCTCAGGGGAAGTGTCGACCACAGACGCTTCGACAGGGTTGAAGCTAAGGAAGTAGCCGCCGAGACGCAGGACGAAAATGATGACGAGGAAGATAATGATGGTGGTGATGCGGAAGAAGATAATGATAATGAATTGACACATACTATTGTTATTGTTATTGAGGCAACTGGTCAAGCATATGAAGGTGGGCATATAGAACATATAGTTCAACAGATGGTTGTTCAGGATATGGATTATAGTAATGTTCGTGAATACCATTCATCCGATGAGGAAGATCAACCTCCAGTCCCCGCCGATTGGAGTCATCCAAATTTTGAAAACCTACGAGTCACTGAAGGGTATCATTTACTGTTGGATAACCACGGCAATACAATAACAGCGGGGTCTCTTGTCAAAAGTAAAGAAGCATTGCAAAATGCTGCTAAATACTGGTCCCTTTCAGTGAAGAGATCATTTAAGATTTCTCGATCCACTAAGAAACTGTATGATGTCGGATGCTTATCAACAAGTTGTCCGTTTTGTGTTCGCGGATATGTAGAGAAATGTAGTGGCCTTTGGAAGTGTTCTATTGTGATTGATCATGCGTGCGAGTTGCAACATCATGAGAAATGCAATACTGCTCTTACATCGCAGTTTGTTGCAAATCACATGTATGCTCGTGTGGTTGATAATATTTCTTTTGAACCTAAATCTATTATAAACATAATTGAGCAAGATTTTAAGTATATAATAAGCTACTCCCAAGCTTCGAAGGTGAAACAGAAAGTTATTGAGGCAAGATTAGGTACTTATGAAGCATTTTATGATAATCTTCCAAAATTATTTCATACCATCAAAAGTCGGAATGTCAGCAGAACTGTTGATATCATGGATGTTCCAAACCCCCGGCTTCCTGGGAAACTTATTCTTCACCGTGCATTCTTTTTACTAGGTCAATGCATAAAGGCATTTTGATATTGTAGGCCCATTCTGTGTATGGATGGTACGTTCCTAATCGGAAAGTACAAAGGTCAAATTCTAACAGCTATTGGAGTTGATGGCAATAATCAATTTTTACCCGTGGCCTTTGCATTTGTGGAGAGTGAAAATGCTGACAGTTGGTACTGGTTTCTGAAACGGGTTAGAATTGATGTAGTGCAAGGCCGGGAAAATTTATGTCTCATACACAATCGTCACGCTAGTTTATTGAAGGCAATAACAGATATCAAATACGGTTGCGCAGAGAGCTGTCTCCCACCAGTTTGGCCGGATATAGAATCAAGGTGGTGTATGAGATACTTGGGTGCAAATTTTTACAGACACTTCATAAACAAACAACTGATGAACATGTTTAAGCGTCTCTGTAGTCAGAATCAAGAGAGGAAGTTCAATGCTTTTTGGCTTCGTCTTGATGAGCTCATAAAGAAACACACCGAGGAGGTACTTGGACGGGGTAGTAATGAAGACGCCTCTGAACCACTTTCCGCCATTCCTTCAACCGAACATACTATATCTCGTACGGCTGGATTATCTATCATATGTTTCTCATATTGAAATTATAATGATCCGAAAGAGAAATGGTCGTTGTTATATGACACACATGGTGCTAGGTACAGAATTATGACAACTAATTTAGCCGAGGTATATAATTATTTGTGCTACTTTTAATTATTCTTAAAATTAGTAGTACTACAAACTAATACAAGTTTCGTATAGGTCTACAACTTTGTCCTACGTGGGTTAAGAGTTTTACCACTGGTTGGTATTGTTGAAGGAATCTTGAATGGAACAAAGAAGTACTTTTGTGAGCGTTTTGCAAAAGCTTCTCTATTGATGGCTGATCCTAATTTAGTCTTCTCAAAATTTGTTTGTGGCTACATGGACGAGAAGATTAAAAAGGCTCACTTGCATAGTGTCAAACAAACTGGAACATTGTAGAACAGGTTTGAGATCACATACAGAGACAGAGGCAAACGTTGTGCCACGAGTGAACGGACTATGCATGAGTGCATTCTTCGTGAGAACTCGGCCATATGTACATGTATGAAGCCAAAGCTCCTCCATAGCGGCTACGTATCGAGGTCTTTGTACGCCATGTACAAAGGTAAGTTACTAAAAACAAATTGTTTAAATATTTCTTAAATTGACATGTCTTAATCAAGTAACTTTTAATATTTCTATTGTTCATAGGTGGCGGCAGATGGAATACTTTCTGGGTGTTCTTTGTTGCTGATCCTCTGGGCGTACGAGCAGTTCTCAATATGTCGGCCTAGGTGGACATCGTCCCCTACGGCGACGCCTTGTACGGGAACACCGAGGAATACATGCCAACGATGGGCACATTATGGACTCGACGTAGGGTATGTTAACTTGTAATACATATATGTTAATTCTTAACATAGCTATTTGTTTCGTTATAATATTTTTTGTTTTGCAGCATACATGGGCTGACGACACGGTGCACAGGGGTTAACCAGAGTATATGATGTCGTTTGACCACCTACAGGCGGACAGCGACATCGTATCGACTATGTTTTCGTACGAGGCCTGGAGCGTCGCGCACCCGCTGGCTTGTCGTCGTTGTGCACGAGAGACGTGGACATGTGGTGGACACGGAAGGCTCTCGTGTACGACATCTGCGTGGAGGAGTACTACCCCCACAGAGTTATGCTACAATTCGAGCGATAGCAGGTCTTCCCAGTTCCTAGGGGCCTCCTAGTTCCGCCTACTGCACACACATAAGTAGTTTCTTCTATTTCTATATTTAACTTACATAAGTTTTAATCGCTGAGTAACGTTACATTTTGCTCGATGGCACACACGGAAGGGTTTCTCTACGCCCGTTTTCTGGCCTCGCATGGAGGATTGGGTACAACAGTAGGCAGAGGCACCTCAGGACATAATCGCGGATGCGTTCCCGTTCACCGCGGAGTCCTAAGAGGAGTACCTATGTTGGTACGTCTCTCGTACACGTACGCGAGTATCGTACGTCCCAGCAGAGCTGGAGCCACACGTCGCATCGACTACCGACACTTACCCTCGACACAGAGATCGTAACACTTTAGTTGCGGTAAGTTTCGTATTACTCTTTTTAGAGTTGCGTAAGTTTTCTTATAATTTGTATTATTTATATTTTTTGTTTGCAGTTTCAGATGCTTAGGAGTGCCGAGATCGATTCGAGGGCGATGGTCGAATGGGCGGAGCTGGGCTTCCACATCCCGGCACAAGAGAGCGCAACGGCCTGGAAGAAAATGCATAAGTACATCGCGGAAGCCATAAGCACATGTATCTGTCGTGCACTATGTCTTATCATCAAGATTCCTCCGTACAGCAGTCATTCTTCGCACCGGCGACGACTGTTTCACCACTAGCGTCCGTTCAGACACCAGGTACGACATAGAAAGACTTTTTATTTTTACTAATATGTTAAACATAGTAATTTATACTATTTTCTGTGTAGTGCCTTCAACGTCTTACGTTCGTCCTACGTGTCCCGATGACATTATTAGGAAATCCAACTGGTGCAGTGGTACGTGTTAGTTTAATTCATATTATTAATATTAATAGTTATTGATAATTCTGACACATAATAATTTTTGTAGGTTTTGAGGACCCGTCTTACGGTTCTGATGCGACGCAGCAAGATTTGGGAGTCTCCTTCGACTGGGAAGCGTATGTCGCCGATGCTATGGCGGACACGCTTCCTCAGACGCAAGGAGCTCCGAAGCCGACGCAGCCGGTGCAGGACGCGACCCCGACAAGAGCTCCTAGGCCTAGGAACCCGCCTGATCCGCTAACGTACGATGCAGACCACGTACGAGCGGCACGTAGGGCTTCTAGGGGGGACGTGGGAAGCGTGCTAAGCGTTGATGTACTGTGTCATTTATTTTTTGTTTTTATTTCACTGTTTGTATCATATCTTTTAAGATAATTAATTTATGTGCCTACTTTTTGCATGTTACTTTGTGTCGTTAATATTAACTCTTTTAAAACAAAAAGATCAAATAACAAATAAGCAAAGTGTTCCTGATGACGGATTCAAAATCGTCCACGAGTTGGACGAGTCATCCACGACGTGGACGACTCGTCCATATAGTAAACGAGTCATCCACGGGGTGGATGACAGTCACCCTATAAAGTCGCAGCGCAACAAGGGTCACCATTACGATCTAAGAGTGAGCGAAGAGAGTATTAAAACAGTGGCGAGCAGAGGTCGTGGTAGGATAGGAGTGGAAAACATTAGATCGGTGTGTCCCGACTACTTGGTGGGTGGTCCTGAGTGGTATGAACCACCAGTAGACATGTTCCCGGTTCTATGCAAGACTGATTTTGGTGTGTTCAATCCTTCGTCCATATGATGGCACGGAAGAAGAGTGGCCCAAATACCGTTGTGGCCTTGATTGTGTTGTGCAAATGAAGGATGGAAGGGAGGGTAGCAGTCGTCGATTCTTTCGTTGTCCTACCGGTGGAGTAAGTTCAAAATAAATATTATTTTTGAGCTGCAATATTATCATTTTTTGACCTTTATTGCTATTTGACTAGTGCTACTTTAATGACGATACCTGCGGATACACACTCTAAGTTGACCCACCGCCAATCAAGCCAACTGAAGATTACATTAAATATTTACAAGATCGAAACCGAGAGATGGTTGTTGAACTTGTGGAAATGGAGTCACTGCTATTCAAGTACATAGGTGCTAGCCTGTGTGCAACAACAGGGATTGCGAATGTCCTCACCACAAGCCAAACCCTACCTGTTAAAACTAGGTTTCACTAATGTGCAACAACATGTATGCTCACAATGTATCCTTCTAATGTATGATCCTCTACTTTGCATTTTAATAAACATGGATGAGAGGAACTACTAGTGTTCTATGACGTTCGCACTAAAGTGAAATCAACGGCTATAGGTGGTTTGAAATATAAATTATCCATTTTGCAACAATCACTAGGGACTTTTAACTAGACGACTCGTCCACCTACTAGATGACTCGTACACCTAGTGGACGAGTCGTACAATTGATGGACTAGTCATCCACCTGGTGGACGAGTCGTATAACTGATGGATGAGTCGTACAACTGATAGATTAGTCGTACAACTGATGGACTAGTCGTCCACCTACTAGACGACTTATCCACCTACTAGACGAGTCGTCCACCTGGTGGACGAGTCGTACAACTGATGGACGAGTCGTACAATTGATGGACTAGCCGTACAACTGTTGGACTAGTCTTCCACCTACTGGACGACTCGTACACCTACTAGACGACTCATGCACCTGGTGGACGAGTCGTCTAGTTTCGATCGTCTATTTAAGAGCACTCCGCGCATTCACCACAACCGCACTTCACAGACTCAACTCTCGCGGGCATGGACTCACCTTACTCACCCCCAAATCAAAAAGAGAGAGTTCGCGTTCCAGAGGGATTACAACTACCAATGTGTCTATGTGGCACTGATTGTCGGTTCGTAAAATATTTAAGACTGAGGGTCACCTACGGTTTGAGCCTATGAATGTGCAACAACTATGCAACAACTATAAATATGACCCCCCCTCATAGGAACACACTATTTTTCCCGAATGGTAGACGTCAGGTAACATATCTACTTCACAGATCTATGAAATTCACATTCGCATTTTATCTCAAATATTCATAACAACACATCATTAATCATACAATCCCCACCGCCCCTTTGTGAGTTCACACAGTACATCGACAACGAACAAACAGCGGAAGACGTCGAGTACGTACACGCGATGCATAGAGCTGCTTGGGACAAGTTCGACTACGAGATGGAGTATGAAAAGCAGGTTGAGCAATAGAGGAAGGAGGCAGCTGAACAGGAGGAGCGTCGGAGCAAACGTTGGGAAGAACTTCAAAGAATCGAGGGAAAGTATCGTCGCCAGGCTCAGGAAGAAGAAGATATTGCTCGTCAGGCTAGAGAGGATGAACGGGAGCGCTTACGCGAGAGAGCACGTCGGACAAGGGATGCCGAGTCGGATGCATTGCGCAAGAGAAAATATCCCAGTTACACTCAGTATAATCTATATTTATCATTTAATAAACTTCGTAATGTATCCAATGACAAGTGTTTTTAATCAAGCGATGGTGTTATTATGCTAAATTTACTTCCATAATAAGATATTTTTAACATGTCTCTCAGTATGAAAAAAACGAATTCGAACAAACAAAATTCAATATTCAAACTTGTGATCATATTGCATAATTCAAAATTGCATAACATATCATCTATTAAACAAAAGTCATATTATTAACATTAAATAAAATCATAACATAGTATACTACATTTACTTCTGTAAAAAAATTGTAAAAATATCTCTAAATATTTTTAAATGGGAGCTAAGGTGCTAGTCTCGGCCCATTTGCTGTAGAGGAATCCTATCGTCCACCGCGTGGACGACTCGGTGGTCTACGAGGCACAGTCATCCATGGTGTAGACGATTTATTGTCCACGTGGACAAATCGTCCACCCCATGAACGGTAGGGTGGCTATTTCGGTAAAAAGAATTCTAGATGGTATTAATATTAAATAATTTATGTACAGTGCTAACAGTGCCTGTGTATTCTGTAGTGGGCCACAATGAACGGAGAGGCCGATGGGCCACGGCACCCACCCGAACGTGACCTACGTGGAGATTATTTTTTCTAAAAATAGTATTATTTATTAGAAAATTATAAAATAGATGCCGTTTGAAGAAAATTAAAAATAAGTGCATGTCCCTCGATCACCGTGTGAACCATTAAGCAGGGAGCTGCCTACAAGATTGCCAAACGGTATTTTTGCATGAGGCCCTCCAGAATGATTCTCGCCCAGTCACCAGGCTAACTATTCGCCCTAGTAATGGTTTGCTCAGCCACGATTAATTTTATTGGTTCACCCGATGGTTGAGCAACAAGCACGCATTTCTATAAGGTTTTCAAAAGACACTCCATTTGGTAAATTTTAAATAAAATAATTCTATTTTTAAAATGCCTATGTGGATTTATTTACGTGCACGCGAATACCAGGATTTGATTTCGGTCGAAGAGGTTCAGTAACTTCGATTCCTGGTTCAACTAAAAATTATTTTCTTCCTTTTTTGTGATGAAAAAAAAATACAATTAGTACTACTCCAAAAATATGATGCAGACATGCACACAATGCAGAAGGCCAAATGCAGAGTTGCACTCAAGCTGCATGCAAAGTGTTGTATGGGAAGATACATCGCTTAGGGTGTGTTTGGTTGAGTTGTGGATTCTTGAAAATCTGATTCTAGCTTTAAGCTGAGAGCTGCAGTGAAGCTAAAATCTATTTGGCTGGAAACACCTATCAACTATAGATTCGGTAATAAATGTGTGTTATAAAAAAATAATGTTTGGTTGTGTAATGAGTGGCATGGTGGGTAATTTTTGTGAAAAGTTGCAATAGAAATTTAGAAAATCTGGATTATGGCAGATTTCCATTTGCACTAGGAAAATCTGTAGATTCTGTAGAATCTGATTCTCATGTGGACCCCTTTGGTTCAGTTTTCTGATTTTTTATAGAGAATCTGGTTGGTGTAGCTGAACCAAACAGAGACCCTTAGCCATACGCCCTACTCCCACTCTCGTGCGCTTCGTAGTATACTTGCTGAAGGTAATTCACTACAAGAAACACAACCATTTATGACCGCCAGAACCGTTGTAATTAAGCTCTAAGACGACGTAAACAACTTAATTACAACGGTAATGGCTTATTAGCGACGGTCGCCGATTGTCACAAGTCCGGAGTCGTAAATAACATAATTTACGACGTCGTCGTAAATAAGTTATTTACGACAGTCTGGACCGACCGTCATAACTTATGAAGTCGTGTCAGCTAGCACCCTCTGGAAGCTTATTTCCACGGCAGGACCAGCCCGTCGTAAGTTATACAGGCTTGTTTACGACGATGAGCTTCAGGCCGTCGTAAATAACATAAGCTTATTTACAACGGTCAGCTTAATGCGGTCGTATATAAGTGATTTCATTCAAAAACAGAAAAATACTAACCTGGCACAATGACTCACAGGTAGATACAAAAAACATATATATCATATCACAGGTAGTTCAGATTACAATAGTATCAAATATAAGACACGAAATTACACACTCTAACGTCCGCTAACTTCAGAGCACTGAATGTCGTCCTCGCGTCGTGCTCTAGGTCCCGATAGCTTCTTCGATGGAGTCTGAACCTCCGCGGCCGATCCCTGTGATGTACAATTGTAGTTAGACAAGTTTTAGCTTCAAAAGTGTATGTTTCACTAAATTTACTTATCATGAGGTAAAATTGAGCAATTGTGACTAAGTTTTGTTATATTTTGCTAAAAGATCCTAGATGTAGATACGTTTGCAGATGTTTGACTAAGTTTGACTATTTTAATTCATTATGACTATGTTTGCCTACATTTGACTAATTTTGACTTAGTTTGATATAGTAATCTAATTATGTTTTTCAAGAAGTGTTGCTTACCTGTGCTACTAAAGAAGGAACTTGTGGCTGCATCGAAGGCTGCTATGAGGGAATGGCAATCTGCTCATTCTGTTGGGGTAAGACATGTGATAGTAAATCATTAGCACATGAATAGTAATAAAATGATATGATTGGTTTGTATTTTTAAGTTATTACCTGTATCACCATTTGTATATGTGCATTGTAGCTGGCTTGATACTCCTCTTTTGCCTTCAATAGCGCTTCTTGTTGCTGGAACTTCTCCTGTGTCAGGCGTAGCTCCTTCTAGACACTATGAAACTCCCGATCTCTCTACGACAATAGGAGTTAGCGAATAGGAGTCTTCGACCGCGTGCAGCTTAATAGGTTGAAAGAACCTGATTCTAACATTTTCACTTCGCCTAAACGGGTTAAAACGGTTTTGTTTGATCTGTTTACACCGTTTAAACGTCTGTAGAACCGTTGACCGATTAAATGTCGTTTAGGGTTTAAACAACACAACAAGTGTGTGCTTACCGTTTAAACATATTTAAATGGCCTTTTAATACTGTACACTGAATAAACTAAATACTCAACTAACTAAATAAAGAACTAATTAAGAAAATATAATAAATAATTAACAATGTATGAAACAAAAGCATAAACTATGTACTTAAACAATTAATCAAAAAATTAACTTAATTAAAGAACTAAATAAAAAACTAATTACTAAATTCAACCAAATAATTAACAATTAAACTAACAATCACCTAAAAGAGTACAAATCGATTAATTATTTACATTTATATCTAACCTAATAAACAAATAATTGCACAAATTAAAATAATTACTTTATTGGGGTCCGAGGCGGCGACGACGTCTGGCCGCGGGAAGCCTTGGGCAGGGGCTGGTGGTGTGTGTGTGGGAGGGGGGGGAGGGGCGAAGCCAGCGGGGCAGGTGCGGTGACGGGCAGAGAGGCTAGGGCGGCGGCGGCTTGGCGCGGCGGGGGCGGGGGCAGGGGTCGAGGGTGGCGACACCCGGGGCGGTTAGGGTCGGGCGACGGGCAAGGGTGGCAGCGCGGCGGCGGCTCAGCCTTGGTGTCGGCCCGGACGTGAATGCCCACGCCGACTTCGTGTAATAGCCCTAACTTTTGTAAAGTTTGATTTTAACTTATGAAACAAGTTAAGGCAAAGAAAGACTATAGTTGTGTCACATGAAATGATGAACACAAATATGGATAGGTGAGGGAGTTAAAAATTTCTCTAGCCCATGCTCAACACATGTTAACCTAGGGGAAATAATTTTACTCTCAAAACTCTAACTCATGCGCACCTCCTCAATGAGTAGAGTGGAGGAAGTTTAAAAACAATTTGAATTCTTTTGAAACAATTCAGGTTCAGATTACCCATATGCATACAAATTAATTCACCAATGCATTCCCCATGTATCAATGAGCTCATGATCCAAATTTGGATAATTTTGGATCTTGTATACCAATTATTCCGAGGAATATTCGAGGGAGAGTTCAAATTCAAATTTGAATTTGAAAACTAAACAAAACATGCTCAATTTTGAAATTTGAGTTTAAATTCAAATTCCTCACGTCATGTTTGGTGTACCATCCAATTTTGGCGGAATTTGGACAACAGCGGTGCGGGAACATTAAAGTACGGAGGGGGGATATTTGGGTGCTGTGGCCTACATGTCATACACACCCCAAAGCAAACCGCCTCTGTTTTGAGTTTTCTTCGGATGAGAGTGCGACCCCAGCTGAGGCAATCCACTCCCGACGCCAGCTCCTGTTTTCCACTCATGGGTTCGGTCTGATCTTCACACCGAGAGAGTGCACGAAGCCAATTCATCTCTTCTTCCCTGTTCTGTCTGCTCCCATGCGTTTCTCTCACGAGAAGAACACCTCGGCCGCTCTGTTCTTCTTCCGATTGCCGGCTACCAACCGAGCTCCTGTTGCCCGAGCTTCCCACAGAAAAAAGCTTCGCCCATGAGTGCTCTAGCCGGCTAGCCATTTCTTCCCACGGTTTTGTGCTTGCTTGCGCCTAGAAACGGCAGAATTGTAGCTGCACCCATGTTGAAACCGAAGTAAACCAAGTCGGCCACCGTGGACAGCCCGAACCAATGGTGATCACGCCCAAGCAAGCCACCCCATCGGTGCACCTACAATCCTAGTTGCTCACCTCCGAAGCTCAGCCTAGCCATTGATCACAGAGGGAGAATTTTGAGGTTTCCTTCCGGCCGGCGCAACATGACCCGAGGTGAGGAATTTCTGAAATTCGTCCTCAATTCATGTTGGTTGTGTTTCAAATTTCACACACGGGATATTAACTACCTAGCATACCTCCTCCATCGATTTTAGACCAAGAAGTTGAGTGTAGAGCAAGGAATCCGAGTTCTTTTCGAGGGAATACTGCCGGACCACGTCGGGCGCACGGTGCCTATAGGTTTGGAGTGCTCCCCATGTAGGATCGAAGTACACGTGTAAAGCTACCAGAGGGGGGTGAATGGTAGATAAAAACTTTTCAGCGGAAGCAACAAAACACCCCTCAGTAGAAAACCGATCTGTTAAAGAAACCGTGTGTGCGACTAATCAAAACGTGTTCAACTGTGACAAAAGTAGTATATATTGTAGAGAATCAAGTAACGAAGATGTCACAACAAGAATCATGAAAGTCCATTGAGAGAAGCTCAAGTTACGATCGAAAGATCGAACAAAGGTCAATCTGTCCTACGCGAGAAAAACAGTTCTGGAATACTGCAAAGAAACTCGTGTAGATCAGAAACCACAAATTCAATTACCGTGAAATTTTCAGAGATGATATATAATCAAGTTGTGAAGACAACCCAAAAAGAATCACATCAATTGGATCTGTAAAACTCGAGTTATGATAAAACCACCGAAGCAAGTTAGTGCTGAACAGAAACTCGACGAGAAAAACTTGTCTGAAACAAGTCGGACGAACAAGGCACAAAAGTTCCTTTAGAATACGAACTTTATTTATCAAAACACAAGAGGAACAGCCCCAAAGTCGTGTGCACATGAGCCTTGGCCTTCCTTGCTTATATAACCAGCCCTAAGGCCAACCCAATTCAAACTAGGACTCCTACTCCTACTTGGATTCAAACTGTAACTTTCCAATACTGCTCAAGACTCTTCTACACGCAGATAGAAGCAATCTTAAGACCTTCAAACATCTTAGTAACATCCCAAACATTCCTAAAAAAACTCAAATTCGTGACCCACACGAAATCCTATCATAACCAACTCAAAACTTTCCATATTTCAGTCAAACACGACTCAGCCGCAGCCTGAGTCCATAACCTAGTCGGTTGGACCTTTCCGACCAATTCTTTACGTCCACATCTCTTCATCACACCTTGGAACCATGCGGCCATGTCCATGCCTCCATGCACACGTGCAAACATCTTCCAACGACGTCCAAGATACCTTCAATGCATTGTTCTTGATTCAAATATACTGCACAACCTCCCGATCAACTCAACCACAATTCCTCCCGAACTTGGTTGTTGAACCTCATCTTCTCCCTAAGACTAGTTTAATGCATCCCATCACCATCCATGTTTTGAACTCAAGCAACACCTGCACATGAATAAACAACCAATACTTCCGAGCACAAGTCCTCGACTTGACTCTCGTTAGTTCCGAAACTATAACATCTTACGTGAGCACCTCACATAAGCATGTTGTAAACCATAGCAAAATGATATCAGCCATAACCACCAAAACACACCAAAAACTTAGTAAAATAATACTAAGCAAACTTTCCATAAGAGTAAAACAAGTTCGAAACATTGCAAGTTAAAAGCAGAACCATTGCAATCAAGCTCCGAACCTTACCAAAGCTAACCGGACCTTGAATCAGAGCTTCCCAAAGCTAGTTGGACATAGCGCCGGAGCATACTAAAGCTCAGTCGGACCTAGCACGGAACTTACCAAAGCTAGTCGGACCTAGCACCGGAGCTAGCAAAAACAAGTCGGACCTAGCCAAAATAAGTCAGACCTAGACAAAGCAAGTCAGACCTTACGTCGGACCTATCGTCGGACCTTGCAGGAGCTCGAAACTAGAGTCGGACCTTGTTAAAAAGGTAGTATTCAAAACTTTTATCGTCAAAGCCAATGTATTCAGCACACATAGGTCTCACAATCTCCCCCTTGATGAATGCATTGGCAACACCACTTAAAATCCGAACATTGGCTTATTCACATGAAAAGTTTTAAAGAAAATTTCTCCCCCTTTGTAAATCAGAAATAAAATGAGAAGAAAAACAAAAATACCAAAAATTGTCCCCCTGAGAAGAATCGTGCCAAAACACTTGTTAATGTGTGCAATGTGTGATCAATTCCCCCCCCCCCCCTTTGACAATGTATTCAGCAAGGTACAAAAGAGAAATTTTAATTTGTTATGAGCACATTATAACATATACATATAAAATAAAGCTCATCCAAATCATACTATCAAGTAACTTACACTATCACATCAATGAGATGCATAAAGTGGTGTAAGTCATGCTAGAGATCAAGTGTAATTTTCAATTTAACCAAGTCATGATCTCACAAACTTAACTATTTCAAGACCTGAAAGCATGACACTTGTTGCTGCATTTTATTTATCATTTAAAGCACAAATTTTGATCTTATAACACTTGCAAGAGATTATATGCAGCATCAGCCTTATTCTAACCAACCAAGCCAAACCTATGTCATTTGACAGTCAGAAGCTTAAGGACATGGTTTTAGTCATACACAACTCCTTTCAAGTTCATATATAAGTGCAATGATAAGCCATCTCAAAAGAAGAAGTGCGATGCATGCATATTCTCTTGATCTTTTCTCATTTTTTTATTTGAACATAAAAACTCAACATGTGAGTTGATTACTTGATTAATTCTTTATGATTAAAAGCACTTGTGAGCATGCAACAAGTTCAAAACAGCAAGAAAGTTTGACCATGACCAGATTTAGTGTAAATAATTATTCCAATTACTAGACATGGTAAAAACTACAAAATGTATAACACCAGTAATGTAGTAAGAACTTTCAGCATGAAAAAGGAATCACAAAGTCATATATGCATGAAATACTATGCTCATATTATTTTAATTTTAGTTTCACACATAGACTTCCCAAGTTTCAAAATTCTCCCTCAATTTAAGCCATGAGGATGCATAACCCCTATTTCACTACGAATGTAAAAAAACGAGTGAAATCCAAAGGTTTTGTAAAAATGTCAGCCAATTGTTGTTCGGTATCTACATGGTGAAGCACAATGTTCCCTTTTTCGACATTATCACGGAGAAAGTGATACCTAATGTCAATGTGCTTAGTTCTCGAATTTTGCACGTGGTTTTTAGCAATGCAAATGGAACTAGTGTTATCACAAAACAGTGGAACACTATCTACATCAACCCCATAGTCCTTAAGTGTTTGAACAATACAAAGAATTTGTGAGCAAGCACTAGCAGCAGCTACATATTCAGATTCGGCTGTGGATTGGGCAACTGAACTTTGTTTTCTAGAGGACCAGGCAACAAGTGAATTATAAAGAAAATGACAAGCACCAGAAGTACTTTTCCTATCAATCCTACAACCCCCCAAAATCAGCATTGGAAAAAGCTTTCAATGTAACGGTTAAGGAAGAAGGAAGAAAAATGCCAAATTCTTGAGTTCCATGTAAGTACCTGAGAATCCTTTTGATGGCTTGACGATGTGAAGCTCGTGGGAAGGCTTGAAACCGTGCACAAAGAGATGCGCTGAATTGTATGTCCGGTCTTGATGCTGTGAGATACAAAAGTGATCCGATCATGCTTCTATATTCTTTTTGATCAACGGGATCACAATCCTCATCAAGTTCAAGTGTTGTTGCTGTTCCCATTGGTATCCGAAGAGGCTTGCTTTTGTCCATGTTGAAGCGCCTTAGGAGATATTTTGTATACTTTGTTTGATGCACAGAGGTACCTTCCTTGGTTTGCAGCCCCAAAAAGTACGTGAGTTCTCCCATCATACTCATCTCAAATTCTGAACTCATCATAGCTGAAAACTTGGACACAAAATCATGAGAAGCACAACCAAAGATAATATCATCCACATACACTTGAACGAATAATGAGTCATTGCCATGCTTAAGCACAAAAAGAGTTTTATCAACCTTGCCCACGGTAAACCCCTTTTCAAGTAAGAATGTTTTTAACCTATCATACCATGCTCTAGGGGCTTGTTTGAGACCGTACAAGGCTTTGGACAGTTTGTAAACATGATTAGGAAAATTTGGATTTTCAAAATCAGGTGGGTGTTTGACATAAACCTCCTCATCTATGTAGCCATTAAGAAAAGCACTTTTAACATCACCTTTAGATGCAGCAAAAGGTAACAAAATTCTTATGGCCTCTAATCTAGCAACAGGAGCAAAAGTTTCATCAAAATCTAGACCTTCAACTTGTGTGAAACCTTAAGAAACCAACCTAGCCTTATTCCTAACCACAACCCCATCCTCACTTTGTTTATTTTTAAACACCCATTTAGTTCCAATTAAAGTGTGACCTTGAGGTGGAGGTACAAGTTTCCAAACATTATTTCTTTCAAAATTTTCTAACTCTTCTTGCATGGCAATAATCCAAGATTCATTAGTGAGTGCGTGTGATATATCTTTGGGTTCAAAAGAAGCAACAAAAGCAGAATGAGTATGAGAATTGGGATCGAAAAACCTGGATCTTGTAACTCATTCATGCAAGCTTCCAATAATTTGTTGTGGAGGATGACTTTTGAGAATCCGGAGGGGAGTGGACACTTCACAAGCTTCTTCTTCTTCATGTTCATCACAAATAGATGAGCTTGTGACGTGAGGAGGATCTGGACCAGCAATGGTGGTCGTCGGTGCTGGCTGTGAATCAAGCTCAGGAGCTGGAACAATGTCATTAGCTGCTGAATTTTCGGGCAGCAGCACCACTTCTTCCTCTTCTTCAAAGAAAATACTCTCCCCCTATGGATATGGATCTGGACCTGCAATATTTGAACTAGTACCTGGGCTGACTTCATCAAAAGAAACCTCACAAGTCTCCACAATTTTGTTAGTATCAAGTAAAAGCACACGGTAGCCTCTAGTATGAGATGGATAACCAAGAAACATGCCATCAACAGATCTAGCCTCAAATTTATCAAGATTGCCATGTTTCTTAACAAAGCATTTGCAACCAAAGACCCTAAAGTGTGTGACACTAGGCCTATGTCCAAACCTGAGCTCATAAGGTGTTTTACCTAGCTTAGCATGCAAGAAAACACGATTTGAGACATAACAAGCGGTTGCAATTGCATCAGCGCAAAATTTCCTAGGAGTTTGATATTCATCAAGCATAGTCCTAGCCATCTCAACTAAGGTTCTGTTCTTTCTCTCTACAACACCGTTTTGTTTAGGTACATATGATGAAGAAAATTGATGATCTATTGCATTTTCAGCACAAAAGTGATCAAACAATTGATTTTTAAATTCGGTTCCATTATCACTTCTAATTGCTCTTAAAGATCTTGGGTGATCAATTGATAATCTAAGAAATAAAGTTCTAAAGTGACTAAAAGCTTCATTCTTAGATGCCATAAAGTAAACCCAAGAGTATCTAGAATAGTCATCAACAATCACAAGAACATACCATTTACCTCCGAAGGATTGAACACGTGAAGGTCCTACGGTATCAAGGTGTAAAAGTTGACCCGGTTCAGTTATCATGGTCATTTTGAGAGGAGCATGTGAACCTGCAACCATCTTAGCATGTCTACAAGAAGAGCACACAATTTCTTTGTCCCCTTTAAGCTTAGGCAGCCCACGTATGCGATCAAGAGCACTAACACGCGTGAGATGATCAAAGCCTACGTGACCAAGTCTACGATGCCAAAAATATAAATCTTTGGAATAATTTGCAACTAGACATCTATTCTTAGAGGAAGACATATCAAAATCAGCTTTAAAAACTCTTCCAAACCGAGACATGTTAAAGATAAGCTCACTATTTGAACCTACAACTTTGCCGCAGTTTTTATTGAAAATAATTTCCAGATTTTCATCTAGCAATTGTGAAACAGAAAGCAAGTTGTATTTCAAATTTTTGACAAGTGCCACATCCTTCAAAGTGTAGTGATCATTTAATCTAACCGAACCCTTAGCAATTATAGGAGTTGAAGAATTATCGGCAAAAGTAACATTCTCTACACGTGACACAAAAGAGAGAGAGGAGAGCCATTCTTTGTTACCGGTCATGTGGCGTGAGCAACCTGAATCCACAATCCAAATGTTCTCCTTCCTCAAGCGTGTGACCTACATAGAAGCACAATATGTCGATGACTCAATACTGGGGTTAGTTAAAAGGCATTTAGGAATCCAGTACTGAATCACACGACGTCCAGCAAGAATAACATGCGAAAGCTGAGATAAAACAGCAGTTTTATGAGTCAAAGTTTGAGATTTTTTGTTCTTAACTACTGACCTAGGAGGTGTTACTTGTGTAGCACAAAAATCAGTAGCTCCGGAGGCAAAAACTGAAGCTCCGGAGGTAAACTTTGAATATTTCTGACTCATAACAGCAGGTTGCATGTTCCTGGCATTCAGTTTAGTATGTGCAGCAAATTTTGCATGAGAGTTATAAGATCTAGCTTGCATTCTTTCCTTCTTATGTTGTTTAGCTAGTCTATAACAAAAATCTATGACATGACCATCTCTATCACAATAAGTACAATGAAATTTAACTTTGTGTTCATGTCTAGATGAGCATGCAGTATGCTTATTTGAACCCAAATGTGACAACACTCCTGCAGATTTAAAAATCACTTCTTTTTGTTAGGAACTGTTTGAATCAAACCACTTCCTAATGATTTTACAATTTTAGGTGGATGTTCCTTAGCATGAGCATGTGAATCAAAACCTAAACCAGGTTTATCATTGCAAGACTTGGAAGAATTCAGCAGCAAGTTTAGGTTCTTATTACCATTACAAAACCGATCTAATGTCCTATGCATGTTATCAAGTTTATTTGATATATCAAGGCAATTTTCACATGAAGTTTTTCCTTTTAATTTGCAATTGGAACAATATTTAACTTCATGAGAACGTAAAGCATTGTTCAATATAGAAATTTCTTTCATAGCATCTTGTAGTTTCTTATCAAGATCATCGCAAGTAGAACAATGCAAATCAATTGTATAACAACAAGCATCTTTCAAGTTTTTATCATTAAGTGCAGCAAGCTTTTTGTTCTTTTCGATTTCAAGTTCATGTTTATCAAGTGTGGAGGTGTGTGCACTTCTTAGAGAGGACAATTGTTCACATATTAAATCACATGAGGAACAAGAATCATCACTAGGAATCAAGGATTTTAAACGATTAATTTCAGATTCTAGTGACTCAATTTTAACATCATTGTCCCTAAGCTTTTTGTCCTTTTTCTTAACAATAATAGTGGCACGAGAAATAGCATCACACATTTCTTCGCAAGTAGGACATACCTCTTCGTTGTCACTGTTGTGTTCTGCATCCTCCATACTTGATTTTGATTTGCCCGCCATGAAGCACAAGTTTGCCAGATCATCTTCATCTTCATCACTTCCAATGTATACATCACTCGAGCCAAGTTCTTGAAGTGCGGTGGTGAAACTGTTTATCAGTTTGCGTCCGGTAAAACCCTTCTTTTTCTTGTTGGTGTTGCCAAAAGAGGACTTGACTTTATTTTGCTTTTCATCATGGTTAGAAGGACCTGAAAGGTTAGGCCAATCTGTACGAAAGTGTCCTGTCTTACCACATTCAAAGCATCGTTGAGGTCTGGAGCTTCCTCTCCTTCTAGTTCTCACATTTTACAATGCTTTTGAGAACCTAGTAGAAAGAAGTACTAGCTCCTCCTCTGGAAACTCCTCAATCTGTTCCAGGGTTAGTGAAGACAGCAAAGCAAGTGTATTGCTAGATGATTGGCCAGAGCTAGGCATATCACGTTGTGAGACAAATGCAATAGTCTTATTTGGGTTCTTACGTGATATAATGTCAATTTCATGAGTTTTTAGCTTAGAATAAAGCACATCTAATGTAAGAGTACTCATGACAGTGGATTCACGTATGGATTACTTTCATCTCCCAAATTGACATGTCTAATGCACTTAGTAATTGCCTAGCATTTTCAGCATCTGAAAAATTAACATTGACGCTACGCAAGTCGCTGAGAATTTTTTTAAAGCGAGCAAAGAGGTCATCAATGGACTCACCGGGTTGCATCTCAAAGTGCATGTATTCTTTCTTGAACATATCCTCTCTTACCTCCTTGATCGTGTTGGATCCTTCGTGGTAGTCACAAAGTGCTCTCCACACATCGTACGCCAATCGGAGGTGTGCAACACGGTCAAGTCGTTCTGAGTTAGTCCTTGTATGATCAAGTTCCGAGCCTTGTTGTTGTTGTCGACATCTCTCATGTTTGTAGCCGTGACTTGATCGTTTGAAGGCACATCGTAAGGCTTGTACACCTTTTCCCATATTGCAAATCCTTGCTCCTAGATGAAAGCTTCCATGCGTGCCTTCCAAACCTGAAAATCAATACCACTAAACACACAAGGTTTGGCGGAGTATTTCTCCATGATGATTAGTCAAAACACGTGCAAATCACAAAGATTAGAGCAACCTTGCTCTGATATCAATTGTAGGATCGAAGTACACGTGTAAAGCTACCAGAGGAGGGTGAATGGTAGATAAAAACTTTTCAGCGGAAGCAACAAAACACCTCTCAGCAGAAAACCGATCTGTTAAAGAAATCCTGTGTGCGACTAATCTAAACGTGTTCAACTGTGACAAAACTAGTATAGATTGTACAGAATCAAGTCACGAAGACGTCACAACAAGAATCATGAAAATCCATTGAGAGAAGCTCAAGTTACGATCGAAAGATCGAACAAAGGTCAATCTGTCCTACGCGAGAAAAACAGTTCTGGAATACTGCAAAGAAACTCGTGTAGATCAGAAACCACAAATTTAACGACCGTGAAATTTGCACAGATGATAGATAATCAAGTTGTGAAGACAACCCAAAAGAATCACATCAATTGGATCTGTAAAACTCGAGTTATGATTAAACCACCGAAGCAAGGTAGTGCTGAACAGAAACTCGACGAGAAAAACTTGTCTGTAACAAGTCGGACGAACAAGGCACAAAAGTTCCTTTGGAATACGAATTTTATTTATCAAAACACAAGAGAAACATCCCCAAATTTGTGTGCACACGAGCCTTGGCCTCCCTTGCTTATATAACCAGCCCTAAGGCCAACCCAATTAAAACTAGGACTCCTACTTGGATTCAAACTGTAACTTTCCAATACTGCTCAAGACTCTTCTACAGGCAGATAGAAGCAATATTAAAACTTCCAAACACCTTAGTAATGTCCCAAACATTCCTAAAACAACTCAAATTCGTGACCCACACGAAATCCTATCATAACCAACTCTAAACTTTCCATAATTGAGTCAAACACAACTCAGCCGCAGCCTGAGTCCATAACCTAGTCGGTTGAACCTTTCCGACCAATTCTTTACGTACACATCTCTTCATCACGCCTTGGAACCATTCAGCCACATCCATGCACTCCTTGCACACGTGCAAACATCTTCCAACGACGTCCAAGATACCTTCATATGCATTGTTCTTAATTCAAACATACTGCGCAACCTCCCGATCAACTCAACCACAATTCCTCCCGAACTTGGTTGTTGAACCTCATCTTCTCCCTAAGACTAGTTCAATGGATCCCGTCACCAGCCATGTCTTGAACTCAAGCAACACCTGCACATGAATAAACAACCAATACTTCCAAGCACAAGTCCTCGACTTGACTCTCGTTAGTTCCGAAACTACAACATCTTACGTGAGCACCTCACATAAGCATGTTATAAACCATAGCAAAATGATATCAGCCATAACCACCAAAACACACAAAAAACTTAGTAAAATAATACTAAGCAAACTTTCCATAAGAGTAAAGCAAGTTCAAAACATTGCAAGTTAAAAGCAGAACCATTGCAATCAAGCTCCGAACCTTACCAAAGCTAACCGGACCTTGAACCGGAGCTTACCAAAGCTAGTCGGACCTAGCGCCGGAGCTTACTAAAGCTTAGTTGGACCTAGCACGGAACTTACCAAAGCTAGTCGGACCTAGCACCGGAGCTAGCAAAAACAAGTCGGACCTAGCCAAAATAAGTCAGACCTAGACAAAGCAAGTCGGACCTTACGTCGGACCTATCGTCGGACCTTGCAGGAGCTCGAACCTAGAGTCGGACCTTGTTAAAAAGGTAATATTCAAAACTTTTATCGTCAAAGCCAATGTATTCAACACACATAGGTCTCACACCCCGGCTCGTTTAAACCCCATGTCGATCTTCTACACGATCCCCTGGTGCTCTAGAGCCAAGAACCCGATCATTTGGTGAAGAAACGAGCCGCCGCAACCTCGCCAGAACCCTAGTTCTTGCTGTCATCAGTGCGCACTGTTTTCCGGTGAGCCCCGGCCGCCGGCGACCTCACCAACATGTTCAGAGTGGTGGAAAATGGGGGGGGGGGGGCGGCCAGCAGGAGGTCGGGAGGTGGCCGGGAATGGCCTTTCTGGTGACTCTCGCCGGAGGGAGCCGCCACTGCCCTGTTTGGCGCGAGGTTGAAGGTTAGGGATGACAGATGGGACCCACGGGCAGGTTTTAAACATTTCCAGATTTTTCCATTTGAGTTCAAACTTTGGAGAGCCATAACTTTGTGTAGGAGTGTCCAAAATTTGTGAAACAAATTTTGTTGGATTCCCCTCAGAGAGTACTATCCAAGGGTGCACCCCAATGTTTATGAAAATATCTGGATTTGGCTCACTAATTCATTTAAATAAAATTTTGTAGGAATTTTTACAGAAGTTCTATTTATTGGAAAATTCCCAAATTTGGACAGGACATTCAGAAACGATTCGTTGAACTCCAGTAATAATTTCAGAGGCATTGGACCTTATTTGCTTGGTCAAATGATGTGTTCATTCCTTATGTCTCTGAAAAACGGGAAAATGAACAGAGACAATTTTCAGCTTTTCCCCCAATCTTTGTAAAATTCATAGCTCCATGTAGGAAACTCCAAAAGGTTGCTGCATACACCGTAAGAAAGAGCTCTTGAGAGAGTCTTTCAAGGCGGGTGTATGTGTCGTGTATTCTAGGTTGTTATTGATTAGAATCACTGTCGCTCGCGGAAGAGGATTGGGCATACTTGCCCACTGCGCCGTGACGTAGTAAGAAGAGGAACTAAGTCTCTTAACATGCTGTTTATGGATTAATCATTATATTGGAACCTTGACTGAAGTAGATATAGAGCCAACTATATTTCTATTCTACCTTAGGCTAGCAACATCGGGATAAGCGTTTCTTGTTTGATTGTGGACTTCTGGTGTTGTGAGGCGTGAGGACCACTAGAATGAAGGCTATAAGCATCTAAATATAAGGATCAAGTTTAGTCAAGCTTCATTTTGCAAATTCATGTTCCTACTGTCTTACTACCCCTGCATGTAGAGTTACATGTTTAGGATTGACGGTTAAGACTTGCTGAGCCTTAGTGCTCACGGTTGCTTCTGAGTTGTTTTTTGCAGGTAGCAGGATTCCTGCTACGAAGAGGGTTGTTCGTTGAGACGATGAACCTCATGGTTCGTTCCACTTATCGGAAACCTAGCCTCTGCCTTTCTTTGGTGAAGCTAGTAGGAAGCGTTCACAGGCTGAACGACTTCTCTTCGGCGTAGTTAGGGTCAAGAGTGATTAGATTGTCCAGCTAGTTTTAATTTCCACTGCATGTGTACAATATGTTGTAAAAGGACTTATCTTGAGTAACAAAATGGTTTCATATGTTCCTAAGCTTCTTTTCGTGCATGCTGTTGGGTGCCGCATCGCACGGCACCACCCAGTGCAATCACCGGGCATCACAGCGTGGTACCAGAGCCGCATTGGGAATAGCACGCATGAAAAGAGTCTATTTTCGAAAAACTTAGAGGTATACGAGTGAGGAACGTATTGTATGCCCACATAAGGAATATTATTAGCATAGTACTTAAGGTGGAAAGCTAACAGTGTGTTATCATTCAATATTTCAATTCTATAACGACGCACCTACGTGGAGGTAAGAATGGTAAGGAACGCTGTAAGGGCCTCAGTTTTTGACACATGCTTGAAGTGTCATCACCACACACACACCTCATTTGAAGCAAGTTGATAAACACATTTGAAGAGCAAGTAATCACCATCAACATGCTCATTAGGGAACAAACTCACATATTGCAAAAGTGGTGTTTCCCACATGTGATATAGAGGGGCTGGGCATATGAAAACTCCTACACATTGCAAGGATGTCCATGCCAAGTTTCACCCAAATGCAAAACCTTTTTGAGGTCATTTTGGGTATAACTAGAAAGAGGGCAGTTTGAAACCATATTCAAATTCAAACTGTTTTTATCCCATGAATTCAAAAGTGGGAGGCATATTCTCATTCAGCACATTTTTGTGAGCTCACACACCAATTTTCACTCCATTTGGAGTTGATCTAGACATGAGCTAAGTGGGGCAAATTCAAACTTTATTTGAATTTCAAACTGAACATGTGCTGAAATTCATTCAGACCAAACCCAATTTGAATCCTAATCAATTCAAATGGCTCATGGGTGAATAATTTGAATCACCATGGGTATTTGGGGCTCACTGTTTACAACAGTGATGAGGAGTTAATTTCAGAGGTTAAACTTGAGTGTGGGACCCACATGTCATGGAGAGAAGAGGAGAGACTTGCACCCAAAGTCACAGTCTCGGTGGGAAATTCCACCGAGCAGCTGCCGGTTCAACGCCCGGGAGCAGCTGCGCTCGCCACCGAGGAGGAGCAGCGCCACCAGCTGCTTCCCGCGCCCACACACGAGCCCAACGGCGGTTCCAGGGCCCTCTTAAGGCGCTCCACCGAGGCAGGCACCGCTCGCTCCCCCCTCTCCCGTGAACACTGAGTCCCCGGCCTGCCGCTTCTCTGCAAGATCGGGAAACCGCGAAAACATCTCGCCTCCTCCTTCCCTGAGCTGCTAGACGGCAACCTGAGATCGCACTCCACCTCCCAAATGCCAAAAATCCCAAGCTCCGACCTCCCTTGCCCAAGAACGATCGCCACGGCGGTGACCTAGCCTCAGCCGAAGGTCAGGCGCTCGTGGACAGCGTTCCACAGGCGTTTTCACGGGCCAGCAAGAGAGGCAACAGGAGCGCGAGACCACCGTGTTGCTCTCCTCCAAGTTTGGGAGCAAACCGTGAAGAATCCACTGTGAATTTCCATCTTTTGCTCCGGCGACCTTAAACCGAGCTTCCGGTACGGATTCTTCGAATTCTCCCGCTGTGATCTTTCTTTAGTTATCAAATCTTGCACATAGGCGCTGGACTAGCCGGCGATCAATTTCCTTTCTGCATCCGTGGTATGAAACTGACTAGGGGTGACGAATTTTGAGCTTGATCAAGGGCGCTCATGGCGGGCACGCTCGGTCACACGGTGCCGACCGGCTTGCCGCCATCTTCGAACCCATTTGACACCTTGTCGAGCTTCCTAGAGGTATACTGATGCTGTAGAACCAATCATTTGAGGCTATGGCGGGTTAGAACCCACGGCCGACGGCGCCAAACCTCAACCGAGGCCGCCGCACGTCGCCGGGCTATTTCCGGTCACCGCCAGCTCGAGCTGACCCCACAGACGTGCTCCTCGACGTTGACAACCCCCTGGCGGCGAGTTTCAGACCAGGTGATGGCCGGCATCGGCAAGCCGGCGAGCTCAGAGTCGGCTCCGGCGAGGGGAGGCGGCGCGGGCGCGAGGGCGCGTCGGGAGGAAGACGAAGCCGGCTGGCCCACGCGTCAGCGGCTCAAAATTTTAAATCGGGATCGGGTGTGGCCGGGATCTGGTGTGCTGGCGCGCAAAGACCCTGTGGACCGCAGTGTGCTGTCGCCTCCGCGCCTAACACATGTCCCCGCGGGCCCCGGGAGATTTAAACTTTTCCCCCGATTTTCAGATTTCATTCAAACTTCAAAGCCTCATAACTTTGGCAAGAAAGCTCCAAATCGAGTGAACCAAATTTTGTTGGATTCAGCTCTCTGAGCACTTTCCAGCAAATCAAGTTTCACTTCATGAAAATCCTAATTTCTCCAGAATTAGTTCCTCAAAGTTTAAACTGTTTGGAATTTTAACTGGATAATCCTTTGGAGGAAAATCCTGAAATTTTGCTGGAATGCTCACCAAAGTATCCCAGAACTACCATAAGAATTTCAGATCCATTTGAGCTCATTTGATCCACCTAATGGTGTGATTAGTGAAATTGTTCCAGAGAAAATAGAAAATGTTCAGAAACATTTTCAGAATTTTCTCTGAAATTGTTTAGCTCATATCTTTAGTTAGGAAACTTCAAATTAAGGGAGACCAACTCCATTAGAATCCTCTGAAAATCTAGTTTTCAGGAAGTCATAGTTTTTTTCATGAAAATCCTTAGGACACCCTAAAAGCCTTGAATTAAGGTCAAGTACATAATTAATTATGGAGGGCTCAAATGAGCTTTGCTGCAACAAAAACTTGACCAAGTCTCTGTTTAGGTTGTAACCAAGCCACAGTAAAAATTTCACAGTCATTGGGTCTGTCTAGTAAGAGTATAGACTTCACAAGTTTAAATTCAATCAAATGCATTTAAATTAATACATATACTTGTATATCATGTAGTCGCTAAGGTCGAGGAGGAACCCGAAGTCCTAGACTTCGTTATTCCGGAGGAGCAGCTAGCCTACGACCAAGAGCAGCAAGGAAAGCTCCGGTTTGCATTACCCTTTTTACAAAGTTTTATTGTTTTGAGCACTTACTTGAGTATAATTATCTTGCATTGGAGTCTTGTTTGGAAACCCAATTGCATAGCCAAGAAAACCATGGGTTGGGTTTAGGATTGCAAACCCCCGTTAGCTACTGCAAAGCTAAGTTAGGGTAGGATTCGGTACAAGTTGAGTAGTTGGAACTACTCGCGAGCATAGGCTAGAGGCACTCGACTCGGGTAGAGATAGCACATGGAACACATGGCAAGAAAATGAAACCAAGCGGAGGGTAAGGGCAGCAGGACTTTGGGGCATGTGTGCTGTAGCTCCACTTGTGTCGATTGAGGACCGAGCCGTGTGCGGGCCTGTTGAACAAGCTAGAACAGTACCGAAGACCTACTGGCTATATGGGAACCGGGAAACTGATGTAACTCGGGTAGCTGGGTATTGAGGCATTGCCCATCGTTCAGAGGGTAGGTTGAGAGCTTGAGGTGTAAATCGGCTGGCGGCACTGAGATGCGCGTGCAGAGACCTCTTGCTCGGGACGATGGGACCGATTCAATATTTGGCTGACGGGTGAAAGGTGGTTGCGTACGGCGTCCGTGATGGTTGTTGTAGGCAACATCGAGTACGGGCGTACGTGACGGGTTGTTCGGGTAACCCTGCAGGTGTAAATCGATTATAATCGCTGTCCCTCTCGGTCAGTGAGTACCACTAGTTCACTGTACCATGACGTAGAAAGAACAGGCTAGTTACATGTTAAAATGTTGCTGATTGAAAGATGGACTTTCATTGTTAATGATTTGTGTTAGTTTAGAGCTAACTAAAGTTCTTTTCAACTCTGGGCAAAGTACATGAGAGAAATGTGTTTCTTGTTTGATTTCGGCTCTCTCATGTGCCTTAGCGTAAGGTTCTCCACAACCTGCTGCTAAAACTTGAAAGTAAGGTTCCACTAATTAGGCGAGTCCTTTGCAACTGGTTTTTATCTTCTGTACCCATCATCCCTCATGTAGAAGTTCTATGTTTAGGAGAGACGGGTCAGTCTTGCTGAGCCTTCGTGCTCACGGCTTGTGTTTGAAGCTTTTGCAGGGTTCTATGAGGAAGGGACTCCCGAAGAGGAGACGGAACCCCAGGAGAGGAACTCCGTCGAATGGGAGTCGTACACGCCGCCGTGTTAGTGTGCGTGTGTGCTAGCAAGGACACGTTCACGGGCTGAACGTGAACTTGATGCGTAGTCTACGCCCGTGAGTGTAGACTGGACTTATTTTGATGTACAAATGTTCATAAACCACTTTATGTAATAAAAGTTTTGCTTCCGCTTTGTACCTTTGATGTGTGTTATCCGGTGCTGTGCAACACAGCACCCCTCAGCGTGATCCTGGCTCAACAAGACCGTGGGGTCGTGTCAAACGCCACCGAAAGCGGATCAATTTTGGTTACCTCCCCCATATAAGGAAAGTAGTGTGGGATGTCCCGTTCAGAAATAAACGGGAAGTGAATATGTTTTCTAAGACTCTTCATGTCTTAGAGACATATGAATGGCACTAGCCTCCAGTGCACAAACCCAGGGGCAAGAGGAGGAGACCCCATCGTGTGGTTTGTAACACGAAGTGTGCTCTCTAGGACTCTTCATGTCCTACGAGGCATACGAAAACACTGTTCCACCGGTGTGCTTTATTGCAAAGGTGTGGAGCCCCTGTCGGGTGGTGAATAACCCGATCATGTACCTTGAGACGTGGCTTGACTCGAGGACGGCCCGTATGGCAATGATACGGGGCGTACATTTTTACTATGATATGGACCTACCTGAAACGACAAACCAATGTGTGCAGCATTATTGATTGGTTTTCTGCAGGTATCTTAACCACGAGTACTACATGCCGTGTAGAAAACATTTGTGAGTGATCATTTTAGTGCCACCACTTGAGACGTATATGCCGGTATAAAGCCGGTTAGGATTTTAATTTGGTGAGGCAACGTAGTACCGTGATATGTTTTGAACTGCATGGAAAAGAAGGTTTGCAAAGAAAAGAGTAAATTTGGAGTCTAGGATTCTATTAGAGGGTAATGAACTCCTATACTGAACTAAGAGTCAATTGGGAGTATAGATTTATTCACAGACTTAGGAATAACCTTCCCTGTCCCGGCAGAATTTTTGCTGAAGTTGAACAGGACATAACCTTTGTTTGGTTGAACCAATGGAGGTGAGTGATACATTTATGGAAAGCTGTTGAAGTCTTCTACATCTCTTCTGTAGAACTCCAGATCAGAATAACCCTCCAAATGGATGAAATTCTCAGATGAGTGTGAACTGCCCAAAAACAGGGCAGGCACAAAATGCTCTCTGGAAATTTCTGTATTTTGACCATGATTTTCTGTAGAAAAATTTCTAAGGTTCAAGTAATACACCGTTGGAAAGTTTAGGATATTTGCTACAATTTTTTAGTTCAAAGTTTCTCCAAATTTGGAGTTTAGTTGTATGAAATCTGGCGGACAAAACAGCCACTTTCAAAGGAGGTGCTGTCAAAATTGTTCCAGATTTCTGTTAACATTGAAATATCACAACTTTTGATCCAGAACTGATATGAAGGCAAATAAATACTCTTTGGAAATATATTAAAGTTATCTATAACTTCGATATTCACTTGAGTCATGAAATTGCGGTTTCATATTCAAATTCTAGGATTAAGACATATTGGTCATTCTGAACAGAGTAGTGCTTATTGCCATTTAGCTTGAGACTTGTTGTGGACAGTGATGTTTTAGACTTCTCTAAGTTCCCTAACATGTTCTTGAGTTATTTTTCAGTGTTTCCTACTGTTCGAGTTAAGGGTTTAGACAAACTTGATCAAGTTGGTAGATTTCTGAATTGTAGAAACCCTGGGTAGATTGTGTAGTGCTGCAATACCTATGTGATGCTTTTACGGTTATGTTTTCAATTCAAGTTGAGTTTAAACTTTGAATTTTAACCGTAAATTGCTCACTCTTGCAGCATGGACCATGCTCATTCCAAGAGTGAGGTTGGTGAGCCGAGTCACGGTGAAAGTAATTCACCATGACAAGAAGTGCCGACATCATCAACCGGTTTGGCGGAAATTTTAGGAAAGATGGCTGAGTCTCTTGATTTGTTGGTGCGACAAAGTATCCGACAGGAGACACTACAGCGTAATCCCCCGCCAAGCACTTATCTGGATTTTATAGCAAGACAACCACCGGTTTTCTCGGATGCGAAGGAACCGTTGGAGTCTGCTCATTGGCTCCAATGTATTGAAGCCAAGTTCGATATGCTTGAGTGCGTTGAATATCAGAAGACTCTATTTGCCGCTCAACAACTCCATGGAGCTGCTGGAGCTTGGTGGGCGGAGTACATCGCTACTCTTCCTGATGGTCATCGTGTGACATGGGATGAATTCCGGACTGTTTTCCGGGCATGTCACGTTTGTTCGGGAATTCTACGAAAAAAGTATCAAAACTTTCTGGAATTAAAGCAAGGGGAAAGGAGTGCGTACGAGTACTTCAAAGAGTTTGAAGACTTGATGCAATACGCCACTCATATGGTAGACTCGGAAGCGTTGAAGTGCAAGTATTTCTTCCGAGGTTTGAATGTTGATCTTAAAGAACAAGTGACCTTGTTACAAAACGGTATTTACAATGAGTTGGTAAATGCCGCTATCATTAAAGAAGACATGCATCTCCGTTGTGAAGCGGAGCTGAAAAGGAGTATACCGCCGGACAGTGATATCGAGGTTCCTCCGAACTATTGAGTGCAGCATTATTCACCAGTTAGGCAACAAACTCAGCCTGTGGTGCAACTCTCACAACCACGGCTGGAGTTACTCACTTATGAGCCTCAACCTCAACAGCAGCAGTCGGAAGTTGTTTGTGCAACCCTACCACAACCAGCTGTGCACAGTTTATCTCCACCTCGTGTTAGTAGAGAGCTGAGGATTTCTGCAACACGAAATCATCGTGGTGCTGAGAAGAGTCACACTCGTGTGTTGTCTCATCAATGCTCAGATCAGCATCATGAACATTCAAAGAAGCATCTTTCAAAAGCTGGCAGTGTTAATTACACTGCTATTGAGGACATTGCAAAAGGCGAACCAGTTTTAGCGGGAATATTCACCTTACATGAACAGCCCACTTTCGTGTTATTTTATTTCGGGGCCACCCGCAATTTTATTAGCAGAGACTATGTGCTGAAGAATAATCTTCCATTTAGCACGGTTAGACAACCGTTTCATATCAGCTCACCCGGAGGCAAGATATCAACAGATGAGATGGTCTCTTGGGCACCTTTATGTTTGGATGGAAACATCTATCCTGCGATCCTTATCATACTCAAAGGCTAAAGGATTGATATTATCTTAGGGATGTCATGGTTGACACATTATGGAGCTATTTTTGATATCAGCTCTCGGACTGTCCAATTGAATTCCCCAATACACGGTTGCAAAACATTAAATCTTGTGGATCCATCACAACGAGTTGCAGCAGTGCATCAGATTGAAGCTCCTAAACTTGAGGATATTCCAGTGGTATGTGAATATCCAGATGTGTTTCCCAAAGACTTGCCGGGCATGCCGCCGGAACATGATGTTGAGTTCCAGATTGAACTAGCACTGGGAACAACACCTATTTCTCAGCGACCATACAAAATGGCACCGAAGGAGCTAGCAGAATTGAAGGAGCAGCTGAATTACCTCATGGACAAAGGTTTTATACGCCCAAGTTCATCACCTTGGCGCTGTTCCACACTGAATGCGGTCACTATCAAGAATAAGTATCCACTACCACACATCGATATTTTGTTTGATCAACTAGTGGGTGCTAAGGTATTCTCCAAGATGGATCTTCGGTTCGGGTATCACCATATAAAAATCCGGGCAGAAGATGTACCTAAGACGACGTTCTCGACAACATATGGTCTATATGAATATCTTGTCATGTCTTTTGGGTTGACCAATGCTTCGGCTCACTTTATGTATCTCATGAACTCTGTAGTTAGACAAGTTCGTCGTGGTTTTCATCGACGACATCTTGGTATATTCAAAGTCAGAAGAAGAATATGCTGAACATTTGCGTATGTTAGAGGGCCCACGCCGCCCGTTCAGTCACGGGGATGTGGCACTCGCCCGAGAATCGCATTGGGTGGTGCCGTGTTTTGCGGCACCCAACAGCACACATATAAGGAACAATGTATTACATAAAACAATAGCGGAAGCTTAAAAGTTTTTCTTTGTAAATAATTTACATCAATAGCTACAGCAGAAGTCTATAAACCACTCACGTCAAATAACTAAAGAGCACTCGAGATGAAGTCCAGCCCGCTGACTCCTCTCGCTAGCACCACGAAGACAACAGCAGCGGCTGGGTTCTCCATGTGTTACACGACTCGGAAGTCTCCGAGTTTCAACGGACAACCTTCTTCTTAGCATCGATGTTAACCTGCAAAACCACTCATATAGCAAGCGTGAGCACATAGGCCCAGCAAGACTGATCCGTCTCTCCTAAACAAGAAACTCTACATGCACGACGGTTGTAATTGGGTTAGCTAGATTTGCATAAAGGACTCGCCTAATGTAGATCCTTAACTTTCAGATTTTAAGCCTCATTTTACAGAACTTGAGACAAACAGCATCGCAACTCCACAATCAAACAAGAAACGCTTTGTTGCAATGCTCCTTGCACAAAGTGAAAGTAAAGTTTAATGAGCTATCTCTAATTCAATCATGGTTGCAATACAAGTTACATTACAGCCTTATCAAGTTCAAAAGAAAACCAGTTCAGTTGTTACTACGTCAAGACACAGTGGGAAAGTATGCTCATATAACCGCAAGTGACGGTGATTCGAACCAGTACATGCCCGGACTACACGACACGTACACCCGTACTCCGAGTTGCCGGCAGCAACCTCGACTGACGTTGTACGTGGCCACCTTTCCCAAGATCTTCCACACAGGACACGGTCTAACTGCCCCCAGTCTGCAAGCTCCCTCAAGGTACATACCTGCAGTGGTATGTTCTTGAGCGAGTTACATCCTGCTACCCTGACGCCGAAAGCCTAAGGCAGTTAGAAAAGTTCCATATAGCCAGTATGTGCCCGGTACACAACTCAAACTTGTCCAACAGGGCCAAGCACAGATGGGCCTTAACCGACACAGGCAGGGCTATGCACGCACGGTCCGCAGCTGCTGCATCTAAACCTCCCTGCCCTGTCTCCATTTCTTAGGTGTGAACTTTCCTCATTTTTTTTCTATTCTTGACCCGCTCCGAATAAACCAGCCCTAAACTCGCGAGTAGATTCCAACTACTCGACTTCTACCGGACCTTTCCTACTTACATTAGCGTAGCCAATTTCACTCGAGGAGGTGCTATTCTACCCTTTCTCTCTTAGGACATTTCTGGTCATGCAGTTGGGTTTTCAATATCAACTAGACTTAATGCAATCAAACAATTCAAAGCTATGATCTCTAGAAATGGAAATGCTTTATAAAACTGTTCAAATGCAAACCGGGGCTTGCCTGTTTTGCAGGTGACTAAGATTACAATCAGTTAGTGAAGATCACTTGGGGCTTGATCACTCGCTTTCCTTCCTCCTTGATCTTCATTTCAATTCCGTGATACGTCCTCACGTAGATGCTACACGATAAGAATGTGCATATGTATTTAATTGTAAAGCTTTTGCTAATAAGATCTAATGACAGTTTAAAAACTGGAACTCTGTTTAAGAATTTAAAATGACACTGGTGCTAGTTGTTTAGGTTGGGTTTAAGCACTATAATGAAGTGTTGAGTGCTATCTCCACTTGGGTGTTGATCACCTTAAGAGGTTACACAAGACAGTGGTGATCCAGAGCTCCAATGGAGCTGAAAATTATCATCTGAGTTCCTTGTCACAAGAAAGTCATCTGGACCAAAAATTAGCACTTTTCATTGAGTGGTTTATTCAGAACAATTCTCGAAGCAATTAAGCAAAGAGGAATTAATTCTGAGGTAACATCCATGTTCATGTCAAACTTAGTGAACTACAATTTCAATTATAGTTCATAGAGCGTGCATGATTTTTCCTACGATTTTTGTAGCTAAGAATATCCCAGAACTGAATTTCCAAGTTTTGGAAATTCTCTGAAAATATTTCTGTATTCATTTGAACACAGTAACTTACAATCTGAATTCTCCTGATCAAATCAACTCCAAATGAGCTGAAACTTTTACACGAGTCTAATAACGCCCTAAAACATATCCTGGCAAAATTTTAGGATTTTTGGATGAACCAAACTCCCTCAAAAATTCTTTTGCCGAAAAGCTTTAAAGAATTTTCCAGAATTAAATAATGACTTTTATACAAATTGGGTTGCATATTTGGATAGAGTTTGTCAATCTGAATCTAACCAAAGGCCTCTTCTTCAGATCTTCTGCCCTCCCCATCCCGGTCACCTATAAGTAACGTGGGCCCCGCACGCGCCACGCAGGCGGAATGGACGCATCTGCCCCTCAACCGTTCAAATCCGGTGGCACCTCTACGGGGAAATTTTGCACTCACCCCCTCGTAATCCGACGTTTCCTCTTTACCCCCTGCTGGAATCCTTCGGGCCACTGAAAAGCGCATGGCAGAAGAAGCGCCAAGCCGAAGCAAAATTTCGCCATGAGTCCGCCACAACGCCAAGCAGCGGCCACCCTGTTCTAATCGGGGACACCCGATAGGACCCCGCCACCGCGCTCTGCGTCAGAGCCTGCCAATTTGAATCACTAAATTTGGAGTTTCCTAGCAAAAGTTATGCTCTTCTAAAGTTTGGGGAAAATCTGGGATTTGAATAAATCGTGGAAATGTTTAAATCTGACTGTGGGTCCAGGGAGCACATGTGTCGCTCATTGGAATAAGCCATACGGGGCCACAGGCTTATTTCCCGTGCTGCCGCAGTTGATCCGAGCCCACAGAAGATCCTACTGCAGTTAACCGTGCGACTGACGAGTGGGCTGGCAGCTCCTTCGTCTACCTCCCGCCTCCGCGCGATAGCGCCGCCGGAGCTCGCCAGAGCTCGCCGGTTTCCGACTTCCCGGCCCTCTCTCGAGCTGCTACCGCCGCTAGGCCCTAGAAACATGTGAGGAACACGCTGGTGCAGTCTTCCCGAGCCGGCAGAGTCTCCAAAGTAGCTCGCGATGGCGTGGCTGCTCGGGGGAAGTCCGGCGACGTTGGTCCGATGAGCTAGACCACCAAAAGCTCCCTGGAAAGGCCCTACAGCATCAGTGAGGGCTGGAGAAGCTCGGCATGGTCGCACACGGGCTCGGAAAAGGCAACAAACTAGGGTTCATCATGCACCCGAATCTTCCTGCCATAGCCGCCGTCGGGAAGATCGGAAATATGCCGTGTACAGTGTGTTTCATGCTAAGTTTGCAAAGAAAACTGGTCCACCCTCAAGTCTAGCTCTCGTGGGTGAAGTTTTGTAAACTCTAACCAAGTATCAATCGGGAATTTCATGAATTCATACCCAAAGGTCGGTTTGCACCGATCGGAAGAGAATCATGAAATTCGCCGTCGACGACCCGTGGTTGGACCTGAGCTTCGGTGGTGAGCTGTAGGAGGTTCTTGCGCGTACAGAGGTGGCCTAGCTCGGCTGTGACAAGCCTCGGTCGAGGCTGTCCATGAGAGCACCTCGTCGCCTTTGCTTTCGGCCGCCGCAGGAAAGCCTGCGCCCGAGTGAGGAGAGCAAAGAACCGCTCGGCTGTGGTGTGAGGAGGTCGTGGGAGTTGTGGTCATGTGGTTTTACAGCTCTGTTCGGTTTCTTGCGCGAGGAGAAAGGAGCAGCGCCGAGTCTTCGGTGCCGTGGGAGAAAATGAGCATGGCAGTGGGTAAAAAATGCCTAGGCAGCTCTCCAGCGCGATGAAAATCGATGCGACGTGGCCTCGGTGTTGTCTCGGTGTCGCCCGTAGAGCTGTGCCCCTCTGTGTCGAGTGAACCGACTGAAGACATCAAACAGAGACTACTCTCTTTAATGAAGATCTTTTGCAAATTTCTCTCCCTCAATGACCTGTGGGTCCCACAGTGCAGTGCCTCCTTATCCCTCTCCAAAAGATCTACCAAATTTGTAAATGGTGAAATTAAATTGTTGGAGTCCAAATCTGAGGTGCATTTTGATAATTGGGCAAGTTTCATCCAAATTCAAATGGGTATTTGAATTCTTTGCAATTTGAAGTCCATTTTGGAAAATGAGTTGCAAAACATTCCAATAATTCATGAAACTTTGCATACCCACTAATTTGGACCTAAGGAATTCAAATATAAAATCTGATTTTAAATTTGGCTGCTGCAAATGAGAATTTTAGCACAACAGTTTGAATTCATTGTGTTGCTCTAATTTGCATTTTGAATTGAACAAACTTGTTCCAAAATCTGACTTTAGCTTTCTCACACATATGGGAACTTCCCACCTTGGTTTCCAATCCCTTTTGGGTTCCAAGTATCAAATAAATATTTGAGCTTGTGTGAAGAGAGCTCTCATGTGTATTATCACATGTGGAAAAAGTTTTTAAACAAGTCCCATTTTTCATACATATGAAACCAACTTTTGCAAACAAGAGTTTATTTGTATTCACAATTTGGGACCTTTACATTCCTCCCCCCTTAAAAGGAATCTCGTCCCGAGATTACAGAAGAAGAATGAGACGGGAGGGTAATTACAAAGTCTAAGACAAAAGTTCCGGATAGTTCTTGTGGATGTAATATTCACTTTCCCACATCACCTCTTCCGGGGTATGATTACTCCACAGGACTTTGTAAAATTTCAAAGTCCGGTTTTGGGTGATCGGGGTCCTTTCGTCTAAAATCTGAATAGGTTGCTCGGTGTATGTGAGATCCGGCTTCCACTCGTCAATGTCTTCAGTACGGACAGCAGCGGTAAACTTGAGACACTTACGCAGCTGGGACACATGTAATATGTCGTGAATACCGGCAAGGCTTGCCGATAGTTCCAGCCGATAGGCTACAGTCCTGCACTTCTCCGTGATGGCAAATGGACTGATGAATCGGGATCAAGTTTCCCCTTGATACCGAACCGATGAATCCCTTTCATCGGAGATACACAAAGATAAACGTGCTCTCCGACATCGAAATGCAGCGGTCGACGCCTCTGATCTGCGTAGCTCTTTTGACGAGATTGGGCAGCTTTGAGGTTCTCTTGTATTATCTGAACTCTCTCTTCGGCTTCATTGACAAGATCGACCCCGAACGTTACTCGTTCGCCGAACTCGCACCAATTCAATGGTGTACATCACTTCCGGCCATATAGAGCTTCATATGGTGCCATTTTGATGCTCGTCTGATATCCGTTGTTGTACGAGAACTCCGCCAACGGTAAGTGATTATCCCAGCTCTTACCGTGGTGGATGGCACATGCTCTTAGCATATCTTCCAATATTTGATTCACTCTAAGTTTGCCCATCGATTTGAGGGTGATACGCAGAGCTTCTAATCAATTTGGTCCCCAAGGACGCGTGTAGCTGCTCCCAGAAACGGGCTACGAACAGCGATCCTCTATCTGACACAATGGTACGGGGAACTCAATGTAAGCACAAGATCCGTTCTATGTACATCTCTGCATACTGTTTTGCGTTATATCTTATATGCACAGGGATGAAGTGTGCTGATTTGGTTAACCGGTCAACGATTACCCAAATCGAATCATGGTTGTGGGAGGTCCTCAGCAACCCGACGATGAAGTCCATACTCAAGTGATAGAATACTCATACCATCAAGGTATACCTGCTTTTCTAGAAGCCCACCTGCAAAGGACTTCGGGGTTAAGCGTGTTTGGCCCGGAGGAATTTGGGGATGGGTGACCGACCGGGAAGTCTTCCCGGGTGCGCACGAGTGAGGATAAAGTGCGCAGAAAAGATGAGTGGTGGTATGTGGGGCTAGTCTATGGTCCTAGAGAGCTTCCACAAATGGTATCAGAGCCGACCCTTGCAGTTTCACGGTTGCGTACAGGTCAGTGAGAAGGATACGGTAGCGTACAGGCCAGGGACGTGGGTACGTATGCATGACGCGTGGGTCCTCTGTGTGGGACACAGTATGGTACGTATGCTACTAATCGGACATACGGTATGCGTATGCCAGTACTGAACGTACAAACGTGGCTAAGAGGGGACGTTCCCGTCTTGGTGTTTACCGACGAGGACATTGGTCTTCTAAGGGGGGTGGATTGTGTGATATCCTGGCTCCCGACTTAATAGGATTGATAGAATACTCATACCATCAAGGTATACCTTCTTTTCTGGAAGCCCACCTACAAAAGACTCTGGGGTTAAGCGTGCTTGGCCTGGAGGAATTTGCAATGGGTGACCGACCGGGAAGTCTTCCCGGGTGCGCACGAGTGGGGATAAAGTGCGCAGAAAAGACGAGTGGTGGTATGTGGGGCTAATCTATGGTCCTAGAGAGCTGCCACACTGATACCACGCTGAGAGGGCCCGACGCCGCCCGTTCAATCACGGGGTTATGCCACTCGCCCGGGAATGCATTGGGTGGTGCCGTGTTGTACGGCACCCAACAGCACACATATAAGGTACAATGTATTACATAAAACAATAGCGGAAGCTTACAAGTTTTTCTTTGTGAATAGTTTACATCAAGTAGCTACAGCGGAAATCTATAAACGGCTCACGTCGAATAACTAAAGAGCACTAGAGAAGAGGTCCAGCCCGCGGACTCCTCTCGCTAGCAACACGAAGACAACAGCAGCGGCTGCAAAAGGCGTAACTTTTTCACATGGTTGGCATTGACTCCTCGACACGTATCACATTCTGAAATGTACTTTGCAACTTCACGTTTCATATGTGTCCACCAAAATTTCTTCCGTAGTCCCATATCCCAGGGTACTACAATCCGGTCGTTGAACCACAAAGTACCTTCATCGTCCTTCCGGAAGCATTTCATTTCTCCGTTGTCTATTCTCCACCGTATGTGAGACATACCCTTGTATTTTCGTTGAGCTCCAATGATCTCCTCTCGGATGGTAGGAATGAGAGCGAGATTATACAGAGCTCCATATGGGATGACACGGAGGCTTGGTTCTTCATCATCCATTTCAGAAATAGTCAGGTGATGGATATGTGCCTTACGACTGAGCGCATCGGCGACCACATTCGCCTTTCCTAGATGATAATGAATCTCAATTTAATAATCTTTAATGAGCTCTAGCCATCTTCGTTGCCTCATGTTCAATTCTTTCTGAGTGAAGATGTATTTTAAGCTCTTGTGGTCAGTGTAGAGGTGTACAAGATTTCAGAGCAAGTAATGCCTCCACATCTTCAAAGCAAGGACCACGGCAGCTAACTCAAGATCATGACTTGGATAATGCTGCTCGTGATTTCTGTGTTGACGAGATCCATAAGCGACCACTCGTCCTTCTTGCATCAGCACGCAGCCAAGACCGATGCCAGATGCATTGCAATAAACGTCCAATGTCTTCATCGTATCCGGCTGAGCAAGAACTGGGTCTCTCGTGAGATGCTTCACTAAAGTCTTGAAGGATTGTTCACACACAGCACCCCACACAAATCTGGTATTCTTCTTTAATAATTCCGTCATCGGCTTAGCGATCTTGGAGAAACCCGGAACCTCCGCTAATAACCCGCCAAAACCGAGGAAGCTACGAATTTCATGCACTGACTTTGGTGACTCCCATTTCTGTACTTGGATAATCTTACTCAGATCTACAGCGATGCCCTCCGCTGAAATAATGTGTCCGAGAAACGGCACTTGATTAATCCAGAATTCACACTTGCTGAATTTTGCATAGAGCTGATGATCTCGCAATCTCTGTAGCACAATATGCAGATGTTCAGCATGTTCTTCCTCTGACTTGGAGTACACCAAGATATTATTGATAAAGACCACGACGAATTTATCCAACTCCGGCATGAACACTGAAGTCATCAGGTACATAAAGTGTGCCGGGGCGCTGGTCAAACCAAAAGACATAACGAGATACTCATACAGCCCGTATCTCGTTGAGAATGCCGTCTTTGGAATATCTTCTGTCCGGATTTTAATCTGGTGATATCCGGACTGAAGATCCATCTTCGAAAATACCTTCGCACCCACTAATTGATCGAAGAGCATATCAATGCGAGGTAGTGGATACTTGTTCTTGATGGTAACGGCATTCAAAGGACGATAATCAACACAAAACCGTAGTGTTTCGTCCTTCTTCTTGACAAACAATGCTGAACAACCCCAAGATGACGAACTCGGTCGTATAAATCCCTTGCTCATTAGGTCATTCAGCTGTGTCTTTAATTCTGTCAGTTCATTGGGTGCCATCTTGTACGACCTTCGTGATATCGGTGTTGTTCCCGATATAAGTTCAACCTTGAACTCAACGTCTCGCTCGGGCGGCATGCCCGGTAAATCATCGGGAAACACATACGGATACCCATGTACCACCAGAATGTCCTCTATCTTCACAGCTTCCGTGTGGTTCACTGTTGCAATCTGTTGCCGTCTGGCACCCAGAATTAATATATGAAGACCGTGCTGTGGGGAGTTGAGCTCAACGGTCCTAGAGCTGATGTTAAGAACCGCCTTGTGGTAATTCAACCACAACATCCCCAAAGTGATGTCAATCTTCAGACCCTCAAGAATAATGAGAGTCGTAGGGTATATTCTACCCCCCAAACAAAGAGGTGCTCGGGAGACAACCTCGCTTGCGGTACTGCTTCCCGTGAGCGAAGATATGAGGTATTGCCTCTTTGTATAAACTATTTGGAGCTGATGTTGAGCCACAAAATACTGGCTAATGATGTTTTGTGTGGCACCGGAATCAAAGAGAATCAAAAGCGGTAGCTGATTCAGAGAAAACATCCCTGCTAAAGCGGCTTCTCTTTCCGGAACATCATCAATCACAGTATAGTGAATGTTGCCCCTTATCTGCCCTCCTTTCTGCAGATTGAGGTACGGGTCGTATTGCTGTAAATATGATGACCCGCAGCCTCGAGTTCCCTCCGGACAATGCCTATCAAAATGGCCCATACGCCGACAAGTGAAACACGGATGTCTCTCCGGTTCTTCGTTGACTTGCGGTTGGATGCTAGGTACACATGGCTGCAGTGATGGAGCACAAACCACCGTCTGCTGCTGCTGCTATGGAGGTGGTGCAAGTTGTGGAACTTGACCAGCAATCAACCTCTAAGGAGTTGATCGTACAGGTGGCCTCCATCTTTCACCGGGTGGCGTTTGATACACCAAACGGTACTTCTTAGGCACATAACTTGTGCTGGCCTGCTTGATCTCACTCATTTTTCTCTTCTCTGCTTGCCACTCAAGTGTCGGCTTCTCTTGTATGAGAGCCGCATCGACCATGTCGGTGTAACTGCCGTTTTTGTGCATGGCCAACTTCTCCTGTAATATGGTACTTAGGCCATGGAAGAATAAGTCACACCGTGCCTCTTCTTTTGCCACATATTCGGGAGCATATTGGGGCAAAAGGTTAAACCTTCTGACATACTCAAGGACACTCATGTCCCCTTACTTCAAGGCCAAAAATTCCTCCCGCTTTGCCTTGACAATACCTAGTGGTATATGACGAGTACAAAAGGATTCACAAAACTCACTCCATGTCACTTGATGGTCCTTCGGAAGGGTGGCAAGATGTTCAACCCACCAGTTTCCGGCAGCTCCATGGAGTTGTTGAGCGGCAAACACTGTCTTCTGCACTTCATCACACTCGAATAATCTGAATTTTTACTCCATGACACGAAGCCATCGATCTGCTTCCACAGGTTCGGTGGCTTCAGTAAAGATTGGCGGTTGAGTCGCCAAGAAGTCCAGATAAGCGTTCCGGGGTGGAAAGACTTGTTGCGTGTTCTGGAGTATGCCTTGCTATACCAAGGCTTGGAGTAAGCGTGTGTTTTCTTGAGTTGCTTCTTGGAGTTGCCTAGTGTTCTCTTGGTTAGACTCGACAACTCGAGTCATGAGATCCATCCATCCCGTGGATTGTGGTTCCGACGGTGGAATAGAAGCATCACCGCCTCGGCGAGAACTCCCGGCCCTACTCCTAGAGCGAGTACGAACCATACTGCAAAAATGTATTCGAGATGAGTTAAACATGAACTCAGCAGTATGTGAGACTATGAAAACATGAATATGTCAAAACTTTATGAAAGCAGTAACAAAATCCATTTTTACACAACTCCTTAGAGTAGGCATAACTAACCAGCCTATCTGTACAGAACAGACCATTATGCACTATCCCCAGATTTTGATCTAGTTAAAAGCATTTTCATAACTCAAGTTGAATACCAAAGTTAAAGTTAACTTCAGTATCCTTCCAACTAGTATCCATATGCCTTCAGGTCATCTCTGAATTAAAAGTTATGATTTTCCAAAGTTGACAGAATTCCTGAATAAAATTTGCCAGCATCTCCTTTGTATGTGGCTGATTTTATCACAGTTGTATATGCAAATACAATAAGAATCTGAACAAACTTTGAACTAAAAAAATGTTGCACAATTTATAAAATTCCAACGGTGTATCATAGGCTTATTAAGGATTTTTCTACAGGAAGGTATGGCTTAAAAACAGAAAGGTCCAGAGAGGTGTTGCTGCTGTCCTAGTTCTGGACAGTTTACCTTCCTCTGAAGTTTATACCAACTTTACGTGTGATTTTGCTCTGGAGGTCTACAGATAAATTGTAGAGCACCTAACCATCTTTCCAGAACTGTATTATAAACCTTAATTGGGTAAAACTACTGAGAGTTATGCTCTGTCAAAGTCCAGCAAGAATTCCTGCCAGAAACAGAGCACTCTGTTTTTTAAATCTTTGAAGCCTAGTCATCCTCTCATTTGAATCTTAGCTCAAAATAAAAGTTCATTAACTAATATTTGTTCCAAACTTCCATTTTTAGTTGAAAGTTAGTTCATGAATCATTTATTCATAGGGAAGAGGTTATTAAGTTCAGTACGGCGTCGATGCACCGTAAGAAACATGTCGGTACTATGTTGCCTCACAAAAGAAAAACCTAGCCGGATTATACCGGCATAACGTATCATAGGTGGCACTAAAACGATCACTCACAAACATGTTCTATTCGTACTACAGTTTCATGGTTAATCCTGCATAAGTCACACTCAATCGTCAGGTCTGGCTGCACACCGAACCCGGTCTCAATACAGTTTGTACACCTGTCCGTCATCACTCGCACAGGTGTTCTCAAGCCAAACACGCCTTGAGCTACGTGTTCATGTTACTAACCACGTGATGGGGTTTCCCAAACTTGCCCATAGCACGCCAGGGAAGGGCGTTGCTCGAGTACCCCAAACGACATGAAGAGTCGTAGAGGATACTAAAACGGGTCGGGTTACCTGCCACCCGTGGGGCTCCACTCTTCAGCTTGTGCGCACTGGTGGACGGCGCTTACGTGCACCCCCCAAGACATAAAACGTCCCAAGATGCATGATTTTCCTACATAGCAAATAAGTTAGGTTGCCACCTTCATATTAGGCTAATAGTAATCCTTATGTGGGCCTAGTACCGTACCCTCACCGTAACCTAAATTTTTATCATAATACGATCCTTATTCCATGCGCTATTACCAATGCGGCTCTGATACCACTCTGAGAGGGCTCACACCGCCCGTTCAGTCATGGGGACGTGGCACTCGCTCGGGAATTACATTGGGTGGTGCCGTGTTGTGCGGCACCCAACAACACACATATAAGGAACAATGTATTACATAAAACAATAGTGGAAGCTTACAAGTTTTTCTTTGTAAATAATTTACATCAAGTAGCTACAGCGGAAGTCTATAAACTACTCACGTTGAATAACTAAAGAGCACTCGAGATGAAGTCCAGCCCGTGGACTCCTCTCGCTAGCACCACGAAGACAACAGCAGCGGCTGGGTTCTCCATGTGTTACACGACTCGGAAGTCTCCTAGTCTCACCGGACAACCTTCTTCTTAGCATCGATGTTAACCTGCAAAACCACTCATATAGCAAGCGTGAGCACATAGGCTCAGCAAGACTGATCCATCTCTCCTAAACAAGAAACTCTACATGCACGACGGTTACAATTGGGTTAGCTAGATTTGCATAATGGACTCGCCTAATGTAGATCCTTAACTTTCAGATTTTAAGCCTCATTGTACAGACCTTGAGCCAAACAGCATCGTAACTCCACAATCAAACAAGAAACGTTTTGTTGCGATGCTCTTTGCACAAAGTGAAAGTAAAGTTTAATGAGCCTATCTCTAATTCAATCATGGTTGCAATACAAGTTACATTACAGCCTTATCAAGTTCAAAAGAAAACTAGTTCTGTTTTTACTACGTCAAGACGCAGTGGGCAAGTATGCTCATATAATTGCGAGCGACGGTGATTCGAATCAGTACGCCCGGACTACACGACACGTACACCCGTACTCCGAGTTGCCAGCAGCAACCTCGACTGACATTGTACGTGACCACCTTTCCCATGATCTTCCATACAGGACGCGGTCTAACTGCCCCGAGTCTGGAAGCTCCCTCAAGGTACATACCCACAGTGGTATGTTCTTGAGCGAGTTACCTCCTGCTACCCTGACGCCGAAAGCCTAAGGCTGTTAGAAAAGTTCCAATGTGGATCTCCCGAGGTACATCGGTTTCCTGGGTCCCATATAGCCAGTATGTGTCCGGTACACAACTCAAACCTGTCCAACAGGACCAAGCACGGACAGGCCTTAACCGACACAGGCAGGGCTATGCACGCACGGTCCGCAGCCTGCTGCATATAAACCTCCCTGTCCGGTCTCCATTTCTTAGGTGTGAACTTTCCTCATTTTTTTCTATTCTTGACCCGCTCCGAATAAACCAGCCCTAAACACGCGAGTAGATTCCAACTACTCGACTTCTACTGGACCTTTCCTACTAACATTAGCGTAGCCAAATTCACTCAAGGAGGTGCTATTCTACCCTTTCTCTGTTAGGACATTTCTGGTCATGCAGTTGGGTTTTCAATATCAACTAGACTTAATGCAGTCAAACAATTCAAAGCTATGATCTCTAGAAATGGAAATGCTTTATAAAACTGTTCAAATGCAAACTGGGGCTTGCCTGTTTTGCAGGTGACTAAGATTAGAATCAGTTAGTGAAGATCACTTGGGGCTTGATCACTCGCTTTCCTTCCTCCTTGATCTTCACTTCAATTCCGTCATACGTCCTCACGCCGATGCTACACGATATGAATTTGCATATGTATTTAATCGTAGAGCTTTTGCTAATAAGATCTAATGATAGTTTAAAAACTGGAACTCTGTTTTAGAATTTAAAATGACACTGGTGCTAGTGGTTTAGGTTGGGTTTAAGCACTATAATCAAGTGTTGAGTGCTATCTCCACTTGGGTGTTGATCACCTTAAGAGGTTACACAAGACAGTAGTGATCCAGAGCTCCAATGGAGCTGAAAATTATCATGTGAGTTCCTTGTCACAAGAAAGTCATCTGGACCAAAAATTAGCACTTTTCATTGAGTGGTTTAGTCAGAACAATTCTCTAAGCAATTAAGCAAAGAGGAATTAATTTTGAGGTAACATCCATGTTCATGTCAAACTTAGTGAAATACAATTTCAATTATAGGTCATAGAGTGTGCATGAATTTTCCTAGGATTTTCGGAGCTAAGAATTGCCCAGAACTGAATTTCCAAGTTTTGGAAATTCTCTGAAAATGTTTCTGTATTCATTTGAACACAGTAACTTACAATCTGAATTCTCCTGATCAAATCAACTCCAAATGAGCTGAAACTTTTACAGGAGTCTAATAACACCCTAAAGAATATCCTGGCAAAATGTTATGATTTTTGGATGAACCAAACGCCCTCAAAAATTATTTTGCTGAAAGATTTAAAGAATTTTCCAGAATTAAATATTGACTTTCATACAAATTGGGTTGCATATTTAGATATAGTTTGTCAATATGAATCTAACCCAATTTGAATCACTAAATTTGGAGTTTTCTACCAAAAGTTATGCTCTTCTAAAGTTTGGGGGAAAATCTGGGTTTTGAATAAATCGTGGAAATGTTTAAATCTGACTGTGGGTCCGGGGAACACACGTGTCGCTCACTGGAATAAGCCACATGGGGCCACAGTCTTATTTTCCGTGCTGCCGCAGTTGATCCGAGCCCACAGAAGATCCTACTGCTGTTTACCGTTCGACTGACGAGTGGGGCCGGCAGCTCCTTCATCTACCTCCCGCCCCCGCGCGATAGCGCCACCGGAGCTCGCCGGTTTCTGACTTCCCGGTCCTCTCTCGAGCTGCCACTCGCTGCTAGGCCCTAGAAACATGTGAGGAACATGCTGGTGCGGTCTTCCGTAGCCGGCAGAGTCTCCAAAATAGCTCGCGACGGCGCGGCGGTTCGGTGGAAGTCCGGCGACGTCGGTCCGATGAGCTAGCCCGCCAAAAGCTCCCTGGAAAGGCCCTACAGCACCAGTGAGGGCTGTAGAAGCTCGGCATGGTCGCACACGGGCTCGGGAAAGACTCCAAACTAGGGTTCATCGTGCGCCCAAATCTTCCCGCCATAGCCGCCATCAGGAAGATCGGAAATATGCCGTGCACAGTGTGTTTCATGCTAAGTTTGCAAAGCAAACTGGTGCGCCCTCAAGTCTAGCTCTCGTGGGCGAAGTTTTGTGGACTCTAACCAAGTATCAATTGGGAATTTCATGAATTCATACCTGAAGGTCGGTTTGCACCGGTCGGAAGAGAATCTCGACATTCACCATCGATGACTCGCGGTTGGACCTGAGCTTCGGTGGTGAGCTGTAGGAGGTTCTTGCGTGTCCAGAGGTGGCCTAGATCGGCCGTGAGAAGCCTCAGTTGAGGCTGTTCACGAGAGAACCTCGTCGCCTTTGCTTTCGGCTGCTGCGGGAAAGCTTGCGCCCGAGTGAGGAGAGCCAAGAACCGCTCGTCTGTGGGGTGAGGAGGTCGTGGGAGTTGTGGTGATGTGGTTTTGCTGCCCAACCGAGGCTTGCACGTGAGCTTGGCGGTGGCCGAGCGATCGCACGAGCGGCGGCAGCTCTGTTCGGTTTCTTGCGCGAGGAGAAAGGAGCAGCACCGAGTCTTCGGTGCCGTGGGAGAAAAAGAGCACGGCAGTGGGTAAAAACGCCTAGGCAGCTCTCCAGCACGATGAAAATCGACGGGAGGTGGCCTCAGTGTTGTCTCGGGGTCGCCCGTAGAGCTGCGCCCCTCTGTGTCGAGTGAACCGACTGAAGACATCAAACAGAGACTACCCTCTTTACTGAAGATCTTTTGCAAATTTCTCTCCCTCAATGACCTGTGGGTCCCACAGTGCAGTGCCTCCTTATCCCTCTCCAAAATATCTCCCAAATTTGTAAATGGTGAAATTAAATTGTGGGAGTTCAAATCTGAGGTGCATTTGGATAATTGGGCAAGTTTCATCTAAATTCAAATGGGTATTTGAATTCTTTGCAATTTGAAGTCCATTTTGGAAAATGAGTTGCAAAACATTCCAACAATTCATGAAACTTTGCATACCCACTAATTTGGACCTAAGGAATTCAAATATGAAATCTGCTTTTAAATTTGGCTGCTGCAAATGAGAATTTTAGCACAACAGTTTGAATTCATTGTGTTGCTCTAATTTGCATTTTGAATTGAACAAACTTGTTCCAAAATCGGACTTTAGCTTTCTCACACATATGGGAAATTCCCACCTTGGTTTCCACTCCCTTTTGGGTTCCATGTGTCAAATAAATATTTGAGCTTGTGTGAAGAGAGGCCTCATGTGTATTATCACATGTGGAAAAAGTTTTTAACAAGTCCCATTTTTCATACATATGAAACCAACTTTTGCAAACAAGAGTTTCTTTGTATTGACAATTTGGGACCTTTACAGTATGGTACTCCAACGCTTGAGGGATCACAAGCTATATGCAAAGTTCAGTAAATGTGAGTTTTGGATCAGCAAAGTGCCGTTTCTTGGGCATATTATTTCAGCGGAAGGCATCGCTGTGGACCCAAGTAAAATCGAGCGAGTGCTTAATTGGAAATCTCCAATATCTGTTCATGAAGTGAGGAGTTTTCTTGGTTTAGCGGGTTATTACCGGAGATTCATTCCAAACTTCTCCAAAGTCGCTAAACCTATGACGGAGCTGTTGAAGAAAAGCACCAAGTATGATTGAAGCAATTAATGTGAACAAGCTTATAAAACTTTAGTGAAGCATCTCACCACAGCTCCAGTTTTAGCCCAGCCGGACACCACGAAGCCTTTTGATGTCTATTGTGATGCATCCGGCATTGGTTTGGGTTGTGTGTTGATGCAAGAAGGACGTGTGGTCACGTATGGATCCCGACAACTCAGGGGTCATGAGCAGAATAACCCGAGCATGACCTTGAACTAGCTGCAGTGGTCTTAGCATTGAAAATGTGGAGAGATTATCTACTAGACAATCTATTAAATCTCTACACTGACCACAAAAGCTTGAAGTACATCTTCACACAGAAAGAACTGAATATGAGGCAGTGAAGATGGCTCAAATTGATCAAGGATTACGAACTTGAGATTCATTACCATCCGGGCAATGTGAATGTGGTTGCCGACGCACTTAGTCGGAAAGCTCATGTTCACCATTTAGCCATGGCTGCACATAAAGAAGGAGAACCAAGCCTTCTCTTAGTTCCCCATGGATCGCTGTTCAACCTCGCTCTTGTTCCTACAATCCGATATGAGATTGTAGAGGTTCAGAAGAGAGACAGAGTTATGTCTCATATCCGGAGGAGAGTGGACAGCGGTGAGTTGAAGATATTCCACAAAGATGAAGAGGGTACTCTATGGATTAAGAACCGAATAGTTGTACCCCGGAATATGAAATTGCGGAGGAAGATATTGGATGAAGCGCATTTATCCAAGTACTCCATTCATCCGGGAAGCAATAAGATATACCAACACTGTAAATCTAAGTTCTGGTCGACAAGGATGGAAAGAGAGATTGTGAAGTACATATCCGAGTGTGATACGTGTCGGTGGGTTAAAGCCAACCATATGAGGAAAGCCAGACCACTTCAACCGCTGAAGAGTCGAACATGGAAGTGGGAACATATAAGTATGGACTTCATCGTCAGTTTACCCAAGACCAGCAACAAGCATGATTCTATTTGGGTAATCGTCGATCGTTTGACCAAGACAACTCATTTTATTCCAGTCCATACCAAATGTATGGCAAAGAAGTATGCGGAGCTGTTCATCTCGAGAATCGTGTGTTTACACGGGGTTCCTCGCATCATCGTGTCTGACCGAGGTGCGTTATTCGTATCCAGATTTTGGGAGCAACTACATGCTTCACTGGGAACCAAGCTAATTCGGAGCTCAGCATATTATCCACAAACCGATGGTCAAACGGAAAGGGTAAATTAGATTCTGGAGGATATGCTACAGGCATGTGTCATCAAACATGGGAAGAATTGGGATGACCATCTACCTTTAAAAGAATTCTCATATAATAACGGTTATCAATCCAGCATCAAGATGGCCCCGTATGAAGCTCTTTATGGTCGGAAGTGCCGCACACTGCTGAATTGGTGTGAGTCCGGCGAGAGATTGCTCTACGGGATTGATCTTGTGAACGAAGCTGAGGAACGAGTGCGAGTGATTGAAGCCAACTTAAACGCTGCTCAATCTCGGCAGAAGAGCTATGCAGACAACGACGTCGACCTCTCCACTTCGACATCGGGGACCACGTGTATCTTCGTGTCTATCCGATGAAAGGAGTTCATCGTTTTGGAGTGAAGGGAAAACTAGCTCCATGATTCATCGGGCTGTTTGCTGTCACTGAGATATGCGGACCCGTGGCCTATCGTCTGGAGCTACTGACGTCACATTCGGGTATTCACAATATTTTCCACGTCTCTCAGCTGCGGAAATGTCTTAAGTACCCAACCGCAGTTGATATGGAGAACACTGAGGATCTTCAACAGGATCTCACTTATTCTGAGTACCTGATACAGATTATCGACGAGAAGACTCGCGCCACAAGAAATCGGACATTGCGATTTTACAAAGTCTTTTGGAGCAACCACACCGCTGATGAAGCCACGTGGGAAAGCGAGGATTTTCTCCGTTTGAATTTTCCCAACTTGTTTGTACCATATGTCCAGTAGTCTTTATCCCTTCTTTCTTTTTCTAATCTCGGGACGAGATTCTTTTAAGGGGGGGAGGAATGTAACAGCCCTAAATTTTGTAAAGTTTGATTTTAACTTATGAAACAAGTTAAGGCAAAGAAAGACTATAGTTGTGTCACATGAAATGATGAACACAATATGGACAGGTGAGGGAGTTAAAAATTTTCTCTAGCCCATGCTCAACACATGTTAACCTAGGGGAAATAATTTCACTCTCAAAACTCTAACTCATGTGCACCTCCTGTATGAGTAGAGTGGAGGAAGTTTAAAAACAATTTGAATTCTTTTGAAAGAATTCAGGTTCGTATTGCCCATATGCATACAAATGAATTCACCGATGCATTCCCCATGTATCAATGAGCTCATGATACAAATTTGGATAATTTTGGAGCTTGTATACCAATAATTCTGAGGAATGTTCGAGGGAGAGATCATATTCAAATTTAAATTCGAAAACCAAACCAAACGTGCTCAATTTTGAAATTTGCATTTAGATTTAAATTCCTCACGTCATGTTTGGTCTACCGTCCAGTATTGGCAGAATTTTGACAACAGCGGTGCAGGAAATTAAAGCACGGAGGGGGGAGATATTTGGGTGCTGTGGCCCACATGTCATACACACCCCAAAGCAAACCGCCTCTGTTTTAAGTTTTCTTCGGATGAGAGCGCGACTTCAGCCGAGGCAATCCACTCCCGACACCAGCTCCTGTTTTCCACTCGTGGGTTCGGTCTGATCTTCACACCGAGAGAGTGCACGAAGCCAATTCATCTCTTCTTCCCTGTTCTGTCTGCTCCCGTGCGTTTCTCTCACGCGAAGAACACCTCGGCTGCTCTGTTCTTCTTCCGATCACTGGCTACCAACCGAGCACCGGTTGCCTCAGCTTCCCACAGCAAAAAGCTTTTCCCATGAGTGCTCTAGCCGGCTAGACATTTCTTCCCACGGTTCCGTGCTTGCTTGCACCTAGAAACGGCAGAATTGCAGCTGCGCCCGTGTTGAAACCGAAGTAAACCAAGTCGGCCACCGTGGACAGCCCGAACCAAGGGTGATCACGCCGAAGCAAGCCACCCCATCGGTGCACCTACACCCTAGTTGCTCACCTCCGAAGCTCAGCCCTATCCATTGATCACAGAGGGAGAATTTTGAGGTTTCCTTCCGGCCGGCGCAACTTGAGCCAAGGTGAGGAATTTCTGAAATTTATCCTCAATTCATGTTGGTTGTGTTTCAAACTTCACACACGGGATCTTAACTACCTAGCACACCTCCTCCATCGATTTTAGACCGAGAAATCGAGTGTAGAGCAAGGAATCCGAGTTCTTTTCAAGGGAATACCGCCGGACCACGTCGGGCACACGGTGCCGATAGGTTTGGGGCGCTCCCCGGCTCGTTTAAACCCCATGTCGATCTTCTACACGATACCCTGGTGCTCTAGAGCCAAGAACCCGATCATTTGGTGAAGAAACGAGCTGCCGCAACCTCGCCGGAACCCTAGTTCTTGCTGTCATTGGTGCACACTGTTTTCCGGTGAGCTCTGGCCGCCAGCGACGTCACCAACATGTTCAGAGTGGTGGAAAATGGGGGTGGGGGCGGCCAGCAGGGGTTCGGGAGGTGACTGTTAAGGGCCTTTCCGGTGACCCTCACCGGAGGGCGCCGCCACTGCCCTGTTTGGCATGAGGTTGTAGGTTAGGAGTGACAGGTGGGACCCATGGGCAGGTTTTAAACATTTCCAGATTTTTCCATTTGAGTTCAAACTTTGGAGAGCCATAACTTTGTGTAGGAGTGTCCAAAAATTGTGAAACACATTTTGTTGGATTCCCCTCAGAGAGTACTATCAAGGGGTGCAGCCAAATGTTTATGAAAATCCCTGGATTTGGCTCATTAATTAATTTAAGGAAAATCTTGTAGGAGTTTTTACAGGAGTTCTGTTTATTGGAAAATTCCCAAATTTGGACAGGACATTCTTCCGAAATTCCTTGAACTCCAGTAAACATTTCAGAGGCATTGTACCTCATTTGCCTGGTCAAATGATGTGTTCATTCCTTATGTCTCTGAAAAATGGGAAAAATGAACAGAGACAATTTTCAGCTTTTCCCCAATCTTTGTAAAATTCATAGCTCCATGTAGGAAACTTCAAAAATGGTAAAACCAATTCCTATGGACTCAAGACGTGTTGTAATTCACAGAAAGTCTACTTTGCAGCATAGGAAAGCTTAAAACCTAGGGGTTACAGGCACATTTGTGAAAATCACATAAGGAATTATTTTGATCACCTTGAGCCATTTCATGAGCTCAATTTTTGCACACTGCCTAAATACCTTCCATAGAGGCTGTGGTTAAATTTTCAGCTTCACTGGACCTCTGGTATTTCAGCTACCATCTTTTAGGTTTAAGTGTTCATATATTGGACTTAATCACATGGTGATTAATAGTATCTCTTTTCACCCTAGCTTTCATCATCTCTAAGGTTGTAGATCCAACAACAGAAACCTTGCTGTTGTTTCTCTTTTAAGTGTGAGTTAACTTGAACCACAGTTTTGAAACAGATTCTAGATTGCTTTTAAAATATATGTGCATTGCAATATAATAGCTCACGTGACGTCGACGTTCGACGAGGAATCAACTCCACAACGAGGATCTCCATCTCGTGATGAGTTTGGCGGATTCTCCGGAGGAAGACTAAGTCCTAGCTTCTAACAAAACCGTTGATCAAGGCAAGCCCCGGTTTGTATATAATTACCGTTTTAAATTTTGCTTTACTTCACCTCATGTTTATTAGACTTTATATTGTGCATTATGTCTAGGATGATTCAAACCCACTTGCATGGCTATTACATCCCTGAGTAGAAGATTTAGTGTAGGCTTTGCCTTGTCGTAGATGCTAGGCTAATGTTGTAGCTAACTCGGTAGAAGTCGAGTAGTAAAAAGCTACTCATGAGAAAGGTCGAGTAATGGAGTTACTCGCGAGAGGTTGATGATAAGAGCACCCTCATGAAAATGAGAAGAGGACGGGGATGTTCCTGTAGGATGGAGCGCTCAAGGTTGGTCTCGTCCTGCGATGGGTGTGACAATGCTTGAGATCACATTGGGCCGGGCCAGGATGGTAAGACCAATGTGGAGGTTGGGTTTAGCCCCATCCGTGTCGGTTAAGGACTGTATGTATGCGGCCCTGCTGGACAAGATTAAGCTGTACCGGATATATAGTGGGGTATGGGACCCATGAAACCGATGTAACTCGATGGACCGTGATATAGAAACTCATCCTTCACGTGGGAATGGCGTTGAGAGGGCGGGAGGTGTAAATCCTTTAGTGGGTAACTTCGACATGTCCGCGTAGAGGACCATCCTACTCGGCGTGAAACGTTTTTCTATGTCGGGGTGTCGTGTGAAAGGTTGCTGCATACAACGAAGGAAAGAGCTCTCGAGAGAGTCTTTCGAGGGGGGTGTATGTGTCGTGTATTCCGGGTTGTTATTGATTCGAATCACCGTCGCTCGCGGAAGAGGATTGAGCATACTTGCCCACTGCACCGTGACGTAGTAAGAAGAGGAACTAAGTCTCTTAACATGCTGTTTATGTATTAATCATTGTATTGGAACCTTGACTGAAGTAGATATAGAGCCAACTAAATTTCTATTCCACCTTAGGATAGCAACATCGGGATAAGCGTTTCTTGTTTGATTGTGGACTTCCGGTGTTGTGAGGCATGAGGACCACTAAAATGAAGGTTATAAGAATCTGAATGTAAGGATCAAGTTTAGTCAAGCTTCATTTTGCAAATTCATGTTCCTACTGTCTTACTACCCCTGCATGTAGAGTTACATGTTTAGGTTTGACGGTTAAGACTTGCTGAGCCTTAGTGTTCATGGTTGCTTCTGAGTTGTTTTTGCAGGTAGCAGGATGCCTGCTATGAAGAGGGTTGTTCGGTGAGACGATGAACCTCACGGTTCGTTCCACTCATCAGAAACCTAGCCGCTGTCTTTCTTTGGTGATGCTAGTAGGAAGCGTTCAAGGGCTGAACGACTTCTCTTCGGCGTAGTTAGGGTCGAGAGTGATTAGATTGTCCAGCTAGTTTTAATTTCCGCTGCGTGTGTACAATATGTTGTAAAAGAACTTATCTTTAGTAACAAAATGGTTTCATATGTTCTTAAGCTTCTTTTTATGCATGCTGTTGGGTGCCGCATCGCACGGCACCACCCAGTGCGATCACCGGGCGCCACACTTCGGGCCCGCAAGTATAAAGTCCTAATTTACGACAGCAAAGTTCTGGCCGTCATAAATTAGACTTATTTACGACGGCCAAAACTAGGTCGTCGTAAACAGAATGTTATTTAAGGCCAGAACGTTCTGTTTACGACGGCTAAGGTATGGCCGTCGTAAATAAGTACTTAGTATAGCCCTCGTAAATAAGGTTAATTATGACGGCCAACCCTAAAACTGTCGTAATTTAATTTGGCCGTTGTAGATGTGGCAATTTATTGTAATGATTGTGAAGCCTGTAGCCCAATGACTAATGTACGTAACGGAACGGTTAATTGACCTAAAGAAAACCGATCATTTTACAATGGTCAGAAACTATCATAAATAAGAGAAAACCATCGTAAATAACTTATTTATGATGGCTTTATGTTATTTACGATGGTTTCCGGCCATTTTTGTTAATTGGCTGTAAATAACATTAATTACGACGGTCAACGTCGTAAATAATTAACTTACGATGGTTGTTCCCAGCCGTCATAAACAAAGGGCCATTGCCCATGACCGTGCCATGTGGCGGGCTGGGCATTTTACTTACGACGCCTTGGACCCACGGTCGTCGTAAGTTATGTAGGTTAACTTACGACGGCTTGCCTCAGGCCGTCGTAAGTTTATTAGGTTAACTTACGACGGCACTGTATATCTGGCCGTCATAAATAATGTTTTTTTAAAAGAAAACAGCTACCCTGGCACGATGGCCAGCTCACAGAACAGTTCTGTCGGTACCCTGCAGTCCGGGCACCGCCGCGTAGTGGGTAAAAGACAGCCTGGGCCCCACCTCCCTGCTGAGGCGGGTCCAAGCATAAGCCACGTGCCCTGGGCCCCATGGTCAGCCCTGGGGCTACCACGTGTGCTTAGGCTCCGGAGCTGACACATGCCCTGTGCTCCGGTCCGAGCATCCCCGCTGGGGTGAGGTCCGGAGCTGCCACGTGTCTCCTGGCTCCGAGTCACCTCCACGAAGAGAACAGCACCGGGGCTGGCACATGTACTGGGCTCCGGCCTAAGCCTTCCCACTGAGGTGAGGTCCGGAGCTGCCATGTGTCCCCTGGCTCCTTGCCGCCTCCCCGCTGAGGAGAGCTCCGGTGCTGAGACGCGCCCTGGGCTCCGGTCCGAGCCTCCCCGCTGAGGTGAGGTCCGGAGCTGCCACGTTTTCCTTGGCTCCGAGCTGCCTCCACACTGAGGAGAGCTGCGGTGCTGACACATGCACTGGGCTCCGGTCCGAGCCTCCCTGCTGAGGTGGGGTCCGGAGCTGCCACGTGTCCCCAGGCACTAAGCTCATTGACAAGAGCTCCAGAGCCGCCACGTGCCCCACAACCAGTCATGGGCCGAGGTTCAACGAAGTCAAGAAGGAAGTGCGCTGTCAGGCTTTGCATTCAAGGCTCGCGCCTTCCCCAGAAGCATGGCGCACTCTGCACGTCTCCGTCCACTACCCGTTCGTCATTACGGTGACAAGACAGGGCAAAGGCATGAGAATGGTATAGTGCCGTACAACGGCACGAAGCCGCCCAAGCAGGGCGAGAAGATGCGGTGACAAGATGGCGTCTTCATCATCACCTGACACGTGGTCAGGTGTGCTCAGCACGCCAGACGGAGGTACATAACTTTCCCGACAGCCACTCTACTCAAAGGACGAAGCCCTAGATCATGTATAGGGTTCACATTGCTCTGGGGCCACCTATCGGGCCCCAAGCCTCATTGCAACCGCCCTGGCCTTGAACTATAAAAGGATCGGGGTGGCCACCCTGCTGAGGGTTCTGATCCCCGGCTCTCAAGATCACACAAGCACAAGCGCTCACGCTCACGCAATAGAACAGGCACACCCGTGGACGTAGGGTATTACGCTCCAGCAGCCCGAACAACGTAAATCCCTCTGTTCATCCGCTCCCTTGAGCCTAGGTCGCGAAGGGCGCCAAGCCCCTTCTGTAAAAAAGAACCTCGCGGGCTGCTTCCGAGGAGGCCGGGAGGAGTGTCGCAGCTCACACTCCGACATTTAGCATGCTAGGTAGGGGGGCTTTACGTGCTCTCCTCGCGACCATGGTGAACATCACTTCTCATGGCGAGCATTCTCGCCCACCTCGCCGTCGTCTCTAGACGGGAGACGACAAAGCTACCTCCCACTCTAGGGTGGGCAGGTTTGGCCAGGCCAGCTGACAGACGACTGGCGTACCACCAGCGGCCCCAATGCCTAAATCCGGCCTAACAGGCGACCAGAACGCTGGAGCCCCTGAGGCACCCATGGCGCCCAGGTCGGGACGGAACGGCAACCGCGCGGATGGTGCGCCATCGGTGTTCACACCGCCAGTAGTTCCTTCCTCTCGGCCACCCTCTTCCCTGGAAGTGGCGACAACACCACCACGGCCAAGCCCAGAGAGTGTGCTGGCTGCAGCACGCGCTCTGCTCCACAATCCTCTGGGTGAGGGTGCCACCCCGAGGCGGCAAAGCAGTGGCGGCATGACGTCGACCATCTCATCGCCGCCGCCATGAACTCTCCTGCCTACATGAGACAGCCATCTGAACCCTCGCTAGCCCAGTCGCGTACGCTGACAGTGGCCCGTGGGGTCGCAGCCCCGTGTGCGATGGCCACGCCCGACGTCAGGGTCGAGTTGAACCGTCGCCTCGCAAGCGATAATGGTCACACCACCATCGAGCGACGCCGCGAGAGGCGTCGCAACCTCGAGGGAGGGTACTGCTCTCCGAGCGCCGCACCGGCGGGCCACGCCCAGCCTACCCCTGCCTCTCCGGGGGCAGTAGGAGGCTGCATGGCGCTCACCCCGCATCTTCGTATGGTGATCTGGCCACCCAAGTTCCAGCCCCACCTGCCGGAAAAATATGACGAGACGATCAATCCCGCCGAGTTCCTACAGATCTATTTCACCTCCATCGTAGCTGCAGGAGGGGATGAGGCCGTCATGGCCAACTACTTCCCCATGGCTTTGACCGGCACAGCCCGGTCATGGCTTATGAACCTTCCCCTAGGGTCCATGTCGTCATTGGAAGAGTTGTGCTGGAGATTCACAGCCAACTTTGGAAGTTCCTACACACGACCCAACACCGAGCTCGACCTCCACGCCGTGCGTCAGCGTGATGGGGAATCGCTGCGATCCTTCATCCAGCGGTTCTCCCAAGTGAGGAGCACCATCCCCCGCATCTCCAACACCTCCGTTGTCGCCGCCTTCTGGCAAGACATCCGTGACAAGAAGATGCTCGAGAAGTTAGCCATGCATGATGTGCAATACGTCTCCGAGCTCTTCAGCCTGGCCGAAAAATGTCTCAGGGCGGTGGAAGGTCGAGACTGACACTCGCGACCCGCCTCCATGGCGGGGAGTGCCAGAGAGGCTGCTACTTCACGCGGCAGCAAGAAGAACAAAACCGGAGGCAGGAACAAGCCTCTGGCCGGGGAACCCACTGCTGCTCTAACAACGGCTGGTGGGAGCCGAGCCCCGCTCCCGGACAAGCGCCCGCGATCATCGTCCACTGGCGACGATGGCCAGTGGTGCCCGGTGCACAACATCGTCAGCCACGGCGCTAACGACTGCTGCGAGATCAAGAAAGTTACGGAACGCTTCCGTGAGCTACAACAGCAGTGGCCATGCCAAGACGGTGCACCCTTCGGCCAGTGGGAGGGAAAACAAAAGGCCAAACCTGAGGCCGACGCTGAGCAGGGTATGGAGTATACTCCGAGAGGGCATTGAAAGCCGTCTACGGCCACTCCGACTCCGACTCCGACTCCAATGATCACAGCGAGCGACGCAAGACGCTCCATGCCTAACCAGGCATTCCCCCCCCCTCCGTCTTATGGCAAGGGAAAATGCCCTCTTACACTGGTTAAGGGGTCGAGGCCGCCCTCGCCCCTAAGCACACCAAGGGCTCACCCGACGTCCAGACATATGACGAAGCCACGCAAGACCAGCTTCTGCGTGAAGAAATCAACCTTGTCGACAAGGCAATGTGGCTAGAGGCTGCTCAAAATGCACTACACCACAGAATGCTCCGGCAATGGTACACGCAGAGTAGACAGCCCAAGGTAGGGCCACCTGATGTCTCGGCTAATACTTTTTTGAGTAGGGATGACAAGCCCTCCCCCAGCTGGGAGGGTCCCTCCCGACCCGCACAAGTATGCCGTCTCAGGTGCACCCGCCTAGCCGCATGAGATGGGTATCTCTACCCAGACCACAAGACATAGAACACCCCTGTAAGTTCTACCCTTAGCGCAGTAGTAGGGTATTTTTCTTTTTCTCTTTCTTATAAGGGTGTCGTAGTGTCTAGGAACAGCGCTTAGAACAGCTAAGCCCCCTAGGGGTCTAGTTACTCTTGTCATCTGGGGTGGGTCGCTGCCTTCTTACACAGACTGTTACCTCCTATTACCCAAAGGGAGCTAGAAATTAAAAAAATTATCCTACCCTGTGCACTTTATTTACAGTTTGTGCTAGCTCATGCATATCAATTGTAAACGGCATGTCCGGAGCCTATCCTACACACTTGTCCTAGGTCCCGTGCCACTGGAAGGTCTCCTCACTGAAAGGTTAACGCCCGCGGGAGGTCCAGGGTGTGTAGCCTGCTATGCCTGGTTTCGTACCCTTATGGTGCATACTCTGCCTCCGCACCGCTACAACTTAGTACATGGGGGCTAGAAAGAACACTCCTATGGGCAAGAGAAGTAACTGGACCTCGGACAATGCCCCCATACTTTTCGTGATTTCTTTCCATACCACTCCGTTCGTGTGGCCATTCACTTCTTCTTGTGTCCAACCGTAGCAAGAGTTGTGCTATTCTTGTACTGGTCGGTCTGCTTGAAGTACCTGTGGCGTACGCGAGGATCCTGCGGTTGTCTCGTTGCACGGGGGCGTTATGGCGCTGAATGGTCCCTCCCCCGAAAAGCTTACACCAGAGGGAGGTCTACGGGCGTAGCCTGCTATGCCTGGTTCCGTACCCTTAGCATGCGTACCCTACCTCTCCAACACTACAGCTTGGTACCGGGGAGCCGAACGGCTCATACCCCCGAGCAAAGTCTTGAACGTAACTTAAGGAATCTTTGGTTGTCTCATTGCCTAGGGGCCCTATGGCGCCTAACGGCCCACACCCAAAAAGCTTATGCTAGAGGGAGGTCTAGGGCCGTAGCCTGCTATGCCTAGTTCCGTACCCTTAGCGTGCTACCCTGACTCTCTAGTGCTACGGCTCGGTACCGAGGAACCGGATGGATCATACCTCTAGGCAAGGCTTTAACCATAGCCCGGACGACCCACATCGAATTACACAATCCCCACAGCTTAACTAAGGACCGTAAGCCACAGCAATGCTACCAAACAAGGGAGAGTGACCAGAGAGCACGACTACTCCCTCTTTCCGCTCTGACTGCAGGTCTGCACAGGTCCCTGGCGTTCCGGACCCCCCAGGGGGCCCGATGCCGAAGTCCTGCCTCCTCCAGTGGTAGGTGCACCCAAACACGAGGGCCACACCTACCAGGGCCATCACGGTGAACCACGCGGGCAGTACGTCGAACCACTGCAGCAGCAAGCAGAGGACTCGAAGCACCAGCTACGACAAGCTGGAGACAAGGGCCAAACTTCCTGCGGGTCCTTGCGCCGTCGAGGACCCGGAAGGAGCGGTAGCCACACTGCCGGAGCGCCCTGGGTCCTTACGCTGCTAAGGACCCAGAGGAACAAGCTTGGAGCATCGACAAAGAGCTACCACGTTGTCTAAGTTATTCCGGACCTTTGTGCTGCCAAGGGTCCGAAGTCTACATCAACAACTCAAGGTAACATAAGACTTGAAACAAAAAGTCTTCCATAATAGAAGAGCTCCGGTATACATAGGAGGATACAAGGAAGACGAAAGACCTAGGAGCTACCCGCGCTGGAACCTAGCAGCTACAAGTCAGGCGGCCTCCTTCACGGAAGACTTCGCCGCCTTTGACAGCTCTGCTCTGTGGCCCTGCACCACAGATTCCAGGGAGATGTTGGGGTTGTTGCTCCGACGGCAAGTGAGCACAAGCTTTGCCACTATCTGAGCCAGATCTTTGCCTTCGGCCTCCAGATGCTCTCCCGCAACATTCTCCAGCGTCAGGAGCTTCTCTCGGGCTGTGTCCAACGCAGGGAGCACCTGGATCACCTCCTTGACCGGCCCTCCAGGGCGCAAGGGGCCGAAGCCGAAGGGTTCCAGGGCCGCCTCTGCGGGGCTGAGGAAGTCCCAGACCTTCTCTGCCTCAGCGGCACAAGAAGCCCGAAGATCTTCGACCTCCTTGATGGAAGAAGCCAGATCCCCCGCTGAACTCCTCCTCGCCAGCTCCTGCTCCCGAGCAGCTAGCCCCTGCTCCAGAGCAACCAGGGCCTGCTCCCTGGTGGCCAGCCATGCAGCCCGCTCCTCCAAGTCAGACTCCCTGGATGCAGCGGAGACCTCCCGGCCATGGATGCCCTGAAGCCGCTCCTCCAGGCACATCTGCTCCACCTCATAGGCAGCCAAATGGTTGGAGAGCTCCATCACCCTTGCCTCCGCCGCCTCCTCCAGACGAACGAGTGTCCCTCGGAGCTCTGTCAGGGCTGTGAGACATGCATCGGCGGAGGCATGGAGGCTCACGGCCTCAGCATGGAAGTTCTCCGGATGCCTTTGGAGGGCCACGACGGTGTCCTCTTTCTCTCTAGCACCTCCTCTCGAGCCTCGAGCTGCTCCTCCCGAGTCCGAGCCTTCCCCTGGCGGACTGGACCCGCGCCATCAGTAGGTCGTCCAAGTCCTGGAGGCGCTCCCACTCAGACCTCAGTTCGGCCCACTCTTGCTCGAGTGTGTCCTGCATCTGGTACGAACTAGAGCGGATGTCCCTTGTGGCCCCGGGAACTGGGACAGCCTTCGGCATCGTCAAGCGAGGGACTGCCTCGAATCCCTCCAGCTCTTCATCCACTAGCGGGGTTGCCATCAAGGCAACTTGCGAAGGGAGAGGAGGAGGGCTAGAAGCCCGTCCGGCAGCAGCCGCACTGCTACCAGAGGCGTCCGCGCCCGCAGGTTGCCTGGCCTCGGGGGCCAGGGTGTCAACATCCGTAGCGGCCTCAGGCACAGGCTCTGGCACCACCACCGGTGTTGGAGCTTCGGCGGACAAGGAGCTATGGCTCCCGGACTGATGCGGTGGAGGAGGAGCAGAGGTGCTCTGCTGGGAAGCCCTACAAAAAGAAGCACCAAGCATCAACTACGGCTCTAGCGGCTCAGTACACAGCCTCGTAAGGTTGAGCCGCACCTGGAGGCCTGGAAGTTCCACTCCACGCGGAGCTTCTTACATGGGGGGCTCGAGTCACTCGCCGCCGCCGATGTCAAGGTCACCTCCGCTGGCTTTGGAGCTGGTGGAGCCTCAGGGGTCTTCATCGACGAAGACACCACATCAGGAGCCTTCCCTGCTGATGACCACGACACTGAAAATGCGCCCGAGCTGGGGCGGCCCCCGATGGCTGAGAAGCCGATGACGTTGCTGGGGTCCGCCTTGAAGCCCCAGCAGCACCAGACGCCCTTCCCATGGCCGCCGGGACTGCTCCAGCAGCGGCAGCTCCAGAGCTTCCCCCGACGCCAGTCGCCGAGCCCGGTGCGGGATCACTGGAAGCCTGGGAACCCCTCGCCTGGGGGCCGGAGACGAAGCTTCCATCAGGACGGACCATCTTGATCTTCGACGCCCTGCCTGGCTCTGGGGCATCCTTGGGTGGCGAACGGGGGCACACCGCAGACTCAGGCCTCCCTGCCGACCCCTCCCCCTGCTTGGGAGTGAGTCCGACGCAGGCCCTTTCTGACCACCGGCATCGTCTGCTCCGGGGATCATGATGCCCCACGAGGGATCCTCAATCTGCCTCACTGCAACATCAATGTCGTCCAGCATTGGCAGTTCCCTCAGTAGCCTCGACCGCGCCTGCGGTTTGAGGTAGATGGGATGGCATCTCGTTGGCAGGGTGATGCAGTCATCGGTAATCAGGCCACAGGAGAGCTTCTGCAGCATCACCTCCAACATCTCCCGATCTGGCAACGACCCTGCTCCGCGCTCCAACCGGGCCATGTCGCCCTCCCCGGTGTACAGCCAAGCAGCCCAGACACGCTGATGGAGAGGAGTGATCCGGCAGGACAGGAAGTCGGCCAGGACCATCAGCGAAGTCAGGCCTTCCTCCGCCAAGTATTTGATCCTCTCCAGCACCGGCGTGTAGGCGTCTTGCAGGTCGGGGATCTCATCCCACACGGCCACCTCGGTCATTGGTGGGCCACCCTGGCAGCTCCAGGCGATCATGGATGTTAGTCTGGGCAATCACCCAGTCCTCCCTCCAGTGCTCCCACATCCCGAGTGAAGGGCGCGATGTAGGGCGCGGAGTGCCTCCCGCGGTGTTGGAAGTAATAATCCCCCAACTAGCTTGTGCTTCTCCCTGAGGCCCTCAAGGAGAAGAATGTGGGGGGCGCCCGCTCCGACGGGGTCGACACCGCTCGCCCGGGAATCACACTAGGTGGTGCCGTGCGATGCAGCACCCAACAGCATGCACGAAAAGACGGTAGAACATATGAAACCATTTATTTACTCAAGATAAGATCTTTTACAACATAAAGTACACACGCAGCGGAATTTAAAAACTGGACAACTAATCACTCTCGACCCTAACTACGCCGAATAGAAGTCGTTCAACCCGTGAACGCTTCCTACTAGCTTCACCAAAGAAAAAACAGCGGCTAGGTTTCAAATGAGTTGAACGAAACGTGAGGTTCGTCGTCTCACCGAACAACCCTCTTCATAGCAGGCAACCTGCTACCTTCAAAAACAACTCAGAAGCAACCGTGAGCACTAAGGCTCAGCAAGTCTTAACCGTCAATCCTAAACATGTAACTCTACATGCAGAGGTAGTAAGACAGTAGGAACATGAATTTGCAAAATGAAGCTTGACTAAATTTGATCCTTATATTCAGATTCTTATAGCCTTCATTTTAGTGGTCCTCACACCTCACAACACCGGAATTCCACAATCAAACAAGAAACACTTATCCCGATGTTGCTAGCCTAAGGTGGAAATGAACTTTAGTTGGCAATATATATAATTCAGTCAAGGTTCCAATACAATGATTAATCCATGAACAGCAAGTTAAGAGACTTAGTTCCTCTTCTTACTACGTCACGGCGCAGTGGACAAGTATGCTCAATCCTCTTCCGCGAGCGACGGTGATTCGAATCAATTACAACCCGGAATACACGACACATACACCCGCCTCGAAAGACTCTCACAAGAGCTCTTTCTTACGTTGTGTCACACCCGGTTTTTCCGAAGAACAACCAAGTGAATATCACATGTATGCCAGGATCATTTTCTCATACATGTGATGACAAATAGTGAAGCATCATTTATTACAAGCCAGGTGTCAAATATAAATAAGTCATACATAGCAAATGTCTCGATGGACAATAATAAGTTCATCACAAGTAAATAAACTAGCAGCGGAATAATTATTCTCGTGGGCTCCGTCACAGGCGTTGCCCGGGGGACTCCATGAACCTAGAATCCTTCTTCGGGTCCGAAGTCTTGGTCATTGAACACCACATCATTATCTTGACCTGAGCAGCAATATAAACCAACAAATATGCAAGGTTGAGTACCGATGGTACTCAGCAAGTGTGGGAAAGTTATGTCATGCATGGCTAGAACAAGAAGTGGTTGAACTCATGGTTAAAGCACTACGCAATTAATACCTATCACCTTAGCTTATTAAGCACCTACATTACTACATAGGTGAAATGGTCCCAATTTCCCATCCCATCATCATAATCAAATAACCATAACATCATTTCCAATGTTAAGCTCCCCGCTTAACATTTACACCCTCCAAGGCCATCATACTCTAATCATGAATAAGTACAAGCTGCTCTTGACCGTGAGCACGGCTGTCATGACAGTTTTGACTCTACAGAGTTTGCACCACTGTACCCACATGTAGTGATTTCATCCCCCGTTGCCGGGTGGACTAAAAGAACCTCCATTATGCCAGTGGCTACGAACCACATTCACACTTCCCAGGTGTGTAGCCAGGAGATCACTACGAAGCCTTTACAAAGGGATTCCCGACGAGCGTGGGCCCACTGAGGTTTCACCCCTAACAGCATACAAGAGGCTCCAACCCCGCTGCAGTGGCCCCCTCTTGAGCCTTGCGGTTCAGATGGTAGTCCAGCTGACACCTATTCCCCGCACCATCCAACACACCCATACTACGCCGGGGATACACCTAATTAATTGGCCAAGCTGCCCCATCTCAGCATGTGGTTGGCATGGTAAAGCCAGGTTACATGCTCCATGAACCGGTCCTTAGGATCCAGGCAAGTACTAAACACAAACCCGAGTCTCGTGCACCCAACACCAACCAAATCATCCAACTTGCCTCGATCCCTACCTCTACATAACTCATAATATCTCATTCAAGAGTAAGGTAAACAAGTTGATGATCTCATCTCCCACTTATCCCATTCTAAGCATGGCTAAGCATAAGTAATATGAATGAATGACATAATAAAATAAATCCCAACCCAAGCTACAAGGAAAAGGTAATGCAATTCTAGGGAAACTTCCTAGCATGGGTGTCATATTTCAATTGACAATGCAAATAATTCTATCTACGCATCCTAGTATAGGATCAAAGTGGTCAAGGACACTTGCCTTCTTCCTGCTGCTCTTGGAATGGGTAGTCCTGATCTTGGAAAGGAAGAACTTGCTCTGGAGCAGGTTCTACTCATACCATCACACATAGCAAAAGAAAACAACAATCCATAAGACATAGTTCACACTTCCACTTCATACAAACCACACATTCACACTTTTGAAAGCTATTCACATTTCTATGTGTTATGGTTACTCTATGTGTGTTGATTTTGGCTTACATGCACTTTTAAACATGTGTAATGATTTCTACTTTTGTATTCCTATTTATGTTTGCCTACTATATATGAGTTTCCAAATTTAAATAAATTCCTTATATTCAATTGATACACCTTTTAGCTACCAAGTGTGCATGGAAGGCATTTTCCTACTCCAAATATGTCTTCAGACCTTCTACCAACCCTAACTAAAGTCTTTGGATTTTGGAAACTTCATTTATCCATTTATAGTTATGCATACCTATTTTGTTATATTTTAGATTCATTTCCTATGCCTAAATTTGAACTTTATTATGAAAATAGTAAGACACCTCATCTAAACAGAATAGGTTTTGGGTCTAAAATGTTAAATAATATATTTTTGAACTTCTTCTCTGATGTAAACTATTTTACATTTATTTTACTAATTTTCAGAATTATTCTCTAATTAAAAACGTGTCCCTATAACTAATAAATGTGAATAATTAACTAGACAGATTCATTTCAGCCAAAAATCTATTTTCATCTCACTCCAAAGTATTCCATGTACTAGGAAAGTTTTTAATTTGAATTGACAATATGTTTGTCCCATCTTTTAAATTTTAAATACTAACCACATATTCAAATTCCTAAATTTAATATCAAATAGGGTTAAAAAGGTAAACTCACCCCACTACAGGGTCTATTATATTATTTTAAGAATTTCCAGGGGTCTAACTACACATAACAGAGGGGTTTTCCTAATTTTTGTTAAGTCCAGGGGCTAAAACTGATTTTTAAATGAATTTACATGATTTTCTAAAGTTCCAGGGGCTAGATCAGAAGTTTCCGGGGCTAGCTCGTATTTTCCGAGAACCCCAGGGGGTAGCGCGTAAGAATCCCTGCCTTTATAACGCGGGGCTGACGTGGACCATCCGATTTAAAATAGACGGCTGAGATTATAACGTCGAACCGGTATGTAAGGGCCTCAGTTTTTGACACATAGTTGAAGTGTTCATCACCCCACACACACACACCTCATTTGAGGAAAGATGATGAACACAAATGAAGAGCAAGTAACCACCATCAACATACTCATTAGAGAACAAACTCACACATTGCAAAAGTGGTATTTCCCACAAGTGATATAGGTGGGCTGGACATATGAAAACTCCTACACATTGCTAAGGATGTCCATGCCAAGTTTCACCCAAATTCCAAACCTTTTCGAGATCATTTTGGGTATAGCTAGAACGAGGGCAGTTTGAAACCATATTCAAATTCAAACTGTTTTTACCCCATGAATTTAAAAGTGGGAGGCATATTCTTATTCAGCACATTTTTGTGAGCTCACACACCAAGTTTCACTCCATTTGGAGTTGATCTTGACATGAGCTAAGTGGGACAAATTCAAACTTTATTTGAATTCAAAACTGAACTTGTGCTGAAATTCATTCAAACCAAACCCAATTTGAATTCTACTCAATTCAAATGGCTCATGGGTGAATAATTTGAATACCCAGGGGTATTATGGGGCTCACTGTTTACTACAGTGATTAGGAGTAAATTTCAGAGGTTAAAACCCCGGGTGGGACCCACATGTCATAGAGGGAAGAAGGAGAAAATTTCACCCAAAGTCAGAGACTCGGTGGGAACTTCCACCGAGCGGCTGCCGACTCCACGCTCGGGAGCAGCTGCGCTCGCCACCGAGGAGCAACAGCGCCACCAGCTGCTTCCCGCGCCCACACGCGAGCCCAAGGGCGGTTCCAGGGCCCTCTTAAGGTGCTCCACGGGGGCAGGCACTGATCATTTCCTCCTCTTCCGTGATCACCGAGCCACCAACCTGCCGCCTCTCTGCTCGATCGGAGAACCGCAAAACCAGCTCGGCTTCTCCCTCCCCGAGCTGCTAGACGGCCACCTGAGGTCGCACTCCACCTCCCCAACACCAGAAACCCCGAGTTCCGACCTCCTTTGCCCGAGAGCGATCGCCACAGAGGCGACTCAACCACAGCAGAAGGTCAGGCGCCCGTGGACAGCGTTCCACAGGCGTTTTCACGGTCCAGCAAGAGAGGAAACAGGAGCGCGCGATCACCGTGCTGCTCTCCTCCAGGTTTGGAAGCAAACCGTGAAGAGTCCACAAAGAATTCCCAGTTTTTGCTCCGGCGACCGTAAACCAAGCCTCCGGTACAGTTTCTTTAAATTCTCGCTCTATGATCTTTCGGAGGTTGTCAAATCTTGCACATAGACACTGGACTAGCCGGCGATCAAGTTCTTTTCTGCATCCGTGGCGTGAAACTGTCTAGGAGTGACGAATTTCGAGCTCGATCGAGGGCGGTCATGGCGGGCACGATCGGTCACACGGTGCCGACCGACTTGTCGCCATCCCTGAACCCTTTTGACACCTTGTCGAGCTTCCTAGAGGTACACTGATGCTGTAGGACCGTTTGTTCGAGGTGTTGGCGGGTTAGAACCCACGGTCGACGGCGCCGAACCTCAACCGAGGCCGCGGCATGTCGCCGGGCTATTTCCGGTCACCCCCAGCCCAACCTGACACCACCGACGTGTTCCTCAACGTCGACAACCCCCTGGCGGTGAGTTTCAGACCATGGGAGGTCCGGCAGCGGCGAGCCGGCAAGCTCCGAGTCTGCTCCGGCGAGGTCGGCGGCGCGGACGCGAGAGAATGGCGGGAGGAAGACGAAGCCGGCTGGCCCACGTGTCAGCGGCTGAAGAATTTAAATCGGGATCGGGTGTGGCCGGGGATCGGCTGTGCTGGCGCGCAAATACCCTGTGAGCTCTGGTGTTCCGGACACCTCCGCGCTCGACACGTGTGGTATCTCCGGTGTGCCGGACACCTCCGTGCTCGACACATGTCCCCGCGGCCCCCCCCCCCCCCCCCCCCCCCCCCGAGAATTTAAACTTTTCCCCCGATTTTCAGAATTCTTCCAAACTTCAAATCCTCATAACTTTGGCTAGAAAGCTCCAAATCGAGTGAACCAAATTTTGTTGGATTCAGCTCTCTGAGTACTTTCAAGCAAATCAAGTTTCACTTCATGAAATTCCTTATTTCACCAGAATTAATTCCTCAAAGTTTAAACTATTTGGAATTTTAGCTGGAGAATCCTTTGGAGGAAAATCCTGAAATTTGGCTGGGATGTTTACCAAAATATCCCTGAACTAACATAAAAGTTTCAGACCCATTGGAGCTAATTTAATCCACCTAATGGTGTGATTAGTGAAACTGTTCCAGAGAAAATAGAAAATGTTCAGAAACATTTTCAGAATTTTATCTGAAATTGTTTAGCTCATATCATTAGTTAGGAACTTCCAAATTAAGTGAGACCAACTCCATTAGAACCCTCTGAAAATCTAGTTTTCAGAAAGTCATAGTTAGTTTCATGAAAATCCTTAGAACACCCTAAGAGCCTTCAATTAAGGTCAAGGACATAATTAATTGTGGAGGGCTCAAATGAGCTTTGCTGCAACTAAAACTTGACAAAATCTCTGTTTAGGTTGTAACCAAACCCCAGTAAGAGTTTCACAATCATTGGGTCTGTCTAGTGAGGGTTATAGACTTCACAAATTTAAATTCAATCAAATGCATTTAAATTAATACATATATTTGTATATCATGTAGTCGCTAAGGTCGAGGAGGAACCCGAAGTCCTAGACTTCGTTACTCCGGAGGAACAGCTAGCCTACGACCAAGAGCAGCAAGGCAAGCTCCGGTTTGCATTAACCTTTTTACAAATTTTTTTTTTTGTTTTGAGCACATACTTGTTTACTTTATTCTTTGCATTAGAGTCTTGTTTGGAAGCCCCACTGCATAGCCAAGAGAACCATGGGTTGGGTTTAGGATTGTAAACCCCGTTAGCTACTGCATTGCTATGATAGAGTAGGATTTGGTACAAGTCGAGTAGTTGGAACTACTCGCGAGCATAGGCTAGAGGCACTCGACTCGGGTAGTGATAGCACATGAAACACATGGCAAGAAAATGAGACCGAGCGGAGGGTAAGGGCAGCAGAACTTTGGGGCCTGTGTGCTGTAGCTCCGCTTGTGTCGATTGAGGACCGAGCCGTGTGCGGGCCTGTTGAACAAGCTAGAACAGTACCGAAGACCTACCGGCTTTATGGGAACCGGGAAACTGATGTAACTCGAGTAGCTGGGTATTGAGGCATTGCCCGTCGTTCAGAGGGTAGGTTGAGAGCTTGAGGTGTAAATCGGCTGGCGGCACTGAGATGCGCGTGCAGAGACCTCTTGCTCGGGACGATGGGACCGGTTCAATATTTGGCTGACGGGTGAAAGGTAGTTACGTACGGCGTCTGTGATGGTTGCTGTAGGCAACTTTGAGTACGGGCGTACGTGACGGGTTGTTCGGGTAACCCTGCAGGTGTAAATCGATTATAGTCGCCGTCCCTCGCGGTCAGTGAGTACCACTTGTTCACTGTACCGTGACGTAGAAAGAACAGGCTAGTTACATATTAAAATGTTGCTGATTGAAAGCTGGACATTGATTGTTAATGATATGCTGTAGCTTAGAGCTAACTAAAGTTCTTTTCAACTTTGGGCAAAGTACATGAGAGAAATGCGTTTCTTGTTTGATTGCGGCTCTCTCATGTGCCTTAGCGTAAGGTTCTCCACAACCTGCTGCGTTCTACTAATTAGGCGAGTCCTTGCAACTGATTTTTACCTCATGTAACCCATTACCCTCATGTAGAAGTTCCATGTTTAGGTGAGACGGGTCAGACTTGATGAGCCTTTGTGCTCACTGCTTGTGTTTGAAGCTTTTGCAGGGTTCTATGAGGAAGGGACTCCCGAAGAGGAGACGGAACCCCAGGAGGGGAACCCCGTCGAGTGGGAGTCGTGCACGCCGCAGAGTTAGTGTGCGTGTGTGCTAGCAAGGACACGTTCAAGGGCTGAACGTGGACTTGATGTGTAGTCTACGCCCGTGAGTGTAGACTGGACTTATTTTGATGTAAACATGTTCATAGACTTGTTTATGTAATAAAATTTCGCTTCCGCTTTGTACCTTTGATGTGTGTTATCCGGTGCTGTGCAACGCAGCACCCCTCAGCGTGATCCTGGCTCGACAAGACCGGTGGGGTCGTGTCAGCGCTGGTATCAGAGCCCGCTTGAGGTTTAACGCACTACAAAGGTCATCTTTTTCAAAAATCCAGTGAGGAACGAGTTAGTAGCCCGTATAAGGATGTTATTAGCATATAGAAAGTGGCCTATTAACCTATTTGTCTATGTCGGAAAATCGTGTATCTCGGGACGTTTATGTCTTGGGGGGTACACGTAAGCGCTGTCCACCAGTGCGCGCAAGCTAAAGGGTGGAGCCCCACGGGTGGTAGGTAACCCGACTCGCTTTGATATCCTCTACGACTCTTCATGTCGTTTGGGTTATTCGAGCAACGTCTGTCCCTGGCGTGCGTGGTGCAACTTGGGAGACCCCGTCACGTGGTCTGAAACGTGAACACGTAACTCAAGGCGTGTTTGGCTTGAGAACATCCGAGCGAGTGATGACGGCCGGGTGTACGAACTGTATGGATTCCGGGCTCGGTGTGCAGCCGAGTCTGATGATTGTTTGAGTTTCTGCAGGTAGCCTGACCACGAAACGGTAGACGTGTAGCATCCGTGTGCGAGTGACGTTTAGTGCCACTGAAATAACGAAGCCGGCTAAGTCCGGTATAGGTTTTCCTTGTGAGGACGTAGTACCGACATAATCTGGTGACGCATCGACGTCACACCCAACTAAATGAACAACTTCATTTAAAACTTGAAGGTTTTGATCCAAAGTAGTAAAACTTGATGTAACTCCTTCCCTTGAACCAGATATTCAAAGTTAAACAAGTTTCCAACTTGTAGGTTGTTAAGGACAGAGCACTCTGTTTTCAGCTGAATCAAGGCTGAAGTTAATCTGAGGTTAGAGGTTGAGTTCTTTCGAGGTTGGGGTCATATGATACATTTCTGGAAAGCTTTGGAAGAGCTTCACAACTTTTTGTTGAGGTCCAGAGGTGTTTCATCCCTTAACCCATCGAAAAATGCAGTAGAGTTGAGTCTGTCCAGAAAACAGGGCAGAGCAAACACTCTCTGTAAACTCTCTGTAAATTAAGCATAACTTCCTGCTTAAAAATCCAAAAATAGAAAATGAGGTAGTTATGGAAAACTTGTGAGATGGGTTACAACTTTGTAACAGAAAGTTTTGTCATATTAGGAACAGAATTAACAGGAATTCTTGGATCAAATCAGTACCTAAAGCAGGGCGGTGCTGTCCAATTTTCTCAATAAATTCTGTTAACTTTGACATCTCATAACTTTTGAACCAGGACAGATCTTAGGCCAAGCAAAGACTTTCTGGAACGCTATTGAAGTTAGCTTTAACTTTGGTGTTGATCTACAGAATTAGTTTTGCATTTAACATGGCCTAAATCAGGTTGAAATGGAAACTGGTCAGGGCTGTCATGGGAACAGCAGATCAGCAGTCAAATTTGTTTAAAATTTGAACTATGTTTCCAAGTTTTATGGTTCAATGACATGTCTTATGTTATAACTCAGAGGTTTACTGTTTAAATAAGTATTTGACATCCTCAAATATATTTTTACAGATGACAGCGGATAAACAATTGGAGAACGGGTGGGTGATGTCCCACTGTTCTCACCGTAGCGGCTACCCGGAAGCATTGTGGCAAATGCTCCAATATTTCAGGTACAACCAGATGCCTCACAACTTCGCCAAGGAAGAAGGTGAAGAGGGGAACAAGACGTGGACGATCCATGTCGAAGTCCCTGCAGGACCTACGCCACCCGGTTGGGTGCCGTTCACCGTCACGGTTAGAGGAAGACAACCGGAAGGGATGCGGCAAGTGGCAGCCCGTGACACCATGTCACGTTTCTGCCAACTACACGTGCAGGCTATGGAGGGTACTCCATACGCGCTCGTTCCAGTGGAGGGACGGGCTCAGCATGTGTGGGAAGAGAGGTACCTGGGGGCAATGGACCCGAGTTGCCCAAGGTACAACCCCGCGGAGGCAAATCTCAGCCTCCAGATGAGGGCGGGAAACGCCGTGATGGACAGCCAAGCTGTTCATACGGAGCATCTCGTCACCAAGCTCAACGAGAGCACAAGCCGTGGAGATCATTTCGAGAGTGCTCACAGCGCACTCCGTAATGTGCTCCTTCCGACGATCAAGCGACTGAATGAACAACATAATCAGTTGCATCGTCTGAAGAAGGCGAAGAGAAAAAGCCGTGTCGTCATCGCGGCGTTACAAGAACTGGTGCAAAATCTGACCCAGCAGAACGAGGAACTTACTCAAGAGCGGGACAACGCTATTGAGGAAGGGCAAGGCTGGGAAGAAGATTACATCCAGGCTATGGACGAGGTGCATGCCTTGCAGGACCTCGTACCTCCGGTATTGGGTATACCGGTGGTCTTGGGTCTTCCAGCAATGGGAGAACCCGGGATGGGAGAATAGGTGGTAGATCAAGAGCCACCAGCAGAGGTACCGGAGGAGGATGACCCACAGGAGGTTGAGTTATACTCCGAGTAGGGGGTTACGGTTGCCAAGTAGGGCACCTAGGGTAGCGTAACCCAACTTTTGTAATAGGTGACATGTCGTGTAGACAGTAGCGTATGTATAGGTAGTGACGACATGAGCACGACTTCTCGGAGACCCGAGAATAATGTATCTTGTATAAAGTTTATGCTTTATCAATGTATGTGAATGTTGTGCAAGTTAATCATGTGTCACTTCAATACCTACTGTTGCAGATGGAAATTTTACAGTAAGACATGTGCTAATTGCTGCTGTTTTGAATTTCAGAATGACGCGTACTCGTGCCAACCCTGACGTTGGGGGTACTAGTCAAGGGGGGGAGACCTCCCAACAGCCTCCCGAGGACTCCTCGGGACAGCAGCAGCAACAGCAACAGCAAACACCGCCACCGCCACTGCCAACGGTTACATTGGCCGACATCGTCGCGGCAATGGCGGGTTCACATCAGCAGCACACAGAGTTGCTGCAGACTCTCATCGCCAATACGTCTCGCCAGAGAGACGTCAAGACCGGTAGGAGCGTCAACAAAGCTCCTACTCCGACTTCCTGGCGACTCATTCCCCTGTATTCTCAAGGGCGGATGAACCACTTGACGCGGACAACTGGCTCGGCGCCATAGAGATGAAGTTCGGGCTGCTCCAGATAAGCGAGCAGCGCAAGACTCAGTTCGCGGTCCAGCAGGTCCAAGGATCCGCGAGCGCGTGGTGGGCTAACTTTTGTGCTTCACAGCCCACCGACTGAGTGATGACCTGGACGGAGTTCCAGACGGCCTTCAGGGCCTATCATATACCGCCAGGTTTAATGAAGAGAAAGACGCAGGAGTTCCTGCACCTGCAGCAAGGGAGCTGGAACACGCTGGAATACTCCAGGGCGTTCAACGATCTCGCACTCTACGCGTCGTATCACGCAGATACTGACGAGAAGCGGAGGGACCACTTCTACCAGGGGCTTAACCCGCTCCTGAAGGACAAGTTGGCGATGTTCAATCATGGCAGCCTCAACAACATCATTGATGCTGCGATTGCTCAGGAGGACTCCGGCAAGGAGTTAGAGGCGGCGGAGCGAAAGCGAAGCGCGCCGCAAAGCAGCGGAGAAGGAAGCGGTCCTTCTCAGAAGTTTCAGATGGTGAATCGCCCACCATCAGGTCCACGCTGGCAGCCACCACAGCGGTCGATGCCGTTCCGCAGTCGGCCGTACTCTTCACCGGCATTCAGGCCGGCACTTCCAGTACCACCGCAACAACAACAGCAGCAGCGAGTGATGCCGCGTGCGTTTGCACCTCAGCAACGCATGCCGGGCTTTCGTCCCCCGAGCACTACACCAGCAGCGGCCACATGTTACAAGTGTGGTCGTCCAGGACACTTCGCTAGCAGTTGCCCGGAGAGGCAAGGCGGCGGAGTGGCACCGCAGTTTCCGGGGAGGAATCAACCCCGGAACCCTACTAATGCGCGGCGGGCAAACCCTAGGCCTGGCACCGTCCACCAGCTTGCCATTGAGGACATGCCGGAGGGCGAGCCAATCCTTGCGGGTATGTTCCAACTCCACCAGCATCCCGCTATAGTACTGTTTGATTCAGGCGCCACGCATAATTTTATTAGCCAAGCTTTCATTGCTAAACACAGTATAAGGCACCATTATGCTTAGCGGGTAGAGTGTACCCCACGTCTCTCATTATCTTAGAGGGACAGAAGGTCGATGTCATCCTAGGGATGTCGTGGTTAACCCACCACGGCGCTGTTCTAGACACCGTCCTTCGAGTCGTGCACTTAAACTCAGAGGTGCACGGTTCTCACTCATTATTTCTGGACAGTCCAGAAATAAAACTTCTAAGTGTCTATGAAGCCACAACCATCAGATTGGAAGATATTCCAGTGGTCCGAGAGTTCCCTGACGTATTCCCGGATGATTTGCCGGGGATGCCGCCCGATAGAGAGGTGGAGTTCAAGATTGAACTTGCACCGGGAACCATGCCGATATCCCGAAGGCCGTACAAGATGCCGCCCAAGGAGTTGGCTGAACTGAAGACTCAGCTCACGGACCTTCTAGAGAAGGGTTTTATTAGGCCGAGCTCCTCGCCATGGGGCTGTTCGGTATTGTTTGTCAAGAAGAAGGATGAGACGTTGCGGCTTTGCATGGACTATCGTCCATTAAATGCCGTAACCATCAAGAACAAGTACCCGTTGCCACGGATCGACATGTTGTTTGATCAGTTGGTCGAAGCAAAGATCTTTTCCAAAATGGACTTAAGATCCGGGTACCATCAGATTAAGATAAGGGCTGAGGACATTCCGAAGACGGCTTTCTCGACGAGGTACGGACTTTATGAGTACCTGGTCATGTCCTTCGGCCTCACCAATGCTCCAGATCATTTCATGTACTTGATGAACTCGGTATTCATGCTGGAGCTGGACAAGTTTGTCGTGGTCTTCATCGACGACATCCTGGTATATTCCAAGTCGGAGGAAGATCACAAGAAACATCTGCGTATAGTCTTGTAACGGCTGCGGGATCACGAGTTATACGCAAAATTCAGCAAATGCGAGTTTTGGATATCGCAAGTGCCTTTCGTCGGGCATATCATCTCAGCGGAGGGTATCGCTGTAGACCCAAGCAAGATCACTCAAGTGCTGAATTGGAAATCCCCGAGAACTGTTCACGAGGTATGGAGTTTCCTTGGACTCGCGGGATATTATCGGAGGTTCATTCCGAACTTCTCGAAGATTGACAAGCCAATGACAGAGCTGCTGAAGAAGGCTACCAAATATGTTTGGAGTCCAGCATGTGAGGCAGCATTCAAGGCTTTAGTCAAGCACCTAACGTCAGCACCGGTTTTGGCGCAGCCAGACACAACAAAACCGTTCGATGTGTACTGTGATGCATCCGGCATTGGGCTCGGATGTGTGCTGATGCCAAACCGAAGGGTGGTCGCGTATGGGTCACGGCAGCTTAGAAACCATGAGCAAAACTATCCAACCCATGACTTGGAGCTCGCTGCCGTGGTACTCACACTCGAAATGTGGAGGCACTACCTACTCGGTAACCTCGTACATTTATATACCGACCACAAAAGCCTCAAGTACATATTCACTCAGAAAGAGCTGAACATGAGGCAACGAAGATGGTTAGAACTGATAAAGGATTACGAAATAGAGATCCATTATCATCCGGGCAAGGCAAACGTAGTGGCAGATGCGCTGAGCCGCAAGTCACACGTCAATAATCTGACCATCACACCGTTGGAAGAGAGCGAACCACCACTACATGTGATTCCACACGGAGCTCTCTACAACCTAGCTTTGATCCCCACCATCTGTGAAGAGATAGCGGATGCTCAGAAACATGACAAGGCATGTCGCATTTGCGGAGACGTGTAGACAGTGGGGAGCTGAAATGTTTCCGGAAGGACGGAGACGGCGTCCTATGGTTTAAAGACTGGATCGTCGTACCCCGTAACCCTGAGTTACGGAAGAAAATCTTTGATGAGGCTCACTTATCAAAGTTTTCTATTCACCCCGGCAGCAAAAAAATGTATCAAGAACTCAGAAGCAAGTTTTGGTGGACACGGATGAAGCGTGAGACTGCAAAATAAGTGTCCGAGTGTGATACATGTCGAAGGGTGAAGGCAGACCACATGCGGAAACCGGGACTGCTACAACCACTGGGCATTCCTGCCTGGAAGTGGGAGGATGTGAGCATGGACTTCATCGTCGGTTTACCCACCACCTTGCAGAAACATGATTCTGTGTGGGTGATCGTCGATCGGCTCACCAAAGTTGCCCATTTCATCCCGGTCAACACAAATTACAACGCCAAGAAGTACGCTGAACTGTACATCTCACGGATCCTATGCTTGTACGGCGTACCCCGTACCATCATATCGGATCGTGGCACTTTATTTGTGTCCCGTTTTTGGGAGCAGCTGCACGCTGCCTTGGGGACGAAGCTGATCCGTAGTTCAGCGTACCACCCGCAGACGGATGGACAAACCGAGCGGGTAAATCAGATTTTAGAAGACATGCTACGAGCTTGTGCTATCAACCATGGCAAGAATTGGGATGATCACCTGCCGTTAGCCAAGTTCTCGTACAACAATGGGTACCAAGCCAGCATCAAGATGGCGCCCTACGAGGCGCTATACGGTAGGAAATGCTGCACACCATTGAATTGGTGTGAGTCTGGCGAAAGGGTTACCTTCGGGATTGACCTTGTCAACAACGTGGAAGAAAGGGTTCGACTGATTCAAGCGAACCTAAAAGCCGCTCAATCCCGTCAGAAACAGTATGCGGACCGGAGAAGGCGCCCATTACAATTCGAAGTTGGAGATCACGTATATTTACGGGTGTCTCCAATGAAGGGCATAAACAGATTTGGGGTGAGAGGAAAGTTGGCACCCCGATTCATCGGTCCATTCCAGATTGCCGAAAGATGTGGATCGGTGGCATACCTGCTGAAATTACCAGAAGCACTTTCCGGTGTGCACGACGTCTTTCCCATTTTCCAGCTGAGGAAGTGTCTCAAGCTATCAACTACCGTTCAGCTGGAAGACATTGAAGAACTGCAACCGGATCTCACCTATCGGGAGGAACCAGTGCAGATTATTGATGAAAAGGCCCGAACCACACGCAAACGTACGTTGTGGTTCTACAAGGTTCTATGGAGTAATCACTCCATGGATGAAGCGACATGGGAGAGCGAAGAATTTCTTCGCGCTAACTACCCCGACTTTTTCACGTCGCATATCTGGTAATTTCCCACCATCCTCTCTCTCATTTTCACCTTATAATCTCGGGACGAGATTCTTTTAAGGGGGAGGAATGTAAGGGCCTCAGTTTTTGACACCTAGTTGAAGTGTTCATCACCCCACACACACACAAATTATTTGAGGAAAGATGAGGAACACAAATGAAGGGCAAGTAACCACCATCAACATACTCATTAGAGAACAAACTCACACATTGCAAAAGTGGTATTTCCCACAAGTGATATAGGTGGGCTGGACATATGAAAACTCCTACGCATTGCTAAGGATGTCCATGCCAAGTTTCACCCAAATTCCAAACCTTTTCGAGGTCATTTTGGGTATAGCTAGAAAGAGGGCAGTTTGAAACCATATTCAAATTCAAACTGTTTTTACCCCATGAATTTAAAAGTGGGAGGCATATTCTTATTCAGCACATTTTTGTGAGCTCACACACCAAGTTTCACTCCATTTGGAGTTGATCTTGACATGAGCTAAGTGGGACAAATTCAAATTTTATTTGAATTCAAAACTGAACTTGTGCTGAAATTCATTCAAACCAAACCCAATTTGAATTCTACTCAATTCAAATGGCTCATGGGTGAATAATTTGAATACCCAGGGGTATTATGGGGCTCACTGTTTACTACAGTGATTAGGAGTAAATTTCAGAGGTTAAAACCCCGGGTGGGACCCACATGTCATAGAGGGAAGAAGGAGAAACTTTCACCCAAAGTCAGAGTCTCGGTGGGAACTTCCACCGAGCGGCTGCCGACTCCACGCTCGGGAGCAGCTGCGCTCGCCACCGAGGAGCAACAGCACCACCAGCTGCTTCCCGCGCCCACACGCGAGCCCAAGGGCGGTTCCAGGGCCCTCTTAAGGCGCTCCACGGGGGCAGGCACCGATCATTTCCTCCTCTTCCGTGATCACCGAGCCACCAACCTGCCGCCTCTCTGCTTGATCGGAGAACCGCGAAACCAGCTCACCTTCTCCCTCCCCGAGCTGCTAGATGGCCACCTGAGGTCGCACTCCACCTCCCCAACACCAGAAACCCCGAGTTCCGACCTCCTTTGCCCGAGAGCAATCGCCACAGCGGCGACTCAACCACAGCCGAAGGTCAGGCCCCCGTGGACAGCGTTCCACAGGCGTTTTCACGGTCCAGAAAGAGAGGAAACAGGAGCGCGCGATCACCGTGCTGCTCTCCTCCAAGTTTGGAAGCAAACCATGAAAAGTCCACAAAGAATTCCCAGTTTTTGCTCCGGCGACCGTAAACCAAGCCTCCGGTACGGTTTCTTTAAATTCTCGCTCTATGATCTTTCGGAGGTTGTCAAATCTTGCACATAGACGCTGGACTAGCCGGCGATCAAGTTCTTTTCTGCATCCGTGGCGTGAAACTGTCTAGGAGTGACGAATTTTGAGCTCGATCGAGGGCGGTCATGGTGGGCACGATCGGTCACACGGTGCCGACCGACTTGCCGCCATCCCTGAACCCTTTTGACACCTTGTCGAGCTTCCTAGAGGTACACTGATGCTGTAGGACCGTTTGTTCGAGGTGTTGGCGGGTTAGAACCCATAGTCGATGGCGCCGAACCTCAACCGAGGCCGCGGCATGTCGCCGGACTATTTCCGGTCACCCCCAGCCTGACCTGATACCACCGACGTGTTCCTCGACGTCGACAACCCCCTAGCGGCGAGTTTCAGACCATGGGAGGTCCGGCAGCGGTGAGCCAGCGAGCTCCGAGTCTGCTCTGGCGAGGTCGGCGGCGCGGGCGCGAGAGAACGGCGGGAGGAAGACGAAGCCGGCTGGCCCACGTGTCAGCGGCTGAAGAATTTAAATCGGGATCGGGTGTGGCCGGGGATCGGCTGTGCTGGCACGCAAATACCCTGTGAGCTACGGTGTGCCGGACACCTCCGCGCTCGACACGTGTGGTATCTCCGGTGTGCCGGACACCTCCGCGCTCGACACATGTCCCCGCCCCCCCCCCCCCCGAGAATTTAAACTTTTCCCCCGATTTTCAGAATTCTTCCAAACTTCAAATACTCGTAACTTTAGCTATAAAGCTCCAAATCGAGTGAAACAAATTTTGTTGGATTCAGCTCTCTGAGTACTTTCCAGCAAATCAAGTTTCACTTCATGAAATTCCTTATTTCTCCAGAATTAATTCCTCAAAATTTAAAGTGTTTGTAATTTTAACTGGAGAACCCTTTGGAGGAAAATCCTGAAATTTTGCTGCGATGTTCACCAAATTATCCCTGAACTACCATAAAAATTTCAGACCCATTGGAGCTCATTTAATCCACCTAATGGTGTGATTAGTGAAACTGTTACAGAGAAAATAGAAAATGTTCAGAAACATTTTCAGAATTTTCTCTGAAATTGTTTAGCTCGTATCTTTAGTTAGGAACTTCCAAATTAAGTGACACCAACTCCATTAGAACCCTCTGAAAATCTAGTTTTCAGAAAGTCATAGTTTGTTTCATGAAAATCCTTAGAACACCCTAAGAGCCTTCAATTAAGGTCAAGGACATAATTAATTGTGGAGGGCTCAAATGAGCTTTGCTGCAACTAAAACTTGACCAAATCTCTGTTTAGGTTGTAACCAAGCCCCAGTAAGAGTTTCACAATCATTGGGTCTGTCTACTGAGGGTTATAGACTTCACAAATTTAAATTCTATCAAATGCATTTGAATTAATACATATATTTGTATATCATGTAGTCGCTATGGTCGAGGAGGAACCCGAAGTCCTAGACTTCGTTACTCCGGAGGAACAGCTAGCCTACGACCAAGAGCAGCAAGGCAAGCTCCGGTTTGCATTAACCTTTTTACAAATTTTTATTGTTTTGAGCACATACTTGTTTACTTTATTCTTTGCATTAGAGTATTGTTTGGAAGCCCCACTGCATAGCCAAGAGAACCATGGGTTGGGTTTAGGATTGCAAACCCCGTTAGCTACTGCATTGCTATGATAGAGTAGGATTCGGTACAAGTCGAGTAGTTGGAACTACACGCGAGCATAGGCTAGAGGCACTCGACTCGGGTAGTGATAGCACATGAAACACATGGAAAGAAAATGAAACCGAGCGGAGGGTAAGGGCAGCAGGACTTTGGGGCCTGTGTGCTGTAGCTCCGCTTGTGTCGATTGAGGACCGAGCCGTGTGCGGGCCTGTTGAACAAGCTAGAATAGTACCGAAGACCTACCGGCTATATGGGAACCGGGAAACTGATGTAACTCGGGTAGCTGGGTATTGAGGCATTGCCCGTCGTTCAGAGGGTAGGTTGAGAGCTTGAGGTGTAAATCGGCTGGCGGCACTAAGATGCGCGTGCAGAGACCTCTTGCTCGGGACGATGGGACCGGTTCAATATTTGGCTGATGGGTGAAAGGTAGTTGCGTACGGCGTCCGTGATGGTTGTTGTAGGCAACATCGAGTACGGGCATACGTGACGGGTTGTTCGGGTAACCCTGCAGGTGTAAATCGATTATAGTCGCCGTCCCTCACGGTCAGTAAGTACCACTTGTTCACTGTACCGTGACGTAGAAAGAATAGGCTAGTTACATGTTAAAATGCTGCTGATTGAAAGATGGACTTTGCTTGTTAATGGTTTGTTGTAGTTTAGAGCTAATTAATGTTCATTTCAACTTTGGGCAAAGTACATGAGAGAAATGCGTTTCTTGTTTGATTGCGGCTCTCTCATGTGCCTTAGCGTAAGGTTCTCCACAACCTGCTGCTAAAACTTGAAAGTAAGGTTCCACTAATTAGGCGAGTCCTTTGCAAATGAATTTTTCCCCATATACCTATCACCCCTCATGTAAAAGTTCCATGTTTAGGTGAGACGGGTCAGACTTGCTGAGCCTTCGTGCTCACTGCTTGTGTTTGAAGCTTTTGCAGGGTTCTATAAGGAAGGGACTCCCGAAGAGGAGACGGAACCCCAGGAGGGGAACCCCGTCAAGTGGGAGTCGTGCACGCCGCAGAGTTAGTGTGCGTGTGTGCTAGCAAGGACACGTTCAAGGGCTGAACGTGGACTTGATGCATAGTCTACGCCCATGAGTGTAGACTGGACTTATTTTGATGTAAACATGTTCATAGACTTGTTTATGTAATAAAATTTCGCTTCCGCTTTGTACCTTTGACGTTTGTTATCCGGTGCTGTGCAACGCAACACCCCTCAGCGTGATCCTGGCTCCACAAGACCGGTGGGGTCGTGTCACGGTACGCGGGGATTTAAATTCTACCGTGCGATTTAAAATAGACGGCGCACAAGTGGCCACGTCGCTCTGATCGAGCGCGGGCGGCGCTGCCCGGCGGCGCACGGCGGCGGGAGGCGGCGATCTCGCCGGAGAGTTTCGGATCTTCGTCAATTCTTCCTAAAATTGTGATTTTATGGCATAGATCGGTAGAGGGGAGGTCGGGGATCTCACCTCGGGGGTTTTCTTGAGCTCGGAGGTCCTGGAAAGCGGTCAGCAACGAGGTCCGAGGTGAATTCATGGCGAGGCTCGCCGGCGCTGTGTTTGAGCCGCAAACCACCGAGTTTTCTGCACCTGCGCGGTTCCCCGGAGGTGGTGGATCAAGACCAGCGAGTTAGATCAGAATTCCCGAGCGAAGATCGAGCAGAATTTGCCGGAGAAACCCGGGTTCTCACCGGAGAGAAAAACGGCGGATCATGGGGGAAAAACGTGGAGATGCCGGGGTTTTATAGACGGGGGAGGGCGGCGGGTTTGTTTAGATCGAGCTAGAGTCTTCTGGGTCCGGGAGTCAGGCAGAAATCTGGTCGGTTAAGATAGCGCGCACGCGGGGAACAGTCCGGGGTCGGCGCGATCGGGAGGTCGGGGATGACAGGTGGGCCCTGCCTGTCTGTGAGAGGTGCGCGGGCGCGTGGCTGCGGGCTGGCGCGGGGTTTGGGTGGGCCGGCTGGTGGGTTTCGGCCCACTGGCTGGGAAGGTTTATTTTTTTTCTTTTTCTTTTTCATTTCTGTTTTGAGTTTAATTTGAATTCCAGTTTGAATTTGAATTTTTGCAACACATGCAATACGTCCAAAAATTTTTAAATTCCCCTCTTAACAGGATATTGGGGTGTTACAGCTCTACCCCCCTTAAAAGAAATCTCGTCCTTGAGATTGGTGGTTCTAAGAAAACAATTCCGGAAAATTGTGCCTTAAGCTCATCTTCTCGCTCCCAGGTGGCTTCCTCTTCCGAGTGATGCTTCCACTGCACCTTGCACATCCGGATTCTTTTATTTCTTGTGAGGCGTTCCATTGTTTCCAAAATCTTGGATGGTTGCTCGGCATAAGACAAATCCTCAGCTACGTCAACCTCATTCATGGGTAACACCTCTTCAGGCGTTCTTAGACATTTCTTGAGCTGTGACACATGGAATACATCGTGCACATCCGATAGGCGAGCCGGTAATTCTAGTTGATACGCCACTTCGCCTTTCCTCTCCAGAACTTGAAAGGGTCCGATGTATCGAGGTGACAACTTCCCTTTCACCTTGAACCGACAAAGTCCTCGGATAGGGGACACCTTGAGATAGACATAGTCCCCCACGTTGAAAACGAGCTCTCTTCTCCGAACATCGGCATAGCTCTTTTGTCGTGTCTGTGCTATCCTCAAGTTGTTGCGAATTTCCCTCACTTTCGCCTCGGCTTCTTGTAGTAATTCGGGACCGAACACTTTACATTCCCCCGTTTGGTTCCAAAATAGGGGAGTTCTGCACTTCCTCCCATTTAAAGCTTCGAACGGTGACATCTTCATACTAGCCTAATAGCTGTTGTTATAGGAGAATTCCGCATACGGTAAGTTCTTGTCCCAACTCCGATTGTTTTTGAGTGCACATGCCCTCAGCATATCCTCAAGAATCTGATTGGTTCTTTCCGTCTGCCCATCAGTTTGGGGATGATAGGCAGAACTAAAGTTCAGATGGGTTCCCATGGTTTCGTGCAACTTCTGCCAGAACCTCGAGGTGAACTGTGTCCCTCAATCCGACACTATCTTCTTCGGCACTCCATGGTAACACACGATCCTTGACATGGACAACTCCGCCAATTTGGATCCGCTGTAGCTTTCCTTCACGGGGATGAAGTGAGCTACCTTGGTTAGCCTGTCAATGATGACCCATATTGAATCATATCCGGATTGGGTCCTAGGCAATCCTACTATGAAATCCATGCCGATTTCTTCCCATTTCCATTCAGGCACTTTGAGTGGTTGCAATAATCCCGCGGGTCGTTGATGTTCTGCTTTTACCAACTGACATGTGTCACATAGGGCAACATGTTCCGCGACATCTCGCTTCATGCCATACCACCAATACCTCCTCTTGAGATCCCGGTACATCTTCGTACTCCCAGGATGAATGGAATAGTCGGAATCATGAGCCTCCTTCAAAATCAATTCACGGATCTCCTTTACTTCAGGCACACAAATTCTTTCCTGTGCCACACCATACCTTGTTCATCCTCTCTCAAACCAGGAGCTTTATTTTCCTTGATGAGTTGTCTGATCTCTTGTATCTTCTCGTCATTCTTTTGACCCTCGCGTATGTCTCACTCTAGTGTGGAGTCCACTTCCATGGCGATGGCCTCACCACTATTCACCAGGCATAGATTGAGTCTTATAATCTCGTCCTTCAACTCTGCAGGCATGTCCTTCAAGCTCAACTTATTGACCTGCACTTTCCGACTTAAAGCATCTGCCACGACGTTTTCTTTCCCAGGATGATAGTTGATGCCCACATCAAAGTCATTGATTAGCTCTAACCATCTCCTTTGTCTGAGGTTGAGATCTGGCTGTGTGAAAATGTACTTCAAACTCTTATGATCCGTATATATCTCTGTCCTCTTCCCCATCAAGTAGTGCCGCCAAATTTTCAACGCGTGTACCACTGCGGCTAGTTCTAGGTCATGTGTAGGATAGTTCTTCTCATGCTTCCGGAGCTGCCGGGATGCATAAGCCACGACATGCCCTTCTTGCATGAGAACACATCCCAACCCGTTTCCAGAGGTATCGTAGTACACCATAAAGTTCTTCTGCATATCTGGCATAACGATCACTGGGGCTGTTGTCAATCTTTCCTTTAACTCCTGAAAACTCGTCTCGCACTGCGGCATCCATGTGAATGTGATTCCCTTCTCCAACAGTTTGGTGAGGGGTCTCGAGAATTTAGAGAATCCCTCAATAAACCGTCGATAGTATCCAGCCAATCCCAAGAAGCTTCGAACTTCCCCGACATTTTCAGGGGTCTTCCACTTCTGTATATCCTCGATTTTGGCGGGATCCACGGAGATTCCTCCCTCTGAGATTATATGTCCTAAGAAGGGAACCCTCTTCAACCAAAAATCACACTTGCTCAACTTGGCATATAGTTGATGTTCTCTCAGCCTCTGCAACACCAACCTTACATATTTCTCATGTTCTTCTTCATCCTTGGAGAAGACGAGAATGTCATCTATGAAAACCACCACAAATTTGTCCAGATATTCCATGAATACCTTGTTCATGAGATACATGAAGTATGTCGGGGCATTAGTTAGCCCGAAAGGCATGACAGTGTATTCATACAGTCCGTACCGAGATACGAAAGCTGTCTTGGGAATATCAGATTGCCTTATCTTAAGTTGGTGGTATCCCGACCTGAGATCAATTTTCGAGAACACACAAGCTCCCCTCAACTGATCAAACAAGTCTTCAATGCGGGCTAATGGGTACTTGTTCTTGATGGTTACCTCATTCAGGGCACGGTAGTCTACGCATAACCTTTGGGTTCCGTCCTTCTTGGGCACAAATATCACTGGAGCTCCGCATGGTGAGGAACTAGGACGAATATACCCCTTCTCCGTCAGTTCTCTCAAATGATCCTTGAGTTCTCCCAGCTGTTTGGAGTCCATCCGATAAGGTCTCTTGTATATCGGGGTTGTTCCAGGCACTAGCTCAATTGCGAATTCCACTTCACGATCAGGAGGCATACCTGGCAACTCCTCCGGAAAAACATCTGGATATTCCCTGATGGTCCTGATCTCCTCCACTTTCACCTCCACTTGATTTAATTTAATGTCCCTCCTAGGCTCTTGTATTGTTATGAACTTTACTCTTGTGCCACTAGGGTGAGTTAGTTCCACCGTTCTGGTCGAACAATGGACGATTCCCTTATGTTTGGTCAACCAATCCATACCCAAAATAATATCTATCCCTTGTGAATCTATCACTATGAGGTTAGCAGTAAATACTACCCCATTAATGTCTAGGTTCACCTTGGGACACACTTGTCTTGTCCTTATTTCTCCACCTAGAGAGTTTACTGCTAGCATATGGTTCATTTGTGTTATTGCTAGATCATGCTTCTTAACAAACCCTTGGGCAATGAACGAGTGGGTAGCACCAGAATCAAACAACAGGGTTGCAATGTGTAAATTGGCAGGAAACTTACCAACTACCACGTCAGGTGCCTCTTGCGCTTCCTCCATGGTGACGTGGTTCACCCGTCCTCTCATAACATTCTGCTGTTGTGGCTGCGTGGGCTTCTTCTTTGGGCACTTATGGGCGTAGTGCCCCACTTCATCACAGTTAAAACATTGCACCCCAACCTTAGGTGTCTGGCCTTTGTTGTCTTAGGGTTGTTTTGGAGGTCCTTGTACTGCTGGTCGAGGTCGATATGCGGGGTGAGCCTTCTGTACAAATTGACGTTGTGGCTGTGCTGGTGCTGCCGGAGGCCTGTAGTTCGGGTTGTACTCTCTTGGTGCTGAGTAGGGTACCCCAGCACGGTTCGTCTTCCCTGCGGGTTGCTGCATCAGACGTGGGCGGGTGTTGCTCCCTGAGGCTTGATGTGACCACCCGGCCTTCCTCTTGTTCTCATTTTCCAAGGCCTTCAGCTTCCTTTCTACCACAAACGCTCTGTCCACCGTCTTTTGGAAGCTTTCATACTCGTTGGAGGACATTGCACACTGCATTTCTGCGGTAAGTCCTTCCACGAAACAATCCTGTTTCTGCTCATCAGTCTCTATGTCCCGTGGGGCATAACGGGAGAGTTGAGTAAATTTAGTGAGGTATTCCCTCACAGTCATGTTACCTTGCTGCAACCCCAAGAACTCCTTCCTCTTGTTTTTGAGTTCACCCCTTGGTATGTAATGCTTGCGGAAGCTACGCTGAACTCTTCCCAAGTGATGTTCTCAGGGTCATGATGGGCGGCCACGTAAGCGGTCCAGCAATCAGCAGCAGGTCCATGCAATTGATGAGAGGCAAACAGCACCCTCTCATACCCTTGGCACTGTATGATCCTCATCTTGCTCTCAATGGTCTTTAGCCAGTCATCTGCCTCCAGAGGTTCAGCAGCACTTGCAAACTTCGGAGGTTGAGTTCCTAGAAACTCACTCAACCTTTGTTGGTGTGGTGCAGCTTGTGGAGGTGGAACTTGATGCAAGTTGGCCAGCACTTGAGTCAAGTTCTGGATGAGCTGATTTTGATTCTCAAGCATTTGGTGGAGGGGATCAACTCCTTCACGGCGTCCACCCCTGTCTTGGCCTCCAGAAAGATGAGGGTTGCAGGCCTCATCGTTGTTGTTGGCGGGGTTGGCAGCACGACCTTTTCCTCTTCCGGCCATCTAGCATGATCAACCAAATGTTAATTTAAAGCATTACGTATTATCTTACTACTTTCACTTGTTTGTACTTTGAAGTGTTGAGGCTTTGTTATACTTTTCTGAGGGTTCATGTCTCACACAAAAATAAATGAACTATTATTTCATGTGAGTTCACACACCAAAACAAAACAATCTGAAGACGAGGCTGTGGACAATTGCTCATGGCTTCCACAACTCACGTCACACACCAAGCATTAACACACCATTAACTAAGATAATGACTCGACTACTCGACATCCTGCTAAACTAAGGGAAGGACTCTACACTACTCGTATCACTGAGCTGGCTCCTCGGGATCTTCCTCATTATTGCGGCTGCCTTCTGACTCCGCTTTGGGTGGGGAAGCTGCTGGTGGAGAAGTGCGACGACGCCTGATCGCCCGACGATCTGGGGAGTCAGGAGTCCATGTGTCATTCATGGTGACACACAGTTCATTCCCATCTCCTCTCTCTCTCGCCCTCAAGCAGGCTCGAAGCAACGCCTCGGTTTCCTTCAGGGTGTCACGAACATCCTGAAGCTCCTGCTGACACTCCTACAGTCGAGTGCTAAGCATAGTAGCATCCTCCAAGCACAGGTCCATGTGCTCATGGGAAGTCCCCTGCAGCACTAGCGGGTACTTGTACTCCGTTGTACCGCTCTCGTGCTGGAGGACATACATGTACTCAGTCCTGTCCAGGTGTCGACGATACATGTGACTCTGGCAGGTCATGGCCTCCCAGGTGACATCCTTCTCCGCATCGACCTGTGTCGCTCGACAAGCTGGAGAGCGGTGGGTCTTAAGAAGCTTATTTTCATGGATAATCCTCATCTCTGAACTCCATTCTTCCCGCTTCTCCCGGATGGTCCTGGTGGAGCTATAGTGTATGATTAGCTTGCCCGTATTGCCGGCGGCTTGGAGCATACGTCGAAGACGGCGCAACAAGCCTCCTACTGCCAATCCGTAGGAAAGGTACGTCACTGACGTCTCTCCTCTCTTTGGGCAAGGGCAACTACGGGAACTCTCCCTCCTGTGGACTTGCGAGCGGTGCAAATCATGCGAACCATCTAAAAAAGCATTTAAACTTAGGTTAGATAAACTTTTAAACAAAAATCCTATTTTGAATGAAAGTTGGGGTAAGATGAAGAAAGTGACTCATTAAATAACACTTTTCAACACACACCTTGTAAAATAGTTTTTAAGAAAATAGGGCCCTTAAATACGTCCATTTCTACCTAGGTCCACGTTCCTACGGGCAACCTTGGCTCTGATACCACTTCTGTCACACCCGGTTTTTCCGAAGAACAACCAAGTGAATATCACATGTATGCCAGGATCATTTTCTCATACATGGGAGGGCGGCGGGTTTGTTTAGATCGAGCTGGTGTCTTCTGGGACCGGGAGTCGGGCGGAAATCCGGTCGGTTAAGATCGCGTGCGCGCGGGGAACAGTCCGGGTTCGGCGCGATCGGGAGGTCGGGAATGACAGGTGGGCCCCGCCTGTCTGTGAGAGGTGCGCGGCTGCGGGCTGGCGCGGGGTATGGGTGGGCCGGCTGGTGGGTTTCGGCCCACTGGCCGGGAAGGTTTGTTTTTTTTCTTTTTCTTTTTCTTTTTCATTTCTGTTTTGAGTTTAATTTGAATTCCAGTTTGAATTTGAATTTTTGCAGCACATGCAATATGTCCAAAAAATTTTAAATTCCCCTCTTAACAGGATTTTGGGGTGTTACACGTTGTATGCAGCAACCTTTCACACGACACCCCGACATAGAAACATATTTCGCGCTGAGCAGGATGGTCCTCTACGCGGACACATCGAAGTTGCCCGCTAAAGGATTTACACCTCCCTCCTTCTCAACACCATTCCGATGTGAAGGATGAGTTTCTATGTCATGGTCCATCGAGTTACAATGGTTTCATGGGTCCCATACCCCACTATATATCCGGTACAGCTCAATCTTGTCCAGCAGGGCCGCATATGCGCCGTCCTTAACCGATACGGACGGGGCTAAACCCAACCTCCACATTTGCCTTACCATCCCAGCGCAGGCCCAATGTAGTCTCAAGCATTGGCACACCCATCACAGGTTGAGACAACCTTGAGCGCTCCATCCTACAGGAACTCCCTGTCCCCATCTCATTTTCAGGAGGGTGCTCTTATCATCAACCTCTCGCGAGTAAACTCCATTACTCGAACTTTCTCACATGTAGCTTTTTACTACTCGACTTCTACCGAGCTAGCTACAACATTTGCCTAGCATCTACGATGAGGCAAAGCCTACACTAAACCTTCTGCTCAGGGATGTAATAGCCATGCAAGTGAGTTTCAATCATCCTAGACATAATGCACAATATCAAGTCTAATAAACATGAGGTGAAGTAAAGCAAAATTTAAAACGGTAATTATATGCAAAACGGGCCTTGCCTTGCATAATGGTTTTGTGAGAAGCTAGAAGTTTGTCTTCCTCCAGAGAATCTGCCAAACTCATCACGATATGGAGATCCTCGCTGCGGAGTTGAGTCCTCGTCGAACGTCGACGCCACGTGAGCTATTAAAATGATTTATGCACATGTATTCAAAAGCAATTTAGAAAATGATTCAAAGCTGTTATACAAGTTAACTAACACATAAGAGGGATAAACAACAGCAAGGTTTCTGTTGTTGGATCTAAACCTTAGAGAAGAAAATGGTAAGTGAAATGGAGGTACTATTAATCACCATGTGATTAAGTCCAATATATGAATACTTAAAACTAAAAGATGGTAGCTCACATTCCAAAGGTCCAATGAAGCTGAAAATTTAGCCACAGCTTCTATGGAAGGTGTTTAGGCAGTGTGCAAAAATTGAGCTCATGAAATGGCTCCATGTGATCACAATAATCTCTTGTGTTGTTTTTGCTAATCTGCCTTTACCTCCTAGGTCTTAAGCTTTCCTATGCTGCAAAGTAGACTTTTTGTGAATTAAAAAATGTCCTGAGTCCATAGGAATTGGCTTTACCATTTTTGAAGTTTCCTACATGGAGATATGGATTTTACAAGTTTGGCTAAAAGTCTGAAAATGGGCTCTGTTTATTTTCCCCATTTTTCAGAGACATAAGGAATGAACACATAATTTGACCAATCAAATTAGGTCCAATGCCTCTGAAAATTTTACTGGAGTTCAAGTATATTTAGAGGAAACTTCTGCCAAAAATTGGGGATTTTCAAATAAACATAACTCCTGTAATAAATCCTAAAAGTTGTTTCTTCTATGAATTAATGACCCAAATCCTGCACCCCTGGATAGTACTCTCTGAGAGGAATCCAACAAAATTTATTTGACAATTTTTGGACACTCCTACACAAAGTTATGGCTCTTAAAAATTTGAACTATTCTCTGAAAATCCTGAAAATGTTTAAACCATGCCCGTGGGGCCCACCCATCATCTCTCATCTTCAACCTCGCGCCATACAGAGGACAGCGGCCGCACTCTCTGGTGAGGGTCGCCGGAAGGGCCTTCCCGGCCGCTTCCCGAGCCAAGTCTCACCACCCCCCATTTTCCATGCGGCTGAACTCATCTAGAGGATCGCCGGCGGCTGGCAATGCCCAGAAACCCGCGCTCGATGGTGACAGCGGGAGTTAGGGTTCCGTCGAGCCTGTGCAAGGTGAATTCTCCACCAAATGATCGGTTCTTGGGCTCTATAGCACCAGTGGAACGTGTAGAAGATGGACATGGAGGCTAAACGAGCAGAGAAGCGCTCCAACCTCGTCGGCACTGTGCGGCCGACGGCGTCCGAAGGTGCTCCCTCGACAAAACGTGGAATTTCTCCATCTACACCACATCTCTCGGTCTAGAATCCATGGAGGGGGTGCGCTAGCTAGTTAAGAATCTCTGTGCGAAGTTTGAAGCCTTAACAACTCGAATTGATGACGAATTTCACAAATCCTTACCTCGGTGTCGAGTTGTGCCGCCCGGGAGGATATCTTCAAATTCTCTCTCTGTGATCAATGGCTATGGCTGAGATTCGGGAGTGAGCAGCTCCAGTCGTGGGTGCACCGATGGAGTGGCTCGCTTGAGCTTGATCTTCCTCGGTTCGGGCTGTCCACGATGACCGAGCTCGTATTCTTTGGTGTTCACTCGGGAGCAGCGGCAACTTGCCGGTTTTTAGGTGCAAGCAAGCTCAGGACAGTGGAGGAAAGGTGCTAGCCGGCTATAGCACGCGTGTGTGCTGCTCTTTGCTGTGGGGAGCTCGAGCAACCGGTGCTGGTTGCTATGGCGTAGTCGGATAAGACAAGAGAGCACGGCGGGCTGTGTTCTTCGCGGGGCAAACCACCGAGGGCGAGAGCGAGTGGGAGAAAGCAACTTTGGTTGTGCAGCGTAAGTGGGAGGTATAGGAGCGAGCACCGTACGGGAGGACACCCTGGCACGCAGCTCGCCGGCCACGGCTGTGCTCGGTGGCGTGCGCTAAGCAACCGAAGACGTTGGTTCAGAACAGAGTCTATGACATGTGGGGTCCACAGTAGCTCACTCTCCCCCTCTGTTCATCAAGATTTCGACGCAATCGTTATCCGATTCTCACCAAATTTAAAGGGTAGGCCAAACCAAATAGGGAGAACTCGAATTTGAACTCAGATTTCGAAATTGAGTTTATTTGGTTCAGTTTTCAAATTCAAATTTGAATTTGAAGGTGCCCTCATTTAACCCTTTGAATAAATAGTAGATGAGCTCCAAAAATATCCAAATTTGAATTATGAGCTCATTGATACATGGGAAATGCATTGTTAATTCCCTCGGATGCATTTATATAATCTGAACATGAATCATTTCAAAAGAATTCAAATTGTGTTTAAATCCCTCCACTCTACTCATAGATGATGTGCACATGAATTAGACTTTTGGGAGTGAAATTCTTTCCTCATGTTACCATGTGTTGGGCATGGGCTAGAGAAATTTTTTTAACTCCCTCACATATCCATTTTTGTGTTCATTATTTCATGTGACACAACTCAAGCTTTCCTTTGCCTTAACTTTGTTTCACAATGTGAAATAAAACTTTACAAAAGTTAGGGCTGTTACACCGCCCCCCCTAAAAGAATCTCGTCCCAAGATTATAAAAAGAAAGAGGAAGGAAGAAAACTACTGGACATATGGTACAAACAAGTCGGGAAAATTTAAACGGAGAAAATCCTCGCTTTCCCACGTGGCTTCATCAGCGGTGTGGTTGCTCCACAAGATTTTGTAAAATCGCAATGTCCGATTTCTTGTGGCGCGAGTCTTCTCGTCGATAATCTGGATCGGATACTCAGAATAAGTGAGATCCGATTGAAGATACTCAATTCTATCCGTATGAACTTTGGTTGGGTACTTAAGACATTTCCGCAGTTGAGAGATGTGGAAAACATTGTGAATATCCGAAAGTGACGCCGGTAACTTCAGCCGATAAGCTACGGGTCCGCATACATCAGTGACAGCAAACGGCCCAATGAATTGCGGAGCGAGTTTTCCCTTCAATCCAAAATGATGAATCCCTTTCATCGGAGAGACACGAAGATAAACGTGGTCCCCGATGTCGAAATGGAGAGGTCGACATCTTTTGTCTTCATAACTTTTCTGCCGAGATTGAGCAGTCTTTAAGTTGGCTTGGATCACTCGCACTCGTTCCTCGGCTTCATTCACAAGATCAATCCCGTAGACCACCCTCTCGCCGGACTCACATCAATTCAGCGGTGTGCGGCACTTCCGGCCATAAAGAGCTTCATACGGGGCCATATTGATGCTGGATTGATAACCATTATTATATGAGAATTCTGCTAACAGTAGATGGTCATCCCAATTCTTCCCATGATTGATGACACATGCCCATCGCATATCCTCCAGAATCTGATTTACTCTTTCGGTATGACCATCGGTTTGCGGATGATACGCCGAACTACGAATTAACTTGGTTCCCAGTGAAGCATACAGTTGCTCCCAAAATCTGGATACGAATAACGCACCTCGGTCAGAAACGATGGTGCGGGGAACCCCGTGTAAACACACGATTCTCGAGATGAACAGCTCCGCATACTTCTTTGCCACATATTTGGTATGGACTGGAATAAAATGAGCTGTCTTGGTCAAACGATCGACAATTACCCAAATAGAATCATGCTTGTTGCTGGTCATGGGTAAACCAAAGATGAAGTACATACTTATGTCTTTCCACTTCCATGCTGGAACCTTCAGCGGTTGAAGTGGTCTGGCTCATATGGTCGGCACACTCGGATACGTATTTTGCAATCTCCCTTTTCATCCGTGTCCACCAGAACTTAGATTTCAAGTCTTAGTACATCTTATTGCTTCCCGGATGAATGGAGTACTTGGATGAATGAGCTTCATCCAACATCTTCCTCCACAATTTCATATTCTTGGGTACAACTATTCGGTTGTTAAACCAGAGCGTACCCTCTTCATCCTTGCGGAACATCTTCAACTCACCGCTGTCCACTCTTCTCCGGATGTGAGACATACCCCTGTCTCTCTTCTGAGCCTCTACAATCTCATCTCGGATTGTAGGAATAAGAGCAAGATTGAACAACGATCCGTAGGGAACTAAGCGCAGGCTTGGTTCTCCTTCTTCATGTACAGCCATGGCTAAATGGTGAATGTGGGCTTTTCAACTAAGTGTGTCGGCAACCACATTTGCTTTGCCCGGATGGTAATGAATTTCAAGTTCATAATCCTTGATCAATTCAAGCCATCTCCGCTGCCTCATATTCAGTTCTTTCTGTGTGAAGATGTACTTCAAGCTTTTGTGGTCAGTGTAGAGATGTACTAGATTGCCTAGTAGATAATGTCTCCACATTTTCGATGCTAAGACCACTGCAGCTAGTTCAAGGTCGTGTGTCGGGTAATTCTGCTTATGACCCCTGAGTTGTCGGGATCCGTACGCGACCACGCGTCCTTCTTGCATCAACACACGACCCAAACCAATGCCAGATGCATCACAATAAACATCAAACGGCTTTGTTGTATTCGGCTGGGCCAAAACTGGAGCTGTAGTGAGATACTTCACTAAAGTTTGGAAAGCTTGTTCACATGAATTGCTTCAATCATATTTGGTGCTTTTCTTCAACAGCTCCATCATAGGTTTAGCGATTTTGGAGAAGTTTGGAATGAATCTCCGGTAATAACCCGCTAAACCTAGCAAACTCCGCACTTCATGAACAGATCTTGGAGATTTCCAATTCAGCACTTGCTCGATTTTACTTGGGTCCACAGCGATGCCTTCGGCTGAAATAATATGCCCAAGAAACGGCACTTTGCTGATCCAAAACTCATATTTACTGAACATTGCATATAGCTTGTGATCTCTCCAGCATTATTGTACAGTACGCAAATGTTCAGCGTGTTCTTCTTCTGACTTTGAATAGACCAAGATGTCATCAATGAACACCACGATGAAGTTGTCTAACTCCGGCATGAACACAGAGTTCATGAGATATATAAAGTGAGCCGAAGCATTGGTCAACCCAAAGGACATGGCAAGATATTCATAAAGACCATATCTTGTCGAGAATGCCGTCTTTGGTACATCTTCTTCCCGGATTTTTATCTGGTGATACCCGGACCGAAGATCCATCTTGGAGAATACCTTAGCACCCACTAGTTGACCAAACAAAATATCAATGCGTGGCAGTGGATACTTATTCTTGATCGTGATAGCATTCAGTGGACGATAATCTACGCATAGTCTCAAAGTTTCGTCCTTCTTCTTTACGAAGAGTGCGGAACAGCCCCAAGGTGTTGAACTTGGGCATATAAAACCTTTGTCCATGAGGTCATTAAGCTGCTCCTTCAATTCTGCTAGCTCTTTCAGTGGCATTTTATATGGCCGCCGAGAAATAGGTGTTGTTCCAAGTGCTAGTTCAATCTTGAACTCTACATCACGTTCGGGCGGTATGCCCGGCAAGTCGTCGGGAAACACATCTGGATATTCACATACCACTGCAATATACTCAAGCTTAGGATCTTCAATCTGATGCACTGCTGCAACACGTTGTGATGGATCCACAAGATTCATTGTGTTGCAACCGTGTATTGGGGAATTCAGTTGGAGAGTCTGAGAGCTTATATCAAAGATAGCTCCATAATGTGTCAACCATGACATCCCCAAGATAATATCAATCCTTTGGCCTTTGAGTATGATAAGGCTCGCAGGATAGATGTTTCCACCCTAACACAATGGTGCCCAAGAGACCATTTCATCAGTTGATATCTTGCCTCCGGGTGAGCTGATATGAAACGGATGTTTGACCGTGCTAAATGGAAGATGATTCTTTAGCACATAGTCTCTGCTAATAAAATTGTGGGTGGCTCCGGAATCAAACAACAAGAAAGTGGGCTGTTCATGTAAGGTGAACATTCCCGCTAAAACCGGTTCGCCTTTTGCAATGTCCTCAATAGCAGTATAGTTAACCCTGGCAGCTTTTGAAAGATTCTTCTTTGAAGGTTTATGGTGCTGATCTGAGCATTGGTGAGACGACACATGAGTGTGGCTCTTCTCAGCTCCACGACAATCTTGTGCTACAGAATTCCTCAGCTCCCTACTAACACAAGGTGGAGATAATACATGCATAGCTGGTCGCGGTAGGGTTGCAAAAACAACTTCTGATAGCTGCTGTTGAGGTGGAGGCTCATAAGTGAGTAACTCCAGCCATGGTTGTGAGAGTTGCACCACAGACTGGATTTCTTGCTTAACTGGCGAGTAATACCACAATCGATAGTTCTGTGGAACCTCGATATCGCTGTCCGGCGGTATACTCCTCTTCAACTCCACTTGGCAACGGAGATGCATGTCTTCTTTAATAATAGCGGCATTTACCAACTCATTGTAAATACCGTTATTGAACAAGGTAACCTGTTCCTTAAATTCAACATTCAAACCTCGGAAGAAATACTCACACTTCAACGCTTCTGAGTCTACCATATGAGTGGCGTATTGCATCAAGTCTTCAAACTCCTTGAAGTACTCATACGCACTCCTTTCTCCTTGCTTTAACTCCAGAAAGTCTTGATACTTTGTTCGTAGAATTCCCGAACAAAGGTGACGTGCCGGGAAAACATCCCAGAATTCATCCCACGTCACACGATGACCTTCCGGACGGGATGCGATATACTCCGCCCACCAAGCTCCAGCAGCTCCGTGGAGTTGTTGGGCGGCAAATAACACCTTCTGATACTCATCCCACTCAAGCATCTCAAACTTGGCTTCAATACATTGGAGCCAATGAGCCGACTCCAACGGTTCTTTCGCTTCCGAGAAAACTGGTGGTTGTCTTGCTAGAAAATCCAGATAATTTCTTGGCAGGCGATTACGCTGTAAGGTCTCCTGTCGTATGCTTTGTTGCACTAACAGATCGAGAGACCCAGCTATCTTTTCCAAGATTTCCGTCAATCCGGTTGATGATGTCGGCACTTCTTGTCATGGCGAATTACTTTCGCCGTGACTCGACTCAACAACCTCACTCCTGGAATGAGTGCGATTAACACTGCAACATTGAGCAATTTGCGGTTAAAATTTAAAGTTAAACTCAACTTGAATTAAAAAAACGTTAAAGCATCACACAGATATTGCAGCACTACACAAGCTAAATAGGATTTTGAAAATTATGAAATCTACCAAACTTGAGCAAATTTGTCCAAACCCTTAATTCCAACGATAGGAAAAAAATGAAAAATAACTCAAGAACATGTTATGGAACTTAGAGAAGTCGAAAACATCCCTGTCCCCATCAAGTCCTGAGTTACATGAGGAATAAGCAATGCTCTGTTCAGAATGACCAATTGGTCTCAATCTCAGAATTTAAATATGAAAATGGCAATTTCATGTCTCAGTTGAATATAAAAGTTATATTTAACTTTAATATCTTTCCAATGAGTATTTATTTTCCTTCATATCCGTTCTGGATCAAAAGTTATTACATTTCAAAGTTGACAGAAATCTGGAACAATTTTGACAGCACCTCCTTTGAAAGTGGCTGTTTTGTCCGCAAGATTTCATCAATTTCAACTCCAAATATGGAGAAACTTTGAAATATAAAGTCGTAGAACATATCCTAAGCTTTCCAACGGTGTATTACATGAACCTTAGAAATTTTTCTACAGAAAGTTATGGTCGAAATACAGAAATTTCCAGAGAGCATTTTGTGTCTGCCCTGTTTTTGGACAGTCCACACTCATCTGAGAATTTCATCCATTTGGAAGGTGATTCTGATCTGGAGTTCTACAGAAAAGTTTTACAAGACTTCAAAACCTTTCCATAAATCTATCACACACCTCCATTGGTTCAACCACTCGAAAGTTATGCCCTGTTTAATTTTCAGCAAGAATTCTGCCAAAAACAGGGGAGGTCATTCCTAAGTCTTTTAGAATGAATCTATATCCCAACTGACTCTTAGTTCAATATAGGAGTTCATTACCCCCTAATAGAATCCTAGACTCCAAATTTACTCTTTTTCTTTTCAAACCTTCTTTTTCATGCAGTTCAAAACATATCACGGTACTACGTTTCCTCACAAATTAAAATCCTAACCAGCTTTATACCGGCATATACGTCTCAAGTGGTGGCACTACAACAATCACTCACAAATGTTTTCTACACGACATGTTCTAACGTGGTTAAGGTACCTGCATAAAATCACTCAATAGTGATGCACACATTGGTTTTTCATGTCAGGCAGGTCCATATCATAGTAAAAACATACGCCCCGTATCATTGCCATACGGGTTGTCCTTGAGTCAAGCCACATCTCAAGGTACATGATCGGGTTATTCACCACCCGACGGGGGCTCCACACCTTTGTAATTAAGCACACCGGTGGAACAGCGCTTTCGTATGCCTCATAGGACATGAAGGGTCCTAGAGAACACACTTCGTGTTACAAACCACACGATGGGATCTCCTTCTCTTGCCCCTGGATTTGCGCACTGGAGGCTAGTGCCTTTCATATGTCTCTAAGACATGAAGAGTCTTAGAAAACATATTCACTTCACGTCCATTGCTGAACGGGACATTCCACACTACTTTCCTCGTATGAGTGAGCTAACTGAAATTGATTCGCTTTCGGTGGCGTTCCGTACCATGCTTACCTCCACGTAGGTGTGTTGTTACAGAATTGAAATACGGAAGAGTAGCACACTGTCAGCTTGCCACCTTAAGTAACTATGCTAATAATACTCCTTATGTGGGCATACTATACGTTCCTCACTCATATACCTCCAAGTTTTCAAAAATATGCTCTTTTCATGCGTGCTATTCCCAATACGGCTTTGATACCACCCTGTGAGGAGTGCCCGCCCCGACGGGGTCGGCACCGCTTGCCCGGGAATAGCACTGGGTGGTGTCGTGCGATGCGGCACCCAACAGCATGCACGAAAAGACGGTAGAACATATGAAACCATTTATTTACTCAAGATAAAATCTTTTACAACATAAAGTACACACGCAGCGGAATCTAAAAACTGGACAACTACTCACTCTCGACCCTAACTACGCCAAAGAGAAGTCGTTCAGCCCGTGAACGCTTCCTACTAGCTTCACCAAAGAAAAAACAGCGGCTAGGTTTCCAATGAGTTCAACGAACCGTGAGGTTTGTCATCTCACCGAACAACACTCTTCATAGCATGCATCCTGCTACCTGCAAAAACAACTCAGAAGCACCGTGAGCACTAAGGCTCAGCAAGTCGTTACCGCCAATCCTGAACATGTAACTCTACATGCAGGGGTAGTAAGACAGTAGGAACATGAATTTGCAAAATGGATCTTGACTAAACTTAATCCTTATATTCAGATTCTTATAGCCTTTGTTTTAGTGGTCCTCACGCCTTACAACACTAGAAGTCCTCAATCAAACAAGAAACGCTTATCTTGATGTTGCTAGCCTAAGGTGGAAATGAACTTTAGTTGGCACTATATCTAATTCAGTCAAGGTTCCAATACAATGATTAATCCATGAACAGCAAGTTAAGAGACTTAGTTCCTCTTCTTACTAACTCACGGCGCAGTGGGCAAGTATGCTCAACCCTCTTCCGCGAGCGACGGTGATTCGAATCAATAACAACCCGGAATACACGACACATGCACCCGCCTCGAAAGACTCTCACAAGAGCTCTTTCTTACGTTGTATTCAGCAACCTTTCACATGACACCCCGACATAGAAAAACATTTCGCGCCGAGCAGGATGGTCCTCTACGCGGACATGTCGAATTTGCCCGCTAAAGGATTTACACCTCCCGCCTTCTCAATGCCATTCCCACACGAAGGATGAGTTTCTATATCATGGTCCATCGAGTTACATCGGTTTCATGGGTCCCATATCCCACTATATATCAGGTACAGCTCAATCTTGTCCAGCAGGGCCGCATATGCGCGGTCCTTAACCGATACGGACGGGGCTAAACCCAACCTCCACATTTGCCTTACCATCCCGGCCCAAGCCCAATGTGGTGTCAAGCATTGCCACACACATCGCAGGTCGAGACAACCTTGAGCGCTCCATCCTACAGGAACTCCCCGTCCCCATCTCATTTTCAGGAGCGTGCTCTTATCATCAACCTCTCGCCAGTAAACTCCATTACTCGAACTTTCTCGCGAGTAGATTTTTACTACTCGACTTCTACCGAGCTAGCTACAACATTAGCCTAGCATCTATGACGAGGCAAAGACTACGCTAAACCTTCTAATCAGGGATGTAATATCTATCCAAGTGGGTTTCAATCATCCTAGACATAATGCACAATATCAAGTCTAATAAACATGAGGTGAAGTAAAGCAAAATTTAAAACGGTAATTTTATGCAAACCGGGGCTTGCCTAGTTCAACGGTTTTGTGAGAAGCTAGAAGTTAGTGTTCCTTCGGAGAATCAGCCAAACTCATCATGAGATGGAGATCCTCGCTGCGGAGTTGAGTCCTCGTCGAACATCGACGCCACGTGAGCTATTAAAATGATTTATGCACATGTAGTCAAAAGCAATTTAGAAAATGATTCAAAGCTGTTGTACAAGTTAACTCACACATAAGAGGGATAAACAACAGCAAGGTTTCTTTTATTGGATCTAAACTTTAGAGAAGAAAATGCTAAGTGAAATGGAGGTACTATTAATCACCATGTGATTAAGTCCAATATATGAACACTTAAACCTAAAAGATGGTAGATCATGTTACAGAGGTCCAATGAAGGTGAAAATTTAACCACAGCTTCCATGGAAGGTATTTAGGCAGTGTGCAAAAATTGAGCTCATGACGTAGCTCCATGTGATCACAATAATTCCTTTTGTGATTTTTGCTAATCTGCCTTTACCTCCTAGGTCTTAAGCTTTCCTATGCTGCAAAGTAGACATTTTATGAATTAAAAAATGTCCTGAGTCCATAGGAATTGGTTTTACCATTTTTGGAGTTTCCTACATGGAGATATAGATTTTACAAGTTTGGGTAAAAGTGTTAAAATGGGCTCTGTTTATTTTTCAAAATTTTCAGAGACATAAGGAATGAACACATCGTTTGACCAAGCAAATGAGGTCCAATGCCTCTGAAAGTTTTACTGGAGTTCATGTATATTTAGAGGAAACTTCTGCCGAAAATTGGAAATTTTCCAATAAACAAAAATCCTGTAATAAATCCTACAATATTTTCCTTCTATGAACTAATGAGCTAAATCCAGGGTTTTTAATGAATATTGGGCTGTACCCTTGGTTAATAATATCTGAGAGGAATCCAATAAAATTTATTTGACAATTTTTGGACACTTCTACACAAAGTTCTCTCTCTTCAAAGTTTGAACTATTCTCTAAAAATCCTGAAAATGTTTAAACCCTGCCTGTGGGCCCCACCCGTCATCCCTCATCTTCAACCTCGCGCCAAACAGAGGACAGCGGCGGCACCCTCCGGCGAGGGTTGCCGGAAGGCCTTCCCGGCTGCCTCTCGAGCCAAGTCTCGCCGCCCCCCCCCCATTTTCCATGCCGCTGAACTCTTAGAGGGTCGCAGGCGGCCGACAATGCCTGGAAACACGCTCGCAATGGTGACAGCGGGAGTTAGGGTTCCGGCGAGGCCGTGCAAGGTGAATTCTCCACCAAATGATTGGTTCTTGGGCTCTATAGCACCAGTGGAACATGTAGAAGATGGACATGGAGGCTAAAGGAGCCGAGAAGCGCTTCAACCTCGTCGGCACCGTGCGGCCGACGCCGTCCAAAGGTGCTCCCTCAACAAAACTTGGAATTTCTCCCTCTACACCCCATCTCTTGGTCTAGAATCCATGGAGGAGGTGCGCTAGCTAGTTAAGAATCTCTTGCAAAGTTTGAAGCCTTAACAACTCGAATTGACGATGAATTTTGCAAATCCTTACCTCGATGTCGAGTTTTGCCGCCCGGGAGGAAATCTTCAAATTCTCACTCTGTGATCAATGGCTAGGGCTGTGATAAAGGCGTGAGCAGATTCCGTCATGGGTGCGCCGATGGAATGGCTCGCTTGAGCTTGATCTTCCTCGGTTCAGCCTGTCCATAGTGACCGAGCTCGTGTTCTTCGGTGTTCACTCGGGAGCAGCGGCAATTTGCCGTTTTTAGGTGCAAGCAAGCTCGGGACAGTGGAGGAAAAGTGCTAGCCTGCTATAGCACGCGTGTGCGCTGCTATTTGTTGTGGGGAGCTCGAGCAACCGTTGCTCGGTTGCTATGGCGTGATTGGGAGAAGACCAGAGAGCACGGCGGGCTATGTTCTTCGCGTGGCAAACCAACGAGGCCGAGAGCGAGTGGGAGAAAGCAACTTTGGTTGTGCAGCGTACGTTGGAGGTATAGGAGCGAGCACCGGACGGGAGGACACCCAGGCACGCAGCTCGCCGGCCACGGCTCTGCTCGGTGGCGTGCTAAGCTACCGAAGATGCCGGTTCAGAACAGAGTCTATGACATGTGGGGTCCACAGTAGCTCACTCTCCCCCCTCTCTATTCATCAAGATTCGCACGCAATCGTTATCCGATTCTCACCAAATTTAATGGGTAGGCCAAACCAAATAGGGAGAACTCAAATATGAACTCGGATTTCATAATTCAGTTTATTTGGGTCAGTTTTCAAATTCAAATATGAATTCGAAGGTGCCCTCATTTAACCCTTTCAATAAATAGTAGACGAGCTCCAGTAATATCCAAATTTGAATTATTAGCTTATTGATACATGGGAAATGCATTGTGAATTCCCTCGGATGCATTTAGATAATCTGAACATGAATCCTTTCAAAAGAATTCAAATTGTGTTTAAATTCCCTCCACTCTACTCATAGATGATGCGCACATGAGTTAGATTTTTTGGAGTGAAATTCATTCCTCATGTTAAATGTGTTGAGCATGGGCTAGAGAAAATTTTTAACTCCCTCACATGTCCATTTTTGTATTCATCATTTCATGTGACACAACTCAAGCTTTCCTTTGCCTTAACTTTGTTTCACAATGTGAAATAAAACTTTACAAAAGTTAGGGCTGTTACAAAGAACACCCTGAAGAGCCGCACCGAAGGCTGTACGCACACGGACATCTCGAAGAAGTGGACAAAGACGGCCACTAGTGCGAGAGCGTGCGGCGTAATATGCTGCAGCTGGAGCCCATACACCTCCAACAGGTTGAGGAGGAAGGACGACACCGGGAGCGTAAACCCAGAAAACACGTATGAGGTGAAGAGTACCATCTCGCCGGGTCGCATGTCGGTACGCGGGACCCTCTCGCGGTGGATATTCCCGTCAAACGTGGCTGATTGCCAGCCAAGCAGGCGCATCACGATAGTGATGTCTCCATCGCTCTTGAGCCTTGATGAACGGAGACCGAAAGACATGGTGGCAAGGAAAGGTTGCGAGCGCTGGGGAGCAGAGGCTTCGAGTGCGCGGGAGGGAGGCGAAGATTGCTAAAGGTGGAAGGGAACCGTCCTTCTCCAGAAGGATTCCCTTTATACGTCCGTAACCTATGGCAGGGCAATAGGCACGACATTTGGGTTTCCATCTTGCTGTGCCGCGGGTTACCTGCCCCCTCAACAATCGGTAGGACCCCGGTCCACTCGTCAGGTGCTGGGAGCCAGGTAGGTAACTTCTCAGGAACGCCCGGCAGTTCCCGGGAAAAGCGGCACGGTGGAACTTGTGACACCCGGTTCCAAAAATAGAACCAAGTGAATGCATATGTGTGCCCAGGATGTTCATCACACATACACATGTAATCCACAAACTGAATCCAGAATAAACCACAAATAAATAGGGTTTAAATACTTTATTACAATGACTCAATGTCTCACTCATGAATGTCTATCTTATTCTTGCAGCGGAAGACTCTAAACGACAGTGGAAACTGACTAAAGATAGCAGGCTCCATCTTCGACTCCACAGGCATGTTGACGGTAGTTCACATGCCTAGTACAACACATGGTCCTCGAAGTACTCTTCTCCTGTTGCTGATGTTTATGTGATAATGCAAGGGTGAGAAAACATGTCGTACTCAGCAAGTGCGGGAAAAGTATGACATGTAGCTTACAACAAGGTATGGAATAAAGAGGCTCATTGCAGCAAGCAAATTTTATTTCACAAACATGATAAAAACAGCAACTAAGTCTAGGTGAGTATAGTCCCAATATAACCAAGTAAAACAGCAACATTTTTTCATCATAATTCACCATTTATCAAGTCTCATCCAGCCATTAATCTTTCTCAAGTTCATTTCATGCTCATAAAATATTCATAACCATCTCATATTCATATAGCCAAAGCCAAACTCATTGCCATTACTCAAAACAGTCCCAAAACCAATCCCAATGACCATACCATAACCATACCGAATAACCATCCCAAGTTTTCCCTTCTAATCATGGAAGTTGGCCAGGTGCTTGTGACCAGAAGCACAGCTATCATGATAGTTTTACATTCTGCAGAGGTGGAACCACTTTACCCACAAGTTCGTGATTTCGTCACCCGTCGGCGACTGCAGAACCTCCATTATACCAGTACACAACTGTCGGTGTATGGCCAAGAGGTCACAAAATAGCCTTTACAAAGGGGCTACTATATGTATGGACTCACTGAGGTTTCACCGGCAGGCTCGAATCACCATTCTCCCACCCACGGACCCCCTCTTGTGCCATGCAGTTCCCAGGGCAGTCCTCTCTCGACTCCCATTCCTCGCGCCATCCACGGTCCATTACAATCTAGAAACACACCTAATTAATCAGCTAAGCCGCACCCATACTTGGCCTTGTGGTGGCACTGTTTTCCTGGCATATTCTTGCATGATCCGGTCCTTAGATCTACGGTAAGTAAATCATCATCTCAAGGTCAGCTCTGGGGCTTCCACGTGTGCTTGAGTCCCGTAGCCGACACATGCCCTGGGCTCCGGTCCGAAGCCTCCCCGCTGAGGTAAGGTCCGGAGCTACTACGTGTCCACTGGCTCAGAGCCACCTCCCTGCTGAAGACAGCACCGGTGTTGACACGTGCCCTAGGCTCTGGTCCGTGCCTCCCCACTGAGGTGAGAATCGGAGCTGCCACGTGTCCCATGGCTCCGAGCCACCTCCCCGCTGAGGACAACTCCGGTGCTGCACATGCCCTGGGCTCTGGTCCGAGTCTCCCCGCTGAGGTAAGGTCCGGAGCTGCCACGTGTCCCTTGGCTCAGAGCCACCTCCCCGCTGTGGACAGCTTCGGTACAGACACGTGCCCCGGGCTTTGGTCTGAGCCTCCTCGCTGAGGTGAGGTCCGGAGCCGCCACGTGTCCTCTGCCTTCAAGCCCGTCGATAAGTTCTCCAGAGCCGCCACATGCCCCGCGATCCGTCGTGGGCCGTGGGTCAAAGAAATCAAGAAGGAAGTGCACTGCCGGGCTTCGCATTCAAGGCTCGCGCCTTCCCCAGAAGCATGGCGCACTACACACGCCTTCGTCCTCTGCCCGTTCGCCACTACGATGACAAGACAGGACGGCAAGGCGTGATAGCAGTACAGTGCCACCCAACGGCACGAAGCCGCCCGAGCAGGGCGAGAAGACGCGGCGACAAGACAGGCGTCTTCATCATCACCTGACACATGGTCAGGAGCGCTCAGCTTGCCGGACGGCGGGACTTAACTCCCTCGTCATCCGCTCTACTCTGATGACGAAGCACTAGATCATGTATAGGGTACACAACTTTGGGGCCACCTGTCGGGCCCCAAGCCTCATTGTAACCACCCCGGCCTTGAACTATAAAAGGACCGGGGTGACCACCCTGCAAAAAGTTCACATTCTAGATCCCGCAAAGAACAAGCACACGCAAGCATGCAATAGAACAAGCAAGCACTCCAGTGGACGTAAGGTATTCGCTCCGGTGGCCCGAACCACATAAATTTTGGTGTTTACCGCTCTCTCGAGCCCAAGTCGCGTAGGGCGCCAAGCCCCCTCCGAAAAAAGAACCTCGCGGGCTGCTTCTGAGCAGGCTGGAGGAGTGTCGCAGCTCTTACATGTAAAGGTCCCAAAATTGTGAATACAAAGAGAATTCTTGTTTGCAAAAGATGGTTTCGTATGTATGAAATTTGGGACTTGTTAAAACTTTTCGACATATGATAACCCACATGAGGGCTCTCTTCACACTAGATCAAATGTTTATTTGAAAACATGGGACCAAGAGGGGTCTAAAACCAAGAGGGGAAGTTTCCATAGGTGTGAGAAAACTAAAGGCAGATTTGGAACAAATTTGTTCAAACTCAAAATTCAAATGAGAACAACACAATGAATTTCAAAACTGTTGTGCTAAAAATCTCATTTTCAGCAAACAAATTTAAAATCAGATTTCATATTTGAATTCCTTATGTCCAAATTAGGGGGTATGTAAAGTTTCATGATTTATTGAAATGATTTGCAACTCATTTTCCAAAATGGACTTTAAATAGCAAAGAATTCAAATGCCTATTTGAATTTGGATGAAACTTGCCCAATTATCCAAATACACCTCAGATTTGAACTCACACAATTTGATTTCACCATTTGCAATTATTGGGAAATATTTAGCAGAGGGATAAGCAGGGGCTGGGACCCACATGTCATTGAGGATTTAGAAGTTGCAAAAGATCTTCAATTGTGGAGTGTTTGGTCTCTGTTTTTCACCTCCCACGCGAAGCAACCGGGCAGAGCCGACTCCTCGCCGTGCGTCACCGGGACAGAGCTGAGCCACCTCCTCCTTGTGCGGTCTGTGCTGGCGAGCTGCTCCTCCCCGTTCTCATCCCCTCTGCCACACTCTGGTCGCTCACAGAACCGAAGCCGAGGCCCTCTTCTCTCCCTCGCACCGAGAGACAGAAACACGGCCGCCCCATCTTCGATCACTCGGGAACCCGGGCAGTTCACGTGAGCAACGTCTCTGAGCAGCAAAACCGTACCACCATACCCTCCACGACCTCCCCACGCCAACGCCGAGTGAGTTCGTGACTTCTACACCGAGAACACCCTGTGTCCACGGCGGACGCCATAGAACCGAGAGCAGGTGCTCTCATGGACAGCCTCAACCGCGCCTTGTCACGGCCAAGCTAGGCCACCTCTGGACGCGCATGACATCCACGCAGCTCACCCCTGAAGCTCAGGACCAACCGTGGATCATCGACAGTAAATTTCAAGATTTTCTTCCGATCGGTGCAAACCGACCTTGGGTATGATTTCATGAAATTTCTGATCGATTCTTGTTTAGAAACCACAAAACATCACACACGAAAGCTAGACTTGAGGACGCACCAGTTTGCTTTTGAAACCTAGCATGAAACATACTCTGCACGGTGTATTGTCGATCTTTCGGACGGCGGTTTCAGCGGGACGGATCGGGCACACGATGAACCCTAGACTAGAGCCGTTTCCAAGCCGTTTCACCCTCATGACAAAGCTTTCCTAGCATCCACCGGTGCTCTAGAGCTTGGAAACCGAGGCTTGGAGGGCTTATGACGTCGGGGCGACGTCGCCGGACTTTATCCGAGCTGCTGCACCGGTGCAGGATGGTTTAGGGACGTCGCCGGTCCGGGAAAATCATCTCATTGTGTTCCTCGCATGATTTTAGAGCCTGGCGGCGAGCTCCGGCGAGCCCCGGCGGCGCGGGTGCACGGGGGCAAGAGGTAGAAGAAGGTGAAGCCGGGCCCACGTGTCAGTGACGAGTGAGAGGGGGGCTGGATACTCTGTGGCACCGGATCAACTGTGACAGCACGGGAAACATTCCTGTGACCCCGTGTGGCGCTCTCCCGACACCAGACACCTGTCCCATGGAACCACAGTCAGTTTTAAAATTTTTCCGGATTTATTCAAATCCCAGATTTTCCTCAAACTTCAGAAGAGCATAACATTTGCTAGGAACCTCCAAATTTAGTGATTCAAATTGGGTTAGATTCATATTGAAAAACTCTATCCAATATGCAACCTAATTTGTATGAATGCCTTTATTTAATTCTGTAAAATTCTTTAAATCGTTTCAGCAAAAGAATTTTAGAGGGAGTTTGGTTTATCCAAAAATCCTCAAATTTTACCAGAATATTCTTTAATGTGTTACTAGACTTCTGTAAAAGTTTCAGCTCATTTGGAGTTGATTTGTTCTGGAAAAATTCAGATTTTAAGTTACTATATAGAAATGAATAAAGAAACATTTTCAGAGAATTTCCAAAAACTTGGAAATTCAGTTCTGGGAAATCCTTAGCTCCAAAAATCCTAGGAAAATTCATGTAGGCTCTATGAACTATAATTGAAATTATGGTTCACTGAGTTTGACATGAGCATGGGTGTTACCTCAGAAATAATTCATCTTTGCTTGAATACTTAGAGAATTGTTCTGAATAAACCACTCAATGAACAGTGCTGATTTTTGGTACAGATGACTTTCTTGTGACAAGGAAGTCACATAAAAATTTTCAGCTCCAATGGAGCTCTGGATCACAACTGTCTTGTGTAACATCCTTAGGTGATCAATACACAAGTGATGAGTAGCTCTCAACACTTGATCATAGTGCTTTAACCCAACCTAAGCCACTAGCACCAGTGTCATTTTAAATTCTTAAACCAAGTTCCAGTTTTTAAACTGTCATTAGATCTTATTAGCAAAAGCTTTTCAATTAAAAACATATGCATGATCATATCGTGTAGCATCTACGTGAGCACGTGTGAAGGGATTGGAGTGAAGATCAAGGAGGGAGGAAAGCAAGTGATCAAGCTCCAAGTGATCGTCACTAACTGATTGTATTCTTAGTCACCTGAAAAACAGGCAATCCCCGGTTTGCATTTGAACAGTTTTATAAAGCATTTCCATTTTTAGAGATCATAGCTTTGCATCGTTGATTGCATTAAGTCTAGTTGATATTGAAAACCCCACTTGCATGGCCAGAAATACCTAAGAAATAAAGGGTAGAATAGCACCTCCTCGAATGGATTTGGCTACGCTAAATGTTAGTAGGAAAGGTCCGGTAGAAGTCGAGTGGTTGGAAGCTACTCGCGAGTTTAGGGCTGGTTTACTCGCAACGGGTTAAAATTAGAAATGACGAGGAAAGTTCACACATAAGAAATGGAGACCGGGCAGGGAGGTTTAGATGCAGCAGGCTGCGGACCGTGCATGCATAGCCCTGCCTGTGTCGGTTAAGGCCCGTCCGTGCTTGGCCCTGTTGGACAAGTTTGAGTTGTGTACCGGGCACATACTGGCTATATGGGACCCAGTAAACCGATGTACCTTGGGAGATCCATAGTGAAACTTTTCCAACTGCCTTAGGCTTTCGGCGTCAGGGTAGCAGGAGGTAACTCGCTTAAGAACATACCATTGTAGGTATGTACCTTGAGGGAGCTTGCGGACTCGGGGCAGTTGGACTGCGTCCAATGTGGAAGATCTTAGGAAAGGTGGCCGCGTACAACGTCGGTCAAGGTTGCTGCCAGCAACTCGGAGTACGGGTGTACGTGTCGTGTAGTCCGGGCGTGTACTGATTAGAATCACCGTCGCTCGCGGTCATATGAGCATACTTGCCCACTGCGTCTTGACGTAGTAACAACTGGAACTGGTTATCTTTTGAACTTGATAAGGCTGTGATGTAATTTGTATTGCAACCATGATTGAATTAGAGATAGGCTCATTAAACTTTACTTTCACTTTGTGCAAGGAGCATCGCAATAAAGCGTTTCTTGTTTGATTGTGTAGTTGCAATGCTTTTCGGCTCAAGGTCTGCACAATGAGGCTTAAAAATCTGAAAGTTAAGGATCAACTTTAGGCGAGTCCTTTATGCAAATCTAGCTAACCCAATTGCAACCGTCGTGCATGTAGAGTTTCTTGTTTAGGAGAGACGGATCAGTCTTGCTGAGCCTATGTGCTCACGCTTGCTATATAAGTGGTTTTGAAGGTTAACATCGATGCTTAGAAGAAGGTTGTCCGGTGAGACTCGGAGACTTCCGAGTCGTGTAACACATGGAGAACCCAGCCGCTGCTGTTGTCTTCGTGTTGCTAGCGAGAGGAGTCCGCGGGCTGGACTTCATCTCGAGTGCTCTTTAGTTATTCAACGTGAGTTGTTTATAGACCTCCTCTGTAGTTACTTGATGTAAATTATTTACAAAGAAAAACTTGTACGCTTCTGCTATTGTTTTATGTAATGCATTGTTCCTTATATGTGTGCTGTTGGGTGCCGCACAACACGGCACCACCCAATGCGATTCCCGGGTGAGTGTCCCGTCCCCGTGACTGAACGGGCGGCGTCGGGGCCGTCTCAGCATGGTATCAGAGCCGCATTGGTAATAGCGCACGGAATAAGGATTGTATTACGACAAAAATTTAGGATACGGTGAGGAAACGGTATTAGGCCCACATAAGGACTATAGTAGTATAGTTACTTAAAGTGGCATGACTAACATACTTGTTATAATTCTTAATTTTGATTATGTAACGATGCACCTACGCTCTGGTAAGCATGGTAAGGAACACCACCGAAAGCGGTTCAATTTCGGTTAGCTCCCCTGACGAGGGATCTGGTTCAGGGATAGGTCTCACAGCTTGGTGTGAGACGTTAATATGAAACTCTTGAACTCTTCATGTTCCTGAGTTCATATGAAACGCTGGTCCCTAACGTGCATTAGGCAAGAAAGTGGAGACCCCATCATGTGGTCAGTAACGCGATAGCGTGTTCTTCTGGGAATAGCCTAGGAGGACATACACAGCGCTTGCCATCGGCGTGCCCTGCAGGACAGTAGGTGGTATCTGTTGGGTTGATAAAATTCCCAACCGTGACTACCAGTTTGCGCTCTACTTGGGTTCCCCGTCGTGTCGTGTGAAAACACAACCATGTACCTTGAGACGTGGCTTGACTCAAGGACGGCCCGTATGGAAATGATATGGGGCGTATGTTTTTAGTATGATATGGAACTGCCTGAAATGAGAAAAACATTGAGTGCACCATCATTGAGTGTTCTTCTATAGGTACTAACCACGTAAGTATCCCGTGTAGTACTCGTTTGCGAGAGAACGTTTTAGTGCCACTGGTAAAACGAATATGCCGGTATAGTCCGGTTAGGATTTTCTTTTGGTGAGGCTACGTAGTACCGACATGCTTCTTACGGTGCATCGACGCCGTACTAAATTTAATAACCCCTTTCCTTTGAAGAAATGACTCATTAACTAACCTTCAACTAAAAATGGAAGTTTGAAACAAATATTAGTTATTGAACTCTTATTTTGAGCTAAGATTAAGATGAGAGGAAGACTAGGCTTCAAAGATTTCAAAAACAGAGTGCTCTGTTTTCGGCAGGAATTCTTGCTGGACTTTAACAGAGCATAACTCTGAGTAGCTTGACCCAATCACGGTGTGTGATACATTTCTGGAAATATTATCAAGTGATCTACAACTTCTGTGTAGACCTCCAGACGAAATTCACACGCTAAATGGGTAGAAAGTTCAGAGGAAGGTAAACTGTCCAGAACCAGGACAGCGGCAAAAACCTCTCTGGACCTTTCTGTTTTTAAGCCATAACATTCTGTAGAAAAAATCCTTAAGAATCCTATGATACACCGTTGGAAAGGTTATGAATTGTGCCACATTTTTTGTAGTTCAAATTTTGTTCAGATTCTTATTGTATTTGCATATACAACTGTGATAAATCAGCCACATACAAAGGAGATGCTGGCAAATTTTATCCAGGAATTCTGTCAAATTTGTAAAATCATAACTCTTAATCCAGAGATAATATGAATGCATATGAGTACTCGTTGGAAAGATACTGAAGTTAACTTTAACTTTGGTATTCAACTTGAGTTATGAAAACGCGTTTAACTAGATCAAAATCTGGAAATAGTGCATAAAGGTCTGTTCTGTACAGATAGACTTGATAGCCATGCCTACTAAGGAGTTGTGTAAACATGGATTTTGTTACTGCTTTCATAAAGTTTTGACATATTCATGTTTTCATTAGTCTCACATACTGCTGAGTTCTTGTTTAACTCCCTTCAACTACATTTTTGCAGTATGGTTCGTACTCGCTCTAGGAGCAGGGCCGGGAGTTCTCGCCGAGGCGGTGATGTTTCCATTCCTCCATCGGAATCACCATCCACGGGATGGATGGATCTTATGAATCGAGTCGTCGAGTCTAACCAAGAGAACACTAGGCTACTCCAAGAAGCAACGAGAGAACACACACGCTTACTCCAAGCTTTGGTACAGCAAGGTGTACTCCAGAACACGCAACAAGTCGTTCCCCCTCGGAACGCTTATCTAGGTTTCTTGGCGACTCAACCGCCTATCTTTACTGAAGCCACCGAACCTGTGGAAGCAGATCAATGGCTTCGTGTCATGGAGTCAAAATTCAGAGTATTCGAGTGTGATGAAGTGCAAAAGACAAAGTTTGCCGCTCAGCAACTCCATGGAGCCGCCGGAAACTGGTGGGTTGATCATCTTGCCACCATTCCGGATGATCATCAAGTAACATGGAGTGAGTTCTGTGAAACCTTCCGTACTCGTCACATACCACTAGGTATTGTCAAGGCAAAGCAGGAGGAATTTTTGGGTTTGAAGCAAGGGGACATGAGTGTCCTCGAGTATGTCAGAAGATTTAACCTTTTGGCCCAATATGCTCCCGAATATGTGGCGAAAGAAGAGGCACGGTGTGACTTATTCTTCCATGGCCTGAGTGCCATATTACAGGAGAAGTTGGCCGTGCACAATAACGGCAGTTACACCAACATGGTCGATGCGGCTTTCATTCAAGAGAAGCCGACACTTGAGTGGCAAGCTGAGAGGAGAAAGATGAGGGAGATCGAGCAGGACAGCACAAGTTATGTGCCTCAGAAGTACCGTTTGGTGTATCAAACGCCACCCGGTGAAAGATGGAGGCCACCTGTACGATAAACTCCTCAGAGATTGATTGCTGGTCAAGTTCTACGACTTGCACCACCTCCACAGCCGCAGCATCAGACGGTGGTTTGTGCTCCATCGCTGCAGCCATTTGTACCTAGCGTCCCACCGCAAGTCAATGAAGAACCGGAGAGACATCCATGTTTCACTTGTAGGCGTATGGGCAACTATGCTAGGCATTGTCCGGAGGGAACTCGAGGCTGCGGGTCATCATATTTAAAACAATATGACCCGTACATCAATCTGCAGACAGAAGGGCAGATAAGGGGCAACATTCACCATACTGTGATTGATGATGTTCCGGAAGGAGAAGCCACTTTAGCAGGGATGTTTTCTCTGAATCAGTTATCGGTTTTAATTCTCTTTGATTCCGGTGCCACACACAATTTCATTAGCCAGTATTTTGTGGCTCAACATCAGCTCCAAACAGTTTATACAAAGAGGCAATACCTCATATCTTCGCCCGGGGGCAGCAGTACCGCAAGCGAGGTTGTCTCCTGAGTACCTCTTTGTTTGGGGGGTAGAATATACCCTACAACTCTCATTATTCTTGAGGGTCTGAAGATCGACATCATTTTGGGGATGTCATGGTTGAATTACCACCAGGCGGTTCTTAACATCAGCTCCAGGACCGTTGAGCTCAACTCCCCACAGCACGGTCTTCAAATATTAATTTTGGGTGCCAAACAGCAAAAGATTGCAACAGTGAACCACACGGAAGCTGTTAAGATAGAGGACATTCCGGTGGTGCGTGAGTATCCGGATGTGTTTCCCGATGATTTACTTGGCATGCTGCCCGAGCGAGACGTTTAGTTCAAGATTGAACTTATACTGGGAACACCACCGATATCACGAAGGCCGTACAAGATAGCACTCAATGAACTGGCAGAATTGAAGACACAACTGAATGACCTGATGAGCAAGGGCTTTATACGACAGAGTTCGTCACCTTGGGGTTGTTCAGCATTGTTTGTCAAGAAGAAGGATGAAACACTACGGCTTTGTGTTGATTATCGTCCTTTGAACGCCGTTACCATCTAGAACAAGTATCCACTACCTCGCATTGATATGCTCTTTGATCAATTAGTGGGTGCGAAGGTATTTTCGAAAATGGATCTTTGGTCCGGATATCACCAGATTAAAATCCGGGCAGAAGATTTACGAAGACGGCATTCTCAACGAGATACGGGCTGTATGAGTATCTCGTTATGTCTTTTGGTTTGACCAACGCCTCGGCACACTTTATGTACCTTATGAATTCAGTGTTCATGCCGGAGTTCGATAAATTTGTCGTTGTCTGCATCGACGATATCTTGGTGTACTCCAAGTCAGAGGAAGAACATGCTGAACATCTGCATATTGTGCTATAAAGATTGCGAGATCATCAGCTCTATGCAAAATTCAGCAAGTGTGAATTCTGGATTAATCAAGTACCATTTCTCGGACACATTATTTTGGCGGAGGGCATCGCTGTAAATCCGAGTAAGATTATCCAAGTGCAGAAATGGGAGTCACCAAAATCTGTGCATGAAATCCGTAGATTCGTTGGTTTTGCGGGTTACTACCGGAGGTTCATTCCGGGTTTCTCCAAGATCGCTAAACCGATGACAGAATTATTAAAGAAGAATACCAGATTTGTGTGGGGTGCTGCATGTGAACAGTCTTTCAAGACTTTAGTGAAGCATCTCACGACAGCCCCAGTTCTTGCTCAGCCAGATATGACGAAGCCATTCGACGTTTATTGCGATGAATCTGGCATTGGTCTTGGCTGCGTGCTGATGCAAGAAAGACGAGTGGTCGCTTATGGATCTCGTCAACTCAGAAATCACGAGCAGCATTATCCAACTCATGATCTGGAGTTAGCTGCCGTGGTCCTTGCCTTGAAGATGTGGAGGCATTACTTGCTCAGAAATCTTGTACACCTCTACACCGACCACACGAGCTTGAAGTACATCTTCACTCAGAAAGAATTGAACATGAGGCAACGAAGATGGCTGGAGCTCATTAAAGACTATGAACTTGAAATTCATAATCATCCAGGAAAGGTGAATGTGGTCGCCGATGCGCTCAGTCGTAAGGCGCGTATCCATCACATGAGTATTGATGAGATGGATGATGAAGAACCAAGCCTCCGTGTCATCCCGTATGGAGCTCTCTATAATCTCGCTCTCATTCCTACCATCCGAGAGGAGATCATTGAAGCTCAACAAAAAGACAAGGGTATGTCTCACATACGGCAAAGGATAGACAATGGAGAAATGAAGTGCTTCCGGAAGGACGATGAAGGTACTTTGTGGTTCAACGACCGGATTGTAGTACCCCAGGATATGGGACTATGGAAGAAAATTCTGGACGAAGCTCATTTGTCCAAGTTTTCCAATCATCCAGGCAGTAATGAAATGTACCAAGATCTCCGGAAGAAGTTTTGGTGGACACGTATGAAACGTGAAGTCGCAAAGTACGTTTCAGAATGTGATACATGTCGAAGAGTCAAGGCCGACCATCTGAAGAAGTCAGGCCTGTTGCAGCCGTTACATGTACCGGCGTGGAAGTGGGAAGACTTGAGCATGGACTTCATCGTAGGGTTGTCGATGACCTCCCGCAACCATGATTCGATTTGGGTAATCGTGGACCAGTTAACCAAATTAGCACACTTCATCCCGGTGCATACAAGGTATAACGCAAAGCAGTATGCGGAGCTGTACATAGAACGGATCTTGTGCTTACATGGAGTTCCCCGCACAATTGTGTCCGATAGAGGATCGCTATTCGTAGCCCGTTTCTGGGAGCAGCTACATGCATCCTTGGGAACCAAATTGATTAGAAGCTCTGCATATCACCCTCAAACTGATGGGCAAACTGAGAGGCTGAATCAAATACTGGAAGATATGCTGAGAGCCTGTACCATCCACCACGGTAAGAGCTGGGATGATCACTTACCGTTGGCGCAGTTCTCGTACAACAACGGATATCAGACGAGCATCAAAATGGCACCATGTGAAGCTCTATACAGCCGGAAGTGCCATACACCATTGAACTGGTGTGAGTCCGGTGAACGAGTAACGTTCGGGGTTGATGTTGTCAATGAAGCTGAAGAGAGAGTTCGGATAATACAAGAGAACCTCAAAGCTGCCCAATCTCATCAGAAAAGCTATGTGGATCAGAGGCGTCGACCGCTGCATTTCGACGTCGGAGAGTACGTGTATCTTCGTGTGTCTCCAATGAAAGGGATTCATCGGTTCGGGGTCAAGGGGAAACTTGCTCCCCGATTCATTGGTCCGTTTACCATCACGGAGAAGTGCAGAACCGTAGCCTACCGGCTGGAACTACCGGCAAGCCTTGCCGGTATTCATGACATATTTCACATATCCCAGCTGAGGAAGTGTCTCAAATTTACTGCTGCTGTCCGCACCGAAGTCATCGACGAGTTGAAGCCGGATCTCACCTATGTCGAGCAGCCTGTACAGATTATCGACGAAAAGACCAGGATCACCCGAAACCGGACTTTTAGATTTTACAAAGTCCTGTGGAGTAATCATACCCCGGAGGAGGCGACGTGGGAAACCGAAGATTACATCCACAAGAAATATCCGGAACTTTTGTCATAAACTTTGTAATTACCTCCCATCTCGTTCTTTGTTTGTAATCTCGGGATGATATTCCTTTTAAGGGGGGAGGAATGTAAAGGTCCCAAAATTGTGAATACAAAGAGAATTCTTGTTTGCAAAAGATGGTTTCGTATGTATGAAATTCGGGACTTGTTACAACTTTTCCACATGTAATAACCCACATGAGGGCTCTCTTCACACTAGATCAAATGTTTATTTGAAAACTTGGGACCCAAGAGGGGTCTAAAACCAAGAGGGGAAGTTTCCATAGGTGTGAGAAAGCTAAAGGCAGATTTGGAACAAATTTGTTCAAACTCAAAATTCAAATGAGAACAACACAATGAATTTCAAAACTGTTGTGCTAAAAATGTCATTTTCAGCAGACAAATTTAAAATCAGATTTCATATTTGAATTCCTTATGTCCAAATTAGGGGGTATGCAAAGTTTCATGATTTATTGAAATGATTTGCAACTCATTTTCCAAAATGGACTTTAAATAGCAAAGAATTCAAATGCCTATTTGAATTTGGAGGAAACTAGCCCAATTATCCAAATACACCTCAGATTTGAACTCACACAATTTGATTTCACCATTTGCAAATTTTGGGAGATATTTAGCAGAGGGATAAGGAGGGGCTGGCACCCACATGTCATTGAGGATTTAAAAGTTGCAAAAGATCTTCAATTGTGGAGTGTTTGGTCTCTGTTTTTCACCTCCCACGCGAAGCAACCGGGCAGAGCCGACTCCTCGCCGTGCGCCACCGGGACAGAGCTGAGCCACCTTCTCCTTGTGCGGTCTGTGCTGGCGAGCTGCTCCTCCCCGTTCTCATCCCCTCTGCCACACTCTGGTCGCTCACAGAACCGAAGCCGAGGCCCTCTTCTCTCCCTCGCACCGAGAGACAGAAACACGGCCGCCCGTTTTTTGATCACTCGGGAACCCGAGCAGTTCACGTGAGCAACGTCTCTGAGCAGAAAAACCGTACCACCATACCCTCCATGACCTCCCCGCGCCAATGCCGAGTGAGTTCGTGCCTTCTACACCGAGAACACCCTGTGTCCGCGGCGGCCACCATAGAACCGAGCGCAGGTGCTCTCGTGGACAGCCTCAACCGCGCCTTGTCACGGCCGAGCTAGGCCACCTCTGGACGCGCACGACGTCCACGCAGCTCACCCCCGATGCTCAGGACCAACCGTGGATCATCTACAGTGAATTTCAAGATTTTCTTCCGATCGGTGCAAACAGACCTTGGGTATGATTTCGTGAAATTTTCGATCGATTCTTGTTTAGAAACAACGAAACTTCACACACGAAAGCTATACTTGAGGACGCACCAGTTTGCTTTTGAAACCTAGCATGAAACATACTCTGCACGGTGGATTGTCGATCTTTCCGACGGCGGTTTTAGCGGGACGGATCGGCCACACGATGAACCCAAGACTAGAGCCATTTCTGAGCCATTTCACCATCATGACAAGCTTTCCTAGCATCCACCGGTGCTCTAGAGCTTGGAAACTGAGGCTTGTAGGGCTTAGGACATTGTGGCGACGTCGCCGGACTTCATCCGAGCCGCTGCACCGGTGCGGGATGGTTTAGGGACGTCGCCGGTCCGGGCAAATCATCTCATCGTATTCCTCGCATGAGGTTAGGGCCTGGCGGCGAGTGGGAGCTCGGGATTTGGCTGGAGTGAAAAAAAACCGGCGAGCTCCGGTGAGCCCCGGCGGCGCGGGCGCGCGGGGGCAAGAGGTAGAAGAAGGTGAAGCCGGGCCCGCGTGTCAGTGACGAATGCTCTCCCGACACCAGACACGTGTCCCATGGACCCACAGTCAGTTTTAAAATTTTTCCGGATTTATTCAAATCCCATATTTTCCCCAAACTTTAGAAGATCATAACTTTTGCTAGGAACCTCCAAATTTAGTGATTCAAATTGGGTTAGATTCAGATTGACAAACACTATCCAAATATGTAGCCGAATTTGTATGAAAGTCTTTATTTAAATCTATAAAATTCTTTAAAGCTTTTCAGCAAACGAATTTTAGAGGGAGTTTGGTTTCTCCAAAAATCCTCAGATTTTACCAGAATATTCTTTAATGTGTTACTAGACGCATGTAAAAGTTTCAGCTCATTTGGAGTTGATTTGTTAAGGAAAAATTCAGATTTTAAGTTACTATATACAAATGAATACAGAAACATTTTCAGAGAATTTCCAAAAACTTGGAAATTCAGTTCTGGGAAATTCTTAGCTCCAAAAATCCTAGGAAAATTCATGTAGGCTCTATGAACTATAATTGAAATTATGGTTCACTGAGTTTGACATGAACATGGTTGTTACCTCAGAAATAATTCATCTTTGCTTGAATACTTGGAGAATTGTTCTGAATAAACACTCAATGAAAATTCTTTATTTTTGGTTCAGATGACTTTCTTGTGACAAGGAACTCACATAAATATTTTCAGCTCCATTGGAGCTTTAGATCACCACTGTCTTGTGTAACATCCTTAGGTGATCAATACACAAGTGATGAGTAGCACTCAACACTTGATCATAGTGCTTTAACCCAACCTAAGCCACTAGCACCAGTGTCATTTTAAATTCTTAAACTGAGTTCCAGTTTTTAAACTGTCATTAGATCTTATTAGCAAAAGCTTTTCAATTAAATACATATGCATGATCATATCATGTAGCATCTACATGAGCACGTGTGAAGGCATTGGAGTGAAGATCAAGGAGGGAGGAAAGCAAGTGATCAAGCTCCAAGTGATCATCACTAACTGATTGTATTCTTAGTCACCTGCAAAACAGGCAAGCCTTGGTTTGCATTTGAACAGTTTTATAAAGCATTTCCATTTTTAGAGATCATAGCTTTGCATCATTGATTGCATTAAGTCTAGTTGATATTGAAAACCCCAATTGCATGACCAGAAATACCTAAGAGAGAAAGGGTAGAATAGCACCTCCTCAAGTGGATTTGGCTACGCTAAATGTTAGTAGGAAAGGTCCGGTAGAAGTTGAGTGGTTGGAAGCTACTTAAAAGTTTAGGGCTGGTTTACTCGAAACGGGTTAAAATTAGAAATGACGAGGAAAGTTCACACATAAGAAATGGAGACCGGGCAGGGAGGTTTAGATGCAGCAGGCTGTGGACCGTGCGTGCATAGCCCTGCCTGTGTTGGTTAAGGCCCGTCCGTGCTTGGCCCTGTTGGACAAGTTTGAGTTGTGTACCGGGCACATACTGGCTATATGGGACCCAGGAAACCGATGTACCTTGGGAGATCCATAGTGGAACTTTTCCAACTGCCTTAGGCTTTCGGCGTCAAGGTAGCAGGAGGTAACTTGCTTAAGAACATACCACTGCGGGTATGTACCTTGAGGGAGCTTGCGGACTCGGGGCAGTTGGACTGCGTCCAATGTGGAAGATCTTAGGAAAGGTGGCCGCGTACAACGTCGGTCGAGGATGCTGCCGGCAACTCGGAGTACGGGTGTACGTGTCATGTAGTCCGGGCGTGTACTGATTCGAATCACCGTCGCTCGCGGTCATATGAGCATACTTGCCCACTGCGGTCATATGAGCATACTTGCCCACTGCGTCTTGACGTAGTAACAACTGGAACTGGTTATCTTTTGAACCTTATAAGGCTGTGATGTAATTTGTATTGCAACCATGATTGAATTAGAGATAGGCTCATTAAACTTTACTTTCACTTTGTGCAGGGAGCATCACAACAAAGCGTTTCTTGTTTGATTGTGGAGTTGCAATGCTTTTCGGCTCAAGGTCTGCAAAAAAAACTTAAAAATCTGAAAGTTAAGGATCAACTTTAGGCGAGTCCTTTATGCAAATCTAGCTAACCCAATTGCAATCGTCGTGCATGTAGAGTTTCTTGTTTAGGAGATACGGATCAGTCTTGCCGAGCCTATGTGCTCACGCTTGCTATATAAGTAGTTTTGCAGGTTAACATCGATGCTAAGAAGAAGGTTGTCCGGTGAGACTCGGAGACTTCCGAGTCGTGTAACACATGGAGAACCCAGCCACTGCTGTTGTCTTCGTGTTGCTAGCGAGAGGAGTCCGCGGGCTGGACTTCATCTTGAGTGCTCTTTAGTTATTCGACGTGAGTTGTTTATAGACTTCCTCTGTAGTTACTTGATGTAAATTATTTACAAAGAAAAACCTGTACCCTTCCGCTATTGTTTTATGTAATACATTGTTCCTTATATGTGTGCTGTTGGGTGCTGCACAACATGGCACCACCCAATGCGATTCCCAGGCGAGTGTCCCGTCCCCGTGACTGAACGGGCGGCGTCGGGGCCGTCTCATCACACTCCAACATTTGGTGCGCCAGGTAGGGGGGATTTCCGTGCTCTCCTCGCGACCATGGCAAACATCACCTCCTATGACGAGCCTTCTCGCTCGGCTCACCGCCGTCTCCAAGCGGGAGACGACGAGGCTACCTCCCGCTCCAGAGCTGGCAGGTCTAGCCACGCCGGCAGACAAACGGCCGGTGCCCTCTGTGTTATGTACGGGGGTTCTTCTCTCGTCTAGGCGAGCCGTCAAGACCCTCCATCGTGCAGTGGCAGCGGCCGCCCCAGTCCCGGGGCCCGCGCCACATCGCAAGTGGATGGAGACGCCGATAAGCTTCGACTCCTGCGACTGCCCCAAGAACATGGCAGGTGCTGGGCAGCTGCCTCTCCTCATCGCCCCGACCATCTCCAACATCAAGCTCTACCACGTGCTGATTGATGGTGGTGCGTCCCTCAGAGTCATCAGCCTCGCAGCTTTCAAGAAGATGCATATCCCAATGTTTCAGCTTACCCCCTCGAGATCATTCTTGGGGGTAGGTCGGGACCCAATCTTCCCGTGCCGTAACATCTCCCTCCTGGTGACATTCGGGATGCCTGAGGACTACCATATGGAGAGTGTCATCTTCGACGTTGCAGAGCTCAGCCTACCCTTCAACGCCATAACCGGTAGACCAACTCTGTACCGGTTCATGGCGGTAGCCCACTACGGTACATGGTCTTGAAGATGCCAACCCCGAGTGGCATCCTCAAGATCCACAGTGACCACACCGCGGCTGTGTCAGAGCTGGAAAAGATCCAACCGCTATCAGCAGCTCAGGAGGCTGCTTCCGGTCACGCTGAAGCTAGCCAGCCGCCTCCAAGCATGCTTCAGCGAGGGGTGACATCTGCACCCCGTGTGCATCCCTCGGACGTCAAGGACGTACCAGTCAAGGTCGTCCAAGTCGGTCCTGATGTCGCCCAGACCACACGGATCACCGGGGGCCATGGAGACAAATAGGAAGACACACTCGTCACCTTCCTCTGGGCCAATGTCGACGTGTTTTCCTGGCAACCATCAGAAATGCCCGGGATCCCCAGGGAGGTGATTGAGCACCAACCGAAGATCCATCCTGATGCTAGGCCAGTCCAACAGAAGCCTCGGAAGCAATCCGTCGAGCGGCAAGACTTCATCCATGAAGAAATCAAGAAGCTGCTCGATGCCAGCTTCATCCGAGAGGTCCACCATCCACGATGGTTGGCCAACCCTGTTGTCGTCCCTAAGGCTGGCGGGAAGCTACACATGTGCATCGACCTAACCACTCTCAATAAGGCATGTCCAAAGGATCCGTTCCCTCTCCCCCTTATAGACCAAATAGTCGATTCAACATCTGGCTGTGATCTACTGTGTTTCCTAGACGCATATTCAGGTTTCCACCAGATACCTATGTCTAGGGAAGATGAAGAACATACCGCCTTCATCATAGTAGATGGTCTATACTGCTATGTGTCCATGCGTTATGGTCTTAAGAATGCCCTTCCCACTTTTGTGCGAGCAATGCACAAAACATTCGGGAACCTCATTCGTGGGACCTGGTAGAGGTTTATGTCGATGACATCATAGTAAAGGTTAAGTAGCAAGCATCTCTACTCGACAACCTGGCCCTAGTATTCGACAAACTGCGTTCGACACGCACAAAGTTGAACCCGGACAAATGCGTCTTCGAGGTCTCTGTCGGGAAGCTGCTCAGTTTCTTAGTCTCACACCGAGGGATCGAGGCTAACCCAGAGAAGATTAAGGCAATAGAACTGATGCGGCCTCCTGCCTGCATCAAGGATATGCAGAAGCTTACCGGATGCTTGGCTGCGCTCATACAGTTTATCTCTAGACTGGCCGAGCGGAACCTTTCATTCTTCAAGCTTCTGCACAAATTTAGTCCATTCATATGGACCGAAGAGGCGGATGAGGCGTTCCAGGAGCTGAAGAAGTTCCTCACAACACTACCAATCATGGTGGCCACTGAACAAGGCGAGCCATGACTCCTCTAGATCGCCGCCACAACCAAGGTCGTGAGCATGGTTCTGGTCACAGAGTGGCCAGAACTCCATCAACCTCAAGCCCCAGAAAAGGCTCTTGTTGTCGTTGGTCTAAAGCCCCAGGGCACAGACTCCGCAAAAAGTCCTTGGGATGGGGAAGTAGTCAAGTCCCAAACAAGCGGACCTGATAATCATTGTATATCCGGGTCCAAGCTCCCAGAATGCAGTCCCGACCCAGGGGCCTAGGGGCCTCGAGTCCTGGACCTCTCCGAGAAGAACTAGTCAGGTCTCAGCCATCTAGACCCGACAACCGGTGTGCATATGGGTCCGAGCTCCCAGAGTGCAGTTCCGAGCCCGGGGGCCGGGGGCCCCCGAGTCTCAGATCTCTACGAGAAGACGCTTCAGACCCCTCCGGAGTCCGTACCATCCAGCGTCCAGTCTACTTCATCAGCTAGGTCATCCATGATGCCAAGACAAGGCAGCCAGAGGTGCACAAGCTGCTCTATGCAGTCCTCGTTGCATCAAGGAAGCTGAGCCATTACTTCCAAACTCACAAGATCTCGGTGGTTACCTAATATCCGCTGGGAACCGTCCTCCACAACCCCAACACCACTAGAGACATAGCTAAATGGGCTGCGGAGTTGGTGGAGTTCGAGCTGGACTTCTTGCCGTGCCACGCGGTGAAAAGTTAAGCGTTAGCTGACTTTGTGGAAGAGTGGACTCTACCACCATGACAGCCAAGGGGCCAGGACATAGGTGAACCAGAGCCCAGAGCTCCGGTCTTCACTGGGCCATACTGGACTCTCTTCTTCAATGGCTCCTCGCGGAAGCAAGGTGCCAGAGCGGGGGTTCTCCTCATTAAACAAACCGGAGAGCAGTTCAAATACATGGTGCTCCTTGACTTCAGAGCAACCAACAACATGGCGGAGTATGAGGCTCTCATCGTCAAGTTAAAGACCGCACTGTCCCTCGGTGTCCAACAGTTATTGGTCAAGGGTGATTCTCAGTTGATCACAAGCAAGTCAAGGGAGAGTGCTGCTGCAACGACCAACAGCTTGCAGCCTATCTCCTCCAAGTACAGAAGTTAGAGAAGGACTTCTTATCCTTGGACTTGTGCCATGTTCCCCGTGCCAATAATACAATAGCCGATGACCTGTCAACGAAGGCTTCCACTTGGGTTCCGGTGCTTGAGGGGATCTTTGAAAGGAAGTTGCTGTTACCTACCGCCTGGCTGGTCGAACCAGGCGAAGGGGGCAGGACCAGAACCTCGAAGCTGGCGGTCCCGGTGGCCATGTTACCATGGTGCCCGCCAAGGATCGTAAGCGTCACCGGGGACTCCGTGCAACCCGATGCTCAAGATCCAAGTGCTCAAGTAGGTCCTGACGCATGGATCACAGATATATGGGACTACTTGAAAGTCAATTTCCTTCCCGATGAACGTGTATCCATTGAACGGATCGCTCGGTTGGCTAAGAGATACACGCTTGTAGAATGGCATCTCTACCAGCGTGGCGCTAATGGCGTCCTACTGCGGTGCATAAACCGAGAGGAGGGCTGCGACCTGCTCGCAGAGATCCATGCAGGCGAGTGTGGGAATCATGCATCTTCCCGCACGCTGGATGGTAAGGCCTTCCGACATGGTCTTTACTGGCCGACAGATCTCCAGGATGTTGTCGACCTGGTCAAGAGATGCATGGCGTGCCAGTTCCATGCTAAACAGATCCACACACCGGCTCAGATGTTAAAGATGATCCCGCCCTCATGGACCTTCGCTGTGTGGGGGCTGGACACCCTGGGACCATTCCCCAGATCCGTCGGAGGGTACCGGTACCTCTACGTTGCCGTAGACAAGTTCACCAAGTGGCCGGAAGCTACCCCTTTGGTAACTATCAATAAGCAGTCAACAGTCAAGTTCATCAAGTCAATCATATGCCAGTTCAGGGTCCCGAACAGAATCGTCACCGACAACGGGACCCAGTTCACCAGTGCAGTATTCCAAGACTGCTGCGAAGACCTCGGCATCCAAGTTTGCTATGCTTTTGTTGCTTACCCAGAGAGTAACGGTCAAGCTGAAAGAGCAAACGCCGAGATACTCAGAGGACTCAAGATGTGCACCTACAACAGCTTGAAGAAGCATGGTGCCAATTGGGATGAAGAGCTTCCGTGTGCGCTGTGGGCTAGACGGACGTCCCTCAATCGCTCGACAGAGGAAACACCCTTCTTCCTGGTGTATGGGGCTGAGGCCGTCCTCCCCCAGAAATCACCATGCACTCATCCCATGTCCGAGCGTACGACGAAGCCGCGTAGGACCAGCTCCCTCGTGAAGATATCGACCTTGTCGATGAGAGAAGGTGCAAGCGTCTGTTAGAAACGCGCGATACCGTCAAGCGCTCCGACGTTATCAGCAGCGGTTCGTGCGGAGTAGACAGATCGAGGTGGGTGACCTGGTGCTACGGCGAATACTTTCTCGAGAAGGGGGGGGGGGACAAACTCTCCCCCAGCTTGGAGGGATCCTTCCGGGTGACACAAGTATGATGCTCGGGGTGCGTGCGCCTAGTCACAGAGGATGGGGTACCTCTACCCAATCCATGGAACATAGAACACCTCCGTAAATTCTATTCTTAGCACAACGGTAGGGTTTAATTTTCTCTGAAAGGGTGTCATAGTGTCTAGGAACAGCACTTAGAGCAGCTAAGTCCCTGAGGAGTTCTGCTACTCTCGACTTCTGGGGCGGGTCGCTACCTTATAGTACAGCCTGTTTCCTCCTATGAGAAAAGAGCCTGAAGTGAGAAAGTTTTTCCTTTTCCTATGCATACTCCCTTTACAGTTTGTTCTTGCTCAAACATATCAACTGTAAGCGGGCAAGCCACATGCCCTTGGCCCTAAGGTCTGCCCTGGGGCTGCCCTGTGTTCTTGAGTTCCTGAGCCAATGCGTGCCTTGGGCTCCGGTCCGAAGCCTACCAGCTGAGGTGGAACCTGGAGCTTCCACACCTCACCTGGCTGAGAGCCTCCTCCCCGCTGAGGATAGCTCCGGAGCCCGCCCAAGCCCTGTGCATACTACCTCTACAGTTTGTGCTTGCTCAAGCATATCAACTATAAGCGGGCAAGCCACGTTCCCTTGGCCCTAAGGTCAGCCCTGGGGCTGCCACGTGTGCTTGAGTTCTGGAGCCGACGCGTGCTCTGGGCTCCGGTCTGAAGCCTCCCTGCAGAGGTGGAACCCGGAGCTGCCACGCATCACATGGCTCAAAGCCTCCTACCCGTTCAGGATAGCTCCAGAGCTCGCACATGCCCTGTGCATCCTCCATTTGCAGCTTATGCTTGCTCAAGCATATCAACTATAAGTTCACATGGCACGTGCCCTTGGCCCTAAGGTCAGCCCTGGGGTTGCCAAGTGTGCTTGAGTTCCGGAGCCGATGCCTGCGCTGGGCTCCTGTCTAAAGCCTCCTTGCAGAGGTGGAACCCGGAGCTCCCACGCATCACCTGACTCATAGCCTCCTCCCCGCTGAGGATAGTTCCGGATCTTGCACGTGTCCTGTGCATAGTCCCTTTACAGTTTGTTCTTGCTCAAGCATATCAACTGTAAGCGGGCAAGCCACGTGCCCTTGGCCCTAAGGTCAGCCCTGGGGCTGCCACGTGTGCTTGAGTTCCAGAGCCGATACGTGCTTTGGGCTCCGGTCTGAAGCCTCCCTCCAAAGGTGGAACCCAGAGCTGCCACATATCACCTGGCTCAGAGCCTCCTCCCCGCTGAGGATAGCTCTGGAGCTCGCATGTGCCCTGTGCGTACTACCTTTACAGTTTGTGCTTGCTCAAGCATGTCAACTGTAAGCGGGCATGCTACGTGCCCTTGGCCCTAAGGTCAGCCCTGGGGCTGCCACGTGTGCTTGAGTTCCAGAGCCGACGCGTGCTCTGGGCTCTGGTCTGAAGCCTCCCTGCAAAGGTGGAACCCAGAGCTGCCACGCATCACCTGGCTCAGAGCCTCCTCCCCGCTGAGGATAGCTCCGGAGCTTGCATGTGCCCTGTGCATCCTCTCCTTACAGTTTGTGCTTCCTCAAGCATATCAACTGTAAGCGGGCAAGCCACGTGCCCTTGGCCCTAAGGTCAGCTCTGGGGCTGCCACGGGTGCTTGAGTTCCGCAGCCGATGTCACACCCGGTTTTTCCGAAGAACAACCAAGTGAATATCACATGTATGACAGGATCATTTTCTCATACATGTGATGACAAATAGTGAAGCATCATTTATTACAAGCCAGGTGTCGAATATAAATAAGTCTTACATCACAAATGTCTCGATGGACAATAATAAGTTCATCACAAGTAAATAAACTAGCAGCAGAATATTGTTCTTGAGGGCTCCGTCACAGGCGTTGCCCGGGGGTCTCCATGAACCTAGAAACCTTCTTCGGGTCGAAAGTCTTGGTCATTATACACCACCTCATTTTCTTGACCTGAGAAGCAATATAAACCAACAAAATATGCAAGGTTGAGTACCGATGGTACTCAGCAAGTGTGGGAAAATTATGTCATGCATGGCTAGAACAAGGGAGGTTGAACTCATGGTTAAAGCACTATGCCATAAATACCTATTACCTTAGCTTATTAAGCACCTACATTACTACACAGGTGAAATGGTCCCAATCTCCCATACCATCATCATAATCAAATAACCATAACATCATTTCCAATGTTAAGCTCCCCGCTTAACATCCACAACTTCCAAAACCATAAATCCTCTAATCATGAATAAGTCCAAGCCGCTCTTGACCATGAGCACGGCTCTCATGACAGTTTTGACTCTGCAGAGTTTGTACCACTGTACCCACATGTAGTGATTTCATCCCCCGTTGCCGGGTGGACTAAAAGAACCTCCATTATGCCAGTGGCTACGAACCACATTCACACTTCCCAGGTGTGTAGCCAGGAGATCACTACAAAGCCTTTACAAAGGGATTCCCGACGAGCGTGGGCCCACTGAGGTTTCACCCCTAACAGCATACAAGAGGCTCCAACCCCGCTGCAGTGGCCTCCTCTTGAGCCTTGCGGTTCATATGGTAGTCCAGCTGACACGTACTCCCTGCACCATCCAACACACCCATACTACGCCGGGGATACACCTAATTAATTGGCCAAGCTGCCCCATCTCAGCATGTGGTTGGCACGGTAAAGCCAGGTTACATGCTCCATGAACCGGTCCTTAGGATCCAGGCAAGTACTAAACACAAACCCAAGTCTCGTGCACCCAGCACACAACCAAAACATCCAACTTGCCTTGATCCCTACCTCTACATATCTCACAATATCTCATTCAAGAGTATGGTAAAATAACTGATGATCTCATATCCCAAATATCCTATTCTAAGCATGGCTAAGCATATGCATAATAATAAATGACATAATAGAATAAATCCCAACCCAAGCTACAAGGAAACAAGGTGATGCAATTCTAGGGAAACTTCCTAGCATGGGTTTCATATTTAACTTGACAATGCAAATAATTCTATCTACACATCCTAGCATAGGATCAAAGTGGTCAAGGACACTTGCCTCCTTCCTGCTGCTCTTGAAATGGGTAGTCCTGATCTTGGAAAGGAATAACTTGCTCTTGAGCAGGTTCTACATCATACCATCACACATAGCAAAAGAAAAACAACAATCCATAAGACATAGTTCACACTTCCACTTCATACAAACCACACATTCATATTTATGAAAGTCATTCACCATTATATGAGTTGTGGTTACTCTATGTGGGTTGATTTGTGGCTTGCATGCACTTTTGATCATATGTATATGATTCCTACTTTTGTGTTCACATTTATACTTACATACTATATATATATGAGTTTCCAATTTAAATAAATTCCTTATATTCAATTACTACACCTTTTAGCTACCTAGTATGCATGAAAGGTATTTTCCTTCTCCATATGTGTCTTCATAATTTCTACCAACCCTAAACTGAATTCTTTGGATTTTAGAACTCCATTTATCATTTACTATTTGCTATATTTTCAGATTTTTTTCCTATGCCTAAATGTGAACTTTATTATAAAAATAACAAGATACATCATGTAAACAGAATAGGTTCTGATCTAAAATATTTGCTAATATATTTTTAACCTTTTCTCTGATGTAAACTATTTTACAATTATTTTCCCTATTTTCTAGAACTATTCTTTACTTAAAAATGTGTCCCTAAATGTGAATAATAAACTAAACAGATTCACTTCAGCCCAAAATATGTTTTTATCTCACTCCAAAGTTTTCTAAATACTGAGAAAGTTTTTAATTTAATTTTGACAATATGTTTGTCCCACTTTTTAAATTTTAAACACTATCCACATATTCAATTTCCCAATTTTATTTTCACCCCACTACAGGGTCTATAATATTATTTTCAGAATTTCCAGGGGTCTAGCTACACTTATCAGAGGAGTTCTTCCTAATTTTTATTAAGTCCAGGGGCTAAAACTGATTTTTAAATGAATTTACATGATTTTTCTGAAGTTCCAGGGGCTAGATCAGAAGTTTCCGGGGCTAGCTCTTATTTCCTGAGAACCCCAGGGGGTAGCACGTAAGATTTCCAGTCTTTATAACGCGGGGCTGACGTGGACCGTCCGATTTTAAACCGACGGCTGAGATTATAACGTCGAACCGGTACGCGGGGATTTAAACCCTACCGTGCGATTTAAAACAAACGGCGCACAAGCGGCCACGTCGCTCTGATCGAGCGCGGGCGGCACTGCCGGTGGCGCACGGCGGCGGGAAGCGGTAATCTCGCCGGAGACTTTCGGATCTTCGAGAATTCTTCCTAGAACTGTGATCTTATGGCATAGATTGGTGGAGGAGAGGTCGGGGATCTCACCTCGGGGGTTTTCTTGAGCTCGGAGGTCCTGGAAGGTGATCGGCGACGAGGTCCGAAGTGAAACCACGGCGAGGCTCGTCGGCGCTGTGTCTGAACAGCAAGTCACCGAGTTTTCTGCACCTCCAGGGTTCCCCGGAGGCGGTGGATCAAGACCAGCGAGTTAGATCGGAATTTTCGAGCTTAGATCGGCCAGAATTCGCCGGAGAAGGCTCGGGTTCTCACCGGAGTAAAAACGGCGGATCGCGTGGGAAAAACAGACCGAGGCCGGGGTTTTTATAGACTGGGGAGGGCGGCGGGTTTGTTTAGATCGAGTGGGAGTCCTCCGGAACCAGAATTCAGCCGGAAATCCGGTCGGTTGCGATCGCGCACGCGTGGGTGAACAGTCCGAGTTTCGGACGATCGGGGGTTAGGGATGACAGGTGGGTCCCACCTGTCTGAGAGAGAGAGCGCGGGCGCGCGGCTGCGGGCTGGCGAGGGGGCAGGGTGGGCCGGCTGGTGGGTTTCGGCCCACTTGCCGGTTTTTTTCTGTTTTCCTTTTTCTTTTTCTATTTCTTTTCTGTTTTGAGTTTAATTTGAATTCCAGTTTGAATTTGAATTATTGCAAAACATGCAATACATCCAAAAATTTTTAAATTCCCCTCTTAACATGATTTAGGGTCTTAACAAGATTTTTGGGGTGTTACAGCCGACACGTGCCCTAGGCTCCAATCCGAAGCCTCCCCGCTGAGGTGGAACCCGGAGCTGCCACGCCTCACCTGGCTCAGAGCCTCCTCCTCGCCGAGGATAGCTCCGGAGCTCGCACGTGCCCTGTGCATACTACCTTTACAGTTTGTGCTTGCACAAGCATATCAACTGTAAGCGGGCAAGCCACGTGCCCTTGGCCCTAAGGTCAGCCTTGGGGCTGCCACGTGCGCTTGAGTTCTAGAGCCGACGCATGCACTGGGCTCCGGTCCGAAGCCTCCCCGCTGATGTGGAACCCGTAGCTGCTACGCATCACCTAGCTTAGATCCTCCTCCCCGCTGAGGATAGCTCTGGAACTCGCACATGCCCTGGGCTCCGACCCAGGGCCTCCCCGCAGAGGAGAGGTCCGGAGCTGCCACATGTATTCCTGGGACAAGGTTAATACGAGGGCTGAACTTCCCTCGAGTCCTTGTGCTACCGGGAATGCGGAGGGAGTGGTAGCCACACTGCTGGAGCGCCCTGGGTCCATACGCTGCTAAGGACCCAGAGGAACAAGCTCGTGGCATTGGCAAAGAGCTATCCACGACGGCTAGTCATTCCGGATCCTTGCGCTGCTAAGGGTCCAAAGTCTACATCGGCAGCTCGGGACAACACAAACGACTTAAGACAAAGAGTCTTTATTAACATTAGGGTTTCGGCATACAAAAGGGGATACAAGACAACTAAGAAACTCAGCAGTTACAAGTCGAGCAATCTCCTACTCCATGGCATACTTGGTTGTCCCTTGAGCCGATCTCTACGCTAAGAGATGGTCACCTGCTATAAGACTTAGGAAGGCAGCAACTTGTGCTGGACCGAGGCAACAGTGACATCCAGTGTCATGTGGGCCAAATGCCATATATGGCAAGTTTGGTTGTCCACAACAGTACCTGGAGGAAGGCTTGATCACTCTGGACTTAACCTTCCTCCGGTGCAAGCGGATAGCCCCTCTACGGCAAGGCGCCATGAGGATATGTCGCACATGACACTGGCGTTGGGACTCCCTATGAGTCGAGAGTCCTATCCCAGAAGGCCCCCCTTACCGTTGGCATGCCATCAGGATGGCTTGTGCTTCTATCCGGGACCGTCAAGGGGAAGGATAGCTTAGAGAACTGCACTGAAGACCACACACACACGAACATCTCGCAAAAGTGGACGAAGACGGCTACAAATGTAAGAGCATCTTGTGGGCGAAAGTGCTGAGAGGCAGAGGCTTCTAGCGCACAAGAGGAGAACAATGGCCACATGGTGAGAAAGGGTGCCATCCAACATCGGAAGGTCTCCTTTTATACACAACCGCGACCTCTCGCAGGGCAATGGGTGCGACGATCGGGCTTCTACCTCTGCACTCCGCGGGTTATTCGCTTCCCCCAATGATGGTTAGGATCCAGGTCCACCTGTCAGACATTGTGGGCTGGGCGGATAAACCACTCGGGAACGTTCGGCGGTTCCCAAGGAGAGCGGTGCGACCAGCCCATCGGTTGCCATAGTAAGTGCTCCGAGACAACTCCTCGAGCATGTCGCCTTGGCACTGGCCCTCCCAATGACGGGTAGGGCCCAGGTCCACCGGTCAGTGTAAGGGCCTCAGTTTTTGACACACATTTGCAGTGTTCATCACCACACCACACACCTCATTTGAGGAAGGATCATGAACACAAATGAAGAGCAAGTAACAATTATCAACATGCTCATTAGAAAACAAGCTCACATATTGCAAATGTGGTATTTCCCATATGTGATATAGATGGGCTGGACATATGAAAACTCCTACACTTTACTAAGGATGTCCATGCCAAGTTTCACCCAAATTCAAAACCCTTTTGGGGTCATTTTGGGTATAGTTAGGAAGAGGGCAGTTTGAAACCATATTCAAATTCAAACTGTTTTTATCCCATGAATTTAAAAGTGGGAGGCATATTCTTACTCAGCACATTTTTGTGAGCCCACACACCAATTTTCACTCCATTTGGAGTTGATCTTGACATGAGCTAAGTGGGACAAATTCAAACTTCATTTGAATTCAAAACTGCACTTGTGCTGAAAATTCACTCAAACCAAACCCACTTTGAACTTTGATCAATTAAAATGGTTCATGGGTGAATAATTTGAATTACTAGGGGTACTATGGGGTTTACTGTTTACAACAGTGATTAGGAGTAAATTTCAGAGGTTAAAACTGGAAGTGGGACCCACATGTCAGCCACTGCTCGGATCAAACCGACTGAGACTTTTCTCACTCGGGTCGCCGAGCCGCAGCGGTGATCGCCACCGAGGGCAGCCGCCGCGCCAGCAGCTGCTTGCCCACGCGCGGGCGCGAGGCGGTGCAGAGCCTTCTTAAGGCGCCTGCCCCCCTCCTCGGCCGAGTCATCGCCGTTCTTCCCCGCAAGAACTCAGCGCCGGCCGAAATTTTCCGCAGCTCGGAATCGATTGGAGAACGCCAATCGCAGCTCCCTCCGTCCACTCCAGAGCCCCAGCAAGGTACTAGAGACCTTCCTCTATCCTCCTCGCTGCTAGAATTCTGTTGAAACCGATTGATATCGGCTGTGCCGAAAGATCAAATTCGGGACTTGGAACCGCCGCACCCCGGGCTCCCGTGGACAGCCCAACCAGGGCATTGTCACGCCCGAGCCAAGGCACCCTTGGATGCGCTGGTGACCGGTGCTGCTCATCCCCGAGCCACAGCTCGAGTGGTTGCTCACCGGCGGCGAATTTCCATTTTTCCCCTTTCTGTGTGCAGAACGACCTTTGGGTACGATTCTGTTTAATTCGTGCTCTAGAAAGGATTAGAGGGCCTCAAGCCGCTCTCACATGAGCTAGACACGGTAACGCACAAGTTGCCTTCACAACTCTGGGCCGGAGAACCTCTGTACCCGGCGTAATTTGAGGTCTACCAATGGCGGAATGAACGGGCGGCATTGGGCGCACGGTGAGGACGTATTTCGGGCCTTCCCCGAGCTGCCTCGAGCTCATGTCGACCTTCTCTGAGGTCCACTGGTGCTCCCCGACCGGTTTCCCAAGTAGTTGAGGTGCTAGGGAAGTCAGCCAACATGGCCGAAGTTGTTCCGAGGTGGCGGCTCGTCGCCGACCATGCTCCAGCCATTGTCATGAGCAGCTGACCCTAGAATCCTGTTCCCCGAGTAAAAGTAGGCAGGGGCGGCCAGAATCGAGAAGTTTGGAGCTGTACAGAAGCTGGCGGCGAGCTCTCCGGCGAGGTCCCTCGGCGGCGGAGCGCGGGCGTCGCGAGGTTGAAGAAGGGGGTGGACCCCAGCTGTCAGCGGGAGATATTTTGAATCGGGATCCGGCTGCGGCCGGGATCGGGTGTGCTGGCGCGCAAAATCATTGTGGGCCGCGGTGTGCTGTCGCCTCGGCGTGCGACGCGTGTCCCCTGGGCCCATGCGCGAGTTTAAACTTTTCCCCGATTTTCAGATTTCCTTCAAACTTCAAATCCTCATAACTTTGGCTAGAAAGCTCCAAATTGAGTGAACCAAATTTTGCTGGATTCAGATCTCCGAGTACTTTCCAGCAAATCAAGTTTCACTTCATGAAAACGCTTAATTTTCCAGAATTAATTCCTCAAAGTTTAAAATGTTAGGAATTTTTGCTGGAGAATCCTTTGGAGGAAAATCCTGAAATTTTGCTGGGATGTTCACCAAAATATCCCTGAACTACCATAAAAATTTCAGATCCATTTGAGCTCATCTGATCCACCTAATGGTGTGATTAGTGAAACTGTTCCAGAGAAAATAGAAAATGTTCAGAAACATTTTCAGAATTTTCTCTGAAATTGTTTAGCTCATAACTTTAGCTAGGAACCTTCAAATTAAGTGAGACCAACTCCATTAGAACCCTCTGAAAATCTAGTTTTCAGAAAGTCATAGTTTGTTTTATGAAAATTCCTAGAACACCCTAAGAGTTCCAATTAAGGTCAAGGACATAATTAATTGTGGAGGGCTCAAATGAGCTTTGCTGCAACTAAAGCTTGACCAAGTCTCTGTTTAGGTTGTAACCAACCACAGTAAAAGTTTCACAGTTATTAGGTCTGTCTAGCAAGGGTTATAGACTTCACAACTTCAAAGTTAATACAAAGGCATTTAAATTGATGTAACTCGGGTAGCTGGGTATTGAGGCATTGCCCGTCGTTCAGAGGGTAGGTTGAGAGCTTGAGGTGTAAATCGGCTGGCGGAACTGAGATGCGCATGCAGAGACCTCTTGCTCGGGACGATGGGACCGGTTCAAAATTTGGCTGACGGGTGAAAGGTAGTTGCGTACGGCGTCTGTGATGGTTGCTGTAGGCAACATTGAGTACGGGCGTACGTGACGGGTTGTTCGGGTAACCCTGCAGGTGTAAATCGACTATAATCGCCGTCCCTCGCGGTCAGTGAGTACCACTTGTTCACTGTACCGTGACGTAGAAAGAACAGGTTAGTTACATGTTAAAAATGTTGCTGATTGAAAGATGGACTTGTTTGCTAATGGATTGCTGTAGTTTAGAGCTAACTAAAGTTCTTTTCAACTTTGGGCAAAGTACATGAGAGAAATGCGTTTCTTGTTTGATTGCGGCTCTCTCATGTGCCTTAGCGTAAGGTTCTCCACAACCTCCTGCTAAAACCTGAAAGTAAGGTTCTACTAATTAGGCGAGTCCTTTGCAATTGATTTTACCTCATGTACCCACCACCCCTCATGTAGAAGTTCCATGTTTAGGTGAGACGGGTCAGACTTGCTGAGCCTTCATGCTCACTGCTTGTGTTTGAAGCTTTTGCAGGGTTCTATGAGGAAGGGACTCCCGAAGAGGATACGGAACCCCAGGAGGGGAACCCCGTCGAGTGGGAGTCGTGCACGCCGCAGAGTTAGTGTGCATCTGTGCTAGCAAGGATGCGTTCAAGGGCTGAACGTGCACTTGATGCTTAGTCTACGCCCGCGTGTGTAGACTGAACTTATTTTGATGTAAACATGTTCATAACTTGTTTATGTAATAAAATTTTCGCTTCCGCTTTGTACCTTTGACGTGTGTTATACGGTGCTGTGCAACGCAGCACCCCTCAGCGTGATCCTGGCTCGACAGGACCAATGGGGTCGTGTCAGCGTGGTATCAGAGCTCGCTTGAGGTTTAACACAGTACAAAGGTCTTCTTTTTCAAAAATCCAGTGAGGAACGAGTTAGTAGCCCGTATAAGGATGTTATTAGCATATAGAAAGTGGCATATTAACCTATTTGTTATGTCAGAAAATCGTGTATCTCGGGACGTTTATGTCTTGGGGGGTACACGTAAGCACTGTCCACCAGTGCGCACAAGCTGAAGGGTGGAGCCCCACGGGTGGCAGGTAACCCGACCCGCTTTGATATCCTCTACGACTCTTCATGTCGTTTGGGGTATTCGAGCAACGTCTGTCCCTGGCATGCGTGGTGCAATTTGGGAGACCCCGTCACGTGGTCTGAAACATGAACACGTAACTCAAGGCGTGTTTGGCTTGAGAACATCCGGGCGAGTGATGACGGCCGGGTGTACTAACTGTAGTTCCGGGCTCGGTGTGCAGCCGAGTCTGATGATTGTTTGAGTTTCTGCAGGTAGCCGGACCATGAAACGGTAGACGTGTAGCATCCGTGTGCGAGTGACGAGTAGTGCCACTGAACTAACGAAGCCGGCTAAGTCCGGTATAGGTTTTTCCTTTGTGAGGACGTAGTACCGACATAATCTGGTGACGCATCGACGTCACCCAACTAAATGAACAACTTCATTTAAAACTTGAAGGTTTTGATCTAAAGTAGTAAAACGTGATGTAACTCCTTCCCCTGAACAAGATATTCAAAGTTAACAAGTTTTCAACTTATAGGTTGTTAAGGACGGAGCACTCTGTTTTCAGCTGAATCAAGCCTGAAGTTAATCAGAGGTTGAGTTCTTTCGAGGTTGGGGGCATATAATACATTCCTGGAAAGCTTTGGAAGATCTTTACAACTCTTCTGTTGAGGTCCAAAGGTGTTTCACCCCTTAACCAATCAAAAAATGCAGTAGAGTTGCAACTGTCCAGAAAACAGGGCAGAGCAAACGCTCTCTGTAAACTCTCTGTAAATAGAGCATAACTCTGAAAAGATTGACCCAATGAAGGTGTATGATACAGTTCTGGAAAGTTTTTTAATTTCTCTACAACTTCTTTGTAGAACTCCAGAGCAACATCACACGCCAAATTGGTTGAATGTCCAGTTGAATGCAAACTGTTCAGAAAACAGGACAGATGCAAATCTCCCTGGATGTTTCTGTAAAACACTTATAACATTCTGTAGAAAAATCCTTAAGGGTCATATGTCACACCGTTAGAAAGGTTATGAGATAAGCAACATTGTTGTAATTCATAGTTTGTTCGGATTCCTATTGTATTTGCATATACAACTGTGATAAACCAGCCACATACAAAGGAGATGCTGGCAAATTTTATCCAGGAATTCTGTCAACTTTGAAAAATCATAACTCTTGATCCAGAAGTGATATAGAAGCATGTGAGTACTCGTTGGAAAGATATTGGAGTTAACTTTAACTTTGGTATACAACTTGAGTGATGAAAATGCTTCTAACTGGGTCAAAGTCTAGATTTAGTGCATCAAGGTCTGTTCAGTACAAAGGAGGAAAATGAGTGATATAGTGCAGGCTAGTACAAGTTATGTGCCCCAACAGCACCTGTTGGTGTCCCGAACACCATTCGGTGATATGTAGGCCCCTGTACGATTAACTCCTTAGAGCTTGATTGCTGGTCAAGTACCACAACTTGCACCACCTCTAGAGCAGCAGCATCAGACGGTGGTTTGTACTCCATCGCTGCAGCTATGTGTATCTAGCTTCCAACCACAAGTTAGAGAAGAGCCGGAGAGACATCCGTGCTCTACTTATGGCCGGATGGGCCATTATGCTAGGTATCGTATGGAGGGAATTCAAAAGTTGCGGATCATCATACTTTTAATGATCAGATCCGTAACTATATCTGCAGAAAAGAGGGCAGACAAGGGGCAACATTCACTACACAGTGAGTGATGATGTTCCAGAAGGAGAAGCCGTGTTAGCAGAGATGTTTATCTGAATCGGCTACCGGTATTAATTCTCTTGGACTTAGGTGCCACACCTAGCTTTGTTAGTCCATATTTTGTGGCTCAACATCCGCTCCAAACCACTTTTACAAAGAGGTAATACCTCATATCTTCGCCGGGGCAGCATTACAAGAAGTGATGTTGTTTTCCGAGCACCTCTTTGTTTGCGGGTTAGACTATAACCCACGACCCTCCTTATTCTTGGGGTCTGAAGATCGACATTATTTTGGGGATGTCGTGGTTGAGTTACCACAAAACAGGTTACAACGTCAGTGTTAGACCGTTAAGCTCAAACTCCCCACGGCACGGTCTTCATACATTAGTTCTGGGTGTCAGTCAGCAACAGATTGCAATATTGAACCACTCGGAAACTGTTAGATAGAGGGCAGTCCGGTGGTACGTAAATTTCAGGAGGTGTTTCCCAATTGTTTACGGGCATACCGCCAGAACAGGACACAGAGTCCAAGATTGAACTGCACCAGGAACGCCACTGAGTTCACGAAGGCCGTACAAAATGGCACCCAATGAAGGAGAAACGTGGAAGATTCCGCTGAATAACCCTATGAGCAAAGGTTTTAGACGAGTGGGTCGTTACCTTAGGGTTATTCAGTATTGTTTGCAAAGGAGAAGCATGAAACACTACCACTTTGCGTAGTGCTCGTCAGCTGAACACTGTGACAATCAAGAACTAGTACCCGTTACCACAGATCGACGTATTGTTTGATCAGTTGGTCAAGGCAAGGATCTTTTTCCAGATAGACTTAAGATCCGGGTACCATCAGATTGAGATGCGGGCTGAGGGTATTCTAAAAGACAGCTTTCTCGACGAGGTACGGACTTTATGAGTACCTGGTCATGTCCTTCGGCCTCACCAATGCTCCGGCTCACTTCATGTACTTAATGAACTCGGTATTCATGCCGGAGCTGGACAAGTTTGTCGTGGTATTCATCGATGACATCCTGGTATATTCCAAGTCGGAGGAAGATCACAAGAAACATCTGCGTATAGTCTTACAACGGCTGCGGGATCACAAGTTATATGCAAAATTCAGCAAATGCGAGTTTTGGATATCGCAAGTGCCTTTCCTCGGGCATATCATCTCAGCGGAGGGTATCGCTGTGGACCCGAGCAAGATCACTCAAGTGCTGAATTGGAAATCCCCGAGAACTGTTCACGAGGTACGGAGTTTCCGCGGACTTGTGGGATATTATCGGAGGTTCATTCCGAACTTCTCAAAAATTGCCAAGCCAATGACAGAGCTGCTAAAGAAGGCTACCGAATATGTTTGGAGTCCAGCATGCGAAGCAGCATTCAAGGCTTTAGTCAAGCACCTGACATCAGCACCGGTTTTGGCGCAGCCAGACACAACAAAACCGTTCAATGTGTACTGCGATGCATCCGGCATTGGGCTCGGATGTGTGCTGATGCAAGACCGAAGGGTGGTCGCGTATGGGTCACGGCAGCTTAGAAACCATGAGCAAAATTATCCAACTCACGATTTGGAGCTCGCTGCCGTGGTACTTGCACTAAAAATGTGGAGGCACTACCTACTCGGTAACCTCGTACATTTATATACCGACCACAAAAGACTCAAGTACATATTCACTCAGAAGGAACTGAACATGAGGCAACGAAGATGGTTAGAACTGATAAAGGATTACGAGATAGAGATCCATTATCATCCGGGCAAGGCAAACATAGTGGCAGATGCGCTGAGCCGCAAGTCACACGTCAATAATCTGACCATCACACCGTTGGAAGAGAGCGAACCACCACTACATGTGATTCCACACGGAGCTCTCTACAACCTAGCTTTGATCCCCACCATCCGTGAAGAGATAGCGGCAGTCCAGAAGAATGACAAGGGCATGTCACATTTGCGGAGACGTGTAGACAGTGGGGAGTTGAAATGTTTCCGGAAGGACGGAGACGGCGTCCTATGGTTCAAGGACCGGATCGTCGTACCCCGAAACCCGGAACTACGAAAGAAGATCTTTGATGAGGCTCACTTATAAAAGTTCTCTATTCACCCCGGCAGCAACAAGATGTATCAAGAACTCCGAAGAAAGTTTTGGTGGACACGGATGAAGCGCGAGGTTGCAAAATACGTGTCCGAGTGTGATACATGTCGAAGGGTGAAGGCAGATCATATGCGAAAACCGGGACTGCTGCAACCACTGGACATTCCTGCCTGGAAGTGGGAGGATGTGAGCATGGACTTCATCGCCGGTTTACCCACCACCTTGCAGAAACATGATTTTGTGTGGGTGATCGTCGATCGGCTCACCAAAGTTGCCCATTTCATCCCGGTCAACACCAACTACAACGCCAAGAAGTACGCTGAACTGTACATCTCACGGATCCTATGCTTGTACGGCATACCCCGTACCATCATATCGGATCGGGGCACTTTATTTGTGTCCCGTTTTTGGAGCAGCTGCATGCTGCCTTGGGGACGAAGCTGATCCGTAGTTCAGCCTACCACCCGCAGACGGATGGGCAAACGGAGCGGGTAAATCAAATCTTAGAAGACATGCTACGAGCTTGCGCTACCGACCACGGCAAGAATTGGGATGATCACTTGCCGTTAGCTGAGTTCTCGTACAATAATGGGTACCAAGACAGCATCAAGATGGCACCTTACGAGGCGCTATACGGGCGGAAATGCCGCACACCGTTGAACTGGTGTGAGTCTGGCGAAAGGGTTACCTTCGGGATTGACATCGTCAACAACGCGGAAGAAAAGGTTCGACTGATTCAAGCGAACCTAAAAGCCGCTCAATCCCGTCAGAAACAATATGCGGACCGGAGAAGGTGCCCAATTACAATTCGAAGTTGGAGATCACGTATACCTACGGGTGTCTCCAATGAAGGGCGTAAACAGATTTGGGGTGAGGGGAAAGTTAGCACCCCGATTCATCAGTCCATTCCAGATTACCGAAAGATGTGGGTCAGTGGCATACCGGCTGACATTACCAGAAGCACTTTCTGGTGTGCACAACGTCTTTCACATTTCCCAGCTGAGGAAGTGTCTCAAGCTATCAACTACCGTTCAGCTGGAAGACATTGAAGAACTGCAACCGGATCTCACCTATCGGGAGGAACCGGTGCAGATTATTGATGAAAAGGCCCGAACCACACGCAACCGTACGTTGTGGTTCTACAAGGTTCTAAGGAGTAATCACTCCAGGGACGAAGCGACATGGGAGAGCGAAGAATTCCTTCGCACAAACTACCCCGAATTTTTCACGTCGCATATCCGGTAATTTTCCACCGTCCTCTCTCTCATTTTCACCTTATAATCTCGGGACGAGATTCTTTTAAGGGGGGAGGAATGTAAGGGCCTCAGTTTTTGACACACATTTGCAGTGTTCATCACCACACCACACGCCTCATTTGAGGAAGGATCATGAACACAAATGAAGAGCAAGTAACAATTATCAACATGCTCATTAGAAAACAAGCTCACATATTGCAAAAGTGGTATTTCCCATATGTGATATAGATGGGCTGGACATATGAAAACTCCTACACTTTACTAAGGATGTCCATGCCAAGTTTCACCCAAATTCAAAACCCTTTTGGGGTCATTTTGGGTATAGTTAGGAAGAGGGCAGTTTGAAACCATATTCAAATTCAAACTGTTTTTATCCCATGAATTTAAAAGTGGGAGGCATATTCTTACTCAGCACATTTTTGTGAGCCCACACACCAATTTTCACTCCATTTGGAGTTGATCTTGACATGAGCTAAGTGGGACAAATTCAAACTTCATTTGAATTCAAAACTGCACTTGTGCTGAAAATTCACTCAAACCAAACCCACTTTGAACTTTGATCAATTCAAATGGTTCATGGGTGAATAATTTGAATTACCAGGGGTACTATGGGGTTCACTGTTTATAACAGTGATTAGGAGTAAATTTCAGAGGTTAAAACTGGAAGTGGGACCCACATGTCAGCCACTGCTCGGATCAAACCGACTGAGACTTTTCTCACTCGGGTCGCCGAGCCGCAGCGGTGATCGCCACCGAGGGCAGCCGCCGCGCCAGCAGCTGCTTGCCCACGCGCGGGCGCGAGGCGGTGCAGAGCCTTCTTAAGGCGCCTGCCCCCCTCCTCGGCCGAGGCATCGCCGTTCTTCCCCGCAAGAACTCAGCGCCGGCCGAAATTTTCCGCAGCTCGGAATCGATCGGAGAACGCCGATCGCAGCTCCCTCCGTCCACTCCAGAGCCCCAGCAAGGTACTAGAGACCTTCCTCCATCCTCCCCGCTGCTAGAATTCCGTTGAAACCGATTGATATCGGCTGTGCCGAAAGATCAAATTCGGTACTTGGAACCGCCGCACCCCGGGCTCCCGTGGACAGCCCAACCAGGGCATTGTCACGCCCGAGCCAAGGCACTCTTGGACGCGCTGGTGACCGGTGCTGCTCATCCCCGAGCCACAGCTCGAGTGATTGCTCACCGGCGGCAAATTTCCATTTTCCCCTTTCTGTGTGCAGAACGACCTTCGGGTACGATTCTGTTTAATTCGTGCTCTAGAAAGGATTAGAGGGCCTCAAGCCGCTCTCACACGAGCTAGACACGGTAACGCACAAGTTTCCTTCACAACTCTGGGCCGGGGAACCTCTGTACCCGGCGTAATTTGAGGTCTATCAATGGCGGAATGAACGGGCGGCATCGGGTGCACGGTGAAGACCTATTTCGGGCCTTCCCCGAGCTGCCTCGAGCTCATGTCGACCTTCTCTGAGGTCCACTGGTGCTCCCCGACCGGTTTCCCAAGTAGTTGAGGTGCTAGGGAAGTCAGCCGACATGGCCGAAGTCGTTCCGAGGTGGCGGCTCGTCGCCGACCATGCTCCGGCCATTGTCATGAGCAGCTGACCCTAGAATCCTGTTCCCCGGGTAAAAGTAGGCAGGGGCGGCCAGAATCGAGAAGTTTGGAGCTGTACAGAAGCCGGCGGCGAGCTCTCCGGCGAGGTCCCTCGGCGGCGGAGCGCGGGCGTCGCGAGGTTGAAGAAGGGGGTGGACCCCAGCTGTCAGCGGGAGATATTTTGAATCGGGATCCGGCTGCAGCCGGGATCGGGTGTGCTGGCGAGCAAAATCATTGTGGGCCGTGGTGTGCTGTCGCCTCGGCGTGCGACGCGGTTCCCCTGGGCCCACGCGCGAGTTTAAACTTTTCCCCGATTTTCAGATTTCCTTCAAACTTCAAATCCTCATAACTTTGGCTAGAAAGCTCCAAATTGAGTGAACCAAATTTTTCTGGATTCAGCTCTCCGAGTACTTTCCAGCAAATCAAGTTTCACTTCATGAAAACCCTTAATTTTCCAGAATTAATTCCTCAAAATTTAAACTGTTAGGAATTTTAACTGGAGAATGCTTTGGAGTAAAATCCTGAAATTTTACTGTGATGTTCACCAAAATATCCCTGCACTACCATAAAAATTTCAGATCCATTTGAGCTCATCTGATTTACCTAATGGTGTGATTAGTGAAACTGTTCCAGAGAAAATAGAAAATGTTCAGAAACATTTTCAGAATGTTCTCTGAAATTGTTTAGCTCATAACTTTAGATAGGAAACTTCAAATTAAGTGAGACCAACTCCATTAGAACCCTCTGAAAATCTAGTTTTCATAAAGCATAGTTTGTTTCATGAAAATTCCTAGAACACCCTAAGAGTTCCAATTAAGGTCAAGGACATAATTAATTGTGGAGGGCTCAAATGAGCTTTGCTGCAACTAAAACTTGACCAAGTCTCTGTTTAGGTTGTAACCAAGCCACAGTAAAAGTTTCAGAGTTATTAGGTATGTCTAGCAAGGGTTATAGACTTCACAACTTCAAAGTTAATACAAAGGCATTTATTGTTTTGAGCACGTACTTGATTACTTTATTCTTTGCATTAAAGTCTTGTTTGGAAATCCAACTGCATAGCCAAGAAAACCATGGGTTGGTTTTAGGATTGCAAACCCCGTTAGCTACTGCATTGCTAGGATAGAGTAGGATTCGGTACAAGTCGAGTAGTTGGAACTACTCGCGAGCATAGGCTAGAGGCACTCGACTCGGGTAGTGATAGCACATGAAACACATGGCAAGAAAATGAGACCAAGCGGAGGGTAAGGGCAGCAGGACTTTGGGGCCTGTGTGCTGTAGCTCCACTTGTGTCGATTGAGGACCGAGCCGTGTGCGGGCCTGTTGAACAAGCTAGAACAGTACCGAAGACCTACCGGCTATATGGGAACCGGGAGACTGATGTAACTCGGGTAGCTGGGTATTGAGGCATTGCCCGTCGTTCAGAGGGTAGGTTGAGAGCTTGAGGTGTAAATCGGCTGGTGGCACTGAGATGCGCGTGCAGAGACCTCTTGCTCGGGACGATGGGACCGGTTCAATATTTGGCTGACGGGTGAAAGGTAGTTGCGTACGGCGTCTGTGATGGTTGCTGTAGGCAACATTGAGTACGGGCGTACGTGACGGGTTGTTCAGGTAACCCTGCAGGTGTAAATCGATTATAATCGCCGTCCCTCGCGGTCAGTGAGTACCACTTGTTCACTGTACCGTGACGTAGAAAGAACAGGTTAGTTACATGTTAAAAATGTTGCTGATTGAAAAATGGACTTGTTTGCTAATGGATTGCTGTAGTTTAGAGCTAACTAAAGTTCTTTTCAACTTTGGGCAAAGTACATGAGAGAAATGCGTTTCTTGTTTGATTGCGGCTCTCTCATGTGCCTTAGCGTAAGGTTCTCCACAACCTGCTGCTAAAACCTGAAAGTAAGGTTCTACTAATTAGGCGAGTCCTTTGCAATTGATTTTACCTCATGTACCCACCACCCCTCATGTAGAAGTTCCATGTTTAGGTGAGACGGGTCAGACTTGCTGAGCCTTCGTGCTCACTGCTTGTGTTTGAAGCTTTTGCAGGGTTCTATGAGGAAGGGACTCCCGAAGAGGAGACGGAACCCCAGGAGGGGAACCCCGTCGAGTGGGAGTCGTGCACGCCGCAGAGTTAGTGTACGTGTGTGCTAGCAAGGACGCATTCAAGGGCTGAACGTGCACTTGATGCTTAGTCTACGCCCGCGAGTGTAGACTGAACTTATTTTGATGTAAACATGTTCATAACTTGTTTATGTAATAAAAATTTCGCTTCCGCTTTGTACCTTTGACGTGTGTTATACGGTGCTGTGCAAAGCAGCACCCCTCAGCGTGATCCTGGCTCGACAGGACCAATGGGGTCGTGTCAGTCAGACACTGGGGGCTAGGCGGGTAGCGTCTCGGGAAAGTCTCGCGGCTCCCGAGAAGAGCAGTGTGGTAGGCCTGCGACTCATGGGTTGTTGCAGTAATTACCCCGAGGCAACCCCTCGAGTGCGTCGTCGAGCCCAGGTCGCGTAGGGCGCCAAGCCCCCTCTGAAAGAAGAACCTCTCGGGCTGCTTCCAAGAATGCCGGGAAGAGTGTCACAGCTCTCACACTCCGACAAATACTAATTTACAAATTCTATTAAGCAGACTTACCATAAAATCTGCCCACACAGCCACCTGAAGGTTGTTGTGCGCCTCGTGAGAGACACGAGCGTAGTCATCCCACGACGTCACAGGGACCCCGTCGATCACATCAAGATAGTGCAGACGCACTAAAGATCTGATGCAACCGGACACCTGTTTGTGGTGCCCCTGACCCGTAAACGAGCAGTCGTACAAGGAGCTGCAAGAATTTAGTGAACTCATTCATGTACCCCCAAACAAAAGAACCTAAAAGTTGAATATTATGTGATAGTTTGCTTACGTGTCTCTGACCGGGCGAATAGTGACCCGCTCTGTAGGAACTGGAGAAGGAGGCACAAAGTGCGTCCTCCTCATCCGCCGCCTCTACTCTGGAACCACGTCTGGTGACCCGGAAGGCTTGTGACCAGTGGAGCCCAAAGGCTCCACTCTAGGCGTCTCCATGCTAGGCGCCTCCGCGGCAGCCATAGGCGACCTTGAAGGCTGCGGCGGTGCCCTAGCCTCTAAATCTGACTCAAATGACTCTGAATTAGACTTCAAAATTGAAGGTTTGAAAAGAATAGTTAATTGGTAAGTGATATATAAGATAACGTAATTCTTTGTAAATTTACCTCCGTGCGCTGTAAGGCCACAGGTCTGTCCACCAGTTGTGGGACGTGTCTCATCAGCTGAGAGCGTCTGCTCTCACCTGACAAACTGTCCCTTAAAAGGGTGACCCGTGCCTGCCTCAGGAAGCCCCTAGCCCCCTTCCCTTTTCCATTCTCTGACGACATACTGTTGTAAGGAGTAATTGATAAATATGCTAAGAAAATATATAAAGTTATTATAATTTAGTGAACAAAAAGTTACATGGAGTTAGTTTCAGAGTTCAATGACATCACGAGCCCTACTCCTTAAACCAAGCCATCAATCTTGTTTCTGCAGGATCTAAGTACACGTGTAAAGCTACCAGAGGGGGGTGAATGGTAGATAAAAACGTTTCAGCGGAAGCAACAAAACACCCCTCAGCAGAAAACCGATCTGTTAAAGAAACCGTGTGTGTAACTAATCTAAATGTATTCAACTGTGACAAAACTAGTATAGATTGTACAGAATCAAGTCACGAAGACGTCACAACAAGAATCATGAAAATCTGATGAGAGAAACTCAAGTTACGATCGAAAGATCGAACAAAGGTCAATCTGTCCTACGCGAGAAAAACAGTTCTGGAATACTGCAAAGAAACTCGTGTAGATCAGAACCACAAATTCAATGACCGTGAAATTTTCACAGATGATATATAATCAAGTTGTGAAGACAACCCAAAAATAATCGCGTCAATTGGATCTTTAAAACTCGAGTTATAATAAAACCACCGAAGCAAGGTAGTGCTGAACAGAAACTCGACAAGAAAAACTTGTCTGAAACAAGTCGGACGAACAAGGCACAAAAGTTCCTTTATAATACGAATTTTATTTATAAAAACACAAGAGGAACAGCCCCAAAGTCGTGCACCACGAGCTCTGGCCTCCCTTGCTTATATAACCAGCCCGAAGGCCAACTCAACTCAAACTAGGACCCCTACTCCTACTTGGATTCAAACTGTAACTTTCCAATACTGCTCAAGACTCTTCTATACGCAGATAGAAGCAATCTTAAGACTTCCAAACACCTTAGGAACGTCCCAAACATTCCTAAAATAACTCAAATTCGTGATCCACATGAAATCCTATCATAACCAACTCAAAACTTTCCATATTTGAGTCAAACACGACTCAGCCGCAGCCTGAGTCCATAACCTAGTCGCTTGGACCTTTCCGACCAATTCTTTACGTCCACATCTCTTCATCACGTCTTGGAACCATGCAGCCACGTCCATTCACTCCTTGCACACGTGCAAACATCTTCAAATGACGTCCAAGATACCTTCATATGCATTGTTCTTGATTCAAACATACTGCACAACCTCCCGATCAACTCAACCACAATTCCTCCCGAACTTGGTTGTTGAACCTCATCTTCTCCCTAAGACTAGTTCAATGGATCCCGTCACCAGCCATGTCTTGAACCCAAGCAACACCTGCACATGAATAAACAACCAATACTTTCGAGCACAAGTCCTCGACTTGATTCTCATTAGTTCCGAAACTACAACATCTTACGTGAGCACCTCACATAAGCATGTTGTAAACCATAGCAAAATGATATCAGCCATAACCACCAAAACACGTCAAAAACATAGTAAAATATTACTAAGCAAACTTTCCATGAGAGTAAAGCAAGTTCAAAATATTGCAAGTTAAAAGCAGAACCATTGCAATCAAGCTTCGAACCTTACCAAAGCTAACCGGACCTTAAACCGGAGCTTACCAAAGCTAGTCGGACCTAGCGCCGGAGCTTACTAATGCTTAGTCGGACCTAGCATGGAACTTATCAAAGCTAGTCGGACCTAGCACCGGAGCTAGCAAAAACAAGTCGGACCTAGCCAAAATAAGTCAGACCTAGACAAAGCAAGTCGGACCTTACGTCGGACCTATCGTCAGACCTTGCAGGAGCACGGACCTAGAGTCGGACCTTGTTAAAAAGGTGTTTTGGTAGTATTCAAAACATTTATCGTCAAAGCCAATGTATTCAGCACACATAGGTCTCACAATCTCCCCCTTGATGAATGCATTGGCAACACCACTTAAAATCCGAACATTGGCTTATTCACATAAAAAGTTTTTAAAACAATTTCTCCCCCTTTGTAAATCAGAAATAAAATGAGAAGAAAAACAAAAAATACCAAAAATTCTCCCCCTGAGAAGAATTGTACCAGAACACTTGTGAATGTGCAATGTGTGATCAATTTCTCCCCCTTTGACAATGTATTCAGCAAGGTACAAAAGAGAAATTTTAATTTGTTATGAGCACGTTATAACATATACATATAAAAAAGCTCATCCAAATCATACTATCAAGTAACTTACAATATCACATCAATGAGATACATAAAGTAGTGTAAGCCATGCTAGAGAGCAAGTGTAATTTTCAATTTAAGCAAGTCATGATCTCACAAACTTAACTGTTTCAAGACCTGAAAGCATGACACTTGTTGCTGCATTTTATTTATCATTTAAAGCACAAATTTTGATCTTATGACATTTGCAAGAGATTATATGCAGCATCAGCGTTATTCTAACCAACCAAACCAAGCCTATCTCATTTGACAGTCAGAAGCTTAAGGACATGGTTTTAGTCATACACAACTCCTTTCAAGTTCATATCTAAGTGCAATGATAAGCTATCTCAAAAGAAGAAGTGCGATGCATGCATATTCTCTTGATCTTTTCTCATTTTTTTATTTGAACATAAAAACTCAATATGTGAGTTGATTACTTTATTAATTTTTTATGATTAAAAGTACTTGTGAGCATGCAACAAGTTCAAAACAGCAAGAAAGTTTGACCATGACCAGATTTAGTGTAAGTAATTATTCCAATTACTAGACATGGTAAAAACTACAAAATGTATAACACGAGTAATGTAGTAAGAACTTTCAGCATGAAAAAGGAATCACAAAGTCATATATGCATGAAATACTATGCTCATATTATTTTAATTTCAGATTCACACATAGACTTCCCAAGTTTCAAAATTCTCCCTCAATTTAAGCCATGAGGATGCATAACCCCTATTTCACTACGACTGTAACAAAAACGAGTGAAATCCAAAGATTTTGTAAAAATGTCAGCCAACTGTTGTTCGGTATCTACATGGTGAAGCACAATGTTCCCTTTTTCGACATTATCACGGAGAAAGTGGTACCTAATGTCAATGTGCTTAGTTCTCAAATGTTGCACGGGGTTATTAGCAAAGCAAATGGCACTAGTGTTATCACAAAACAGTGGAATACTATCTAGATCAACCCCATAGTCCTTAAGTGTTTGAACAATCCATAGAATTTGTGAGCAAGCACTAGCAGCAGCTAATATTCAGATTCGGCTGTGGATTGTGCAACTGAACATTGTTTTTAGAGGACCAGGCAACAAGTGAATTACCAAGAAAATGACAAGCACCAGAAGTACTTTTCCTATTAATCCTACAACCCCAAAATCAGCATCGGAAAAAGCATTCAAAGTAACGGTTGAGGAAGAAGGAAGAAAAATGCCAAATTCTTGAGTTCCATGTAAGTACCTAAGAATCCTTTTGATGGCTTGATGATGTGAAGCACGTGGGGAGGCTTGAAACCGTGCACAAAGACATATGCTGAATTGTATGTCCAGTCTTGATGTCGTGAGATACAAAAGTGATCCGATCATGCTTCTATATTCTTTTTGATCAACGGGATCACAATCTTCATCAAGTTCAAGTGTTGTTGCTGTTCCCATTGGTGTCCGAAGAGGCTTGCTTTTGTCCATGTTGAAGCGCCTTAGGAGATCTTTTGTATACTTTGTTTCGTGCACAAAGGTACCCTCCTTGGTTTGCTTGATTTGCAGCCCCAAAATGTAAGTGAGTTCTCCCATCATACTCATCTCAAATTCTGAACTCATCATAGCTGAAAACTTGGACACAAGATCATGAGAAGCACAAGCAAAGATAATCATCCACATACACTTGAACGAATAATGAGTCATTGCCATGCTTAAGCACAAAAAGAGTTTTATCAACCTTGCCCATGGTAAACCCCTTTTCAAGTAAGAATGTTTTTAACCTATCATACCATGCTCTAGGGGCTTGTTTGAGACCGTACAAGGCTTTGGACATTTTGTAAACATGATTAGGAAAATTTGGATTTTCAAAACCAGGTGGTTGTTTGACATAAACCTCCTCATCTATGTAGCCATTAAGAAAAGCACTTTTAACATCCATTTGATATAGCTTAAAACCTTTAGATGCAGCAAAAGCTAACAAAATTTTTATGGCTTCTAATCTAGCAACAGGAGCAAAGGTTTCATAAAAATCTAGACCTTCAACTTGTGTGAAACCTTGAGCAACCAACCTAGCCTTATTCCTAACCATAACCCCATCCTCACTTTGTTTATTTTTAAACACCCATTTAGTTCCAATTAAAGTGTGACCTTGAGGTGGAGGTACAAGTTTCCAAACATTATTTCTTTCAAATTTTTCTAACTCTTCTTGCATGGCAATAATCCAAGATTCATTAGTGAGTGCGTGTGATATATCTTTGGGTTCAAAAGAAGCAACAAAAGCAGAATGAGCATGAGAATTGGGGTCGAAAAACCTGGATCTTGTAACTCGTTCATGCAAGCTTCCAATAATTTGTTGTGGAGGATGACTTTTGAGGATACGGAGGGGAGTGGACACTTCACAAGCTTCTTCTTATTCATGTTCATCACAAATAGATGAGCTTGTGACGTGAGGAGGATCTGGACCAGCAATGGTGGTCGTCGGTGCTGACTGTGAATAAAGATCAGGAGCTGGAACAATGTCATTAGCTGCTGAATTTTCGGGCAGCAGCACCACTTCTTCCTCTTCTTCAACGAAAATACTCTCCCCCTGCGGATATGGATCCGGACCTGCAATATTTGAACTAGTACCTGGGCTAGCTTCATCAAAAGAAACCTCACAAGTCTCCACAGTTTTGTTAGTATCAAGTAAAAGCACACGGTAGCCTCTAGTATGAGATGGATAACCAAGAAACCTGCCATCAACAGATCTAGCTTCAAATTTATCAAGATTACCATGTTTCTTAACAATGCATTTGCAACCAAAGACCCTAAAGTGTGTGACACTAGGCCTATGTCCAAACCTGAGCTCATATGGTGTTTTACTTAGCTTAGCACGCAAGAAAACACGTTTTGAGACATAACAAGCGGTTGCAATTGCATCAGCCCAAAATTTCCTAGGAGTTTGATATTCATCAAGCATAGTCCTAGCCATCTCAACTAAGGTTCTGTTCTTTCTCTCTACAACACCGTTTTGTTGAGGTACATATGGTGAAGAAAACTGATGATCTATTGCATTTTCAGCACAAAAGTGATCAAATGATTGATTTTTAAATTTGGTTCCATTATCACTTCTAATTGCCCTTAAAGATCCTAGGTGATCAATTGATAATCTAAGAAATAAAATTCTAAAGTGACTGAAAGCTTCATTCTTAGATGCCATAAAGTAAACCCAAGAGTATCTAGAATAGTCATCAACAATCACAAGAACATACCATTTACCTCCGAAGGATTGAACACGTGAAGGTTCTGCGGTGTCAAGGTGTAAAAGTTGACCCGGTTCAGTTGTCATGGTCATTGTGAGAGGAGCATGTGAACCTGCAACCATCTTAGCATGTCTACAAGAAGAGCACACAATTTCTTTGTCCCCTTTAAACTTAGGCACCCCACGTATGCGATCAAGAGCACTAACACGCGTGAGATGATCAAAGCCTACGTGACCAAGTCAACGATGCCAAAAATATAAATCTTTGGAATCATTTGCAACTAGACATCTATGCTTAGAGGAATACATATCAAAATCAGCTTTAAAAACTCTTCCAAACCAAGACATGTTAAAGATAAGCTCACTATTTGAACCTACAACTCTGTAGCAGTTTTTATTGAAAATAATTTCCAGATTTTCATCTAGCAATTGTGAAACAGAAAGCAGGTTGTATTTCAAATTTTTTACAAGTGCCACATCCTTCAAAGTGTAGTGATCATTTACTCTAACCGAACCCTTAGCAATTATAGGAGTTGAAGAATTATCGGCAAAAGTAACATTCTCTACACGTGACACAAAAGAGAGAGAGGAGAACCATTCTTTGTTACCGGTCATGTGGCGTGAGCAACCTGAATCCACAATTCAAATGTTCTCCTTCCTCAAGCGTGTAACCTACATAGAAGCACAATACGTCGATGACTCAATACTGGGGTTAGTTAAAAGGCATTTAGTAATCCAGTACTGAGTCACACGACGTCCAGCAGGAATAACATGCAATAGCTGAGATAAAACAGCAGGTTTATGAGTCAAAGTTTGAGATATTTTGTTCTTAACTACTGACCTATGATGTGTTACTTGTGTAACACGAAAATCAGTAGCTCCGGAGGCAAAAACTGAAGTCCCGTAGGCAAAAGCTGAAACTCCGGAGGTAAACTTTGAATATTTCTGACTCATAACAACAGGTTGCATGTTCCTGACATTCGGTTTAGTATGTGCAGCAAATTTTGCATGAGAGTTATAAGATCTAGCTTGCATTCTTTCCTTTTTATGTTGTTTAGCTAGTCTATAACAAAAATCTATGACATGACCATCTCTACCACAATAGGTACAATGAAATTTAACTTTGTGTTCATGTCTAGATGAGCATGCAGTATGCTTATCTGAACCCGAATGTGGCAACACTCCTGCAGATTTAAAAACCACTTCTTTTTGCTTAGGAACTGTTTGAATCAAACCACTTCCTAATGATTTTACAATTTTAGGTGGATGTTCCTTAGCATGAGCATGTGAATCAAAACCTAAACCAGTTTAATCATTGCAAGACTTGGAAGAATTGAGCAGCAAGTTTAGTTTCTTATTCCCATTACAAAACCGATCTAATGTCCTATGCATGTTATCAAGTTTATTTGATAGATCAAGACAATTTTCACATGAAGTTTTTCCTTTTAATTTGCAATTGGAACAATATTTAACTTCATGAGAACGTAAAGCATTGTTCAATATAGAAATTTCTTTCATAGCATCTTGTAGTTTCTTATCAAGATCATCGCAAGTAAAACAATGCAAATCAATTGTAGAACAACAAGCATCTTTCAAGTTTTTATCATTAAGTGCAGCAAGATTTTTGGTTTTTTTGATTTCAAGTTCAAGTTTATCAAGTGTGGAGGTATGTGCACTTCTTAGAGAGGACAATTGTTCATATATTAAATCACATGAGGAACAAGAATCATCACTAGGAATCAAGGATTTTAAATGATTAATTTCAGATTCTAGTGACTCAATTTTAACAGCATTGTCCCTAAGCATTTTGTCCTTTTTATGAACAATAATAGTGGCACGAGAAATAGCATCACACATTTCTTCGCAAGTAGGACATAACTCTTCATTGTCACTGTTGTGTTCTACATCCTTCATACTTGATTCTTATTTGCCCGCCATGAAGCACAAGTTTGCCAGATCATCTTCATCTTCATCACTTCCAATGTCTACATCACTCGAGCCAAGTTCTTGAAGTGCAGTGATGAAACTGTTTATCAGTTTGCGTCCTGTAAAACCCTTCTTTTTCTTGTTGGTGTTGCCAAAAGAGGACTTGACTTTATTCTGCTTTTCATCATGGTTAGAAGGACCTAAAAGGTTAGGTCAATCTGTATGAAAGTGTCCTGTCTTACCACATTCAAAGCATCGTTGAGGTCCGGAGCTTCCTCTCCTTCTAGTTCTCACATTTTGCAATGCTTTTGAGAACCTAGTAGAAAGAAGTACTAGCCCCTCCTCTGGAAACTCCTCAATCTGTTCCAGGGTTAGTGAAGACAGCAAAGCAAGTGTATTGCTAGATGATTGGCCGGAGCTAGGCATATCACGTTGTGAGACAAATGCAATAGTCTTATTTGGGTTCTTATGTGATATAATGTCAAATCATGAGTTTTTAGCTTAGAATAAAGCACATCTAATGTAAGAGTACTCATGACAGTGGATTCACGTACGGATGTTACTTTCATCTCCCAAATTGACTTGTCTAATGCACTCAGTAATTGCCTAGCATTTTCAGCATCTGAAAAATTAACATTGACGCTACGCAAGTTGCTGAGAATTTTATTAAACCGAGCAAAGAGGTCATCAATGGACTCACCGGGTTGCATCTCAAAGCGCATGTATTCTTTCTTGAACATATCCTGTCTTACCTCCTTGATCATGTTGGATCCTTTGTGGTAGTCACAAAGTGCTCTCCACACATCGTACGCCGATCGGAGGTGTGCAACACGGTCGAAGTCACTCTGAGTTAGTCCTTGTATGATCAAGTTCCGAGCCTTGTTGTTGTTGTCGACATCTCTCATGTTTGTAGCCGTGACTTGACCATTTGAAGGCACATCGTAAGGCTTGTACACCTTTTCCCATATTGCAAAGCCTTGCGCCTGGATGAAAGCTTCCATGCGTGCCTTCCAAAACTGAAAATCAATACCACTAAACACACAAGATTTGGCGGAGTATTTCTCCATAATGATTAGTCAAAACACGTGCAAATAACAAAGATTAGAGCAACCTGGCTCCGATACCAATTGTAGGATCTAAGTACACGTGTAAAGCTACCAGAGGGGGGGTGAATGGTAGATAAAAACTTTTCAGCAGAAGCAACAAAACACCCCTCAGCAGAAAACCGATCTGTTAAATAAACCGTGTGCGCGACTAATATAGACATATTCAACTGTGACAAAACTAGTATATATTGTAGAGAATCAAGTCACGAAGACGTCACAACAAGAATCATGAAAATCCATTGAGAGAAACTCAAGTTACAATCGAAAGATCGAACAAAGGTCAATCTGTCCTACACGAGAAAAACATTTCTTTAATACTGCAAAGAAACTCGTGTAGATCAGAAACCACAAATTCAATGACCGTGAAACTTTCACAGATGATAGATAATAATGTTGTGAAGACAACCCAAAAAGAATCACATCAATTGGATCTGTAAAACTCGAGTTATGATAAAACCACCGAAGCAAGGTAGTGCTGAACAGAAACTCGACGAGAAAAACTTGTCTGAAACAAGTCGGACGAACAAGGCACAAAAGTTCCTTTAGAATACGAATTTTATTTATCAAAACACAAGAGGAACAGCCCCAAAGTCATGCACCACGAGCTCTGACCTCCCTTTCTTATATAACCAGCCCGATGGCCAACTCAACTCAAACTATAACTCCCACTCCTACTTGGATTCAAACTGTAACTTTCCAATACTGCTCAAGACTCTTCTATACGCAGATAGAAGCAATCATAAGACTTACAAACACCTTAGAAACGTCCCAAACATTCCTAAAATAACTCAAGTTCGTGATCCACACTAAATCCTATCATAACCAACTCAAAACTTTCCATATTTGAGTCAAACACGACTCAGCCGCAGCCTGAGTCCATAACATAGTCGGTTGGACCTTTCCGACCAATTCTTTACGTACACATCTCTTAATCACGCCTTGGAACCATGCAGCCACGTCCATGCACTCCTTGCACACGTGCAAACATCTTCCAACGACGTCCAAGATACCTTCATATGCATTGTTCTTGATTCAAACATATTGCGCAACCTCCCGATCAACTCAACCACAATTCCTCCCGAACTTGGTTGTTGAACCTCATCTTCTCCCTAAGACTAGTTCAATGGATCCCGTCACCAGCCATGTCTTGAACTCAAGCAACACCTGCACATAAATAAACAACCAATACTTCCGAGCACAAGTCCTCGACTTTACTCTCGTTAGTTCCGAAACTACAACATGTTACGTGAGCACCTCACATAAGCATGTTGTAAACCATAGCAAAATGATATCAGCCATAACCACCAAAACACACCAAAAACTTAGTAAAATAATACTAAGCAAACTTTCTATAAGAGTAAAGCAAGTTCGAAACATTGTAAGTTAAAAGCAGAACCATTGCAATCAAGCTCCGAACCTTACCAAAGCTAACCGGACCTTAAACCGGAGCTTACCAAAGCTAGTCGGACCTAGCGCCGGAGCTTACTATTGCTTAGTCGGACCTAGCATGGAACTTACCAAAGCTAGTCGGACCTAGCACTATAGCTAGCAAAAACAAGTCGGACCTAGCCAAAATAAGTCAGACCTAGACAAAGCAAGTCGGATCTTACGTCAGACCTTGCAGGAGCACGGACCTAGAGTCGGACCTTGTTAAAAAGGTGTTTTGATAGTATTCAAAACTTTTATCGTCAAAGCCAATGTATTCAGCACACATAGGTCTCACAATTTCGTAATTTTGTTTCCGTTTTTGTGGACCGGGTACCCCCGCATGGAGGGTAAAAGACAGCCAAGGCCCCGCCTCCCTGCTGAGGCGGGCCCTGGCACAACCACGTGTCCTTGGCCCTGAGGTCAGCCCTGGGGTTTCCATGTGCGCTTGAGTTCCAGAGCCGACATGTGCTTAGGGCTATGGGCCGAGCCTCCCCGCCGAAGTGAGGTCGGAGCTGCCACGTGTCTCTAGGCTCAGAGCCTCCAACCTGCTGAAGAGATTCTCCGGAGCTAACACGTGCCCTGGGCTTCAATCCAATCCTACCCGCTGAGGTGAGGCCAAGAGCCGCCACGTGTATCCGGACTCCGACACTCCTCCCTGCTGAGGAGAGCTCCGTAGTTGACACATTCCCTGGGCTCCGGTCCGAGCCTCCCCGCTGAGGTTAGATCCGGAGCTGCCACGTGTTTGTAGACTCAGAGCCTCCTCCCTGCCGAGGATAGCTCCGGAGCTGACACATGCCCTGGGCTCTAGTTCGAGCCTCCCCACTGATGTGAGGTGCGGAGCTGCCACGTGTCTCTAGGCTCAGAGCCTCATCCCTGCTGAGGAGGGCTCCGGAGCTGACACATGCCCTGGGCTTTGGTCCGAGCCTCCCCGCTGAGTTGAGGTCCGAAGTTGCCACGTGTCTCCTGGATCCAAAGCCATCGATAAGAGCTCCGAAGCCACCACGTGCCCCACGATCCGTCGTGGTCCATTAGTCGACGAAGTCAAGGTGGAAGTGTGCTGTCAGGACGCACATTCAAGTCTCGCGCCTTCCACAGAAGCATGGCGCACTACGCACGCCTCTGTCCTTCGCCTGTTCGGCATTACGGTGACAAGACAGGACGACAAGGCATGACAGCGGTATAGTGCCGCCCAACGGCACGAAGTTGTCCATGCAGGGTGAGAAGACGTGGCGACAAGACGGCATCTTGATCATCACCTGACACACCGACAGGGGCGCTCAGCGCGCCAGGCAGCGGGACTTAACTCCCCCACCGACTGCTCTACTCAGAGTAGAAAAACCCTAGGTTATGTGTAGGGTTCACATAGCTTCGGTGCCACCTGTCGGGCCCCAAGCTACCTTGTAACCACCTCGGCCTTGGACTATAAAAGGACCGTGGTATCCACTTGACAAAGGGTTTGCAACCCTGCACCCTCTCACGCTCATATGCGCAAGCAATAGAACAAACACTCCCGTGGAAGTAGGGTATTATGCTCCAGTGACCCGAACCACGTAAATCTCGGTGCTCACCCGCTCTCTCGAGCCCGATTGTGTAAGGCGCCAAGCCCCCTCCAATTAAAGAACCTCGTGGGCTGCTTCCGTAGCAGGCCGGGAGGAGTGTCGTAGCTCACACACTCCGACAATAGTTGTCGCAAGTCTTCATGGATGTCGGGCTCTTTCACGCACTGTCCAAATTATGAAGTTATAAGAATACTTTATAATTATAAGTTATAAGAATACTTTATAAATACTCATAAGTTAACTAGAAAACGTAACATATTCTCGGAACCATGAAAGGAAATTAGGTCATCCATATATTCCGCCCCTTCGCATCGTTTCTACTTGTTTGCTCATAGGTTGATGCCTATGTGTCCAATTTTGCTTGTGAAACTCATTGGACGAAAAAAACTTTCATGAATATAAATGTTGCATCATGTGCCAATAAGAATCAATGTTAGGACAAAAACTTACTCGAAATATTTGTCTATTCCATCTATATTAGCATACATGTAGAGCAAAGCAGCCGTTCTTTCATCAGCGATACAATTGTAGCTCTAGCTACCACCAACAGTAGTGCCCCTCGTTGCAAAAATAGATAGATTACTGCAAGGTGGATGTTCATCCATATTGTATCGCGTCGCCAATGTATTTACATTTTGTTTCTCTGCAAAGTAAACACATGAAAGTATCCCACTTCCTAAAGGGTAAATGCTTCGGTGATGCACCCTTCCACCCTTGCCAGGTTGCCAACCGTTGGCTTCAGATATCTAAGAGCTCTTTCAATGTGATTCATCTATCTATAGTGCACAGGACCACCCACTTTAGCGTCAAATGGAAGATGAATAAGGAGATGTTGCATTGGATTGAAGAAACCTGGAGGATAATTTTTTTACATCTTACATAATAGTACCGGTATCTCCTTCTCCAACTTATTCATCATCTCTACTGTGATTTATTTAGCACATAGCTGTCTATAGAAGTAGCTAAGATCAGCTAACACCTTCCACACCACATCATCAAAATAGTCACGAAACATAACAAGTAGGAGTCTTTCCATGATTATGTAAATCATGACTTCTAAACCTAGTGAGCTTTCCCGTCTTCACATTCAAGGCTCGTTTTAGACTAGCTGCGTAACCATCTGGGAATTTCAAACTTTTCAACCATTTCATGACTTCTTTGTTTTCTTTAGATCGAAGACATAAGAAGCACGTGGGCTCTGCTAGATCCTTTTGAGCCTTTATATTGTTTTTCGTTTTGCCCGTCATATCCATGCATGTGCTTATTATACGTTCGCCCATGTTACATTCTTGATGCATAACATCAATGTGTGCATTAGATCAAGGACTTTACATAAGGGAGCTCCCATATTCCACTATGAGTCTAACTGTGTTCCTCTCCGTAACATACAAAGTATCCAGGACAACGTTCATCTGCTACCAGTTTGTCAAACATATCAGAAATTTCTGATCCGTTTTGACGTTTCGGTGATCCTTTTGTTACAATTGTTTCCTTTCTAAAGACATTCCTCTGTTGTCGCAACACGTGATTTTGAGGCAACCAACGTCTATGACAATCGAAGTAGCATATCTTGCCTCCATGAGAAAGTCAAAAGCAATCTAAGTCCGAAGCACAAATCGGGCACGTCAAACGACAGCGAGTGCTCCATCCCAGAAACATACTGTATGCTGGAAAATCATACACGGACCATAAGTAAGCAGCCCGCGGGCTGAATTTCTACTTCTTATATTAGTTGTATGCTTCGACTCCTATCCATATCATTTTCAGTTCTTCAATCAACGGTTTTAACATCATGTTTAGACGTGGCCCACGATGATCTAGTCCAGGTATGATGAGGTAAATAAACATGAATTCATACTTCATACAAAGAGATGGTGGTAGGTTGTATGGAATAACAAAAACGGGCCAACACAAGTATGGCGTGGCGTTTGTACTAAACGGTGAGAAGCCATCTGTCGCCAACCCAATGCAAACATTTCTCGCATCACTGGCAAAGTCTGGATCGAAGCGGTCCAACGCCTTCCATGCCTCACCATCGGATGGGTGCTCATGACTCCATTTCTAAAGGTCCCAAAATTTTGAATACAAATGAACTGAAGTTTGAACACCATTTCGTTTCCAGTTTATAAAAATTGGGACTTCTTTAAATTTTCCCACATGTGATGACACACATGAGAGTCCAACCACTCTAGCCGAGGATCATTTGAGTGTTTGGGGGATAAAGTTAATTTAAAACCCTTGTGTAAGCTCTCATGTGCAAGGGGGAGTAAAAAAATTCAGATTTTGAACTCAATTTGTTCAACTCAAATTTCAAATGAGGGCAACACAATAGAAATGCAAAATGTTGTGTTGAAAATCTCATTTGCAGCAGATAAATTGAAAATCAGATTTCATATTTGAATTTCTTAGGTCCAAATTAGTGGGGATGCAAAGTTTCAAAAATTTTGGAGATACTTTGCTAGCTATTTAGAAGAGGACTTTAAATCGCATAAGAATTCAAATTCAAATTTGAATTTGGATGAAACTTGCTCAATTATCCAAATGCATTCCAGATTCAAACTCCACATAATTGAATTATGTGATCTACCAAATTTGAGATCTTTTAGAGGATGAGAGTGTGTTGACTTGTGGGACCCACTGGTCAGCCACAGTGTACAAAAAATCAGTAGAGTTCAGTCTTTGTTTCACCACTCGAAAGCCACCGAGGCAGCCGAAGGCTCACCGTGTGACACCGAACGGCAAGCCTGAGGGAAACCTCCTCGCGTATCCTCTCATGCTGGCGAGCCGCTCGTGTGCTTCCTCAAGTCTCAGCGTGTTCCATTTGCCCAACAACGAAGCTTCGGCTAGGTTTCTGCTTCTCCCCTCGTGCACGAACGGAACACACCACCGCCACACCTCGGTCGATCAGGAGCCGGCGTTTCATCACGTGCAAAGCCTCTGTGCGTGGCAAAATGGAACCAGGGCATAGTCCTCGACCTCCTTGACGCAAAACCGAGTGCTACCGGTTTACCCAACACCGAGCAACACGTTTTCTCACGGCGGCCGAACACCACCGAAGGTGGAGGCTCACGTGGACAGCCCAACCCGTGGCTTTTCACGCCCAAGCGAGGACGCCCAGAGGAGTGCTACGACCACGAGCTGCTCACTTCCAAAGCTCAAGCCGAACTGTGGCTCGTCGCCGATGAATTCTGGATTTTTCTCCCGGCCGGTGTAAACCAACCCGCGGGTAAGATTTCATCAAATTCCCGATCAAGGTTCGTTTAGAGTTGACCATATTAGCCACACACGATCTAGACTTGCTAAGAAACATTTTTCCTTCAGAACCCTAGCGGGAAACCATCGGTAGAGGCACCATTTCTAGCTTTTGCAATGGCGACCGGGGCGGGAGACATCGGTTGCACGGTGCAACCCTAGTTAGAGACCTTCCGGAGCCGATTTGATTGCTTGACGATCTTCTCTAGCGCCCACTGGTGCTGTAGAGCCTTTTGCTCGAGCAGTTGGGGTGCTAGAACGACCGGCCGTCGGCGCCGAAGTTAAACCGAGCCGCCGCATCGTCGCTAGCCATGGTAGGGTCGTCGCCGGAGTGGGGTGGCCTCCCCAACGTGTTCCTCACTTCGATTAAGGGGCTGGCGGTGAGTATGAGCACTGGAGGTGGCCGGTAGAGCGTGCTTCGGCGGGCACCGGCGAGGGGGTGGCGCGGGCGCGCACGAGCACGGGAGGAAGAAGACAACCCGCTTGACCCCACACGTCAGCCACTCGTTTTAACTGAGGCGGATTTTCTGTGGCTCTGGATCCATTTGTGGCTGCGCGGGTTAGATCAGTATCCCCGTGTGGCATTGGCTGAGGAAGCGCCACGTAGCCCCGGGCCCGCGGTCAGACTTTTGAAAATTTCCCCAAATTAGTTTAAATTCCAGATTTCATTCAAACTTTAGATGAACATAACATTTGCTAGGAAACTCCAAATTCGGTGATTCAAATTGGGTTAGGTTCATATTTAAAAATCTATCCAAATATGCAACCTAATTTGTATTAAAGTCAATAATTAATTCTGGAAAATTCTTTAAATCTTTTCAGAAAACGAATTTAGAGGGAGTTTGGTTGATCCAAAAATCACCAAATTTTTCCAGAGTATTCCCTAGGATATTATAGAACTCCTGTAAAAGTTTCAGCTCATTTAGAGTCGATTTGAGTAGGATAATTCAGATTTCAATTTGCTGTGTTCAAATGAATACAGAAACTTTTCAGATAAAGTCCCAAAGTTGTAAAATCATTTCTGGGCAAACCTTAGCTCCAAAAATCCTAGGAAAATTCATGCATGTTCTCTGAACTATAATTGAAATTTTAGTTCGCTAAGTTTGGCATGAACATATGAATTACTTCAGAATTAATTCCTTTTTCCTTAATTTCTTAGTAAATTGTCCTGAATAAACCACTCAATGAAAAGTGCTAATTTTTGGTCCAGAACACTTTCTTGTGACAAGGAACTCACATGAAAAATTTCAGCTCCATTGGAGCTCTGTATCATCACTTTTCTGGTTATCCTCTTTAGGTGAATAAACCACAAGTAGAGGATGCACTTAGCACATGATCACTTTTGCTTAACCCAAACCCAACCTCTAGCACCAGTTCCATTTTAAATTCCTAAACAGAGTTCCAGTTTTTAAATTTTCAGTAGGCTTGATAGAAAAAACTTTACAATTAAATATATATGAATTTCATATCGTATAGTCATCGACGTGAAGAAGTGAGAAGCAAGTGAAGTGGGAATCAAGGAAAGCAAGTGATCAAGCCTCAACTGATCATCACTAACGTAAATATAATCTTAGTCACCTGCAAAACAGGCATGCAATGGTTTGGATTAAACCATTTACAAAGTCTTATGTTTTGATCACTTACCTTATGCCTTTCCTACAATTGTGCATTAGAGTCTTGATTGGAAACCCAAATGCATACACAAGAGAAACAGAGGTTTTGAGCTTAGGATTTAAACCCCGAGTAGCCACAGCAATGCAAAAATGGTATAGGATTCGGTACAAGTTAAGTAGTTGGAACTACTCACGAGAATAGGCTAGAGGCACACTACTAGGTTAGAGATAGACAATGAATCACATGGCAAGAAAATGAGACCGAGCGGAGAGTAAGGAGAGCAGTACTTTGGGGCCTGGGTGCCAAAGCTCTGCTTGTGTCGATTGAGGACCGAGCCGTGTGCGGGCCTGTTGAACAAGCTAGAACAGTACCGAAGACCTAACGGATATATGGGAACTGGGAAACCGATGTAATTCAGGTAGCGATATGTTGAGACATTGCTTGTCGTCCAGAGGGTAGGTTGAGAGCAGCGAGGTGTAAATCAGCTAGCATGCACTGCGGATGCTCCGCGTAGAGACCTCTTGCTCGGGACGATAGGACCGGTTCAACACTTGGCTAACGGATGAAAGGTGGTTGCGTACGACGTCCGTTATGGTTGCTGAAGGCAACATCGAGTACGGGCGTACGTGACGGGTTATTCGGGTATCCCTGCAGGTGTAAATCTTTATAATCACCGTCCCTTGCGGTCAGTGAGTACCACTTGTTCACTGTACCGTGACATAGAAAGAACAGTATAGTTGTCATGGTAAAAGTTGCTGATTGAAAGCTTTACATTGTTTGTTAATGAAATGCTTTTATTTAGAGCTAATCAAAGTTCTTTTCAACCATAGGCAAAGCACATAAGAGAAATGTGTTTCTTGTTTGATTGCGGCTTTCTTATGTGTCTCAGCACAAGGTTCCCCACTAACATGAAGCTAAAACTTGAAAGTAAGATTCAACTAATTAGGCATGTCTTTTGCAACATACTTTCCTATTATATACTGAAACCCAACATGTAAAGTTTCATGTTTAGGTGAGACGGGTCAGTCTTGCTGAGCCATCATGCTCACTGCTTGCTATATGAGTGGTTTTGCAGGTTATCATCGAAGCTTATGAGGGGGTTGTCCGGTGAGACTCGGAGACTTCCGAGTCGTTTAACACATGGAAAACCCGGCCGCTGCCTTATGATTTTGTGTAGCTAGCGAGAAGAGTCCGCAGGCTGGACATCTTCTCGAGTGCTTAGTAGATATTAAACATGAGATAAACTAGTCTTCCGCTGTAGTTATTTGATGTAAATTATTGACAAAGAATACTTGTAAGCTTTCGCCTTTGATTTATGTGGTACATGTGTAAAAGTCCCAAAACTTGTACATAGAAAACTTGAGCTATGAATAAAGTTGAGTTTATATACAGGAAATGGGACTTACAAAAACTTTTGTATACTCATGAAAGTGTTGGCATGAGCAATAAAAACTTTGAATTCAGTTTGAACTAAGAGGGTCACTCCAAAAAGAGGAGGGCCATCTCCAAAAAGGAAAAATTCAAACTGATGTTGGAGAAGCTGTAGTTGCAAAAGCCAACTCAAAGATCAAAGGATATATTTGAGTTTCTCAGGTCCAAATTATGAGGGAGCCAAATTTTGAGCAAATTTGGAGGTGCTTTGATATGAATATCAAAGAAACTTGTAAATTTCACCAAATTTGAATTTAAATTTGAAATTGAGGCTCAACTGGTCACATTGCCAAATAACTTTTGAATTTGAGTACCTCAGGGCTGAATTTGCATGTGCCAAAAATTTGGAGATCTTTTGGGGCAGAAGGGAGTTGTGGGCCCCACTTGTCATAGAGAGGTGGGGGGTTATAACTTGCTGCTTAAGTCTACCACGGTGTATTGGTTTCCACCCGAGCCACCCAAGTCGCTCCCGGCGCCACCGAGCGCACGCGGTTGCCACCTCTTCACCGAAGCAGCACGCTGGAGAGCTGCCTGGACGCCTACCCTTCCTCCCGTGCGGGCTTTTGCTTCATCACCGACGCCTCGGCCACCTTTCCACCCTCGCACAACAAAAGGACCGAGGACGCTGCCGCCTCGGGCGATCGACCGGGAACTGAAGGAAACCGAGCGTGCAGAGGCCAGCCAAGCCAAGAAACCACACGGTGAGCTCGTCCTCCACTTCCTAAGTACAGCATCCCACGAGTTGCTGCCTCCCCGACCCGAAATCGGCTCGTCGCCGCAGCGATTCCACTTCACCGAGAGTTGGGGCGCTCGTGGACAGCCTAATCAAGGCACTTCCACGCCCAAGCAAGGCCACCTACGGACGCGCTGGTGAACCCTTCTGCTCACCCCCAAACCTCAAGCAAATCGGTGAACCACCGAGCGAGAATTCGGGAAAATATCAACGACGGCCCCAGACCGATGATCCGGTATGAAAACCCAAAATTCTTATTTGTTGTTCGTTCTTAGCTCATCAAATCATGCACAAATAAACTAGACTGGCTAGCGACCCGATCCCCTCCACAACCCTAGCTAGAAACCCCGTGGTTACAGCTAATTTTGAGCTTTTCGAGCGGCGATCATGGCGGGAACCGCCGGGGGCACGGTGAGACCCCATCTCAAGCCGTTACCGATCCAGTTTGAGCCAAAGCCGAGCACCCCCATGACTCCCTGATGCTTTAGGGCAAATTTTCAGACCCTTTGGCGGGCTAGGATGCTCGGACCACGGCGCCGAAGCTTCACCGAAGGGTGCGCACGTCGCCGACCTAGTTCCGAGCGCCTATAGCTTGTGCTGACCCCGTAGATGAGTTGCTCGCCCCTGAAAACCCCCAGGCGGCGACTACCGAGCCGGGAGACGGCCGGGAAGCCGACTCCGACGAGCCCCGACGAACTTCCGGCGAGGGGGCGGCGCGGGGAAAAGGAAACGGGCCGAGGTTGAAGACGACCGGCCGGTCCCACCTGTCAGTGGTGATATTTTAAATCGTCGATCCGCTGCGGCCCGGGATCCGGTGTGGTGGTGCGGGAAGTAGTCTGTGGCCCCGTGTGGCGTGATTCCAGCGGCTGACACGTGTAGGGTGGACCCACAGGCAGAGTTTGAACTTTTCCCGAATTAATTGGAATTCCAGATTTGGATCAAACTTTGGATTTGCATAACTTTGGCTAGGGAGCTCCAAAATTAGTGATTCAAATTGGGTTGGATTCAGGGTGAAAAGAACTATCCAAATATGCAACTCAATTTGCATGAAAACCAATATAAAATTCTGGAGAATTCTTTAAAGCTTTTCAGCAAAAGAATTTTAGAGGCAGTTTGGTTCATCCAAAAATTCCCAAATTTTGCCAGAATATTATTTGGGATATTAGGAGACTCCTGTAAAAGTTTCAGCTCAATTGGAGTTGATTTAATTAGAGTAATTCTGATTCCAAGTTTCTGTATTCAAATGAATACAGAAACATTTTCAGGAAATTTCCAAAACTTGGAAATTCAGTTCTAGCCATTCCTTAGCTCCAAAAATCCTAGGAAAATTCAGGCATACTCTCTGAGCTATGTATGAAATTGTATTTCACTTGGATTTGCATGAAAGTGCAAATTTAATCAGAATTAATTCCTTTTTGCTTAAATGCTTAGGGAATTGTTCTGGGTGATCCACTTAGTTAAATGTTCTGAATTTTGGTCCAGAGGACTTTCTTGTGACAAGGAACTCCCAAGAAAGTTCCCAGCTCCATTGGGGCCTTGGATCATTAGTGTTCTGTTCAGCCATTAGTTGATCCCCACCCAAGTGATGAAACTCCACTCATCACTTGATGATAGTGCTTAAACACACACCCAAACCACCACCCCCGGTTTCATTTTAAATTCTTAAACAGAGTTCCAGTTTTTTTTTTAAAAAAACTTGTCCTTAGCATATGTTAGCAAATGTTTTACAATTAAACATGTATGCATCTTCATAACGTGTAGTGATTAAACGTGGATAAGTAAAGAAGAAGTTGAGCTTGGATCAAGGAGCAAGAAGGCAGGGATTAAGCCTCAAGTCATCATCAGCAACTAACTTCATCTTATCTGACTTAAGTCACCTGCAAAACCAAGGCAATCCCCGGTTTGCATTTAAGTTGTTTTCTAAAATTTTTACTTTGTTCACTACTATGGGTCGAAGTTTGTATGTGCATTAGGTCAAGGATGTTTTATACTCCACTTGCATGACCAAAAAGAACCTAGGGATCAAGGGTAGAATTATGTCATCGCTGTAGAATAAGGCCATGCTAAATAGACTAGGGCATCCGGTAGAAGACGAGTAGTTGGAATCTACTCGCGAGCTATAGTTCAGAAGATCATAAGTGTGGTTTGGAAAAGAAGCAAACTAAAGTTTACATTTATAAAGATGAGACCGGGCAGAGAGGTTAGGCAGCGACAAGATGAGGTCTTGGTCGAGTAGCTCTGCCTGTGTCGGTTAAGGACCGATGCGTGTGCCGCGTCCAGGAGCAAGTATTGAGTTGTGTACCGGATGTTTACTGATATATGGGAACCAGGAAACCGATGTACCAGGTTCACTGGATTGTAGAGGCATACCACATCGTCTCGTTAGACCTATGAGCCCGAGACAGCGCGACCGGTTCTACAGTTTAGTGTTCTGAGAAAGGTTGCCACATACGACGTAATGAAGGACGCCAGAGTTGGGTCTTCAGAGGCGGGCGTATGTGTCGAGTTATCCGGGTAGTTTTTGATTCGAATCACCGTCCCTCGCGGTTATTGAGTACCGCTTGCTCCCATGTTGTGACGTAGTTAATCAACTTGTGTGGAAACAGTTTGCAAAAGTATAATTGCTGCTATGATGATGTTAAGTTGCATGAAAACCATGTTTGAAGTAGAGATAGAGCTAACTAAAGTTATCTTCTACCTTGGGGCAAGTAACATTGGAATGAAATGTTTCTTGTTTGATTGTGGAGTTCCAATGTTGCTGATCGCAAGGTCATTATTCTTATGGCTAAAATTTGAAAGTTAAGGATGAACTCGTAGGCGAGTCTTTTCGCAAATGACAGGCTTAGGTCTTAGGTTACTTTCATCTAGAGTTTCATGTCTTAGGAGAGACGATTAAGTCTTGCTGAGCCTTTGTGCTCACTCTTGCTATATAAGTGGTTTTGCAGGTAAACCTCGACGCTATAAAGAAGGTTGTCCGGTGAGACTCGGGAACTTCCGAGTCATGTCACACTCGGAGAACCTAGCCGCTGCCGTGTCTTCGTGTTGCTAGCGAGAGGAGTCCGCGGGCTGCACCTCTTCTCGAGTGCTTCGTAGTTATTCAACGTGATCTGGTTATAGACTTCCGCTGTAGCTATTTTATGTAAATAATTTACAAAGAACAGTTGTAAGCTTCCACTTGATTTATGTAATACATGGTTCCTTATATGTGTGCTGTTGGGTGCCGCATAACACGACACCACCAAATGTGATTCCTCGGGCGAGGCGGCACGGCCCCGTGATCAGGGTGGGCCCCTCTCAGCGTGGTATCAGAGCTGCATTGGTAATAGCGCACGGAATAAGGATGGTATTACGACAAAAAAAAACTTAGGATACGGTGAGGAAACGATATTAGGCTCACATAAGGACTATAGTAGTGTAGTTACTTAAAGTGGCAATACTAACATATGTGTTTTAATTCTGAACTTTCATTATGTAACGACGCACCTACGCTCAGGTAAGGATGGTAAGGAACGCCACCGAAAGCGGTTCAATTTCGGTTAGCTCCCCTGACGAGGAAAGTGGTTCAGGGTTAGATCTCACAGCTTGGTGTGAGATGTTAATATGAAACTTTTGGACTCTTCATGTTCCTGAGTTCATATGAAACGCTGATCCCTAGCGTGCATTAGGCAAGTAAGTGGAGACCCCATCGTGTGGTCAGTAACGCGATAGTGTGTTCGTCTGGAAGTAGCCCAGGAGGACATACGCAGCGCTTGCCATCGGCGTGCCCTGCAGGGCAGTAGGTGGTATCCGTTGGGTTGATAACATTCCCAACCGTGACAACCCGTTCATGACATACTCGGGTTCCCCGTCGTGTGGTGTTGAAACACGATCATGTACCTTGAGACGTGACTGAACTCAAGGACGGCCGTATGACAATGATAAGGGCGTTTGTATTTACTTTCAATTATAGAACTGCCTGAAATGAAACAACCTTTGAGTGCACCACTATTGAGTGTTCTTCTGCAGGTACTAACCACGCACGTATCCCGTGTAGTACACGTGTGCGAGAGACCGTCTTAGTGCCACTGATTATACGTATATGCCGGTATAATCCGGGTAGGATTTTCTTTTGGTGAGGTAACGTAGTACCAACATGTTTCTTACGGTGCATCGACACTGTACTACACTTAATAACCTCTTCCCTACTAAGAAATAATTCATGAATTAACTTTCAACTAAAAATGGAAGTTTGAAACAAATATTAGCTACTGAACTCTTATTTTGAGCTAAGATTCAAATGAGAGTATAACTAGGTATCAAAGTTTTCAAAAACAGAGTGCTCTGTTTCTGGCAGAAATTCTTGCTGGGCTTTAACAGAGCATAACTCTGAGTAGCTTGACCCAAATAAGGTGTATGATACAGTTCTGGAAATATTTTCAAGTGCTCTACAACTTCCTTGTAGGCCTCCAGAGCAGAATCACACGTTACATGGGTGAAAAGTCCAGTTGAAGGCAAACTGTTCAGAACCAGGACAGTAGCAAAAAAAAAACCTTTCTGGACCTTTCTGTTTTTAAGCCATAACTTCCGGTAGAAAAATCCTTAAGGAGCACATAAGTACTTGTTGGAAAGCTACTGAAGTTTAATACAACTTTGGTATTGAACTCAAGTCAAGAATCTGTTGATAACTTGAGTAAAATTTGGAGTTTGTGTGAGCTGGTCAGGGTAGTCCCGCTGATTAGCTTAGCGTACATAAGATTTGTTTAAACATGAATGTGGTTATGCTTTCATAAAGTTCAAGACATGTTCATGTTTTACGTATCTTTACTTACTACTGAGATAGAATTTTGATTGACTCAAAATTTTGTTTCGTGCAGTATGATACGCACACGTTCTCAAATGGAGCTTGGAGGTTCAAGTCAAGGTGGGAATGACTCGACTTCATCACAAGAGCCATCGCCAACCGGATTGGCAGAAATTATGGCGAAGATGAATGAAACCCTCCAAACTCTAGTTCAGCAAGGCATAAATCGAGAAGCTCAACATCACATGCCAACCCAGAGCACGTACCTGGATTTCTTGGCGACACAACCGCCCGTATTCTCTGAGGCGGCTGACCATTGTGAAGCAAATCACTGGTTACGTGTCATTGAGTCCAAGCTTGGGTTGATCCGGTGTGATGAATTCTCGAAGACTCTATATGCCGCTCAACAGCTTCACGGCTTTGCTGGAGCATGGTTGGCAGAATACCTTGCCGTGCAACCAGCCGGGCATCGTGTCACATGGGCGGAGTTCCAGACCGTATTTCGTGCTCGTTTCATCCCTGCAGGCATAATGCAAACCAGTCTGGATGAGTTCTGGAGTCTGAAGCAAGGGGACAGGAGTGTTATCGAGTATGCGAAGGAATTCAATCGCTTAGCTCAATATGTCCCTGACTATGTGAAATCACCATCCATGAGGGGTTATCATTTTTATCGAGGGCTGACCGCTAGGCTGCGATGTGAATTGGCTCAAATTAGCCAAGAGAATTTTGATGAGTTTGTGAGCTGTGCTATCGCTCAAGAATATTATTCCAACCTCTACCTCAAATAAAAGAGGGAGAGGGACTCATCACAAGATGAAGACAATCATCTACCTCAGAAGTATCGGTTGGTGATCCGTTCACCTTCCGGTCGAGAGATTCCACAAGAGGTGCAATCATTCTGGGAGTGTGACGACTCTTCTACTCCACAGAGGTCTTATTCACCTCCACCGCAGCAGCAACTTGTTTCTTATGCACCTCAGTATTAACAAGGTGCACCAGAATACTTTTTCCCTCAGGAGGTTGAAGATGATCAAGGTGATTTCTCAGCTGAACCGAGTGCTGTTCCACTTCATATTGACAATGAGCTCAATGTCAATGAAGCAACTGAACCGAACAGCAACAACATGTCTGCAGGTCCAGTTCCAAAAAGTGATCTTGGGCAGCCAAGAAAAGCTATGTCAAAAGTGGGAACAGTCAATTATGTGTCAGTCGATGATCTGCCAAAAGGAGGACCTGTTCTTGCTGGCAGGTTCACCTTAAATGACAAGCCGGTTGTCATTTTATTCGACTCTGGTGCAACACATACTTTTATTAGCAGGGCAACAGTGATCCGGGATCAGATCTCCACCACTATCACAAAAGGTTCTTACCTTATTCATTCGCCAGGTGGAGACATATCAACTAATGAAGTCGTTTCACGAGCACCACTTTGTTTGGGTGGAAATATTTATCCTACCACCCTCATCATTCTCGAAGACCAAGGAATCAATGCCATATTGGGAATATCATGGTTGACCTTCCATAAGGCTGTTCTGGACATCGAGAATAGGAGTGTTCACTTGGACTCTCCACTTCACGGACGTCAAACTTTGTACCTCGGTGAAGCGATTTCCAAAGACCCGGAAGTATGTAATGCCGAGGCGTGCAAGTTAGAAGACATTCCGGTAGTCCGTGAATATCCGGACGTGTTTCCCGAAGATCTTCCAGGTCTACCACCTGAGCGCGAGGTGGAGTTCAAAATAGAGTTGATACCGGGAAACACGCCGATCTCTCGGAGACCATACAAAATGGCTCCAAGTGAGTTAGCAGAATTGAAGGAGCAACTCAAAGATCTGATGGACAAGGGGTTTATTCGTCCAAGTTCATCACCACGGGGTTGCTCAGCTTTGTTTGTGAAAAAGAAGGATGAGACGCTGAGGCTATGCGTCGATTATCGTCCTTTAAATGCTGTGACCATAAAGAACAAGTATCCACTACCAAGAATTGATATCCTCTTCGATCAGCTAGTGGGTGCTAAAGTCTTATCTAAGATGGACTTAAGGTCGGGATATCATCAAATCAAGATTCGCGCGGAAGATGTCCCGAAAACAGCATTCTCGACAAGATATGGACTCTATGAGTATCTTGTCATGTCATTTGGGTTGACCAATGCTCCGGCTCACTTTATGTATCTTATGAACTCGGTGTTCATGCCGGAGCTGGATCAGTTCGTCGTGGTATTCATCGACGACATCTTGGTCTATTCCAAATCTGAAGAGGAACACGCTAAACATTTGCATATTGTGCTCCAACGACTGAGAGATCACAAACTCTATGCAAAGTTTAGTAAATGTGAATTCTGGATCAACAAAGTGCCATTTCTTGGACACATTATTTCAGCAGAAGGCATTGCTGTTGATCCCAGCAAGATTGAGCAAGTGCTGAAGTGGAAGTCTCCAACATCAGTCCATGAAATTCGTAGCTTCTTGGGTTTGGCGGGATATTATCGGAGGTTCATCCCGAGCTTCTCAAAAATCTCCAAACCTATGACGGAGCTACTGAAGAAGGGCATCAAATATGATTGGAGCAAGCCATGTGAGGAAGCTTTTCAAGCGTTGGTGAAACACCTCACAACAGCCCCGGTTTTAGCTCAACCGGATACAACCAAGCCTTTTGATGTTTATTGTGATGCGTCGGGCATCAGGCTTGGTTGTGTACTTATGCAAGGCGGACGCGTGGTCGCATATGGATCACGGCAGTTACGGAATCATGAGCAACATTATCCAACTCATGATCTCGAGCTTGCTGCCGTGGTACTAGCTTTGAAGATGTGGAGACATTACCTATTGGGAAATCTGGTTCATCTCTACACAGACCACAAAAGTTTGAAGTACATATTCACTCAGAAAGAGTTGAATATGCGACAACGGCGATGGTTGGAGCTGATTAAGGACTATGAGATTGAAATTCATTATCATCCAGGAAGGCAAATGTGGTTGCCGATGCACTCAGCCGGAAGTCTCATATTCATAACCTGACCATTACGCCGATAGAAGAGGAAGAACCAAGTCTCTACTTGGTTCCGTATGGAGCTTTGCATAATCTAGCTCTCATACCCACAATAAGAGAGGAGGTGATGGAAGCTCAAAGGAGAGACAAGGGCATGACTCATATCAAAAGGAGGTTGAAGAACGGGGAGATGAAATGTTTCCGGTTGGATGATGAAGATACCTTATGGTTCAGGGACCGGATAGTTGTACCCCGTGATATGAGGCTGCGGAAGAAAATTTTGGATGAGGCTCACTTATCCAAATTTTCTATTCATCCTGGCAGCAATAAAATGTACCAAGACCTCCGGAAGAAGTTTTGGTGGACACGTATGAAACGTGAAGTTGCAAAATACGTTTCAGAATGTGATATGTGTCGAAGAGTTAAGGCCGACCATGTGAAGAAGTCGGGCCTGCTGCAACCGCTACAAATACCGGCATGGAAGTGGGAAGACTTGAGTATGGATTTCATCGTTGGGTTGCCGATGACCTCCCACCACCATGATTCGATTTGGGTAATCTTTGACCGATTAACCAAATCGGTACGTTTCATTCCGGTGCATGCCAACTACAGCGCCAAGCAGTATGCGGAGTTATACATAGCACGAATCTTATGCTTGCATGGAGTTCCCCGTACCATTGTTTCCGACAGAGGATCGCTGTTCGTCTCCCGTTTCTTGGAACAACTACACGCATCCTTGGGAACTAAGCTGATTCGAAGCTCCGCATATCACCCTCAATCCGATGGGCAAACCGAAAGGGTGAATCAAATCCTTGAAGATATGCTAAGGGCGTGTGCCATCCACCACGGTAAGAGCTGGGATGATAACTTACCGTTGGCGGAGTTCTAGTATAACAATGGTTATCAAACGAGCATAAAAATGGCACCTTATGAAGCTCTCTATTGCCGGCAATGCCGCACACCCTTGAACTGGTGTGAATCTGGCGAGAGAGTTATTTACGGGATTGATCTCGTAAATGAAGCCGAAGAGCGGGTAAGGCTTATTCAAGCAAATCTGAAAGCCGCTCAGTCCAGGCAAAAGAGCTATGCGGATAAGAGACGTCGTCCTCTGAACTTTCAAGTTGGAGACCACGTCTACCTCCGCGTATCTCCTATGAATGGCATTCACCGATTCGGAGTGAAAGGGAAACTAGCTCCGCATTTTATCGGTCCCTTCGCCATCATTGAAAAGTGTGGACCCGTGGCATACCGTTTGGAGCTACCGGCAGTTTTAGCCGGAGTGCATAACGTCTTCCACATATCTCAGTTGCGGAAGTGTTTGAAAGTTCCAACGGAGATTCCCACGGGAGACATAGAAGATTTGAAGCCGGACCTCACTTATGTTGAGCGACCAACCCGGATAATTGATGAAAAGACTCGCGAGACCAGAAACCGGACGCTACGATTTTTCAAGGTGCTATGGGAAAATCACACGTCTGACGAAGCTACATTGGAAAGCGAGGAATATTTACAGCGCAATCATCCAGAGTTGTTAGGGGCTTATATGTAGTAGTTGTCATCTCCACCTTGTCCTTAATCATGAATCTCGGGACGAGATTCTTTTTAAGGGGGGAGGAATGTAAAAGTCCCAAAATATGTAAATAGAAAACTTGAGCTATGAATAAAGTTGAGTTTATATACAAGAAATGGGACTTACAAAAACTTTTGTATACTCATGAAAGTGTTGGCATGAGCAATAAAAACTTTGAATTCAGTTTGAACTAAGGGGGTCACTTCCAAAAAGAGGAGGGCCATCTCCAAAAAGGAAAAATTCAAACTGATGTTGGAGAAGCTGTAGTTGCAAAAGCCAACTCAAAGATCAAAGGATATATTTGAGTTTCTCAGGTCCAAATTATGAGGGAGCCAAGTTTTGAGAAAATTTGGAGGTGCTTTGATATGAATATCAAAGGAACTTGTAAATTTCACCAAATTTGAATTTAAATTTGAAATTGAGGCTCAACTGGTCACATTGCCAAATAACTTTTGAATTTGAGTACCTCAGGGCTGAATTTGCATGTGCCAAAAATTTGGAGATCTTTTGGGGCAGAAGGGAGTTGTGGGCCCCACTTGTCATAGAGAGGTGGGGGTTATAACTTGCTGCTTAAGTCTACCACGGTGTATTGGTTTCCACCCGAGCCACCGAAGTCGCTCCCGGTGCCACCGAGCGCACGCGGTTTTTGCTTCCTCCCGTGCGGGCTTTTGCTTCATCACCGACGCCTCGGCCGCCTTTCCGCCCTCGCACAACAAAAGGACCGAGGACGCTGCCGCCTCGAGCGATCGACCGGGAACTGAAGGAAACCGAGCATGCAGAGGCCAGCCAAGCCAAGAAACCACGCGGTGAGCTCGTCCTCCACTTCCTAAGTACAGCATCGCACGAGTTGCTGCCTCCCCAACCCGAAATCGGCTCGTCGCCACAGCGATTCCACTTCACCGAGAGTTGGGGCACTTGTGGACAGCCTAATCCAGGCACTTCCACGCCCAAGCAAGGCCACCTCCGGACGCGCTGGTGAACCCTTCTGCTCACCCCCAAACCTCAAGCAAATCGGTGAACCACCGAGCGAGAATTCCGGAAAATATCACCGACGGCCCCAGACCGATGATCCGGTATGAAAACCCAAAATTCTTATTTGTTGTTCGTTCTTAGCTCATCAAATCATGCACAAATAAACTAGACTGGCTAGCGACCCGATCCCCTCCACAACCCTAGCTAGAAACCCCGTGGTTACAGCTAATTTTGAGCTTTTCGAGCGGCGATCATGGCGGGAACCGCCGAGGGCACGGTGAGACCCCATCTCAAGCCGTTACCGATCCAGTTTGAGCCAAAGCTGAGCACCCCCATGACTCCCTGATGCTTTAGAGCAAATTTTCAGACCCTTTGGCGGGCTAGGATGCTCGGACCACGGCGCCGAAGCTTCACCGAAGGGTGCGCACGTCGCCGACCTAGTTCCGAGCGCCTATAGCTTGTGCTGACCCCGTAGATGAGTTGCTCGCCCCTGAAAACCCCCAGGCAGCGAGTACCGAGCCGGGAGATGGCCGGGAAGCCGACTCCGGCGAGCCCCGACGAACTTCGGGCGAGGGGGCGGCGCGGGGAAAAGGAAACGGGCTGAGGTTGAAGACGACCGGCCGGTCGCACCTGTCAGTGGCGATATTTTAAATCGTCGATCCACTGCGGCCCGGGATCTGGTGTGGTGGCGCGGGAAGTAGTCTGTGGCCTCGTGTGGCGTGATTCCAGTGGCTGACACGTGTAGGGTGGACCGACATGCAGAGTTTGAACTTTTCCCAAATTAATTGGAATTCCAGATTTGAATCAAACTTGGGATTTGCATAACTTTGGCTAGGGAGCTCCAGAATTAGTGATTCAAATTGGGTTGGATTCAGGGTGAAAAGGACTATCCAAGTATGCAACTCAATTTGCATGAAAACCAATATAAAATTCTGGAGAATTCTTTAAAACTTTTCAGCAAAAGAATTTTAGAGGGAGTTTGGTTCATCCAAAAATCCCCAAATTTTGCCAGAATATTATTTAGGATATTAGGAAACTCCTGTAAAAGTTTCATCTGAATTGGAGTTGATTTAATTAGAGTAATTCAGATTCCAAGTTTCTGTATTCAAATGAATACAGAAACATTTTCAGGAAATTTCCATAACATGGAAATTCAGTTCTAGCCATTCCTTAGCTCCATAAATCCTAGGAAAATTCAGGCATACTCTCTGAGCTATGTATGAAATTGTATTTCACTTGGAGTTGCATGAAAGTGCAAATTTAATCAGAATTAATTCTTTTTTGCTTAAATGCTTAGGGAATTGTTCTGGGTGATCCACTTAGTGAAATGTTCTGAATTTTGTTCCAGAGGACTTTCTTGTGACAAGGAACTCCCAAGAAAGTTCCCAGCTCCATTGGGGCCTTGGATCATTACTGTTGTGTTCAACCATTAGTTGATCCCCACCCAAGTGATGAAACTCCACTCATCATTTGATGATAGTGCTTAAACACACACCCAAACCACCACCCCCGGTTTCATTTTAAATTCTTAAACAGAGTTCCAGTTTTTTTTTAAAAAAACTTGTCCTTAGCACTTGTTACCAAATGTTTTACAATTAAACATGTATGCATCTTCATAACGTGTAGTGATTAAACGTGGATAAGTAAAGAAGAAGTTGAGCTTGGATCAAGGAGCAAGAAGGCAGGGATTAAGCCTCAAGTCATCATCAGCAACTAACTTCATCTTATATGACTTAAGTCACCTGCAAAACCAAGGCAAGCCCCGGTTTGCATTTAAGTTGTTTTCTAAAATTTTTAATTTGTTCACTACTATGGGTCAAAGTTTGTATGTGCATTAGGTCAAGGATGTTTTATACTCCACTTGCATGACCAAAAAGAACCTTGAGATCAAGGGTAGAATTATGTCATCGCTGTAGAATAAGGCCATGCTAAATAGACTAGGGCATCCGGTAGAAGACGAGTAGTTGGAATCTACTCGCGAGCTATAGTTCAGAAGATCATATGTGTGGTTGGGAAAAGAAGCAAACTAAAGTTTACATTTATAAAGATGAGACCGGGCAGAGAGGTTAGGCAGCGACAAGACGAGGTCTTGGTCGAGTAGCTCTGCCTGTGTCGGTAAAGGACCGATGCGTGTGCTGCGTCCAGGAGCAAGTATTGAGTTGTGTACCGGATGCTTACTGATATATGGGAACCAGGAAAACGATGTACCAGGTTCATGGATTGTAGAGGCATACCACATCGTCTCGTTAGACCTATGAGCCCGAGACGGCGCGACCGGTTCTACAGTTTAGTGTCCTGAGAAAGGTTGCCACATACGACGTAATGAAGGACGCCAGAGTTGGGTCTTCAGAGGCGGGCGTATGTGTCGAGTTATCCGGGTAGTGTTTGATTCGAATCACCGTCCCTCGCGGTTATTGAGTACCGCTTGCTCCCATGTTGTGACGTAGTTAATCAACTTGTGTGGAAACAGTTTGCAAAAGTATAATTGCTGCTATGATGATGTTAAGTTGCATGAAAACCATGTTTGAAGTAGAGATAGAGCTAACTAAAGTTATCTTCTACCTTGGGGCAAGTAACATTGGAATGAAACATTTCTTGTTTGACTGTGGAGTTCCAATGTTGTTGATCGCAAGGTCATTATTCTTATTGCTAAATTTGAAAGTTAAGGATGAACTCATAGGCGAGTCTTTTCGCAAATGACATGCTTAGGTCTTAGGTTACTTTCATCTAGAGTTTCATGTCTTAGGAGAGACGGTTAAGTCTTGCTGAGCCTTTGTGCTCACTCTTGCTATATAAGTGGTTTTGCAGGTAAACCTCGACGCTATAAAGAAGGTTGTCCGGTGAGACTCGGGAACTTCCGAGTCATGTCACAGTCGGAGAACCTAGCCGCTGCCGTGTCTTCGTGTTGCTAGCGAGAGGAGTCCGCGGGCTGGACCTCTTCTCGAGTGCTTCGTAGTTATTCAACGTGAGCTGGTTATAGACTTCCGCTGTAGCTATTTTATGTAAATTATTTACAAATAACAGTTGTAAGCTTCCGCTTGATTTATGTAATACATGGTTCCTTATATGTGTGCTGTTGGGTGCCGCATAACACGGCACCACCCAATGTGATTCCTCGGGTGAGGCGGCACGGCCCCGTGATCGGGGTGGGCCCCTCTCAACATGTTTCTTATATTTGTGTTGTTGGGTGCCGCATCGCATGACACCACTCAATCTGATTCCCAGGCGAGCGGCACGACCCCATGATCGGGTCGGGCCTTCACACCATTGTTCTGACGTACACCTTCTTTGTGCCATTTCATGTGTCTGGTTGTTCTTTTTGAAATGAACAACCGCTTCAATCGGGGTGTCAGAGGTAATTAACAAACTTGCTTATGAGCGACTTCTATCATCACATTATCACCATCGTCGTTAACAACTTCGACAAACCTCAATTTGCCACATTTTAACCACTTGTTCTCTTTCGCATGCTCTTTCCAAAAAAACATACAGTTGTCTGGACACAAATCAATCTTCTCATATTTCACACCGAGACCAGAAAACAATTTCTTGGACTGATACATATCTTGAGGCACTTTGTGGGGTTGTAGAAGGATATTGCTGAACAATTTGATTAGGTCATTGTAATAGTTGTTGGAGAAGAAGTACATAGTCTTAATTGCCATAAGTCTGCCGATGAACGTAAGCAGAGTCACTTCTGTGTGTTCATGAAGTGGCTCTTATGAAGCTTTGAGAAGCTTGAAGAATGCTGTAGGATCGAAGAACACGTGAAAAGCTACCAGAGGGGGGGTGAATGGTAGATTAAACTTTTCGTAGCGGAAACAACAAAAACCCCTCAGCAAAAAATCAATCGGTTAAAGAAACAGTGTGTGCAAGTGTTTTCAAACGTGTTCAACCGTGACAAATCAAGTAGAGAGGTAGAGAATCAAGTCACGGATCTAATGCAACAAGAATCACTTGAAAACACGAAGTAAAACTTGAGATACGATCAAAACATTAAACGAAGATCAATCTGTTCTACCCGATATAAAACAGATCTGCAACGCTGCAAAGAAACTCATGTATCTCAAAAACTACAGATCCGAAGCTCGTGAATATTTCACAGATGATAGATAATTGAGTTGTGAAGACAACCCAAAAAGAATCACGTCAATCGGATCTGTAAAACTCAAGTTACGAACGAAACTCCGAAGCAACGTCGGTCTGTCCAGAAACTCGGCGAGAAAGACTTGACGAAAAACAAGTCGGACGAACAAGGCACAAAAGCTCCTCGAAACTATGAACTTTATTCAATAGAAACACAAGAGGAACAGCCCAAAGTTCTCTACCTACGAGAGCTCTGACCTCCCTTGCTTTTATAGCCAGCCCTCAGGCTAATCAATCCAATCTAGGACTCCTACTCCTAATTGGACTCGTATCCTAACTTACCGTAACTGCTCAGGATTCTCCTATTCACAGATAGAAGCAATCGTGAGACTTCCAAACACCTTAGGAACGTCCTAAACATTCCTAAAACAACTCAACTTCGTGCCTAGAACGAAATCCTATCATAACCAACTCAAATCTTCCATATTTGAGCCATATCCGACTCAGCCTCAGCCTGAGTACGTAATCCAGCCGGTTGGACCTTTCTGACCAATTCTTTACGTCCACTTCTCTTCATCACGCCTTGGAACAATGTTGCCACATCCATGCACTCCTTGCACGCGTGCAAACACCTTCCAACGACGTACACGCAACCTTCATATGCACTGGCCTTGATCCAAACATGCTGCGCGACCTCCCGATCAACTCAACCACAGCTCCTCCCGAACTTGGTTGTTGGAACCTCATCTCCTCCCTAAGACTAGTCCAAGGATCCCGTCACCAGCCATGTCTTGAACTCAAGAAACACCTGCACATGAATAAACAACCAATTCTCCCGAGCACAAGTCCTCGACTTGACTCACGTTAGTTCGAAAACCACAACACCTTACATGAGCACGTCCCATAAGCATGTCGCAAACCATATCAAATGATAACAGCCATAACCACCAAAACACACCAAAAACTTAGCAAACTAATACTAAGCAAACCTTCCCATAAAGCAAGTTTGAAACATTGCGAGTTAACAGCAAAAACAAGACGCTGCAGTTCTACGAGTTGAACTTCACGGGAGCTCCCTAAAAACAAGCTCCGGACCTCACAGAAGCTCTCCGGACCTTGCAGGAGCTCTCCGGACCTTGCGTCGGACCTTGCCAACACTTGGCGGACCTAACAAAGAACTTGTCGGACCTTGCCACAGAAGAATGTTTTGGCAATATTCAAAACTTTGAATGTTAATGCTAACTTTTATCCTAATTGCCAATGTATTCAGCACACATAGGTCTCACAATCCCCCCCTTGATGAATGCATTGGCAACACCAATTAAAATCCGAACATTGGCTTATGAAAAGTTTTGAAAAGCTTTGAAAACTCATCTCTCCCCCTTCATTAATTTCTCCCCATTTTTTAAAATCAGAGAAGGAAGAAAGTGTATAACATATGCAAAGTGTAAAAAAAATCTCTCCTTGTACATATTTCTCCCCCTTTGACAATGTATTCAGCAAGGTTCAAAAGAGAAATTTTTAAATGTCATGAGCATATTATAACATATACATACAAAACAAAGCTCATCCATGTCATACTATCAGGTTACTTACACTATCACATCAATGAGATACATAAAGTAGTGTAAGCCATGCTAGAGATCAAATGTATTTTTCAGTTTAAGCAAGTCATGATCTCCCTTACTCAACTATTTCAAAACCTGAAAACATGACACTTGTTGCTGCATTTTTATTATTCATAATCATTTAAGGCACAAAGTTGATCATATGATATTTGCAAGAGATTATATGCCGCATCAGCCTTATTCTAATCAACCAAGCCAAGCCAATGTCATTTGACAATCAGAAGCTTAAGGACATGGTTTTAGTCATACACAATTCCTTCCAAGTTCATATCTTAGTGCAATGATAAGCAATCTCAAAAGAAGAACTGCGATGCATGCATATTCTCTTGATCTTTTCTCAATTTTTTATTTGAAAACTCAACATGTGAGCTGATCACTTGATTAATTTTTTATGATTAAAAGCACTTGTGAGCACGCAACAAGTTCAAAACAGCAAGAAAGTTCGATCATGACCAGATTTAGTGTAAGTAATTATTCCAATTACTAGTCATGGCAAAAACTACAAAATGTATAACATGAGCAATGTAGCAAGAACTTTCAGCCTGTAAAAGGAATCACAAAGTCATATATGTATGAAATACTATGCTCATATTATTTTAGTTTCAGATTCACACATAGACTTTCAAAGTTTCAAAAACTCCCCCTCAATTTAAGCCATGAGGATGCATAACCCCTATTTCACTATGAATGAAACAAAAACGAGTGAAATCCAAAGGTTTTGTAAAAATATCAGCCAATTGTTGTTCGGTATCGACATGGTGAAGCACAATGTTTCCTTTTTCAACATTATCACGAAGAAAGTGATACCTAATGTCAATGTGCTTAGTTCTAGAGTGTTTCACGGGGTTTTTAGCAATACAAATTGCACTAGTGTTATCACAAAACAGTGGAACACTATCTAAATCAACCCCATAGTCCTTAAGTGTTTGAACAATCCAAAGAATTTGTGAGCAAGCGCTAGCCGCAGCTACATATTCAGATTCGGCCGTGAATTGTGCAACTGAACTTTGTTTTCTAGAGGACCAAGCAACAAGTGAATTACCAATAAAATGACAAGCACCCGAAGTACTTTTCCTATCAATCCTACAACTCCCAAAATCAGCATCCGAAAAAGCTTTCAAAAAAAAACGGTTGAGGAAGAAGGAAGAAAAATGCCAAATTCTTGAGTTCCATGTAGGTACCTGAGAATCCTTTTGATGGCTTGGCGATGTGAAGCACGTGGAGAAGCTTGAAAACGTGCACAAAAACATACGCTAAATTGTATGTCCGGTCTTGACGCCGTGAGATACAAAAGTGATCCAATCATACTTCTGTATTCTTTTTTATCGACCAGGTCACCATCTTCGTCAAGTTCAAGTGTTGTTGCTGTTCCCATTGGTGTCCAAACAGGCTTGCATTTGTCCATGTTGAAGCGCTTAAGAAGGTCCTTTGTATACTTAGTTTGATGCACAAAAGTTCCTTCTTTTGTTTGCTTGATTTGCAGCCCCAAAAAGTATGTGAGTTCTCCCATCCTACTCATCTCAAATTCTGAACTCATCATAGCTGAAAACTTGGACACGAGATCATGAGAAGCACAACCAAAGATAATATCATCCACATACACTTGAACGAATAATGAGTCATTGCCATGCTTAAGTACAAAAAGAGTTTTAACAACCTTGCCCATGGTAAACCCCTTTTCAAGTAAGAATGTTTTTAACCTATCATACCATGCTCTAGGGGCTTGTTTTAGACCGTACAAGGCTTTGGACAGTTTGTAAACATGATTAGGAAAATTTGGATTTTCAAAACCCGGTGGCTGCTTAACATAAACCTCCTCCTCTATGTAGCCATTAAGAAAAGCACTTTTAACATCCATTTGATATAACTTGAAACCTTTAGATGCAGCAAATGCTAATAAAATTCTTATAGCTTCTAATCTAGCAACAGGAGCAAATATTTCATCAAAATCTAGACCTTCAATTTGAGTGAAACCTTGAGCAACCAACCTAGCTTTATTCCTAACCACAACCCCATCCTCACTTTGCTTATTTTTAAATACCCATTTAGTTCCAATTAATGTGTGAACTTGAGATGGAGGTACAAGTTTCCAAAAATTATTTCTTTCAAAATTTTCTAACTCTTCTTGCATGGCATTAATCCAAGATTCATTAGTGAGTGAGTGTGATATATCCTTGGGTTCAAAAGAAGCAACAAAAGCAAAATGAGCATGAGAGTTTGGATCGCAAAACCTGGACCGAGTGACTCGTTCATGCAAGCTTCCAATGATTTGTTGTGGAGGATGACTTTTGAGTACTCGGAGGGGAGTAGACACTTCACAAGCACCTTCTTCTTCATGTTCGGACCTTTGATTAGGAGAGCTTGTTGATTGAGGAAGTACGAACCAGCAGTAGTGGCTGTTGGTGCTGGTTGTGGTGCAAAATCAGCAGCTTGATCGTTATTTACTTCCGAGTTTTCGGGAAGCAGCACCACTTCTTCATCTTCTTCAATAAAATACTCTCCCCCTGTGGATATGGATCCGGACCTACAATATCGGAGATAGTACTTGGGCTAGCTTCATCAAAAGAAACCTCGCAAGTCTCCACAATTTTGTTAGTGTCAAGTAAAAGCACACGGTAGCCTCTAGTATGAGATGGATAACCAAGAAACATGCCATCAACAGATCTAGCTTCAAATTTATCAAGATTACCCTGTTTCTTAACAAAGCATTTGCAACCAAAAACCCTAAAGTATGTAACACTAGGCCTATGTCCAAAACGGAGCTCATATGGGGTTTTTCCAAGCTTAGCACGCAAGAAAACACGATTTGAGACATAACAAACGGTTGCAGTTGCATCAGCCCAAAATTTCCTAGGAGTTTGATATTCATCAAGCATAGTCCTAGCCATCTCAAATAAGGTCCTGTTCTTTCTTTCTACGACACCATTTTGTTGTGGTACATAGGGTGAAGAGTATTGATGATCTATTCCATTTTCAGCACAAAAGTGATCAAAGGATTGGTTTTTAAATTCAGTTCCGTTATCACTTCTAATTGCTTTTAATGATCCTGGGTGATCAATAAATAATCAAAGAAATAAAGTTCTAAAATGACTAAAAGCTTCATTCTTAGATGCCATAAAATAAACCCAAGAATATCTGGAATAATCATCAACAATCACAAGCACATACCATTTACCTCCAAAGGATTGAACACGTGCCGGACCTACTGTGTCAAGATGTAAAAGTTGTCCCGGTTCAGTTGTCATGGTTATTGTGAGAGGAGCATGTGAACCTGCAACAAACTTAGCATGTCTACAAGAAGAGCACACAATATCATTGTCCTTTTTAAGCTTCGGCAGCCCACGTATGCGATCGAGAGCACTAACACGAGTGAGATGATCAAAGCCTATGTGACCAAGTCTACGTGCCAAAAATATAGATCCTTTGTATCATTAGCAACTAGACACCGATGCTTAGAAGTTGACAAATCAAAATCAGCTTTAAAAACTCTTCCAAACCTAGACATGTTAAACAAAAGCTCACCTTTTGAATCTACAACATTGCAGAAATTTTTAGCAAAGCTAACCTCTAGATTTTCATCTAGCAATTATGAAACCGAAAGCAAGTTGTATTTCAAATTTTTAACAAGTGCCACATCTTTCAAAGTGTAGAGATTGTTTACTCTAACCGAACCTTTAGCAATTATGGGAGTATAAGAGTTATCGGCGAAAGTAAAATTTTCTACACGTGACACAAAAGAGAGAGAGGAGAACCATTCTTTGTTACCGGTCATGTGGCGTGACCAACCTGAATCCACAATCCAAATGTTCTCCTTCCTCAAACGTGAAACCTACACAGCAGCACAATACGTCGATGACTCAATACTGGGGTTAGTTAAAAGACTTTTAGGAATACAAAACTGAGTCACACGACGTCCAGCAGGAATAACACGCGAAAGCTGAGAAGGTACAGCAGATTTATGAGCCAAACATCGAAAATTTTTGTTCCCAACTACTGACTTAGAAGATGTGTTATATGTAGCACAAAAAACAGTAGGTCCGGGAGCAAGTTTTTGACTCATTACAGCAGGTTGCAAGCTCCGAACATTCGGTCTAGCAGATTTTGCTTGGTTGTTATGTGATCTAGCAAGTATTCTTTGTTTCTTATCGTGTTTAGCTAGTCTAACAAAAATCCATGACATGACCATCTCTACCCCAGTAGGTACAATGAAAAATAACCTTATTATCATGTCTAGATGAGCAAGCAACACGTTTATTAGAACCCGAATGGGACAGTACTCCTGCAGATTTGAAAATCACCTCTTTTTGTCTAGGAGCTGTTTGAATCAAACCGCTTCCTGATGACTTTACAACTTTAGGTGGGTGTGCCTTAGCATGAGCATGAGAATTAAAACCTAAACCAATTTTATCATAACAAGACTTGGAAGAATTCAGCAGCAAGTTTAGGTTCTTATTTGCATTAGAAAACCGATATAGTGTCCTATGCATGTCTTCAAGTTTATTGGACAGATCAAAGCAGTTTTCACATGAAGGTTTTCCTTTTAGTTTGCAATTTGAACAATATTTAACTTCATGCACACGTAAAGCATTGTTCAAAATAGAAATCTCATTCATAGCATCATTTAGTTTCTTATTCAGATCATCACATGAAGAACAATGCAAATCAATTGTAGAACAACAAGCATCTTTCAAATTTTTATCATTAAGTGCAGCAAGCTCTTTGTTCTTTTCAATTTCAAGTTCAAGTTTATCAAGTGTAGATGCGTGTGGACTTCTTAAAGAGGATAATTGTTCATAAATTAAATCACATGAGGAACAAGAATCATCACTAGGAATCAAAGTTTTTAAACGATTAATTTCAGATTCTAGTGATTCAATTTTAACAGCATTGTTCCTAAGTTTTTTATCCTTTTTCTTTAATATAACAGTGGCACGAGAAATAGCATCACACATTTCTTCGCAAGTGGGACATACCTCTTCATCGTCGCTGTTGCGTTCTGCCTCCTCGGAGCTTGAACTTGACTTGCTCGCCATGCAGCACATATTTGCCATAGCTTCTTCATCTTCATCACAACCGGTGTCCACATCACTTGAGCCGAAATCTTGAAGTGCAGAGATCATACTATGCACTATGTTGCGCATTGATAAATCTTTCTTCTTCTTATTCTTTGCAAACGATTTCTTCGGCCTTGTTTGCTTTTCTACACGTGAAGTCGGACCTGAAAGGTTAGGGCACTCCGTACGAAAATGTCCTGTCTTATCACATTCAAAACATCATTGAGGTCCGGAGCTTCCTCTCCTTCTAGTTCTCACATTTTGCAATGCTTTTGAGAACCGAGTAGAGATGAGTGCAAGCTCCTCCTCTGGAAACTCTTCAATCTGTTCAAGGGTTAGAGAGGACAACAAAGAGAGTGCACCACTAGATGATGATTGACTAGAACTAGACATGTCACGTTGCGAAACAAATGCAATAGACTTGTTGGGGTTTTTACGTGAGATGATGTCAATTTCATGAGTTTTCAATTTAGAATAAAGCACGTCTAAAGTAAGAGAACTCATGACAGTAGATTCACGAATAGATGTAACTTCATCTCCCAAATTGACATATCTAATGCTCCTAACAATTGTCTAGCATTTTCAGCATCTGAAAAGTTAACATTGACACTACGCAAGTTGCTGAGAATTTTATTAAAGCGAGCAAAAAGGTCGTCAATTGACTCAACGGGTTGCATCTCAAAACGCATGTTTTCTTTCTTGAACATATCTTGCCTTACCTCCTTGATCGTATTGGATCCTTCATGGTAGTCACAAAGAGCTTTCCAAACATCATATGCAGATCGGAGGTGTGCAACACGGTCGAAGTCGCTTTGAGTCAATCCTTGGATGATCAAGTTGCGAGCCTTGTTGTTCTTGTCAACATCTCTCATGTTCGCAGCCGTAACTTGATCGTTGGGTGGTACATCGAAGTTCAGGTAGACTTTTTCCCATATGGCGAAGCCTTGCGCCTGTATGTAGGCCTCCATCCGCGCCTTCCAAACCTGAAAATCGATGCCATTGAACACACAAGGTTTTGCGGAGTACTTCTCCATGATGGTTAGTCAAAACATGTGCAAATCACAAATATTAGAGCACCTTGGCTCTGATACCAATTGTAGGATTGAAGAACACGTGAAAAGCTACCAGAGGGGGGTGAATGGTAGATTAAAACTTTTCGCAGCGGAAACAACAAAAACCCCTCAGCAAAAAATCAATCGGTTAAAGAAACCGTGTGTGCAAGTGTTTTAAAACGTGTTCAACCATGAAAAATCAAGTAGAGAGGTAGAGAATCAAGTCACGGATCTAATGCAACAAGAATCACTTGAAAACACGAAGTAAAACTTGAGATACGATCAAAACATTAAACGAAGATCAATCTGTTCTACCCGATATAAAACAGATCTGCAACGCTGCAAAGAAACTCGTGTATCTCAAAAACTACAGATCCGAAGCTCGTGACAATTTCACAGATGATAGATAATTGAGTTGTGAAGACAACCCAAAATGAATCACGTCAATCGGATCTGTAAAACTCAAGTTATGAACAAAACTCCGAAGCAACGTCGGTCTGTCCAGAAACTCGGCGAGAAAGACTTGACGAAAAACAAGTCGGACGAACAAGGCACAAAAGCTCCTCGAAACTATGAACTTTATTCAATAGAAACACAAGAGGAACAGCCCAAAGTTCTCTACCCATGAGAGCTCTGGCCTCCCTTGCTTTTATAGCCAGCCCTCAGGCTAATCAATCCAATCTAGGACTCCTACTCCTAATTGGACTCGTATCCTAACTTACCGTAACTGCTCAGTACTCTCCTATTCGCAGATAGAAACAATCGTGAGACTTCCAAACACCTTAGGAACGTCCTAAACATTCCTAAAACAACTCAACTTCGTGCCTAGCACGAAATCCTATCGTAACCAACTCAAATCTTCCATATTTGAGCCATATCCGACTCAGCCTCAGCCTGAGTACGCAATCCAGCCGGTTGGACCTTTCTGACAAATTCTTTACGTCCACTTCTCTTCATCACGCCTTGGAACAATGTTGCCACGTCCATGCACTCCTTGCACACATGCAAACACCTTCCAACGACGTACACGCAACCTTCATATGCACTGCCCTTGATCCAAACATGCTGCGCGACCTCCCGATCAACTCAACCACAGCTCCTCCCGAACTTGGTTGTTGGAACCTCATCTCCTCCCTGAGACTAGTCCAAGGATCCCGTCACCAGCCATGTCTTGAACTCAAGCAACACCTGCACATGAATAAACAACCAATTCTTCCAAGCACAAGTCCTCGACTTGACTCACGTTAGTTCGAAAACCACAACACCTTACATGAGCACGTCACATAAGCATGTTGCAAACCATATCAAATGATAACAGCCATAACCACCAAAACACACCAAAAACTTAGCAAATTAATACTAAGCAAACCTTCCCATAAAGCAAGTTTGAAACATTGCGAGTTAACAGCAAAAACAAGACGCTGCAGTTCTACGAGTTGAACTTCACGGGAGCTCCCTAAAAACAAGCTCTGGACCTCACAGAAGCTCTCCGGACCTTGCAGGAGCTCTCCGGACCTTGCGTTGGACCTTGCCAACACTTGGCGGGCCTAACAAAGAACTTGTCGGACCTTGCCACAGAAGAATGTTTTGGCAATATTCAAAAACTTTGAATGTTAATGCTAACTTTTATCCTAATTGCCAATGTATTCAGCACACATAGGTCTCACAAACGCTTCGACCTCTGTACCTGGAGGATGCTCCATAGCCTCTGGTTCAATAGATTGTAACATCTCATTCATCCGATCAACCCCCGTGTTGTCATCATCCTCTCACACTTCTTGTACGGCTTGAGAAGATGTCTCACCGTGAAAGATCCACACCTCATAATGTGACATGTAACTGTTTCGAAACAAGTGTATCAAAACAGTCATTTTATCAAACCACTTTGTGTTTTGGCATTTTGTACATGGGCACCGCACCGTATCGATTGTCAACAATGAAAAAGATCAATCTACAAAAGCATCTGTCTTTGCAAACTATTCATCTGAGTGACCATCGTTCTTGTTTCATCCAGTATACATCCAACTACGGTCTTCACCCATGTTTGAGGTTATAGATTAAAGACATGGCAAATATCGTTAATTTATACTTTACTATATGTCACGACCCTACTTCAATTGGGACGGATAGGTCTTAAACCCACCCAAGAGTGACCGAGAGGAACGTTCTTCTGACAAGACGCCAGGTCCGCATCCAGACAAAATTTCGGCATCATAACCCCACTGTTCTCCAACTACACGCCCAATAATGGTGCAGCGGAGAACATCAGGGTTAAGCTGTCGAAATCTCGTCCGAATTCATACCCGCGTCTCATCATAGGCACGCCACCTCAGTCATTTCCATGCTGTCCAAAAAGGGACAATTCCAAACCTACCGGGCTCACATGCGTAACGCATGAGAGACGGACCGGTTCGAAACGGTAATGCATATTCCAAAGTTTAACGTTACTGATTCAGTTATGAGTCATTTACAAGAGAGAGAGAGAGATAGAGAGAGAGAGAGAGATAGAGAGAGAGGGGGGAGAACGAAAGAGAGAGGGGGTATGCGTCCATGCAACCTAATCCTTCAGCATGTCCGGGGTGTTAAGAACAACGCGAGAAGGACGAAGTCGAAGCCCGCCGGCCTTTTGGGGGCTCCAGCACCAGACACGGGTCATTAGGGGGTCCTTACCCTTCTGCGACGGGTCACAGCGGATGAGCGGTTGAGCGTTGGAGGGAGGTCAGTTGGGCGCTAAGCCCGAACCGACGGTTCTCGTCGAGTGTCTCTCCGCATCCTTAGGTGCTCGAAGCTTGGAGGTTCGGGGCCTTCCGGCTCTCACCGCCGTCGCGACGGAGAGGGCGACACGGCAACCCGGTCTAGAACCATAGTAAATAACATATTTTATACATGCTCTCACGACGGTGTATGTCTCGTGTACACCGCCGCGTTCCAAAGAGTACTTCGCGCCCACCCCGGCACCGTTTGCCTAAAAGTGCGGCTCGATAGATGTCATACTATTAATTATTGTATTACATGCTCTCATGACGGTGTATATAGCTAAACATCATGAACCGAATAATTAACACTCAATTTTTAAAAAATTTTCACTCAAGTAATTAATAAACAAAACATAATTATTCAAAAATGACTCAACGAGGGAGCGAAGTCCGGCGGCGGCGGCAGGGTGGGCTACCAAGGTCAGGGGGGCACCAGGGCCTCGGCGTGGGCGACGCGTAGGGCCGCGGGTCGGGGCCAAGAGGGGGGGCCGCTGGGGGCCGTGCGGGGGCTGCCGGGGGCGCGGTGGCGGCCGGAGGCAGTGGCGACAGCAGGGGCTGGGAGCGGCGGGGGTGACGCTCGCCGGGGGCAGTGGCGACCAGGCTTGTGTATCAGCACCCAAACGACTATGCGTCTGGCTAGGCGCGGTGACGGCGGTGGCAGATGGCGGGCGGCAATGGAGGCGGCGGCAGAGGACTGCTCGGGGGCAGGGCTGAGAGGCGGGCTCGAACTGAGCAGCCCAAGTGCCCACGACCGTTGGATCTCATCCAACAGTCCACATGTTTTATGTGGGTCATATAAAATGGCCCTCAACCCTAAGACACTCATTTTCCTCCCCCCTCTCTCTCCTCTCTAGAGCACAGGCGGCAGCGGCGGCGGCGCGAGGAATCGACGGCGTGAGGCATCGGCGGTGGTGGCGTGAGGGGACGGCGGCGCCTTGCAGTGGCGGCGACGACGCCCGGCCAGGCGAGGTGAGCTGTCCTGACGTCCCCCCACCACCGACTAGACGCGAATTACTACTAATCAAACTTTTAAACAACTAGTCAATCAATTAAGTAAATTAAATAACTAAAATCAGAACTAATTAATAAATTAAACTAAATAATTAATAAATAAACTAATTATCTACTAAAAACATACAAATTGATTAAGTATTTAAAATCTTATCTAATCTAACAAACAACTAATTACAAAAACTAAAAAAGTTAATTGATTCGGTTTGGTGACGACGACGGTTGCGGCGTCGGAGGTGGCGGCGGTCCGCGGGAAGCCGGGGGCAGGGGCCGGGGGCTACGACGCTGGGGTCGGAGGCAGCGAGGGAGGGCCGGTGGGGCTCCAAGGCGGTGGGCGGTGGCTCGGTTGGCCGTGGAGATCCAGGGCGGCGTCGACGTCGGGGGCCGAGGTCGGCGGCGTCGGCGGGTGGTGGCGCGGGGAAGGAGATCGGGCTCTGGCGGAGAAAAGAGAGGTGCAGGGGTCCGGCCAGGTATAAGACCCCTATTTGCGATGGCCTGGACACGGACCATCGTAAGTAAACATAGCCGTTGTAAATAACAGCTATACGACGGTCTGATCTTGGGCATCGTAAGTTTTAGCCGTAATTTACGATGGCTGAATCTGGCCATCGTAAATAACATTATTTACGATGGCCAACCCTATAACCGTCGTAAATAAACTTATTAGCCTTCATAAATTTTGTCTTTTTCTGTAGTGTTGATCTGAAATGTCCTTGAGCTACCATAAAAATTTCAGATCTATTTGAGCTCATTTGATCCACCTAATGGTGTGAATAATGAAACTGTTCCATAGAAAATGGAAAATGTCCAGAAACATTTTCAGATTTTCCCTGAAATTGTTTAGATCATATCTTTAGCTAGGAACCTTCAAATTAAGTGAAACTAACTCCATTAAAACCCTCTGAAAATCTAGTTTTCATAAAGTCATGGCTTGCTCCATGAAAATCCCTAGAACACCCTAAGATCTCCAATTAAAGCCAAGTACACAATTATTTGTGCAGGGCTCAATTGAGCTTTGCTGCAAATAAAACTTGGCCAAGTCTCTGTTTAGGTTGTATCCAAACCACAGTAAAAATTTCAGTGTCATTGGGCCTGTCTAGCAAGACTTATAGTCTTCACAAATTCAACTTCATATTCAAATGCATTCAAATTGATACATACATGTATTTATCTCATGTAGTCGCTAAGGTTGAGGAGGAGCCCGAAATCTTAGACTTCATAACTCCAGAGGAACAGCTAGCCTATGACCAACAGCAGCAAGGCAAGCTCCGGTTTGCATTAGCCTTTTTATAAATGCTACTGTTTTGAGAACTTAATTTGAGCACCCTCTTCAATTTTGCATTAGAGTCTTGATTGAAAACCCAAATGCATAGCCAAGAAAACCCTGGTTTGGGCTTAGGTGTTTAATCCTCAATTAGCTACTGCAATGCTAAGATAGTGTAGGATTCGGTACAAGTCGAGTAGTTGGAACTGCTCGCGAGAATAGGCTAGAGACACACTACTCGGGTAAAGGTAGCAAATGAAACACATGTCAAGAAAAATGAGACCGAGCGGAGAGTAAGGGCAGCAGGACGTTGGGGCCTGGGTCCCATAGCTCGGCTTGTGTCGATTGAGGACCGAGCCGTGTGCGGGCCTGTTGAACAAGCTAGAACAGTACCGAAGACCTACCAGATATATGGGAACCGGGAAACCGATGTAACTCGGTTAGCTGGGTGTTGAGGCATAGCTGGTCGTTCAGAGGGTAGGTTGAGAGCTTGAGTTGTAAATCGGCTGGTGGCACTGCGGATGCATGTGCAGAGACCTCTTGCTCAGGACAGTTGGACCGGCTCAACATTTGGCTGACGGGTGAAAGTTGGTTGCATACGACGTCTGTGATGGTTGCTGTAGGCAACATCAAGTATGGCGTACGTGACGGGTTATTCGGGTAACCCTGCAGGTGTAAACCGATTATAATCGCCATCCCTCGCGGTCAGTGAGTACCACTTGTTCACTGTACTGTGTCGTAGAAAGAACAGGCTAGAGTCATGTAAAAGTTGCTGATTGAAAGCTATACCTTGATTGTTAATGACTTGTTGTAGTTTAGAGCAAATTAAAGTTCTTTTAAACCTTGGGCAAAGTACATGAGAGAAATGCGTTTCTTGCTTGATTGCGGCTCTCTCATGTGCCTTAGTGTGAGGTTATCTACAATTTGCTGCTAAAACCTGAAAGTAAGGTTCAATAATTAGGCGAGTCCCTTGCAACTTACATTCCCAATTACGCATGATCCAGCATGTGGAAGTTTATGTATAGGAAAGTCGGGTCAGACATGCTGAGCCACTGTGCTCACTGCTTGTGATTGAAGCTTTTGCAGGGTGTTATGAGGAAGGGACTCCCGAGGAGGAGACGGAACCCCGAGAGGGAAACCCCGTCGAGTGGGAGTTGTGCACGCCGCCGTGTTAATGTGCGTGTGTGCTAGCGGGGACACGTTTACGGGCTGAACGTGAACTCGGTGCGTAGTCTATGCCCGTGAGTGTAGAGTGGACTTATTTTGTTGTAAAATGTTCATAAACTCTTTTATGTAATAAAACTTTGTTTCCACTTTGTACCTTTTATGTGTGTTATCCGGTGCTGTGCAACGCAGCACCCCTCAGCGTGATCCTGGCTCGACGAGGCCGTGGGGCCGCGTCACATTTGAAAAATTCATGAAACTTTGCATACCCACTAATTTGGAACTAAGGAATTCAAATAAGAAATCTGATTTTTGATTTGGCTGCTGCAAATGAGATTTTTAACACGACAGAATGAAATACATTGTGTTGCCCTCATTTGAAATTTGAGTTGAACTAATTTGTTCCCAAATATGAATTTAACTTTCTCACACATATGAGACATTTCCACCTTGGTTTCAAATCCCTTTTGGGTTCCAAGCATTCAAATAAATAATTTAACTTGTGTGAAGAGAGTTCTCATTTGTATTATCACATGTGAAAAAGTTTAAACAAGTACCATTTTTCATACTCATGAAACCAATGTTTTTGCAAACTTTAGTTTCTTTGTATTAATATTTTTGGGACCTTTAAATCCCCCCCCTAAAAAGGAATCCCGTCCTGAGATTACAAAATATGAATGAGACGGGAGTAATTACAAAGTTTATGACAAAAGTTCCGGATAGTTCTTGTGGATGTAATCTTCATTTTCCCACGTCGCCTCTTCCCGGGTATGATTACTCCACAGGACTTTGTAAATTTTCAAAGTCCGGTTTCGGGTGATTTGGGTCTTTTCGTCGATAATCTGAATGGGCTGCTCGGCATAGGTGAGATCTGGCTTCAACTCGTCGATGTCTTCGGTGCGGACAGCAGCGGTAAATTTGAGACACATCAGCAGCTGGGACACGTGAAATATGTCGTGAATACCGGCAAGGCTTGCCGGTAGTTCCATCCGGTAGGCTATGGTCCCGCACTTCTTCGTGATGTCAAAACGGACCGATGAATCGGGGAGCAAGTTTCCTCTTGACACCGAACCGATGAATCCCTTTCATCGGAGACACCCGAAGATACACGTGCTCTCTGACGTTGAAATGCAGCGGTCGACGCCTCTGATCTGCGTAGCTTTTCTGACAAGATTGGGCAGCTTTGAGGTTCTCTTGTATTGTCCGAACTCTCTCTTCGGCTTCATTGACAATATCAACCCCGAATGTTACTCGTTCTACGGACTCACACCAATTCAATGGTGTACGGCACTTCCGGCCGTAGAGAGCTTCATACGGTGCCATTTTGATGCTTCTGATAACCGTTGTTGTACGTGAACTCTGCCAACGGTACATGATCATCCCAGCTCTTACCGTGGTGAATGGCACACGCTCTTAGCATATCTTCCAGTATTTGATTCACCCTCTCAGTTTGCCCATCGGTTTGAGGATGATACGCAGAGCTTCGAATCAGTTTGGTTCCCAAGGATGCGTGTAGCTGCTCACATAAACGGGCTACGAACAGCGATCCTTTATCGGACACAATGGTACGGGGAACTCCATGTAAGCACAAGATCTGTGCTATGTACAACTCCGCATACTGCTTTGCATTGTACCTGGTATGCACAGGGATGAAGTGTGCTGATTTGGTTAACCGGTCAACAATTACCCAAACCGAATCATGGTTGTGGGAGGTCATCGGCAACCCGACGATGAAGTCCATACTCAAGTCTTCCCACTTCCATGCCGGTACTTGCAGTGGTTGCAGCAGGCCTGACTTCTTCACATGGTCGGCCTTGACTCTTCAACACGTATCACATTCTGAAACGTACTTTGCAACTTCACGTTTCATACGTGTCCACCAAAACATCTTCCGGAGATCTTGGTAAATTTTATTGCTGCCCGGATGAATGGATCCAAAATTTTCTTCCGTAGTCCCATATCCAGGGGTACTACTATCCGGTCGTTGAACCACAAAGTACCTTTATCATCCTTCCGGAAGCATTTCATTTCTCTGTTGTCGATTCTCCGCCGTATGTGAGACATACCCTTGTGTTTTCGTTGAGCTTCAATGATCTCCTCTCAGATGGTAGGAATGAGAGCGAGATTATAGAGAGCCCCATATGGGATGACACAGAGACTTGGTTCTTCATCATCCATTTCAGCAACAGTCAGGTGATGGATATGCACCTTACAACTGAGCGCATCGGCGACCACATTCGCCTTTCCCAGGTGATAATGAATCTCAAGTTCATAATCTTTAATGAGCTCTAGCCATCTTCGTTGCCTCATGTTCAATTCTTTCCGAGTGAAGATGTATTTCAAGCTCTTGTGATCGGTGTAGAGGTGTACACAATTTTTGAGCAAGTAATGCCTCCACATATTCAAAGCGAGGACCACGGCAGCTAACTCAAGATCATGAGGTTGATAATGCTGCTCGTGATTTCTGGGTTGACGAGATCCATAAGTGACCACTCGTCCTTCTTGCATCAGCACGCAGCCAAGACCGATGCTAGATGCATTGCTATAAACATCGAATGGCTTCGTCGTATCTGGCTGATCAAGAACTGGGGCTGTTGTGAGATTGTCCACTAAAGTCTTGAAAGCTTGTTCACACGCAGCACCCCACGCAAATCTGGTATTCTTCTTCAATAATTCTGTCATCGGTCTAGCAATCTTGGAGAAACCCGAAATGAATCTCCGGTAATAACCCTCTAAACCGAGGAAGCTTTGAATTTCATGCACTGACTTTGGTGACTCCCATTTCTGCACTTGGATAATCTTACTCGGATCTACTCAGATCTTAGTCGGATCTTGGAGAAACCCGGAATGAACCTCCGGTAATAATCTGCTAAACCAAGGAAGCTTCGAATTTCATGCACTGACTTTGGTGACTCCCATTTCTGCACTTGGATAATCTTACTCGGATCTACAGCGATGCCTTCCACTGAACTAATATGTCCGAGAAAAGGTACTTGATTAATCCAGAATTCACACTTGCTGAACTTTGCATAGAGCTGATGATCTCGCGATCTTTGTAGCACAATATGCAGATGCTGAGCATGTTCTTCCTCTGACTGGGAGTACACCAAGATATTGCCGATGAAGACCACGAAGAATTTATCCAACTCCGGCATGAACACTTAATTCATCAGGTACATAAAATGTGCCGGGGTGTTGGTCAAACCAAAAGACATAACGAGATACTCATATAGCCCGTATGTGAGACCTATGTGTGCTAAATACATTGGCTTTGACGATAAAAGTTTTGAATACTACCAAAACACCTTTTTAACAAGGTCCGAGCTCCTGCAAGGTCCGATGATAGGTCCGACTTGTTTTGGGTAGCTCCTGCAAGGTCCGACGTAAGGTCCGACTTGCTTTGTCTAGGTCTGACTTATTTTGGCTAGGTCCGACATGTTTTTGCTAGCTCCGGTGCTAGGTCCGACTAGCTTTGGTAAGTTCCATGCTAGGTCCGACCAAGCTTTAGTAAGCTCCGGCGCTGGGTCCGACTAGCTTTGGTAAGCTCCGGTTCAAGGTCCGGTTAGGTTTGGTAAGGTTCGGAGCTTGATTGCAATGGTTCTGCTTTTAACTTGCAAAGTTTCGAACTTGCTTTACTCTTATGGAAAGTTTGCTTAGTATTATTTTACTAAGTTTTTGGTGTGTTTTGGTGGTTATGGCTGATATCATTTTGCTATGGTTTACAACATGCTTATGTGAGGTGCTCACGTAAGATGTTGTAGTTTCGGAACTAACGAGAGTCAAGTCGAGGACTTGTGCTCGGAAGTATTGGTTGTTTTTTCATGTGCAGGTGTTGCTTGAGTTCAATACATGGCTGGTGTTGGGATCCATTGATCTAGTCTTAGGGAGAAGATGAGGTTCAACAACCAAGTTCGGGAGGAATTGTGGTTGAGTTGATCGGGAGGTCACGCAGCATGTTTGGATCAAGAACAATGCATATGAAGCTATTGTGGACGTTGTTGGAAGGTGTTTGCACGTGTGCAAGGAGTGCATGGATGTGGCAACATGGTTCCAAGGCGTGGTGAAGATATATGGAAGTGAAGATATGGTTGAAAAGTTTCAACCGGCTGGATTTTGCGCTCAGGCTGCGGCTGAGGCGGTTATGGTTTGTTTATGGAAAGTTTCGAGTTGGTTATAACATGATTTCGTGTTAGGCATGAAGTAGAGTTGTTTTAGAAATGTTTGGGACGTTCCTAAGGTGTTTGGAAGTCTTAAGATTGCTTCTATCTACGTATAGAAGAGTCTTGAGCAGTATTGGAAAGTTACAGTTTGAATCCAAGTAGGAGTAGGAGTCCTAGTTTGAATTGGATTGGCCATAGAGCTGGTTATATAAGCAAGGGAGGCCAAGGCTCGTGGGTACACGACTTTGGGTTGTTCCTCTTGTGTTTTGATAAATAAAATTCGTATTCTAAAGGAACTTTTGTGCCTTGTTCGTCCGACTTGTTTCAGACAAGTTTTTCTCGTCGAGTTTCTGTTCAGCACTACCTTACTTCGGAGGTTTTATCATAACTCGAGTTTTACAGATCCAATTGATGTGATTATTTCTGGGTTGTCTTCAAAACTTGATTATCTATCATCTGTGAAAATTTCACGGTCATTGAATTTGTGATTTCTGATCTACACGAGTTTCTTTGCAGTATTCCAGAACTGTTTTTCTCGCGTAGGACAGATTGACCTTTGACCGATCTTTCGATCGTACCTTAAGTTTCTCTCAACGGATTTTCATGATTCTTGTTTTGAAGTCTTCGTGACTTGATTCTCTACAATCTATAATAGTTTTGTCACAGTTGAACACGTTTAGATTAGTCGCACACACGGTTTCTTTAACAGATCGTTTTCTGCTGAGGGGTGTTTTGTTGCTTCTGCTGAAAAGTTTTTATGTACCATTCACCCCCCCTCTGGTAGCTTTACACGTGTACTTCGATCCTACAATTGGTATCAGAGCCAGGTTGCTCTAATCTTTGTGATTTGCACATGTTTTGACTAATCATCATGGAGAAATACTCCGCCAAACCTTGTGTGTTTAGTGGTATTGATTTTCAGGTTTGGAAGGCACGCATGGAAGCTTTCATCCTGGCACAAGGCTTTGCAATATGGGAAAAGGTGTACAAGCCTTACGATGTGCTTTCAAACGATCAAGTCACGGCTATGTAAAAGCCCCAAAAACGTCAATGTCAAGAGATGGATGTTTGAGCATCATTGTGTTTTGGGTTCATGGAAAATGGGACTTACAAAAAACTTTCTTACACAGGATGGTATACGTGGGGTTTAACAACACGGGTTCAAGCATCAATTTGGATGTGTTGGACCAAGGTTAAGTTAAACTCATGTGTGATCATACAGGTGTATGAGGAAGAATTAAAAGCAGCTCTTTAGGCTCAAATGCTCACCTCAAAGTGCCGCCAAATTCTTGAACACACATGGGACCTCCCACATCTGATTGTGAGGAAAGTTATGGTGGCAACTTTCTGTTTTGAGGGTGAGCTAGAGAGGAGTGAATTATGATCATGTTTGAATTCATGTTAAATTCAACCATGTTAAGGCAAAGGAATGACTTGAGTTTGTGTTACATGAAATGAGGAACACAAACATGGACATGTGGGGAAAGCTAACATTTTCTTTAGCTTATACTGAAACATGTTGACCCGAGGAGAGAATTTCACTACTAAAGATCTAACTCATGTGTACATCCTCTATGAGTAGAGGGGAGGGAAATTTAAATCCAAATTGGAATCTTGGCAAAGAATTCATGTCTAGACTGCCCAAGGGCCCATATGTGAGGTGACCATTGCATTTCTCAGGTATTAAAGAGCTTAAGTTCCACATATGGAGAAATTTTGAGATCATATACAAATTGTTCAAGCATTATTTGAGATCACATTCAAATTCAAATTTGAATTTGGAAACTGAACCAAACGTGCTCAATTTTGAAATCTGAGTTCAGATTCAAACTCCTCACATCATGTTCGGCCTACCCTCCAAATTTGGTCAAATTCAGATCACGGTTGTGTGGGGAATCTCAAAGTATAGTGGAGAAATATCAAATTGGGGGGTGGCCCACCTGGCAGTGAGCGAAGGAGACTTACACCCGAAGTTTTCACGCGCGGATCAAACTCAAACCCGTGCAGCCGAGAGCGTGCCACCGAGGTGGGGGAGTTGCCGCCACCTCCTGCTGCTGTGAAGCGCTGGCAACCAGCTCGGGCCACCTCCACGGACGAAGTGACCCGCTCGCTCACGAGAAAGAGACACCGCCCCGTTTTCTCCTCGCACGGCTAAAGAGCAGAGGCGTCGCTGCCGCCTCGGACCATCGACCAGGAGCCACCCAAAACCGTGCCACAGAGCTTCCCAAGCTGAGAAACGGCACCAGGGGACTTTCCTCTACCTGCTAGGCACAAAGCCGAGAGATTTTCCGCTGCCCTGACCAAGAACGACGTCGTCCTGCAGCGACCCGAGGATGAACCACGATCGGGCTTCCGTGGAAAGCTCCACAGGGAGCTTCTCGTGCCCGAGAAAGAGCATTTTCGGATGCGCTAGTACTCGGTGATACTCACCTCCGAAGCACAGGCCGTGACCTGGACGACAGAGCACGAATTCGAGAGAAGTTCTCCGGCGGGCATAAACCGACCTTCCGGTACGGCACTCTCAAATTTGATCTCAATTTTTGCTCTTAGCTCTCAAAATCTTGCACAAAGGACCGAAACTAGCCGGCGAACATTTGTTCTTCACAACCCTAGCTTGGAAACGCATGTAGACCGCACAAATTCTCAGTTTTTCCGTATTCAAACGCGGGAGGTGTCTCGGGTGCACGGTGAAGACCCATTTGCCGCTGTTGCCAAGACATTCTAAGGATATGCCGAGCTTCCCTAGCATCCAAGGACGCTGTAGAGCCAAGTCCTTGAAAGTTTGGCGGGCTAGGATCACCGGTCGACGGCGCCGGACTTCTCCCGAGGGGGCCGCACGACGCCGGCACATTTCCGGTGGTCTACCGCCTACGCCGACCCCTCCAATCGATTTCCCGTCACTGTAAACCCACCGGCGGCGACCTTCCGGTCAGATGGCAGCCGGGAACGCCCCTCCGGTGAGGCACCGCCTCAGTCCGGCGAGGGGGCGGCGGCGCGCACGAGAGCGAGGGCGGGAGGAAGAAGAAAGGGCCGGGCCCAGCCGTCAGTGACTGCGATTTAAAAATTTGATCTGCTGTGGCTGGGGATCCACTGTGGCCGTGCGCTGGAACCGTGTAGCCCCGTGTGTTGTTTTCAGTGGCTGGGATTTAAAACGTGGGCCCAAGTCCTTTTCCAATAGCAAAACAATTCCAGTTCCAGCTCCAACTTTGAAAATTCATAACTTTGTGTAGGAAACTCTCAATTGGGTGATTCAAATTGGATTGGATTCCTTTAGTAAGGATCTATCCAAATATGAACCCCACTTTGTATGAAATTCAATAATAAATTCTGGATAATTCTTTTAATGTTATCTGAAAAAAAAATTATTGAGGGAGTTTGGTTTATCCAAAAATCCTCAATTTTTGCCAGAATATTATTTAGGATATTATTGAACTTTCAGCAAAGTGTCAGCTCAATTGAATTTGATTTGAGTAGGAATTTCCAGAGTACAACCTGCTGTACTCAAAATTGTCCAGAAACTCTTCCAGAAAATAGTTTTCCTCTGTGAAATCAGTTCTTGGCAATCCTTAGCTCCAAAAATCATAGGAAAATTTAGACATGCTCTATGAGCCATACTTGGAATGGTAGTTCAGTTGTTTGGGCATGAAAATGCACATTCCTTCAGAATTAATTCCTGGTAGCATAACTGCTTCAAAAATTATTCTGGGAGAACTACTCAAGTATAAAGTCTGAATTTTGTACCAAAGTACTTTCATGTGACCAGGAACTCACCTGTAAAGTTTCAGCTCAAATTGAACTTTAGATCTACCTGTTTTTGTTCTCCATGCTTATGTATTGGAGCAACACATGGAGAATTATAGTGGGAATTATGGAAGACACAATTTCCACTCACATTAGCGGCAATTTGGCAAGCTAAGTCTCTGTGTAATGTATGACTTCAGGTAAAAATTTTGAAGTCATTGGAGATCAGGACCTTTAGGTCCCTTCAACCCATTTCAACTCATGTCACACGTCCATTAGGAACCATAAAACATGTTAATGGAGATTTTCATGGACATGTGGTTTTCCTTTAGTTTCTCTGCACAACAGGGACATGAACTTCGTTTTTAGTAATCCCACACAGTTCCCTGTTATTAACAAGTTGAGTCGATACTTCTTTAAATTGCATAATAAGAACAGATGCATATATATATCAATAGGACTTAAGACGGAGGCAACCAATGGAGGAGTTCGACGGAGTGGTTCCATTGAAGTGGACCAGTTGATCAAGCCTCAAGGGAGACAAGAATCTAACTGAGCTATATACTATTAGACCAGTAGCAACAAGGCAAGCCCCGGTTTGCATTAACCTTTCTATAAAGTTTTGCTTTGTTTACATGTCTAGTATGGATGAAACAAGAATGTACATTAGGTGTAGGATGGATGAAACTCCACATGCATAACCATAATTTGCCTATAAGAGTGAGGGTAGTGTCTAAGACCTCGCGTAGACAGTCTATGCTTAATGATTCATAGGACTTCGGTACAAGTCGAGTAGTTGGAATTTACTCGCGAGTTAGGTTTGGGACACACAGGTTTGGTTCGAGTGAGGTGAGATCACTTTAGTAATGAAAATGAGACTAGGCAGGGGCTAGGGCGCAGCAAGAGGAAGTCTTGTGTGCGCTACCCTGTCCGTGTCGATTGAGGACCGATCCGTGTGCGGCCCTGCTGAACAAGTATTGAACGTACCGAAGGCATATCGGATATATGGGCCCCGATAAACCGTAACCTAAACCTCTGGACGTCGAGGCATAACGCACCGATTTATAGGTGTAGGCTGAGGGCAGCAAGGTGGAAATCTGCTAACAGGCATAGAGATATGCTCCGTGTAGGGAACCTCATGCTCGTTTCGGTGCGACCGGTTCGACGTTTGGGCTGTTGGGTGAAAGGTTGTCCCATACGACATCGAGTGAGCGTGCTGTGCAGCTCCACGGGTTGGCGTACGTGACATGCTCTTTGGGTTTCCCTGCAGGTGTATATCGAGTCGATTCGCCGTCCCTCGCGGTGACGAGTACCGCTTGTTCACTGCGTCGTAACGTAGATAATTTATGGAATGTTATGATTCAATTCTGCTGTATGATATAATTGTATTGTTACATATGTGCCACCAAATATTGCTTACTAAATTTCAGATTCATAAACTGCTAACTTGTGGCTAAAAGATGAACTAAGGAAAAACTATAGGTGTGTCCGTTTGCTGAAAGTTACTATCCTATGTTCATTGTACACCTCATGTAGAGTTTCATGCCTAGGTGAGTCGGTTAAGTCTTGTTGAGCCATCGTGCTCACGGTTGCTGCTTAAGTGTTTTTCAGGTGAGGAGCCACCCACGGACTCGGGTTACGAGTCCACCGGCGAGGGTTACCCTCCGTCGGGGACCACGGCTGAGTAGGAGCCGTACACGCCGCACTGAGCTGAGACGTGCAGCTAGTGTGGGTTTCCCTAGGGCTGGGCAACCGACTTTTGCTAGATAGGCGGGCGTGAGTTGTATAATTTAGACGTCCGCTGTATAATATAAACAATAGTTTGTAACTGAGTATTGTACCAGTTTGTACAGTTCCAGTTGTTTTTCCCATGTAATATATTGTGTCCTTATGACGTGTGCTGTCGGGTGTCGCATCGTGCGGCACCACCCTCTGCGATCCTGGATGAGCGGATCCCGGTCCGCCACAGCCTGGTATCAGAGCTGCATTGGGGATAGCACAGTACTTAAAGACTGTATTAGAGGAAGACTTAGGTTTACGGTGAGGATTCGGTATTTTGCCCAAGTTAAGGACTATATTAGCATAGTTACTTAAAGTGGCAAGACCAACATATGTTTTTTAATTCTGAATTTCAATTATGTAACGACGCACCTGCGCTCTGGTAAGATTGGTAAGAAACGCCACCGAAAGCGGTTCAATTTCAGTTAGCTCCCCTGACAAAGAACATGGTTCAGGAATGAGTCTCACAGCTTGGAGTCTTGGAGTCTTCATGTTCCTGAGTTCATATGAAACGCTGATCCCTAGCGTGCATTAGGCAAGTAAGTGGAGACCCCATCGCGTGGTCAGTAACGCGAGAGTGTGTTCATCTGGAAGTAGCCCAGGGGGACATACGCAGCGCTTGGCATCGGCGTGCCCTGCAGGGCAGTAGGTGGTATTTGTTGGGTTGATAACATTCCCAACCGTGACGACCCGTTCATGACATACTCGGGTTCCCCATTGTGTGGTGTTTAAACACGATCACGTACCTTGAGACGTGACTTAACTGAATGTGGCCTAGAGGGGGGGGGGTGAATAGGCCTTTAAAAGATTCCTGCACACTTAATAGAGTTATCAGAAACTTGATTGACCGGACTAGTCCGGTTGTGTGGGCGGACTAGTACGGTGTGCTGAATTATGTGAGTTAATTAAGTGTGTTTCAAAAATTTAATCTTTTAGCAGCGGAATGAGAACAACAGTTTTTATAAATTAAATTTATTGTATGGATGCACGTGCAAACTTATAAGAAACTCAAATGATGACTAGCAAACTAGTGATCTAATGTATCAAAATGTAAAATAAATGAGAGACAAAAGACACGAATTTTTACCGAGGTTCGATCTCACCAAGAGATCTACGTCCTCGTTAAGGAACCTCACACAGAGCCGCGTTCCCAACCCTTTCCCTCTTCAAGTCACCACAAAGGCCGACTTGACTCCACTATCACGTGTAATCACCGAGTTTGTGGGGCAACCTCACACGTTGAGGGCTCCCACAAGAATTACAATGAGAAGTTGATCAAATACACTCAAAAAGATTACAATGCAGAATATGAGTGTAGAGAGATCAAACCCCAAGAGCTCACAACGAAGGAACGACGATCTCCCAATCCCAAATCCAAGTATTTGATTGATCTTCACCTTTTTGCACCTTAGATGTATGGGGAGACGTGTTTTTGGGCTCTTGGGACAGGTGGCGGCGCTAGGATTTGAGTTTTTGACAGTATGAGTCGTGTCTTCTCTCAGAAACAACGAAGGACCTCTTTTTATAGGTTTTCCAAAGAAGTTACCGTTGTTACACCTACTACCGAACTAGTCCGGTATATGATCGGACTTGTCCGGTCTACTTCCAGTGGGTTAACCGGACTAGTCCGGTCTAAAACTGGACTTGTCCGGTGCTATGTGAAGTGGAGTTCCATAAAGTTCAGCGGACTAGTCCTGTCGCATGGATGGACTAGTCCGCAGTCCTCTAAAGAGAACACCAGAAGCATGAGCGGACTAGTCCGGTCTAGAACCGGACTTGTCCGGTTGCATTCCAGTAAGCTGACCGGACTAGTCCGGTCCATGAACGGACTAGTCCGGTGTCCAGTGAATTTTAGTTGATTTTTTTAAACCCCTTACCCTTACGCAAAGTCATGAGCTCTTGGGATGTGTCTCTCACACACTCCCTATACATTTATATCTACTTTGCTCTTCTAAATTCCACTTAAGTCTTCCTTTTCGGGCACCACTCTATTTTTCATCTTCTTGTGTGCGCACCGAGCTAGTTCACTTAGTTTGTCCTGCAATCATTTCGTTAGGATCTCATATGCTTGTCATCAATTAGCCAAAACCCACAAGGGATATCCTAGATGCACTTACAATCTCCCCCTTTTTGGTGATTGACAACTATTTGAGATATCACAATTGAGAATAAAAGGTTGATTTTCATAAGGTGTGCACATATGAGAATAATAAAGAATTCACAAAAAGATTCTCACATATGCACACACCTTATGGTGGGGTGCCTAACAGGTGTGTGATAAACAAAATGTGATAAATTAAAGACAAACAATAGTGAACATATAAGTAGGCATTAGAGCATAGTGCATCATACATAAGAAAAGAAACAGTGCATTACAAGATTTTAAAATAGGTACATGTCCTTGATCACAAAAGAGCTTAATAACTAATACTAGATAGAAATAGTCCAAATCTAATCTCAATCTTCCCTAATCTCAATCTCTCCCCCTTTGGCATCAAGGCACCAAAAAGGGGAAAATTGAGGGGAATCACTCATCGCTGCCTCCTCCGTCAGTCTCAGTCTGATCTTCATCTTCACTAACTTCAGCATCCACGGGAGCACGATCTTCCTCTGAGTCCTCGGAGATGGGCAGTGATCCAACGGGCTCAATCTCAAGCTTTGCACAGATAGACTTGATATTGGCATTGACATATTGTTGATGTTTCTTCCTTGCAAGCTTTTCCTTGCGCTGCCTGTCTTTGATCTTGCGGCAGCAGGCAAAGATGGAGGAGAGCACCTTGAGGATGCCACTGGATGATTCTTGGGCAGGTGGAGATCCAGGAGGAGCAGCTGCAGATCTAGTGGCATCATGAGCTTGCTTTGATCTCCTCTCCACTGGTGGAGAGGACGGGGCAGTTGGAGCCGGGGGAAGAGTGTACTCGGTGGGTTTTTGCGGCTTCAACCCCGTATGTTTGACATCCTTGACAAACTCGAGTCCCGTCACTTTTTCAATCATGTACATGAGATACGGTGCATATCCACAGGACCTATTAGGGGTGATTGAGATGTTCACGATGTCGTTGTAGATATACTCAAAGACATTGAATGGTCTCCTTCCACTAATGACCTTCATGAGAGTCCTCAAGGTCCCTTGTATAGTTCCCGCATCTCCATCCTTCGGAGCTATAGGCTTTCTCAAGACTCTATTGAGGACCACAAAGAAGGGCTTCAGATATTTGATGGTGGGAGGAACATATGGCATCCTTGTGTCATAGAGAAATTCAAGCTCCTCCTTCTCCAGGGGTTTCAGATTATGAATGACCAGTTCATGATCCAAAGTGTGTTGGAGGTGAAGAATCCTAGCAAATTCATCATAAGTGACACTATACCTTGAACCATGAGTCATCCAAGTAAGGCTGTCTCCATCATCACGAGCAAAGTAGAGAGTGGAGTAAAATTGGGTAATGATTTCATTGTTCCAGTCATACTCAAAGGATAGCAGGTCAGTCAGACCGTGCCTCTCTAACGCCTCCACCATCTCACGAAAGGCAGGATACCTCTTTGACTTCAGGTATTCAATATTTAGCCATTGACTCTCTACTACAGGATTTTTCATCTTCATGTACACATGCTCGTAGTAATTTGCATGGAAGTTGCTCCAGAACCTTGGATCAAAACATTGTTTAGGTCGGTCATACACTTGAATCTTCCTGAAATTATCAGCTAGCTCCCCCCCTTTTCCAGTAAAATCCTCACTCGAAGGCTGCCTGTTGCGGTGAATAGGGTTTTTCATCTTCAAGGGCCCAAGGGGACCACTAGCAAGTCCCTTCCCTTTATTGAGAACTCTTTTTGGTCCTGACGAGCCCTCAGCAGCATCTTTCCTTAGAGGCCTTTTGCCAATGACTTTCCTCTTCTTAGGTAGATTGTCGTCGGAGGGTGGAGAGTGATCATTGACATCATGTCTCTTCTTCATAACTCTCTCCTTGGTCCTCCTCACTTTCTCGCGTTGAACGTCTTCATCAATGTTAAAAGAGTTGTCATCTGAGCCTGAAGACATGATGCCTGATAAGGAGTTCAAGGATTAGATGCAGATGGACTCATTATCGACTTCAAATCGGAACGTAGGGGTTCAACTGTCAGAGACCGGACTTGTCCGGTTTCAGAGTGCGGACTTGTCCGGTGGACCAGACTTGTCCGCATCTATGCGCCGGACTAGTCCGGCCTGACATAGGAACCCTAATTTTCATTTGAATCAAATCTCCTATCTAAGGACACAAGGGCAGGAAAATGGTAGGAATACATCTATTGAGGCAATGTACATCCTTTTGAAATCAAAGAAAACTAGCTAGAACTAGAAAAGTTGAGATTTTTGTTTAAGGCGGGAAATTACCAAGATTTGAAGATTCGCGTCGAAGAAGTGGAAATCAGTCCGGATGAATCCGGAGGAGGGAAACCACTCGTCAAGGGGAGAATTTCCCACGGAGAAAATCTCGATTTTGAGGGTTCAACCTGAAAATCACTTTGGGGGCTAGGGTTTGGAAGAGGAGAGGGAGAGCAAGTCTAATGAGGGGTGAGGGAGAGGTCTGGTCCGGCCAAGTGCTTCTATATGCGACTGACCGGACTAGTCCGGTCATGGTAGCGGACTAGTCCGGTGCCCCTGAATTAACCTAATTGTGGTCTGACCGGACTAGTCCGGTCGACAACTGGACTAGTCCGGTTCCAGCAGACTTGATGCAGATAGTAGAGTTTAGAGGTGATCCAAGGACACTCATTTTGCAAATAGTCTTGGTGATTACGACCAGTAGGCAATCAGCAAAACAATGGTCATAATCCACAAGATTTCTTCATTAAAATAGTTTTCTGAGTAGAAAAAGAGAGGAGGAGCATTTTTAACAATACAAAGGAACATTTTAAGTTGCAACCAGGTATGCAATGTTTCAAGCCACATTTCGAGAGTCAAGAATGTTTAGCTCATTTCTTAGTTCACAGAACCTTTTCTCATCTAATGGTTTGGTAAAAATATCCGCAAGTTGTTTTTCAGTCCTAACATGTGAAATAGCAATGTCACCTTTTAATGAATGATCTCTAAGAAAGTGATGACAGATATCTATGTGCTTAGTTCTTGAGTGCTCTACAGGGTTGTGTGCAATTTTTATAGCACTTTCATTATCGCATAGAAGCGGGATATGACTTAGATTGTAGCCGTAGTCCCTAAGAGTCTGTCGCATCCAAAGTAGTTGCGCACAACAACTACCGGCTGCAACATACTCCGCTTCCGCTGTGGAAAGAGCAATGGAGTTCTGCTTTTTAGATGACCAAGAAACTAGGGACCTGCCAAGAAATTGACAAGTCCCTGACGTGCTCTTTCTATCGACTTTGCATCCTGCATAGTCGGTGTCGGAATACCCTATCAAGTTAAACTTGGATCCTTTGGGATACCAAAGGCCCAAGTTGGGTGTGTGCACAAGGTACCTTAGGATTCTTTTTACAGCAATTAAGTGACATTCTTTAGGTGCGGCTTGAAACCTTGCACACATGCAAACACTAAGCATAATATCTGGCCTAGATGCACATAAATAAAGTAAGGAGCCAATCATGGACTGATATACCTTTTGGTCCACATTTGGACCGTATTCATTGAGGTCGAGATGTCCGTTGATGGCCATTGGTGTCTTGATGGGCTTGGCTTTGTCCATATTGAATTTCTTGAGAATGTCTTGTGTATATTTAGTTTGGCTTATAAATGTACCTTCTCTCAGTTGCTTCACTTGAAATCCCAAGAAGAACTTCAATTCACCCATCATTGACATCTCGAACCTATCTGTCATTATTTTGCTAAATTCTTCACAGAAGGACTTGTTAGTGGATCCAAAGATAATTTCATCAACATAAATTTGACATACGAATAAATGATCATCAAAATGTTCAGTAAAGAGTGTATAGTCAGCTTTACCAATTTTGAATCCATTTTGAGTCAGAAAATCTCTAAGGCACTCATACCAAGCTCGAGGAGCCTGTTTGAGGCCATAGAGAGCCTTACGCAGTTTATAGACATGGTTGGGATACTCCTGATCTTCGAACCCCGGTGGCTGCTCCACATAGACTTCCTCCTTTATCGGACCATTGAGGAAGGCACTCTTGACGTCCATTTGATACAACTTAAAATTATGGTGAGTAGCATATGCCAATAAAATGCGAATGGACTCAAGTCTAGCTACAGGAGCGAAAGTTTCATCGAACTCCAAACCTTCCACCTGAGAATAACCTTTGGCCACCAACCTCGCCTTATTTCTTGTCACTACTCCATGTTCATCTTGCTTGTTCCGAAAGACCCATTTGGTTCCAACAATGTTCGCCCTTGGTCGTTCCACCAGCTCCCACACTTCATTTCTTTTGAAGTTGTTCAGCTCCTCTTGCATCGCAATCACCCAGTCTGGATCCCTTAAGGATTCTTCTACCCTGTATGGCTCCAGAAAAGACACAAAAGAATAGTGTTCACAAAAATTTGCAATTTGAGATCTAGTAGTTACTCCCTTAGCAATATCTCCAATGATATTGTTGACAGGATGGTCTCTTTGCACACACTGATGTACTCTTGGGTGTGGGATTTGTATAGTTTCTTGTTCTTCATTGTCTTCATGTGTCATGTCTCCCCCTAGATCATTGCTTCCATGATCATCTTGATCTTCTTGACCTTCCTCAACCTGATCTTGTGTAGGAGCTCCCCCTTGATCATTGCTTCCTTGTTGAAATTCGTCTTGTGTTTCCTCTCGTGGTAGGATATCACCAAGTGCCATTTTCTTCAGCGCTTCACATGGAGCTTCCTCCTTATCTAGCATAGACTTATCGACTTGCTCCACTTGTGAGCCGTTAGTTTCATCGAACACTACGTCACGCGCTACTTCAACAAGGCCGGACACCTTGTTGAAGACACGATAGGCGTAGGCATTCGATTCATATCCGAGCAAGAATCCTTCATCGGACTTCGAAGCGAACTTTGAGGCCCTTGGTTTCTTGTTCAGAATGAAACATTTGCAACCAAAAACTTTGAAATAGGAAACATTAGGCTTTTTACCCGTGAGAAGCTCATATGGAGTTTTCTTCAGTAGTTGATGAAGGTAAACCGATTTGTGTCATGACAAGCGGTGTTCACCGCTTCTGCCCAAAATCGGTCTGACGTCTTGTATTCATCCAACATTGTTCTCGCCATTTCGATCAATGTTCTGTTCTTCCTTTCGGCCACCCCGTTCTGTTGAGGAGAGTAGGGTGCTGAGAATACATGTTTTATACCTTCTTCATTGAGATATTCTTCAACTTGGGTGTTCTTGAATTCTGTCCCATTGTCACTTCTGATATTCTTTACGGTTGATGAGAATTCATTCTGAGCTCTTTTCAAGAACTTCTTGAGTATTCCCTGAGTTTCTGATTTATCATACAAGAAAAATACCCAGGTAAATCTTGAGAAATCATCAACAATTACTAAACCATATTTGTTACCGCTGATGCTGATGTACGCAATTGGACCAAAGAGATCCATGTGGAGAAGTTCCAGCGGTCTAGCGGTGGTCATCACATTCTTGGCGGGGTGTGGTGCTCCAACCTGTTTTCCTGCTTGACAAGCGCTGCACGGCCTGTCTTTTTCAAAAACTACATCCTTAAGACCACGGATGTGACCACCTTTCAGAAGTTTCTCCAGATTTCTCATTCCAACATGGGCTAGCCGTCTATGCCACAGCCATCCCATGTTGGTCTTAGCAACCAAGCAAGTGTTGAGTTCGGCTTTATCTTTGTTGAAGTCAACAAGATAAAGCTTCCCCTTCAACAATACCTTGAATGCAATCGAGCCATCGCTTCTTCTAAAGATGGTCACACCCTCATTAGTGAATAAACAGTTGTAACCTTTGTCGCATAGTTGAGATATTGATAAAAGATTATAATCTAGAGAGTCTACATGTAAAACATTAGATAAGGTGTGTTGAGAGGATATTTCAATGTTACCACTACCAAGGACCTTTCCTTGGCTGTTGTCTCCAAAGTATATACCTTCACTTGGATCCTTGTTGCACTCGTATTCCACAAACATACCTCTCTCTCCGGTCATATGATTTGTGCATCCGCTATCTAGCACCCACTTAGATCCGCCGGAGGAGTAAGCCTGCAAAATAGAATAATTTCTGGGTTTTAGGTACCCAAGCTTGCTTGGGTCCTCTCAGGTTAGTCACAAGAGTCTTGGGCACCCACACACAAGTTTTTAAGTTCTTGTGGCGTGGCCCTGTATATTTAGCAATGACTTTTCCATACTTGTTTTTCATGAGAACATAAGAAGCATCAAATGTATGGAACAGTGTTGTAGCTCAGATTCATGGGATTTTTCTTTAACAAAAATGATTCTATTCTTAGCATGATTAGAAGTAGACATGTGTTTGTTCCTGTCAAAGCCAAGACCATCTTTGACATTGGGAGGTCTAGTGATCATATTTGCACTTCGTGCATATTTGATTTTCTCCTTATCAAAGATGCCGTTTTGAGAAGAATGCATGTCATGAGAGGTTGAAGCATTAGAAATTACATTCCTCTTACTAGAGCAAGTGCAGGTTCTTATTGTTGTCGAGCTCATGTGTTTGGAGGAAGAGCTCTTGGAGGAAGAGGAGTCACTTGGTTTGAGCGACTCAACTTGCACCTCAAGGATTTTGTTAACGTTTGACAAGTTAGCAAGTTCTTCCTTGATTGCAATGTGCGAGTCCTCTAACTTTGAGTAAGTTTCCTTACTCAAGGCTAGCTCTAACTCAAGTAACTCATTCTTCTCTCTTTCATGCTCAAGAAGCTTTCCAACTTCTTGATATCTCTTCCTCTCACGGATGAGCATATCTTCTTGTCGGTTGACAAGTTCCTCCTTTTCAAAGATTTCGTTTGACAACATTTCTATTTTCTTTAATGCAATTTTACTTAGCCCTCTAAACAATTCTTCATTATCACTAGAGCTATCAAAGTCATCAATGGAGGAATTTAGCACAGGAGGAGTAAGTCGAACCTTTTTCTTGCCTTCCTTAGCCATAAGACAAGTGTGGTTGTTCATGTCCCGTCCTCCCATGTTCGGAAAGAGTGTGGCTCTCATAGTTGGTTTCTTGACTGCGATAGTGGCCATCTCTTCTTCTTCATCGGTGGAGGACTCGTCGTATGAGTCCCACTCCTTTCTAATGTGAGCTTGATGGGCTTGTCTTCTTTTTCTAAAATTTTTCTTTTCTTGAGATCTTGTTTCCTTCTTCTTTTTGTTTTATTCATAAGTACAGTCCACCATGAAGTGACCATACTCTCCGCAGTTGTAGCAAGTGCGTCGAGCCTTGGATTTTTCTTTATCCTTGCTTTTGCCTTCATGTGAATTGTTGTCGTGTCTTCTCTTCATCATGCGTTTGAACTTTTTGATGAAGAGTACCATTTCTTCGTCATCAAGATCGGTGCTCTCGTCGCTTGTATCTCCATCGTCTTGGTCTTCACGAGTTTCTTTGAGTTTGGGTCTGCACGTTGCTTTGAGAGCAACTTCTTTCTTTTTAGAAGAGGTGAGCTCGGCTAAGTCCTTGACATATTGAGCCTCTTTCTCCATCATTTCATGATTTATGATCTTTCCCAATAACTCATCGGGAGTCATTTTGTGAAACCCGGGGCTTTCTCTAATCATTGAGCAAAGTGTGACGTTTCTTGGCATGAAGGCTCTTATCATCCTATTGACCACCTCATGATCAGTCCATTTCTTACTTCCATAGGCACGGATTTTGTTGATGAGTGCCTTCATCCGATTGTAAATGTCTTGAGGTGATTCGCCTTCTTCAATAGCAAATCTCTTTCTAGCATCTCAATTTTGGCTTCACGTACAGACTTATTTCCTTCATGAGCAGTTTTGAGTGTATCCCAGATTTCTTTTGCACTTTCTAGTCCATCGATCTTGGTGAATTCTTCTCTGCTCGGTGACAATGTGATTACTGCAACGGCTTGTGCATTTCTGTGAATCTCTTGTTTTTGTTCCGGAGTGAGTTCTTCATCCGTGTCTGGGATATCTATTCCTGTGCAGACAATATGCCAAAGGTTGGGATTCAAGGATATTAGATGCATTTTCATGTTGTACTTCCACATGGTGTAGTCACTTCCGTCAAACTGCGGGGGCCTTCCCATAGGAATAGAGAGATAATGATTATTTGAATTGAGACGGTTGTAGTTGTAAGGATACCGGGAGTAGTCGTGATGACCACTCCCCATCGTCTTTTCTTCCTCTTTTCCCTTTTGTGCCATTAATTTCTTTCTCAGTAATGCCTTTAGCTGTCTCACTTCATCATCGTCAAGTGGACTTTCTTTCAGCACATCGAAGGCTTTGGCTTCTTGCTCCTCATCGTTGTTGTTCGTCTTCGGGATATCGTTGTTCTTCTCAGAGGCCATTGATCTCTCCGAGATGTGAGTCTCGTTGGTGGAGAACTTGACTCTGATACCAATTGAATGAGGCCTAGAGGGGGGGTGAATAGGCCTTTAAAAGATTCCTGCACACTTAATAGAGTTATCAGAAACTTGATTGACCGGATTAGTCCGTTTGTGTGGGCGGACTAGTCCGGTATGCTGAATTATGTGAGTTAATTAAGTGTGTTTCAAAAATTTAATCTTTCAGCAGCGGAATGAGAACAACAGTTTTTATAAATTAAATTTATTGTATGGATGCACGTGCAAACTTATAAGAAACTCAAATGATGACTAGCAAACTAGTGATCTAATGTATCAAAATGTAAAATAAATGAGAGACAAAAGACATGAATTTTTACCGAGGTTCGATCTCACCAAGAGATCTACGTCCTCGTTGAGGAAGCTCACATAGAGCCGGGTTCCCAACCCTTTCCCTCTTCAAGTCACCACAAAGGCCGACTTGACTCCACTATCACGTGTAATCACCGAGTTTGTGGGGCAACCTCACACGTTGAGGGCTCCCACAAGAATTACAATGAGAAGTTGATCAAATACACTCAAAAAGATTACAATGCAGAATATGAGTGTAGAGAGATCAAACCCCAAGAGCTCACAACGAAGGAACGACGATCTCCCAATCCCAAATCCAAGTATTTGATTGATCTTCACCTTTTTGCACCTTAGATGTATGGGGAGACGTGTTTTTGGGATCTTGGGACAGGTGGTGGCGCTAGGGTTTGAGTTTTTGACAGTATGAGTCGTGTCTTCTCTCAGAAACAACGAAGGACCTCTTTTTATAGGGTTTCCAAAGAAGTTACCATTGTTAAACCTACTACCGGACTAGTCCGGTATATGATCGGACTTGTCCGGTCTACGTCCAGTGGGTTAGCCGGACTAGTCCGGTCTAAAACCGTACTTGTCCGGTGCTATGTGAAGTGGAGTTCCAGAAAGTTCAGCGGACTAGTCCTGTCGCATGGATGGACTAGTCCGCAGTCCTCTAAAGAGAACACCAGAAGCATGAGCGGACTAGTCCGGTCTAGAACCGGACTTGTCCGGTTGCATTCCAGTAAGCTGATCGGACTAGTCCGGTCCATGAACGGACTAGTCCGGTCCATGAACGGACTAGTCCGGTGTCCAGTGAATTTTAGTTGATTTTTTTAAACCCCTTACCCTTACGCAAAGTCATGAGCTCTTGGGATGTGTCTCTCACACACTCCCTATACATTTTCATCTACTTTGCTCTTCTAAATTCCACTTAAGTCTTCCTTTTTGGGCACCACTCTATTTTCATCTTTTTGTGTGCGCACTGAGCTAGTTCACTTAGTTTGTCCTGCAATCATTTCGTTAGGATCTCATATGCTTGTCATCAATTAGCCAAAACCCACAAGGGATATCCTAGATGCACTTACAACTCAAGGTCGACCGTATGACAATGATACGGGCGTTTGTATTTAATTTCAAATATGGTCCTGCCTGCAATGGAAACACAACCTTTGAGTGCATCACTATTGTTTGGTCTTCTGCAGGTACTAAACACGTATGTATCCGTGTAGTAAACGCGTGCGAGAGACCGTTTAGTGCCACAATTGAGACGTATATGCCGGTATAATCCTGTTAGGATTTTCCTTTGTGAGGAACGTAGTACCGAGATATTATAGGCATATGCATAAACAAATAATAATAACAAGGAGCTAAAATCACCAGGTTGCAATATTTAGGAACCTGGTTGGGTAGAGAAAAATTTGATAGCTTATCAGTGTAGTCCCAAAGGGTTGAAAAACAGAGTGCTCTTTTTTAGGCAGCAAGTTTGCTGAACTTTAACAGAGCGTAACTCACAGATCTTTTAACCCAGGTAGGTGTGGGATATAGTTCTGCAAAGGTATTTAAGTACTCTACAACTTTGTTGTAGACTTCCAGAGCTGAAGCACATCTTAAGATGGCCTAAATTCCAGAAGAATGTAGACTGTCCAGAACCAGGACAGATTCAAAACACTCTATGGACTGTTCTGTTTTTCAAGCATAACATACAGTAGAAAAATCAAAATTTTTCATATCATCCATCTTTAGAAAAGGAAGGAGATGTGTGACATCTTTGTAATTCAATGTTTCTGTATTTTCAGTATGGAATTCAGTGGAAACCAAGGTTGAAAACAGCAACTTCCAAGGGAGGTGCTGTTGAAATCCTTCCAGAAATTCTGTTGACTTTGAATTACCATAACTTTTAAACATGAGCTGGTCTGAGGGCAAATACATACTCATTGGAAAGATACTGAAGTTAACTTTGACTTTGGTATTCAACTTGAGTTATTAAAAATGCTGGTAAACGGATTAAAAATCTGGGTTAGGACAGCCGGGTCTGTTCTTTACAGCAAAGAGGGTTAGTTAAGCCTATCACACAGAAGTGACTAAAACCGAGGATATTCCGGTGGTATATGGATATCCGATGTGTTTCCGATGAGTACCGGTCATGCCGGACAATGGGACGTCAAGTCCAAGATTGAGCTGGCACCGGAAACAACACCGATTTCACAGAAGCCGTATATGATGGCACCCAATGAACTGGCAAAGTAGAAGGAGCAACTAAGGGAATTCTTGAGCAATGGTTTTATCTGACCAAGCTCATCACCTTGGGATTGCTCTGCGCTGTTCGTTAAGCAGAACGATGAGACACTAAGATTAAGTGTTGATTATCATTCGCTCAATGCCGTCACTATAAGGGACAGTGAGGGTACTCTATGGTTTAAACACCGTATAGTTATACCTCATGAGATGAAACACTCTACTGCCAGAAATGTCGCACACCGCTGAAGTGGTGTGAGTACGGCGGAAGGGTACTGTTCATGGTTGATTAGTCAACATAGCCGATGACCGAGTTCGAACAATAAGAAGCGAACTTGAAGGCTGAATAATACCGACAGAAAAGCTACAAGGATCAAAGTCAGACCGTGGCATTTCGACGTCGGAGAACACATTTATCTTCATGTGTCTCCGATGAAAGGAATTCACCGGTACAATGTAAAGGGGATATTTTGCTTCCCGAGCTGTTGATCCAATTGCTATCACAAAAAGTGCGGACCTGCAGACTACCGACTGGAACTACCGGCATGTATGGCAGGTTGGTGTCCACGACATAGTCATGTGTCACAGCTGCGGAAGTGCCCCAAATTTACCGCTGCTAGCCGCACCGAAGAAATCGACGAAGTGGAAGTCGGGTCGTGCTTACACCAAGTATACAGGTGAGACTATTGATGAAAGGATCCGGAACACCTGGAATCCGGCATTAAGCTGTTACAAGGTGCTGTGGAGTAATCATACCACGGAAGAAACAATGTGGAGAGCAAAGATTTCCTCTGAATTAACAATCCGGAAATTCTGATCGTCATACCAGTTGACATTACCTCTCCTGTCTCGTTTTCCTACTTCGAATCTCGGGACGAGATTCTTTTTAAGGGGGGAGGAATGTAAACCCCCAAAAACGTGAATGTCAAGAGACAGATGTTTGAGCATCATTGTGTTTTGGGTTCATGGAAAATGGGACTTACAAAAAACTTTCTTACACAGGATGGTATACGTGGGGTTTAACAACACGGGTTCAAGCATCAATTTGGATGGGTTGGACCAAGGTGAAGTTAAACTCATGTGTGATCATACATGTGTATGAGAAGAATTAAAAGCAGCTCTTTAGGCTCAAATGCTCACCTCAAAGTGCCACCAAAATTCTTGAACACACATGGGACCTCCCACATTTGATGGTGAGGAAAGTTATGGTGGCAACTTTCTGTTTTGAGGGTGAGCTAGAGAGGAGTGAATTATGATCATGTTTGAATTCATGTTAAATTCAAACATGTTAAGGCAAAGGAATGACTTGAGTTTGTTTTACATAAAATGAGGAACACAAACATGGACATGTGGGCAAAGCTAACATTTTCTTTAGCTTATACTGAAACATGTTGACCCGGGGAGAGTATTTCACTCTGAAAGATCTAACTCATGTGTACATCCTCTATGAGTAGAGGGGAGGGAAATTTAAACCCTAATTGGAATCTTGGCAAAGAATTCATGTCTAGACTGCCCAAGGGCCCATATGTGAGGTGACCATTACATTTCTCAGGTATTAAAGAGCTTAAGTTCCACATTTGGAGAAATTTTGAGATCATATACAAATTGTTCAAGCATTATTTGACATCACATTCAAATTCAAATTTGAATTTGGAAACTGAACCAAACGTGCTCAATTTTGAAATCTGAGTTCAGATTCAAACTCCTCACATCATGTTTGGCCTACCCTCCAAATTTGGTCAAATTCGGATCACGGTTGTGTGGGAATCTCAAAGTACAGTGGAGAAATATCAAATGAGGGGGGGTGGCCCACCTGGCAGTGAGCGAAGGAGACTTAACCCGAAGTCTTCACGCGCGGATCAAACTCAAACTCGTGCAGCCGAGAGTGTGCCACCGAGGTGGGGGAGTTGCTGCCACCTCCTTCTGCTGTGAAGCGCTGGCAACCAGCTCGGGCTACCTCCACGGACGAAGTGATCCGCTCGCTCACGAGACAGAGACACCGCCCTGTTTTCTCCTTGCACGGCTAAAGAGCAGAGGCGTCGCTGCCACCTCGGACCATCGACCGGGAGCCGTTCAAAACTGTTCCACAGAGCTTCCCAAGCTGAGAAACGGCAACAGGGGACTTTCCTCTACCTGCTAGGCACAAAGCCGAGAGATTTTCCGCTGCCCTGACCAAGAACGATGTCGGCCTGCGGCGACCCGAGGACGAACCACGATCGGGCTTCCGTGGACAGCTCCACAGGGAGCTTCTCGTGCCCGAGAAAGAGCATTTTTGGATGCGCTAGTACTCGGTGATGCTCACCTCCGAAGCACAGGCCATGACCTGGACGACAGAGCATGAATTCGAGAGAAGTTCTCTGGCGGGCATAAACCGACCTTCCGGTAAGGCACTCTCAAATTCGATCTAAATTTTTGCTCTTATCTCTCGAAATCTTGCACAAAGGACCGAAACTAGCCGGTGAACATTTGTTCTTCACAACCCTAGCTTGGAAACGCATGTAGACCGCAAAAAATCTCAGTTTTTCCGAACTCAAACATGGGAGGTGTCTCGGGTGCACGGTGAAGACCCATTTGCCGCTGTTGCCGAGCCATTCCTAGGATATGCCGAGCTTTCCTAGCATCCAAGGATGCTGTAGAGCCAAGTCCGTGAAAGTTTGGCGGGCTAGGATCACCGGTCGACGGCGCCGGACTTCTCCCGAGGGGGCCGCACGACGCTGGCACATTTCCGGTGGTCTACCGCCTAGGCCGACCCCTCCAATCGATTTCCCATCACTGTAAACCCACCGGCGGTGACCTTCCGGTCAGATGGCAGCCGGGAACGCCCCTCCGGTGAGGCACCGCCTGAGTCCGGCAAGGGGGCGGTGGCGCGCGCGAGAGCGCGGGCGGGAGGAAGAAGAAAGGGCCGGGCCCAGCCGTCAATGACTGCGGTTAAAAAATTTGATCTGCTGTGGCTGGGGATCCACTATGGCCGTGCGCTGGAACCGTGTAGCCCCGTGTGTTCTTGGTTTTCAGTGGCTGGGATTTAAAACGTGGGCCCAAGTCCTTTCCAATAGCAAAACAATTCCAGTTTCAGCTCCAACTTTGAAAATTCATAACTTTGTGTAAGAAACTCCCAATTGGGTGATTCAAATTGGGTTGGATTCCTTTTGTAAGGATCTATCCAAATATGAACCCCATTTTGTATGAAATTCAATAATAAATTCTGGATAACTCTTTTAAAGTTTTCTGAAAAAGAATTATTGAGGGAGTTTGGTTTATCCAAAAATCCTCAATTTTTGCCAGAATATTCTTTAGGATATTATTGAACTTTCAGCAAAGTGTCAACTCAATTGAATTTTATTTGAGTAGGAATTTCCAGAGTACAACCTGCTGTACTCAAAATTGTCCAGAAACTCTTCCAGAAAATAGTTTTCCTCTGTAAAATCAGTTCTTGGCAATCCTTAGCTCCAAAAATCATAGGAACATTTAGACATGCTCTATGAGCCATACTTGGAATGGTAGTTCAGTTGTTTGGGCTTGAAAATGCACATTGCTTCAGAATTAATTCCTGGTAGCATAACTGCTTCAAAAATTATTCTGGGAGAACTACTCAAGTATAAAGTCTGAATTTTGTACCAAAGTACTTTCATGTGACCAGGAACTCACCTGTAAAGTTTCAGCTCAGATTGAACTTTAGATCTACCTGTTCTTGCTCTCCATGCTTATGTATAGGAGCAACACATAGAGAATTATAGTGGGAATTATGGAAGACACAATTTCCACTCACATTAGCGGCAATTTGCCAAGCTAAGTCTCTGTGTAATGTATGAATTCAGGTAAAAATTTTGAAGTCATTGGAGATCAGGACCTTTAGGTCCCTTCAACCCATTTCAACTCATGTCACATGTCCATTAGGAACCATAAAACATGTTAATGGAAATTCTCATGGACATGTGGTTTTCCTTTAGTTTCTCTGCACAACAGGGACAAGAACTTCGTTTTTAGTAATCCCACACAGTTCCCTGTTATTAACAAGTTGAGTCGTTACTTCTTTAAATTGCATAATAAGAACAGATGCATATACATATCAATAGGACTTACGATGGAGGCAACCAATGGAGGAGTTCGACGGAGTGGTTCCATTGTAGTGGACCAGTTGATCAATCCTCAAGGGAGACAAGAATCTAACTGAATTATATACTATTAGACCAGTAGCAACAAGGAAAGCCCCGGTTTGCATTAACCAATGGTGGGCCTACGTGACGTGCTCTTTGGGTTTCCCTGCAGGTGTATATCGAGTCGATTCGCCGTCCCTCGCGGTGACGAATACCCGCTTGTTCACTGCGTCGTAACGTAGATAATTTATGGAATGTTATGATTCAATTCTGCTGTATGATATAATTGTATTGTTACATGTGTGCCACCAAATATTGCTTACTAAATTTCAGATTCATAAACTGCTAACTTGTGGCTAAAAGATGAACTAAGGAAAAACTATAGGCGTGTCTGTTTGCTGAAATTTACTATCCTATATTCATTGTACACCTCATGTAGAGTTTCATGCCTAGGTGAGTCGATTAAGTCTTGTTGATCCATCGTGCTCATGGTTGCTGCTTAAGTGTTTTTCAGGTGAGAAGCCACCCACGGACTCGGGTTACGAGTCCACCGGCGAGGGTTACCCTCCGTCGGGGACCACGGCTGAGTGGGAGCCATACACGCCGCATTGAGCTGAGACGTGCAGCTAGTGTGGGTTGCCCTAGGGCTGGGCAACCGACATTTGCTAGATAGGCGGGCGTGAGTTGTATAATTTAGACTTCCGCTGTGTAATATAAACAATAGTTTGTAACTGAGTATTGTACCAGTTTGTACATTTCCAGTTGTTTTCCCATGTAATATATTGTGTCCTTATGACGTGTGTTGTCCAGTGTCGCATCGTGCGGCACCACCCTCTGCGATCCTGGATGAGCGGATCCCGGTCCGCCACAGGCTACAAACATGAGAGATTTCAACAACAACAAGGCTCGGAACTTGATTATACAAGGACTAACTCAGAGCGACTTCGACCATGTTGCACACCTCTGATCGGCGTACGATGTGTGGAGAGCACTTTGTGAATACCATGAAGGATCCAACACGATCAAGGAGCTCCGGCCAATCATCTAGCAATACACTTGCTCTGCCGTCTTCACTAACCTGGAACAGATTGAGGAGTTTCCAGAGGAGGAGCTAGTACTTCTTTCTACTAGGTTCTCAAAAGCATTGCAAAATGTGAGAACTAGAAGGAGAGGAAGCTCCGGACCTCAACGTTGCTTTGAATGTGAATAAAGTCAAGTCCTCTTTTGACAACACCAACAAGAAAAAGAAGGGTTTTGCAGGACGCAAACTGATAAACAATTTCATCACTGCACTTCAAGAACTTGGCTCGAGTGATGTAGACATTGGAAGTGATGACGATGATCTGGCAAACTTGTGCTTCATGGCGGGCAAATAAAAATCAAGTATGGAGGATGCAGAACACACCAGTGACAACGAAGAGGTATGTCCTACTTGCGAAGAAATGTGTGATGCTATTTCTCGTGCCACTATTATTGTTAAGAAAAAGGACAAAAAGCTTAGGGACAATGCTGTTAAAATTGAGTCATTAGAATCTGAAATTAATCATTTCAAATCCTTGATTCCTAGTGATGATTCTTGTTCCTCATGTGATTTAATATATGAACAATTGTCCTCTCTAAGAAGTGCACACACCTCCACACTTGATAAACTTGAACTTGAAATCGAAAACAACAAAACGCTTGCTGCACTTAATGATAAAAACTTGAAAGATGCTTGTTGTTCTACAATTGATTTGCATTGTTCTACTTGCGATGATCTTGATAAGAAACTACAAGATGCTATTAAAGAAATTTCTATATTGAACAATGCTTTACGTTCTCATAAGGTTAAATATTGTTCCAATTGCAAACTAAAAGAAAAAGCTTCATGTGAAAATTGCCTTGATCTATCAAATAAATTTGATAACATGCATAGGACATTAGATCGGTTTTGTAATGGGAATAAGAACCTAAACTTGCTGCTGAATTCTTCCAAGTCTTGCAATGATAAAACTGGTTTAGGTTTTGATTCACATGCTCAAGCTAAGGAACATCCACCTAAAATTGTAAAATCATTAGGAAGTAGTTTGATTCAAACAGTTCCTAAACAAAAAGAAGTGGTTTTTAAATCTGCAGGAGTGTTGTCACATTCGGGTTCAAATAAGCATACTGCATGCTCATCTAGACATGAACACAAAGTTAAATTTCATTGTACCTATTGTGGTAGAGATGGTCATGTCATAGATTTTTGTTATAGACTAGCTAAACCACATAAAAAGGAAAGAATGCAAGCTAGATCTTATAACTCTCATGCGAAATTTGCTGCACATACTAAACCGAATGTCAGGAACATGCAACCTGCTGTTATGAGTCAGAAATATTCAAAGTTTATCTCCGGAGCTTCAGTTTTTGCCTCCAAACCTTCTGTTTTTGCCTCCGGAGCTACTGATTTTCGTGCTACACAAGTAACATCTCATAGGTCAGTAGTTAAGAACAAAAAATTTCAAACTTTAACTCATAAACTTACTGTTTTATCTCAGCTTTCGCATGTTATTCCTGCTGGACATCTTGTGACTCAGTACTGGATTCCTAAATGCCTTTTAACTAACCCCAGTATTGAGTCATCGACGTATTGTGCTTCTATGTAGGTTACACGCTTGAGGAAGGAGGACATTTGGATTGTGGATTCAGGTTGCTCACGCCACATGACCGGTAACAAAGAATGGTTCTCCTCTCTCTCTTTTGTGTCACGTGTAGAGAATGTTACTTTTGCCGATAATTCTTCAACTCCTATAATTGCTAAGGGTTCGGTTAGAGTAAATGATCACTACACTTTGAAGGATGTGGCACTTGTCAAAAATTTGAAATACAACTTGTTTTCTGTTTCACAATTGCTAGATGTAAATCTGGAAATTATTTTCAATAAAAACTGCTGCAAAGTTGTAGGTTCAAATAGTGAGCTTATTTTTAACATGTCTCGGTTTGGAAGAGTTTTTAAAGCTGATTTTGATATGTCTTCCTCTAAGCATAGATGTCTAGTTGCAAATCATTCCAAAGATTTATATTTTTGGCATCGTAGACTTGGTCACGTAGGCTTTGATCATCTCACGGACGTTAGTGCTCTTGATCGCATACGTGGGCTGCCTAAGCTTAAAGTGGACAAAGAAATTGTGTGCTCTTCTTGTAGACATGCTAAGATGGTTGCAGGTTGTCACACCCGGTTTTTCCGAAGAACAACCGAGTGAATATCACATGTATGCCAGGATCATTTTCTCATACATGTGAGGACAAATAGTGAAGCATCATTTATTATAAGCCAGGTGTCGAATATAGATAAGTCTTACATAGCAAATGTCTCGTTGGACAATAAAAAGTTCATCACAAGTAAATAAACTAGCAGCGGAATATTATTCTTGGGGGCTCCGTCAGATGCGTTGCCCGGGGGTCTCCATGAACCTAGAAACCTTCTTCGGGTCCAAAGTCTTGGTCATGATACACCATCTCATTATCTTGACCTGAGCAGCAATATAAACCAACAAATATGCAAGGTTGAGTACCAATGGTACTCAGCAAGTGTGGGAAAATTATATCATGCATGGCTAGAGCAAGGAGAGGTTGAACTCATGGTTAAAGCACTACGCAATTAACACCTATCACCTTAGCTTATTAAGCACCTACATTACTACACAGGTGAAATGGTCCCAATCTCCCAACCCATCATCAAAATCAAGAACCATAACATTATTTCCGATGTTAAGCTCCCCACTTAACATCCACAACTTCCAAAATCATCAATCCTCCAATCATGAATAAGTCCAAGCCGCTCTTGACCGTGAGCACGGCTGTCATGACAGTTTTGACTCTGCAGAGTTTGTACCACTGTACCCACATGTAGTGATTTCATCCCCCGTTGCCGGGTGGACTAAAAGAACCTCCATTTTGCCAGTGGCTACGAACCACATTCACACTTCCAAGGTGTGTAGCCAGGAGATCACTATGAAGCCTTTACAAAGGGATTCCCGACGAGCGTGGGCCCACTGAGGTTTCACCCCTAACAGCATACAAGAGGCTCCAACCCCGCTGCAGTGGCCCCCTCTTGAGCCTTGCGGTTCATATGGTAGTCCAGCTGACACCTACTCCCCGCACCATCCAACACACCCATACTATGCCGGGGATACACCTAATTAATTGGCCAAGCTGCCCCATCTCAGCATGTGGTTGGCACTGTAAAGCAAGGTTACATGCTCCATGAACCGGTCCTTAGGATCCAGGCAAGTACTAAACACAAACCCGAGTGTCGTGCACCCAGCACCAACCAAAACATCCAACTTGGCTTGATCCCTAGCTCTACATAACTCACAATATCTCATTCAAGAGTATGGTAAAATAAACTGATGATCTCATATCCCAAATATCCCATTCTAAGCATGGCTAAGCATATGCATAATAATAAATGACATGATAAAATAAATCCCAACCCAAGCTACAAGGAAACAAGGTGATGCAATTCTAGGGAAACTTCCTAGCATGGGTTTCATATTTAACTTGACAATGCAAATAATTCTATCTACACATCCTAGCATAGGATCAAAGTGGTCAAGGACACTTGCCTCCTTCCTGCTGCTCTTGAAATGGGTAGTCCTGGTCTTGGAAAGGAATAACTTGCTCTTGAGCAGGTTCTACATCATACCATCACACATAGCAAAAGAAAAACAACAATCCATAAGACATGGTTCACACTTCCACTTCATACAAACCACACATTCATATTTATGAAAGTCATTCTCATTTCTATGTGTTGTGGTTACTCTATGTGTGTTGATTTTGGCTTACATGCACTTTTAAACATGTGCATATGATTTCTACTTTTGTATTCATTTTTATGTTTGTATATAATATATGAGTTTCCAATTTAAATAAATTCCTTATATTCAATTGATACAACTTTTAGCTACCATGTGTGCATGAAAGGTATTTTTCTTCTCCATATGTGTCTTCAGAATTTCTACCAACCCTAAACTGAATTCCTTGGATTTTAGAAACTCCATTTATCATTTACTAGTTGCTATATTTTCAGATTTATTTCCTATGCCTAAGTGTGAACTTTATTATAAAAATAACAAGATACATCATCTAAACAGAATAGGTTCTGATCTAAAATATTTGCTAACATATTTTTGACCTTTTCCTCTGATGTAAACTATTTCACAATTATTTTCCCTATATTCTAGAACTATTCTTTACTTAAAAATGTGTCCCTAAATGTGAATAATAAATTAAACAGATTCAATTCAGCCCAAAATATGTTTTTATCTCACTCCAAAGTTTCCTAAATACTGAGAAAGTCTTTAATTTAATTTTGACAATATGTTTGTCCCACTTTTTAAGTTTTAAACACTTGCCATATATTCAATTTCCCAATTTAAATATTAAACAGGGCTAAAAAGGTAAACTCACCCCTCTACAGGGTCTATAATATTATTTTAACAATTTTCAGGGGTCTAGCTACACATAACAGATGGTATTTTCCTAATTTTTATTAAGTTCAGGGGCTAAAACTGATTTTTAAATGAATTTACATGATTTTCTGAAGTTCCACGGGCTAGCTCTTATTTCCCGAGAACCCCAGGGGGTAGCACGTAAGATTTCCAGTCTTTATAACGTGGGGCTGACGTGGACCGTCCGATTTTAATCCGACGGCTGAGATTATAACGTCGAACCGGTACGCGGGGATTTAAACCCTACCGTGCGATTTAAAATAAACGGCGCACAAGCGGCCACGTCGCTCTGATCGAACGCGGGCGGCGCTGCCGGCGGCGCACGGCGGCGGGAAGCGGCGATCTCGCCGGAGACTTTCGGATCTTCGAGAATTCTTCCTAGAACTGTGATCTTAGGGCATAGATTGGTGGAGGAGAGGTCGGGGATCTCACCTCGGGGGTTTTCTTGAGCTCGGAGGTCCTGGAAGGTGATCGGCGACGAGGTCCGAGGTAAATTCATGGCGAGGCTCGTCGGCACTGTGTTTACATCGCAAGTCACCGAGTTTTCTGCACCTGCAAGGTTCCCCGGAGGCGGTGGATCAAGACCAGCGAGTTAGATCGGAATTTCCGAGCGTAGATCGGCTAGAATTCGCCGGAGAAAGCTCGGGTTCTCACCGGAGGAAAAACAGCAGATCGCGTGGGAAAAACAGAACGAGGCCGGGGTTTTTATAGACGGGGGATGGCGGCGAGGTGGTTTAGATCGAGTTTGCGTTGCCCCCGAACGGAATTCGTCTGGAATACGCGAGAATTCCCGATCGGTTTTGATTCGAGTGAGAGAGTCCGGCGCTGGCGCGAGGTAGACGAAGAACTGGCGGGCCCCGCCTGTCAGTGGGGGGAAGCGGCGCGCGTGGCTGCAGGCTGGCGCGGGCGCTGGGTGGGCCGGCTGGTGGGTTGCGGCCCACTGGCCGGTTTTTTTCTGTTTTCTCTTTTTCTTTTTCTATTTCTTTTCTGATTTGAGTTTAATTTGAATTCCAGTTTGAATTTGAATTTTTGCAAAACATGCAACACGTCCAAAATTTTTTAAATTCCCCTCTTAACATGATTTTAGGGTCTTAACAAAATTTTGGGGTGTTACACAGGTTCACATGCTCCTCTCACAATGACCATGACAACTGAACCGGGTCAACTTTTACACCTTGACACCGTAGGACCTTCACGTGTTCAATCCTTCGGAGGTAAATGGTATGTTCTTGTGAATGTTGATGACTATTCTATATACTCTTGGGTTTACTTTATGGCATCTAAGAATGAAGCTTTTAGTCACTTTAGAACTTTATTTCTTAGATTATCAATTTATCACCCAGGATCTTTAAGAGCAATTAGAAGTGATAATGGAACTGAATTTAAAAATCAATCGTTTGATCACTTTTGTGCTGAAAATGCAATAGATCATCAATTTTCTTCACCATATGTACCTCAACAAAATGGTGCTGTAGAGAGAAAGAACAGAACCTTAGTTGAGATGGCTAGGACTATGCTTGATGAATATCAAACTCCTAGGAAATTTTGGGCTGATGCAATTGCAACCGCTTGTTATGTCTCAAATCGTGTTTTCTTGCGTGCTAAGCTAGGTAAAACACCATATGAGCTCAGGTTTGGACATAGGCCTAGTGTCACACACTTTAGGGTCTTTGGTTGCAAATTCTTTGTTAAGAAACATGGTAATCTTGATAAATATGAAGCCAGCCCAGGTACTAGTTCAAATATTGCAGGTCCGGATCCATATCCGCAGGGGGAGAGAATTTTCGTTGAAGAAGAGGAAGAGGTGGTGCTGCTGCCCGAAAATTCAGCAGCTAATGACATTGTTCCAGCTCCTGATCTTGATTCACAGCCAGCACCGACGACCACCATTGCTAGTCCAGATCCTCCTCGCGTCACAAGCTCATCTATTTGTGATGAACATGAAGAAGAAGAAGCTTGTGAAGTGTCCACTCCCCTCCGGATTCTCAAAAGTCATCCTCCACAACAAATTATTGGAAGCTTGCATGAACGAGTTACAAGATCCAGGTTTTTCGACCCCAATTCTCATGCTCATTCTGCTTTTGTTGCTTCTTTTGAACCCAAAGATATATCACACACACTCATAATGAATCTTGGATTATTGCCATGCAAGAAGAGTTAGAAAATTTTGAAAGAAATAATGTTTGGAAACTTGTACCTCCACCTCAAGGTCACACTTTAATTGGAACTAAATGGGTGTTTAAAAATAAATAAAGTGACGATGGGGTTGTGGTTGGGAATAAGGCTAGGTTGGTTGCTCAAGATTTCACACAAGTTGAAGGTCTAGATTTTGATGAAACTTTTGCTCCTGTTTCTAGATTAGAAGCCATAAGAATTTTGTTAGCTTTTGCTGCATCTAAAGGTTTTAAGCTATATCAAATGGATGTTAAAAGTGCTTTTCTTAATGGCTACATAGATGAGGAGGTTTATGTCAAACAACCACCTGGTTTGAAAATCCAAATTTTCCCAATCATGTTTACAAACTGTCCAAAGCCTTGTACGGTCTCAAACAAGCCCCTAGAGCATGGTATGATAGGTTAAAAACATTCTTACTTGAAAAGGGGTTTACCATGGGCAAGGTTGATAAAACTCTTTTTGTGCTTAAGCATGGCAATGACTCATTATTCGTTCAAGTGTATGTGGATGATATTATATTTGGTTGTGCTTCTCATGATCTTGTGTCCAAGTTTTCAGCTATGATGAGTTCAGAATTTGAGATGAGTATGATGGTAGAACTCACGTACTTTTTGGGGCTCCAAATCAAGCAAACCAAGGAGGGTACCTTTGTCCATCAAACAAAGTATACAAAAGATCTCCTAAGGCGCTTCAACATGGACAAAAGCAAGCCTCTTCGGACACAAATGGGAACAGCAACAACACTTGAACTTGATGAAGATTCTGATCCCGTTGATAAAAAAGAATGTAGAAGCATGATCGGATCACTTTTGTATCTCACGGCATCAAGACCGGACATACAATTCAGCGTATTTCTTTGTGCACGGTTTCAAGCCTCCCCACGTGCTTCACATCGTCAAGCCGTCAAATGGATTCTCAGGTACTTACATGGAATTCAAGAATTTAGCATTTTTCTTCCTTCTTCCTCAACCGTTACTTTGAAAGCTTTTTCCGATGCTGATTTTGGGGGTTGTAGGATTGATAGGAAAAGTACTTCTGGTGCTTGTCATTTTTTTGGTAATTCACTTGTTGCCTAGTCCTCTAGAAAACAAAGTTCAGTTGCACAATCCACAGCCGAATCTGAATATGTAGCTGCTGCTAGTGCTCGCTCACAAATTCTTTGGATTGTTCAAACACTTAAGGACTATGGTGTTGATCTAGATAGTGTTCCACTGTTTTGTGATAACACTAGTGCCATTTGCATTGCTAAAAACCCCGTGCAACATTCGAGAACTAAGCACATTGACATTAGGTATCACTTTCTCCGTGATAATGTCGAAAAAGGGAACATTGTGCTTCACCATGTAGATACCGAACAACAATTGGCTGACATTTTTACAAAACCTTTGGATTTCACTCATTTTTGTTACATTCGTAGTGAAATAGGGGTTATGCATCCTCATGGCTTAAATTGAGGGAGAATTTTGAAACTTGGGAAGTCTATGTGTGAATCTGAAATTAAAATAATATGAGCATAGTATTTCATGCATATATGACTTTGTGATTCCTTTTTCATGCTGAAAGTTCTTACTACATTACTCGTGTTATACATTTTGTAGTTTTTACCATGTCTAGTAATTGGAATAATTACTTACACTAAATCTGGTCATGGTCGAACTTTCTTGCTGTTTTGAACTTGTTGCATGCTCACAAGTGCTTTTAATCATAAAGAATTAATCAAATAATCAACTCACATGTTGAGTTTTTATGTTCAAATAAAAAATGAGAAAAGATCAAGAGAATATGCATGCATCGCACTTCTTCTTTTGAGATGGCTTATCATTGCACTTAGATATGAACTTGAAAAGAGTTGTGTATGACTAAAACCATGTCCTTAAGCTTCTGATTGTCAAATGACATAGGCTTGGCTTGGTTGGTTAGAATAATGCTGATGCTGCATATAATCTCTTGCAAATGTCATAAGATCAAAATTTGTGCTTTAAATAATAAATAAAATGCAGCAACAAGTGTCATGCTTTCAGGTCTTGAAATAGTTAAGTTTGTGAGATCATGACTTGCTTAAATTGAAAATTACACTTGATCTCTAGCATGGCTCACACTACTTTATTTATCTCATTGATGTGATAGTGTAAGTTACTTGATAGTATGATTTTGATGAGCTTTGTTTTATATGTACATGTTATAATGTGCTCATAACAAATTAAAATTTCTCTTTTGTACCTTGCTGAATAGATTGTCAAAGGGGGAGAAATTGATCACACATTACACACATTCACAAGTGTCTTGGCACGATTCTTCTCAAGGGGAGAATTTTTGGTATTTTTGTTTTTCTTCTCATTTTATTTCCGTTTTACAAAGGGGGAGAAATTGTTTTCAAAACTTACAAAGGGGGAGAAATTGTTTTCAAAACTTTTTATGTGAATAACCCAATGTTCGGATTTTAAGTGGTGTTGCCAATGCATTCATCAAGGGGGAGATTGTGAGACCTATGTTTGCTGAATACATTGGCTTTGACGATAGAAGTTTTGAATACTACCAAAACACCTTTTTAACAAGGTCCGACTCTAGGTCCGAACTCCTGCAATGTCCGACGATAGGTCCGACTTGTTTTGGGTAGCTCCAGCAAGGTCCGACGTAAGGTCCGACTTGCTTTGTCTAGTTCTGACTTATTTTGGCTAGGTCCGACTTGTTTTTGCTAGCTCTGGTGCTAGGTCCGACTAGCTTTGGTATGTTCCGTGCTAGGTCCGACTAAGCTTTAGTAAGCTCCGGCGCTGGGTCCGACTAGCTTTGGTAAGCTCCGGTTCAAGGTCCGTTAGCTTTGGTAAGGTTCTAAGCTTGATTGCAATGGTTCTGCTTTTAACTTGCAATGTTTTGAACTTGCTTTACTCTTATGGAAAGTTTGCTTAGTATTATTTTACTAAGTTTTTGGTGCGTTTTGGTGGTTATGGCTGATATCATTTTGCTATGGTTTACAACATGCTTATGTAAGGTGCTCACGTAAGATGTTGTAGTTTCAGAACTAACGAGAGTCAAGTCGAGGACTTGTGCTCAGAAGTATTGGTTGTTTATTCATGTGCAGGTGTTGCTTGAGTTCAAGACATGGCTGGTGACGGGATCCATTGAACTAGTCTTAGGGAGAAGATGAGGTTCCACAACCAAGTTCGGGAGGAATTGTGGTTGAGTTGATCGGGAGGTCGCGGAGCATGTTTAGATCAAGAACAATGCATATGAAGGTATCGTGGACGTTGTTGGAAGGTGTTTGCACATGTGCAAGGATTGCATGGACGTGGCAACATGGTTCCAAGGCGTGGTGAAGAGATATGGAAGTGGAGATATGGTTGAGAAGGTTCAACCGGCTGGATTTTGCGCTCAGGCTGCGGCTGAGGCGGTTATGGTTTGTTTGTGGAAAGTTTCGAGTTGGTTATAACAGGATTTCGTGTTAGGCATGAAGTAGAGTTGTTTTAGGAATGTTTGGGATGTTCCTAAGGTGTTTGGAAGTCTTAAGATTGATTGTATCTGCGTATTGAAGAGTCTTGAGCAGTATTGGAAAGTTACAGTTTGAATCCAAGTAGGAGTAGGACCCCTAGTTTGAATTGGATTGGCCATAGAGCTGGTTATATAAGCAAGGGAGGCCAAGGCTCGTGGGTACACGAATTTGGTCTGTTCCTCTTGTGTTTTGATAAATAAAATTCGTATTCTAAAGGAACTTTTGTGCCTTGTTCGTCCGACTTGTTTCAGACAAGTTTTTCTCATCGAGTTTCTGTTCAGCACTACCTTGCTTCGGTGGTTTTATCATAACTCTAGTTTTACAGATCCAATTGATGTGATTCTTTTTGCGTTGTCTTCACAACTTGATTATCTATCATCTTTGAAAATTTCACGGCCATTGAATTTGTGGTTTCTTATGTACACGAGTTTCTTTGCAGTATTCCAGAACTGTTTTTCTCGCGTAGGACAGATTGACCTTTGTTCGATCTTTCGATCGTAACTTGAGTTTCTCTCAACGAATTTTCATGATTCTTGTTGTGACGTCTTCGTGACTTGATTCTCTACAATCTATACTAGTTTTGTCACAGTTGAACATGTTTAGATTAGTCGCACACATGGTTTCTTTAACAGATCGGTTTTCTGCTGAGGGGTTTTTTGTTGCTTCCGCTGAAAAGTTTTTATCTACCATTCACCCCCCCTCTGGTAGCTTTACACGTGTACTTCGATCTTACACCGTATCTCGTTGAGAATACCGCCTTCGAAATATCTTCTGCCCAGATTTTAATCTGATGATATACGGACCGAAGATCAATCTTCAAGAATACTTTCGCACCTACTAATTGATCGAAGAGCATGTCAATGCGAGGTAGTGGATACTTGTTTTTGATGATCACGACATTAAGAGGACGGTAATCAACACAAAACCGTAGTGTTTCGTCCTTCTTCTTGACAAACAACGCTGAACAACCCCAAGGTGACGAACTTGGTCGTATAAAGCCCTTGCTCATTAGGTCGTTCAGCTGTGTTTTCAATCCTGCCAGTTCATTGGGTGCATTCTTGTACGGCCTTCGTGATATCGATGTTGTTCCCGGCACAAGTACAATCTTGAACTCTACGTCCCGTTCGGGCGGCATCCCGGTAAATCCTCAAGAAACACATCCGGATACTAACGTACCACTGAAATGTCCTCTATATTCACAATTTTCGTGTGGTTTAATGTTGCAATCTGCTGCTGACTGGCACCCAGAATTAATATATGAAGACCATGCTGTGGGGAGTTGAGCTCAATGGTCCTAGAGCTGATGTTAAGAACCGCCTTGTGGTAATTTAACCATGACACCCCAATGACGTCGATCTTAAGACCCTCAAGAATAATGAGAGTCGGTGGGTATATTCTACCCCCCAAACAAAGAGATGCTCGGGAGACAACCTCGCTTGTGGTACTGCTGCCCACAGGCGAAGATATGAGGTATCGTCTCTTTGTAAAAGCTGTTTGGATCTGATGTTGTGTCACGAAAGATTGGCTAATGAAGTTGTGTGTGGCACCGGAATCAAAGAGAATCAAAACCGGTAGCTGAATCAGAGAAAATATCCCTGCTAACGCGGCTTCTCCTTCTGGAACATCATCAATCACTGTATAGTGAATGCTGCCCCTTGTCTGCCCTCCTTTCTGCAGATTTAGGTACGGGTCGGAATATTGTAAATATGATGACCCACGGCCTTGAATTCCCTCCGCACAATGCCTATCATAATAGCCCATATGCCAACAAGTGAAACACGGATGCCTCTCCGGTTCCTCGTTAACTTGCGGTTGGATGCTAGGTACACATGGCTGCAGCGATGGAGCACAAACCACCGTCTGATGCTGCTGCTGTGGAGGTGGTGCAAGTTGTGGTGCTTGACCGGCAATCAACCTCTGAGGAGTTGATCATATAGGTGGCCTCCACCTTTCACCGGATAGCGTTCGGTACACCAAACAGTATTTTTGGGGCACGTAACTTGTGCTGGCCTGCTCGATCTCACTCATATTTCTTTTCTCAGCTTGCCACTCGAGTGTCGGCTTCTCTTGGATGAGAGCCGCATCGACCATGTTGGTGTAACTGCCTTGATTGAACATGACTAACTTCTCCTGTAATATGGCACTCAGGCCATGGAAGAATAAATCACACCGTGCCTCTTCTTTCACCACATATTCGGGAGCATATTGGGCCAAATGGTTAAACCTTCTAACATACTCAAGGATACTCATGTCCCCTTGCTTCAAGCCCAAAAATTCCTCCCGCTTTGCCTTGATAATACCTAGTGGTATGTGAAGAGTACGAAAGGCTTCACAAAACTCACTCCATGTCACTTGATGACCATCCGGAATGGTGGCAAGATGTTCAAGCCAACAGTTTCCGGCGGCTCCATGGAGTTGTTGCGCGGCAAACTTGTCTTCTGAATTTCGTCACACTCGAATAATCTTAATTTAGCCTCTATAACACGAAGCCACTGATCCGCTTCCACAGGTTTGGTAGCTTCAGTAAAGATTGGCGGTTGAGTCGCCAGGAAGTCCAGATAAGCGTTCCGAGGTGGAACGACTTGTTGCGTGTTCTGGAGTATGCCCTGTTGTACCAAGGCTTGGAGTAAGCGTGTGTTCTCTTGTGTTGCTTCTTGGAGTAGCCTTGTGTTCTCTTGATTAGACTCGAGAACTTGAATCATAAGATCCATCCATCCCGTGGATGGTGATTCCGACGGTGGAATAGAAGCATCACCGCCTCGGCGAGAACTCCCGGCCTTACTCCTAGAATGAGTACGAACCATGCTGCAAAAATATATTTGAGGTGAGTTAAACATGAACACAGCAGTATGTGAGACTAATGAAAACATGAATATGTCAAAACATTATGAAAGCAGTAAAAAAATCCATGTTTACTTAACTCCTTAGAGTAGGCATAGCTAACCAGCCTATCTGTACAGAACAGACCTTTATGCACGAACTCCAGATTTTGATCCAGTTAAAGCATTTTCATAACTCAAGTTGAATGCCAAAGTTAAAGTTAACTTAGTTATCTTTCTAACGAGTACTCATATGGCTTCGGATCATCTCTGGATCAAAAGTTATGATTTTCCAAAGTTGACAGAATTCCTGGATAAAATTTGCCAGCATCTCCTTTGTATGTGGCTATTTTTATCACAGGTGTACATGCAAATACAATACGAATCTGAACAAACTTTGAACTACACATTGTTGCATATTTCCTAACCTTTCCAACGGTATATACAGGCTCCTTAAGGATTTTTCTACAGAAAGTTATGGCTTCAAAACAGAAAGTTATGGCTTCTATTGAAAGTTCTGGACAGTTTACCTTCAACTGGACTTTGCACCAATTAAACGTGTGACTTTTCTCTGGGGGTACAAGGTGTAGAGCACTTAAAAATATTTCCAGAACCGTATCATACGTATTAATTGGGTAAAGCTACTCAGAGTTATACTCTGTCCAATTCCAGAAAGAATTCCTGCCGAAACAGAGCACTCTGTTTTTGAAATCTTTGAAGCCTAATCATCCTCTCATTCGAATCTTAGCTCAAAATAAGAGTTCAGTAACTAATATTTGTTTTAAACTTCCATTTTTAGTTGAAAGTTAGTTCATGATTCATTTCTTCATAGGGAAGAGGTTATTAAGTTTAGTACGGTGTCGATGCACCGTAAGAACCATGTCGGTACTACGTAGCCTCACAATAGAAAAACCTAACCGGATTATACCGGCATATCCGTAGCTTAGGTGGCACTAAAACGGTCACTCACAAACGTGTGCTACTCGTACTACGGTTTCGTGGTTAAACCTGCATAAGTCACACACAATCGTCAGGTCCGGCTGCACACCGAACCCGGTCCCAATACAGTTCGTACACCCGTCCGTCATCACTCGCATAGGTGTTCTCAAGCCAAACACACCTTGAGCTATGTTTTCATGTTACTAACCACGTGACGGGGTCTCCCATACTTTCCCGTAGCATGGCGGGGAACAGCGTTGCTCGAATATCCCAAACAACATGAAGAGTCGTAGAGGATACTAAAGTTGGCCGGGTTACCTGCCACCCGTGGGGCTCCACCCTTAACCTTGTGCGCACTGGTGGACAGGGCTTACGTGCACCCCCAAGGTATAGAACATCCTGAGATGCACGATTTTCCGACATAGCAAATAAGTTAGTTTGTCACCTTCATATTAGGCTAATAGTAGTCCTTATGTGGGCCTAATACCGTTTCCTCACCGTATCCTAAGTTTTGCTCATAATACGATCCTTATTCCGTGCGCTATTACCAACCTAGCTCTGATACCACACTGAGAGGGACCCGACCACCCGTTCATTCATGGGGTCTTGGTGGTTCCATGTTGTGCGGCACACAACAGCACACATATAAGGAAACATGTATTATATAAATCAATAGCGGAAGCTTACAAGTTTTCTTTGTAAATAATTTACATAAAATAGCTACAGCGAAGACTATAAACAGCTCACGTCGAATAACTAATGAGCACTCGACAAGAGGTCCACCCCGCGGACTCCTCTCGCTAGCAACATCAAGACATTGCAGCGGCTGGGTTCTCCATGTGTTAAACGACTCAGAAGTCTTTGAGTCTCACCGGACAACCTTCTTCTTAGCGTCCATGTTAACCTGCAAAACCACTCATATAGCAAGCTTGAGAACCTAGGATCAGCAAGACTGATCCCTCTCTCATAAACAATAAACTCTACATGCACGACGGTTACAATTAGGTTACCTAACATTGCATAAAGGACTCGCCTACAGTTGATCCTTAACTTTCAGACTTTAAGCCTCATTGTAAAGACCTTGAGTCAAACAGCATCGCAACTCCACAATCAAACAAGAAATGTTTTGTTACGATGCTTCTTGCACAAAGTGAAGTAAAGTTTAATTAGCCTATCTCTACTTCAAGCATGGTTGCAATACAAGTTACATCACATCCTTATCAAGTTCAAATGAAACCAGTTCAGTTCTTACTACGTCAAGACACAGTGGGCAAGTATGCTCATATGACCGCGAGCGATGGTGATTCGAATAAGTACACGCCCGTACTACACGACAAGTACACCTGTACTTTGAGTTGCCGGCAGCAACCTCGACTGACATTGTACGCAGCCACATTTCCCAAGTTCTTCCACACAGGATGCGGTCTAACTGCCCCGAAGAGCAAGCTCCCTCAAGGTCATACCCGCAGTGATATGTTCTTGAGCGAGTTACCTCCTGCTATCCTGACGCCGAAAGCCTAAGACGGTTAGAAAAGTTCCAATGTGGATCTCCCGAGGTACATCGGTTTCCTGGGTCCCATATAGCCAGTATGGTCCCGGTACACAACTCAAACTTGTCCAACAGGGCCAAGCATGGACGGGCCTTAACTGACACAGGCAGGGCTATGCATGCACGGTCCGCAGCCTGCTGCATATAAACCTCCCTGCCCGGTCTCCATTTCTTAAGTGTGAACTTTCCTCATTGTTCTTTTCTTGACCCGCTCCGAATAAACCAAGCCCTAAACTCGCGAGTAGATTCCAACTACTCGACTTCTACCGGACCTTTCCTACCAACTTTACGCGTAGCCAAATCAACTAAAGGAGGTGCTATTCTACCCTTTCTCTCTTAGGTAATTCTGGTCATGCAAATGGGGTTTTCAACATCAACTACACCTAATGCAATCAAACATTCAAATTATGATCTCTAGAAATGGAAATACTTTATAAATTGTTTGACTGAAAACCGGGGCTTGCCAGTTTTGCAGGTGACTAAGATTACAATCAGTTAGTGAAGATCACTTGAGGCTTGCTCACTTGATCACCGGGTTCCTTGATTCCCACTTAAAGTTCTTCACAAGTCTTCACGTATATGCTACACGTTATGAATATGCAAAAGTATTTAATTGTAAAGATTTTTGCTAACAAGTTCTAACGACAATTTAGAAACTGGAACTATTTAAGAATTTAAAATGACACTGGTGCTAGTGGTTTGGGTTTGGTTTAAGCAACATGATCAAGTGCTAAGTGTTTTCTCCACTTGTGTGTTGATCCCCTTAAGAGGTTGAACAGAACAGTGATGATCCATAGCTCCAATGGAGCTGAAAATTTTCATGTGAGTTCCTTGTCACAAGAAAATCATCTGGACCAAAATTTAGCACTTTTCATTGAGTGGTTTATTCAGAACAATTCTCGAATCAATTAAACAAAAAGGAATTAGTTCTGAAGTAGCACCGATGTTCATGTCAAACTTAGTGAACTAACATATCAATTATAGTTCATGGAGCCTGCATGAAGTTTCCTAAGATTTTTGGAGCTAAGAATTGACCAGAACTGAATTTCTATATTTTGAGAATTCTCTGAAAATGTTTCTGTATTCATTTGAACACAGGAACTTAAAATCTCAATTCTCCTAATCAAATCAACTTTAATTGAGCTGAAATTTTTACAGGAGTTCAATAACATCCTAAAGAATACTCTGGCAAAATTTGAGGATTTTTGGATGACGCAAACTCCCTCTAAAATTCTTTTGCTGAAAAGATTTAAAGAATTTTCCAGAATTAAATAATGACTTTCGTACAAATTGGTTTGCATATTCGGATATATTTTTCAACCTGAATCTAACCCAATTTGAATCACTAAATTTGGAGTTTCCTAGAAAAAGTTATGCTCTTCTAAAGTTTGAAGGAAATCTGGAATTTTAATTAAAACCAGGAAATGTTTAAATCCTTACTGTGGGTCCAGTGGGACATGTGTCACGTGCTGGAACAACACCACATGGCCCACAGAGCTATTCCCGCGCAGCAACAGCCTGATCCGAGGCCACAGAAGATCTCCCACCCGATTTGCTTCTCACTGACAGCAGGCCTGGGCCGACCTTCTTCAACCTCGCCTCCCGCGCCCATGCGCCACCTGAGCTCAACGGAAACCGTCTCTCTGGCTATATCCCAAGCTCCCATTCGCCGCTAGCCCCTTATCCCATGTGCTGAAGACGTTGGTAGCACATCCCCACACCGGCGTCGGCTCTAACCTAGTGCGCGACGGTGAGGCGGCTCGGTGGAACTTCGGCGATGTCTCCCCGATGTGCTAGCCCGCCAACTGCCCACTTAAAAGGCCCTACAGCATCAGTGATGGCTAGAGGAGCTCGGCATTATGATGAAAAGGCTCGGTAATGGCTCTAACCACGATGTCACCGTGCGCCCAAAGCTTCCCATCATTGCCGCCATCAGGAAAGTTCAAAATACACTGGCTACACGTGGTTTCATGCTAGGTTTGCGAAGCAAACTCGTGCGCCGTCGAGTCTAGCTCCTTTGAGTGCAATTTCGTGGGCTCTAAACAAGAATCAATCAGGAATTTGGAGTTTCTTTACCGGAAGGTGGTTTTGCACCGGCCGGGACAAAAACTGGAATTCCGCCGGCGACGATCCATGGTTGGGCTTGAGCTTCGGAGGTGAGCTGCGTGGAGGCTCGGCGCGTCCAACGGTGCTCTTGTTTGGCCGTGAGAGTCTATGGGTGAGGCTGTCCACGGGAGACTCCCTTCGGTTGTTGCTCTCAGTTGTCGCGGGAAAGCTTGTTCCCGAGTGAGTTGAGCCAAGAACCACTCGGCTGTGATGCGAGGTGGTCGTGGGGATTCTGTGGTGCTGTTTTGCTGCTCAGCTGAGGCTTGCATGCGAGCTAATGGGTGACCGAGCGATCGACGTTGTGTGTCAGCAGCTCTGTTCTCGTGTCCGAGAGAGAAGAGAACCGGGATGATACTTCGGTGTTGTGGCGATGTGCTGCACGGCGGGGAGCCAAAGAAGTGCGCGAGTATCTTGCCAGCGTGAGGAAATTGGCTGGGATGTGGCGCGTGCCGTGCCTCGGTGTCATCCGGTTGCTGCTCGAGTCTGTCTCGCGTGAAACCGACTGAAGAAAGCAAAACAGAGATTTGGTGCTTCTCTGAAGATCTTTTGTAAATTTTAATTGCCTCAATGTCATGTGGGTCCCACAAACAGCTCCCTCTTATCCTCTAAAATATCTCCCAAAAATTGCAAATGATGAAATTAAATTGTGGGAGTTAAAATCTGAGGTGCATTTGGATAATTGGGCAAGTTTCATCCAAATTCATATGGGTATTTGAATTCTTTGCAATTTAAAGTTCTTTTGAAAAATGAGTTGCAAAACATTTCAAAAATTCATGAAACTTTGCATACCCACTAATTTGGACCTAAGGAATTCAAATAAGAAATCTGATTTTTGATTTGGCTGCTGCAAATGAGATTTTTAACACAACAAATTGGAATACATTGTGTTGCCCTCATTTGAAATTTGAGTTGAACAAATTTGTTCCAAAATCTGGATTTAACTTCATTACACATATGAGACATTTCCACCTTGGTTTCAAATCCCTTTTGGGTTCCAAGCATTCAAATAAATAATTGAACTTGTGTGAAGAGAGTTCTCATGTGTATTATCACATGTGAAAAAGTTTAAACAAGTCTCATTTTTCATACTCATGAAACAAATGTTTGTGCAAACTTGAGTTTCTTTGTATTCATATTTTATTGACCTTTACATTTTTGAGCTCCGGTTCTTCCTTGCCAAGCTAACCTAGCACCCACTGGTTCTTTAGAGCCGTTTGGCCGAACTTTTGGCGGCTAGAACAGTTGGCCGATGGTGCCGAACTCTCCCTGAGGCTGCCGCGCGTCGCCGGTGTGTTTCCGGCCGCCGGTGGCTCGAGCTCACCCCACAGACAGCTTTCCCGACCTCCCAATCGCCCGGGTGGTGAGTCTCCGGATGGGAGATGGACGGAAACGGGTCGCCAGCGAGGAGCTGCCTCAGTCCTGCGAGCTAGCGGCGCCCGCGAGAGAGAGAGAGTGAGCAGGAAGAGGAAGAAAGGGCCAGGCCCAGCTGTCAGCGACCGGATTTTAAAATTTTGATCGGCTGTGGCTTGGGATCTGCTGAGGCTGCGCGCGTGGAACTCAGTAACCCGGTGTGGCTCGAATCTCAGTGGATGTGGTTTAAAAACATGGGCCCAATCAATTTCCAGTAGCAAAACAATTCCAGATTGTGCCAAACTTTGAAAATTCATATCATGGTCTAAGAAACTCCAAATTGGATGATTCAAATTGGGTTGGATTCGGTTTGCAAATATCTATCCAAATATGAACCCCAATTTGTATGAAAGCCAATAATAAATTCTGGAAAATTCTTTGAAGTTTTTTCTGAAAAAGAATTATTGAGGGAGTTTGGTTCTTCCAAAAATCCTAAAATTTTGCCGTAATATTCTTAAGGATATTATTGACCTCCTAGCATATGTCCAGCTCAATTGGAGTTGAATTGAAAAGGAATTTACTAAATGCGAGCTGCTGTGTTCAAAATTGTCCAGAAACTTTTTCAGAAAATGATCTCACCTTGTAAAATCAGTTATAGGCAATTCATAGCTGCAAAAATCATAGGAAAATTTAGCCATGCTCTATGAGTTATACTTGAAACTGTAGTTCACTTTATTTGGCATCAAAATGCACAGTACTTCAGAATTAATTCTTTTTAGTAGAGTTGCGTAAGGAATTATTCTGGATGAACTACTCAAGTAAATAGTATGAATTTTGGACCAAAGTACTTTCTTGTGACCAGTAACTCACATGTAAAGTTTCAGCTCATGTTGAGCCTTAGAACTCCCTGTATTGATTTTCCATGCTTATGTATGTTAGAAAATACATAAGAGTCTTGAAGGAATTGGGGGGACACATATTATTTCCACTTTAGCTGCAATTTGGCAAGCTAAGTCCCTGGGTAGTATAGAACATGCTGTAAAAGGTTTGAAGCCATTGGACGTCTTGATTTTCAGTTTCATTCAAATCTTTTCCTCTCATATCACGTGTCCATTAGGAACCATAGAACATGTAAAGGAAACTTCTTGTGAACAAAGGATTTTTCCTCGATTCTTCTGCACAACAGGGACCCCAAAACTCACTTTTAGAACTCCCACACGGTGCCCTGTTATTAACAAGTTCAAGTATTTAATTTCTAAATTGCATTATATAAACTTATGCATAGACATATCGATAGTGCTCACGACGAAGGACTTCATTGGAGTCATCCCTTGACGTGTGGATCACTTGAGTAAAATAAGAAGGATCAAGGGATCAAAGATCACTAACTGCTATTATATACTACTACCCTGCAAAACAGGCAAGCTCCAGTTTGCATTTAACAGCTGTTAAGTTTTTACTTCGTATTCACTCTTTTGGTTAGGATATGAATTGTGCATTAGGTCTAGATGTTTTGATACTCCACTTGCATGACCAGAGAAACCTATGGAGTATTGGATAGATGTCTTTTCATCGTGTAGAACTGCCATGCTTAAGTAGGGTTCGGTAGAAGTTGAGTGGTGAGATGCTACTCACATGATCAGGAGAAAACGGGGCATACGGGATTGGCTCAGAAAATTGTTCGCAAGATGAAGTTGAGGCCGGGAAGGTTGTAGGAGCAACAGGACATAGGGGCCTTGGTGCGTTAGACCTGTCCGTGTTGGTCAAGGACCGATCTGTATGCAGCCCTGTTGAGTAAGTTTGAGTTGTGTACCAGACTCATGCTGGCTATATGGGACCCAGTAAACCGATAAACCTCGGGAAGCTTACGTTGAGATTTTTCTGGTCGCCTCAGGTGAGAGGCCGGTGTGCAGTATGTGGGTAACGCTCTCATGACATCTCATGTTGGTAGGTGCACCATGAGGGTTTGCTACTGTACAGGACGATTGGATCGATTCGGCGTAGGTGAAACGAAGGAAAGGCTGCCACGTACGACATCTGTAATGGTTGCTGTAGGCAACGTCGAGTACGGGCGTACGTGTCGTGTAGTCTGGGTGTTTTTTATTCGAATCACCGTCGCTTGTGGAAGAGGATTGAGCATACTTGTTCTCACAGTCGTGATGTAGTAAGAACTTGCATTGATATAAGAACTAATCACTTTGGTTTGAAGTTGATACAAGTATTGTGATTTTACCTTGTCTGCATAGATTAGAGCAAACTCAATTCATTTCCACCATGAGCAGTTTACATTGGGGGAAAGCGTTACTTGTTTGATTGTGTACTCCCGATGTGAGGTGCCTAAGGTTACTTTTAATTTGCTGCTATTAATACCTGAAAGTAAGGATTCACATTTAGGCGAGTTCATTATGCCTATTGCTATCCCATGTTATGTCTTTATCTTCATGTAGAGTGTCATGACTAGGTTCGACGGTTAAGTCTTGCTGAGCCTTATGCTCACGTATACTAAACTAGTTGTTTTACAGGTATTGACTCTATTCTTATGAGAATGGTTGCCGATGAGACTCGGAAGGCCAAAATCTGGAAATTCAAACTGAAAATGAAAAAAAATTAAACTTCAGAAAATACGGTCTGGTGCCATGTGTCGGCACTGCACGAAACTGCACTCCGGGCCTCACACTTTAACGCGTATCCACACGGAATCCCTGCAACATAGAAGATCCCGTACGAATTTCCTCTCTCACTGATGTGTCTCCGAAAGGTTACTCATGAGCATCCTCGCCGCTGCTTGTTGTGATTCGTGTTGCTAGTAAGAAACATCCGCGGGATGGACAGTTTCTTTGTTGCTGAGTTAGAAATGAGTCGTGAGAGTTATAGTATTCTGCTGTACTTTATTTTGAGATAAGTATTTGTAAATTAACTCTTTGTACTCTTCCACAAATGATTTATGTAATATGAGTTTGTCCTTGACCTGTGTGCTGTTGGGTGCCTCATCGCACAGCACCAACCAATGCGATTCCTGGGCGAGCGTGCACGGACCCATGATCTGGGGACGGGCATGCCACAACAGTGTGGTATCAGAGCCACATTGGGAATAGCGCACGGATTAAGGATCATATTATGATAAAAACTTAGGATACGGTGAGAAAACGGTACTAGGCCCACATAAGGACTACTATATTAACAAATTATGAAGGTGGCAACCTAACTTACTTGCTTATGTCGGAAAATCATACATCTCGGGACTTCCCATGTCTTGGGGGTTGTATGTAAGCGATGTCCACCAGTGTGCACAAGTTTAAGGGTGGAGCCCCACAGGTGGCAGGTAACCCGGCCACCTTGGGTATCATCTACGACTCTTCATGTCGTTTGGGGTATTTGAGCAATGCCTTTCCCTGGCGGGCTATGGGCAAGTATGGGAGACCCCGTCACGTGGTTAGTAATGTGAACACGTAGCTCAAGGCGCGTTTGGCTTCAGAACACCTGTGCGGGTGATGACGGACGGGTGTATGAAACTGTATTGGAACTGGGTTTGGTGTGCAGCCAAACCTGATGATTGTGTGTGACTTATGCAGGATCTTAACCACGAAACCATAGTACGAGTAGCACACGTTTGTGAGTGACCGTTCTTAGTGCCACCTATGGATACGTATAAGCCGGTGTAAGCTGGTTAATATTTTCTTTTGTGAGGCAATGTAGTACCGTCATATCTCTTACGGTGCATCGCCACCGTACTACACTTGATAGTTTTCTTTCCTATGAGAAATCATGAATTAACTGTCACACCCGGTTTCTCCGAAGAACAACCGAGTAAATATCACATGTATGCCAGGATCATTTTCTCATACATGTGACGACAAATAGTGAAGCATCATCATATTACAAGCCAGGTATTCGAATATAAATAAGTTTTACATAGCATACGTCTCGATGTACGATAATAAGTTCATAACATGTAAATAAAATAGCAGCGGAATATAAGTCTTGAGGGCTCCGTCGCAGGTGTTGCCCGGGGGACTCCGTGAACCTAGAATCCTTCTTCGGGTCCAAAGTCTTGGTTATTGAACACCACATCATCGCCTTGACCTGAGCAGCAATTTAAACCAACAGAAAAGCAAGTTTGAGTACCGATGGTACTCAGCAAGTGTGGGAAAGTTATGTCATGCATGGCTAGAGCAAGGAGAGGTTCAACTCATGGTTAAAGCACTACGCAATTAATACCTATCACTTTAGCTTATTAAGCACCTACATTACTACACAGGTGAAATGGTCCCAATCTCCCGACCCATCATCAAAATCAAGTAACCATAACGTCATTTCCAATGTTAAGCTCCCCGCTTAACATCCTCAACTTCCAAATTCATCATCCTTTAATCATGAATAAGTCCAAGCCGCTCTTGACCGTGAGCACGGCTGTCATGACAGTTTTGACTCTGCAGAGTTTGCAATACTGTACCCACATGTAGTGATTTCATCCCCCGTTGCCGGGTGGACTAAAAGAACCTCCATTATGCCAGTGGCCGCGAACCACGTTCACACTTCCCCGGTGTGTAGCCAGGAGATTACTATGAAGCCTTTACAAAGGGATTCCCGACGAGCGTGGGCCCAGTGAGGTTTCACCCCTAACAACATACAAGAGGCTATAACCCCGCTGCAGTGGCCCCCTCTTGAGCCTTGTGGTTCATATGGTAGTCCAGCTGACACATATTCCCCGCACCATCAAACACCCATACTACGCCGGGGATACTCCTAATTAATTGGCTAAGCTGCCCCATCTCAGTATGTGGTTGGCCCGGTAAAGCCAGGTTACATGCTCCATGAACCGGTCATTAGGATCCAGGCAAGTACTAAACACAAACCCGAGTCTCGTGCACCCAGCACCAACCAAATCATCCAACTTGCCTCGATCCCTACCTCTACATAACTCATAATATCTCATTCAAGAGTAAGGTAATTAAATTGATGATCTCATATCCCAATTATCCCATTCTAAGCATGGGTTTCATATTTCAATTGACAATGCAAATAATTCTATCTACACATCCTAGCATAGGATCAAAGTGGTCAAGGATACTTGCCTTCTTCCTGCTGCTCTGAGAATGGAAAGTCTTGGTCTTGGAAGGGGAGAACTTGCTCTGGGGCAGGTTCTACTCATGCCATACACATAGCAAAAGAAAACAACAATCCATAAGCCATAGTTCACACTTTCACTCATGCAAACCACACATACATACATATGGGAGTCCTTCACATTTCTAAGTGTTGTGGTTACCCTAGATGTGTTGATTTTTGGCCTACATGCACTTTTAAACATATGTATATGATTTCTAACTTTTGTATTCAGATTTCTGTTTGCACACTATATATGAATTTCCAATTTGAACAAATTCTTTATATTTAATTAATACACTTCTTAGCTACCAAGTTTGCATGAAAGGTAATTTCCTACTCCAAATAGGTTTTCAGATCTTCTACAAAATCCTAAATTGAAGCTTTTGGATTTGGAGAACTCATTTATCCTTTTTCTAATTATGCATACTTATTTTCCTATATTTTCATATTTATTTTCTATGCCTAAAAGTGAACTTTATTATGAAAATAGTAAGACACATCATCTAAACAGAATAGGTTCTGATCTAAAATGTTCAACAATATATTTTTGAACTTCCTCTCTGATGTGGAACAAATTAAATTTATTTTATCAGTTTTCAAAATTATTTCCTAGCCTAAAAATGTGTTTCTAGAACTAATAAATATGAACAACACTTAGGCAGATTTCATTTCAGCCTAAAATCCATTTTTAACTCATTCTAAAGTTTTCCAAGTGCTAGGAGAGTTTAAATTTGAATTTGCACATGTGTTTGCCTTACCTTTTAAATTTAAATCCTAGTCTCATATTCGAATTTCTGAATTTAATATCATCTAGGGTCAAAAAGGTAAATCCACCCTACTGCAGGGTCTAATTTTCTATTTCCTAAATTTCCAGGGGTCTAACTACGCATAACAGAGGGGGTTTCCTAATTTTTATTAAGTCCAGGGGCTAAAACTGATTTTTAAATGAATTTTCATGAATTTCTGAAGGTCCAGGGGCTAGATCAGAAGTTTCCGGGGCTAGCTCGTGTTTTCCGAGTTCCCCGGTTGGTAGTGCGTAAGAATCCCGGCCTTTATAATGCGGGGCCGACGTGGACCGTCCGATTTAAAACAGATGGCTCAGATTAGATCGCTGAACCGGTACGCGTCGGTTTTATTTCTACCGTGCGATTTAAAATAGACGGCCCTCAAGGGGCCACGTCGCCCTGGCCGGAGCCAGCCCGCGCGCGCGGCGGCGGGGGCGGCGATCTCACCAGCGCAGCTTCGGTTCCTTGCCTCTATACGTTAAAAACTTGCAGTTTTTCACACGGATCAACTGCGGAGGGGTAGGGGAGCTCACCTAGGGGTTTCTCGGGCTTGGGGAGGTCAGAATTCGGCTCTGCGACGACGATGGTTGAAGCTGCTCCTCGGTGCTCGTCGGAACCGATGCTAGGGCGCGAAACTTGTCGCTTCCTTCACCTGCAGGGCTCCCTGGAGGCGGTGGAGCACGGCTCGCTCGTTAGTCCAACGAAAAACGAAGAGATCTGAAGGTTTTTCGGTGGGGGATGATCGGTTCTCACTGGAGGCGAAGATGGAGCGGTGCTGGGGGAATTCGGCGAGTTTTCTTGCGTGGAATGCACGAGGGGGGGCGGCGGCGGGTCGGTTCCAATAAGTAGCAGCGTCCGGGGCTGAAGATCGGGCTGGGGGCACAGTTTTCCGGAGGGTGGTTGCGATCGGGCGCGCGAGAGAGAGACAGGGCCGTTGGGGGCGCGCGGCGAGAGGGATGACACGCGGGCCCCGCGTGTCAGTGAGAAGGAGAGAGGGGGGCGTGGGTTCGGGTTGGCGCGGGGGTATTGGGCCGACTGGCGTGTTTCGGTCCACTGGCCGGTTGGGGTTTTCTTTTTCTCATTCTTTTTCCTTTTCTTTTTCTGTTTTGATTTGAATTTGAATTCCAGTTTGAATTTGAATTTCTGCACCACATGCAATACATCCAAAAAATTTTAAATCCCCCTCTTTAGCAGGTTTTTGGGTGTTACAGCTCTACCCCCCTTAAAAGAAATGTCGTCCTCGAGATTGGTGGTTCTAGGAAAACAATTCCAGAAACTGTGCCTTAAGCTCACACGCTCCCATGTGGCTTCCTCTTCCGAGTGATGCTTCCACTGCACCTTGCACATCCGGATTCTTTTATTTCTTATGTGTCGTTCTGTTGTCTCTAAAACCTTGACCGGTTGCTCGGCATAAGAAAGATCCTCTCGTACGTCAACCTCATTCATGGGTAACATCTCCCGAGGCGTCCTTAGACATTTCTTGAGCTGAGACACATGGAATACATCGTGCACATCCGATAGGAGAGCCGGTAGTTCTAGTTGATATGCCACTTCGCCTTTCCTCTCCAGAATCTGAAAGGGTCCGATGTATCAAGGTGATAACTTCCCTTTCACCTTGAACCGACGAAGTCCTCGGATAGGGGACACCTTGAGAGAGACATAGTCCCCCACGTTGAAAATGAGCTCTCTTCTCCGTACATCGGCATAGCTCTTTTGTCGGGTATGTTCTATCCTCAAGTTGTTGCGGATTTCCCTTACCTTCGCCTCGGCTCCTTGTAGTACTTCGGGCCCAAACACTTTACTTTCCTCTGTTTGGTTCCAAAATAGTGGAGTTCTGCACTTCCTCCCATACAAAGCCTCAAATGGTGACATCTTCATACTAGCCTGATAGCTGTTGTTATAGGAGAACTCCACATACGGTAAGTTCTTATCCCAACTCCTATTGTTCTTGAGCGCACACGCTCTCAGCATATCCTCAAGGATCTGATTGGTTCTTTTTGTCTGCCCGTCAGTCTGGGGGTGATAGGCAGAACTAAAATTTAGATGAGTTCCTATGGTTTCATGTAACTTCTGCCAGAACCTTGAGGTGAACTGTGTCCCTCGATCTGACACTATCTTCTTTGGCACTCCATGAAAACATACAATTCTTGACATGTACAATTCTGCCAACTTGGATCCGCTGTAGCTTTCTTTCACGAGGATGAAATGAGCTACCTTGGTTAGCCTGTCGATGATGGCCCATATCGAATCATATCCCGATTGGGTCCTGGGTAGTCCCACTATGAAGTCCATACCTATTTCTTCCCATTTCCATTCAGGCACTTTGAGTGGTTGCAATAGTCCCGCGGGGCGTTGATGTTCTGCTTTCACCAACTGACATGTGTCACATAGGGCAACATGTTCCGCGACATCTCTCTTCATGCCATACCACCAATATCTGCTCTTGAGGTCATGATACATCTTCGTACTCCCAGGATGAATGGAATAGTCGGAATCATGAGCCTCCTTCAAAATCAATTCACGGATCTCCTTTACTTCAGACACACAGATTCTTTTCCCATGCCACACCGTACCTTGTTCATCCTCTCTGAACCCAGGGGCTTTATTTTCTTTGATGAGTTCTCTAATCTCTTGTATCTTCTCGTCATTCTTCTGACCGTTGCGTATGTCTTGCTCTAATGTGGAGTCCACTTCCATGGTGATGGCCTCACCACTATTCACCAGACATAGATTGAGTTTTACGACCTCTTCCTTCAATTCTGTAGGCATGTCCTTTAAGCTCAGCCTATTGACCTGCACCTTCCGGCTTAAAGCATCTGCCACGACGTTCGCTTTCCCAGGATGATAGTTGATGCCCACATCAAAGTCGTTGATTAGCTCTAACCATCTCCTTTGTCTGAAGTTGAGGTCTAGCTGTGTGAAAATATACTTTAAGCTCTTATGATCCGTATATATCTCTGTCCTCTTCCCCATCAAGTAATGCCGCCAAATCTTCAATGCGTGTACCACTGCAGCTAGCTCTAGGTCATGTGTAGGATAGTTCTTCTCGTGTTTTCGGAGCTGCCGGGACGCGTAGGCCATGACATGCCCCTCTTGCATGAGAACACATCCCAACCCATGTCCAGATGCATCGCAGTACACCGAAAAATTCTTCTGCATATCCGGCATAACTAGCACTGGGGTTGTTGTCAATCTTTTCTTCAACTCTTGAAAACTCGTCTCGCACTGCGGTGTCCATGTGAATGTGATTCCCTTCTCTAACAATTTGGTGAGGGGTCTCGAAATCTTGGAGAAACCCTCAATAAACCGTCGATAATACCAAGCCAATCCTAAGAAGCTTCGAACTTCCCCGACATTTTCGGGGGTCTTCCACTTCTGCACAACCTCGATCTTGGCGGGGTCCATGGAGATTTCTCCCTCCGAGATTATATGTCCTAAGAAGGGAACTCTCTTCAACCAAAACTCTCACTTGCTCAACTTGGCATATAGTTGGTGTTCTCTCAGCTTTTGCAACACCAACCTTAAATGCCCCTCATGTTCTTCTTCATCTTTGGAGAAGACAAGAATGTCATCAATGAAAACCACCACAAATTTGTCCAGATATTCCATGAATACTTTGTTCATGAGATACATGAAGTATGCCGGGGCATTAGTTAGCCCGAACGGCATGACGGTGTATTCATACAGCCCGTACCGAGATACGAAAGCTTTCTTTGGAATATCGGTTTGTCTTATCTTAAGTTGGTGGTATCCTGACCTGAGATCAATTTTTGAGAACACACAAGCTCCCCTCAGCTGATCAAATAAGTCTTCAATGCGGGGTAATGGGTACTTGTTCTTGATGGTTACTTCATTCAACGCACGGTAGTCTACGCATAACCTTTGGGTCCCGTCCTTCTTGGGCACAAATATCACTGGAGCTCCCCATGGTGAGGAACTAGGACGAATATACCCCTTCTCCGTCAATTCTCTTATATGCTCCTTGAGTTCTTCCAGCTGTTTGGAGTCCATCCGATAAGGCCTCCTGTATATTGGAGCTGTTCCAGTCACTAGCTCAATCGTGAATTCCACTTCATGATCGGGAGGCATACCTAGCAACTCCTCTAGAAAAACCTCTGGATATTCCCTGATAATCCTGATCTCTTCCACTTCCACCTCAACTTGATTGAGTTTAAGGTTCCTCCTAGGGTTTTGTACAGTTATGAACTTCACTCTTGTGTCACTAGGGTGAGTTAGTTCCACCGTTCTTGTCGAACAATGGATGATTCCCTTATGTTTGGTCAACCAATCCATATCCAAAATAACATCTATCCCTTGTGAGTCTATCACTATGAGGTTTGTAGTAAATACTACCCCATTAATGTCTAGATTCACCTTGGGACACACTTGTCTTGTCCTTATTTCTCCCCCAGGAGATTTTACTGCTAGCATATGGTTTATTTGTGTTGTTGCTAGATCATGCTTCTTAACAAACCCTTGAGCAATGAACGAGTGGGTAGCACCAGAATCGAACAACAGGGTTGCAATGTGTAAATTGGCAGGAAACTTACCAATTACTACGTCAGGTGCCTCTTGCGCTTCCTCCATGGTCACACGGTTCACCCGTCCTCGCATCACATTCTGCTGTTGTGGCTGCATGGGCTCCTTCTTTGGGCACTTATGGGCGTAGTGCCCCACTTCACCACAGTTGAAGCATTGCACCCCAACCTTAGGTGCCTGGCCTTTGTTGTCTTGAGGTTGGTTCGGTGGTCCTTGTCCTGGTGGTCGAGGTTGATATGTGGGGCGAGGCTGCTGTACAAACTGACGCTGCGGCTGTGCTGGTGCTGATGGAGGCCTGAAATTCGGGTTGTACCCTCTTGGTTTTGAGTAGGGTACCACAGCACAGCTCATCTGCCCTGCGGGTTGCTGCATCAGACGTGGGCGTGTGTTGCTACCTGAGGCTTGGTGCGACCATCCCACCTTCCTCTTGTTTTCATTTTCCAAGGCCTTCAGCTTCCTCTCCACGACAAACGCTCTGTCTACCATCTTTTGGAAGCTTTAATACTCGTTGGAGGACATTGCACACTGCATTTGCATGGTAAGTCCTTCCACAAAATAGTCCTGTTTTTGCTCATCAGTTTCGATGTCCCGTGGTGCATAACAGGATAGTTGGGTGAACATAGTGAGGTATTCCCTCACAGTCATGTTTTCTTGCTGCAGTCCCAAGAACTCCTTTCTTTTGTTTTTGAGTTCACCCCTTGGTATGTAATGGTTGCGGAAGCTGCGCTTGAACTCTTCCCAAGTGATGTTCTCGGGGTCATGATGGGCTGCCACGTAAGCGGTCCACCAAACAGCAGCAGGTCCATGCAATTGGTGAGAGGCAAACAGCACCCTCTCATACCCTTGGCATTGTATGATCCTCATCTTGCTCTCTATGGTCTTTAACCAGTCATTTGCCTCCAAAGGTTCAGCAGCACTTGCAAACTTTGGAGGTTGAGTCCCTAGAAACTCACTCAACCTTGGTTGGCGTGGTGCAGCTTGTGGGGGTGGAGCTTAGTACAAGTTGGCACCACTTGAGTCAGACTCTGGATGAGCTGACTCTGATTTTCTAGCATTTGGTGGATAGTCAGCTCCTTCACGGTGACCACCCCTGTCTTGTCCTCCAGAAAGATGAGGGTTGCCGGCCTCATCGTTGTTGTTGGTGGGGTTGGCACCACGACCCTTTCCTCTTCCAGCCATTTATCATGATCAACCAAATGTTAACTTAAAGCATTACGTATTAACTTCCCAAATTGCTTGCTTAAACTTAAACTTTTGAGGCCTTAATAATTAAACACTTTCTGAGGGTTCCACGTAGACTTTTGGGAATCACGTCTCACGCGAAAACAAATGCACTCTTAATTCGTAGGGGTTCACACATCAAAGCAAAGCAACCTAAAGACGAGGTTGTGGACAAATGCCCATGGCTTCCACAACTCACGTCACACACCAAACATTAACACACAAATAATTAGGGTATTGACTCGACTACTCGATAACCTATTGAAATAAGGGAATGGACACTAAACGACTCGTATCACTGAGCTGGCTCTTCGGGGTCTTCCTCATTATTGCGGCTGCCCTCTGATTCCGCTTTGGGTGGGGAAGCTGCTGGTGGAGAAGTGCGGCGACACCTACTCGCCCGGCGGTCTGGGGAGTCAGGAGTCCATGTGTCATTCACGGTGACACACAGTTCATTCCCATCTCCTCTTTCTCTCGCCCTCAAGCTGGCTCGAAGCAACGCCTCAGTCTCCTTCATGGTGTCACGAACATCCTGAAGCTCCTGCTGACACTCCTGCAGTCGAGTGCTGAGAATAGCAGCATCCTCCAAGCATAGGTCTATGTGCTCATGGGAAGTCCCCTGCTGCGCTGGCGGGTACTTGTACTCCGCGTTGCCACTCTCACGCTGGAGGACATACATGTACTCAGTCCTGTCCAGGTGGCGACGGTTGATGTAACTCTGGCAGGTGATGGCCTCCCAGGTGACATCCTTCTCAGCATCGACCTGTGTCGCCCGACAAGCTAGAGAGCGGTGGATCTTGAGCAGCTGATTTTCATGGATAATCCTCATTTCTGAACTCCATTCTTCCCGCTTCTCACGGATGGTCCGGGTGGAGCTGTAGTGTATGATTAGCTTGCCCGTATTGCCGGCGGCGTGGAGCATACGCCGAAGACGGCGCAACAAGCCTCCTACTGCCAACCCGTAGGAGTGGTAGGTCATCGGACGGTTCTCCTCTCTCAAGGCAAGGGCAACTACCGGAACTCTCCCTCCGGTGGACTTGCGGGCGGTGCGGATCATGCGAACCATCTAAAACATTAAGCATTTAAAAATTAAGTTAGATAAGAGTTAAACAAAAATTGTATTTTGAATCAAAGTTGGGCAAGATGAATAAAGTGACCCCATTAAATAACACTTTCAACCCACACCTTTGTAAAATAGTTTTTTAGAAAATTGGGTCCTTAAATACGTCCATTTCTACCTAGGTCCACGTTCCTATGGGCAACCTTGGCTCTGATACTATTTCTGTCACAGACGGTTTCTCCGAAGAACAACCGAGTGAATATCACATGTATGCCAGGATCATTTTCTCATACATGTGATGACAAATAGTGAAGCATCATCATATTACAAGCCATGTGTTCGAATATAAATAAGTCTTACATAGCATACGTCTCGATGGATGATAATAAGTTCATAACATGTAAATAAAATAGCAGCGGAATATAAGTCTTGAGGGCTCCGTCACAGGCGTTGCCCGGGGGACTCCGTGAACCTAGAATCCTTCTTCGGGACCAAAGTCTTGGTTATTGAACACCACATCATCCCCTTGACCTGAGCAGCAATTTAAACCAACAGAAAAGCAAGTTTGAGTACCGATGGTACTCAGCAAGTGTGGGAAAGTTATGTCATGCATGGCTAGAGCAAGGAGAGGTTCAACTCATGGTTAAAGCACTACGCAATTAATACCTATCACTTTAGCTTATTAAGCACCTACATTACTTACTACACAGGTGAAATGGTCCCAATCTCCCGACCCATCATCAAAATCAAGTAACCATAACGTCATTTCCAATGTTAAGCTCCCCGCTTAATATCCTCAACTTCCAAATTCATCATCCTCCAATCATGAATAAGTCCAAGCCACTCTTGACCGTGAGCACCGCTATCATGACAGTTTTGACTCTGCAGAGTTTGCACCAATGTACCCACATGTAGTGATTTCATACCCCGTTGCCGGGTGGACTAAAAGAACCTCCATTATGCCAGTGGCCGCGAACCACGTTCACACTTCCCAGGTATGTAGCCAGGAGATCACTACGAAGCCTTTACAAAGGGATTCCCGATGAGCGTGGGCCCACTGAGGTTTCACCCCTAACAACATACAAGAGGCTATAACCCCGCTGCAGTGGCCCCCTCTTGAGCCTTGCGGTTCATATGGTAGTCCAGCTGACACATATTCCCCGCACCATCCAACACACCCATACTAAGCCGGGGATACTCCTAATTAATTGGCTAAGCTGCCCCATCTCAGCATGTGGTTGGCCCGGTAAAGCCAGGTTACATGCTCCATGGACCGGTCCTTAGGATCCAGGCAAGTACTAAACACAAACCCGAGTCTCGTGCACCCAGCACCAACCAAATCATACAACTTGCCTCGATCCCTACCTCTACATAACTCATAATATCTCATTCAAGAGTAAGGTAATTAAATTGATGATCTCATATTCCAATTATCCCATTCTAAGCATGGGTTTCATATTTCAATTGACAATGCAAATAATTCTATCTACACATCCTAGCATAGGATCAAAGTGGTCAAGGATACTTGCCTTCTTCCTGCTGCTCTGAGAATGGAAAGTCTTGGTCTTGGAAGGGGAGAACTTGCTCTGGGGCAGGTTCTACTCATGCCATACACATAGCAAAAGAAAACAACAATCCATAAGCCATAGTTCACACTTTCACTCATGCAAACCACACATACATACATATGGGAGTCCTTCACATTTCTAAGTGTTGTGGTTACCCTAGATGTGTTGATTTTTGGCCTACATGCACTTTTAAACATATGTATATGATTTCTAACTTTTGTATTCAGATTTCTGTTTGCACACTATATATAAATTTCCAATTTGAACAAATTCTTTATATTTAATTAATACACTTCTTAACTACCAAGTTTGCATGAAAGGTAATTTCCTACTCTAAATAGGTTTTCAGATCTTGTACAAAATCCTAAATTGAAGCTTTTGGATTTGGAGAACTCATTTATCTTTTTTCTAATTATGCATACTTATTTTCCTATATTTTCATATTTATTTTCTATGCCTAAAAGTGAACTTTATTATGAAAATAGTAAGACACATCATCTAAACAGAATAGGTTCTGATCTAAAATGTTCAACAATATATTTTTGAACTTCCTCTCTGATGTGGAACACATTAAATTTATTTTATCAGTTTTCAAAATTATTTCCTAGCCTAAAAATGTGTTTCTAGAACTAATAAATATGAACAACACTTAGGCAGATTTCATTTCACCCTAAAATCCATTTTTAACTCATTCTAAAGTTTTCCAAGTGCTAGGAGAGTTTAAATTTGAATTTGCACATGTGTTTGCCTTACCTTTTAAATTTAAGTCCTAGTCTCAAATTTCTGAATTTAATATCATATAGGGTCAAAAGGTAAATCCACCCTACTGCAGGGTCTAATTTACTATTTCCTAAATTTCCAGGGGTCTAACTACGCATAACAGAGGGGTTTCCTAATTTTTATTAAGTCCAGGGGCTAAAACTGATTTTTAAACGAATTTTCATGAATTTCTGAAGGTCCAGGGGCTAGATCAGAAGTTTCTGGGGCTAGCTCGTGTTTTCCGAGTTCCCCGGCTGGTAGCGCATAAGAATACCGGCCTTTATAATGCGGGGCCGACATGGACCGTCCGATTTAAAACAGACGGCTCAGATTAGATCGCCGAACCGGTACGCGGTAGTTTTATTTCTACCGTGCGATTTAAAATAGACGGCCCTCAAGGGGCCACGTCGCCCTGGCCGGAGCCAGCCCGCGCGCGCGGCGGCGCGCGGCGGCGGGGGCGGCGATCTCGCCAGTGCAGCTTCGGTTCCTTGCCGCTATACGTTAAAACTTGCAGTTTTTCACACGGATCGACTGCGGAGGGGCAGGGGAGCTCACCTAGGGGTTTCTCGGGCTTGGGGAGGTCGGAATTCGGCTCTGCGACGACGATGGTTGAAGCTGCTCCTCGGTGCTCGTCGGAACCGATGCTAGGGCGTGAAACTTGTTGCTTCCTTCACCTGCAGGGCTCCCTGGAGGCGGTGGAGCACGGCGAGCTCGTTAGTCCAACGAAAAACGAAGAGACCCGAAGGTTTTTCGGTGGGGGATGATCGGTTCTCACCGGAGGGAAAGATGGAGCGGTGCTGGGGGAATTCGGCGAGTTTTCTTGCTGGAATGCACGAGGGGTGGCGGCGGCGGGTCGGTTTGGATAAGTAGCAGCGTCCGGGGCCGAAGATCGGGCTGGGGGCGCGGGTTTCCAGAGGGTGGTTGCGATCGGGCGCGAGAGAGAGAGACGGGGCCGTTGGGGGCGCGCAGGGAGATGGATGACACGCGGGCCCTGCGTGTCAGTGAGATGGAGAGAGGGGGGCGCGGGTTCGGGTTGGCGCGGGGGTATTGGGCCGGCTGGCGGGTTTCGGCCCACTGGCCGGTTGGGGTTTTCTTTTTCTTTTTCCTTTTCTTTTTTCTGTTTTGATTTGAATTTGAATTCCAGTTTGAATTTGAATTTCTGCACCACATGCAATACGTCCAAAAATTTTTAAATCCACCTCTTTAGCAGGTTTTGGGGTGTTACATTAACTTGAACTAAAAATGGAAGTTGGAAACACATATTAGTTACTTAGATCTTCATTTGAACTAAGCTTCAAAGGAGAATTGCTAGGCTTCATTTGATCTAAAAACAGAGTGCTCTGTTGTGGCAGAAACTTTTGCTGGAGTTTGACAGACCATAACTCTGAGTATATTTAACCAATGGAGTTGTATGATACAGTTCTGGAAATATTTTCAAGTTTCTACAACTTCTATGTAGACCTCCAGAGCAAAATCACACGGCAAATTGGTTGAATGTCCAGTTGAATGCAAACTGTCCAGAAACAGGGCAGATGCAAACCTCTCTGGATGTTTCTGTATATTAGCCATAATGTTCTGTAGAAAAATCCCTAAGGGTCATATGATAAAACATTTAAAAGGTTATGAAGTTTGCAACAATTTTGTTGTTCGGAGTATGTTCATATTTGTACTATATTTTTATGTGCAACTGTGATAAAAACAGCCACATTCAGTGATGCTGGCAAATTTTATCGAGAAATTCTATCAACTTTGAGCAATCATAACTTTTGATCCAGAGATTATCCAGAGGCATATAAATGCTGGTCGGAAAGATACTGAAGTTATCTTTAACTTTGGTATTTAACATGAGTTATGAAAATGCTGGTAACCGGATCAAAATCTGGGTTAAGTGTAGAAAGGTCTGTTCTGTACAGAATAGGGGACTGATTATGCCTACTTTAGGAAGATGTGTAAACATGAATTTTTGTTATGCTTTCATAAAGTTTTAGCATGTTCATGTTTTACATATTTTCACATACTGCTGAGATCAAGTTTTGACTCCCCTAAAAATTATATTTTTGCAGTATGGTGCGTACTCGTTCTTCGAATATGGCTGAAGGTTCTCACCGAAACAGCGATGACTCGACTCCACCACGGGCACCTCCATCAACGGTATGGGCGGATGTCACGGCTCAGATGGTCGAGTCGAATCAATAGAACACCCGATTGCTCCAAGCCTTGGTACAGCAAGGCATGCTACATCAAGCACAACAGGTCGTTCCACCTCGGAACGCCTATTTGGACTTCTTGCGACTCGACCGCCAATATTCACGGAAGCGACCGAACCAGTAGAAGCTTATGAGTAGCTTCGGGTTATGGAGTCCAAATTTGGAGTGTTCGAGTGCGATGATTATCAGAAGATATTATTTGCAGCTCAACAACTCTGTGGAGCCACCGGAAATTGGTGGTTCGAATATCTCGCCACTATTCCGGAAGGCCATCAAGTGGAATGGAAGGAACTTCATGAAGCATTCCATGCTCGTCACATTCCTATGGGTTTTATCAAGACCCGGCTGGAATTCAGGAAGTTGAAGCAGGGGGACATGAATGTCCTCGATTATGTCAAACGGTTTAACCATTTGGCACAATATGCTCCCGACTATGTGACGAATGAAGCTGCAAGGTGTGATTACTTTTTCCATGGCCTAAGTGCCATATTAAAGGATAGGTTGGCCTTGTTCAATCAAGGAAATTACAACGATTTTGTCAGTGCTTCCATGCTGCAAGAACAGGTGACACTTGAGTGTCAAGCAGAGAAGAGGGACTGGAGTAATGTGCAGAAAGACACACCCATTGTTCCCCGTAAATACCGTTTGGTGTATCGCACATCATCCGATGAAATATGGCAGCCACCAGTAAATTCAACATATCCAAGATTTCCTGTTCAAGAATCATGTCTTGAAGCACCACCACAGCGGCAGCAACGATTGATTTCTGGTGCCTCATTGCTGCAGCCAAGTACATCAACTTCTCAACCGCAAGTCAGCGATGAACCGGGGAAATATCCTTGTTCTTATTGCCACCGTTTTGGGCATTTTTCTCAAGAATGCCGGGAGAAGTTGTTGAACAGCGGACAACCATCATCATCAGGTGGTATGCCGCCACATACTCAACTAGACATAACAGCATTGCAATCCGGTTGTGTGCAGCATCTTGCTATTGAGGATGTCCCGGAGGGAGCGCAGGTGTTAGCAGGCATGTTCACTATCAAAGACGTACCCGTGCTCATACTTTTTGATTCCGGAGATAGCCACAATTTCATCGGCAACTCATGCATGGATCAGCACCAAGTATCCACCAATACTCCCACGACGACTTATCTTATACGTTCACCGGGAGGAAGTATCTCTGTCAATAAATTTTGTCCCGAGCAGCTTTATGTTTGGGAAGAAAAATATACCCAGCATCGCTGATTATGTTGGATGGGCAGAAGATAGACGTAATATTAGGGATGTCTTGGTTAAACCATCACGGTGCCGTTCTCAATATCGGTAACCGGACTGTTCAGATTGACTCACCAATTCACGGACAGCACACACTGTTTTTAGACAGCGAAGATCAAGAAATGGCAGAGGCCTACCACACGGAAGTGATTAAACTTGAAGATATTCTGGTGGTACATGATTACCCCGATGTTTTTCCTGATGATTTACCGGGCATGCCACCCGAACGGGACGTCGAGTTCATGATTGAACTGGCACTGGGAACAACACCTATTTCACGAAGGCCTTAGAAGATGGCACCTAACAAGCTAGCGGAGTTGTAGGAGCAGCTGGATGAACTCATGAGAAAGGGTTTCATATGACCAATCTCATCACCTTGGGATTGCTCTGTGCTTTTCGTTAAGAAGAAGGACGAAACACTGAGGCTATGTGTTGACTATCGTCCTATAAATGCTGTTACTATAAAGAACAAGTATCTGTTGCCCCGCATCGACATTTTATTCGATCAACTTTTGGGTGAAAAGGTATTCTCAAAGATGGATCTTCGGTCTGGATATCATCAAATAAAAATCTGACCAGAGGACATACCAAAGACCGCATTCTCGACGAGATACGGACTCTATGAGTACCTCGTCATGTCATTTGGGTTAACCAACGCTCCGGCACACATCATGTATTTGATGAATTCATTATTCATGCCAAAGTTAGACAAGTTCGTCGTGGTATTCATCGATGACATCTTGGTTTACTCCATGTCAGAAGAAGAGCACACTGAACATTTGTGTATCGTGCTACAGCAGTTGAGGGAGCACAAATATATGCGAAGTTCAGCAAGTGTGAGTTCTGGATTGACCAAGTGCCTTTTCTAGGCCATATTATTTCAGCATAGGGCATTGCCGTGGACCCAAGCAAAATTGAACAAGTGCTGAAATGGGAATCTCCCAAATCAGTCCAAGAGGTCTGAAGTTTCCTAGGTTTAGCGGGGTATTATCGGAGGTTCATTATGAGCTTCTCAAAAATTGCTAAACCAATGACAGAGCTGCTGAAAAAGGGCACGAAACACATGCGGAATGTAGCATGTGAAGCCGCATTCAAGACTTTGGTGAAACATCTCTCCGCAGCTCCCGTTCTTGCTCACCCGGACTCGACGAAGCCATTTGATATCTAATGCGATGCATCCGGCATTGGTCTTGGCTGCGTTCTTATGCAAGAAGGGCGTGTGGTCACATATGGGTCTCGTAAACTGTGAAACCTCGAATAGCACTATCCAGCTCACGATCTCAAGCTTGCTGCAGTGGTGTTGGCGTTAAAGATGTGGAGGCATTATTACTTGTCAAAATTGTCCACCTCTACAACGACCATAAAAGCTTGAAGTATATCTTCACGCAGAAGGAGCTGAATATGAGACAACGAAGATGGTTGGAGCTCATAAAAGATTAAGAAATTGAGATCCACTACCATCCGGGAAAAGTGAACGTGGTTGCCGACGCGCTTAGTCCGAAAGCCCACGTTCACAACTTGGTGATTGCTGAGTTGGAAGATGAAGAACCGGGTCTCCGTGTCATTCCGTATGGAGCACTTTATAATATTGCTCTTATTCCTACAATCCGAGAAGAGATTGTTGAGGCTCAAAGAAGAGACAGGGGTATGTCTCACATACGGAGAAGATTAGACAATGGAGTGATGAAGTGTTTCCGGAAGGATAATGAGGGTACGCTATGGTTTAAAGACCGTATAGTGGTAACGCGTAATATGAAGCTTCGGAAGAAGATCTTGGATGAAGCTCACCTGTCAAAGTTTTCCATTCATCCCGGCAGCAACAAGATGTACCAAGATTTGAAACAGAAATTTTGGTGGACGCGGATGAAGCGGGAAATTGTCATGTACGTATTCGAGTGTGATACGTGTAGACGGGTCAAGGCTGATCATATGTGGAAAGCCGGACCGCTACAACCACTGAAGATACCGGAATGTGAGAATGGATTTCATCGTCAGATTGCCGCTCACATCCCGGAAGCATGACTCTATTTGGGTGATTGTTGACTGGTTGACGAAATCAGCTCATTTCATACCGTTTAACACTCATTATCGAGCCAAGCAATATGCAGAGTTATACATATCAAGAATTATATGCTCACATGGTGTCCCGAAGACCATCATTTCAGATCGAGGTGCACTGTTTGTTGCTCGGTTTTGGAAGCAGCTGCACGCCTCATTGGGCACTAAGCTGATTAGAAGATCCGCATATCACCCTCAAACCGATGGACAAACTGAGAGGGTGAACCAAGTGCTAGAAGACATGTTGAGGGCGTGTGCCATCCACCACGGTAAGAATCGGGATGATCACTTGCCGTTGGCAGAATTTTCATACAACAATGGGTATCAAGCGAGTATCAAAATGGCACCATATGAGGCTCTCTATGGCTGGAAATGTCGCACACCGCTGAATTGGTGTGAGTTCAGTGAAAGAGTACTGTTCGGGGTTGATCTTATCAACAAAGCCAAAGACCGAGTTCGGTTGATACAAGAGAATTCGAATGCTGCACAATCCCAACAGAAAATCTACGCAGATCAGGGGCATCGACCTCTGCATTTTGACGTCGGAGAGCACATTTATCTTCGTGTATCTCCGATGAAGGGAATTCACAGGTTCGGTGTAAGGGGGAAACTCACTCCCCGATTATAGGTCCATTTGCTATCACGGGAAAGTGCGGACCCGTAGCCTACCGGCTGGAACTACCGGCAAGTCCTGAGGTGGTTTATGACTTATTTCATGTGTCACAGATGTGGAAATGCCTCAAATTTACCGCTTCTGTCCGCACCGAAGAAATCAATGAATTGAAACCGGATCTTACCTACATCGAGCGACCGGTCCAGATTATAGATGAAAAGAACCGGATAACCCGGAACCGGACAATAAAATTTTACAAGGTGTTGTCGAGTAATCATAACATGAAGTGGCAACATGGTAAAGTGAAGAGTACCTCCTCACCAATTATCCGGAACTTTTATCAGCGTACAGTTTGAAATTATCTCTCCAGTCTCGTTCTTCTTTTGTAAACTCAGGACGAAATTCTTTTAAGGGGGCAGGAATGTAAAAGTCCCAAAATTGTATATGAAATAAACCTAGGCTTGAAAGGCTATGTGTTTCCAATTCATGAAAATGGGACATGCAAAAAACTTTTCTATACATGATGGTGTACATGGATGCTCATCAAAAAGAGGCTCACATGTTCATTTGAATGTGTTGAACCAATATGGACTTAAACACCATGGAGGAAATACTCCTTTGTATGAAAGATTAAAAATCAGATTTTCAAATTCAAAGTTCACCACAAATTGTTGTCAAACTATTGAATACACACGCGGCCTCCTACATTTGAATCTGAGGAAAATTCATGGTGGAAACCCTCTAATGTTAGGGTGGGCTGAAAAGGGATTAATTAGGAACATTTTCAAATTCAAACTGAATTCAAATTTGCACTGAATTCGGCAAATTCAAATGCTAGCCCACTTTTAAACTTTAGAATTTTTTATTTGAAGGGATTAACTGAGACGGACCGAAACCCGTACATTCTAGGATCACGAAGGGTGGTGCCGCACGATGCGAGACCCGACAGCTCACACGATAAGGCAACATAGTATTACATTGAAAACATGCTGAATTTGTACAAAAGTAGTACAAACCTTCAGCTTACATCTATTTACAGAGTCTACTGCAGCGGAAGATATTTATACAACTCATGCCAACACCTAACTAGCAAAAGTTGGTTGTCCGGTCCTACGGACAACCCACACTAGTTCCACTCAGCCTCAACGCGGTGTGTACAGCTCCCACACAGCTGTAGTTCCTGACGGAGGGTAGCCCTCGCCGGTGGACTCGTACTCCGAGTCTGTGGGGTACTCATCACCTACAAACACTCATAGCAGCGGCCGTGAGCACGATGGCTCAGAAAGTCTTAACCGACTCACCTACACAGGAAACTCTACATGCAGGTCATAACAAATGTAGGATGGCGATTTGCAGCAAAGGACACGCCTACAAGTTCATCCTTAATTCATCTTTTAGCCACAATTTAACGGTTCATGAATCTGAAATTTAGTGAGCAATATTTGGTGGCACACATGTAGCAATACAAGTTATTCATATCAGCAGTATTGTATCACACATTCCATATTTTTACCTACGTCATGACACAGTGAACAAGCGGTACTCATAACCGAGAGGGACGGCGAATCGACTCGTTATACACCTGCAGGGATACCCGAATAGCACGTCACGTATGCCCATCCTCAGAGCTGCAATGGCACACTCAACCGATGTCGTACGGATAACCTTTCACCCAACAGCCCAAACGTCAAACTGGTTGCACAGAAACAAGTAGGAGGTTCCCTGCACAGAGCATCTGTCTATGCCCGTTAGCAGATTTCCATCTAGCTGCCCTCAACCTACACCTATAAATCGGTGTGATATGCCTCGACGCCCGGATGTTTAGGTTACATCAGTTTATCAGACCCCATATATCCGATATGCCTTCGGTACATTCAAACTTGTTCAGTGGGGCCGCACACGAATTGGTCCTCAATCGACACGGACAGGGCTACACACACAAGACTTCCTCTTGCTGCGTCCTAGCCCCTGCCTAGTCTCATTTTTCTTACTAATGTTTTCTCATATCTCGAACCAATCCCGTATGTGACGAACCCTATACTCACGAGTAGATTCCAAATACTCGACTTGTACCGAAGTCTATAAACATTAAGCAAAGCATGATCCACTCAACGACTTAGACACTACCCTCACTCTCTTTGGGACTCATCTGGTTATGCAAAATTGGGTTTCATCCATCCTAAATGTAATGCAGATACATACCTCAAACTAAGTGAGTATAAAGCAAAACTTGATAAAACTTGTTAAATGCAAACCGGGGCTTGCCTTGTTGCTGCTGGTCAGGGGTTAGTGTCTCCTCCGGAAGTATGAAGTTCAAAATCTCTGGGGTGTCCTCGCGTTCAGCGACTACACGTAATCATATTTACGATATGTCAATTTAAATGCAAATGTGTTGAATAGCATATAAAGACTATAACTCTAGCTAGACATCCCATTTGGCTCTGAAATTTTTATTGTGGCTTGGTAAGAACCTAACCAGAGACTTTCCCAAATTCCATTTGAAACGAAGCTCATTTGAGCTCTGCACAGTTAAAAGTCTAAATGGTAATTACTAGAGCTTCTAAGGATTTCCACGGATTTTCATGGATCAAACCATTACTTTCTCAAAACTAGAGTTTTATATGGTTCTTAATGGAGTTGGTTTCATGTAATTTGAAGAATCCTAGATAAAGTTATGCCCTAATCAAGGTTTAAGAACATTCTGAAAAATGTTTCTGTACATTTTCTATTTTCTCAGGGCAGTTCACTTAATCACACCATTAGGGGGACTAAATGAACTTGGATGGATCTGAAATTTTTCCTGTGACTCAAGGATTTTCATATGAACATCCTAGCCAAATTTCATAATTTTCCATAAAGGAATTATCCATATAAAGTTCATAACATTTTAAATTCTAGGGAATTAATTCTCGAAAAACAATAAGTTTCATGAACTGAAACTTGTTTTTATGGATAGTACCCACAGAGCGGAATCCAACAAAATTTTGTTCACTCAATTTAGACCATCCTAGCAAAAGTTATGGACATTTAAAGTTTGAACTAAATTCAGAAATTGTTGGAAATGTTTAAAACTCTGACCGCGTGCCCCACCCCCTCTGCCTTCTTCTACATCGCGCCAGACTCTCGGGCAGCGGCGCGCGCTGGCGAGGTCCGCCGGAACGGTGTTCCTGGCCATTGTGACTCCCTCAATTCTGTGGGAAACCACGGAACCGAGAACTAATGCATATGTGTGCCCAGGATGTTCATCACACATACACATATGTTCCACAAACTGAATTCAGATTATATATTACCACGAATAACAGAGTTTATTACAATGTCTCATGAGTCTTGGACTCATGCTCACAGCGGAAGTCTTATTTCTATGCAGCGGAAGTCTTTATTCTAATGCGGAAGCAATTTAACTAATGCGGAAGCAATTCTAGGCAGCAATGGCTCCATCTCTACTCCATCCCCACAGGCAAGGTTGAGAACAGATCACACGCCTAATGCTCCACTTGGTCTTCATAGAAATCTTCTCCTGTTGCTGATGATGAAATAATAATGCAAGTTTGAGTACAACGATGTACTCAGCAAGTGCGGGAAAATATGATATGTATCTCATAACAAGGTAGGCATAAAAAGGCTAATTGCAGAAAGCAAAGTTATTTATCAAAAACATGATAAAATAGCAACTCATCTTTAAGTTAATGTAATCCCAACATGTATTAAAATACCAATCATACCTCCATTATGTTCATTACCTTCCATGTCACAACCAGTCATCAATCAACCTCATTCTTGCTGACGAATACCTCCTCGTATTCGCTACCATCTCACGAATACCATCTCGTATTCGCTACCATTTCATCTCAAAAACAACTTCGTCTTCCACCGAGACTAACCTTGTTGCCATGACTCAACAGTCATGCAACCCATCTTATCACCCGAACTCAACAGTCCGGAAAACCAAACCATCCAAAACCATAACCAATAACCATATCAAATAACCATCCCAACTAATCATGGAAGTTGGCCAGACGCTCGTGACCGTAAGCTCGGCTATCATGATAGTTTTAGACTCTGCAGAGTTTGCACCTCTTTACCCACAAGTTAGTTCTACGGCAAGTTCTACGGCAAGTAAACCACCATCTCATGCTACCTCATTCACAAACCCAGTCTTGCCTAGATCTCCCTACGATCCATGTTCAGTAACAACATCAGTTTCTCATTATCATTACGAGTGCACTTAGCTAGACACATCTATCTCGCTTCCCAATCCCATGGACTCAGCGAAGCTTAAAAGTAAAAACCATACCCGACTCTTAAACTTCCCTGGCGACAAGGGTGTTTTAACCAGAACTAGTAAACTCCTATAAAAGGGTTTCCCATCATGTTTGACTCAGCACACACACCTTTTCACAAAACAAAATAGTTTTCCAAAACATAGGATCAATATGGTCAAGGGGCACTTGCCTTGTTCTTGCGGTTCCGGTTGCTCTTGGATCTCGAAACCTTGTTGTTGCAGCTCGTCGTAGACAGCTCCCTGAGCTTGTCCTGCTATACAGGATCACGCACATACAAGATCCACAGCAATCAATATCGTGCACAAATTTTAACTATATGCGATGATGCATATGTGTGCTACCCTATAATGCAGTTTAGTTTTATTAGGTCGGTTTGTACGTGTTCTTGCATGGTTTTATGATGAACAGAGGTGTTCGGATCAGATGTCTTCAGATCTAGATCAAACCTATCAGCAAGTGATCTGTCCATGAAAAAGCTTCTGTTCGAAAGGAATCGAAGAGCAGATGCAAAGAAAACGCGATGATGTCGTAAGGTGATATTGGAGACCTACCTTACGTTCTTCTTGTCGTCAGGGTCCTTCTCTGATCAGACAGATCGTTGGGGCTTTCTTCCGGCGATCTTCCTCGACTGAACTGCGGCGATGGGCTTACTCGGCGAGTTGGGGCTAGGGTTCTAAGTCGTCGGCTTAGGAATTGAAAAAGAAGTTTGTGGTTTCGGTCAGAGGTTCTGGGTTCTATTTATAATCGGGAGAAGAAGAGTCCTAATCTGATTGGACTTCGAATAAGAGTTCTGTTCAGATTGTCGTTGAATCTTAACGACTTATCTTTAGTTGATTTTGTGCTGTAACATTGTGGAATTCAGGTTGGTTTCTCCTCCGTACCGGTATTTCTACGCATACAGAATCCAAAAACTGCTCCAGAACTCGTTACCTCCGCGGTGATGAGCTCCGGAAGCTCTACGTGTCCCTCGGGGCCTGGTATCTCCTTCTCCGCAGAGACGAGCTCCGGTTGTGCCACGTGTCAAGCGAGCGAGACCTCCCTTTCCTCGGAGGTGAGCTCCGTGAATGCCACGCGTCAAGTAGCGCCGGACTTTTCCTTTTTCCTCAGAGCTGAGCTCCGAGGTCGACACGTGTCCAACAGTGTCAGACCTCCCGGAGATAAGATCCGGTGACGACACGTGTCCAATAGAACCGGACCTCTCGGAGGTGAGCTCCGAGATCGACACGTATCCCACGCGACTGGTCCTCTGATTTCCGCGGTGACTAGCTCCGAAGGTGACATGTGTCCTGCAGAACTGCCTTGGCTTCTTCCTCAGAGGCTAGCTCCGGGGGCAACACGTGTCCCACAGGGTCGGACCTCTCCCCCTTTGCGGAGATGAGCCCCGAGCCTGCCACGTAGCCAGTTTAGCGGCGGACCTCTCCCCACTTCGCAGGGATGAGCTCCGAACACGCCACGTGGCCAGCGGGCCGCGGAAGTTGTCTTCGGCGCTCTCTGGGAACTAGATTCGGCTCTTATTGGCTATCTTTTTGATATTCTTCTCTGTTCCTACTTCTTTTAAAATGTTTTCTCTTCATGAAACATGAATATATGCAGAAACCAAAAATGAGGGTGTCACAAATATACCCCCTTTAAATTGAATCTGGCCCTCGAGATTCGTTAGTAGAGAATAGATGAGGAAATTCTGCCTTGATGTCTTCTTCACGCTCCCATGTGGCTTCAGCTTCGGTGTGATGGCTCCACTGTACCTTGCACCATTGGATCACTTTGTTCCTGGTGACCCTTTCCTTTACGTCCAAAATTCGGACAGGGTGCTCCGTATAAGTCAGGTCCTCTTGAAGTTCAAGCTCTTCCATTGGTACTCGCTCCTCCGGTACTCTCAAGCACTTCTTGAGCTGGGATACATGAAATACGTCATGTACGTCGGAGAGATATGTTGGGAGCTCTAGTTGATAGGCTACTTCTCCTCGCTTGTCCGAAATCTTAAATGGTCAGATGTAGCGAGGTGCTAGCTTGCCTTTGACGTTGGAACGTCGTTGGCCACGGATAGGCGATACCTTAAGGTATACGAAGTCTCCTACTTCGAAGGTCAACTTCCTTCGCCTATTGTCCGCATAGCCTTTCTGTCATGACTGAGCAGCCTTTAAGTTCTCCCATATTGTTTGGACTTGTTTTTCAGCTTCTTGTAGCACTTCGGGTCCAAACACGTGGTTCTCTCCGGTCTCGTTCCAGAACAGCGGTGTTCTACACCGTCTACCGTACAATGCTTCGAAAGGCAACATCTTCAAGCTAGCTTGATAGCTGTTGTTATAGGAGAATTCGGCGTACGGTAAACTCCTATCCCAACTACGCCCACGTTTCAAGGCGCAAGCTCTCAACATGTCCTCCAAAATTTGGTTTGTCCTTTCGGTTTGCCCATCGGTTTGTGGGTCATAGGCGGAGCTAAAATCCAGTCGTGTACCCATAGCTTTCTAAAGCTTCCTCCAGAATCTAGAGGAAAACTTAGAACCTCGATCTGAAACTATCCTCCTCGGGACTCCATGACGGCACACGATCTGCTCCATGTACAACTCGGCTAATTGTGCAACGTTGTACTTGACCCTTATAGGGAGAAAATGGGTTGTTTTCGTCAATAGGTCCACGATAACCCAGATGGAGTCGTAACCCGACTGAGTACGTGGCTATCCAACGATGAAATCCATACTGATGTCCTTCCACTTCCACTCTGGTACCTTCAAAGGTTGCAACAATCTAGCGGGTCTTTGATGTTCGGCCTTTACCCATTGGCATGTGTCTCATGGGGCAACGTATTCGGCTATATCCCTTTTCATACCATCCCACCAGTAACAAGTCTTCAAGTCCTTGTACATTTTGGTACTTCCGGGATGTATGGAATAGGGTGAATCATGTGCCTCTTTTAATATCATGTCGAGGAGGTGCTTCAGGTTAGGCACACAAATCCTTTTTCCTAGCCAAAGCGTACCCTTCTCATCTTATTTGAAATCCTTCTCTATTCCTTGTCGGATCCTTCCCTTGATCTCCTTGATCTCCTCATCCGTTGCTTGGCCATCTCTTATCTCTTGCTCCAATGAAGAGTGGATCTCCATCATTTCCCTGTTGTTCAAGAATCCGAGGTGTAACAGTTCGAACTCCTTACGTAGTTCGGGTGGTAGCTCCCGAACCATGAGTTGGTGACATGCTCCCTTCTGGCTCAATGCATCAGCTACTACATTGGCCTTCCCAGGCTGGTAGTTGATTCCAACATCGTAATCCTTGATGAGTTCCAACCATCGACGTTGCCTCAAATTCAAGTCTGTTTGTGTAAATATGTACTTGAGGCTTTTATGATCCGTATAGATCTCACATCGATGACCAAGGATATAATGTCTCCAAATCTTCAATGCATACACTACTGCTGCTAGCTCCAAGTCATGTGTAGCATAATTAAGCTCGTGCTTCTTTAATTGTCGTGAGGCATAGGCTATCACTTGCCCTTCTTGCATGAGCACACATCCGAGCCCCTGTCTAGAGGCGTCACAATATATGTCAAAGCTCTTGCTTACGTCGGGCAATACCAAAACCGGCGTTCTGGTTAGCCTTTTCTTGAGCTCCTTAAAACTTTCTTGGCATGCTGGTGTCCATCGAAAGGCTTTCCCCTTCGTTAGCAACTCCATCATAGACTTCGCTATCTTAGAGAAGTCCTTAATGAAGCGTCGGTAGTATCCAGCCATCCCAAGAAAACTCCGAATATCCCTCACGTTTTGCGCTTGGTCCCACTTCAGAACATCCCTCACTTTTCCGGGATCAACCGATACCCCTTCTTCGGAGATAATGTGGCCTAGGAACGATATTTCCTTTAGCCAAAATTGACACGTTAAGCTTGGCATACAATTGATGCTCACGCATTTTCTGCAAGGTCGATTTCAAATGTTCTTCATGCTCCTCCTCACTTTTTGAATACACCATAATGTCGTCGATGTAAACCACGACGAACTTATCCATGTACTCCATGAAAACCTTGTTCATGAGGTACATGAAGTATGCGGGTGCATTTGTTAACCCGAAAGACATGACGGTATATTCATACGAACCATACCGTGTTCGAAAGGCAGTCTTGGGTATATCAGAGGGCTTAATCTTCAGCTGGAAATATCCCAACCGAAGATCAATCTTGGAGAACACTCGGGCTCCTTTCATTTGGTCGAATAGGTCCTCTATACGGGGCAGAGGGTATTTGTTCTTGATTGTCACCTCGTTGAGAGACCTATAGTCCACGCACATCCTTTGGGTCCCATCCTTCTTGTCTACAAAGAACACAGGAGCTCCCCATGGTGACGAGCTTGGACGTATAAAACCCTTCTCCAACTGCTCTTGGATTTGCTTCTTGAGTTCTACTAGTTCATTGACAGGCATCCTATAGGGTCTCTTTGCTATGGGTGCAGTTCTAGGTACCAAATCAATGGCGAACTCAATGTCCCGATCAGGGGGCATACCTGGAAGCTCCTCTGGAAACACGTCCGAGAATTCTTGAACCACTGGAATGCTGTCCAATGTTACTCCTTCAACGTGGTTCAAGATTGCCTTTTCGGTTGTTTGTTGGGCTGACTCAAACTTGACACGAATACCGTGCTCATTTGTCAACTGCACGCTTCTTTCAGCATATTGGATTACCCCGTTGTGCTTGCTTAACCAATCCATCCCAAGTATTATGTCAATCCCTTGGTAATCCAAGACAATAAGATTGGCAAGGAAGTCTACCCCCCTTATTTTAAGGCTTACTTTCGGACATACTATATTAGTCCTCATTTCTCCTCTGGGAGAATTAACTAACATAGCACATTTTAAGTGGGATATGGGTAGATTATGCTTGGCAACATACTTGGATGATATGAAGGAATATGATGCTCCAGAATCAAATAAGATGGTGGCTGGGTTGGAGTTGGCAAGGAACATACCAATTACGACGTCCTCAGCCTGTTGTGCTTCCTCAGTAGAGACATGGTTCACGTTGCCGCGAGCATAGTTCTGCTGTCCCCGGTTTCCTTGATTGTCCCCTCCGTTCGGTCGCGGGTTCTGTTTGGGCACGTTGCCTTGCTGTCCAGGGCCTCTCCTTGGGCACTAGTTCACGAAGTGTCCTGTTCCCCCGCATGCAAAGCATGCCCTGTTGCCTACGGCAGCAGGTACGTTGGGGTGGGGGTTTTGAACAGGACCGCCCATGTTAGGTCGGGGCACAGGAGGCATGGGCATACGAGGTGCTGGTGCAACGGGTCGTTGCTGTGGTGGCTGACTAGGGCGGTATGCAGGAGTGGTCAATCCATACTGTGGTACGGCCAGGGGTATGTACCGAGGTCGTACATTGCTCCCTTAGGGCTGGTATGGCATCTTCCTCTTGCACTCTCGCTCGATCTCTCGGATCTTGCTTTCAACCACTATAGCCTTGTCAACCAGCTTCTGAAAGCTTGCGTGGTCATTGTTGAGGAGCTGAACCTGGATCTCATTGTTCAACCCTCTCATGACCAGGTATTGCTTCCTCTGGTCTGAGTTGACATCTTCGGGGGCATACCGGCACAGTTGTGTGAACTTGTTGAGATACTCATTCACGCTTCTCTGTCCTTGGCGGAGACCTTCAAACTCCTGTCTCTTGAGCATCATTACACCAGCAGGGATGTAATGAGAGCGGAAACTTTCCTTGAACTCAGTCCAAGTGATCGTCTCCGGGTCGACATGAGCGTTGCATAGGGCATCCCACCAGTCAGCGGCAGCTCCCATAAGTTGGTGCGGCACAAAGAGGACCTTCTCTCGGTCATTGCACTGAACTATGGCAAGCTTCTTCCCCATGGATTTCAACCAGTCGTCTGCCTCCATGGGGTCGTTAGCTTGAACAAAGGTGGGTGGTCGAGTCCTCATGAACTCACCCAGTCTGTTATGAGCCGACAGTGGTGGTGGCGGTGGAGCCAGAACTGGGTTGTTGTTGTTGGCCTGCAACTGACCCAAAGTTTGGATCATAGTTTGCATAAGTTGATTCTGCATGGCCATCAACCGTTCCAGATTGTTCTCACCAGCTCCGGGGTTAACAGGAACTTCATCGTGGCCACCCTCTTGGTTGTCACGGACGTTCCTTCAGCCGGTGTTTCCTCTCACCATCTGTGAGAGAGATCGAAAAAGAATAGAAATTTAGAAGGTTAGGTAGATCCCCTCAACTATATGCATCAAGGTGGGTTGGACTATATATATTAGCCCATATGGGGATGTGAACAAGTGCCGACGCATCTGACACCTCTTTCTACTTATGTGTGGATATGGACAACGTTTTGAGACGTCCCACGACTCACACTAAGCACACAATTTACAAATAATCATCACAAGGGCTCACACAACTCCTATTCAAGGCTTGTTCAATGGGGGTCCTATATGGCTTAGGGTGATGTCAAATCTGTGATCCATCTATGGCTTCTCCTAGTCTTGTATCCTATGTCAAGGTAGTTTCAAGGCCAATCTAAGCACCCTAGGCTTGCACCCTATGGTCAGCGTGGCTTAGCTACCAATCTGCGTCGGATACCAATCTGTGATCTATCTAAGTGTGTAACCTACCATCAACCCGTGGTTCTGGTACCAATCTGTGATTGTATCTAGGTGTGTAATCTACCCTCATCCGCGGCTTTTGATATCAATCTGTGTTTCCTATTTAGGCGTGTAACCCATCGTCAACCGTGGCTCTGATACCAATCTGTGACGCCCTCAATTCTGTGGGAAACCACGGAACCGAGAACTAATGCATATGTGTTCCCAGGATGTTCGTCACACATACACATATGTTCCACAAACTGAATTCAGATTATATATTACCACGAATAACAGAGTTTATTACAATGTCTCATGAGTTTTGGACTCATGCTCACAGCGGAAATCTTATTTCTATGCAGTGGAAGTCTTTATTCTAATGCGGAAGCAATTTAACTAATGCGGAAGCAATTCTAGGCAGCAATGGCTCCATCTCTACTCCATCCCCACAGGCAAGGTTGAGAACAGATCACACGCCTAATGCTCCAATTGGTCTTCATAGAAATCTTCTCCTGTTGCTGATGATGAAATAATAATGCAAGTTTGAGTACAATGATGTACTCAGCAAGTGCGGGAAAATATGATATGTAGCTCATACCAAGGTAGGTATAAAAAGGCTCATTGCAGAAAGCAAAGTTATTTATCAAAAACATGATAAAACAGCAACTCGTCTTTAAGTTAATGTAATCCCAACATGTATTAAAATACCAATCATACCTCCATTATGTTCATTACCTTTCATGTCACAACCAGTCATCAATCAACCTCATTCTTGCTCACGAATACCTCCTCGTATTCGCTATCATCTCGCAAATACCAATTCATATTTGCTACCATCTCATCTCACAAACATCTTTGTCTCCCACCGAGACTAACCTTGTTGCCATGACTCAACAGTCATGCAACCCATCTTATCACCCGGACTCAACAGTCCCGAAAACTAAACCATCCAAAACCATAACCAATAACCATATCCAATAACCATCCCAACTAATCATGGAAGTTGGCCAGGCGCTCGTGACCGTAAGCTCGGCTATCATGATAGTTTTAGACTCTGTGGAGTTTGCACCTCTTTACCCACAAGTTTGTGATTTCTTCACCCGTCAGTGACTGCGAACCTCCATTATACCAGTACACAACCATCGGTGTATGGCCAAGAGATCAAAAAATAGCCTTTACAAAGGGGCTACTAGATGTATGGACTCACTAAGGTTTCACCGGCATGCTAGAACCTCCAATTCTCCCACCCACGGGCCCTCTCTTGTGTCATGCAGTTCCCAGGGCAGTCCTCACTCGACTCCCATTCCCCGCGCCTTCCACGGTCCATAACAATCTAGCAACTTACCTAATTAGTCAGCTAAGCTGCACCCATAATTGGCCTTGTGGTGGCACTGTTATCCTGACATGTGCTCGCATGAACCGGTCCTAAGATCTATGGCAAGTAAACCACCATCTCATGCTACCTCATTCACAAACCCAGTCTTGCCTAGATCTCCCTCCGATCCCTGTTCATTAACAACATCAATTTCTCATTATCATTACGAGTGCAGTTAGCTAGACACACCTATCTCGCTTTCCAATCCCGTGGACTCAGCGAAGCTTAAAAGTAAAAACCATACCCGACTCATAAACTTCCCTGGCAACAAGGGTGGTTTTAACCAAAACTAGTAAACTTCTATAAAAGGGTTTCCCATCATGTTTGACTCAGCACACACACCTTTTCGGAAAAAAAAATAGTTTCCCAAAATATAGGATCAATATGGTCAAGGGGCACTTGTGTTGTTATTGTGGTTCCGGTTGCTCTTGGATCTCGAAACCTTGTTGTTGCAGCTTGTCGTAGACAGCTCCCTGAGCTTGTCCTGCTATACAGGGTCACGCACATAAAAGATCCACAGCAATCAATATCGTGCACAAATTTTAACTAGATGTGATGATGCATATGCGTGCTACCCTATAATGCAGTTCAGTTTTATTAGGTCGGTTTGTACGTGTTCTTGCATGGTTTTATGATGAACAGAGGTGTTCGGATCAGATGTATTTAGATCTAGATAAAACCGATCAGCAAGTGATCTGTCCACGAAAAATCTTCTGTTCGAAAGGAATCGAAGAACAGATGCAAAGAAAATGCGATGATGTCGTAAGGTGATATTGGAGACCTACCTTACGTTCTTCTTGTCCTCGGGGTCCTTCTCTGATCAGACAGATCGTTGGGGCTTTCTTCCGGCGATCTTCCTCGACTGAACTCCGGCGATGGGCTTACTCGGCGAGTTGGGGCTAGGGCTCTAAGTCGTCAGCTTAGGAGTTAAAAAAGAAGTTCGTGGTTTCGGCCAGAGGTTCTGGGTTTTATTTATAAACGGGAGAAGAAGAGTTCTAATCTGATTGGACTTTGAATAAGAGTTCTGTTCAGATTGTCGTTGAATCTTAACGACTTATCTTTAGTTGATTTGGTGCGGTAACATTGTGGAATTCAGGTTGGTTTCTCCTCCGTACCGGTATTTCTACGCGCACAGAATCCAAATACCGATCGAAAACTCGTTACCTCCGCGGTGATGAGCTCCGGAAGCTCCATGTGTCCCTCGGGGCCTGGTATCTCCTTCTCCGCAGAGACGAGATCCGGTTGTGCTGCGTGTCAAGCGAGCGAGACCTCCCTTTCCTCGGAGGTGAGCTCCGTGAATGCCACGCGTCAAGTAGCACCGGACTTTTCCTTTTTCCTCAGAGACGAGCTCCGAGGTCGACACGTGTCCAACAGTGTCAGACCTCCCAGAGATAAGCTCCAGTGATGACATGTGTCAAATAGAACCGGACCTCTCGGAGGTGAGCTCCGAGATCGACACGTATCCCGCGCGACTGGTCCTCTGATTTCCGCGGTGACTAGCTCCGAAGGTGACATGTGTCCTGCGGAACTGCCTTTGCTTCTTCCGCAGAGGCTAGCTCCGGGGGAAACAAGTGTCCCACAGGGTCGGACCTCTCCCCCTTTGTGGAGATGAGCCCTGATCCTGCCACGTAGCCAGTTTAGCGGCGGACCTCTCCCCACTTTGCAAAGATGAGCTCCGAACACGCCACATGGCAAGCGGGCCGCGGAAGTTGTCTTCGGCGCTCTCTGGGAACTGGATTCGGCTCTTATTGGCTATCTTTTTGATATTTTCCTCTGTTCCTACTTCTTTTAAAATGTTTTCTCTTCATGAAACATGAATATATGCAGAAACCAAAAATGAGGGTGTCACAGCCATCCCCGGGGCTTGTACTCGCCGCCTCTAGGTTTTAGACCTCGGGAAACTCGTTGGTGGGGGCAGCTAGGGCTCTAGGTGGCCGGAACCTAGTCGGCGATGGCGAAAGCGGCGGCATGAACTCCGGCGATGTCGCCCGAGCTCGACCAAGCCTTGTTTTGGAAGTGGTTTCCTTCTACAGCTCCGTGGTGACATGCCAAGCACGGATATGGAGCCGGTTTGCCGTGAAAACGGCCGGAGGTAGGAGCTCACGGTTGACCTAGGTCAAAATCAGCGGTGACCTGAAAAACATGAAGAGCAGAGCTTGTACTCGACAGTTTTTGATGATTTTTTATCCTATATGGCCTTGGGGAAGTGTAGAACGTGTGTGTAGCTTAGCATACACTGTGGTGAACTAATCACAACGAATTTTGGAAACTTATGGGGCTCGGTTCATTGGACGCACATGCGGTAAAAAGAAATTCCTTTCCGATGGTGGATGAAACGAGGAGAGGTTTTCGCTGTGAGTTTGAGTGGCGTAGGGCAGTCCTATTTGCTGTAGAAAGTATTCAACGAAACGGCTTAGAAGGGCGGCGCACCGGGGAGCAGAGAGGGCGGCCGGTGGTGGCTGTGTTTTCGGTTGTGCGTGTGCGAGCAGGGCAAAGCCTCTGTGCGTGCAACAAGCAGGGGGCTTCGTGGGCAAGAAGGCAATGACGCTGGTCGCCAGGACGACGTGCACGCTGAGGAGGTGGCAACCTAGAGCAGCTCGGTGCCGTCCGGTGAAGGCCCAAAGAAAACAGAGTACCGTGTGAGTTGATTGACTCAGTGAGTATGACTGACATGTGGGCCCACTTCTCCCCTCTAATTCTTCTCCATTCTTTGCTGCATATATCTCAGCTACTCACAATTAAATGGTAGACTTAGCCACAAAGTCATGGAATGAATTTGAATTCCTCAAATTGGAGTTTGTTTGGCTAAAATTTATTCACATTTAATTTGAATTTCAAATTCAGTTTTGAATTACTTCAAATGTAGCTCCCGACAAGATGAACTCCAATGAGGATGAAAATTGGTGGACTAACTCAGAAAAATGTGCTGAGCTTGAATATGAAGTCAACTTTTGAATCCAAGTGATGAACGTAACTGAAATCTGAATTTGCTTTCAAATTAGCCCTTTTTACAAATGTATCCAAAAGATCCTCAAAAGAATTTAAACTTGCATGAAACTTGGCATGAGCACTCCTAAGAATGTTTAGGGCTTAATGGTGAGCTCAGCCTCTCATGTTTATATGTGTGAGATCCTACTTTTGGATTTGTGAGTTCTTCCTCTAATCAACCTCTTGATGGTGGTTACTTGCTCTTCACATGTGATCATAACCTATCCACAAAATGAGCTGTTTTGTGGTGATGTGATGAACACTCTAGCAAGTAAAATCTTGGGCTTTTACATCCCTCACACCTTAAAAGAACGTCGTCCCAAGATTACAAAAGAAGAGACGAAGATGTCAGAGGAATTACCCGTGATGAGACGCCATGAAATCCGTGTAGTTTGAGCGAAGGAAATCCTCGCTCTCCCACGTCGCTTCCTCAGCGGTGTGGTTGCTCCACAAGATCTTATAGAACCAAAGCGTTCGCTTACGCATGGTCCATTCCTTCTCATCAATAATTTCCACTGGATATTCAGCGTAGGTTAAATCCGGTTGCAACTCGCCGATGTCTTCAGTGGGAACATCAGCTGTATACTGTAGACATTGCTGAGTTGGAAGATGAAGAACCGAGTCTCCGTGTAATTCCGTATGGAGCACTTTATAATATTGCTCTTAATCCATACTCACATCCTCCCATTTCCATGCCGGTATCTTCAGTGGTTGTAGCGGTCCGGCTTTCCGCATATGATCAGCCTTGACGCATCTACACGTATCGCACTCGAATACGTACTTGGCAATTTCCCGCTTCATCCGCGTCCACCAAAATTTATGTTTCAAATCTTGGTACATCTTGTTGCTGCCGGGATGAATGGAAAACTTTGACAGGTGGGCTTTATCCAAGATCTTCTTCCGAAGCTTCGTATTACGCGTTACCACTATACGGTCTTTAAACCATAGCGTACCGTCATTATCCTTCCGGAAACACTTCGTCACTCCGTTGTATATTCTTCTCCATACGTGAGACATACCCCTGTCTCTTCTTTGAGCCTCAACAATCTCTTCTCGGATTGTTGGAATCATCGTCTGATTACCGCTCACATCCCGGAAGCATGACTCTATTTGGGTGATTATCGACTGGTTGACGAAATCAGCTCATTTCATACCGGTTAACACTCATTATCGAGCCAAGAAATATGCAGAGTTATACATATCAAGAATTATATGCTCACATGGTGTCCCGAAGACCATCATTTCAGATCGAGGTGCACTGTTTGTTGCTCGGTTTTGGAAGCAGCTGCACGCCTCATTGGGCACTAAGCTGATTAGAAGCTCCGCATATCACCCTCAAACCGATGGACAAACTAAGAGGGTGAACCAAGTGCTAGAAGACATGTTGAGGGCGTGTGCCATCCACCACGGTAAGAATCGGGATGATCACTTGCCGTTGGCAGAATTTTCATACAACAATGGGTATCAAGAGAGTATCAAAATGGCACCATATGAGGCTCTCTACGGCCGGAAATGTCACACACCACTGAATTGGTGTGAGTTCAGTGAAAGAGTACTGTTCGGGGTTGATCTTGTCAACAAAGCCAAGACCGAGTTCGGTTGATACAAGAGAATTCGAAGGCTGCACAATCCCGACAGAAAAGCTACGCAGATCATAGGCATCAACCTCTGCATTTTTACGTCGGAGAGCATGTTTATCTTCGTGTATCTCCGATGAAGGGAATTCACAGGTTCGGTGTAAGGGGGAAACTCGCTCCCCGATTATAGGTCCATTTGCTATCACGGAAAAGTGCGGACCCGTAGCCTACCGGCTGGAACTACCGGCAAGTCTTGAGGGGGTTTATGACGTATTTCATGTGTCACAGATGCGGAAATGCCTCAAATTTACCGTTTCTGTCCGCACCGAAGAAATCAATGAATTGAAACCGGATCATACCTACACCGAGCGACCGGTCCAGATTATAGATGAAAAGACCCGGATAACCCGGAACCGGACAATAAAATTTTACAAGGTGTTGTGGAGTAATCATAACACGGAAGTGGCGACGTGGTAAAGTGAAGAGTACCTCCTCACCAATTATCCGGAACTTTTATCAGCGTACAGTTTGTAATTACCTCTCCCGTCTTGTTCTTCTTTTGTAAACTCAGGACGAAATTATTTTAAGGGGGGAGGAATGTAAAAGTCCCAAAATTGTATATGAAATAAACCGAGGCTTGAAAGGCTATGTGTTTCCAATTCATGAAAATGGACATGCAAAAAACTTTTATATACATGATGGTGTACATGGATGCTCATCAAAAAGAGGCTCACATGTTCATTTGAATGTGTTGAATCAATATGGACTTAAACACCATGGAGGGAATACTACTTTGTATGAAAGATTAAAAATCAGATTTTCAAATTCAAAGTTCACCGCAAATTGTTGCCAAACTATTGAATACACATGCGGCCTCCTACATTTGAATCTGAGAAAATTCATGGTGGCAACCCTCTAATGTTAGGGTGGGCAGAAAAAGGGATTAATTAGAAACATTTTCAAATTCAAACTGAATTCAAATTTGCAATGCAAATTCAAACTGAATTCGGCAAATTCAAATGCTAGCCCACTTTTAAACTTTAGAATTTTTTATTTGAAGGGATTAACTGAGACGGACCGAAATCCGTACATTCCAGGATCACAAAGGGTGGTGCCGCACGATGCGACACCCGACAGCACACACGATAAGGCAACATAGTATTACATTGAAAACATGCTGAATTTGTACAAAAGTAGTACAAACCTTCAGCTTACATCTATTTACAGAGTCTACTGCAGCGGAAGATATTTATACAACTCACGCCAACACCTAACTAGCAAAAGTTGGTTATCCGGCCCTACGGACAACCCACACTAGTTCCACTCAGCCTCAACGCGGTGTGTACAGCTCCCACACAGCCGTAGTCCCTGACGAAGGGTAGCCCTCGCCGGTGGACTCGTACTCCGAGTCCGTGGGGTACTCATCACCTACAAACACTTATAGCAGCGGCCGTGAGCTCGATGGCTTAGAAAGTCTTAACCGACTCACCTACACAGGAAACTCTACATGCAGGTCATAACAAAAGGTCGGATGGCAATTTGCAGCAAAGGACACGCCTACAAGTTCATCCTTAATTCATCTTTTAGCCACAATTTAACGGTTCATGAATCTGAAATTTAGTGAGCAATATTTGGTGGCACACATATAGCAATACAAGTTATTCATATCAGCAGTATTGTGTCACACATTCCATATTTTTACCTACGTCACGACGCAGTGAACAAGCGGTACTCATAACCGTGAGGTACAGCGAATCGACTCGTTATACACCTGCAGGGATACCCGAATAGCACATCACGTATGCCCATCCTCGGAGCTGCAATGGCACACTCAACCGATGTCGTACGGACAACCTTTCACCCAACAGCCCAAACGTCAAACCGGTCGCACAGAAACAAGTAGGAGGTTCCCTACACAGAGCATCTGTCTATGCCCGTTAGCAGATTTCCACCTAGCTGCCCTCAAACTACACCTATAAATCAGTGTGCTATGCCTCGACGCCCGGATGTTTAGGTTACATCAGTTTATCAGACCCCATATATCCGATATGCCTTCAGTACATTCAAACTTGTTCAGTGGGGCCGCACACGAATTGGTCCTCAATCGACACGGACAGGGCTACGCACACAAGACTTCCTCTTGCTGCGTCCTAGCCCCTGCCTAGTCTCATTTTTCTTACTAATGTTTTCTCATATCTCGAACCAATCCTGTATGTGACGAACCCTATACTCGCGAGTGTGGGGACAACCCCGTGGTTCACCCACTCCTAGATCGCATAGGGTGGTGCCGTGCGATGCGGCACCCAACAGCACACACGAAAAGAATAAAGAACAACATACAAACTTTTATTTGATATAAAATAGCGGAAGTCTTTTACAACACATAATTATACAGCGGAAGTATTCTTTATTTACACTCTCTCATTCTAACTAAGCAAAAGTGTAGCTGTCCAGCCCGGGGACGCTACACACTAGCAGCATGGAACCGGAGATCACGGCGGCGTGCAAGGCTCCAGCTCGGCCGTGTACCCCGACGGGGGCATCACCTCGTCCTCGGACCCCTCCTCATAGCTCTCACCTGCATACAGCTCAAATATTGCAACCGTGAGCACAATGGCTCAGCACGACTTAACCGACACCCTAGTCACGGAACTCTACATGCCAGGACGTATAATATAGGACAAGGACTTTGCAATAAAGAAACGCCTACATGTGGATCCTTAATTTCAGTTTTATAGCAACAGTTTAATGAGCTTTAGGCAGCCCTCACATCCGAAGTCCACAATCAAACAAGAAACGCTTTCCTCCTATGTGATGATGCCCAAAGTGAAAGATAAACTTAATAAGCTCTACACCTACAGCAAACATGGTTTCAAAACATTAATAATTCATCACAGCATATTATCATTCCTCTGGCTTATTGTTCTTCTTACTACGTCACAGAACAGTGAACAAGCGGTACTCAAATAACCGCGAGGGACGGTGATTGCAATCAGGAGACACCCGGACAACACGTTGCATACACCCACTTTCAGAAGCGTGATTCCACACCCCTTCCTACTCTGTTGTATGCAACAACCTCTCAAAGGCAACCCAAATGCCGAACCGGTCCATCCGTAACGGGCAGGAGGTCCCCGCGTGGAGCGTGACTGTGCCCACCGGCAGGTTTACACCTTGCTACCCTCAACCCACTCCTATTTACTGTTGGGTAAGCCTCGACACCCAGGTTAACCAATTACATCGGTTTGCTGCTTATGTCAGTATGCCATCCGGTACTGTTCGATACTTGTTCATCAGGACCGCACACAACTCGGTCCTCAATCGACACCAACAGGGCTACGCACGTGAGACCTCCGCTCACTGCTTCCTATCCCCCCTGCTGGGTCTCATTTTCACCACTCTTAGTCCATTTTCTATTCTGACCAAACCGTGTGATAAACCTTACCTCGCGAGTAGATTCCAACTACTCGACTTCTACCGAGATCCTAAGCATATTAGCAGGGCCTTGTCTACTCGTCGGGTCTGTAAGTTACCCAACCCTTCATAGGATTTAACAGGTTATGCAAGTGGGGTTTCAATCACCTTAACTCTAATGCAAACATTCACCCTAGACATAAGTGATACAAATAAAGAATTTACAAAAGAACTTAAATGCAAACCGGGGCTTGCCTGGTTGCGAGTCAGAGGAGAAGTTTTTCTTCTGCTGGGAGGACGTCCAAGGGCTCCGGTTCGTCCTCAACTTCGGTCACTATATGAGATGTAACAAAATATATGTGTAAGCATTAAGGACTTATAAGAAGTAAACTTCTATTCATAGCTACTTCTATTTAGATTCCTTAATTGGCTTTGGGAATTTTGCATTGGATACTAGACTCTATAAGGATGCTCTGAGAAAAATTTGGAGACATGTCATTGCACAATGTAGTCTTTAAAATTCCTACAAGTACAATGCTTCTCTGAATTTTGAGTCCCATTCAGGAGCTTTGACATAGCTAAAAGTGGAAGATATGATTAGGGTAAGTCTTCATGGTTCTAAAAAAAATTTGTTTCACCATTTTTGGAGCTACCAACAGAGAGATATGAATTTTTAAAGTTGGATAGGAGTTCTGGAAAAGTTTCTGTTTAAATTTGAATTTCCAAATAAAGACTGAACTTTGGAAGGCAATTTAGCCTACCAGTTGAACTCCAATGAAGCCCAAGTTTTTACTGGAGATTAGTAATTATGAAAAGGATTTGCTGCCCAAATTTGGGAATGTTTAATAAATAATTGCTCCTGAAATAAATCTCCAAAGTATTTATTAAAAAAATTGTACAGAAATTCCTGGACATTTTAATAGCAAGCAATTTGTTCCTCTTTGAAGTACTCCTCATGAGGATTCCAACAAAATTTGTCTAAATAATTTTGGAGCTTTCTACCCAAAGTTATGTATTTTTCAAGTTTCACTCACTTTCTATTTGAATTGTACAGAGCACTCAATGTGGGGCCCACTAGTCAGGTCTTTCTTCAACCTCCCGCCAGAGAACGCGCGTGCACACCAGCTCGGATCGTGGCGTGGCTCGTTCTCCCTCATTTCTCCCCCAAATTAGCTCCGGTTTCGCCCTACATGATCCTTGGAACATGGCATAGCTGCCGGGCAAGGTTTCCCCGCATGAAAACGGCCGAAAACATGTCGGCACCGGCGGGGCGGCTCGGGAGCTCGGCATCAACGCGTTCTGGCGTGTCCGAAGCTTCTACCGGAGAGATACATTGCCCTAAAGCATCACCAGTGATCGGGGAACATGGAACACATGCCAAACCTTGCAGCAAATGGCCGGAAAATGGGGTTCACCGGAGGACCGACCCGTTTTTGCCACCGCTGGCGATTTCTCGTCGCCCAGGCCATGTGGTGGCCGATTTGCTGCGGCATTTGGCGTGGAAGGGCACTAGGAAGGTGTGATGCTATGGCTTGAACCGAAGAACAAATGATCATGCGTGTTGGACGAATTTCCAGTTTTGGTTTGGATCGGTTCTTCACGTGTACCGGCGCCAAAACCCAAATTCCAGCGAGCCGGCGATGGGGAAGGGCAAGGGGACTGTGGTAGCATGATCTACACACCTTGGCGCACCTTAGGGAGGTGTTGGTCGTGCGGGAGAGGCGCTGGAACGGCCGGAAGACGTGGAGCAGCGAGGTGCGACGTCGACTCTGTTTTTGCCGGTGAAGAACAGCTCGGGCAAGGGGAGGGGAGGCCGGGGACGAGCTGAAGGATTGGTGGAACACGTCGAGGAGTCACTGGAGCAGATCCTAGGGAGATCAACTGATTCTAGAGTGTGCTGGAGGCTGCCTAGTGACGATCACAGAGGCGCAGAGTGGTTTTCTTCGCTGGGCGCTAGAGCACCGACGAAAACTTCGGTGTGCAGAGGAGAAAAACTGGAGTTGTGCCTCTGCTTTGATAGCAATCCACACATGAAGTGCTGCCTTTTGGAGAAAGCTGATGCAAGGAGCTCGGTGGAGGAAAAATCCAGCGTGGTGGCAGCTCGAGAAGCACTGGTACAGAAGCAAATTGCCTCTGTTAGTTCATGTGTCACTGCCATGTGGGTCCCACCCCACCTAATAGCTCTGATATTTTCCTCCAAATTAAATCTTTTGCTTCCTCCCAAATTCATGGTTTGAAATCTTTGAATTCAAATGATTTGAATTCTGGTGTGGAGTTTGAATTAAGTATGGTCATTTGACTTTGAAATTGGAATTTGAATTCTCCTTTTTGCATTGCTCCAAAAACATAGCAAACCAAGTCCAAAGTTTCTGATTTTTGGCATGGCTGATAATTCAAATGTGGAGATCACATTTGTGGAACCAAATTTACAAATTGAGCAAATTGGGATCTGAAACTGAATTAGAAATTCAGATTAGAGGGCTTCTCCTTTTAATCCCAAACAAATATTAAACATCCTCCAAATGAGCTGAAATTTGGAAGGTTGAATATTTAAAATATGAAGACCCAATTTATGAATTTAGATCTCCATGTTTGGAAGTTTTGGGAAGTTTGAATCCTCAATTTGAACCAACACCATTATAATTCAAAGTTTTAATTCCCCTCATTTTTGCTAAGTGTACATGAGCTGAAAATTCTTGCTACCATTTTTTGGGGATTCTACATCCCTCCCCCCTTAAAAAGAATCTCGTCACAAGATTCCAAAAGAAATGCAATGTGGGGGAAACTTTACCGGGTATACGATGATAGCAAGTCCGGATAATATGTTCGTAGTTAGTCTTCTCTTTCCCATGTCGCTTCATCAGCGGTATGGTTACTCCACAAGACCTTGTAGAACCATAAGGTTTGATTTCTTGTGGCGCGAGTATTTTCATCGATAATCCAGATTGGATACTTCGTGTACGTGAGGTCCGGTTGAAGAACTTCTTTGTATTCAGTGCGGATTTCAGCGGAGGGTTTGAGGCACTTCCTCAGCTGAGGGATGTGGAAAATATTGTGAATTCCTGTGAGTGACACCGGTAAATCCAAGCGATAGGCCACGGGTCTACATCTTTCAATGACGGCGAACGGACCAATGAACCACGGCGCAAGTTTACCCTTCACTCCAAAATGATGAACTCCCTTCATCGGAGACACACGGACATAAACCTGGTCCCCGATGTCGAAGTGGAGAGGGCGGCGTTTTTTATCCGCATAGCTCTTCTGACGAGATTGAGCAGCCTTGAGGTTGGCTTGTATTACTCGCACTCGTTCTTCAGCTTCATTCACATGTTCAATTCCGTAGATAACTCACTCGCCGGACTCGCACCAGTTGAGGGGTGTGCGACATTTCCGGACGTAGAGAGCTTCATACGGCGCCATCTTGATGCTAGCTTGATAGCCGTTGTTGTAAGAAAACTCCGCCAACGGCAAATGATCGTCCCAATTCTTGCCATGGTGGATGGCACAAGCGCGTAGCATGTCTTCAAGCACTTGATTCACCCGTTCAGTTTGACCATCCGTCTGTGGGTGATACGTGGAACTTCGAATCAGTTTGATCTCCAATGACGCGTGCAGCTGTTCCCAGAACCGAGCGACGAACAGCGCACCACGATCTGAAATAATGGAGCGGGGAACAACGTGCAAGCACAAGATTCTTGCAATATAAAGCTCCGCATATTTCTTGGCCACGTAGCCCGTATGTACGGGAATAAAATGTGCCGACTTGATTAGTCGATCGACTATCACCAAATCGAATCATGGTTGTGGGAGGTGAGAGGTAACAAGACTATGAAATCCATGCTGATATCCTCCCACTTCCACGCCGGAATGTTCAATGGCTGCAGCTGTCCGGCTTTACGCATATGGTCGGCTTTCACACGCCGACACGTATCGCATTCGGATACGTACTTTGCGATTTCTCTTTTCATCCGTGTCCACCAAAATCTGGTTTTCAGATCCTGGCACATCTTGTTGCTGCCCGGATGAATAGAATACTTGGACAAATGTGCTTCGTCGAAGATTTTCTTCCGAAGCTTCATGTCACGGGGTACCACTATACGGTCTTTAAACCATAGTGTACTGTTATTATCTCTTCGGAAGCATTTCATTTCACCATTCTTCATCCTTCTCTGAATGTGCGACATTCCCACACCTTTCTTCTGTGCTTCCATAATCTCCTCTTGTATTGTAGGGACAAAATCAAGATTATACAATGCCCCATGTGGAACCAAGTACGGACTCGGCTCCTCCTCTTCAAGTGGGGGAATAGACAGAATGTTGACATGAGATTTGCGGCTTAAGGTGTCGGCAACCACGTTTGCCTTTCCAAGATGGTAGTGAATCTCGATCTCATAGTCTTTGATCAGTCCTAGCCATCTCCGTTGTTGCATATTCAACTCCTTTTGAGTGAATATATATTTCAAACTCTTGTGGTCGGTGTAGAGATGCACTAAGTTCCCGAGTAAATAGTGCCTCCACATTTTTAAGGCCAACACCACAGCAGCGAGCTCAAGATCATGCGTCGGATAGTGCTGCTCGTGGTTACGAAGTTGACGTGAGCCATAGGTGACCACTCTTCCTCCTTGCATCAATACACAGCCAAGCACAATGCCAGATGCATCAAAATATACATCGAAGGGCTTGGTTGTATCCGGTTGAACTAACACCGGTGTTGTTGTAATATGCTTCACTAATGCTTGGAAAGCTTCTTCACAAGCTGATCTCCAAATATATTTGATCCCCTTCTTCAACAGTTCAGTCATCGGCTTAGCAAGCTTGGAGAAGTTCGGTATGAATCTCCGATAATATCCTGCTAACCTGAGGAAACTCCTGACTTCGTGGACTCATGTGGGGGACTTCCATTTCAGCACTTGTTCGATTTTGCTTGAATCAACTGCAATGCCTTCTGCAGAAACAATATGACCATGGAATGGCACTTGGCTGATCCAAAACTCGCACTTGCTGAACTTGGCATAAAGCTTATGGTCTCGCAATCGTTGAAGCACGATATGCAAGTGTTTGGCGTGTTCTTCTTCAGGCTTGGAGTAAACCAAGATGTCGTCTATGAACACCACCACAAACTTGTCCAACTCCGGCATGAACACTGAATTCATGAGATACATGAAGTGTGCCGGGGCGTTGGTGAGACCAAAGGACATGACGAGGTATTCATACAACCCGTATCTCGTCGAGAAGGCCGTCTTCGGAATATCCTCTGCTCGGATCTTGATTTGGTGATATCCAGAGCGAAGATCCATCTTTGAAAATACACTCGCCCCCACAAGTTGATCGAATAATATGTCGATGCGGGGCAGTGGATATTTATTCTTGATGGTGACGGCGTTGAGAGGTCGGTAGTCCACACACAACCTCAAGGTTTCATCCTTTTTCTTCACAAACAGCGCCGAGCATCCCCATGGCGAGGAACTCGGTCGAATGAAACCCTTCTTCATTAAATCATTGAGCTGCTCTTTTAATTCCGCTAGCTCATCCGGAACCATATTGTACGGTCTCCGTGATATCGGCGTCGTCCCAGGTACAAGTTCGATCTTGAACTCGACATCTCTTTTGGGTGGCATGCCCGGAAGATCATCCGGGTATTCACGGACCACACGAATATCCTCAAGTTTTGTGGCTTCCGTGTTATATGTGGCTGGAGCTTCTTGAACCGAACGGTCAAGAATAAGAACATGTGGTTCATGAAGTGGAGAGTTTAGATGAACCACACGCGGAATGATGTCAAGAACAGCACCATGGCGATGTAGCTATGACATTCCTAAAATGACATCAAGTTTTTGACTCTCTAACATGATTAGAGAAGCCGGGTATAAATTCCCACCCAATTGTAATGGTGCTCTATAGACCATCCTATCAGCTGTTATTTTCCCACCCGGAGAGCATATCATGTATGAACTATTTGTGGGAATGATAGGAAATTGATATCTAATAACATAAGACTGACTTATGAAATTATGGGTGGCAACGGAGTCAAAAAGTATGACTGCGGGATGATCTAAGTAAGAAAACGTACCCGCGAGGACGGGTTCGCCTTCCGGCACGTCTTCGATGGCTAAGTGGTGGACGTTGCCGGGTTTTGGTGCTGGTTTCTTGGGCTGATTACTGGACTGATTAGCAGCCTGATACGGTGCTGCACCCCTGTCCTGTCTCGGCTCGGGGCAGTCCCTCAAAATACGCCCGACATGGCCACACGTGAAGCACGTGTAAGGTGTCGAGGTCCCTCCGACTTGAGGACGGAATCGCGGTGCACGCTGTTGGAACTGAGGCGCACGCGGGACCATCCTTTACTGCTGCTGTTGCTATGGTGGATACGTCGGTCGGAAGCCCGGCGCATTATATGGCCGACCGCGAAACTGAGGCGGTCACGCCGGTGGCTGCCATCTCTGACCGGATGGTGAGCGATACACCACACGGTATTTTTGTGGCGTCCCACCACTGCTGCTCATCAGCGTGCTGCGTTTCCTCTTATCAGAACCGCGCTCGCGCTGAGCATTCTCTTGTAAAATTGCAGCATTAACTAGGTCGTTGAAGGTGCCGCGATTACTTTGGGCGAGATGGACCTTCATTTTTGAATTCAGGCCCGGGAAGAATGCGTTGCGCTTGTCGTCTTCCATTCCCATAAATCCTGGCGCATAATGAGCCAGCCGGTTGAATAACCTGGAGTACTCATGTGCACTCCTCTCGCCTTGCCGTAGCGCCAGGAACTCTTGGAGCTTCATTTCTATAACCCCGGGAGGTATGTGATAGGCGCGGAACGCCTCCCGGAACTCCTTCCATGTGACGGCATGGCCAGCCAGTAAGGAGGCGGTGTAGTTTGCCCACCATGTACCGGCTTCTCCTTGAAGCTGTTGCGCTGCATACAGCGCCTTCTGATGTTCGGTGCATCGTAGCAGCCCGAACTCCGCCTCTAGAGTGCGGATAAAGCTGTCCACCTCCAAAGGCTCTTCGGCCTCCGTGAAGACCGGTGGATGGGTCGCCAGGAATTCTGAATAAGAACTTTGTTGGGGCTGGCGTTGCCCATTGTCTTGGCGTCCGCCCTGATGGGACGCATTCTGCTGGACTAGCATCTGCAGCAACTCGGTTTGCTCGTTGCGCGAGCCGAGCACTGCAGCGAGAACCTCCGCAAGATTCCTAGAAAGTTCTGGCGGTGGAGGAGGTGGTTGCTGCTGCATTTGTGGTTTGCTCCGGAGGTGGAGACTCATCACCACGAACCTGACTCGGACCTCCCTCCTCTTGCGTGGACCGCGTACGCACCATTCTGCATTCATACCATTCAAATGATCAGCACATGTTGGTTTAGCTCATCTAGTCTATACAGTAGTAGCGCGAGAATGGAATAAATAATATGCATAACAGTCACACATATGGATAAAGTATAAACTTTATACAACATATACATCCCTGGAACGTGTCACACGATCAAGTTCCAAAGTATTGAACTTTATGGTTTAAAAGTTCATTTTGACCATCGGGGTCGCCACGGGATGTTAAGTGCGTTAGCATGCGTAATTCCCCGCTATTGTACTGGATCCAAACATGTACCCGCTCGAAATGATATGTTGAATGCATAAACGTTTCGACTCCAAATCGCTGTTTTTCAACAGCCACTGGACGTCTAGTTGTGAAACTAAGTGTTTTGGTTGAAACACTTCAACATGGTGCTCATTGTCCAGCTTCCGGTCTAGCTGACCTCTCTTGAGAATTCAACAGTTTTGACCATCTTAGAAGAAAAATCTAGACTAGAGTTCAACAACAAAGTTGTAGTAGACTCAACAAGGAATCCAGATTGTATTTATTTGCCTCCATATACTTCTTAGTTGTTGAGTTATGATTTCTATAGTTTGACAGAATTTTCTTAGGAATTTTGACAGCACCTCCTTTGCAAGTGGCTGTTTTATTCACAAAGTTCCAACTAATTCTGTCCTCAATCTTGAGAAACACTGAACTACAAAGTTGTAGTACAGTTACTATACTTTCCAAAGGTGTCTTACTTGACCTTTAGAAATTTTTCTACAAAAAGTTGTGATTGAAATACAGAAATTCCAGAGAGCATTTTTGGTCTGCCCTGTTTCTGGACAGTACCTACTCATCTGAGATTTTCATCCCTTTGAAGGGAAATTTTGTTCTGGATCTCTACAAAAAAGTTGTAGAGGACTTCAAAACCTTTCCGTAATGGTATCCCACACTTCCATTGGTTCAACCAATCCTATGTTATGCCCTGTTTAAATTCAGCAAAGTTTCTGCCGGAAACAGGGGAGGTGGTTCCTAAGTCTTTAGAAATGATTCTACACTCCCAATTGACTCTTAGTTCAATATAGGAGTTTATAACCCCTAAATGGAATCGTAAACTTCATTTTAACTTTTTATTTCAAAATATTCTTTTATGCAGTCTCGGTACTATGTTTCCTCACCGAAGAAAAATCCTAAGCCAGTATTCCTGCATATACGTATCAAATGGTGGAACTAGGAACGTCACTCACAAACGGTTTCTAAATGTCATACACTAACGTGGTTAATGTACCTGCAGAAGACCACACAATAATGGTGCACACAATGGTTTTTGGCATTTCAGGCAGTTCCATATCATAATAAAAATATACGGTCCATATCATTGCCATACGGTTCGTCCTTTAGTCAAGCCACGTCTCAAGGTACATGGTCGTGTTTCCACACCACATGACGGGGAACCCGAGTAGAGCGCGAATGGGTCGTCACGGATGGGAATTTTATCAACCCAACGGATACCACCTACTGCCTCATGACCGTTGAGGCACGCCGATGGTGAGCGCTGCGTATGGCCCTTTGAACATTGAACGTTCAAGAGTTGCATACTATCGTGTTTCTTACCACACGTTGGGGTATTCTCACTTTTGCCTAAAGCACGCTGGAGATCAGCGTTTTCATATGCTCTCCGAACCATGTAAAAGTTCAGAGACTCATATTAACTACCGTGCCAAGCCACGGTATATCCTTGCATACTATTACTCGTATGGTGAGTTACCACAATTGATCCGCCTGCGGTGGCGTACCTTACCACTTACCTGACGTCGGAGCGTCATTACAGAATGTATAACATATAAGTTAGCTTTTTCCACCAGCATATCTAGTACTATCATAGACCTTATGTGGGCTTAATGACTAATCCTCACTCGACTACTTCTAAATTTTCAAAATAAGCTCTTTTCGAGCGTGCTATTCCCAATGCGGCTCTGATACCACGACTATGTGGACCACCCCGTGGTTCACCCACTCCAAGATCGCATAGGGTGGTGCCGTGCGATGCGGCACCCAACAGCACACACGAAAAGAATAAAGAACAACATACAATCTTTTATTTGATATAAAACAGCAGAAGTCTTTTACAACACATAATTATACAGCGGAAGTATTCTTTATTTATACTCTCTCATTCTAAATAAGCAAAAGTGTAGCTGTCCAGCCCGGGGACGCTACACACTAGCAGCATGGAACCGGAGATCACGGCGGCATGCAGGGCTCCAGCTCGGCCGTGTACCCCGACGGGGGCATCGCCTCGTCCCCGGACCCCTCCTCATAGCTCTCACCTGCATACAGCTCAAATATTGCAACCGTGAGCACGATGGCTCAGCAAGACTTAACCGACACCCTAGTCATGGAACTCTACATGCCAGGAGGTATAATATAGGACATGGACTTTGCAATAAAGACACGCCTGCATGTGGATCCTTAATTTCAGTTTTATAGCAACAGTTTAATGAGTTTTAGGCAGCCCTCACATCGGAAGTCCACAATCAAACAAGAAACGTTTTCCTCCGATGTGATGATGCCCAAAGTGAAAGATAAACTTAATTAGCTCTACACCTACAGCAAACATAGTTTCAAAACATTAATAATTCATCACAGCATATTATCATTCCTCTGGCTTATTGTTCTTCTTACTACGTCACAGAACAGTGAACAAGCGGTACTCAAATAATCGCGAGGGACGGTGATTGCCATCAGGAGACACCCGGACAACACGTTGCATACACCCACTTTCAGAAGCGTGATTCCACACCCCTTCCTACTCTGTTGTATGCAACAACCTTTCAAAGGCAACCCAAATGTTGAACCGGTCCATCCGTAATGGGCAGGAGGTCCCAGCATGGAGCGTGACTGTGCCCACCGGCAGATTTACACCTTGCTACCCCCAACCCACTCCTATTTACGGTTGGGTAAGCTTCGACACCCAGGTTAACCAATTACATCGGTTTCCTGCTTATGTCAGTATGCCATCCGGTAATGTTCGATACTTGTTCATCAGGCCCGCACACGACTCGGTCCTCAATCGACACCAACAGGGCTACGCACGTGAGACCTCCGCTCACTGCTTCCTATCCCCCCTGCTGGGTATCATTTTCACCACTCTTAAGCCATTTTCTATTCTGACCAAACCGTGTGATAAACCTTACCTCGCGAGTAGATTCCAACTACTCGACTTCTACCGAGATCCTAAGCATATTAGCAGGGCCTTGTCTACTCGTCGGGTCTGTAAGCTACCCAACTCTTCATAGGATTTAACAGGTTATGCAAGTGGGGTTTCAATCACCTTAACTCTAATGCAAACATTCACCCTAGACATAAGTGATACAAATAAAGAATTTACAAAAGTATTTAAATGCAAACCGGAGCTTGCCTGGTTGCGAGTCAAAGGAGAAGTTAGCTTCTGTTGGGAGGACGTCCAAGGGCTCCGGTTCGTCCTCAACTTCGGTCACTATATGAGATGTAACAAAATATATGTGTAAGCATTAAGGACTTATAAGAAGTAAACTTCTATTCATAGCTACTGCTATTTAGAATCCTTAATTGAGAGGGCCCAACCTCGATCACGGGGCCGTGCCGCCTCGCCCGGGGATCGCATTGGGTGGTGCCGTGTTATGTGGCACCCAACAGCAGACATATAAGGAACAATGTATTACATAAATCAAAAGCGGAAGCTTACAAATGTTCTTTGTAAATAATTTACATAAAATAGCTACAGCTGAAGTCTATAAACAGCTCACGTCGAATAACTACGAAGCACCCGAGAAGAGGTCCAGCCCGGGGACTCCTCTCGCTAGCAACACGAAGACTTGGCAGCGGCTAGGTTCTCCCGGTGATACATGACTCAGAAGTTCTCGAGCCTCACCGGACAACCTTCTTTATAGCGTCGGATTAACCTGCAAAACCACTCATATAGCAAGAGTGAGCACAAAGGCTCAGCAAGACTTAACCGTCTCTCCTAAAGCATGCAACTATACATGAGGGTAACTTAAGACCTAATCCTGTAGTTCTGCGAAAGACTCGCCTACGAGTTCATCCTTAACTTTCAGATTTTAGCCATAATAGTAGTGACCTTGCGCCCAGCAACATTGGAACTCCACAATCAAACAAGAAACGCTTCGTTCCAATGTTACTTGTCCCAAGGTGAAAATAAATTTAGTTTGCTCTATCTCTACTTCAAACAAGGTTCTCATGCAGTTTAACATAATCATAGCAGCAATTATACTTTTGCAAACTGTTCCCACACAACTTGCTTACTACGTCACAACACAGTGAGCAAGCGGTACTCATAACCGTGAGGGACGGTAATTCGAATCAAACACTACCCGGATAACTAGACACATACGCCCGCCTCTGAAGACCCAACTCTGGCGTCCTTCATTACGTCGTATGTGGCAACCTTTCTCAGGACACTAGACTGTACAACCGGTCGCACCGTCTCAGGCTCATAGGTCTAACGAGACGATGTGGTATGCCTCTACAATACAGTGAACCTGGTACACCGGTTTCCTGGTTCCCATATATCAGTAAGCATCCGGTACACAACTCAATACTTGCTCAGCGGGGCTGCACACGCTTCGGTCCATAACCGACACAGGCAGAGCTATTCGACCAAGACCTCGTCTTGTCGCTTCCTAACCCTCCTGCCCGGTCTCATCTTTAGAAATGTAAACTTTAGTTTGCCTCTTTTCCAACCCCACTGATGTAACCTGAACTATAGCTCGCGAGTAGATTCCAACTACTCGACTTCTACCGGATGTCCTAAGTTATTTAGCACGACATTATTCTACAACGGTGATACATTTCTACCCTTGACCTCATGGTTCATTTTGGGTTATGCAAGTGGAGTATAAAACATCCTTGACCTAATGCACATACAAGCTCTAACCAATAGTAGTGAACAAAGGAAAACTTTAAAAACAACTTAAGTGCAAACCGGGGCTTGTCTTGGTTTTGCAGGTGACTAAAGTCAGATAAGATGAAGTTACTTGCTGATGATGACGGGGATCTTAATCACTGGCCTTCCTGTCCCTTGATCCAAGCTTCACCTTTCCTCCACTCTTCCACGTTTAAGCATTATACGTTATGAACATGCATATATATTTAATTGTAAAACATTTGCTAACAAGTGCTAAGGACAAGTTCAAAACTGGAACTCTGTTTAAGAATTTAAAACGACACTGGTGCTAGTGGTTTGGGTTTGTGTTTAAGTACTAGGATCAAGTGATGAGTGGGGTTTCATCACTTGGGTGGGGATCAACTAATGGTTGAACAGAACACTACTGATCCCGGGCTCCAATGGAGCTGGAAATTTTCTTGTGAGTTACTTGTCACAAGAAAGTCCTCAGGACCAAAATTCAGAATTTTTCACTGATTAGATCACCCAGAACAATTCCCTAAGCATTTAGCCAAAGAGGAATTATTTCTGAATAAATTTGCACTTTCATGCAAATTAAAGTGAACTATAATTCCATACATAGCTCAGAGAGTATGCCTGAATTTTCCAAGGATTTTTGGAGCTAAGGAATGGCTCTGAAAATGTTTCTGTATTCATTTGAATACAGAAACTTGAAATCATAATTACCCTAACTAAATCAACTCCAAATGAGCTGAAACTTTTACGGGAGTTTCCTAACATCCTAAAGAATATCCTGGCAAAATTTGGGGAATTTTGGATGAACCAAACTCCCTCTAAAATTCCTTTTCTGAAAAGTTTAAAGAATTCTCCATAATTTTCTATTGGTTTTCGTGAAAATTGGTTTGCTTATTTGGATTGGGTTTTTCATCCTGAATTCAACCCAATTTGAATCACTAAATTTGGATCTTCCTAGCAATAGTTATGAGGTTCTAAAGTTTGAAGTAAATCTGGAATTCAAATTAATTCGGGAAATGTTCAAACTCTGATTGTGGGTCCATCCTACACATGTCAGCCGCTGGAATCACGCCACATGGGGCCACAGGACCCTTCCCACGCCACCACACTGGATCCCGGGGCCGCAGCTGATCGACGATTTAAATATCGCCACTGACATGCGGGGCCCTTGGTCGTCTTCCTCCTCCTGACGCCCGCGCGATCCCGCCGCCGGGCTCGCTGGAGTTCTCACTGGGAGGGGCTTCCGGTGCTTGGAACTTGCTGGTTCTCGCTGCACCGACGTATTTTCGTGCGAGGAACACGTTGCCGGGCGTATCTCAGATTGACAACGGCCGGAAACCTAGGTGCGACGGCGACAGCGTCTGTGGCAACTCTGGCGATGTCGCTAGGGCGTTATACCGCACCAAACACGTCGCCGTTTGCTCGTACAGCACCACTGCACCGAGGAGAACACGGACCCAACCGCCGATCTCGCTGGAACTCGCAGGAAGTATGACCTCACCGTCGGGCTAGGTCAAAATCTGGCGAAAATCAAAAAACTCAATGAACAGCGGCTTTGCTCGATGGTTCTCGGTGGTTCTTGATCCTATGAACGCGCACAGGAGTATAGAAGGTGTATGCTACGTCGTGTGGGGAGTGGTTCGACGTTTGAGACGAATTCGTCGAGTTTCTCCCCTCGGTCATTATCGTATGTCGTGGCCAAAACTGAAATTCCGGTGAGCACGGTCCACGACACGATGCCGGTGTTGTTGTAAAGCGAGAAGGTTTACAGGCGCACCTTTTTGCTTTTGCAGCTGGGTGGGAGAAGGTGGTGGCCGGGCGACGAGTTCCTCCGGCCGGCGGCTCGCAGTGGCGTCGCTGGATAAACAGAGCTCGGCGCTGCGCTCCCGTGGGAGAAAACGTCGGTTTCTCGGGCCAGACACCTCGAGGAGGAACCGGCGACGTCGTGGGGCAGCTCAGGTCAGCGTGAGAGCTGCTGAGGCGGCCGGGCGTCGTTGCTCCGATGGGGCGCGGTAGCTGCGGGAGGAAGGGTGCTCACGGCAGCAGTCACGGGAGTCGGGGAAGCGCGATCAGTTTTCCCTACGTGCGGCAGCCGTTCGTGGGATATTACCGGGGCTGAAGCGGTTCGATCGACAGCACCGGGAGGTGGCAGCAGTGCTGCCGCGGTATCGCCCTCGCTGGTTCTGTGGCCGAGTGAAAACAGGGAAAAGGGGGACTTAGGCAGTAAGTTAATTTCCCCTCTCAATGACAATTGGGGCCCACAGCTCCCCTCTGCCCCAAAAAATCTCCAAATTTTGACACATTGCAAATTCAGTTATGAGGGATCCAAATTCGAAAGCCATTTGGCCATTTGACAAGTTGTGCCACAGTTCCAAATTTGAATTCAAATTTAGATGAAATTTACAAGTCCCTTTAAAAATCATATCAAGGCACCTCCAAATTTGCTCAAAATTTGCCTCCTTCACAACTTGAACCTGAGGAATTCAAATATGTCCTCTGATCTTTGAATTGGCCATTGCAAACACAACTTCTCAAACAACAGTTTGAATTTCCTCTTTTAAAAATGCCCTTCTTCTTTTTGAAGTGACCCTCTTAATTCAAACTGAATTCAAAGTTTTATTGCACATGCCAACACTTTCATGAGTAAACAAAAGTTTTTGTAAGTCCCATTTCTTGTATTCAAACTCAACTTTATTCATAGCTCAAGTTTTCTATTTACAAGTTTTGGGACTTTTACATTAATTGCTTTGGGATTTTTACAGTGGATACTAGACTCTCTAAGGATGATCTGAGCAAAACTTGGAGACATGTCATTGCACAATGTAGTCTTTAAAATTCCTACAAGTACAATACTTCTCTGAATTTTGAGTCCCATTCAGGAGCTTTGACATAGCTAAAAGTGGAAGATATTATTAGCGTAAGTCTTCATGGTTCTAACAAAAAATTTTTCACCATTTTTGGAGCTACCAACAGAGAGATATGAATTTTTAAAGTTGGATAGGAGTTCTGGAAAAGTTTCTGTTTAAATTTGAATTTCCAAATAAAGGCTGAACTTTGGAAGGCAATTTAGCCTACCAATTGAAATCCAATGAAGCCCAAATTTTTACTGGAGATCGGTAACTATGAAAAGGATTTGCTGCCCAAAATTGGGAATGTTTCATAAAGAATTGCTCCTGAAATAAATCTCGAAAAGATTTATTAAAAACAATTCTACAGAAATTCCTGGGCATTTTCATAGCAAGCAATTTGTCCCTCTGTGAAGTACTCCTCATTAGTATTCCAACAAAATTTGTCTCACTAATTTTGGAGCTTTGTACCCAATGTTATGTATTTTTTAAGTTTCACTAACTTTCTGTTTGAATTGTACAGAGCACTCAACGTGGGGCCCACTCGTCAGGTCTTTCTTCAACCTCCCGCCAGAGAACGCGCATGCACACCAGCTCAGATCGTGGCGTGGCTCGTTCTCCATCATTTCTCCCCCAAATTAGCTCCGGTTTTGCCCTACATGATCCTTGGAACATGGCACAGCTGCCGGGCAAGGTTTCCCCGCATGAAAACGGCCGAAAACATGTCGGCACCGGCGGGGCGGCTCGGGAGCTCGGCATCAACGCGTTCTGGCATGTCCGAAGCTTCTCCCGGAGAGCTACGTTTCCATAAAACATCACCAGTGATCAGGGAACATGGAACTTATGCCAAACCTTGCCGCAAATGGCCGGAAAATGGGGTTCACCGAAGGACCGACCCGTTTTTGCCACCGCCGGCGATTTCTCGTCGCCCGGGGCCTGTTGTGGACGGTTTGCTGCGGTATTTGGCGTGGAAGGGCGCTAGAAAGGTGTGATGCTATGGCTTGAACCGAAGACCAAATGATCATGCGTGTTGGACGAATTTCCAGTTTTGGTTTGGATCGGTTCTTCAAGTGTACAGGTGCGAAAACCAAAATTCCGGTGAGCCGGCGACGGGGAAGGGCAAGGGAACTGCGGTAGCATGATCTACACACCTTGGCGCACCTTAGGGAGGTGTTGGTCGTGCGGGAGAGGCGCTGGAATGGCCGGAAGACGTGGAGCAGTGAGGTGCGACGTCGACACTGTTTTTGCCGGTGAAGAACAGCTCGGGCATGTCGAGGGGAGGCCGGGGACGTGCTGAGGATTGGTGGAACACGCCGAGGAGTCGCCAGCGCAGCTCCTAGGGCGATCAAATGATGCTAGAGAGTGCTGGAGGCTGCCTAGTGACGATCACAGAGGCGCAGAGTGGTTTTCTTCGCTTGGCGCTGGAGCACAGATGAAAACTTCGGTGTGCAGAGGAGAAAAACTGGAGTTGTGCCTCTGCTTTGATAGCAATCCACACATGAAGTGCTGCCTTCGGGAGCAAGCTGATGCAAGCAGCTCGGTGGAGGATGTAGGATCGAAGAGCACGTGAAAAGCTACCAGAGGGGGGTGAATGGTAGATTAAAACTTTTTGCAGCGAAAACAACAAAAACCCCTCAGCAAAAAATCAATCGGTTAAAGAAACTGTGTGTGCAAGTGTTTTCAAACGTGTTCAACCGTGACAAATCAAGTAGATAGGTAGAGAATCAAGTCACGGATCTAATGCAACAAGAATCACTTGAAAACACGAAGTAAAACTTGAGATACGATCAAAACATTAAACGAAGATCAATCTGTTCTACCCGATATAAAACAGATCTGCAATGCTGCAAATAAACTCGTGTATATCAAAAACTACAGATCCGAAGCTCGTGAAAATTTCACAGATGATATATAATTGAGTTGTGAAGACAACCCAAAAAGAATCACGTCAATCGGATCTGTAAAACTCGAGTTATGAACGAAACACCAAAGCAACGTCGGTCTGTCCAGAAACTCGGCGAGAAAGACTTGACGAAAAACAAGTCGGACGAACAAGGCACAAAAGCTCCTCGAAACTATGAACTTTATTCAATAGAAACACAAGAGGAACAGCCCAAAGTTCTCTACCCATGAGATCTCTGGCCTCCCTTGCTTTTATAGCCAGCCCTCAGGCTAAACAATCCAATATAGGACTCCTCCTAATTGGACTCGTATCCTAACTTACCATAACTGCTCAGGACTCTCCTATTCGCAGATAGAAGCAATCGTGAGACTTCCAAACACCTTAGGAACGTCCTAAACATTTCTAAAACAACTCAACTTCGTGCCTAGCACGAAATCCTATCATAACCAACTCAAATCTTCCATATTTGAGCCATATCCGACTCAGCCTCAGCCTGAGTACGCAATCCAGCCGGTTGGACCTTTCCGACCAATTCTTTACGTCCACTTCTCTTCATCACGCCTTGGAACAATGTTGCCACGTCCATGCACTCCTTGCACATGTGCAAACACCTTCCAACGACGTACACACAACCTTCATATGCACTGCCCTTGATCCAAACATGCTGCGCGACCTCCCGATCAACTCAACCACAGCTCCTCCCGAACTTGGTTGTTGGAACCTCATCTCCTCCCTGAGACTAGTCCAAGGATCCCGTCACCAGCCATGTCTTGAACTCAAGCAACACCTGCACATGAATAAACAACCAATTCTTCTGAGCACAAGTCCTCGACTTGACTCACGTTAGTTCGAAAACCACAACACCTTACATGAGCACGTCACATAAGCATGTTGCAAACCATATCAAATGATAACAGCCATAACCACCAAAACACACCAAAAACATAGCAAATTAATACTAAGCAAACCTTCCCATTAAGCAAGTTTGAAACATTGCGAGTTAAAAGCAAAAACAAGATGCTGCAGTTCTATGAGTTGAACTTCACGGGAGCTCCCTAAAAACAAGCTCCGGACCTCACAGAAGCTCTCCGGACCTTGCAGGAGCTCTCCGGACCTTGCGTCGGATCTTGCCAACACTTGGTGGACCTAACAAAGAACTTGTCGGACCTTGCCACAGAAGAATGTTTTGGCAATATTCAAAACTTTGAATGTTAATGCTAACTTTTCTCCTAATTGCCAATGTATTCAGCACACATAGGTCTCACAATCTCCCCCTTGATGAATGCATTGGCAACACCAATTAAAATCCGAACATTGGCTTATGAAAAGTTTTGAAAAGCTTTGAAAACTCATTTCTCCGCCTTTATTAGTTTCTCCCTATTTTTTAAAATCAGAGAGGAAAGAAAGTGTATAACATATGCAAAGTGCAAAAAAATCTCTCCTTATACATATTTCTCCCCCTTTGACAATGTATTCAGCAAGGTTCAAAAGAGAAATTTTTAAATGTTATGAGCATATTATAACATATACATACAAAAAAAAGCTCATCCAAGTCATACTATTAGCTTACTTACACTATCACATCAATGAGATACATAAAGTAGTGTAAGCCATGCTAGAGATCAAATGTATTTTTCAGTTTAAGCAAGTCATGATCTCCCTTACTCAACTATTTCAAAACCTGAAAACATGACACTTGTTGCTGCATTTTTATTATTCATAATCATTTAAGGCACAAAGTTGATCATATGATATTTGCAAGAGATTATATGCCGCATCAGCCTTATTCTAACCAACCAAGCCAAGCCTATGTCATTTGACAATCAGAAGCTTAAGGACATGGTTTTAGTCAAACACAATTCCTTCCAAGTTCATATCTTAGTGCAATGATAAGCAATCCCAAAAGAAGAAGTGCGATGCATGCATATTCTCTTGATCTTTTCTCAATTTTTATTTGAAAACTCAACATGTGAGCTGATCACTTGATTAATTTTTTATGATTAAAAGCACTTGTGAGCACGCAACAAGTTCAAAACAGCAAGAAAGTTCGATCATGACCAGATTTAGTGTAAGTAATTATTCTAGTTACTAGTCATGGCAAAAACTACAAAATGTATAACATGAGTAATGTAGTAAGAACTTTCAGCCTGTAAAAGGAATCACAAAGTCATATATGTATGAAATACTATGCTCATATTATTTTAGTTTCAGATTCACACATAGACTTTCAAAGTTTCAAAAACTCCCCCTCGATTTAAGCCATGAGGATGCATAACCCCTATTTCACTACGAATGAAACAAAAACAAGCGAAATCCAAAGGTTTTGTAAAAATATCAGCCAATTGTTGTTCGGTATCGACATGGTGAAGCACAATGTTTCCTTTTTCAACATTATCACGAAGAAAGTGATACCCAATGTCAATGTGCTTAGTTCTAGAGTGTTTCACGGGGTGTTTAGCAATACAAATTGCATTAGTGTTATCACAAAACAGTGGAACACTATCTAAATCAACCCCATAGTCCTTAAGTGTTTGAACAATCCAAAGAATTTGTGAGCAAGCGCTAGCCTGTCACACCCGGTTTTTCCGAAGAACAACCAAGTGAATATCACATGTATGCCAGGATCATTTTCTCATACATGTGATGACAAATAGTGAAGAATCATTTATTACAAGCCAGGTGTCGAATATAAATAAGTCTTACATAGCATACGTCTCGATGGACGATGATAAGTTCATCACAAATAAATAATCTAGCAGCGGAATATTATTCTTGTGGGCTCCGTCACAGGCGTTTCCCGGGGGACTCCATGAACCTAGAAACCTTCTTCGGGTCCAAAGTCTTGATCATTAAACACCACTTCATTATCGTGACCTGAGCAGCAATATAAACCAACAAATGTGCAAGGTTGAGTACTGATGGTACTCAGCAAGTGTGGGAAAGTTATGTCATGCATGGCTAGAACAAGGGGAGGTTGAACTCATGGCTAAAGCACTACGCAATTAATACCTATCACCTTAGCTTATTAAGCACCTACATTACTACACAGGTGAAATGGTCCCAATCTCCCATCCCATCATCATAATCAAATAACCATAACATCATTTTCAATGTTAAGCTCCCCGCTTAACATCCTTAACTTCCAAAACCATCACTCCTCTAATCATGAATAAGTCCAAGCCGCTCTTGACCGTGAGCACGGCTGTCATGACAGTTTTGACTCGAGTTTGCACCACTGTACCCACATGTAGTGATTTCATCCCCCGTTGCCGGATGGACTAAAAGAACCTCCATTATGCCAGTGGCTACGAGCAACATTCACACTTCCCAGGTGTGTAGCCTGGAGATCACTACGAAGCCTTTACAAAGGGATTCCCGACGAGCATGGGCCCACTGAGGTTTCACCCCTAACAGCATACAAGAGGCTCCAACCCCGCTGCAGTGGCCCCCTCTTGAGCCTTGCGGTTTATAAGGTAGTCCAGCTGACACCCACTCCCCGCACCATCCAACACACCCATACTACGCCGGGGATACACCTAATTAATTGGCCATGCTGCCCCATCTCAGCATGTGGTTGGCACGGTAAAGCCAGGTTACATGCTCCATGAACCGGTCCTTAGGATCCAGGCAAGTACTAAACACAAACCCGAGTCTCGTGCACCTAGCACCAACCAAATCATCCAACTTGCCTTGATCCCTACCTCTACATAACTCATAACATCTCTTTCAAGAGTATGGTAAATAAACTGATGATCTCATATCCCAATTATCCCATTCTAAGCATGGCTAAGCATAAGCATGTAAATAAATGATATGATAAAATAAATCCCAATCCCAAGCTACAAGGAAACAAGGTAATGCAATTCTAGGGAAACTTCCTAGCATGGGTTTCATATTTCAATTGACAATGCAAATAATTCTATCTACACATCCTAGCATAGGATCAAAGTGGTCAAGGACACTTGCCTTCTTCCTGCTGCTCTTGGAATTGGTAGTCCTGATCATGGAAAGGAAGAACTTGCCTGGAGCAGGTTCTGCTCATACCATCACACATAGCAAAAGAAAACAACAATCCATAAGACATAATTCACACTTCCACTTCATACAAACCACACATTTACATTTATGAAAGCCATTCACATTTCTATGTGTTGTGGTTACTCTTTGTGTGTTGATTTTGGCTTACATGCACCTTTAAACATGTGCATATGATTTCTTCTTTTGTATTCATATTTATGTTTGCCTACTATATATGAGTTTCCAATTTAAATAAATTCCTTATATTCAATTGATACACCTTTTAGCTACCAAGTGTGCATGGAGGGTATTTTCTTACTCCAAATGTGTCTTCAGACCTTCTACCATCCCTAACTAAATTCTTTGGATTTTAGAAACTTCATTTATCCATTTATAGTTATGCATACCTATTTTGTTATATTTTCAGATTTATTACCTATGCCTAAATGTGAACTTTATTATGAAAATAGTAGGACACCTTATCTAAACAGAATAGGTTTTGAGTCTAAAATATTAAATAATATATCTTTGAACTTCTCCTCTGATGTGAACTATTTTACATTTATTTTACTAATTTTCAGAATTATTCTCTACTTAAAAATGTGCCCTAATAAATGTGAATAATCAATTAAACAGATTCATTTAAGCCAAAAATCTATTTTTATCTCACTCCAAAGTTTTCCATGTACTAGGAAAGTTTTTAATTTGAATTGGCAATATGTTTGTTCCATCTTTTAAATTTTAAAAACTAACCACATATTCAAATTCCTAAATTTAATATCAAATAGGGTTAAAAAGGTAAACTCACCCCACTACAGGGTCTATTATATTATTTTAAGAATTTTCAGGGGTCTAACTACACATAACAGAGGGGTTTTTCCTAATTTTTATTAAGTCCAGGGGCTAAAACTGATTTTTAAATGAATTTACATGATTTTCTGAAGTTCCAGGGGCTAGATCAGAAGTTTCTGGGGCTAGCTCTTATTTTCCGAGAACCCCAGGGGGTAGCACGTAAGAATTCCAGCCTTTATAACGCGGGGCTGACGTGGACCGTCCAATTTAAAACAGACGGCTGAGATTATAACGTCAAACCGGTGCGCGAGGATTTAAATTCTACCGTGCGATTTAAAATAGACAGCACACAAGCGGCCACGTCGCTCTGATCGAGCGCGGGCGGCGCTGCCCGGCGGCGCACGGCGGCGGGAGGCGGCGATCTCGCTGGAGAGTTTCGGATCTTCGTCAATTCTTCCTAAAACTGTGATTTTATGGCATAGATCGGTAGAGGGGAGGTCGGGGATCTCACCTCGGGGGTTTTCTTGAGCTCGGAGGTCCTGGAAAGCGGTCGGCGACGAGGTCCGAGGTGAATTCACGGCGAGGCTCTTTGTTCTTTTCATAAATCAAATCACATGAGGAACAAGAATCATCACTAGGAATCAAAGTTTTTAGACGATTAATTTCAGATTCTAGTGATTCAATTTTAACAGCATTGTTCCTAAGTTTTTTATCCTTTTTCTTTAATATAACAGTGGCACGAGAAATAGCATCACACATTTCTTCGCAAGTGAGACATACCTCTTCATCGTCGCTGTTGTGTTCTGCCTCCTCGGAGCTTGAACTTGACTTGCTCGCCATGCAGCACATATTTGCCATAGCTTCTTCATCTTCATCACTACCGCTGTCCACATTACTTGAGCCGAAATCTTGAAGTGCAGAGATCATACTATGCACTGTGTTGCGCATTGATAAATCTTTCTTCTTCTTATTCTTTGCAAACGATTTCTTCGGCCTTGTTTGCTTTTCTTCACGTGAAGTCGGACCTGAAAGGTTAGGGCACTCCGTATGAAAATGTCCTGTCTTACCACATTCAAAATATCGTTGAGGTCCGGAGCTTCCTCTCCTTCTAGTTCTCACATTTTGCAATGCTTTTGAGAACCGAGTAGACAGGAGTGCAAGCTCCTCCTCTGGAAACTCTTCAATCTGTTCAAGGGTTAGAGAGGACAGCAAAGAGAGTGCACCACTAGATGATAATTGACTAGAACTAGACATGTCACGTTGCAAAACAAATGCAATATACTTGTTGGGGTTTTTACATGAGATGATGTCAATTTCATGAGTTTTCAATTTAGAATAAAGCACGTCTAAAGTAAGAGAACTCATGACAGTAGATTCATGAATAGATGTAACTTTCATCTCCCAAATTGACATATCTAATGCTCCTAACAATTGTCTAGCATTTTCAGCATCTGAAAAGTTAACATTGACACTACGCAAGTTGCTGAGAATTTTATTAAAGCGAGCAAAAAGGTTGTCAATTGACTCACCGGGTTGCATCTCAAAACCCATGTATTCTTTCTTGAACATATCTTGCCTTACCTCCTTGATCGTATTGGATCCTTCATGGTAGTCACAAAGAGCTTTCCAAACATCATATGCAGATCGGAGGTGTGCAACACGGTCGAAGTCGCTTTGAGTCAATCCTTGGATGATCAAGTTGCGAGCCTTGTTGTTGTTGTCAACATCTCTCATGTTTGCAGCCGTAACTTGATCGTTGGGTGGTACATCGAAGTTCCGGTAGACCTTTTCCCATATGGCGAAGCCTTGCGCCTGTATGTAGGCCTCCATCCGCGCCTTCCAAACCTGAAAACCGATGCCATTGAACACACAAGGTTTTGCGGAGTACTTCTCCATGATGGTTAGTCAAAACACGTGCAAATCACAAAGATTAGAGCACCTTGGCTCTGATACCAATTGTAGGATCAAAGATCACGTGAAAAGCTACCAGAGGGGGGGTGAATGGTAGATTAAAACTTTTTGCAGCGGAAACAACAAAAACCCCTCAGCAAAAAATCAATCGGTTAAAGAAACCATGTGTGCAAGTGTTTTCAAACGTGTTCAACCGTGACAAATCAAGTAGAGAGGTAGAGAATCAAGTCACGTATCTAATGCAACAAGAATCACTTGAAAACACGAAGTAAAACTTGAGATACGATCAAAACATTAAACGAAGATCAATCTGTTCTACCCGATATAAAACAGATCTGCAACGCTGCAAATAAACTCGTGTATCTCAAAAACTACAGATCCGAAGCTCGTGAAAATTTCAGAGATGATAGATAATTGAGTTTTTAAGACAACCCAGAAAGAATCACGTCAATCAGATCTGTAAAACTCGAGTTATGAACGAAACACCGAAGCAACGTCGGTCTGTCCAGAAACTCGGCGAGAAAGACTTGACGAAAAACAAGTCGGACGAACAAGGCACAAAAGCTCCTCGAAACTATGAACTTTATTCATTAGAAACACAAGAGGAACAGCCCAAAGTTCTCTACCCACGAGAGCTCTGGCCTCCCTTGCTTTTATAGCCAGCCCTCAGCTAAACAATCCAATCTAGGACTCCTACTCCTAATTGGACTCGTATCCTAACTTACCATAACTGCTCAGGACTCTCCTATTCGCAGATAGAAGCAATCGTGAGACTTCCAAACTCCTTAGGAACGTCCTAAACATTGCTAAAACAACTCAACTTCGTGCCTAGCACGAAATCCTATCATAACCAACTCAAATCTTCCATATTTGAGCCATATCCGACTCAGCCTCAGCCTGAGTACGCAATCCAGCCGGTTGGACCTTTCCGACCAATTCTTTACGTCCACTTCTCTTCATCACGCCTTGGAACAATGTTGCCACGTCCATGCACTCCTTGCACACGTGCAAACACCTTCCAACGACGTACATGCAACCTTCATATGCACTGCCCTTGATTCAAACATGCTGCGCGACCTCCCGATCAACTCCACCACAGCTCCTCCCGATCTTGATTGTTGGAACCTCATCTCCTCCCTGAGACTAGTCCAAGGATCCCGTCACTAGCCATGTCTTAAACTCAAGCAACACCTGCACATGAATAAACAACCAATTCTTCCGAGCACAAGTCCTCGACTTGACTCACGTTAGTTCGAAAACCACAACACCTTACATGAGCACGTCACATAAGCATGTTGCAAACCATATCAAATGATAACAGCCATAACCACCAAAACACACCAAAAACATAGCAAATTAATACTACGCAAACCTTCCCATAAAGCAAGTTTGAAACATTGCGAGTTAAAAGAAAAAACAAGACGCTGCAGTTCTACGAGTTGAACTTCACGGGAGCTCCCTAAAAACAAGCTCCGGACCTCACAGAAGCTCTCCGGACCTTGCAGGAGCTCTCCGGACCTTGCGTCGGACCTTGCCAACACTTGGCGGACCTAACAAAGAACTTGTCGGACCTTGCCATAGAAGAATGTTTTGGCAATATTCAAAACTTTGAATGTTAATGCTAACTTTTCTCCTAATTGCCAATGTATTCAGCACACATAGGTCTCACAGAGGAAAAATCCAGCGTGGTGGCAGCTCGAGAAGCACTGGTACAGAAGCAAATTGCCCCCGTTATTTCATGTGTCACTGCCATGTGGGTCCCACCCCACCTAGTAGCTCTGATATTTTCATCCAAATTAAATCTTTTGCTTCCTCCCAAAGTCATGGTTTGAAATCTTTGAATTCGAATGATTTGAATTCTGGTGTGGAGTTTGAATTAAGTATGGTCATTTGAATTTGAAATTGGAATTTGAATTCTCCTTTTTGCATTGCTCCAAAAACATAGCAAACCAAGTCCAATGTTTCTGATTTTTGGCATGGCCGATAATTCAAATGTGGAGATCACATTTGTGGAACCAAATTTTCAAATTGAGGAAATTGGGATTTGAAATCATGAATTTGAAATTCAGATTAGAGGGCTTCTCCTTTTAATCCCAAAAAATATTAAAGCTCCTCCAAATGAGCTGAAATTTGGAAGGTTGAATATTTGAAATATGAAGATCCAAGTTATGAATTTAGATCTCCATTTTTGGAAGTTTTGGGAAGTTTGAATCCTCAGTTTGAACCTACACCGTTATAATTCAAAGTTTTAATTCCCCTCATTTTTGCTAAGTGTACATGAGCTGAAAATTCTTGCTACCATTTTTTGGGGATTTTACAGCGAGTAGATTCCAAATACTCGACTTGTACATTAAGCAAAGCATGATCTACTCGAAGACTTAGACACTACCTTCACTCTCTTTGGAACTCATCTGGTTATGCAAAATTGAGTTTCATCCATCCTAAATGTAATGCACATACATACCTCAAACTAAGTGAGTATAAAGCAAAACTTGATAAAACTTGTTAAAAGCAAACCGGGGCTTGCCTTGTTGCTGCTGGTCAAGGGTTAGTGTCTCCTCCGGAAGTATGAAGTTCAAAATCTCTGGGGTCTCCTCGCGTTCAGTGACTACACCTAATCATATTTACGATATGTCAATTTAAATGCAAATGTGTTGAATAGCATATAAAGACTATAACTCTAGCTAGACATCCCATTTGGCTATGAAATTTTTATTGTGGCTTGGTAAGAACCTAACCAGAGACTTTACCAAATTCCATTTGAAACAAAGCTCATTTGAGCTCTGCACAGTTAAAAGTTTAAATGGTAATTACTAGAGCTTCTAAGGATTTCCACGGATTTTCATGGATCAAACCATTACTTTCTGGAAACTAGAGTTTGATATGGTTCTTAATGGAGTTGGTTTCATGTAATTTGAAGAATCCTAGATAAAGTTATGCCCTAATCAAGATTTAAGAACATTCTGAAAAATGTTTCTGTACATTTTCTATTTTCTCAGGGCAGTTCAATTAATCACACCATTAGGGGTACTAAATGAACTTGGATGGATCTGAAATTTTTCCTGTGACTCAAGGATTTTAATATGAACATCCTAGCCAAATTTGATAATTTTCCATAAAGGAATTATCCAGATAAAATTCATAACATTTTAAATTTTAGGGAATTAATTCTCGAAATACAATAAGTTCCATGAACTGAAACTTGTTTTTGTGGATAGTACCCACAGAGCGGAATCCAACAAAATTTGGTTCACTCAATTTGGACCATCCTAGCAAAACATTTGAAGTTTGAACTAAATTCAGAAATTGTTGGAAATGTTTAAAACTCTGTCCGCGTGCCCCACCCCCTCTGCCTTCTTCTACCTCACGCCAGACTCTCTGGCAGCGGCGCGCGCCGGCGCGGTCCGCCGGAACGGCGTTCCTGGCCATCTCCGGGGCTTGTACTTGCCGCCTCTAGGTTTTAGACCTCGGGAAACTCCTTGGTGGAGGCGGCTAGGGCTCTAGGTGGCCAGAACCTAGTCGGCGACGGCGACAGCGGCGGCATGAACTCCGGCGATGTCGCTCGAGCTCAACCAAGCCTTGTTTTGGAAGCGGTTTCCTTCTACAGCTCCGTGGTGACATGCCAAGCACGGATATGGAGCCGGTTTGCCGTGAAAATGGCCGGAGGCAGGAGCTCACGGTTGACCTAGGTCAAAATCAGCGGTGACCCGAAAAACGTGAAGAGCAGAGCCTGTACTTGACAGTTTTGTAAGGGCCTCAGTTTTTGACACACATTTGCAGTGTTCATCACCACACCACACACCTCATTTGAGGAAGGATGATGAACACAAATGAAGAGCAAGTAACAATTATCAACATGCTCATTAGAGAACAAACTCACACATTGCCAAAGTGGTATTTCACACATGTGATATAAGGGGGCTGGACATATGAAAACTCCTACACATTGCTAAGGATGTCCATGCCAAGTTTCACCCAAATTCAAAACCTTTTTGAGGTCATTTTGGGTATAGTTAGGAAGAGGGCTGTTTGAAACCATATTCAAATTCAAACTGTTTTATCCCATGAATTTAAAAGTGGGAGGCATATTCTTACTCAGCACATTTTTGTGAGCCCACACACAAATTTTCACTCCATTTGGAGTTGATCTTGACATGAGCAAAGTTGGACAAATTCAAACTTCATTTGAATTCAAAACTGCACTTGTGCTGAAATTCACTCAAACCAAACCCAATTTGAACTTTGACCAATTCAAATGGTTTATGGGTGAATAATTTGAATTACCAGGGGTACTATGGGGTTCACTGTTTACAACAGTGATTAGGAGTAAATTTCAGAGGTTAAAACTCGAAGTGGGACCCACATGTCAGCCACTGCTCAGATCAAACCGACTGAGACTTTTCTCACTCGGGTCGCCGATCCGCCGCTGCGATCGCCACCGAGGGCAGCCGCCGCGCGGGCGTGAGGCGGTGCAGAGCCTTGTTAAGGCGCCTGTCCCCCTCCTCGGCCGAGGCATCGCCGTTCTTCCCCGCAAGAACTCAGCGCCGGCCGAAGTTTTTCCGCAGCTCAGAATCGATCGGAGAACGCCGATCACAGCTCCCTCCGTCCACTCCAGAGCCCCAGGAAGGTACTAGAGACCTTCCTCCGTCTTCCCCGCTGCTAGAATTCTGTTGGAACCGATTGATATCGGCTGTGCCGAAAGATCAAATTCGGGACATAGAACCGCCGCACCTCAGGATCCCGTGGACAGCCCAACCAGGGCGTTGTCACGCCCAAGCCAATGCACCCTTGGACGCGCTGATGACCGGTGCTGCTCACCCCCGAGCCACAGCTCGAGTGGTTGCTACCGGCGGCGAATTTCCAGTTTTCCCCTTTCTGTGTGCAGAACGACCTTCGGGTGCGATTCTGTTTAATTCGTGCTCTAGAAAGGATTGGAGGGCCTCAATCCGCTCTCACACAAGCTAGACACGGTGACGCACAAGTTGCCTTCACAACCTTTGGCCGGAGAACCTCTGTACCCAGCGTAATTCGAGGTTTACCAATGGTGGAATAAACGGGAGGCATCGGGCGCACGGTGAGGACCTACTTCAGGCCTTCCCCGAGCTGACTCGAGCTCATGTCGACCTTCTCTGAGGTCCACTGATGCTTCCCGACCGGTTCCTCGAGTAGTTGGGGTGCTAGGGACGTCAGCCGACATGGCCGAAGTCTTTCCGAGGTGGCGGCTCGTCGCCGACCATGTACCGGCCATTGTCATGAGCAGCTGACCCCGGAATCCTGTTCCCCGAGTGAAAGTAGGCAGGGGTGGCCAAAATCGTGAAGTTTGGAGCTGTACAGAAGCCGGCGGCGAGCTCTCCGGCGAGGTCCCTCGGTGGCAGAGCGCGGGCGTCGGGAGGTTGACGAAGGGGTGGACCCCAGCTGTCAGCAGGAGATATTTTGAATCGGGATCCGGCTGTGGCCAGGATCTGGTGTGCTGGCGCGCAAATACTCTGTGAGCCCCGGTGTGCCGGACACCGCCGCGCCCGACACATGTCCTCGCGGGCCCCCGCGGGATTTAAACTTTTCCCCCATTTTCAGAATTCTTCCAAACTTCAAATCCTCATAACTTTGGCTATAAAGCTCCAAATCGAGTGAACCAAATTTTGTTGGATTCAGTTCTCTGACTACTTTCCAGCAAATCAAGTTTCACTTCATGAAAATCCTTATTTCTCCAGAATTAATTCCTCAAACTTTAAACTGTTTGGAATTTTAACTGGAGAATCCTTTGGAGGAAAATCCTGAAATGTTGCTGGGATGTTCACCAAGATATCCCTGAACTACCATAAAAATTTCAGATCCATTTGAGCTCATTTGATCCACCTAATGGTGTGATTAGTGAAACTGTTCCAGAGAAAATAGAAAATGTTCAGAAACATTTTCAGAATTTTCTCTGAAATTGTTTAGCTCATATCTTTAGTTAGGAACTTCCCAATTAAGTGAGACCAACTCCATTAGAACCCTCTGAAAATCTAGTTTTCGGAAAGTCATAGTTTGTTTCATGAAAATCCCTAGAACACCCTAATAGTTCCAATTAAGGTCAAGGACATAATTAATTGTGGAGGGCTCAAATGAGCTTTACTGCAACTAAAACTTGACCAAATCTCTGTTTAGGTTGTAACCAAGCCACAGTAAAAGTTTCACAGTCATTAGGTCTGTCTAGCAAGGATTATAGGCTTCACAACTTCAAACTTAATACAAATGCATTTAAATTGATACATGTATTCCTTCCATCATGTAGTCGCTAAGGTCGAGGAGGAACCCGAAGTCCTAGACTTCGTAACTCCGGAGGAGCAGCTAGCCTACGACTAAGAGCAGCAAGGCAAGCTCCGGTTTGCATTAACCTTTTTACAAATTTTATTGTTTTGAGCACATACTTGTTTACTTTATTCTTTGCATTAGAGTGTTGTTTGGAAACCCAATTGCATAGCCAAGAACACCATGGGTTGGGTTTAGTATTGCAAACCCCGTTAGCTACTGCAACGCTAAGATATTGTAGGATTCGGTACAAGTCGAGTAGTTGGAACTACTCGCAAGCATAGGCTAGAGGCACTCGACTCAGGTAGTGATAGCACATGAAACACATGGCAAGAAAATGAGACCAAGCGGAGGGTAAGGGCAGCAGGACTTTGGGGCCTGTGTGCTGTAGCTCCGCTTGTGTTGATTGAGGACCGAGCCGTGTGCGGGCCTGTTGAACAAGCTAGAACTGTACCGAAGACCTACCGGCTATATGGGAACCGGGAAACTGATGTAACTCGGGTAGCTGGTTATTGAGGCATTGCCCATCGTTCAGAGGGTAGGTTGAGAGCTTGAGGTGTAAATCGGCTGGCGGCACTGAGATGCGCGTGCAGAGACCTCTTGCTCGGGACGATGGGACCGGTTCAATATTTGGCTGACGGGTGAAAGGTAGTTCCGTATGGCGTCCGTGATGGTTGTTGTAGGCAACATCGAGTACGGGCGTATGTGACGGGTTGTTCAGGTAACCCTGCAGGTGTAAATCGATTATAATCGCCGTCCCTCGTGGTCAGTGAGTACCACTTGTTCACTGTACCGTGACGTAGAAAGAACTGGCTAGTTACATGTTAAAATGTTGCTGATTGAAAGATGGACTTGATTGCTACTGACTTGCTATAGTTTAGAGCTAACTAAAGTTCATTTCAACTTTGGGCAAAGTACATGAGAGAAATGCGTTTCTTGTTTGATTGCGGCTCTCTCATGTGCCTTAGCGTAAGGTTCTCCACAAACTGCTGCTAAAACTTGAAAGTAAGGTTCCACTAATTAGGCGAGTCCTTTGCAAATGATTTTTACCTCATGTAACCCATCACCCCTCATGTAGAAGTTCCATGTTTAGGTGAGACGGGTCAGACTTGCTGAGCCTTCGTGCTCACTGCTTGTGTTTGAAGCTTTTGCAGGGTTCTATGAGGAAGGGACTCCCGAGGAAGAGACGGAACCCCAGGAGGGGAACCCTGTCGAGTGGGAGTCGTGCATGCCGCAGAGTTATTGTGTGTGTGTGCTAGCAAGGACACGTTCAAGGGCTGAACGTGCACTTGATGCTTAGTCTACGCCCGCGAGTGTAGACTGAACTTATTTTGATGTAAACATGTTCATAACTTGTTTATGTATTAAAATCTCGCTTCCGCTTTGTACCTTTGACGTGTGTTATACGGTGCTGTGCAACGCAGCACCCCTCAGCGTGATCCTGGCTCGACAAGACCAATGGGGTCGTGTCAGCGCTGGTATCAGAGCTCGCTTGAGGTTTAGCACAGTACAAAGGTCATCTTTTTCCAAAAATCCAGTGAGGAACGAGTTAGTAGCCCGTATAAGGATGTTATTAGTATATAGAAAGTGGAATATTAACCTATTTGATTATGTCGGAAAATCGTGCATCTCGGGACGTGTATGTATTGGGGGGTGCACGTAAGCGCTGTCCACCAGTGCGCACAAGCTGAAGGGTGGAGCCCCACGGGTGGCAGGTAACCCGACTCGCTTTGATATCCTCTACGACTCTTCATGTCGTTTGGGGTATTGGAGCAACGTCTATCCCTGGCGTGCGTGGTGCAACTTGGGAGACCCCGTCACGTGGTCTGAAACGTGAACACGTAACTCAAGGCGTGTTTGGATTGAGAACATCCGGGCGGGTGATGACGGCCGGGTGTACTAACTGTATGGATTCCGGGCTCGGTGTGCAGCCGAGTCTGACGATTGTTTTAGTTTCTGCAGGTGCCTGACCTCGAAACAGTAGATGTGTAGCATCCGTGTGCGAGTGACGTTTAGTGCCACTGCATTAACGAAGCCGGCTAAGTCCGGTATAGGTTTTTCTTTGTGAGGACGTAGTACCGACATAATCTGGTGACGCATCGACGTCACACCCAACTAAGTGAACAACTTCATTGTTAAAACTTGAAGGTTTTGATCCAAATCAGTAAAACTTGATGTAACTCCTTCCCTTGAACAGGATATTCAAAGTTATCAAGTTTTCAACTTATAGGTTGTTAAGGACAGAGCACTCTGTTTTCAGCTGAATCAAGGCTGAAGTTAATCAGAGGTTAGAGGTTGAGTTCTTTCGAGGTTGGGGTCATATGATACATTTATGGAAAGCTTTGAAAGAGCTTTACAACTCTTCTGTTGAGGTCCAAAGGTGTTTCATCCTTAATCACTCGAAAAATGCAGTAGAGTTGAAACTGTCCAGAAAACAGGACAGAGTAAGGACTCTCTGTAGACTCTTTGTAAATTAAGCATAATTTCCTGCATACAAATCCAAAAATAGAAAATGAGGTAGTTCTGGGAAGCTTATGAGATAGGTTACAACTTTGTAACAGAAAGTTTTGTCAGATTAGAGACAGAATTAACTGGGATTCTTGGATCAAAGCAGTACCTAAAGCAGGGAGTCGGAACGCGCTGGAATACTCCAGGGCGTTCAACGATCTCGCGCTTTACGCGTCATATCACGCTGATACTGACGAGAAGCGGCGGGACCACTTCTACCAGGGGCTTGACCTGCTCCTGAAGGACAAATTGGCGATGTTCAATCGCGGCAGCCTCAACGACATTATTGATGCTGCGATTGTTCAGGAGGACTCCGGTAAGGAGTTGGCGGCGGCAGAGCGAAAGCGAAGCGCACCGCAAAGCAGCGGAGAAGGAAGCGGTCCTTCTCAGAAGTTTCAGATGGTGAATCGCCCACCATCAGGTCCACGCTGGCAATCACCACAGCGGTCGATGCCGTTCCACAGTCGGCCATACTCTTCACCGGCATTCCGGCCGGCACTGCCAGCACCACCACAACAACAACAGCAGCAGCGGGCGATGCCGCGTGCGTTTGCACCTCAGCAACGTATGCCGGGCTTTCGTCCCCTGAGCACTCTACCAGCAGCGGCCACGTGTTACAAGTGTGGTGTCCAGGACACTTCACGAGCAGTTGCCTGGAGAGGCAAGGCGGCGGAGTGGCACCGCAGTTTCCGGGGAGGAATCAACCCCGGAACCCCACTAATGCGTGGCGGGCAAACCCTAGGCCCGGCACCGTCCACCAGCTTGCCATTGAGGACGTGCCGGAGGGCGAGCCAATCCTTGCGGGTATGTTCCAACTCCACCAGCATCCCGCTATAGTACTGTTTGATTCAGGTGCCACGCATAATTTTGTTAGCCAAGCTTTTATTGCTAAACACAGCTTGCCAATACTACCCACCGATAGTCCATATTTAATTTGTTCACCGGGTGGGAAGATTTTAGCAAGCGTAATGGTTTCCAAAGCACCATTATGCTTAGCGGGTAGAGTGTACCCCATGCCTCTCATTATCTTATAGGGACAGAAGGTCGATGTCATCCTAGGGATGTCGTGGTTAACCCGCCACGGCGCTGTTTTAGACACCGTCCTTCGAGCCGTGCACTTAAACTCAGAGGTGCACGGTTCTCACTCATTATTTCTGGACAGTCCAGAAATAAAACTTCCAAGTGTCTATCAAGCCACAACCATCAGATTGGAAGATATTCCAGTGGTCCGAGAGTTCCCTGACGTATTCCCGGATGATTTGCCAGGGATGCCGCCCGATAGAGAGGTAGAGTTCAAGATTGAACTTGCACCGGGAACCATGCCAATATCCCGAAGGCCGTACAAGATGGCGCCCAAGGAATTGGCTGAACTGAAGACTCAGCTCACGGACCTCCTGGAGAAGGGTTTTATTAGGCCGAGCTCCTCAGCATGGGGCTGTTCGGCATTATTTGTCAAGAAGAAGGATGAGACGTTGCGGCTTTGTGTGGACTATCGTCCACTAAATGCCGTAACCATCAATAACAAGTACCCGTTGCCACGGATCGACATGTTGTTTGATCAGTTGGTCGAAGCAAAGATCTTTTCCAAGATGGATTTAAGATACGGGTACCATCAGATTAAGATCAGGGCAGAGGACATTCCAAAGACAGCTTTCTCGACAAGGTATGGACTTTATGAGTACCTGGTCATGTCCTTCGGCCTTACCAATGCTCCAGCTCACTTCATGTACTTGATGAACTCGGTATTCATGCCGGAGCTGGACAAGTTTGTCATGGTCTTCATCGACGACATCCTGGTATATTCCAAGTCGGAGGAAGATCACAAGAAACATCTGCGTATAGTCTTGCAACGGCTGCGGGATCACAAGCTATACGTGAAATTCAGCAAATGCGAATTCTGGATATCGCAAGTGCCTTTTCTCGGGCATAACATCTCAGCGGAGGGTATCGCTGTAGACCCGAGTAAGATCACTCAAGTGCTGAATTGGAAATGCCCGAGAACTGTTCACGAGGTACGGAGTTTCCTCGGACTCGTGGGATATTATCGGAGGTTCATTCTGAACTTCTCGAAGATTGCCAAGCCAATGATAGAGCTGCTGAAGAAGGCTACCAAATATGTTTGGAGTCCAGCATGTGAAGCAGCATTCAATGCTTTAGTCAAGCACCTGACATCAGCACCGGTTTTGGCGCAGCCAGACACAACAAAACCGTTCGATGTGTACTGTGATGCATCCGGCATTGGGCTCGGATGTGTGCTGATGCAAGACCGAAGGGTGGTGTCGTATGGGTCACGGCAGCTTTGAAACCATGAGCAAAATTATCCAACTCACGATTTGGAGCTCTCTGCCGTGGTACTTGCACTGAAAATGTGGAGGCACTACCTACTCGGTAACCTCGTACATTTATATACCGACCACAAAAGCCTCAAGTACATATTCACTCAGAAGGAGCTGATGTCACACCCGGTTTTTCCGAAGAGCAACCAAGTGAATATCACATGCATGCCAGGATCATTTTCTCATACATGTGATGACAAATAGTGAAGCATCATTTATTACAAGCCAGGTGTCGAATATAAATAAGTCTTACATGGCAAATGTCTCGATGGACAATAATAAGTTCATCACAAATAAACAAACTAGCAGCGGAATATTATTCTTGAGGGCTCCATCACAGGCGTTGCCCGGAGTCTCCACGAACCTAGAAACCTTATTCGGGTCCAAAGTCTTGGTCATTATATACCACCTCATTATCTTGACCTGAGCAGCAATATAAACCAACAAAATATGCAAGGTTGAGTACCAATGGTACTCAGCAAGTGTGGGAAAATTATATCATGCATGGCTAGAACAAGGAGGGGTTGAACTCATGGTTAAAGCACTACGCAATTAATTCCTATCACCTTACCTTATTAAGCACCTACATTACTACACAGGTGAAATGGTCCCAATCTCCCATCCCATCATCATAATCCAATAACCATAACATCAGTTCCAATGTTAAGCTCCCCGCTTAAGATCCACAACATCCAAAACCATCAATCCTCTAATCATGAATAAGTCCAAGCCGCTCTTGACAGTGAGCACGGCTGTCATGACAGTTTTGACTCTGCAGAGTTTGTACCACTGTACCCACATGTAGTGATTTCATCCCCCGTTGCTGGGTGGACTAAAAGAGCCTCCATTATGCCAGTGGCTACGAACCACATTCACACCTCCCAGGTGTGTAGCTAGGAGATCACTATGAAGCCTTTACAAAGGGATTCCCGACGAGCGTGGGCCCACTGAGGTTTCACCCCTAACAGCATACAAGAGGCTCCAACCCCGCTGCAGTGGCCCCCTCTTGAGCCTTGCGGTTCATATGGTAGTCCAGCTGACATCAACTCCCCGCACCATCCAACACACCCATACTACGCCGGGGATACACCTAATTAATTGGCCAAGCTGCCCCATCTCAGCATGTGGTTGGCACTGTAAAGCCAGGTTACATGGTCCATGAACCGGTCCTTAGGATCCAGGCAAGTACTAAACACAAACCCGAGTCTCGTGCACCCAGCACACAACCAAAACATCCAACTTGCCTTGATCCCTACCTCTACATATCTCACAATATCTCATTCAAGAATATGGTAAAATAAACTGATGATCTCATATCCCAAATATCCCATTCGAAGCATGGCTAAGCATATGCATAATGACATGATAAAATAAATCCCAACCCAAGCTGCAAGGAAACAAGGTAATGCAATTCTAAGGAAACTTCCTAGCATGGGTTTCATATTTCATTTGACAATGCAAATAATTCTATCTACACATCCTAGCATAGGATCAAAGTGGTCAAGGACACTTGCCTCCTTCTTGCTGCTCTTGAAATGGGTAGTCCTGATCTTGGAAAGGAATAACTTGCTCTTGAGCAGGTTCTACATCATACCATCACACATAGCAAAAGAAAAACAACAATCCATAAGACATAGTTCACACTTCCACTTCATACAAACCACACATTCATATTTATGAAAGTCATTCACCATTATATGTGTTGTGGTTACTCTATGTGTGTTGATTTGTGGCTTGCATACACTTTTAATCATGTGTATATGATTCCTACTTTGGTGTTCACATTTATACTTACATACTATATATATATATGAGTTTCCAATTTAAATAAATTCCTTATATTCAACTACTACACCTTTTTACTACCAAGTATGTATGAAAGATATTTTTCTTCTCCATATGTGCCTTCAGAAATTCTACCAACCCTAAACTGAATTCTTTGGATTTTAGAAACTCCATTTATCATTTGCTAGTTGCTATATTTTCAAATTTATTTTCCTATGCATACATGTGTGCTTTATTATGAAATTAGTAATACACATCATCTAAACAGAATGGGTTCTGGTACTAAATAATTTAATAACATATTTTGACCTTGGCCTCTGATGTAAACTATTTCACAATTATTTTCCCTATTTTCTAAAACCATCCATTACTTAAAAATGTGTCCCTAAATGTGAATAATAAATTAAACAGATTCAATTCAGCCCAAAATATGTTTTTATCTCACTCCAAAGTTTCCTAAATACTGAGAAAGTCTTTAATTAAAATTTGACAATATGTTTGTCCCACTTTTTAAATTTTAAACACTAGCCACATATTCAATTTCCTAAATTAAATACTAAACAGGGCTAAAAAGGTAAACTCACCCTACTGCAGGGGCTATTATATTATTTTAAGAATTTCCAGGGGTCTAGCTACACTTATCAGAGGAGTTTTTCTTAATTTTTATTAAGTCCAGGGGCTAAAACTCATTTTTAAATGAATTTACATGATTTTCTGAAGTTCCAGGGGCTAGATCAGATGTTTCCGGGGCTAGCTCTTATTTCCCGAGAACCCCAGGGGGTAGCACGTAAGATTTCCAGTCTTTATAACGAGGGGCTGACGTGGACCGTCCGATTTTAAACCGACGGCCGAGATTATAACATCAAACCGGTACGCGGGTGTTTAAACCCTACCGTGCGATTTAAAATAAACGGCGCACAAGCGGCCACGTCGCTCTGATCGAGTGCGGGCGGCGCTGCCGGCGGCGTACGGCGGCGGGAAGCGGCGATCTCGCCGGAAACTTTCGGATCTTCGGGAATTCTTCCTAGAACTGTGATTTTATGGCATAGATCGGTAGAGGGGAGGTTGGGGATCTCACCTCGGGGGTTTTCTTGAGCTCGGAGGTCCTGGAAAGTGATCGGCGACGAGGTCCGAGGCGAAACCACGGTGAAGCTCGTCGGCGCTGTGTTTACACCGCAAGTCACCGAGTTTTCTGCACCTGCAAGGTTCCCCGGAGGCAGTAGATCAAGACCAGCGAGTTAGATCGGAATTTCCGAGCTTAGATCGGCCAGAATTCGCCGGAGAAGTCTCGGTTTTCACCGGAGGAAAATCGGCGGATCGCGGGGGAAAAACAGAACGAGGCCGGGGTTTTTATAGATGGGGGAGGGCGGCGGGGTGGTTTAGATCATGTCCGCGTCGCCTACGAACAGAATTCAGCGGGGACACGCCGAAATCCCGATCGGTTTTGATTCGGGCGCGAGGGAGTCCGGCGCTGGCGTGAGGTAGACGACGAGCGGGTGGGCCCCGCCTGTCAGTGTGAGGCAGCAGCGCGCACAGCTGCGGGCTGGCGCGGGCGCTGGCTGGGCCGGCTGGTGGGTTTCGTCCCACTGGCCGGTTTTTTTCTGTTTTCTCTTTTTCTTTTTCTATTTCTTTTCTGATTTGAGTTTAATTTTAATTCCAGTTTGAATTTGAATTTTTGCAAAACATGCAACACGTCCAAAAATTTTTAAATCCCCCTCTTAACATGATTTAGGGTTTTGAATCAAAATTTTGGGGTGTTACAGCTCTACCCCCCTTAAAAGAAATCTCGTCCTCGAGATTGGTGTTTCTAAGAAAACAATTCCGGAAATTGTGCCTTGAGCTCATCTTCCCGCTCCCAGGTGGCTTCCTCTTCAGAGTGATGCTTCCACTGCACCTTGCACATCCGGATTCTTTTATTTCTGGTGAGGTGTTCCATTGTCTCCAAAATCTTGTATGGTTGCTCGGCATAAGACAAATCCTCAGCTACGTCCACTTCATTCATGGGTAACACCTCTTCAGGCGTCCTCAGGCATTTCTTGAGTTGTGACACATGGAATACATCGTGCACATCCGATAGACAAGCCGGTAACTCTAGTTGATACGCCACTTCGCCTTTCCTTTCAAGAACTTGAAAGGGTCCGATGTATCGAGGTGACAACTTCCCTTTCACCTTGAACTGACGAAGTCCTCTTATAGGGGACACCTTGAGATAAACATAGTCTCCCACGTTGAAAACGAGCTCTCTTCTTCGTACATCGGCATAGCTCTTTTGGCGTGTCTGTGCTATCCTCAAGTTATTGCGAATTTCCGTCACCTTCGCCTCGGCTTCTTGTAGTACTTCTGGACCAAACACTTTACTTTCCCCCGTTTGGTTCCAAAATAGGGGAGTTCTACACTTTCTCCTGTACAAGGCTTCAAACGGTGACATCTTCATACTAGCTTGATAGCTGTTGTTATAGGAAAACTCCGCATACGGTAAGTTCTTGTCCCAACTCCTATTGTTTTCTAGTGCACATGCCCTTAGCATATCTTCAAGGATCTATTGGTTCTTTCCGTCTGCCCGTCGGTTTGGGGATGATAGGCACAGCTGAAATTCAAATGGGTTCCCATGGTCTCATGCAACTTCTGCCAAAACCTCGAGGTGAACCGTGTCCCTCGATCCGACACAATCTTCTTTGGCACTCCATGGTAACACACGATCCTTGACATGTACAACTCTGCCAATTTGGATCCGCTGTAGCTTTCTTTCACGGGGATGAAATGAGCTACCTTGGTTAGCCTGTCAATGATGACCCATATCGAATCATATCCTGATTGGGTCCTAGGCAATCCCACGATGAAATCCATGCTGATTCCTTCCCATTTCCATTCAGGCACTTTGAGTGGTTGCAATAATCCCGAGGGTCGTTGATGTTCTGCTTTCACCAACTGACATGTGTCACATAGAGCAACATGTTCCGCGACATCTCGCTTCATGCCATACCACCAATACCTGCTTTTGAGGTCCTGGTACATCTTCGTACTCCCAGGATGAATGGAATAGTCAGAGTCATGAGCCTCCTTCAAAATCAATTCACGGATCTCCTTTACTTCTGGCACACAGATTCTTTTCCCATGCCACACTGTTCCTTGTTCATCCTCTCTGAAACCAAGGGCTTTATTTTCCTTGATGAGTTGCCTGATTTCTTGTATCTTCTCATCATTCTTTTGACACTCACGTATGTCTCGCTCTAGTGTGGAGTCCACTTCCATGGCGATGGCTTCACCACTATTTACTAGGCATAGATTGAGCCTCATAACCTCGTCCTTCAATTCTTCAGGCATGTCCTTCAAGCTCAACTTATTGACATGCACTTTCCGACTCAAAGCATCGGCCACGACATTTGCTTTCCCGGGATGATAGTTGATGCCTACATCAAGGTCATTGATTAGCTCTAACCATCTCCTTTGTCTGAGGTTGAGGTCTGGCTGTGTGAAAATATAATTCAAACTCTTATGATCCGTATATATCTCGGTCCTCTTCCCCATCAAATAGTGCTGCCAAATTTTCAACGCGTGTACCACTGCAGCTAGTTCTAGGTCATGTGTAGGATAGTTCTTCTAGTGCTTCCGAAGCTGCCGGGATGCATAAGCCACGACATGCCCTTCTTGCATGAGAACACATCCCAACCCGTTTCCAGAGGCATCACAGTACACCGTAAAGTTCTTTTGCATATCTGGCATAACGAGCACTGGGGCTGTTGTCAATCTTTCCTTTAACTCCCAAAAACTCGTCTCGCACTGTGGCGTCCAGGTGAATGTGATTCCCTTCTCCAACAGTTTGGTGAGAGGTCTCGAGATCTTGGAGAATCCCTCAATAAACCGTCGATAATATCCAGCCAATCCCAAAAAGCTTCGAACTTCCCCGACAATTTCAGGGGTCTTCCACTTCTGTATATCCTCGATTTTGGCAGGATCCACGGAGATTCCTCCCTCCGAGATTATATGTCCTAAGAAGGGAACTCTCTTCAGCCAAAACTCACACTTGCTTAACTTGGCATATAGTTGATGTTCTCTTAGCCTCTGCAACACCAACCTTAGATGTTTCTCATGTTCTTCTTCATCTTTGGAGAAGACGAGAATGTCATCTATGAAAACCACCACAAATTTGTCTAGATATTCCATGAATACCTTGTTCATGAGATACATGAAGTATGCCGGAGCATTAATTAGCCCGAAAGGCATGACGGTGTATTCATACAGCCTGTACCAAGATACGAAAGCTGTCTTGGGAATATCAGATTGCCTTATCTTGAGTTGGTGGTATCCCGACCTGAGATCAATTTTTGAGAACACACAAGCTCCCCTCAACTGATCAAACAAGTCTTCAATGAGGGGTAATGGGTACTTGTTCTTGATGGTTACCTCATTCAAGGCACGGTAATCCACGCATAACCTTTGGGTTCCGTCCTTCTTGGGCACAAATATCACCGGAGCTCCCCAAGGTGAGGAACTAGGGCGACTATACCCCTTCTCCGTCAGTTCTCTCAAATGATCCTTGAGTTCTTCCAGCAGCTTGGAGTCCATCCGATAAGGTCTTTTGTAAATCGGGGCTGTTCCAGGTACTAGCTCAATTGCAAATTCCACTTCACGATCGGGAGGCATACCTGGCAACTCCTCCGGAAATACATCTGGATATTCCCTGATGGTTCTGATTTCCTCAACTTTCACCTCAACTTGATTTAATTTAAGGTCCCTCCTAGTCTCGTGTATTGTTATGAACTTTACTCTTGTGCCACTAGGGTGAGTTAGTTCCACCGTTCTGGTCGAACAATGGATGATTCCTTTATGTTTGGTCAACCAATCCATACCCAAAATAATATCTATCCCTTGTGAATCTATCACTATGAGGTTAGCAGTAAATACTACCCCATTAATGTCTAGGTTCACTTTGGGACACACTTGTCTTGTCCTTATTTCTCCCCCTGGAGAGTTTACAGCTAGCATATGGTTCATTTGTGTGGTTGCTAGGTCATGCTTCTTAACAAACCCTTAAGCAATGAACGAGTGGGTAGCACCAGAATCAAACAGCAGGGTTGCAAGGTGTAAATTGGCAGGAAACTTACCAACTACCACGTCGGGTGCCTCTTGTGCTTCCTCCATAGTGACGTGGTTCACCCGTCCTCTCATTACATTCTGCTGTTGTGGCTGCGCAGGCTTCTTCTTTGGGCATTTATGGGCGTAGTGCCCCACTTCACCACAGCTAAAACATTGCACCCCAACCTTAGGTGCCTGGCCTTTGTTGTCTTGGGGTTGGTTCGGGGGTCCTTGCATTGCTGGTCGAGGTGGATATGCGGGGCGAGGCTGCTGTACAAACTGACGTTGTGGCTGTGCTGGTGCTGCCGGAGGCCTGTAGTTTGGGTTGTACCCCCTTGGTGCTGAGTAGGGTACCGCAGCACGGTTCGTTTGCCCGGCAGGTTGCTGCATCAGACGTGGGCGGGTGTTGCTCCCTGAGGCTTGATGTGACCACCCGGCCTTCCTCTTGTTCTCATTTTCCAAGGCCTTCAGCTTCCTTTCTACCTCAAACGCTCTGTCCACCATATTTTGGAATCTTTCATACTCATTTGAGGACATTGCACACTGCATCTCTGCGGTAAGTCCTTCCACAAAACAATCTTGTTTCTGCTCATCAGTCTCTATGTCCCGTGGGGCATAACGGGATAGTTGAGTAAATTTAGTGAGGTATTCCCTCACTGTCATGTTTCCCTGCTGCAGTCCCAAAAACTCCTTCCTCTTGTTTTTGAGTTCACCTCTTGGGATGTAATGGTTGTGGAAGCTACGCTTGAACTCTTCCCAAGTGATGTTCTCAGGGTCATGATGGGCGGCCACGTAGGCGGTCCACCAATCAGCAGCAGGTCCATGCAATTGATGAGAGGCAAACAGCACCCTCTCATACCCTTGGCATTGTATGATCCTCATCTTACTTTCAATGGTCTTCAGCCAATCATCTGCCTCCAGAGGTTCAGCAGCACTTGCAAACTTTGGAGGTTGAGTTCCTAGAAACTCACTCAACCTTGGTTGGCATGGTGCAGCTTGTGGAGGTGGAACTTGATGCAAGTTGGCCACCACTTGAGTCAAGTTCTGGAGGAGCTGATTTTGATTCTCCAGCATTTGGTGGAGGGGATCAACTCCTTTACGGCGACCACCCCGGTCCTGGCCTCCAGAAAGATGAGGGTTGCATGCCTCATCGTTGTTGTTGGTGGGGTTGGCAGCACGTCCTTTTCCTCTTCCGGCCATCTGGCAGAATCAACCAATGTTAATTTTAAAGCATTTAGTATCATCTTACTACTTTCATTTGTTTGTACTTTGAAGTGTTGAGGCTTTGTTATTCTTCTCTAAGGGTTCACTTTTCACACAAAAATAAATGCAATATTATCTCATGTGGGTTCACACACCAAAACAAAACAATCTAAAGACGAGGCTGTGGACAATTGCTCATGGCTTCCACAACTCACGTCACACACCAAGCATTATCACACCATTAACTTAACTTAACGACTCTCTTATTCGACATCTTGCTGACTAAGGGAAGGACTCTACACTACTCGTTTTCTTGAGCTGGCTCCTCGGGATCTTCCTCATCATTTCGGCTGCCTTCTGACTCTGCTTTGGGTGGAGAGGCTGCTGGTGGAGAAGTGCGACGACGCCTGATCGCCCGGCGATCTGGGAGTCAGGAGTCCATGTATCATTCACGGTGACACACAGTTCATTCCCATCTCCTCTTTCTCTCTCCCTTAAGCAGGCTCGTAGCAACGCCTCCGTTTCCTTCAGGGTGTCTCGGACATCCTGAAGCTCTTGTTGACACTCCTGCAGTCGAGTGCTGAGCATAGCAGCATCTTCCAAGCACAAGTCCATGTGCTCATGAGAAGTCCCTTGCTGCACCGGCGGGTACTTGTACTCCGTGGTACCACTCTCACGTTGGAGGACATACATGTACTCAGTTTTGTCCAAATGGCGACGATAGATGTGACTCTGGCAGGTGATGGCCTCCCAGGTGACATCTTTCTCCGCATCGACCTGTGTCGCTCTACAAGCTGGAGAGTGGTGAATCTTAAGCAGCTGATTTTCGTGTATGATCCTCATCTCTGAACTCCATTCTTCCCTCTTCTCACGGATGGTCCTGGTGGAGTTATAGTGGATGATTAGCTTGCCCGTATTGCCGGCGGCTTCGAGCATACGCCGAAGACGGCGCAATAAGCCTCCTACTGCCAATCCGTAGGAAAGGTACGTCACCGGACGACTCTCTTCTCTCTCGGCAAGGGCAACTACGGGAACTCTCCCTCCTGTGGACTTGCGAGCGGTACGAATCATGCGAACCATCTAAAACAAAAAGAATTTAAACTTAGGTTAGATGAACTCTTAAACAAAAATCCTATTTTGAACGAAAATTGGGGTATGATGAAGAAAGTGACTCATTAAATAACACTTTTCAACACACACCTTGTAAAAATAGTTTTTTTAAAAAAAATAAGGTCCTTAAATACGTCCATTTTTACCTAGGTCCACGTTCCTACGGGCAACCTTGGCTCTGATGCCACCTCTGTCACACCCGGTTTTTCCGAAGAACAAACAAGTGAATATCACATGTATGCCAGGATCATTTTCTCATACATGTGATGACAAATAGTGAAGCATCATTTATTACAAGCCAGGTGTCGAATATAAATAAGTCTTACATGGCAAATGTCTCGATGGACAATAATAAGTTCATCACAAATAAACAAACTAGCAGCGGAATATTATTCTTGAGGGCTCCATCACAGGCGTTGCCCGGAGTCTCCACGAACCTAGAAATCTTCTTCGGGTCCAAAGTCTTGGTCATTATATACCACCTCATTATCTTGACCTGAGCAGCAATATAAACCAACAAAATATGCAAGGTTGAGTACTAATGGTACTCAGCAAGTGTGGGAAAATTATATCATGCATGGCTAGAACAAGGAGGGGTTGAACTCATGGTTAAAGCACTACGCAATTAATTCCTATCACCTTAGCTTATTAAACACCTACATTACTACACAGGTGAAATGGTCCCAATCTCCCATCCCATCATCATAATCCAATAACCATAACATCATTTCCAATGTTAAGCTCCCCGCTTAACATCCACAACTTTCAAAACCATCAATCCTCTAATCATGAATAAGTCCAAGCCGCTCTTGACCGTGAGCACGGCTGTCATGACAGTTTTGACTCTGCAGAGTTTGTACCACTGTACCCACATGTAGTGATTTCATCCCCCGTTGCCGGGTGGACTAAAAGAACCTCCATTATGCCAGTGGCTACGAACCACATTCACACTTCCCAGGTGTGTAGCCAGGAGATCACTACGAAGCCTTTACAAAGGGATTCCCGACGAGCGTGGGCCCACTGAGGTTTCACCCCTAACAGCATACAAGAGGCTCCAACCCCGCTGCAGTGGCCCCCTCTTGAGCCTTGCGGTTCATATGGTAGTCCAGCTGACATCTACTCCCCGCACCATCCAACACACCCATACTACACCGGGGTACACCTAATTAATTGGACAAGCTGCCCCATCTCAGCATGTGGTCGGCACTGTAAAGCCAGGTTACATGCTCCATGAACCGGTCCTTAGGATCCAAGCAAGTACTAAACACAAACCCGAGTCTCGTGCACCCAGCACACAACTAAAACATCCAACTTGCCTTGATCCCTACCTCTACATATCTCACAATATCTCATTCAAGAATATGGTAAAATAAACTGATGATCTCATATCCCAAATATCCCATTCTAAGCATGGCTAAGCATATGCATAATGACATGATAAAATAAATCCCAACCCAAGCTACAAGGAAACAAGGTAATGCAATTCTAAGGAAACTTCCTAGCATGGGTTTCATATTTCATTTGACAATGCAAATAATTCTATCTCCACATCCTAGCATAGGATCAAAGTGGTCAAGGACACTTGCCTCCTTGTTGCTGCTCTTGAAATGGGTAGTCCTGATCTTGGAAAGGAATAACTTGCTCTTGATCAGGTTCTACATCATACCATCACACATAGCAAAAGAAAAACAACAATCCATAAGACATAGTTCACACTTCCACTTCATACAAACCACACATTCGTATTTATGAAAGTCATTCACCATTATATGTGTTGTGGTTACTCTATGTGTGTTGATTTGTGGCTTGCATACACTTTTAATCATGTGTATATGATTCCTACTTTGGTGTTCACATTTATACTTACATACTATATATATATATATGAGTTTCCAATTTAAATAAATTCCTTATATTCAACTACTACACCTTTTTACTACCAAGTATGTATGAAAGATATTTTTCTTCTCCATATGTGCCTTCAGAAATTCTACCAACCCCAAACTGAATTCTTTGGATTTTAGAAACTCCATTTATCATTTGCTAGTTGCTATATTTTCAGATTTATTTTCCTATGCATACATGTGTGCTTTATTATGAAATTAGTAATACACATCATCTAAACAGAATGGGTTCTGGTCCTAAATAATTTAATAACATATTTTGACCTTGGCCTCTGATGTAAACTATTTCACAATTATTTTCCCTATTTTCTAAAACTATCCATTACTTAAAAATGTGTCCCTAAATGTGAATAATAAATTAAACAGATTCAATTCAGCCCAAAATATGTTTTTATCTCACTCCAAAGTTTCCTAAATACTGAGAAAGTCTTTAATTAAATTTTGACAATATGTTTGTCCCACTTTTTAATTTTTAAACACTAGCAACATATTCAATTTCCTAAATTAAATACTAAACAGGGCTAAAAAGGTAAACTCACCCTACTGCAGGGGCTATTATATTATTTTAAGAATTTCCAGGGGTCTAGCTACACTTATCAGAGGAGTTTTTCTTAATTTTTATTAAGTCCAGGGGCTAAAACTGATTTCTAAATGAATTTACATGATTTTCTGAAGTTCCAGGGGCTAGATCAGAAGTTTCCGGGGCTAGCTCTTATTTCCCGAGAACCCCAGGGGGTAGCACGTAAGATTTCCAGTCTTTATAACGCGGGGCTGACGTGGTCCGTCCGATTTTAAACCGACGGCCGAGATTATAACATCGAACCGGTACGCGGGGGTTTAAACCCTACCGTGCGATTTAAAATAAACGGCGCACAAGCAGCCACGTCGCTCTGATCGAGCGCGGGCGGCGCTGCCGGCGGCGGACGGCGGCGGGAAGCGGCGATCTTGCCGGAAACTTTCGGATCTTCGGGAATTCTTCCTAGAACTGTGATTTTATGGCATAGATCGGTAGAGGGGAGGTTGGGGATCTCACCTCGGGGGTTTTCTTGAGCTCGGAGGTTCTGGAAAGTGATCGGCGACGAGGTCCGAGGCGAAACCACGGCGAAGCTCGTCGGCGCTGTGTTTACACCGCAAGTCACCGAGTTTTCCGCACCTGCAAGGTTCCCCGGAGGCGGTAGATCAAGACCAGCGAGTTAGATCGGAATTTCCGAGCTTAGATCGGCCAGAATTCACCGAAGAAGTCTCGGTTCTCACCGGAGGAAAATCGGCGGATCGCGGGGGAAAAACAGAACGAGGCCGGGGTTTTTATAGACGGGGGAGGGCGGCGGGGTGGTTTAGATCATGTCCGCGTCGCCTACAAACAGAATTCAGCGGGGATACACCGAAATCCCGATCGGTTTTGATTCGGGCGCGAGGGAGTCCGGCACTGGCGCGAGGTAGACGATGATCGGGTGGGCCCCGCCTGTCAGTGTGAGGCAGCAGCGCGCGCGGCTGCGGGCTGGCGCGGGCGCTGGCTGGGCCAGCTGGTGGGTTTCGGCCCACTGGCTGGTTTTTTTTTGTTTTCTCTTTTTCTTTTTCTATTTCTTTTCTTATTTGAGTTTAATTTGAATTCCAGTTTGAATTTGAATTTTTGCAAAACATGCAACACGTCCAAAAAATTTTAAATCCCCCTCTTAACATGATTTAGGTTTTGAATCAAAATTTTGGGGTGTTACAGCTGAACATGAGGCAACGAAGATGGTTAGAACTGATAAAGGATTACGAAATAGAGATCCATTATCATCCGGGCAAAGCAAACGTAGTGGCAGATGCGCTGAGCCGCAAGTCACACGTCAACAATCTGACCATCACACCGTTGGAAGAGAGCGAACCACCACTACATGTGATTCCACACGGAGCTCTCTACAACCTAGCTTTGATCGCCACCATCCATGAAGAGATAGTGGCAGCCCAGAAGAATGACAAGGGTATGTCACATTTGCGAAGACGTGTAGACAGTGGGGAGCTGAAATGTTTCCGGAAGGACGGAGACGGCGTCCTATGGTTCAAGGACCGGATCATCGTACCCCATAACCCGGAGTTACGGAAGAAAATTTTTGATGAGGCTCACTTATCAAAGTTTTCTATTCACCCCGGCAGCAACAAAATGTATCAAGAACTCAGAAGCAAGTTTTGGTGGAGGCGGATGAAGCGTGAGACTGCAAAATACGTGTCCGAGTGTGATACATGTCGAAGGGTGAAGGCAGACCACATGCGGAAACCGGGACTGTTGCAACCACTGGGCATTCCTGCCTGGAAGTGGGAGGATGTGAGCATGGATTTCATCGTCGGTTTACCCACCACCTTGCAGAAACATGATTCTGTGTGGGTGATCATCGATCGGCTCACCAAAGTTGCCCATTTCATCCCGGTCAACACCAACTACAATGCCAAGAAGTACGCTGAACTGTACATCTCACGGATCCTATGCTTGTACGGCGTACCCCGTACTATCATATCGGATCAGGGCACTTTATTTGTGTCCCGTTTTTGGGAGCAGCTGCACGCTGCCTTGGGGACGAAGCTGATCCGTAGTTCCGCGTACCACCCACAGACGGATGGGCAAACGGAGCGGGTAAATCAAATCTTAGAAGACATGCTACGAGCTTGCGCTATCAACCACGGCAAGAATTGGGATGATCACTTGCCGTTAGCCGAGTTCTCATATAATAATGGGTACCAAGCCAGCATCAAGATGGCACCTTACGAGGCGCTATATGGTAGGAAGTGCCGCACACCATTGAAATGGTGTGAATCTGGCGAAAGGGTTACCTTCGGGATTGACCTTGTCAACAACGCGGAAGAAAAGGATTGACTAATTCAAGCGAACCTAAAAGCCGCTCAATCCCGTCAGAAACAGTATGCGGACCGGAGAAGGCGCCCATTACAATTCGAAGTTGGAGATCACGCATACCTACGGGTGTCTGCAATGAAGGGCGTAAACAGATTTGGGGTGAGAGGAAAGTTGGCACCCCGATTCATCGGTCCATTCCAGATTACCGAAAGATGTGGATCAGTGGCATACCGGCTGAAATTACCAGAAGCACTTTCCGGTGTGCACGACGTCTTTCACATTTCCCAGCTGAGGAAGTTTCTTAAGCTATCAACTACCATTCAGCTGGAAGACATTGAAGAACTGCAACCGGATCTCACCTATCGGGAGGAACCGGTGCAGATTATTGATGAAAAGGCCTGAACCACATGCAACCGTACGTTGTGGTTCTACAAGGTTCTATGGAGTAATCACTCCATGGACGAAGCGACATGGGAGAGCGAAGAATTCCTTCGCACTAACTACCCCGAATTTTTCACGTCGCATATCCGGTAATTTTCCACCGTCCTCTCTCTCATTTTCACCTTATAATCTCGGGATGAGATTCTTTTAAGGGGGGAGGAATGTAAGGGCCTCAGTTTTTGACACACATTTGCAGTGTTCATCACCACACCACACACCTCATTTGAGGAAGGATGATGAACACAAATGAAGAGCAAGTAACAATTATCAACATGCTCATTAGAGAACAAACTCACACATTGCCAAAGTGGTATTTCACACATGTGATATAAGGGGGCTGGACATATGAAAAGTCCTACACATTTCTAAGGATGTCCATGCCAAGTTTCACCCAAATTCAAAACCTTTTTGAGGTCATTTTGGGTATAGTTAGGAAGAGGGCAGTTTGAAACCATATTCAAATTCAAACTGTTTTTATCCCATGAATTTAAAAGTGGGAGGCATATTCTTACTCAGCACATTTTTGTGAGCCCACACACCAATTTTCACTCCATTTGGAGTTGATCTTGACATGAGCTAAGTGGGACAAATTCAAACTTCATTTGAATTCAAAACTGCACTTGTGCTGAAATTCACTCAAACCAAACCCAATTTGAACTTTGACCAATTCAAATGGTTCATGGGTGAATAATTTGAATTACCAGGGGTACTATGGGGTTCACTGTTTACAACAGTGATTAGGAGTAAATTTCAGAGGTTAAAACTGGAAGTGGGACCCACATGTCAGCCACTGCTCAGATCAAACCGACTGAGACTTTTCTCACTCGGGTCGCCGAGCCGCCGCTGCGATCGCCACCGAGGGCAGCCGCCGCGCCAGCAGATGCTTGCCCACGCGCGGGCGTGAGGCGGTGCAGAGCCTTCTTAAGGCGCCTGTCCCCCTCCTCGGCCGAGGCATCGCCGTTCTTCCCCGCAAGAACTCAGCGCCGGCCGAAGTTTTTCCGCAGCTCGGAATCGATCGGAGAACGCCGATCACAGCTCCCTCCGTCCACTCCAGAGCCCCAGCAAGGTACTAGAGACCTTCCTCCGTCTTCCCCGCTGCTAGAATTCAGTTGGAACCGATTGATATCGGCTGTGCCGAAAGATCAAATTCGGGACTTAGAACCGCCGCACCTCGGGCTCCCATGGACAGCCCAACCAGGGCGTTTTCACGCCCGAGCCAAGGCACCCTTGGACGCGCTGATGACCGGTGCTGCTCACCCCCGAGCCACAGCTCGAGTGGTTGCTCACCGGCGGCGAATTTCCAGTTTTCCCCTTTCTGTGTGCAGAACGACCTTCGTGTGCGATTCTGTTTAATTCGTGCTCTAGAAAGGATTGGAGGGCCTCAATCCGCTCTCACACAAGCTAGACACGGTGACGCACAAGTTGCCTTCACAACCCTTGGCCGGAGAACCTCTGTACCCGGCGTAATTCGAGGTTTACCAATGGTGGAATAAACGGGAGGCATCGGGCACACGGTAAGGACCTACTTCAGGCCTTCCCCAAGCTGCCTCGAGCTCATGTCGACCTTCTCTGAGGTTCACTGATGCTTCCCGACCGGTTCCTCGAGTAGTTGGGGTGCTAGGGACGTCAGCCGACATGGCCGAAGTCTTTCCGAGGTGGCGGCTCGTCGCCAACCATGTACCGGCCATTGTCATGAGCAGCTGACCCCGGAATCCTGTTCCCCGAGTGAATGTAGGCAGGGGCGGCCAAAATCGTGAAGTTTGGAGCTGTACAGAAGCCGGCGGCGAGCTCTCCGGCGAGGTCCCTCGGCGGCAGAGCGCGGGCGTCGGGAGGTTGACGAAGGGGTGGACCCCAGCTGTCAGCGGGAGATATTTTGAATCGGAATCCGGCTGTGGCCGGGATCTGGTGTGCTGGCGCGCAAATACTCTGTGAGCCCCGGTGTGCCGGACACCGCCGCGCCCGACACGTGTCCTCGCGGGCCCCGCGGGATTTAAACTTTTCCCCGATTTTCAGAATTCTTCCAAACTTCAAATCCTCATAACTTTGGCTATAAAGCTCCAAATAGAGTGAATCAAATTTTGTTGGATTCAGCTCTCTGAGTACTTTCCAGCAAATCAAGTTTCACTTCATGAAAATCCTTATTTCTCCCGAATTAATTCCTCAAAGTTTAAATTGTTTGGAATTTTAAATGGAGAATCCTTTGGAGGAAAATCCTGAAATTTTGCTGGGATGTTCACCAAGATATCCCTGAACTACCATAAAAATTTCAGATCCATTTGAGCTCATTTGATACACCTAATGGTGGGATTAGTGAAACTGTTCCAGAGAAAATAGAAAATGTTCAGAAACATTTTCAGAATTTTCTCTGAAATTGTTTAGCTCATATCTTTAGTTAGGAACTTCCCAATTAAGTGAGACCAACTCCATTAGAACCCTCTGAAAATCTAGTTTTCGGAAAGTCATAGTTTGTTTCATGAAAATCCCTAGAACACCCTAAGAGATCCAATTAAGGTCAAGGACATAATTAATTGTGGAGGGCTCAAATGAGCTTTACTGCAACTAAAACTTGACCAAATCTCTGTTCAGGTTGTAACCAAGCCACAGTAAAAGTTTCACAGTCATTAGGTCTGTCTAGCAAGGATTATAGGCTTCACAACTTCAAACTTAATACAAATGCATTTAAATTGATACATGTATTCCTTCCATCATGTAGTCGCTAAGGTCGAGGAGGAACCCGAAGTCCTAGACTTCGTAACTCCAGAGGAGCAGCTAGCCTACGACCAAGAGCAGCAAGGCAAGCTCCGGTTTGCATTAACCTTTTTACAAATTTTATTGTTTTGAGCACATACTTGTTTACTTTATTCTTTGCATTAGAGTCTTGTTTGGAAACCCAATTGCATAGCCAAGAACACCATGGGTTGGGTTTAGGATTGCAAACCCCGTTAGCTACTGCAGTGCTAAGATAGTGTAGGATTCGGTACAAGTCGAGTAGTTGGAATTACTCGCGAGCATAGGCTAGAGGCACTCGACTCGGGTAGTGATAGCACATGAAACACATGGCAAGAAAATGAGACGAAACGTAGGGTAAGGGCAGCAGGACTTTGGGGCCTGTGTGCTGTAGCTCCGCTTGTGTCGATTGAGGACCGAGCCGTGTGCGGGTCTGTTGAACAAGCTAGAACAGTACCGAAGACCTACCGGCTATATGGGAACCGGGAAACTGATGTAACTCGGGTAGCTGGTAATTGAGGCATTGCCCGTCGTTCAGAGGGTAGGTTGAGAGCTTGAGGTATAAATCGGCTGGCTGCACTGAGATGCGCGTGCAGAGACCTCTTGCTCGGGACGATGGGACCGGTTCAATATTTGGCTGACGGGTGAAAGGTAGTTGCGTACGACGTCCATGATGGTTGTTGTAGGCAACATCGAGTACGGGCGTACGTGACGGGTTGTTCGGGTAACCCTGCAGGTGTAAATCGATTATAATCGCCGTCCCTCGCGGTCAGTGAGTACCACTTGTTCACTGTACCGTGACGTAGAAAGAACAGGCTAGTTACATGTTAAAATGTTGCTGATTGAAAGATGGACTTGATTGCTAATGACTTGCTGTAGTTTAGAGCTAACTAAAGTTCATTTCAACTTTGGGCAAAGTACATGAGAGAAATGTGTTTCTTGTTTGATTGCGGCTCTCTCATGTGCCTTAGCATAAGGTTCTCCACAAACTGCTGCTAAAACTTGAAAGTAAGGTTCCACTAATTAGGCGAGTCCTTTGCAAATGATTTTTACCTCATGTAACCCATCACCCCTCATGTAGAAGTTCCATGTTTAGGTGAGACGGGTCAGACTTGCTGAGCCTTCGTGCTCACTGCTTGTGTTTGAAGCTTTTGCAGGGTTCTATGAGGAAGGGACTCCCGAGGAAGAGACGGAACCCCAGGAGGGGAACCCCGTCGAGTGGGAGTCGTGCACGCCGCAGAGTTAGTGTGTGTGTGTGCTAGCAAGGACACGTTCAAGGGCTGAACGTGCACTTGATGCTTAGTCTACGCCCGCGAGTGTAGACTGAACTTATTTTGATGTAAACATGTTCATAACTTGTTTATGTAATAAAATCTCGCTTCCGCTTTGTACCTTTGACGTGTGTTATACGGTGCTGTGCAACGCAGCACCCCTCAGCGTGATCCTGGCTCGACATTCGTGTCAAGTTTTTTATGATTTTTTATCCTAGATGGCCGTGGGGAAGTGTAGAACATGTGTGTAGCTTAGCTTACACTGATGAACTAATCACCACGAATTTTGGAAACTTATGGGGCTCGGTTCATTGGACGGGCATGCGGTAAAAAGAAAATTCCTTCCCGATGGTGGATGAAACAAGGAGAGGTTTTCGCCGTGAGTTTGAGTGGCGTAGGGCAGTCCTATTTGCTGTAGAAAGTTTTCCACGAAACGGCTAAGAACGGCGGCGCACATGGGAGCAGAGAGGGCGGCCGGTGGTGGCTGTGTTTTCGGTCGTGCGTGTGCGAGCAGGGCAAAGCCTCTGTGCGTGCAACAAGCAGGGGGCTTCATGGGCAAGAAGGCAACAGCGCTGGTCGCCAGCACGACGTGCACGCTGAGGAGATGGAAACCTAGAGCAGCTCGGTGCTGTCCTGTGAAGGCCCAAAGAAAACAGAGCACCGTGTGAGTTGATTCACTCAGTGAGTATGACTGACATGTGGGCCCACTTCTCCCCTCTGATTATTCTCCATTCTTTACTGCAAATATCTCAGCTACTCACAATTAAATGGTAGACTTATCCACAAAGTCATGGAATGAATTTGAATTCCTCAAATTGGAGTTTGTTTGGCTAAAATTTGTTCACATTTAATTTGAATTTCAAATTCAGTTTTGAATTACTTCAAATGTAGCTCCCGACAAGATGAACTCCAATGAGGATGTAAATAGGTGGACTAACTCAGAAAAATGTGCTGAGCTTGAATATGAAGTCAACTTTTGAATCCAAGGGATGAACGTAACTGAAATTTGAATTTGCTTTCAAATTAGCCCTTTTTACAAATGTATCCAAAAGATCCTCAAAAGAATCTAAACTTGCATGAAACTTGGGATGAGCACTCCTAAGAATGTTTATGGCCTAATGGTGAGCTCAGCCTCTCATGTTTATATGTGTGAGATCCTACTTTTGGATTTGTGAGTTCTTCGTCTAATCAACCTCTTGATGGTGGTCACTTGCTCTTCACATGTGATCATGACCTATCCAAAAAATGAGCTGGATTGTGGTGATGTGATGAACACTCTAGCAAGTAAAATCTTGGGCTTTTACATCCCTCACATCTTAAAAGAATCTCGTCCCAAGATTACAAAAGAAGAGACGAAGATGTAAGAGGACCCGTGATGAGACACCATGAAATCCGTGTAGTTTGAGCGAAGGAAATCCTCGCTCTCCCATGTCGCTTCCTCAGCGGTGTGGTTGCTCCACAAGATCTTGTAGAATCACAGCGTTCGGTTACGCATGGTCCACTCCTTCTCATCAATAATTTCCACCGGATATTCAGCGTAGGTTATATCCGGTTGCAACTCACCGATGTCTTCAGTGGGAACAGCAGCTGTACACTGTAGACATTTCCGGAGTTCTAAAACATGGAAAACGTCGTGAACACCAGCTAGAGATGCTGGTAGTTCCGGTCTATACGCCACTGGTCTGCACTTCTCGGTGATGGCAAAGGATCCAATAAATCGGGGAGCGAGTTTCCCCTTCGCGCCGAATCGGTGCACGCCTTTCATCGGAGACACACGGAGTTACACTTGTTCCCCGATGTCGAAGTGCGGCAGCCTATGCCTCTTATCAGTGTAACTTTTCTGTCGGGATTGGGCGACCTTCAAGTTTGCTTGAATTACCCAAACTCGCTCTTCGGCGTCGTTCACTAAATTAATCTCGAACGTGACCCTTTTACCGGACTCGCACCAGTTCAATGGGGTGCAGCATTTTCGACCGTAGAGAGCCTCATAGGGTGCCATCTTGATACTCGCTTGATAGCCGTTGTTATACGAGAATTCCGCCAACGGTAGATGATCATCCCAATTATGACCGTGGTGGATGGCACACGGTCTCAGCATGTCTTCTAACACTTGATTCACCCTATCAGTTTGCCCATCTGTCTCAGGGTGATAGGCGGAGCTTCTAATCAGTTTGGTACCCAAAGCAGCGTGCAACTGCTCCCAGAAACAAGCCACAAACAGTGCACCTCGATCTGAGATTATGGTCTTGGGTACCCTGTGCAAGCACAAGATTTTTACAATGTACAACTCCGCATACTTGGTAGCATGATAATTGGTATGCACCGGAATGAAGTGAGCCGACTTGGTTAACCGGTCAATGATTACCCCGATGGAATCATGCTTGTTAAAAGTCATGGGTAATCCCACAATGAAATCCGTGCTCACATCTTCCCACTTCCATGCTTGAATTTTCAGGGGTTGCAACAGCCCTGATTTCCTCATATGATCAGCTTTCACTCGCCTACACGTATCACACTCGGATACGTACTTTGCAATTTCCCGCTTCATCCGTGTTCACCAAAATTTACTCTTCAAATTTTGGTACATTTTGTTGCTGCCCGGAAGAATGGAGAACTTAGAAAAGTGAGCTTCATCAAGGATCTTCTTTCTCAGCTCCATATTCCGGGGTACGACTATGCGGTCAATGAACCATAGCGTCCCCTCTTCATCTTTCCGGAAACATTTGATGTCACCGTTGTCTATCCGTTTCTGGATATGTGCCATGCCTTTGTCAATCTTCTGAGCTGCAATAATATCCTCCCTAATGGTATGGACGATAGTAAGGTTGTAGAGTGATCCATATGGAACCAAATATAAACTCGGTTTTTCCTCTTCCACCGGTGTAATGGTGAGGTTATGGACATGTGATTTTCGACTAAGTGCGTCGGCAACCACATTCGCCTTGTCGGGGTGGTAATGAATCTCAATATCATAGTATTTGATTAATTACAAGCACCTCCTTTGTCTCATATTCGGCTCCTTTTGGGTGAATATATACTTTATGCTCTTGTGGTCGGTGTAGAGATGCACCATGTTTCCAAGAAGATAGTGCCTCCACATTTTCAGTGTCAATACCACAGAAGTGAGCTCAAGATCATGAGTTGGATAGTGCTGCTCGTGGTTTCGAAGTTGGCGTGAGCCATATGCGACAACCCTTCCTACTTGCATCAACACACAGCCAAGCCCGATACCGGACGCACCACAATATATGCCGAAAGGCTTGGTCGTATCCGGTTTAGCTAAGACCGGGGCTGTTGTGAGATGCTTCACCAGTGCTTGGAACACTCCTTCACAAGCTGAGTTCCAAACATATTTCGTCCCCTTTTGCAATAATTCAGTCATCGGCTTAGCAAGCTTGGAGAAGCTCGGGATACACCTCCGGTAATATCCCGCTAAACCGAGGAAGCTTCTGACTTTATGGACAGGAGTGGGGGCTTTCCATTTCAGCACCAGTTCAATTTTGCTTGGGTCAACCGCAATGCTTTCCGTTGGGATGATATGTCCCAAAAATGGCACTTGGTTGATCCAAAACTCGCATTTGCTGAACTTGGCATAGAGTTGATGGTCCCACAATTGTTGAAGGACGATACGTAAGTGTTTGGCATTTTCTTCTGTCATGGAGTAAACCAAGATGTCATTAATGAACACCACCACGAACTTGTCCAACTCCAGCATGAACATCGAGTTCATGAGGTACAAAAAATATGCTGGGGCGTTGGTGAGACAAAAATACATGACGAGAAATCCATATAGTCCATGTCGCGTCGAAAATGCTGTCTTCGGAATATCCTCCGCCCGGATCTTTATTTGATGATACCTGGAGCGAATGTCCATCTCTGAAAACACATGTGGACCCACAAGTTGATCGAACAGGATATCAATGCGGGGCAGTGGATATTTGTTCTTGATGGTGACGGCGTTGAGAGGTCGGTAATACACACAAAACCTCAAGGTTTCATCTTTCTTCTTTACAAATAGTGCCAAGCATCCCCATGGCGAGGAACTCGGTCTAATGAAACCCTTGCTCAACAAGTCATTGAGCTGTTCCTTCAACTCAGCCAGTTCATTTGGAGCCATCTTATACGGTCTCCGCAATATTGGTGTAGTCCTGGGTGCAAGTTCAATCTTGAACTCAACATCCCGTTTTGGTGGCATGCCCGGAACATCATCTGGGAACACGTCGGGTATTCACGTCCCACCGGAATATCCTCGAGTTTAATCACTTCCGTGTGGTAGGCCTAACCAGTCCTCTTTGCTGTACAGAACAGCCACTTCTGTCCTAACCCAGATTTTGATCCGTTTAACTGCATTTTCATAACTCAAGTTGAATACCCAAGTTAAAGTTAACTTCAGTATATTTCCAACGAATATTTATTTGCCCCCAGATCAGCTCTGAGTAAAAAGTTATGCTAACTCAAAGTTGACAGAATTCCTGGAAGAATTTCAACAGCATCTTTGAAAGTTGCTGTTTTCAACTCAAAATTCCACTGAATTTGGTACTGCAGCTGTCCAAACTTTGAATTATAAATATGTAAAACATCTCATAACCTTTCCAAAATGTATCCTATGATTATTTTATATTTCTCTACAGGAAGTTATGCTTGAAAAACAGAACAGTCCAGAGAGAGTTTTGAATCTGTCCTAGTTCTGGACAGTTTACAATCATCTGGAATTTCAACCAGTTTGATGTGTGATTCTGTTCTGGAAGTCTACAACAAAGTCATAGAGCTCATAAACCTTTTCCCATAACTATATCCCCCACTTCTATTGGCTAAGTAACCTGTGAGTTATGCTCTGTTAAAATTCAGCAAACTTGCTGCCGAAACTGAGCACTCTGTTTTTTCAAGTTCCTTAAGCTGCACTACTAACTTCTTGGACTTTCTCTTCAAAACCAGAATCCTAAGGATTAAAACTTGGTTATCTTAGTTCCTTTTAAAAATTGTTTTTAATGAAATCATGATTATTACATGTCGGTACTACGTTCCTCACCACATGGAAAATCCTAACCGGATTATACCAGCATATACGACTCAACTGTGGCACTAAAACGTTCTCTCGCAAACGTGTGCTTCACGAGATATGTACGTGGTTAGCACCTGCATAAAAAACACAAAATAATGATGCACACATAGGGTTTCAAATTTCAGGCAGGTCCATATCATAATAAAAACATACGCCCTGTATCATTTCCAAACGGGCCATTCTTGAGTCAAGTCACGTCTCAAGGTACACGGTCGCGTTTTCACACCACACGACAGGGAACCTGAGTAGAGCGCGGACGGGTCATCACGGTTGGGAATTTTATCAACCCAACGGATACCACCTGCTGCTCTGCAGGGCACGCTGATGGCAAGCGCTGCGTATGTCCTCCTAGGCAATTTCCAGAAGAACACACTATCGTGTTACCGACCACACGACGGGTTTCCACTTTCTTAACTAATGCACGCCAAGGACTAGTGTTTCATATGAACTCAGGAACATGAAGAGTTCAAGAGTTTCATATTGACGCCTCACACCAAGCTGTGAGACCTATACCCTGAACCACTTTCCTTGTCAGGGGAGCTAACCGAAATCGATCCGCTTTCGGTGGTGTCCATTGCCTCTTACCTGGGCGTAGGTGCGTCGTTACATCAAAATTCAGAATTATAACAAGTAGGTTAGTCATGCCACTTTAAGTAACTATACTAATATAGTCCTTATTTGGGCATACTAGTGATTCCTCACCGTAATCCTATGTTTTCCTGTAATACTGTCCTTATTTAGTGTGCTATCCCCTAAGTAGCTCTGATACCAGCCTGAGACGGACAGGAATCCGTACATTCCAGGATCACAGAGGGTGGTGCCGCACGATGTGACACCCGACAGCACACACGATAAGGTAACATAGTATTACATTGAAAATATGCTGAATTTGTACAAAAGTAGTACAAACCTTCAGTTTACATCTATTTACAGAGTCTAATGCAGCGGAAGATATTTATACAACTCACGCCAACACTTGACTAGCAAAAGTTGGTTGTTCGGCCCTACGGACAACCCACACTAGCTCCACTCAGCCTCAACGTGGCGTGTACGACTCCCACACAGCCGTAGTCCCCGACGGAGGGTAGCCCTCGCCGGTGGACTCGTACTCCGAGTCCGTGGGGTACTCATCACCTGCAAACACTCATAGAAGCAACCGTGAGCACGATAGCTCAGCAAGTCTTAACCGACTCACCTACACAGGAAACTCTACATGCAGGTCATAACAAAGATAGGATGGCAATTTGCAGCAAAGGACACGCCTACAAGTTCATCCTTGATTCATCATTTAGCCACAAGTCAACAGTTCATGAATCTGAAATTTAGTAAGCAATATTTTGTGGTACACATGTAGCTATACAAGTTATTCATATCAACAGTATTGTATCACACATTTCATATTTTCACCTACGTCACGACACAGTGAACAAGCGGTACTCATAACCGTGAGGGACGGCGAATCGAGTCGTTATACACCTGCAGGGATACCCGAATAGCACGTCACATACGCCATCCTCGGAGCAGCAATGGCACACTCAACCGATGTCGTATGGGACAACCTTTCACCCAACAGCCCAAACGTCGAACTAGTCGCACCGAAACGAGCAGAAGGTTCCCTACATGGAGCATCTCTCTATGCCTGTTAGCAGATTTCCACCTGGCTGACCTCAACCTACACCTATAAATTGGTGTGCTATGACTTGACGCCCGGAGGTTTAGTTTCCATCAGTTTATCGGACCCCATATATCTGATATGCCTTCGGTACATTCAAACTTGTTCATCAGGGCCGCACACGGATCGGTCCTCAATCGACACGTACAGGGCTTCACACAAGACTTCCTCTTGCTGCGTCCTAGCCCCTGCCTAGTCTCATTTTTCTTACTAATGTTTTCTAACATATCGAACCAATCCCGTATGTGACGAACCCTATACTCGCGAGTAGATTCCAACAACTCGACTTGTACCAAAGTCTATAAACATAAACCAAAGCATGATCTACTCGAAGACTTTGACACTGCCCTCACTCTCTATGGGAATTATCTGGTTATGCAAATTGAGTTTCATCCATCCTAAACGTAATGCACATACATACCTCAATCTAAGTGAGTATAAAGCAAAACTTGATAAAACTTGTTAAATGCAAACTGAGGCTTTCCTTGTTGCTTCTGGTCAGGGGTTAGTGTCTCCTCCGGAGGTATGATGTCCAAAATCTTCGGGGGTCTCCTTGCGTTCAGTCACTACATGTAATCAATTTAACGATATGTCAATTTAAATGCAAATGTGTTGAATTTAGCATATAAAGACTATAACTCTAGCTAGACATCCCATTTGACTCTGAATGTTTTATTGTGGATTTGTAAGAACCTTACTAGAGACTTGACCAAATTCCATTTGAAACAAATCTCATTTGAGCTCTGCACAATTAAAAGTCTAAATGGTAATTACTAGAGCTTCTAAGGATTTATAGGGATTTTCATGGATCAAACCATTACTTTATGGAAACTAGAGTTTGAGATGGTTCTAGTGGAGTTGGTTTCATGTAATTTCAGGAATCCTAGAGAATGTTATGCCCTAATCAAGATTTTAAAAAATTCTGAAAAAGGTTTCTGTACATTTTTCTATTTTCTCAGGGCAGTTCACTTAATCACACCATTAGGGAGATTAAATGAACTTGGATGGATCTGAATTTTTCCTGTGACTCAAGGATTTTCAAATGAACATCCTAGCCAAATTTCAGAATTTTCGGTAAATGAATTCTCCAGATAAAATTCCTAACAGTTTAAACTTTACGGGATTAATTATGGAAGAATAATAAGTTTCATGAACTATAACTTGTTTGCTGGATAGTACCCACAGAGCTGAATCTAACAAAATTTGGTTCACTCAATTTGGACCATCTTAGCAAAAGTTATGGACATTTGAAGTTTTAACTAAATTCTGAAATTGTTGGAAATGTTTAAAACTCTGACCGCGGGCCCCACCCCCTCAGCCTTCTTCTACCTCGCGCCAGACTCTCAGGCGGCGGCACGCGCCGGCGAGGTCCGCCAGAACGCCGTTCCCGGCCGTCTCCGGTGCTGGTACTCGCTGCCTCTAGGTTTTAGACCTTGGGTAACTCCTTGGTGGGGGCGGCTAGGGCTCTAGGTGACTGCAACCTAGTCGGCGACGGCGGCAGCGGCGGCATGAACTCCGGCGATGTCGCCCGAGCTCGACCAAGCCTTGTTTTGGAAGCGGTTTCCTCCTACAGCTCCGTGGTGACATGCCAAGCATGGATATGGAGCCGGTTTGCCGTGAAAACGGCCGGAGGTAGGAGCTCACGGTTGACCTAGGTCAAAATCAGCGGCGACCTGAAAAACACGAAGAGCAGAGCCTGTACTCGACGGTTTTTGATGATTTTTTATCCTAGATGGCCGTGGGGAAGTGTAGAACGTCTTTGTAGCTTAGCATACACTGTGGTTAACTAATCACCACGGATTTTGGAAACTTATGGGGCTCGGTTCATGTGAGACCTATGTGTGCTGAATACATTGGCTTTGACGATAAAAGTTCTGAATACTACCAAAACACCTTTTTTAACAAGGTCCGACTCTAGGTCCGAGCTCCTGCAAGTTCCGTGCTAGGTCCGACTAAGCATTAGTAAGCTCCGGCGCTAGGTCCGACTAGCTTTGGTATGCTCCGTTTCAAGGTCCGGTTAGCTTTGGTAAGGATTGGAGCTTGATTGCAATGGTTCTGCTTTTAACTTGCAATGTTTCGAACTTGCTTTACTCTTATGGAAAGTTTGCTTAGTATTATTTTAATAAGTTTTTGGTGTGTTTTGGTGGTTATGGCTGATATCATTTTGCTATGGTTTACAACATGCTTATGTGAGGTGCTCACGTAAGATGTTGTAGTTTCGGAACTAAGGAGAGTCAAGTCGAGGACTTGTGCTCAGAAGTATTGGTTGTATATTCATGTGCAGGTGTTGCTTGAGTTCAAGACATGGCTGGTGACGGGATCCATTGAACTAGTCTTAGGGAGAAGATGAGGTTCAACAACCATGTTCGGGAGGAATTGTGGTTGAGTTGATCGGGAGGTTGCGCTTTATGTTTGAATCAAGAACAATGCACCATGGCACCGAAAATGTCTCAGGGCTCAAGTGATTCACCGAAGATATGAAGGTATCTTGGACGTCGTTGGAAGATGTTTGCACGTGTGCAAGGAGTGCATGGACGTCGCTGCATGGTTCCAAGGCGTGATGAAGAGATGTGGACGTAAAGAATTGGTCGGAAAGGTCCAACCGACTAGGTTATGGACTCAGGCTCCGGCTGAGTCGTGTTTGACTCAAATATGGAAAGTTTTGAGTTGGTTATGATAGGATTTCGTGTGGGAAATGAAGTTGAGTTGTTTTAGGAATGTTTGGGACGTTCCTAAGGTGTTTGGAAGTCTTAAGATTGCTTCTATCTGCGCATAGAAGAGTCTTGAGCAGTATTGGAAAGTTACAGTTTGAATCCAAGTAGGAGTAGGAGTCCTAGTTTGAGTTGAGTTGGCCTTAGGGCTGGTTATATAAGCAAGGGGGGCCAGAGATCGTGGAACACGACTTTGGATCTGTTCCTCTTGTGTTTTGATAAACAAAATTCCTATCCTAAAGGAACTTTTGTGCCTTGTTCGTCCGACTTGTTTCAGACAAGTTTTTCTCATCGAGTTTCTGTTCAGCACCACCTTGCTTCGGTGGTTTTATCATAATTCGAGTTTTACAGATCCAATTGATGTGATTCTTTTTGTGTTGTCTTCACAACTTGATTATCAATCATCTATGAAAATTTCACGGTCATTGAATTTGTGGTTTCTGATTTACACGAGTTTTTTTGCAGTATTCTAGAACTGTTTTTCTCGCATAGGACAGATTGACCTTTGTTCGATCTTTCGATCGTAACTTGAGTTTCTCTCAACGGATTTTCATGATTCTTGTTGTGACATCTTTGTGACATCATTCTATACAACCTATACTAGTTTTGTCACAGTTGAATACGTTTATATTAGTCGCACACACGGTTTCTTTAACAGATCGGTTTTCTGCTGAGGGGTGTTTTATTGCTTCTGCTGAAAAGTTTTTATCTACCATTCACCCCCTCTGTTAGCTTTACACGTGTACTTCGATCCTACAATTGGTATAAGATCCAGGTTGCTCTAAGATTTGTGATTTGCACATGTTTTGACTAATCATCACGGAGAAATACTCCGCCAAACCTTGTGTGTTTAGTGGTATTGATTTTCAGGTTTCGAAGGCACGCATGGAAGCTTTCATCCAGGCGCAAGGCTTTGCAATATGGGAAAAGGTGTACAAGACTCACGATGTGCCTTCAAACGATCAAGTCACGGCTACAAACATGAGAGATGTCGACAACAACAACAAGGCTCGGAACATGATCATACAAGGACTAACTCAGAGTGACTTCGACCGTGTTGCACACCTCCGATCGGCGTACGATGTGTGGAGAGCACTTTGTGACTACCACGAAGGATCCAACAAGATCAAGGAGGTAAGACAGGATATGTTCAAGAAAGAATACATGCACTTTGAGATGCAATCCGGTGAGTCCATTGATGACCTTTTTGCTCACTTTAATAAAATTCTCAGCAACTTGCGTAGCGTCAATGTTAATTTTTCAGATGCTGAAAAAATGCTAGGCAATTACTAAGTGCATTAGACATGTCAATTTGGGAGATGAAAGTAACATCCATACGTGAATCCACTGTCATGAGTACTCTTACATTAGATGTGCTTTATTCTAAGCTAAAAACTCATCAAATTGACATTATATCACGTAAGAACCCAAATAAGACTATTGCATTTGTCTCACAACGTGATATGCCTAGCTCTGGCCAATCATCTAGCGATACACTTGCTTTGCTGTCTTCACTAACCCTGGAACAGATTGAGGAGTTTCCAGAGGAGGAGCTAGTACTTCTTTCTACTAGATTCTCAAAAGCATTACAAAATGTGAGAACTAGGAGAGGAAGCTCCGGACCTCAACGATGCTTTGAATGTGGTAAGACAGGACACTTTCGTAAAGATTGCCATAACCTTTCAGGTCCTTCTAACAGTGATGAAAAGCAGAATAAAGTCAAGTCCTCTTTTGGCAACACCAACAAGAAAAAGAAGGTTTTTACAGGATGCAAACTGATAAACATGTTTCATCACCGCACTTCAAGAACTTAGCTCGAGTGATGTCGATATTGGAAGTGATGAAAATGAAGATGATCTGGCAAACTTGTGCTTCATGGCGGGCAAATCAAAATCAAGTATGGAGGATGCAGAACACAACAGTGACAACGAAGAGGTATGTCCTACTTGCGAAGAAATGTGTGATGCTATTTCTTGTGCCACTATTATTGTTAAGAAAAAGGACAAAAAGCTTAGGGACAATGCTGTTAAAATTGAGTCACTAGAATCTGAAATTAATCATTTAAAATCCTTGATTCCTAGTGATGATTCTTGTTCCTCATGTGATTTAATATATGAACAATTGTCCTCTCTAAGAAGTACACACACCTCCACACTTGATAAACTTGAACTTGAAATCGAAAAGAACAAAAAGCTTGCTGCACTTAATGATAAAAACTTGAAAGATGCTTGTTGTTCTACAATTGATTTGCATTGTTCTACTTGCAATGATCTTGATAAGAAACTACAAGATGCTATGAAATAAATTTCTATATTGAACAATGCTTACATTATCATGAAGTTAAATATTGTTCCAATTGCAAATTAAAAGGAAAAACTTCATGTGAAAATTGCCTTGATCTATCAAATAAGCATACTGCATGCTCATCTAGACATGAACACAAAGTTAAATTTCATTGTACCTATTGTGGTAGAGATGGTCATGTCATAGATTTTTGTTATAGACTAGCTAAACAACATAAAAAGGAAAGAATGCAGGCTAGATCTTATAACTCTCATGCAAAATTTGATGCACATATTAAACCGAATGTCAGGAACATGCAACCTGCTGTTATGAGTCAGAAATATTCAAAGTTTACCTCCGGAGCTTCAGTTTTTGACTCCGGAGCTTTAGTTTTTGCCTCCAGACCTTCTGTTTTTGCCTCCGGAGCTACTGGTTTTCGTGCTACACAAGTAACACCTCATAGGTCAGTAGTTAAGAACAAAAAATCTCAAACTTTGACTCATAAACCTGCTGTTTTATCTCAGCTTTCACATGTTATTCCTGCTGGACGTCGTGTGACTCAGTACTGGATTCCTAAATGCCTTTTAACTAACCCCAGTATTGAGTCATCGACGTATTGTGCTTCTATGTAGGTTACACGCTTGAGGAAGGAGAACATTTGGATTGTGGATTCAGGTTGCTCACGCCACATGACCGGTAACAAAGAATGGTTCTCCTCTCTCTCTTTTGTGTCACGTGTAGAGAATGTTACTTTTGACGATAATTCTTCAACTACTATAATTGCTAAGGGTTCGGTTAGAGTAAATTGTAAAGGTCCCAAAAATTATGAATACAAAGAAACACTTATTTGCAAAAGTTGGTTTCATATGTATGAAATTTGGGACTTGTTAAAACTTTTTCCCACATGTGATAACACACATGAGGGCTTTCTTCACACAAGTCAAATGTTTATTTGAGGACTTGGAACCCTAGAGGAGTCTAAAACAAAGATGGGAAGTTCCCATATGTGTGAGAAAACAAAAATCAGATTTGGAACAATGTGTTCAAAATAAAATTCAAATGAGAGCAACACTAGGGATTTCCAAACTGTTGTGCTACAAATCTCATTTGCCACAGCCAAATTAAAAATCAGGTTTCATATTTGAATTCCTTGGGTCCAAATTAGGGGTGTGCAAAGTTTCATGATTTATGGAAATGATTTGCAACCCATTTTTCAAATGGACTTAAAATGACAAAGAATTCAAATGCATATTTGAATTTGGATAAAACTTGCCCAATTATCCAAATGCCTCTCAGATTTAAACTTCCACAATTGAATTCCATCAATATTCAAATTGGGGAGATATTTTAGAGGGGATAAGGAGGACTGACATGTGGGACCCACATGTCATTGGGAGTACTGAAATTGCAAAAGATCTGCAGTCCACAGTCTCTGTTTGATTTCCTCCCACGCGAAGCAACGGCCGAAGCCGCCTTCCCTCCGCTCGACACCGAGGGCCAGCCGGCGGCCAGCTCCTGCTGGGTTTTATCGTGCTGGAGAGCAGCCTGGGTGCCCTTAAACGCTGCCGTGCTTCCTTTCTCCCTCATCTCTGAACCCTCGGCCTGTTCTTCCTCCTCGCGCAAGAAAAACTGACCGAGCTCTGCCGCCGAGCTCTCGGTCGATCAACCCTCACCTACACCGCATGAGGACTTCAGCTGGGAAGCAAAAACACACAACAGAACCCTCCTCGACCTCCTCGAGCAATTGCCAAGTGCGTTTGTGCCCTCTACACCGAGAACGGCGAGCTTCCGCGGCGGCTGTCACACGACAGCGGCGGCGTGCTTCCGTGGACAGCCACCTCCAGAGCTTGTCATGACCAAGCGAAGCCACTTTTGGGTGCGCAGGAGCTCCGTGCAGCTTCCACCCGAAGCGCAAATCCTGTCTTTGCCGTTGGTCGACGAATTTCAGAAATCTTCTCCGGCGGGTGAAAACTGACCCGCGGGTACGAACGTGAAATTCTCGAGTTATATTCATTTTGAGCATTGCAAATTGCACACACGGGACGTAGACTTGCTTAGCAACAACTTTCCTTTTGGAAACTAGCTAGAAACCCGCTCTGCACGACGTGATTCCGATCTTTCTAACGGCGGTTGTGGTAGAGACCGTCGGGTGCACGGTGAACCCTAAGTTAGAGCCGTCCCCGAGCCATTTCCTTTACACGTCGATGATCCCTAGTGTCCGCCGGTGCTTCAGAGCTTGGAAACCGAAGCCTAGAAGGCTTAGGGCATCGGGGCGACGTCGCCGGACTTCGTCCGAACCGTTGCGCCATCGCGGGCTAGTTTGGGGGCCCTACCGGCTCGAGCAAACCCCACCAGCGTGTTCCTCATGTTGAATTAGGGGCTGGCGGCGAGTTTCAGCAGTTGAGATGGCCGGACGACTGATTCCGGAGCTTCTCCGGCGAGCCTGGCGGCGGGATCGCGCGGGAACGAGAGGTGGAAGACGACCTCCCTGGGCCCGCGTGTCAGCGACTCGGGGAAAACGGGCTGGATACTCTGTGGCGCGGGATCGGCTGTGACAGCGCGGGAAATAATTCTGTAGCCAGTGTGGCACTTCCTCAGCAACTGACACGTGCCCCGTGGCCCACAGTCAGGTTTAAACATTTCCCTGATTTATTCAAATTCCTGATTTTTCCCCAAACTTTAGAAGAGCATAACTTTTTCTAGGAACCTCCATATTTAGTGATTCAAATTGGGTTAGATTCCGATTGACAAACTCTATCCAAACATGCAACCCAATTTGTATGAAAGTCTTTATTTAATTCTGGAAAATTCATTAAATCTTTTCAGCAAAAGAATTTTAGAGAGAGTTTGGTTTATCCAAAAATCCTCAAATTTTGCCAGAATATTCTTTAGGGTGTTGTTAGACTCCTGTAAAAGTTTCATCTCATTTGGAGTTGAATTGATCAGGGTAATTCAGATTGTAAGTTCCTGTATTCAAATGAACACAGAAACATTTTCAGAGAATTTCCAAAACTTGTAAATTCAGTTATGGGAAATTCTTAGCTCCAAAAATCCTAGGAAAATTCATGTAGACTCTATGAACTATAATAGAAATTGTGGTTCACTGAGTTTTACATGAACAAGAGTGGTACCTCAGAATTAATTCATCTTTGACTAAACACTTAGAGAATTATTATGAATAAACCACTCCATGAAATGTGCTAATTTTTGGTCCAGAGGACTTTCTTGTGACAAGGAACTCACATGAAAATTCTCAGCTCCATTAGAGCTCTGGATCACCACTGTCATGTGTGATCTCTTAAGGTGATCAACACTTAAGTGGGAAAAGCACTCAACACTTGAGCATAGTGTTTAAACCCAACCCAAACCACTAGCACCAGTGTCATTTTAAATTCTTAAACAGAGTTCCAGTTTTAAAACTGTCATTAGATCTTATGAGCAAAAGCTTTTCAATTAAATACATATGCATGATCATATCGTGTAGCATATACGTGAAGAAGGTGAGAAGGACTTGAAGTAAAGATCAAGGAGGGAGGAGAACAAGTGATCAAGCTCCAAGTGATCGTCACTAAATTATTGTAACAGTAGTCACCTGCAAAACAGGCAAGCCCCGGTTTGCATTTGAACCGTTTTATAAAGCATTTTCATTTGTAGAGATCATAGCTTTGCATCGTTGATTGCATTACGTCTAGATGATTTTGAAAACCCCACTTGCATGACCAGAAACACCTAAGAGAGAAAGGGTAGAATAGCAACTCCTCGAGGGAATTTGGCTACGCTAATGTTAGTAGGAAAGGTCTGGTAGAAGACGAGTAGTTGGAATCTACTCGCGAGTTTAGGGCTGGTGTACTTGGAACGGGTCCAATTTAGAGAAGATGAGGAAAGTTCACACATAAGAAATGGAGACCGGGCAGGGAGGTTTAGATGCAGCAGGTTGCAGGCCATGCGTGCATAGCCCTGCCTGTGTCGGTTAAGGCCCGTCCGTGCTTGGCCCTGTTGGACAAGTTTGAGTTGTGTACCGGGCGCATACTGGCTATATGGGACTCAGGAAACCGATGTACCTTGGGAGATCCATAGTGGAACTTTTCCAACTGCCTTAGGATTTCGGCGTCAGGGTAGAAGGAGGTACCTCGCTCAAGAACATACCACAGCGGGTATGTACCTTGAGGGAGCTTGCGTACTCAGGGCAGTTGGACTGCGTCCAATGTGGAAGATCTTGGGAAAGGTGGCCGCGTACAACGTCAGTCGAGGTTGCTGCCGGCAACTCCGAGTACGGGTGTACGTGTCGTGTAGTCCGGGTGTGTACTGATTCGAATCACCATCGCTCGCGGTTATATGAGCATACTTGCCCACTGCGTCTTGACGTAGTAAGAACTGAACTGGTTATTCTTTTGAACTTGATAAGGCTGTGCTATAACTTGTAATGCAACCATGATTGAGTTAGAGATAGGCTCATTAACCTTTACTTTCACTTTGTGCAAGGAGCATCGCAACAAAGCGTTTCTTGTTTGATTGTGGAGTTGCGATGCTTTTCGGCTCAAGGTCTGTACAATGAGGCTTAAAATCTGAAAGTTAAGGATCAACTTTAGGCGAGTCCTTTATGCAAATCTAGCCAACCTAATTGCAACCGTCGTACATGTAGAGTTTCTTGTTTAGGAGAGACGGGTCAGACTTGCTGAGCCTATGTGCTCACGCTTGCTATATAAGTGGTTTTGCAGGTTAACATCGATGCTAAGAAGAAGGTTGTCTGGTGAGGCTCGGAGACTTCCGAGTCGTTTAACACAGGGAGAACCCAGCCGCTGCTGTTGTCTTCGTGTTGCTAGTGAGAGGAGTCCGCGGGCTGAACTTCATCTCGAGTGCTCTTAGTTATTCGACGTGAGTTGATATAGACTTCCGCTGTAGTTACTTGATGTAAAGTATTTACAAAGAAAAACTTGTAAGCTTCCGCTATTGTTTTATGTAATACGTTGTTCCTCATATGTGTGCTGTTGGGTGCTGCATAACACGGCACCACCCAATGCGATTCCCGGGCGAGTGGCCTGTCTCGGTTGACGGGTCCGCCTCAGCTGGTATCAGAGCCGCATTGGTAATAGCACACGGAATAAGGAAGGTATTACGACAAAAATTTAGGATACGGTGAGGAAACGGTACTAGGCCCACATAAGGATTACTGTTAGCTTAATATGAAGGTGGCAACCTAACTTATTTGTTATGTCGGAAAATCATGCATCTCGGGACGATTTATGTCTTGGGGGGTGCACGTAAGCGCTGTCCACCAGTGCGCACAAGCTGAAGGGTGGAGCTCCACGGGTGGCAGGTAATCCGATCCGCTTTAGTATCCTCTACGACTCTTCATGTCGTTTGGGGTACTCGAGCAACGTCTGTCCTAGGCGTGCGTGGTGCAATTTGGGAAACCCCATCACGTGGTTAGTAACGTGAACACGTAGCTCAAGGCGTGTTTGGCTTGAGAACACCTATGCGAGTGATGACGGACGGGTGTAAGAAATGTATGGATACCGGGTTTGGTGTGCAGCCGGACCTGATGATTGAGTGTGACTTATGCAGGATTAACCACGAAACCGTAGTACGAATAGTACACGTTTGTGAGTGACCGTCTTAGTGCCACCCTAGATACGTTTATGCCGGTATAATCCGGATAGGATTTTCTTTTGGTGAGGCTACGTAGTACCGACATGCTTCTTACGGTGCATCGACGCCGTACTAAACTTAATAACGCCTTTCCTTCAAAGAAATGACTCATGAACTAACTTTCAACTAAAAACGAAATTTGGAACAAATATTAGTTACTGAACTCTTATTTTGAGCTAAGATTCAAATGAGAGGAAGACTAGGCTTCAAAGATTTCAAAAACAGAGTGCTTTGTTTTCGGCAGAAATTTTTGCTGGACTTCAACAGAGCATAACTCTGGGTATCTTAACCCAATTAAGGTGTATGATACAGTTCTGGAAAGATTTTCAAGTGATCTACAACTTTCTTGTAGACCTCCAGAGCTAAATCACATGCTAAATGGGTAGAAAGTTCAGAGTAAGGTAAACTGTCGAGAACCAGGACAGTAACAAAACCTCTCTGGACCATTCTGTTTGTAAACCATAACTTTCTGTAGAGAAACCCTAAAGGAGCCTATGATACACCATTGGATAGGTTATTAAATGTGCAACATTGTTGTAGTTCAAAGTTTGTTCAGATTCTTATTGTATTTACATATACAACTGTGATAAAATCAGCCACGTACAAAGGAGGTGCTGGCAAATTTTATCCAGGAATTCTATCAACTTTGGAAAATCATAACTTTTAATACAGAGATTATCTGAGGTCATATGAGTACTCGTTGGAAATATACTGAGGTTAACTTTAACTTTGGTATTCAACTTGAGTTATGAAAATGCACTTAACTAGATCAAAATCTGGAGATAGTGCATAAAGGTCTGTCCTGTACAGATAGGCTGGATAGTTATGCCTACTAAGGAGTTTTGTAAACATGAATTTTGTTACTGCTTTCATAAAGTTTTGACATAATAATGTTTCCCTTAGTCTCACATACTGCTGAGTTCTTGTTTAACTCTTCGCAACTACATTTTTGCAGTATGGTTCGTAACCGCTCTAGGAGTAGGGCCAGAAGTTCTCGTCGAGGCGGTGATGCTTCCATTCCACCGTCGGAACCACCATCTACGGGATGGATGGATCTTATGACTCGAGTTGTCGAGTCTAATCAAGAGAATGCTAGGCTACTCCAAGAAGCAACACAAGAACACACACGCTTACTCCAAGCTTTGGTACAGCAAGGCGTACTCCAGAACACGCAACAAGTCGTTCCGTCTCGGGACGCTTATCTGGACTTCTTGGCAACTCAACCGCCAATTTTTACTGAAGCCACCGAACCTGTGGAAGCAGATCAATGGCTTCGTGCCATGGAGTCAAAATTTGGAGTATTCAAGTGTGATGAATACCAGAAGACAAAGTTTGCCGCTCAACAACTCCATGGAGCAGCCAGAAACTGGTGGGTGGATCATCTTGCCACCATTCCGGAGGACCATCTAGTAGCATGGAGTGAATTTTGTGAAGCCTTTCGTACTCGTTACATACCACTAGGTATTGTCAAGGCAAAGCGGGAGGAATTCTTGGGCTTGAAGCATGGGGACATGAGTGTCCTCGAGTATGTCAGAAGATTTAATCTTTTGGCCCAATATGCTCCCGAGTATGTGGCGAAAGAAGAGGCACGATGTGACCTATTCTTCCATGGCCTGAGTGCCATATTACGGGAAAAGCTGGCCGTACACAATAATGGCAGTTACACCGACATGGTCGATGCGGCTTTCATTCAAGAGAAGCCGACACTTGAGTGGCAAGCGGAGAAGAGAAAGATGAGTAAGATCGAGCAGGCTAGCACAAGTTATGTGCCTCAGAAGTACCGTTTGGTGTATAAAACGCCACCCGGTGAAAGATGGAGGCCACCTGTATGATCAACTCCTCAGAGATTGATTGCTGGTCAAGTTCTACAACTTGCACCACCTCCACAGCCGCAGCATCAGACGGTGGTTTGTGCTCCATCGCTGCAGCCATATGTACCTAGCAGTCCACCGCAAGTCAACGAAGAACCGGAGAGGCATCCGTGTCTTACTTGTGGGCGTACGGGCCATTATGCTAGGCAATGTTCGGAGGGAATTCAAGGATGCGGGTCATCATATTTACAACAATACGACCCGTACCTTAATCTGCAGATAGTAGGGCAGATAAGGGGTAATATTCACTATACTGTGATTGATGATGTTCCGGAAGGAGAAGCTGCTTTAGCAGGGATCTTTTCTCTGAATCAGCTACCGGTTTTAGTTCTCTTTGATTCTGGTGCCACACACAACTTCATTAGCCAATCTTTTGTGGCTCAACATCAGCTCCGAACCGTTTATACAAAGAGGCAATACCTCATATCTTCGCCCGGGGGCAGCAGTACCGCAAGTGATGTTATCTCCCGAGCACCTCTTTGTTTGGGGGGTAAAATATACCCTACGACCCTCATTATTCTTGAAGGTCTGAAGATCGACATCATTTTGGGAATGTCGTGGTTGAATTACCACAGAGCGGTTCTTAACATCAGCTCCAGGACCGTTGAGCTCAACTCCCCACAGCACGGTCTTCATATATTAATTCTGGGCGCCGGACGGCAACAGATTGCAACAGTGAACCACACGGAAGCTGTCAAGATAGAGGACATTCCGGTGGTACGTGAGTATCCGGATGTGTTTCCCGAAGATCTACCGGGCATGCCGCCCGAACGAGACGTTGAGTTCAAGATCAAACTTATACCGGGAACCACACCGATATCACGAAGGCCATATAAGATGGCACCCAATGAACTGGCAGAATTGAAGACACAGCTGAATGACCTAATGAGCAAGGGCTTTATACGACCAAGTTCGTCACCTTGGGGTTGTTCAGCGTTGTTTGTCAAGAAGAAGGACGAAACACTACGGCTTTGTGTTGATTATCGTCCTTTGAACGCCGTTACCATTAAGAACAAGTATCCACTACCTCGCATTGATATGCTCTTCGATCAATTAGTGGGTGCGAAGGTAGTTTCAAAGATGGATCTTCAGTCCAGATATCACCAGATTAAAATACGGGCAGAAGATATTCCGAAGACGGCATTCTCAACGAGATACGGGCTGTATGAGTATCTCGTTATGTCTTTTGGTTTGACCAACGCCCCGGCACACTTTATGTACATGATGAATTCAGTGTTCATGCCGGAGTTGGATAAATTCGTCGTTGTCTTCATCGACGATATCTTGGTGTACTCCAAGTCAGAGGAAGAACATGCTGAACATCTGCATATTGTGCTACAAAGATTGCGAGATCATCAGCTCTATGCAAAATTCAGCAAGTGTGAATTCTGGATTAATGAAGTACCTTTTCTCAGACACATCATTTCAGCGGAGGGCATCGCTGTAGATACGAGTAAGATTATCCAAGTCCAGAAATAGGAGTCACCAAAGTCAGTACATGAAATCCGAAGCTTCCTCGGTTTAGCGGGTTACTACCGGAGGTTTATTCCGAGTTTCTCCAAGATTGCTAAACCGATGACGGAATTATTAAAGAAGAATACCAGATTTGTGTGGGGTGCTGCGTGTCAACAAGCTTTCAAGACCTTAGTGAAGCATCTCACAACAGCCCCAGTTCTTGCTCAGCCGGATACAACGAAGCCATTCGACGTTTACTCCGATGCATCTGGCATCGGTCTTGGCTGCGTGCTGATGCAAGAAAGACGAGTGGTCGCTTATGGATCTCGTCAACTCAAAACTCACGAGCAGCATTATCCAACTCATGATCTTGAGTTAGCTGCCGTGGTCCTTGCTTTGAAGATGTGGAGGCATTACTTGCTCGGAAATCTTGTACACCTCTACACCGACCACAAGAGCTTGAAGTACATCTTCACTCAGAAAGAACTGAACATGAGGCAACGAAGATGGCTAGAGCTCATTAAGGACTATGAACTAGAGATTCATTATCATCCAGGGAAGGCGAATGTGGTCGCCGATGCGCTCAGTCGTAAGGCGCATAATCATCACCTGACTATTGCCGAAATGGATGATGAAGAACCAAGCCTCCGTGCCATCCCGTATGGAGCTCTCTATAATCTCGCTCTCATTCCTACCATCCGAGAGGAGATCATTGAAGCTCAACGGAAAGACAAGGGTATGTCTCACATACGGCAAAGGATAGACAACGGAGAAATGAAGTGCTTCCGGAAGGACGATGAAGGTACCTTGTGGTTCAACGACCGGATTGTAGTGCCCCGGGATATGGGACTACGGAAGAAAATTTTGGATGAAGCTCATTTGTTCAAGTTTTCCATTCATCCGGGCAGTAATAAAATGTACCAAGATCTCCGGAAGAAGTTTTGGTGGACATGTATGAAACGTGAAGTTGCAAAGTACGTTTCAGAGTGTGATATGTGTCGAAGAGTCAAGGCTGACCATATGAAGAAGTCAGGCCTGTTGCAGCCATTGCAAGTACCGCCATGGAAGTGGGAAGACTTGAGTATGGACTTCATCGTCGGGTTGCCGATGACCTCCCACAACCATGATTCGATTTGGGTAATTGTGGACCGATTAACCAAATCAGCACATTTCATCCCTGTGCATACTAGGTACAACGCAAAGCAGTATGCGGAGCTGTACATAGCACGGATCTTGTGCTTACATGGAGTTCCCCGCACCATTGTGTCAGATAGAGGATCGCTGTTCGTAGCCCGTTTCTGGGAACAGCTACACACCTCCTTGGGGATAAAGTTGATTAGAAGCTCTGCATATCACCCTCAAACCGATGGGCAAACTGAGAGGGTGAATCAAATACTAGAGGATATGCTAAGAGCATGTGCCATCCACCACGGTAAGAGCTGGGATGATCACTTACCACTGGCGGAGTTCTCGTACAACAACGGATATCAGACGAGCATCAAAATGGCACCATATGAAGCTCTATACGGCCGGAAGTGCCGTACACCATTGAACTGGTGCGAATCCGGTGAACGAGTAACATTCGGGGTTGATCTTGTCAATGAAGCCGAAGAGAGAGTTCGGATAATACAAGAGAACCTCAAAGCTGCCCAATCTCGTCAAAAGAGCTACGCGGACCAGAGACGTCGACCGCTGCATTTCGAAGTCGGAGAGCACGTGTATCTTCGTGTGTCTGTGATGATGGGGATTCATCGGTTCGGTGTCAAGGGGAAACTTGCTCCCCGATTCATCGGTCCGTTTACTATCACGGAAAAGTGCGGAACTGTAGCCTACCGGCTGGAACTACCGGCAAGCCTTGCCGAAATATTCACGACATATTTCACGTATCCCAGCTGCGAAAGTGTCTCAAGTTTACCGCTGCCATCCGCACCGAAGACATCGACGAGTTAAAGCCGGATCTCACCTATGTCGAGCAACCTGTACAGATTATCAACGAAAAGACCCGGATCACCAGGAACCGGACTTTGAAATTTTACAAAGTCCTGTGGAGTAATCATACCCCGGAACAGGCGACGTGGGAAACCAAAGATTACATCCACAAGAACTATCCGGAGCTTTTGTCATAAACCTTGTAATTACCTCCCACCCCGTTCTTCTTTTGAATCTCGGGACGAAATTCCTTTTTAAGGGGGGAGGAATGTAAAGGTCCCAAAAATTATGAATACAAAGAAACACTAATTTGCAAAAGTTGGTTTCATATGTATGGAATTTGGGACTTGTTAAAACTTTTTCCCACATGTGATAACACACATGAGGGCTTTCTTCACACAAGTCAAATGTTTATTTGAGGACTTGGAACCCTAGAGGTGTCTAAAACAAAGATGGGAAGTTCCCATATGTGTGAGAAAACAAAAATCAGATTTGGAACAATGTGTTCAAAATAAAATTCAAATGAGAGCAACACTAGGAATTTCCAAACTGTCGTGCTACAAATCTCATTTGCAACAGCCAAATTAAAAATCAGGTTTCATATTTGAATTCCTTGGGTCCAAATTAGGGGGTGTGCAAAGTTTCATGATTTATGGAAATGATTTGCAACCCATTTTTCAAATGGACTTTAAATGACAAAGAATTCAAATGCATATTTGAATTTGGATAAAACTTGACCAATTATCCAAATGCCTCTCAGATTTAAACTTCCACAATTGAATTCCATCAATATTCAAATTGGGGAGATATTTTAGAGGGGATAAGGACTGACATGTGGGACCCACATGTCATTGGGAGTACTGAAATTGCAAAAGATCTGCAGTCCACAGTCTCTGTTTGATTTCCTCCCACGCGAAGCAATGGCCGAAGCCGCTTTCCCTCCGCTCGACACCGAGGGCCAGCCGGCGGCCAGCTCCTGCTGGGTTTTATCGTGCTGGAGAGCAGCCTGGGTGCCCTTAAACGCTGCCATGCTTCCTTTCTCCCTCATCCCCGAACCCTCGGCCTGTTCTTCCTCCTCGCGCAAGAAAAACCGACCGAGCTCTGCCGCCGAGCTCTCGGTCGATCAACCCTCACCTACACCGTGTGAGGACTTCAGCTGAGCAGCAAAAACACACAACAGAACCCTCCTCGACCTCCTCGAGCAATCGCCAAGTGCGTTTGTGCCCTCTACACCGAGAACGGCGAGCTTTCGCTGCGGCCGTCACACGACAGCGGCAGCGTGCTTCCGTGGACAGCCTCCTCCAGAGCTTGTCACGACCAAGCGAGGCCACTTTTGGGCGCGCAGGAGCTCCGTGCAGCTTCCACCCGAAGCGCAAAGCCTGTCTTCGCCGCTGGTCGACGAATTTCAGAAATCTTCTCCGTCCGGTGAAAACTGACCCGCGGGTACGAAACCGTGAAATTCTCGAGTTATATTCATTTTGAGCATTGCAAATTGCACACACGGGACGTAGACTTGCTTAGCAACAACTTTCCTTTTGGAAACTAGCTAGAAACCCGCTCTACACGACGTGATTTCGATCTTTCTAACGGCGGTTGTGGTAGAGACCGTCGGATGCACGGTGGACCCTAAGTTAGAGCCGTCCCCGAGCCATTTCCTTTACACGTCGATGATCCCTAGTGTCCGTCGGTGCTTCAGAGCTTGGAAACCGAAGGCTAGAAGGCTTAGGGCGTCGGGGCGACGTCGCCGGACTTCGTCCGAACCGTTGCGCCGTCGCGGGCTAGTTTGGGGGCCCTACCGGCTCGAGCAAACCCCACCAGCGTGTTCCTCACGTTGAATTAGGAGCTGGCGGCGAGTTTCAGCAGTTCAGATGGCCGGACGACTGATCCCGGAGCTTCTCCGGCGAGCCCGGCGGCGGGATCGCGCGGGAACGAGAGGTGGAAGACGACCTCCCTGGGCCCGCGTGTCAGCGACTCGAGGAAAACGGGCCGGATACTCTGTGGCGCGGGATCGGCTGTGACAGCGCGGGAAATAATTCTGTAGCCCGTGTGGCACTTCCTCAGCAACTGACACGTGCCCCGTGGCCCACAGTCAGGTTTAAACATTTCCCGGATTTATTCAAATTCCTGATTTTCCCCAAACATTAGAAGAGCATAACTTTTGCTAGGAACCTCCAAATTTAGTGATTCAAATTGGGTTAGATTCAGATTGTCAAACTCTATCCAAACATGCAACCCAATTTGTACGAAAGTCTTTATTTAATTCTGGAAAATTCTTTAAAGCTTTTCAGCAAAAGAATTTTAGAGAGAGTTTGGTTTATCCAAAAATCGTCAAATTATGCCAGAATATTCTTTAGGGTGTTGTTAGACTCCTGTAAACGTTTCAGCTCATTTGGAGTTCAATTGATCAGGGTAATTCGGATTGTAAGTTCCTGTTTTCAAATGAATACAGAAACATTTTCAGAGAATTTCCAAAACTTGTAAATTCAGTTCTGGGAAATTCTTAGCTCCAAAGATCCTAGGAAAATTCATGTAGACTCTATGAACGATAATTGAAATTGTGGTTCACTTAGTTTCACATGAACATGAGTGTTACCTCAGAATTAATTCATCTTTGACTAAACACTTAGAGAATTATTCTGAATAAACCACTCCATGAAATGTGCTAAATTTTGGTCCAGAGGACTTTCTTGTGACAAGGAACTCACATGAAAATTCTCAGCTCCATTAGAGCTCTGGATCACCACTGTCATGTGTGATCTCTTAAGGTGATCAACACTTAAGTGGGAAAAGCACTCAACACTTGAGCATAGTGTTTAAACCCAACCCAAACCACTAGCATCAGTGTCATTTTAAATTCTTAAACAGAGTTCCAGTTTTAAAACTGTCATTAGATCTTATGAGCAAAAGCTTTTCAATTAAATACATATGCATGATCATATCGTGTAGCATATACGTGAAGAAGGTGAGAAGGACTTGAAGTGAAGATCAAGGAGGGAGGAGAACAAGTGATCAAGCTCCAAGTGATCATCACTAACTGATTGTAACAGTAGTCACCTGCAAAACAGGCAAGCCCCGGTTTGCATTTGAACCGTTTTATAAAGCATTTTCATTTGTAGAGATCATAGCTTTGCATCGTTGATTGCATTACGTCTAGATGATATTGAAAACCCCACTTGCATGACCAGAAACACCTAAGAGAGAAAGGGTAGAATAGAAACTCCTCGAGGGAATTTGGCTACGCTAATGTTAGTAGAAAGGTCCGGTAGAAGACGAGTAGTTGGAATCTACTCGCGAGTTTAGGGCTGGTGTACTTGGAACGGGTCCAATTTAGAGAAGATGAGGAAAGTTCACACATAAGAAATGGAGACCTGGCAGGGAGGTTTAGATGCAGCAGGTTGCAGGCCATGCGTGCATAGCCTCTGCCTGTGTCGGTTAAGGCCCGTCCGTGCTTGGCCCTGTTGGACAAGTTTGAGTTGTGTACCAGGCGCATACTGGCTATATGGGATCCAGGAAACCGATGTACCTTGGGAGATCCATAGTGGAACTTTTCCAACTGCCTTAGGCTTTCGGCGCCAGGGTAGCAGGAGGTACCTTGCTCAAGAACACACCACAGCGGGTATGTACCATGAGGGAGCTTGCGTACTCGGGGCAGTTGGACGGCGTCCAATGTGGAAGATCTTGGGAAAGGTGGCCGCGTACAACGTCAGTCGAGGTTGCTGCCGGCAACTCAGAGTACGGGTGTACATGTCGTGTAGTCCGGGCGTGTACTGATTCGAATCACCGTCGCTCGCGGTTATATGAGCATACTTGCCCACTGCGTCTTGACGTAGTAAGAACTGAACTGGTTATTCTTTTGAACTTGATAAGGCTGTGCTATAACTTGTAATGCAACCATGATTGAGTTAGAGATAGGCTCATTAAACTTTACTTTCACTTTGTGCAAGGAGCATCGCAACAAAGCGTTTCTTGTTTGATTGTGGAGTTGCGATGCTTTTCGGCTCAAGGTCTGTACAATGAGGCTTAAAATCTGAAAGTTAAGGATCAACTTTAGGCGAGTCCTTTATGCAAATCTAGCCAACCTAATTGCAACCGTCGTACATGTAGAGTTTCTTGTTTAGGAGAGACGGGTCAGACTTGCTGAGCCTATGTGCTCACGCTTGCTATATAAGTGGTTTTGCAGGTTAACATCGATGCTAAGAAGAAGGTTGTCCGGTGAGGCTCGGAGACTTCCGAGTCGTTTAACACAGGGAGAACCCAGCCGCTGCTGTTGTCTTCGTGTTGCTAGCGAGAGGAGTCCGCGGGCTGGACTTCATCTCGAGTGCTCTTAGTTATTCGACGTGAGTTGATATAGACTTTTGCTGTAGTTACTTGATGTAAAGTATTTACAAAGAAAAACTTGTAAGCTTCCGCTATTGTTTTATGTAATACGTTGTTCCTCATATGTGTGCTGTTGGGTGCCGCATAACACGGCACCACCCAATGCGATTCCCGGGCGAGTGACCTGTCTCGGTTGACGGGTCCGCCTCATAAATGATCACTACACTTTGAAGGATGTGGCACTTGTCAAAAATTTGAAATACAGCTTGCTTTCTGTTTCACAATTGCTAGATGAAAATCTGGAAATTATTTTCAATAAAAACTGCTGCAAAGTTGTAGGTTCAAATAGTGAGCTTATCTTTAACATGTCTCGGTTTGGAAGAGTTTTTAAAACTGATTTTGATATGTCTTCCTCTGAGCATAGATGTCTAGTTGCAAATGATTCCAAAGATTTTTATTTTTGGCATCGTAGACTTGGTCACGTAGGCTTTGATCATCTCACGCGTGTTAGTGCTCTTGATCGCATACGTGGGCTGCCTAAGCTTAAAGGGGACAAAGAAATTGTGTGCTCTTCTTGTAGACATGCTAAGATGGTTGCAGGTTCACATGCTCCTCTCACAATGACCATGACAACTGAACCGGGTCAACTTTTACACCTTGACACCGTAGGACCTTCACGTGTTCAATCCTTCGGAGGTAAATGGTATGTTCTTGTGATTGTTGATGACTATTCTAGATACTCTTGGGTTTACTTTATGGCATCTAAGAATGAAGCTTTCAGTCACTTTAGAACTTTATTTCTTAGATTATCAATTGATCACCCAGGATCTTTAAAGGCAATTAGAAGTGATAATGGAACCAAATTTAAAAATCAATTGTTTGATCACTTTTGTGCTGAAAATGCAATACATCATCAATTTTCTTCACCATATGTACCTCAATAAAACGGTGTTGTAGAGAGAAAGGACAGAACCTTAGTTAAGAGGGCTAGGACTATGCTTGATGAATATCAAACTCCTAGGAAATTTTAGGCTGATGCAATTGCAACCACTTGTTATATCTCAAATCGTGTTTTCTTGCGTGCTAAGCTAGGTAAAACACCATACGAGCTCAGGTTTGGACATAGGCCTAGTGTCACACACTTTAGGATCTTTGGATGCAAATGCTTTGTTAAGAAACATGGTAACCTTGATAAATTTGAAGCTAGACCTGTTGATGGCATGTTTCTTGGTTATCCATCTCATACTAGAGGCTACCGTGCGCTTTTACTTGATACTAACAAAATTGTGGAGACTTGTGAGGTTTCTTTTGATGAAGCCAGCCCAAGTACTAGTTCAAATATTGCAGGTCTGGATCCATATCCGTAGGGGGAGATTATTTTCGTTGAAGAAGAGGAAGAAGTGGTGCTGCTGCCCGAAAATTCAGCAGCTAATGACATTGTTCCAGCTATTGATCTTGATTCACAGCCAGCACCGACGACCACCATTGCTGGTCCAGATCCTCCTCACGTCACAAGCTCATCTATTTGTGATGAACATGAAGAAGAAGAAGCTTGTGAAGTGTCCACTCCCCTCCGGATTCTCAAAAGTCATCCTCCACAACAAATTATTGGAAGCTTGCATGAACGAGTTACAAGATCCAGGTTTTCCGACCACAATTCTCATGCTCATTCTGCTTTTTTTGCTTCTTTTGAACCCAAAGATATATCACACGCACTCAGTAATGAATCTTAGATTATTGCAATGCAAGAAGAGTTAGAAAATTTTGAAAGAAATAATGTTTGGAAACTTGTACCTCCACCTCAAGGTCACACTTTAATTGGAACTAAATGGGTGTTTAAAAATAAACAAAGTGAGGATGGGGTTGTGGTTAGGAATAAGGCTAGGTTGGTTGCTCAAGGTTTCACACAAGTTGAAGGTCTAGATTTTGATGAAACTTTTGCTCCTGTTGCTAGATTAGAAGCCATAAGAATTTTGTTAGCTTTTGCTGCATCTAAAGGTTTTAAGCTATATCAAATGTATGTTAAAAGTGCTTTTCTTAATGGCTACATATATGAGGAGGTTTATGTCAAACAACCACCTGATTTTGAAAATCCAAATTTTTCTAATCATGTTTACAAACTGTCCAAAGCCTTGTACGGTCTCAAACAAGCCCCTAGAGCATGGTATGATAGGTTATAAACATTCTTACTTGAAAAGGGGTATACCATGGGCAAGGTTCATAAAACTCTTTTTGTGCTTAAACATGGCAATGACTCATTACTCGTTCAAGTGTATGTGGATGCTATTATCTTTGGTTGTGCTTCTCATGATCTTGTGTCCAAGTTTTCAGCTATGATGAGTTCAGAATTTGAGATGAGTATGATGGGAGAACTCACGTGCTTTTTGGGGCTGCAAATCAAGAAAACCAAGGAGGGTACCTTTGTGCATCAAACAAAGTATACAAAAGATCTCCTAAGGCGCTTCAACATGGACAAAAGCAAGCCTCTTCGGACACCAATGGGAACAGCAACAACACTTGAACTTGATGAAGATTGTGATCCCGTTGATAAAAAAGAATATAGAAGCGTGATTGGATCACTTTTGTATCTCACGGCATCAAGACCGAACATACAATTCAGTGTATGTCTTTGTACACGGTTTCAAGCCTCCTCATGTGCTTCACATCGTCAAACCGTCAATAGGATTCTCAGGTACTTACATGGAACTCAAGAATTTGGCATTTTTCTTCCTTCTTCCTCAACCGTTACTTTGAATGCTTTTTCTGATGCTGATTTTGGGGGTTGTAGGATTGATAGGAAAAGTACTTCTGGTGCTTCTCATTTTCTTGGTAATTCACTTGTTGCCTGGTCCTCTAGAGAACAATGTTCAGTTGCACAATCCACAGCCGAATCTGAATATGTAGCTGCTGCAAGTGCTTGCTCACAAATTCTTTGGATTGTTCAAACACTTAAGGACTATGGGGTTGATCTAGATAGTGTTCCACTGTTTTTTGATAACACTAGTGCCATTTGCATTGCTAAAAATCCCGTGCAACATTCGAGAACTAAGCACATTGACATTAGGTATCACTTTCTCCGTGATAATGTTGAAAAAGGGAACATTGTGCTTCACCATGTAGATACCGAACAACAATTGGCTGACATTTTTACAAAACCTTTGGATTTCACTCGTTTTTGTTACATTCGTAGTGAAATAGTGGTGTTTGGGACGTCCCTAAGGTGTTTGGAAGTCTTAAGATTGCTTCTATCTGCGTATAGAAGAGTCTTGAGCAGTATTGGAAAGTTACAGTTTGAATCCAAGTAGGAGTAGGAGTACTAGTTTGAGTTTAGTTGGCCTTAGGGCTGGTTATATAAGCAAGGGGGGCCAGAGCTCGTGGAACACGACTTTGGGGCTGTTCCTCTTGTATTTTGATAAACAAAATTCGTATTCTAAAGGAACTTTTGTGCCTTGTTCGTCCGACTTGTTTCAGACAAGTTTTTCTCGTCGAGTTTCTTTTCAGCACTACCTTGCTTCAGTGGTTCTATCATAACTCGAGTTTTACAGATCCAATTGATGTGATTCTTTTTGGGTTGTCTTCACAACTTGATTATATATCATCTGTGAAAATTTCACAGTCATTGAATTTTTGGTTTCTGATATACACGAGTTTCTTTGCAGTATTCCAGAACTGTTTTTCTCACGTAGTACAGATTGACCTTTGTTCGATCTTTCGATCGTAACTTGAGTTTCTCTCAACGGATTTTCATGATTCTTGTTGTGACGTCTTCGTGACTTGATTCTCTACAATATATACTAGTTTTGTCACAGTTGAACACGTTTAGATTAGTTGCACACACGGTTTCTTTAACAGATCAGTTTTCTGCTGAGGGGTGTTTTGTTGCTTCCGCTGAAAAGTTTCTATCTACCATTCACCCCCCTCTGGTAGCTTTACACGTGTACTTTGATCCTACAGTTCATTGGACGTGCATGCGTTAAAAAGCAAATTTTGGAAACGAGGAGAGGTTTTCACCGAGAGTTTGAGTGGCATAGGGCGGTCCTATTTTCTGTAGAAAGTTTGCCATGAAACTTCTTAGAATGGTGGCGCACCGGGGAGAAGAGAGGGCGGCCGGTGGTGACTGTGTTTTTGGTCGTGCGTGTGTGAGCAGGGCAAAGCCTCGGTGCGTCCAACAAGCAGGGGGCTTCATGGGCAAGAAGGCAACGCCGTTGGTCACCAGCATGACGTGCACACTGAGGAGGTGGCAACCGAGAGCAGCTTGGTGGCGTCCGGTGAAGGCCCGAAGAAAACAGAGCACCGTGTGAGTTGATTCACTCAGTGAGTATGACTGACATGTGGGCCCACTTCTCCCCTCTAAAACTTTTCCATTCTTTGCTGAAAATATCTCAGCTACTCACAATTAAATGGTAGACTTAGCCACAAAGTCATGGAATGAATTGGAATTCCTCAAATTGGAGTTTGTTTGGCTAAATTTGATTCACATTTAATTTGAATTTCAAATTCAGTTTTGAATTACTTCAAATGTAGCTCCCGACAAGATGAACTCCAATGAGGATGAAAATTGGTGGACTAACTCAGGAAAATGTGCTGAGCTTGAATATGAAGTCAACTTTTGAATCCATGTGATGAACGTAACTGAAATTTGAATTTGCATTCAAATTAGCCCTTTTTACAAATGTATCCAAAAGTGCCTCAAAAGTATTTAAACTTGTATGAAACTTGGCATGAGCACTCCTAAGAATGTCTAGGGCCTAATTGTGAGCTCATCCTCTTATGTTTATATGTATGAGATCCTACTTTTGGATTTGTGAGTTCTTCCTCTAATCAACCTCTTGATGGTGGTTACTTGCTCTTCACATGTGTTCATGAGCTATCCACAAAATGAGCTTGTTTGTGGTGATGTGATGAACACTCTAGCAAGTAAAACCTTGGCATTATACATTAACATTAGGAGTTTTGTGGGGAGGAAATTGGGTGGAGCCCACATGTCATGGAGCCATTTTTGACATGCAAGTAAAGTCATGTTCTGTTCAGTGTCGAATTCAACCGAGGCTTTACAGGGCGCCACCGAGATGCAGCTGAGAAACGTCCCCGTTGTTTTCGCCCGTGCTGGCGACCAGCTCGTGTGCTCCCTTACCGCTCGGCGTGATCTTCTCCCTCACCGAACGAAGCTACTCCCGTTTCACTTCCTCCTCGCACACGAAAAGAACAGCGTGCGCTGCCGCCGCCACGGTTTCAACCGGGAAACCGGCAAACTTCACGCACACCGCCCCTCTGAGCTTCAAAACAGTTCTGCGTGAGCTAGCCCTACTTCCTCGGCGCGAAAACTAGCCAGCTCCGGCTTCCCGCACCCGAGAACGCCGCTTCTTTGCGGCGACCTAAACCAACCGGCGATCGGGAGAACGTGGACAGGCCAACCCGGTGGTTTTCATGCCCAAGCAAGGACGCTCAGGGGTGCACTGGACCACCGTGTTGCTTCTCCCCAAAGCTCAGATCAAGCGGTGATCCCTAGCGGCCGAATTAGGCGTTTTTCCCCCGGTGCACCACCATGGACCGTCCGGTATGGGAACTCCAAATATTCCTTCCTATTCATTGTTAGATCACCAAATCTTGCACACAGGGGCTGTACTAGCTGGCAATCATTTCCTTTTAGCAACACTAGCTTGAAACTGCACGTAGGCCGACTAATTCGATGTTTTGCGAGAGTATAACTGGTGACCACATTAGGGTGCACGGTGAGAACCCCTTTGGAGGCATTTTCGAGCTCCCGTTCTTCCTTGCTGAGCTAACCTAGCACCCGCTGGTGCATTAGAGCCGTTTGGCCGAACTTTTGGCAGGCTAGAACAGTTGGCCGACGGTGCTGAACTCTCCCCGAGGCCGCCGCACGTCGCCGGTGTGTTTCCGGCCGCTGGTGACTCGAGCTCACCCCACAGACAGCTTTCGTGACCTCCCAAACGCACGGGCGGCGAGTCTCCGACCGAGAGACGGCCAGAAACGGGTCTCCGGCGAGGAGCTGCCTCGGTTCGGCGAGCTAGCGGCGCGCGCGCGAGAGAGTGAACGGGAGGAGGAACTTAGTAACTCAGAAGGGGCCGGGCCCAGCTATCAGCGACCGGATTTTAAAAATTTGATCGGCTGTGCCTCGGGATCCGCTGTGATGCGCGCGTGGAACTCAGTAACCCGGTGTGGCTCGAATCTCAGTGGCTGTGGATTAAAAACGTGGGCCCAATTAATTTCCAGAAGCAAAACAATTCCAAATTGTGCCCCAACTTTGAAAATTTATATCTTAGTCTACGAAACTCCAAATTGGATGATTCAAATTGGGTTGGATCAGTTTGCAAAGATTTATCTAAATATGAGCCCCAATTTGTATGAAACTCAATAATATATTCGGGAAAATTCTTTGAGGCCTTTCTGATAAATAATTATTGAGGGAGTTTGGTTCATCCAAAAATCCTCAAATTTTCCCAGAATATTCTTAAGGATAGTATTGAACTCCTAGCAAATTTGCAGCTCAATTGGAGTTGATTTGTGTAGGAATTTACTAAATACAAGCTGCTGTGTTCAAAATTGTCCAGAAACTTTTTCAGAAAATGATCCCACCTTGTAAAATCAGTTCTGGGCAATTGATAGCTCCAAAAATCATAGGAAAATTTAACCATACTCCATGAGTTATACTTGAAACTGTAGTTCACTTTATTGGGCATGAAAATGCACAGTACATCAGAATTAATTCTTTTTATCGGAAATGCTTAAGGAATTATTCTGGAGGAACTACTCAAGTAAAAGGCATGAATTTTGGATAAAAGTACTTTCATGTGACCAGGAACTCAAATGGAAAGCTTCAGATCAAGTTGAGCCTTAGAACTCCCTGTATTGGTTTTCCATGCTTATGTATGTGGGAAAATACATAAGAGTCTTGTAGGAATTGTTGGGGAAACATATTCTTTCCACTTTAGCTGCAATTTGGCAAGCGAAGTCCCTGGGTAGTATAGAACATGCTGCAAAAGTTTTGAAGCCATTGGAGTTTTTGATCTTCAATTTCATTCAAATCTTTTCAGCTCATTTCACATGTCTATTAGGAACCATAGAACATGTAAAGGAAACTTCTTGTGAACAAAGGATTTTTCCTCAATTCTTCTGCACAACAGGGACCCCAAAACTCACTTTTAGAACTCCCACACGGTCCCCTATTATTAACAAGTTCAAGCATTTAATTTCTGAATTGCATTATATAAACTTATGCATAGACATATCGATAGTGCTCATGTCGAAGGACTTCGACAGAGTTATCCCTTGACGTGTGATCAGATGAGAAAATTCAGAAGGATCAAGGGATCGAAGATCACTAACTGCTATTATATAATACTACCCTACAAAACAGGAAAGCTCCGGTTTGCATTTAACAGCTATTAAGTTTTTACTTTGTGTTCACTCTTTTGGTTAGGATATGAATTGTGCATTAGGTCTAGATGTTTTGATACTCCTCTTGCATGACCAGAGAAACCTATGGAGTATTGGGTAGATGTCTTTTCATCGTGTAGAACTGCCATGCTTAAGTAGGGTTCGGTAGAAGTCGAGTGCTGAGATACTACTCGCATAATCAGGAGAATAAGGTGCATACGGGATTGGTTCAGAAAATTGTTAGCAAGTTGAAGTTGAGGCCGGGCAGGTTGTAGGAGCAACAGGACATAGGGGTCTGGGTGCATTAGACCTGTCCGTGTCGGTCAAGGACCGATCCATATGCGGCCCTGTTGAGCATGTTTGAGTTGTGTACCGGACTCATGCTGGCTATATGGGACCCAGTAAACAGATGTACCTCGGGAAGCTTACGTTGGGACTTTTCTGGTCGCCTCAGGCGAGAGGTCGGTGTGCAGTATGTGGGTAACGCTCTCATGACATCTCATGTTGGTAGGTGCACCATGAGGGTGGCTACTGTATGGGATGATTGGATCGATTCGACGTAGATGAAAGGGGGGGAAGGCTGCCACGTACGACGTCAGTGATGGTTGCTGTAGGCAACGTCGAGTACAGGTGTACGTGTCGTGTAGTCCGGGTGTTTTTGATTCGAATCACCATCGCTCATGGAAGAGGATTGAGCATATTTGTTCTCACAGTCGTGACGTAGTAAGAACTTGCATTGAGATAAAAACTAATCACTTTGGTTTGAAGTTGATACTAGTATTATTCTTTTACCTTGTATGCATAGATCAGAGAAAACTCGATTCATTTCCACCATGAGCAGTTTACATCTGGGGAAAGCGTTTCTTGTTTGATTGTGGACTCCCCATGTGAGGTGCCCAAGGTTACTTTTAATTTGCTGCTAATAATACCTGAAAGTAAGGATTCACATTTAGGTGAGTTCATTATGCGTATTGCTATCCCATGTTATGTCTTTACCTTCATGTAGAGTTTCATGACTAGGTTCGATGGTTAAGTCTTGCTGAGCTTTATGCTCACAGATACTATACTAGTTGTTTTGTAGGTATTGACTCTATGCTTATGAGAACGGTTGCTGATGAGACTCGGAAATCTCTGAGTGGTTACTCATGAGCATCCTCACCGCTGCTGGTTGTGATTCACGTTGGTAGTAAGAAACATCGGCGGGCTGGACAGTTTCTTTGTTGCTGAGTTAGAAATGAGTCGTGAGAGTTATAGTCTTCTGCTGTAGTTTATTTTGAGATAAGTATTTGTAAATTAACTCTTTGTACAGATCCGTCATCCGGGGACGGGCGCGCCCTGACACATAACCCAACCATGGCTGATATGGAAGAAGAAGAACCGAGCCTGCGCTTGGTTCCTTATGGGTCATTGTTTAATCTGGCCCTCATTCCTACAACATCGGAAAGAAGCGTTTCTTGTTTGATTGTGGATTTCTGATATTGGAAGGCTCATGCCGTATGAAATTTCTGCTGAAAAACTGCTAATAAGGATACACTTTTAGGCGAGTACTAATGCAATAGCTGCTGTCCTACTTTATAAATTCCTGCATGTAGAGCTTTTACTTAGGATAGACGGTTAAGCCTTGCTGAGCTTTCGATGTCACGGTTGCATTATTAGTGTTTTGCAGGTTATATTAATATTGCTATGAAGATGGTTGTTCGGTGAGACATCAAAGACTCACCGGAAACCTTGCTGCTGCATACACTTTTGTTGAAGCTAGTAAGAAGCTTCCGCGGGCTGTACGTCTTCTCTTTTTCTTAGCTAGGATCGAGAGTGCGTGTTTATGTATGTTCCACTGCGTGTACCTTCATGGTACATTATATCATAAATGACACTATGTTCAGAAATAAAATACTTTGTATGTTTATGGTTTCTTTTTGTGTATGTTGTTGGGTGCCGCATCGCACGACACCACTCAATGCGATTCCTGGAGTGTGGATCCCGGAAGGGGTTCCGCACATGGGTCGGTGGAACTGGTTCGGCATTGGGGTGACGGGTGAAAGGTTGCTGCATACAACGTAAGAAAGAGCTCTTGTGTGAGTCTTTCGAGGCGGGTGTATGTGTCGTGTGTTCCGAGTGTGTCCTGAATCGAATCACCGTCCCTCGCGGTTATATGAGTATCACGTGTTCACTGAGTTGTGACGTAATAAGAATTTCAAGATGAATTGAGATGAATCATTGCTGTTATGAAGTTCATAAGATTATTGTATTGCAACCATGTATGCTATAGTTGTAGAGCTCATTAAATTTATATTCCACTTTGGGCAAATCAACATCGGAAAGAAGCGTTTCTTGTTTGATTGTGGATTTCCGATGTTGCGAGGCTCAGGGCATATTAAATTGCTGCTGTAAAACTGCTAATAAGGATGTACTTTTAGGCGAGTCCCTAATGCAATAGCTGTTGTCCTACTTTATAAATTCCTGCATCTAGAGTTCTTATTTAGGGTAGACGGTTAAGCCTTGCTGAGCTTTCGAGGCCACGGTTGCATTATTAGTGTTTGCAGGTTATTTATAATTGCTATGAAGAGGGTTGTTCAGTGAGACATTGGAGACTCACCGGAAACCTTGCCTCTGCCTACACTCTTTTTGAAGCTAGTAAGAAGCGTCCGTGGGCTGGATGTTTTCTCCTGTGCTTAGCTAGGATCGAGAGTGTGTGTTTGTGTATATTCCGCTGCGTGTACCTTCGAGGTACATTATGTTGTACATGATATTATGTCGAGAAATAAAAGACTTTTGTATGGTTATCGTTAGTTTTCATGTATGCTGTTGGGTGCCGCGTTGCACGGCACCACCCAATGTGATTGCTGGAGTGTGGATCCCGGAAGGGGTTCCCCACAATCACCTCTCTCAGGTACCCCTCTCGCCCCACTCACCGTCGTCTCCAGGCGGGAGACGACGAGGCCACCTACCCCTCCAGGGTGGGTAGGTCTGGCCGGGCCAGCGACCAGACGATCGGCATGCCTATGGTGCCCACGGCACCCAGGTCTGCTGAGCCGGTGACCAGACGTTTGCCGTGACCTCAGCACCCACGGCGCTAGCAGCCGCTACTTCACGGCGGCCTTCTACCACGACGGTGGTGAGAGTGCCGCCACATCCAAGCCCGGAAAGCATGCTGGAAGCAATCTGCGCCCTTCTCCACAACCCTCCGGGCGAGGGAGCCACCCCCGAGGTGGTGGAGCAATGGCGACACGACGTCGACCACCTCGTCGCCGCTGCCATGAACACACCCTCCTACAGAAGGCAGCTGGCTGAGCCCTCGCAGGCCCAGTCACGTACACTGACAATGGCCCACAGGATGGCTGTCACGCGCACGACATCCACAGATGACCTCAGTGTTGACCTCAACCATCGCCACACAAGCGAAGATGGTCACGTCACCATCGAGCGACTGCGAGAGGCGTCGCAACCTCGAAGTAGAGTACGGCTCCCTGAGCGCCGTACTAGCGGGATGCTCCCCGTAGACCCCTGCCTCTCCAGGAGCAGTCGGGGGCTGCATGGCGCTTGCCCCGCACCTTCGCATGGTGGTCTGCTGTGGGGAACCCGTCCCTATAGTCCAGGAATCGTATTGGGTGGTTCCGTGCGATGCAGCACCCAATAGCACACATCCAAAAAACACACATACACAACAATATATGTCTTTAATACATAATATTGTCACATTTTACACAGATGTACAGATGTACATTTGCAGCGGAAGATAAGAATACAAATCCCAGACTATAGCCTACGCTAAGCAAAAAGGAAGCCATCCTGCCCGCGGATGCTCCACACTAGCATGACCCAAACACGGCGGTGTGCAGGGTTCCAAGTAAGACTCACACCCCTCATTGGGTGCTGCCCCGCTCGGATCTGCCTTATGCAACATTACCTGCAAAACAATGGATCAATAAACCGTGAGCTTGTGCTCAACATGACTTAACCGAAGTCCTACACATGGAACTCTAAATGCTGAAAATAGAGGGCTGAATATAGAAGTTTGCATTAAAGATGAACTTGAGCTAACAGAGGGTCCTTACTTCCAGTTTTAAGCAAATTTTGTAATCCTCGCACAATTTTACATCGAGACTCCACAATGAAACAAGAAACGCTTCATCCCGATGCTACTTGCCCGAGGAGAAGGTAAATTTAGTGAGCTACCCTAGACCCATACATACCTTGTGCCATCAACGTTGGGACTCCACAATCAAACAAGAAACGCTTCGTCTCGACACCACTAGCCCAAAGTAGAAAGTAAATTCAGTGAATGGTTCTCATCATCCCTCATCTCCAATATGAGGATTAATCACGAAGCATTTTTCTTTTCCCCAGTTTATTACTATGTCACGACACAGAGAACAAGTATGTATGTGGGTTTGAAGTTGATCTACATCTTAAAATCGGGAAATGTTTAAAACACTGCACGTGGGTCCCACGCACAGTGCCTTCTTCAACCTCCCGGCGGCGCCCGAGCGTGCGATGCACAGCGGCGGTGGCGCAGCTTGCTCTCAGCCGTTACTTCCTAATTCACGACGCGGTTTCTTTCTATGTGACCCTTGAAGCACGGCGCACACGTCGGACAACTCCTCGCGCCTCGACATCGTCGGAAAAGTAGTCGGCGACGGTGGCGGTGGAATTGAGCTCGGGTCCGATGGTGCTAGCTCGTCTCGGAGGTGAACACGATCAACCAACGGGTCGCAAAGCACCACTGGGGCACGTGGAAGCTAACCCTGCCCTCCTCTTGGCCAGAAATCACCGGGAAAGTAGACTTCACCGGCGACCCGAGCCGTTTTCACTGGCGGTCGCCAAAATACGGTGCTACGCTCACTGGGTTGATCGTCGTTGCTAGGATTTGGCCGAGGTAATCGTCAGGTGCTACTCAAGCTTCAGCCCAACCAGGATTTCCAGTGATCGAGGTGAATTTCTGGTTTTGGTTCTCGGTGTTCTATACGACGATCATCAGGAAAAGAGAAATTCCTGCTAACCGGCGCTAAGAGGGAGCTAGGGAGTCCAGGGAAAGCTACTACACCTCGATGCTAACCTCAGAGACCAGTTTGCTGCACCGGAGAAGCTTGGAGCTGCCCGGGCAACGGTGTCAAGTCAGAGGTGCTTCGGGGTGAAGAAAGCAGTGGAAGATCGGCTCGAAAAAGCTCGAGGGGAGCTGATCATGAGCGGCTGAGGGTTGGGGCACGTCGAGCAAAGGTCGGCGGTGCCGTTTATGGCCTCAGCTCACAGTGGAAGGAACGGGTTTGGCCGGTCGACAGCGAGGTGGTGGTTTCGGGTGTGCGGCAGCTATCTTCGGGTTTTCAGTGTGAGGAGGCGTCGGGACCAGAGGCGAGAAGACTTTGTTGTGCCCGGGACCGGATGATAACGAGCTGGGGACGTCAGTTGGCAGCTGGGATCGCCGATCAGGAGGTGGCAGTGGCGAGCAGCGCCGTGGTGTCCGCGTGAGCGCGCGCAAGACCCGAGCCGAGTGTTTCAGTCGGATTGCTCACTTGTGGGGCTGACAAGTGGGGCCCACCCCTAGTTTTAACCTCTGAAATTGAATTTTCCTACTGCTCTAAACAGTAATGCCCCTAACACCCTTTGCAATTTGAATTATCCACCAAATTCCCATTTGAAATTGGTAGAATTCAAATTGTGAATTGTTTGACTATATTTATAGCACATATGCAGTTTGAAATTCAAATCGAATTTGAATTTGCTTAAATTAGCTCATGTGAAGATCAACTCCAAATTGAGTGGAAATCGGTGTGTGAGCTCACAAAAATGTGCTGAGTGTGAATATGAATCCCACTTTTGAATTCATGGGATGAAAGGAGTTTGAATTTAAATTTGAGTTCAAACTAGCCTCTTTCTTATTATACCCAAAAATACCTCAAAAATTTTTGGATTTGGGTGAATTTTGGCATGAGCATTCCTTGCAAGGTGTAGGAGTTTTTCATATGCTCAGCCCCTATATGATGCATGTGGGAAATACAATTTTTGCATTTTGTGAATTTATCCACTAATGACCATATTGATTGTGTTTACTTGCTCTTCAAATGTGTTCATAAGTATTCCTCAAGTGATGTGTGTGTGGTGTGATGAACACTTTGATTGTGTCCAAATACTTAGGCTCTTACATATCAAGACGCCAAGCGGGCGTTGAAAGCCGTCTACGGCCACTCCAACTCTAACTCCAGCACCGACAACGAGCGACGCAAGGCACTCCACGTCTAGCCAGACATCCCGCTGTCATGTGACAAGGGAGACGTCTTCCTACACTGGTGTAGGGGGTCAGGGCCGCCCTCCCCCCAGAAACCACCATGGGCTCATCCCGTGTCCAAGCATACAATGAAGCCACGCAGGACCAGCTCCAGCGTGAAGATATTGACCTTGTCGATAAGCAAACATGGCAAGCGGCTCCTTGAAACGCGCGGTACCGCCAGGCGCTCAGGTTCTATCAGCAGCGGTACGTGCGGAGTAGGCAGCTTGAGGTTGGCGACCTGGTGCTTCGGCGAATACTTTCTCGAGAAAGGATGAACAAACTCTCCCCCAGCTAGGAGGATCCCTTCTGCGTGACACAAGTTTGCCACCCCAGATGCGTCCGCCTTGCCATGGAGGATGGAGTACCTCTACCCAATCCATGGAACATAGAACATCTCCATAAGTTCTATCCTTAGCGCAGCGGCAGGGTTCTTTTCTCTCTGTAAGGGTGACATAGTGTCTAGGAACAGCATTTAGAACAGCTAAGCTCCGGAGGAGTCCTGCTACTCTTGTCATCCGGAGCGGGTCGTTGTCTTCTTGTACGTCCTATTTCCTCCTATGAAGGAAGTCTGAAATGAGTAAAAATTGTTTTACCCTGCGTACTCCCCCTATTTACAGTTTGTGCTCACTCATGCATATCAACTGTAAATGGCATTTCCGGATCCTGTCCTACATACTTGTCTCAGGTCCTATGTTGCTGGAAGGTCCCCTCGGTAAAAGGTTAACGCCTGCGGGAGGTCTAGGACGCCCAGCCTGCTAAGCCTGGTTCCGTACCCTAAGCCTGCTGCACTGCCTCCCCAATTCTACAACTGAGTACTTGGTGGCCAGAAGGTACACCCCTGCGGACAAGGAAGTAACTGGACCCCGAACATTGCCCACTTTCTTTTTCGTGCTTTCTTTCCATACAGCTCCAGCTGTGTGGCCAGTCACTTTTTCCTATGCTCATCGATAGTGGGAGTTGTTCTATCCTTCTATAGGTGGGCCCTCTTGAGGTACCTGTGGTGTACTCGGGGCTCTGTGGTTGTCTCGTTGCTCAGGGGACCTATGGGGCCGAATGGTCCCTCCCCTGAAAGGCTTATGCCAGTGGGAGGTCCAGGGTGTGTATCCTGCTTAGCCTTGTTCCGCACCCTAAGCATCCACGCTCTGCCTCTCCAGCGCTACAGCTCAGTACCAGGGAACCGGACAGCTCATACCCTCGAGCAAAGCTTTAACCACAACTTGGGATCCTTTGTTTGTCTCATTGCCTAAGGGCCTTATGGCACCAAATGGTCCCTCCCCTGAAGGGCTTAAGCCAGCGGGAGGTCCAAGGTGTGTAGCCTGCTTAGCCTGGTTCCGTACCCTAAGCATACACACTCCGCCTCTCTAGCTCTACAGCTATGTACCAGGGAACCGGACGACTTATACCCCTAGGCAAGGCTTTAACCATAACCTAGACAACCCACATTGCATTACCCAAGCCCTGTAGCCCATTTAGGACTGTGCCGCAGCAAAACTAATAACAGGAAAGAGTGTCCAGAGAGCACGACTACTCCTTTTCTCTGCCATGTCTGCGGGTCTAAAAAGGTACTTGGCGTCCTGGACCTCCCAGGAGGTCCGATGCTGACGTCCTGCCTCATCTAGTGTACTTGGTAGGTGCGCCCCAACTCAAGGGCCACACCTGCCACGGGGCCATTACGGTGAATCAGGCGGGTAGTACGTCAGACCACTGTAGCAACATGCAGAGGACTCGAAGCTCCGGCTACGAAAAAGTGAAGACACTGGTCGAGGTCCCCTCGAGTCCATGCGCTACCAAGGACCCGGGAGGGCGAGTTAGCCACACTGCTGGAGCGCTCTAGGTCCTTACGCTGCTAAGGACCTGAAGGAACCGGCCCATGACATCGGCAAAGAGCTATCCACCTCGACTAAGTCATTCCGGACCTTTGCGCTGCCACGGGTCTGAAGTATACACCAACAATTCAAGACACACAAGACTTGAAACAAAAAAGTCTTTATTCATGGTAGAGCTCTGGCATACAAAGGAGGATACAAGGTGAGCGGGAGACCTAGAAGCTACCCGCGCTGGAACTAGCAGCTACAAGTCAGACGACCTCCTCCACGACAATCTTGGCCGCCCCCGACAGTTATGCATTGTGGCCCTATGCCACAGGTTCGAGGGAGAATTTGGAGTAGCAGCTCCGAAGGCAAGAGAGCACGTGCTCTGCCACCTGCTAGGCCAGAGCCTTGCCTTCAGTCTCCAGCTGCTCCCCCACGATGTTCTCCAGCACCAGAATTAAGCTTGGCCCCGACCGAGTTCAGGGCAAGGAGCACCTGGCTAACCTCTTGGGCCGGACAACCGGAGTGCAAGGGGCCAAGGCCAAAGGGTTCCAGCGCCGCCCCCGCATGGCCAAGTAAGTCCCAGACCTTCTCTGCCATAGCGGCACGAGAAGCCCCCTCTTCGGCATTGCCATGTGAAGAACTACCTCTACCCCCTCTGGCTCTTCATCTTCCGGTGGGGTTACTACCACGGCGACCTGCGGAGGAAGACGAGGATGGCTGGGAGCTCCCTCAGCAGCAGCCGCGCCACTACCAGAGGCATCCGTGCATGCCGGTTGGCTAGCCTCAGGGGCCTGTGTGCCGACATCCGGAACTGCCCCAGGCGCAGGCTCAGGCACTGCCACCGGCATTGGAGCTTTGGCAGAGAAGGAGCCCTGGCTCCTTGGCTGCTGCTGCGGAGGAGGAGTGCTCTGCAGAGAAGCCCTGCAAGAAGAAGCATAAAGACTGAACCTCGCTTCCCTGTGGCTCAGAATACAACCTAAACTAATAGGTTGAGCCATACCTAGAGGTCTGGAAGTTTCACTCCATGTGGAGCTTCTTACGCAGAGGGCTTGAGCCACTCGCCCCGTTGGCATTGAGGTCACCTCCGTCGGGTTTGGAGCCAGTGGAACCTCAGGGGTCTTTGCCGCCGTAGACGGCGCAGCAGGAGCCTTCCATGCTGTGGGCCTCGATGCCGAAGATACGCCCTGTGTTGGGGCTGCCCTCGATGGCTGAGGAGCCGACGGCACTGCTGGAAACCTTGTCGCTGTTGATGCCGCTTCAGGAGTCTTCCCTGATGACAGGTTCTGATCCGGAGACACACCCAAGGATTCCTTCTGCATCGTAGGCATTTCAGGGGCCCTCCTAAAAGCTCCAGCAGCGCCAGGCGCCCTTCCTGCGCCTGTCAGGGCTGTTCCGACAGCAGCAGCTCCAGAGCTGCCACCGGTGCCAGTCGCCAAACCCGGAACAGGACCGTGGGAGGCCTGGGAACACCCCTCCTATGGGCCCAAGACAAAGCTTCTGTCAGGACGGACCAGCTTCCTCTTTGATGCCCTGCTTGACTCCGGGGCATCCTTGGGCGGTGAGCGAGGGCGCGCCATAGGAGCAGGTCTGCCAATCGACTCCTTCCCTCTATTTGGGAGCGAGTTCGGTGCAGGCCCCGCCTGGCCACCGGTGTTGTCTGATCCAGGGGTCTCCATGCCCCGCGATGCATCGCCGACCTGCCACGCTCTGACATCGATGTCGTCCAGTGTCGGCAGCTCCCTCAACAACCTCGACCGCACCTGCTGATTGAGGCAGCCAGGCTAGCAGCTCGCCTGTGGGGTGATGGAATCATCGGTGATCAGGTCTCAGGAGAGCTTCTGCAGCATCATGCCCGGCATCTCCCGATCCGGCAACGACCAAGCTCTGCGCGCAAACTGGGTCATGTCCCCATCCCCAGTGTACTGCCAGGTGGGCTGGACGCGCTGCTAGAGAGGGGAGATCTGGTCGGACAGGAAGTCGGCCAGGATCATCAGCGAGGTTAGGCCTTCCTCCTACAAGTACCTGATCCTCTCCAGAACCAGCGTGTAGTCGTCCTGCAGGTCGGGGATCTCATCCCCGATAGCTCCCTCGGAGATTGGCGGGCCACCCGACAGCTCCAAGCGGTCGTGGACATCGTTCTGGGCAATCACCCAGTCCTCCCTCCAGTGCTCCCACTTCCCTGGAGTGAAGGACACAATGTATGACGCGGAGTTCCTCCCTTGGTGCTTGAAGTAGTAAGCCGCCAGGTGGCTTGTGCTTCTCCCCGAGGCCCTGAAGGAGAAGAACACCCTGAAGAGCCGCACCGAAGGCCGCACGCACATGAACATCTCACAAAAGTGGACGAAGATAGCCACTAGTGCGAGGGCGTGGGGTGTGAGGTGCTGGAGCCCATACACCTCCAGCAGGGTGAGGTGGAAAGACGACGCCGGGAGCGTGAACCCAGAAAGCAAGTACGAGGTGAAGAGAACCACCTCGCAGGGTTGCATGTCGGTCAGTGGGACCATCCCGCAATGGATCTTTCAGTCGAATGTGGCTGACTGCCAGCCGAGCAGGTGCCTCACGAGCCTGATGTTGCCATGGTTCGAAGCCGGGAGGAACAGAGACCAGAAGCCATGGCGGCAAGAGAAGGTTGATAGTGCTGGGAAGCAGAGGCTTCGAGCGCGAAAGATGAAGACAAAGATCACAAGAGGCAGAAAGGAACCGTCCTTCTCCAGAAGGTTTTCTTTTCTACGTCCGCGACCTTTGGCAGGGCAACAGGCGCGACGTTTGGGTTTCCACCGCTGCGCACTGCCCGCCAATCCAATGACGGATTGGACCCAGGTCCACCCGTCAGACACTGGGGCTAGGCTGGTGATTTCCGGAAATGTCCGGCGGTTCCCGATAAAAGCGGCATGGTGGAACTTCAGCGGTCGACCCGAGGACTGCTGCAGTAAATACCCTGGGGCAACCCCTCGAGCACGTAACCATGACCTACTAGTAAAAGGCGGGCACGCGTCCACTACACCGACGACGTGCTGCTGCTTTGACAGTTGAGTACACCCATTATGTCAAAGATGTGTTGCCTTTTTGTCTCCCAGGTACAATTGCACACCCACTACGCTAGAATCTCGCTGCCACATTGGCTTCCGGAGTGCAGGTTCAAGGTTACCACGCGGGAAAGATGGAGGCACCACCTGCAGGATCGTTGTCTCCCCTGAGATGGCCCCGGGGGCCACTGTCAGTACCTTGCAGACCGGGTACCTCCGTGTGGATAGTTGAAGACAGCCTAGGCACCGCCTCCCTGCCGAGCCCGGCGCTAGTGAGGCCATGTGTCCTTGGCCCCGAGGTCGACCCTGGGAATGCCACGTGCGCCTAGGCTCTGGAGTCAACACGTGTTCTTCGCCCCGGACCAAGCCTCCCCCCTGAGATGAGGTCTAGAGCTGCCACGTGTGTGTGGGCTTTGAACCTCCTCCCCGTTGAGGAGGGCTTGGGACCCGACACGTGCCCTTGGCTCCGGACCTAGCCTCCCCTCTGAGGTGAGGTCCGCAGCTGCCACGTGTACCCGGGCTCCGAACGTCCTCCCGGTTGAGGAGGGCTCCAGAGCCGACACGTGGCCTTGGCCCCGGACCTAGCCTCCCCGCTGAGGTGAGGTCCAGAGCTACCACGTGTACCCGGGCTCCAAACTTCCTCCCTGCTGAGGAAATCTCCGGAGCCAGCAAGTGCCCTTGGCCCCCGACATAGCCTCCCCGCTGAGGTAAGGTCCGTAGCTACCACGTGTACTCGGTCTCCGAACCTCCTCCCTACTGAGGAGGGCTCTGTTGCCGACACATGCAATTGGCCCCAGACCTAGCCTCCCCGCTGAGGTGAGGTACGGAGCTGCCACGTGTACCTGGGTCTCGAACCTCCTCCCTAGTGAGGAGGGCTCCCGAGCCGACATGTGCCCTTGGCTCCGGACCAAGCCTCCCTGCTGAGGTGAGGTTCGAAGCTGCCACATATATGTGGGCTCTGAACCTCCTCCCCGCTGAGGACGGCACCGGAGCCGCCATGTGTCCCATGATCCATCGTGGGCCGTGGGATGAAGGAGTCAAGAAGGAAGTGCGCTATCAGGCCGTGCATTCAAGGTTCGCATGTTCCCCAGAAGCAGCGCACGGCCCACGCCTCCGTCCTCCGCATGTTCGCCATTACGGTGACAAGACAGGTCATCGAGGCATGACAGCGGCACAGCGCCGCCCAACAGCACAGTGACGCCCTGCAGATCGAGGCGATGCGGCGGCAACACGGCATCATCATCATCGCCTGCCATGCGGTCAGAAGCGCTCAGCGCTCCAGGCGGCGAGACTTAATTCCTTTACCAGCCACTCTACTCAGAGTTGTAAAAACCCTAGATTATATATAGGTTTTAGATAGCCTCGAGGCCACCTGTCAGACCCTGGGCCTCACTGTAACCACCCCAGCTTTGGACTATAAAAGGACTGGGGTGTACACCCGACAAAGGGTTCACAACCCTGTCGACTCACATACTCATACGCGCAAGCAATACAACAATCACCACCGTGGACGTAGGGTATTACGCTCCGGCGGCCCGAACCATGTAATAACTCGGTGTTCACCTGCTCGCTCGAGTTTGATCGCAATAGATATGTTAAGCCCCTCCAATCAAAGAACCTCTGCGGGCTGCTTCCGTAGCAGACCGGGGGAAGTGTCGTAGCTGCACTTCGATACTGTTATTTACGACGGCCTAGGTTAGGCTGTCGTAAATAACCTTTTATTTCCGAGGGCCAGTCCTAGAACCGTCATAAATAACGCTGACTGTCATAAATGGCCGTGTTTCTTATAGTGGTCATGGTGGTGACAGTGGTGGTCGGAAGCCCGGGGAGTTGAGTGATTGACCCTGGAACATTGGCGGTCGACTCGGTGGCTGCCACCGCTGTCCGGACGGCATTTGATACACCATCCAATACGTCTGCGGAATTCCTCATCTGCTGCTCTACGGAGCACTCCGCTTCTTATCCTCCGTGACCACCTCACGGGTTGTGTCCTCTTGCATAATCACGGCATTGACCAGCTCGTTGAACGGGCCACGATTAAACAGAACAAGCTTTTCTTTCAGCTTGGGGTTCAAACCCCGGAAGAAGCTGTTCCGTTTCTTGTCCTCTGTGTTGCCTTATTCTGTCACATATTGCGACACATGGTTGAGCATTGTGGAGTACTCGTGAGCACTCCGTCCTCCTTGCTTCAGCTCCAAGAACTCTTGAAGCTTCTTCATCATTATTCTGGAAAGAATATGGTAGGCGTGGAATGCCTCCCGGAGCTCGGTCCATGTCACCGCACGACCAGTGGGCAGTGAGGCGAGGTGGTTCGCCCACCACGCGCCGGCTGAGCCGTGAAGCTGCTCTGCTGTGAAGAGAGTCTTCTGCTCCTCGGTGCATTGGAGCAGACCGAACTTCGATTCAATAGTCCGCAGCCAATTATCGGCCTCCAGGGGTTCATCGGTGTTGGTGAACACTGGAGGGTGTGTAGCAAAGAAGTCTATGTAGCTGCTATTTTGGTGCTGGCGATGGCCCATTTCTTGATGTCCCCCCGCTCGTGACATATTCAGGACGATGGTGTGGAGCAATTTGGTTTTCTTCTCACGTGAACCCACCATTGCGGCGACCACGCCCGCTAATGTAAGCGGAGGCGGTGGCGACGGCTGCATCTGTGGGGCATCATTATGACCGTGCTGCTTCTAGAAGTCATCAACCCCCTGCTGGCTCGAACCTCCCACTGCGGGTGTACCGCGTGTACGAACCATTCTACAGTCACAACAACAGGAAAAATCAGTCACATTACCTCAACTTCAACCAGTTTGGCGCATGATTCTGTTCTGGAACTCTACAACAAATCTGTAGACCACTTCAACACCTTTCCAGAACTGTATCAAACACCTTCATGGGTTAAATCTACTAAGAGTTATGCTCTTTTCAAAGTTCCAGCAGGATGTCTGCCAGAAAACAGAGCATTTCGTTTTTAAAACTTTTGAAGTTTCCCTATGCTCCAATTTGAATCTTAGTTCAAAATCAGAGTACCATAACAACTACTTGTTTCAAAACTTTCGAGTTTTAGTTGAGAGTAAAGTCATGAGTCATTTCTCATAGGAAAGAGGATTATCAAGTGTAGTACAATGTCAATTCTGCGTAAAAGATATGTCGGTACTACGTTGCCTAACCAAAAGCTAATCCTAACCAGATTACACTGGCATTACGTCTTCTAGGTGGCACTAAGGTCGTTCACTCGAACCCATTTTCTATCGCAATACGTTAACGTGGTCAGTGTACCTGCAAGAAACACTTAATGGTGGAGCACTCAAAGGTTCATCATCCCAGGGAGGTCCATATTGAAAGTAAATACATATGCCTCTTTGCCATACGGGTCGTCCTTGAGTGAAGCCACGTCTCAAGGGACATGGCCGTGTTATTCACCACCCGACGGAGGGATCCATGCCTTTGCAATTAAGCACACTGGTGGACCCGTGTTTTCATAGCCCCATAGCACATCAAGAGTTCTAGAGAACATACTTCGTGTTAAAAACCACACGATAGGGGTATCCTTTTCTTGCCCCTGGGTTTGCGCACTGGAGGCTAGTGCAATTCATATGTCTCTAATACATGAAGAGTCTTAGAAAACATGTTCACTTTCCATTCATTTCTGAACGGAACATATCATTCTACTTTCCTTCTATGAGGGAGCTAACCGAAATTGAACTGCTTTCGGTGGCGTTCCTTACCTTTTATCTAAGGGTGCGTCGTTACTGAATACAATAACAAGTATGTTAGTATTGCCACATTAATAACTTAGGCTAATATAGTTCTTATGTGGGCCTAGTATCGTATCCTCACTGTATCCTACGTTTTTCTCGTAATACGATCCTTATTTAGTGTACTATCTCCAATGTGGCTCTGATACCATGCTGTGACGGACCGGGGTCTGTACAATCCAGGAATTGCAGAGGGTGGTGCCGTGCGATGCGACACTTGACAACACACATAGTAAAAAAACACGTATTACAAAAAAGCTTGCTGAAATTTTACAAAAGTGATACAAACTTGTTTAGTTTAACAAATAATTTACATAAACATAACTACAGTGTAAGATAAGAAATGCTTCGGCCTTATGCCTAAGCTAAGCAAAAGTCGACTGTCCAGCCGTATGGACAGCCCACACTAGCAGCACGCACTGGTCTTCACGGTGGCGTGCAGGTCTCCCATTCTGCCGTAGTCCCCGGAGGGGGATAGGCCTCCGTGGTGAACCCTTCATCGTACTCGTCATCAAAATATTCAACACCTACAGCATCAACTTAAAATAGCAACCGTGAGCACGAAGGCTCAGCAAGACTTAACCGACTCACCTAAACATGAAACTCTACATGAAGGAATAAACCGACAAATACGACAGTTCATTTGCAGCAAGGACATGCCTAACAGTTCATCCTTAATTACAGTTTTAGCAGCAGATTAAGAGTTCAAGAAGCTGAAATTTAGTGAGCAATATTTGGTGGCAATCAGGTTGCAACACAATTAAGTCATAGCAGAAGTATACATCATGATATCAGTTTCAATATTTTACTACATCATGACGCAGTGAACGAGGGTACTCATAACCGTGAGGGACGGCGAATTGACTGGATATACACCTACAGGGTTACCTGGATAGCACGTCATGTACGCCCATACTCGGAGCTGCGACGGAACGCTCAACCGATGTCGTATGAGACAACCATTCACTTGACAACCCAAACGTCAAACCGGTCTCACCGAAAGGAACAGGAGGTCTCTACACGGAGCAACTCTATGCCCCTTAGCGGATTTACACCTTACTTCTCTCAATCCACTCCTATAAATCGGTGTGCTATGCCTTGGCGCCTAGAGGTCAAAGTTACATAGGTTTACGAGGTGCCATATATATCCCGTATGGTACATTCAAACTTGTTCAACAAAGCCGCACACGGCATGGTCCTTGATTGACAACGCAGGGCTACACACGCAAGATCACATCATTCTGCCTCCTACCACCCTGCCCGATCTTAATTTACAGATTAAAATGATTCTCACCGCTCGACCAAACCCGTGTGTAGCCCATCTCTCAATCTCGCGAGTAGATTCTACCTACTTGACTTTTACCGAATCCTATATAGTAATTAGCATGGCATAGATTACTTGAGGACTTAACTTCTACCAGGGCTCTCCCTGGGATCAGTTGGATATGCAATTGGAGTATAAAATAAAACTAGACTTAATGCACAGTCCTAGACTTCACAATCTAAGTGATACAAAATGAAAACTGAATTGATAGCTGTTAAATGCAAACCAGGTTTTTCTTTGCTGCTGTGAGGTGTCAAATTCAGTGCCTTGAGGAATGGTGTCGAAAGGCTCCGGGGTCTCCTTGATCTCGGTTACTAAACGACATGATTAAGATGCACATGATTAGTGAATATGTCATATAGCGAAGTAGAAAAGAACTGACTGAAGATAGTATCAAATGACCTCCAATGCCTCTGAAAGTTTTACAGAAATACCGATATATTACATAGACATGGCTGGCCAAAATTCAGAGAAAATTGATGGAAGATGTGTCCTAAATAATTCCCTGAATAAATTAGCTTTTCTAAATTATTAAATAAATTCTGGGGTTTTGTCATGCTGCAAACTTGACTTTTTATTAAGTTTAGAATATTCTGAGTCTGGCAAAATCGGTTTCATGATTTTTGGAGCTTCCTACATACAGTATAGAAGCCAAACTCTAACAGGATTAAGCGGTGAACAAGCGGTAAAAGGAGTTTGATCAAACCCTAAGTATCATGTTCATGAACAAACTGACACAAAAACTGGGATTACTGCTTAGATACTAGAGAAAATGAGGAACGGATTTGACAGGGAGGAGCAAGGATTGCTGGCGCACCGTTTTGGTGTTTGGAGCAGCGCCCGAAATGGCTTGTGTCTTCGTCTCACTGTGGAACAGAGGAGGCGACAATGTGACACCCTCAATTCTGTGGAAAACCACGGAACCGAGAACTAATGCATATGTGTGCCCAGGATGTTCATCACACATACACATACGTTCCACAAACTGAATTCAGATTATATATTACCACGAATAAGAGAGTTTATTACAATACCTCATGAGTCTTGGGCTCATGTTCATAGCGGAAGTCTTATTTCTATGCAGCGGAAGTCTTTATTCTAATGCAGAAGCAAAAACTAATGCGGATGCAAATCTAAGCAGAAGTGGCTCCATCTCTACTCCCTCCGAAGGCAAGGTTGAGAATAGATCACACGCCATAATGCTCCACTTGGTCTTCATAGTAGGCTTCTCCTGCTGCTGCTGATGAGGTAATAATGCAAGTTTGAGTACAATGATGTACTCAGCAAGTGCAGGAAAACACATGATATGCAGCTCATAAACAAAGTAGGTATAAAAAGGCTTATTTGCAGAAAAGCAGATTTATAAAACCATGATAAAACAGCAATCTTAACTTTAGATGAATGTAATCCCAGCATGAATTAAATTACCAACATACCTCCATCACTTCCTGTGTTCCATCCGAACATTAACCAATCCTTTATTGATACTCATGAATACCTCCTCGTATTCGCTACCATCTCTCCTCATAAAACAACCTCGTCTCACACCGAGACTAAACTCGCTGCCATGACTCAACAGTCATGCAATCATCTCATCACCCGGACTCAACAGTCCCAACAACCAAACCATAACCAAACCAATAACCTTCCCAATAACCATTCCAATAACCATCCCAATAACCATCCCAATAACCATTCCAATAACCATCCCAACTAATCATGGCAGTTTCGCCAGGTGCTCGTGACCGTAAGCTCGGCTATCATGATAGTTTTAGACTCTGCAGAGTTTGCACCTCTTTACCCACAAGTTTGTGATTTCGTCACCCGTCGGTGACTGCAGAACCTCCATTATACCAGTACACATCCGTCGGTGTATGGTCAAGAGATCACAAAACAGCCTTTACAAAGGGGTTACTAGATGTATGGACTCACTAAGGTTTCACCGGCAGGCTAGAATCTCCAATTCTACCACCCGCGGGCCCCCTCTTGTGCCATGCAGTTCCCAGGGCAGTCCTCACTCCACTCCCATTTCCCGCGCCTTCCACAATCCATAACACTCTAGCAACTTACCTAATTACTCAGCTAAGCCGCACCCATACTTGGCCTTGTGGTGGCACTGTTATCCTGGCATGTGCATGCATGAACCGGTCCTTAGATCTACGGCAAGTAAACCACCATCTCATGCTACCTCATTCTCAAACCCAGTCTTGCCTAGATCTCCCTCCGATCCATGTCCATTATTAACATCAGTTTCTCATTATCATTACGAGTGCAGTTAGCTAGACACATCTATCTCGCTTCCCAATCCCATGGACTCAGCGAAGCATAAAGCAAAAACCATACCCGACTCATAAATTTCCCAGGCGACAAGGGTGGTTTAACCAAAACTAGTAAACTCCTATAAAAGGGTTTTCCCATCATGTTTGACTCAGTACGCACACCTTTTCACAAAACAAAACAGTTTTACCCAAAACATAGGATCAATATGGTCAAGGAGCACTTGCCTTGTTCTTGCGGTTCCGGTTGTTCTTGGATCTCAAAACTTGGTTGCTGCAGTTCGTTGTAGACAGCTCCCTGAGATTGTCCTGCTAGGTAGGATCACGTGCATACAAGATTCACAGCAATCAATATCATGCACAAACCTTAAACTAGATGCGATGATGCATATGCAGGCTATCCTATGGCTTGTATGGACAGAGGTGTTCAGATCAAAGGTGGACGTGGCAATGATCTTGTGTTTAGATCAATCTAATCATAAAGTGATCTGTCCACGAGAAGGCTTCTGTTCGAAAGGAATCAAAGAACAGATGCAAGGAAAAAACAACGATATCGTAAGGTGGTATTGGGGCAAACCTTACGTTTCCTCTCGGCTTTCGAGGTCCTCCTCAAACCGCTGGGCTTTCCTCTGGTGATCTTCCTTGCCGCGCTCCGGCGATGGCTTTCTTGGCTGGTTGGGGCTAGGGCTCTAAGTCGTCGGCTCAGGAGTTGGAAAAGAAGTTTGTAGTTTCGGCCAGAGGTTCTGGGTTCTATTTATAATCGGGAAGAGAAGAGTCCTAATCTGATTGTATCCCGAATAAGAGTCTTATTCAGATTGTCGTTGGATCCTATCATCTTATCTTTAGTTGATTTGGTGCGGTAATCGTTGTGGAATTCAGGTCGGTTTCCTTTACGTACCGGTATTCTTACGCGTAACAGCCGTTCCAGAACTCGTTACCTTCACGGCGATGAGCTCCGGAAGCTCCATGTGTCCTCCGGGGCCTGGTATCTCCTTTTCCGCAGAGACGGGCTCCGGTTGTGCCGCGTGTTAAGCGAGCGAGACCTCCCCCTTCTTCGGAGGTGAGCTCCACACATGCCACGTGTCGGCGCCGGTCTTTCCTCTCCTCTTTCCTTAGGGTCGGCTCCGAGGTCGACACGTGTCCAGCAGCGACGGACCTCCCGGAGATAAGCTCTGGTGGCGACACGTGTTCGATAGATCCGTACCTCTCGGGGATGGGTTCCAAGATCGACACGTATCCCGTGCAACTGGTCCTCTGACTTCCACGAGGACTAGCTCCGAACTTTGCTTCTTCCGCAGAGGCTAGCTCCGTGGGCAACACGTGTCCAACAGGATCGGACCTCTCCCCTTTGCGGAGATGAGTCCCGAACCTGCCACGTAGCTATTTTAGCGGCGGACCTCTCCCTACCTCGCAGGGACGAGCTCCGAACACGCCACGTGGCCAGCGGCCACGGTAAGTTGTCTTCGGCGCTTTCTAAGAGCTGGATTCGGCTCTTATTGGCTATCCTTTTGATATTTTTCTCTGTTCCTTCTTTTCTTAAAATGTTACCTCTTCATAAAGCATGAACATATGCTGACACCCGAGATGATGGTGTCACAAATCTACCCCCCTTAAATTGAATCTCGCCCCCAAGATTCGTTAGTAGAAAATAGATGGGGAAATTCTGCCTTGATATCCTCTTCACGCTCCCATGTGGCTTCAGCTTCAGTGTGATGGCTCCATTGTACCTTGCACCATCGAATCACCTTGTTCCGGGTGACCCTTTCCTTTACGTCCAAGATTCGGACAGGGTGCTCTGCATAAGTTAGGTCCTCTTGAAGTTCAAGCTCTCCCGTTGATACTTGTTCCTCTGGTACTCTCAAACACTTCTTGAGTTGGGATACATGAAACACGTCATGTATGTCGGAGAGGTGGTTTGGGAGCTCCAGTTGATAGACTACTTCTCCTCGCTTATCCAGAATCTTAAATGGTCCGATGTAGCGAGGTGCTAGCTTGCCTTTGACGTTGAAACGTCGTTGGCCTCGGATAGGCGACACCTTAAGGTATATGAAGTCTCCTACTTCGAAAGTCAACTTCCTTCCCCTATTGTCCGCATAGCCTTTCTGTCGTGACTGAGCGGCTTTTAAGTTTTCCTGTACCGTTTGGACTTGCTCTTCGGCTTCTTGTAGCACTTTGGGTCCAAACACCTGGTTTTCTCCGGTCTCGTTCCAAAACAGTGGCGTTCTACACCGTCTACCATATAAGGCTTCATAAGGCGACATCTTCAAGCTAGCTTGATAGCTGTTCTTATAGGAGAATTCGGCATACGGTAAACTCCTATCCCAACTACGCCTACATTTCAAGGCGCAAGCTCTCAACATGTCCTCCAAAATTTGGTTTGTCCTTTCGGTTTGTCCATCTGTTTGTGGGTGATAGGCGGAGCTAAAATCCAGTCGTGTACCCATGGCTTTCTGCAGCTTCCTCCAGAATCTAGAGGTAAACTGAGAACCTCGATCTGAGACTATCCTCCTCGGAACTCTGTGACGGCACACGATCTGCTCCATGTACAACTCTGCCAATTGTGCAATGTTGTAACTGGCCATTAAAGGGAGAAAATGGGCGGTTTTCATCAATCGGTCCACAATGACCTAGATGGAGTCGTATCCCGACCGAGTACATGGCAATCCGACGATGAAATCCATACTGATGTCCTCCCACTTCCATTCGGGAATTTTCAAAGGTTGCAACAATCCAGCGGGTCTTTGATGTTCGGTCTTAACCCGTTGGCATGTGTCGCATAAGGCAACGTATTCGGCTATATCCCTCTTCATACCATCTCACCAATAACAAGTTTTCAAGTCCTTGTACATTTTGGTCCTTTCGGGATGTATGGAATAGGGGAATCATGTGCCTCCTTCAATATCGTGTCGTGGAGGTGTCTTATGTTCGGCACACAAATCCTTTTTCCTAGCCAGAGCGTACCCTTTTCATCCTCCTTGAAATCCTTCTCTATTCCTTGTCGGATTCTTTCCTTGATCTCCTTGATCCCCTCGTCCGTTGCTTGGCCCTCTCTTATCCCTTGCTCCAATGAGGAGTGGATCTCCATTATTTCCATGTTGTTCACGAATCCGAGGTGTAACTGTTCGAACTCCTTACGTAGTTTGGGTGGTAGCTTCCGAACCGTGAGTTGGTGACATGCTCCCTTTCTGCTCAATGCATCAGCTACTACATTGGCCTTCCCGGGGTGATAGTTGATTCCAACATCATAATTCTTGATGAGTTCTAACCATCGACGTTGCCTCAAATTCAAGTCCGGTTGGGTAAATATGTACTTGAGGCTTTTATGATCCATATAGATCTCACATCGATGGCCAAGGATATAATGTCTCCAAATTTTCAATGCATGCACTACTGCTGCTAACTCCAAGTCATGTGTAGGATAGTTAAGCTCGTGCTTCTTTAATTGCCATGAGGCATAGGCTACCACTTGTCCTTCCTTCATGAGCACACATCCGAGTCCTTGTCTGGATGCATCACAATATATGTCAAAGCTCTTGATTATGTCTGGCAATACCAGAACTGGTGCTGTGGTTAGTCTTTTCTTGAGTTCCTCAAAACTTTCTTGGCAGGCTGGTGTCCATTGAAAGACTTTTCCCTTCATTAGCAACTCCGTCATAGGTTTCGCTATCTTAGAGAAGTCTTTAATGAAGCGTCGATAGTATCCTGCCATCCCAAGGAAACTCCGAATATCCCTCACGCTCTTCGGTTGGTCCCACTTCAGAACATCTCTCACCTTTTCAGGATCAACCGATACCCCTTCCTTGGAGATAATGTGGCCTAGGAAAGATATTTCCTTTATCCAAAACTGACACTTGTTGAGCTTGGCATACAATTGATGCTCACGCAACTTCTGCAGGGTCAATTTCAAATGTTCTTCATGCTCCTCCACACTTTTTGAATACACCATAATGTCGTCGATGAAAACCACGACGAACTTGTCCAAGTACTAAATGAAAACCTTGTTCATAAGGTACATGAAGTATGCGGGTGCATTCGTCAATCCAAAAGACATAACGGTATATTCATACGAACCATACCGTGTCCAAAAGGTTGTCTTAGGTGTATCGGAGGGCTTAATCTTCAGCTGGAAGTATCCCGACCGAAGATCAATCTTGAAGAACACTCGGGCTCCTTTCATTTGGTCGAACAGGTCCTCTATACGGGGCAGAGGGTATTTGTTCTTGATGGTTACTTCGTTGAGAGACCTATAGTCCACGCACATCCTTTGGGTTCCATCCTTCTTGTCTACGAAGAGCACCGGAGCTCCCCATGGTGACGAGCTTGGACGGATAAAACCCTTCTCCAACTGTTCTTGAATTTGCTTCTTGAGTTCAACTAGCTCATTGACGGGCATCCTATAAGGTCTTTTGGCTATGGGTGCAGTTCCGGGTACCAACTCTATGGCAAACTCAATGTCCCGGTCAGGTGGCATACCTGGAAGCTCTTCCGGGAACACGTCCGAAAACTTTCGAACCACCGGAATACTGTCCAATGCTACTCCTTCAATGTGGTTCAGATTTGCCCCTTCAGTGGTTTGCTGGGCTGACTCAAACTCGACACGAATACCGTGCTCGTTTGTCAACTGCACGCTCCTTTCAGCACATTGGATTACTCCATTGTGCTTGCTTAGCCAATCCATTCCGAGTATGATGTCAATCCCTTGGGAGTCCAAGGCAATAAGGTTGGCAAGGAAGTCTACCCCCCTTATTTTAAGACATACTTTCGGACATACTATATTAGTCCTCATTTCTCCTCCGGGAGAATTAACTAACATGGCACATTCTAAGTGGGATACGGGTAAATGATGTTTGTCAACTTATTTGGATGATATGAAGGAATGCGATGCTCCAGAATCAAATAAGATGGTGGCTGGGTTGGAGTTGGCAAGGAACATACCAATTACGACGTCCTCAGCCTGTTGTGCTTCCTCAGCAGTGACATGGTTCACGTGGCCGCAAGCATAATTCTGCTGTCCACGGTTCCCTTGATTGTCTCCTCCGTTCGGTCGCGGGTTCTGCTTGGGCACGTTACCTTGCTGTCCAGGGCCTCTCCTTGGGCACTGATTCGTGAAGTGGCCTACCTCCCCGCATGCAAAGCATGCCCTGTTGCCTATGGCAGCAGGTGCGATGGGGCGGGGGTTTTGAACAGGGGCGCCCTTGTTAGGTCAGGGCGCAGGAGGCATGGGCACACGAGGTGCCGGTGCAACGAATTGTTGCTGTGGTGGCTGACCAGGGCCGTACGCAGGAGTGGTTGATCCATACTACGGTGCAGGGGGCATGTACCGAGGTCGTACGTTGCTCCCTTGGGGCTGGTATGGCATCTTCCTCTTGCACTCTCGCTCGATCTCTCGGATCTTGTTTTCAACTACTATGGCCTTGTCAACCAGCTTCTGGAAGCTTATGTAGTCATTGTTGAGGAGCTGAACGTGGATCTCATTGTTCAACCCTCTCATGAACAGGTACTGCTTCCTCTGATCTGAGTTGACATCTTCAGGGGCATACCGGGACAGTTGTATGAACTTCTTGAGATATTCATTCACACTTTTTTGTCCTTGGCGGAGACCTTCGAACTCCTGCCTTTTGATCATCATTACACCAGCAGGGATGTAGTGAGAGCGGAAACTTTCCTTGAACTCAGTCCAAGTGATTGTCTCCGGGTTGGCATGGGCGTTGCATAGGGCATCCCACCAGTCAGCGGCAGCTCCCGTAAGTTGGTGTGACGCGAAGAGAACCTTCTCTCAGTCATTGCACTGAACAATGGCAAGCTTTTTCTCCATGGATTTTAACCAATCATCGGCCTCCATGGGATCACTAGCTTGAGCAAAGGTGGGTGGTCGAGTTCTCATGAACTCTCCCAACCTGTTATGAGCCAGCGGTGGTGGTGGCGGTGGTGCCGGAACGGGGTTTTGGTTGGCCTGCAACTGACCCAAAGTTTGGATCATGGTTTGCATAAGCTGGTTTTGCATGGCCATCAACCTTTCCAGATGGTTTTCGCCAGCTCCTGGGTTAGCAGGAACTTCATCATGGTCATCCTCCTGGACGTTCCTTCGGCCGGCGTTTCCTCTCACCATCTGTGAGAGAGATCGAAATAGAATAGGATGTTAGAAGGTTAGGTAGATTCCCTCTAACTATATGCATCAAGGTGAGTTGGACTATGTATATATTAGCCCATATGAGGATGTGTGTAAGTGCCGAAACATCTCACACCACTTTCTTCTTACGTGTGGATATGGACAATGTTTTTGAGACGTCCCATCACTCACACTAAGCATACAATCATCACAAGGGACCACACAACTCCTATTCAAGGATGGTTTCCTATGTCAATGTGGTTTTAAGGCCAATCTAAGCTATTCACCCTAGGATGTTTCCTTCGGTCAGCGTGGCTTAGTTACCTGTTACTCCTATTTAGGGGTGTAACTTACTGTTAACCCGTGGCTCTAATATCAATCTAAGGTTTCTATCTAGGCGTGTAACCTACTGTCAACCCGTGGCTCTGATACCAATATGTGACGCCCTCAATTATGTGGAAAACCACGGAACCGAGAACTAATGCATATGTGTGCCCAGGATGTTCATCACACATACACATACGTTCCACAAACTGAATTCAGATTATATATTACCATGAATAACAGAGTTTATTACAATACCTCATGAGCCTTGGGCTCATGTTCACAGCGGAAGTCTTATTTATATGCAGCGGAAGTCTTTATTCTAATGCGGAAGCAAAAACTAATGCGGATGCAAATCTAAGCAGAAGTGGCTCCATCTCTACTCCCTCCACAGGCAAGGTTGAGAATAGATCACACGCCATAATGCTCCACTTGGTCTTCATATTAGGCTTCTTCTGCTGCTGATGATGAAGTAATAATGCAAGTTTGAGTACAATGATGTACTCAGCAAGTGCGGGAAAACACATGATATGCAGCTCATAAACAAGGTAGGTATAAAAAGGCTTATTTGCAGAAAAGCAGATTTATAAAACCATGATAAAACAGCAATCTTAACTTTAGATGAATGTAATCCTAGCATGAATTAAATTACAAACATACCTCCATCACTTCCTGTGTACCATCCGAACATTAACCAATCCTTTATTCATACTCACGAATACCTCCTCGTATTCGCTACCATCTCTCCTCATAAAACAATCTCGTCTCACACCGAGACTAAACTCGCTGCCATGACTCAACAGTCATGCAACCATCTCATCACCCGGACTCAACAGTCCCAACAACAAAACCATAACCAAAACAATAACCTTCCCAATAACCATTCCAATAACCATCCCAATAACCATCCCAATAACCATTCCAATAACCATCCCAACTAATCATGGAAGTTTAGCCAGGTGCTCGTGACCGTAAACTCGGCTATCATGATAGTTTTAGACTCTGCAGAGTTTGCACCTCTTTACCCACAAGTTTTTAATTTCGTCACCCGTCGGTGACTGCAGAACCTCCATTATACCAGTACACATCCGTCGGTGTATCGTCAAGAGATCATAAAATAGCCTTTACCAAGGGGTTACTAGATGTATGGACTCACTAAGGTTTCACCGGCAGGCTAGAATCTCCAATTCTCCCACCCACGGGCCCCCTCTTGTGCCATGCAGTTCCCCAGGGCAGTCCTGACTCGACTCCCATTCCCCGCGCCTTCCACAGTCCATAACACTCTAGCAACTTACCTAATTACTCAGCTAAGCCGCACCCATACTTGGCCTTGTGGTGGCACTGTTATCCTGGCATGTGCATGCATGAACCGGTCCTTAGATCTACGGCAAGTAAACCACCATCTCATGCTACCTCATTCACAAACCCAGTCTTACCTAGATCTCCCTCCGATCCATGTCCATTATTAACATCAGTTTCTCATTATCATTACGAGTGCAGTTAGCTAGACACATCTATCTCGCTTCCCAATCCCATGGACTCAGCGAAGCATAAAGCAAAAACCATACCCGACTCATAAACTTCCCAGGCGACAATGGTGGTTTAACCAAAACTAGTAAACTCCTATAAAAGGGTTTTCCCATCATGTTTGACTCAGTACGCACACCTTTTCACAAAACAAAACAGTTTTACCCAAAACATAGGATCAATATGGTCAAGGAGAACTTGCCTTGTTCTTGCGGTTCCGGTTGTTCTTGGATCTCAAAACCTGGTTGCTGCAGTTCGTTGTAGACAGCTCCCTGAGCTTGTCCTGCTAGGTAGGATCACGTGCATACAAGATTCACAGCAATCAATATCATGCACAAACCTTAAACTAGATGCGATGATGCATATGCAGGCTATCATATGGGGTGTTCGGATCAAAGGTGGACGTGGCAATGATCTTGTCTTTAGATCAATCTAATCATCAAGTGATCTGTCCACGAGAAGGCTTCTGTTCAAAAGGAATCAAAGAACAGATGCAAGGAAAACACAACGATATCATAAGGTGGTATTGGGGCCTACCTTATGTTTCCTCTCGGCTTTCGAGGTCCTCCTCAGACCACTGGGCTTTCCTCCGGCGATCTTCCTTGCCGAGCTCCGGCGATGGCTTTCTCGGCGGGTTGGGGCTAGGGCTCTAAGTCGTCGGCTCAGGAGTTGGAAAAGAAGTTTGTGGTTTCGGCCAGAGGTTCTGAGTTCTAGTTATAATCGGGATGAGAAGAGTCCTAATCTGATTGTATCCCGAATAAGAGTCTTATTCAGATCGTCGTTGGATCCTATCATCTTATCTTTAGTTGATTTGGTGCGGTAATCGTTGTGGAATTCAGGTCGGTTTCCTTTACGTACCGGTATTCTTACGCGTAACAGCCGTTCCAGAACTCGTTAGCTTCGCGGCGATGAGCTCCGGAAGCTCCACGTGTCCTCCAGGGCCTGGTATCTCCTTTTCCGCAGAGACGGGCTCCGGTTGTGCCGCGTGTCAAGCGAGCGAGACCTCCCCCTTCTTCGGAGGTGAGCTCCACACACGCCACGTGTCAGCGCCGTTCTTTCCTCTCCTCTTTCCTTAGGGACGGCTCCGAGGTCGACACGTGTCCAGCAGCGACGGACCTCCCGGAGATAAGCTCCGGTGGCGACACGTGTTCGATAGATCCGGACCTCTCGGAGATGGGTTCCGAGATCGACACGTATCCCGTGCGACTGGTCCTCTGACTTCCGTGAGGACTAGCTCCGAAGGTGACATGTGTGCTACGAAAAATGCCTTTGCTTCTTCCGCAAAGGCTAGCTCCACGGGCAACACGTGTCCCACAGGATCAGACCTCGCCCCTTTGCAGATACGAGTCCCAAACCTGCCACGTAGCTATTTTAGCGGAGGACCTCTCCCTACCTCGCAGGAACGAGCTCCGAACACGCCTCGTGGCCAGCGGCTGCGGTAAGTTGTCTTCGGCGCTTTCTGAGAGCTGGATTCGGCTCTTATTGGCTATCCTTTTGATATTTTTCTCTGTTCCTTCTTTTCTTAAAATGTTACCTCTTCATAAAGCGTGAACATATGCTGACACCCGAGATGAGGGTGTCACAGACGAGCAGTGCTGTTCCTGGGTGCAGGAAGAACAGAGCAGCAAAGTAGTTCTGGCTTGCTGTGGTAACAAATGAGAAGAGAATGGGATGAGGATGAATTAAGTACTGCTGTGTGCTGGAAAACTGATCAAGAGGCCAGGATGTGGTGCTGGATTTTGTGCTGTTGGCAGCAGTACGCAGGGAGGAAAACAGAGAAGTCCAATTTATGTTTGGCCTGACTGATGGGTCCCACATCCCCCCTCCTTATCCCTTCTCAGATTTTTACTCCAAACCTACTCAACATTGATGGAAAACCGGCAGTGGGGCTAAAACAATTATGAGGAATCCAAATAACAGCTCAGAATTCAATTTTGATTAAGATGATGGAGGTTTAAATTTTTTACATTTGAATTTGAATACCGTCTGTTGGTATCATGCAGACCGGGCACCCCACACGTACAGGCATGGAGTGGCTCTGGACCTTGCATCCCCGCTAAGGAGAGCTCTGGAGCTTGATGGGGCCCCAAATCGCCGCCCGTTCAGTCACGGGGACGGGGCACCTCGCCCGGGAATCGCATTGGGTGGTGCCGTGTTATGCGGCACCCAACAGCACACATATAAGGAACACTGTATTACATAAATCAAAAGTGGAAGCTTACAAATGTTCTTTGTAAATAATTTACATAAAATAGCTAGAGCGGAAGTCTATAAACAGCTCACGTTGAATAACTAGTGAGCATCCGAGAAGAGGTCCAGCCAGCGGACTCCCCTCGCTAGCAACACGAAGACATGGCAGCGGCTAGGTCCTCCATGTGTCACATGACTCGGAAGTCTCCGAGTCTCACCGGACAACCTTCTTTATATGCGTCGATATTTACCTGCAAAACCACTCATATAGCAAGAGTGAGCACAAAGGCTCAGCAAGACTTAACCGTCTCTCCTAAGACATTGTGGCGGACCGGAATTCGCTCGTCCAGGATCACAGAGGGTGGTGCCGCACGATGCGACACCAGACAGCACACATCATAAGAACGATATTGTATTACATAGAAAACCAACTGAAATGTACAAATTAGTATAATACTTCAGTTACAAACTAGTGTTTATATTAAACCAGCGGAAACTAAGTTTGTACAACTCACGCCCATCTACCTAGCAAATGTCGGTTGCCCAGCCTTGGGGCAACCCACACTAGCTGCACTCCTCAGCTCAGCATGGCGTGTACGGTTCCCACTCAGCCGTGGTCCCTGACGGAGGGTAGCCCTCGCTGGTGGACTCGTAACCCGAGTCTGTGGGATGCTCCTCACCTGAAAAACACTTATAGCAGCAACCGTGAGCACGATGGCTCAACAAGACTTAACCGACTCACCTTGGCATGAAACTCTACATGCAGTTTACATGGACATGGGATGGTAAATTTCAGCAAATGGACACGCCTACAAGTTCATCCTTAGTTCATCTTTTAGCCACAACTTAACAGTTTATGAATCTGAAATTTAGTAAGCAATATTTGGTGGCACACATGTAGCAATACAATTATACATATCAGCAGAATTGAATCATACCAATCCATAATTTATCTATGTTACGATGCAGTGAACAAGCGGTACTCGTCACCGCGAGGGACAGCGAATCGACTCGATATACACCTGCAGGGATACCTGAATAGCATGTCACGTACGCCCACACGCGGAGCTGCACACAGCACGCTCACCCCGTGTTGTACGGGACAACCTTTCACCCAACAGCCCAGACGTTGAACCGGTCGCACCGAAATGAGCAGGAGGGCCGGCTTTCAATGCAAAGGAAAGATGTATTGATTCCCTACACGGAGCATCTCTCTATGCCCGTTAGCAGATTTCCACCTTGGTGCCCTCAACCTACACCTATAAATTGGTGTACTATGCCTCGACGCCCGGAGGTTTAGGTTACATCAGTTTATCGGGGCCCATATATCCGATATGCCTTCGGTACGTTCAATACTTGTTCAGCAGGCCGCACACGGATCGGTCCTCAATCGACACGGACAGGGCTGCGCAGACAAGACTTCCCCTTGCTGTGCCCTAGCCCCTGCCTAGTCTCATTTTCATTACTAAAGTGATCTCACATCACTCAAACCAATCCCGTGTGTCCCAAGCCTAACTCGCGAGTAGATTCCAACTACTCGACTTGTACCGAAGTTCTATGAATCATTAAGCATAGCCTGTCTACTTGAGGTCTTAGACACTACCCTCATTCTTGTAGGAAAATTCTGGTTATGCAATTGGGGTTCCATCCATCCTACACCTAATGCACACCCATACTTCATACTAAGTATTCATAAAGCAAAACTTTGTAAAATGGGTTAATGCAAACTGGTGCTTGCCTTGTTGCTGCTGGTCAGTGGTTAGGGCTTCGTCCGGAAGAAGGAATTCGAGCACTTCCGGTGTTTCCTCGCCTTCAGCGACTACACGTCAACGAGATACTATATGTCAATTCAAATGCAATGTTTAGAACTGAATAAGTAATTACTATAACTCTAGCTAGCCCTCCCCTTTGGTTCTGAAATTTTTATAGTGGCTTGGTAGGGTCCTAACCAGAGTCTTGACCAAGTTTCATTTGAAACAAAGTTCATTTGAGCTTTGTACAAAAAAAGCCTATTTGGTCAATATTAGGGCCTCTAAGGAATTCCAGGGATTTCATGGCTTCAACCATTACTTACTGGAAACTAGAATTTGAGATGGCTCTAATGGAATTGATTTCATGTCATTTGTAGAATTCTAGATGGAGTTATGCCCTAAACAAGATTTGAGAAAATCTGAAAAATGTTTCTGGACATTTTTCTATTTTCTCAGGGCAGTTCACTTAATCACACCATTAGGGGGGCTAAATGAACTTGTATGGGTCTGAAAATTTTTAGTGTGACTCAAGGATTTTCCAATGAACCTCCCAGCAAGATTTCAGAATTTTCCATAAAGTAATTCTCCAAATTTCCTAATCAGTTTAAACTTTAGAAAGTTAATTCTGGAAAACCATTAAGTTTCATGAGCTGAAATTTCTGTTGCTGGAAAGTACTCAAAAATCTGAGTTCAGCAAAATTTAGTTCACTAAATTTGGAGCTTCCTAGCAAAAGTTGTGTGCATTTGAAGTTTGAACTAAAACTGGAAAATCCCAGAAATGTTTAAACTCTGCGGGTGGGTCCCACTCTTTAAACGGGCCCACTGAGATCGCGCACACCGCAGCCCATGGGGGTTTACCCGCGCTGCCGCACCGGATCCCGACCGCAAAGTGGATCCCCGCGAGAGAACGGGGACTGATCGGTGGACCCTCCCCCTTCATCTACCTCGCGACGCCCGCAACTCCCGCGGCGGTGCTTCACCGGAGAACTCGCTGCCGGCCATTTCACCGCATGACCTTCGACGGATTTTGCCGCCTGTGCCTAATTTTGCTCGGGGAACACGCTGGTTCCCTCACCGAAGCTAAGCGATGGCCGGAACCACGCCCGCGACGGTGACAGCGGCGATCCCCACTCCGGCGATGTCGCCCAAGCTACTCAGGGCCTTATTTTTGGAACGGTTTGCTCCTACAGCTTCGCTGTGGCATGCTGAGCACAAAAATGAGCTCGGCTTGCCATGGAAACGGCCGGAGCTAGGACCTCACCGTCGACCTAGAGTTGAAAATGGTGACGATCGGAAAAACTCGGAGAACAGCCACCAGGGTCGATGGTTTTCTCCGGTTGTTGATCCTAGAGGTCTGTTGGAAGGCCTAGGACGTATGGCTAAAGGAAGACGAGCTGGTATGGACTGACCACCAAAAATTTTGAGTCGAGCCCGCTCTCGGTCCTAAAAACGGCAATTCGGCAAACCTCAAAATACTCCCTCACTACTGAACGAGAAAGAGGACGGCGCTCACCGGAAGTTCGAGGAGAGGACGGTGCGTGTTTTTTCTGTAGGTGATTGACCGAGTCTCGGCTTGTATCGCGGGAACGGTGGGGAGCCAAGAATTGGTCGGTTGGTGAGAACTGTGAGGGTACGCACACGTGAGGCGAGGCACGGCAGTGAAATGGTCCCGGTTGGGGTAGGACGACGTGGAGAAGACGACGGCGCGGTCTGATCCCCGGAACAGGAGGTGGCACGGCGACTTCATTGGGGCGAGGACTCACCCGTGCGCTGGCGACCTCAGGGTGTTCGACCGGAGAACAGAGTCGGTTTAGCCTCTGTGTGTCTGACCAGAGGGTCCCTCTGCTCTAATTCTTTTTTTCTAATTTTCATTTCTGTTTTCACTTAAAAGATCCCAGCTACTCACAATTAAATGAAAGACTTAGCCCCAAAGTCATTATTTGAATTTGATTTCCTAAGTTTGAAACTGGTTTGGCTAAATTTGCTGGCCATTTGAATTTGAAATTGAAATTCAGTTTTGAATTAGAGCAAATTTGGCTCCCGACAAGATGAGCTCCAATGGAGATAAAAGTTGGTGGACTAACTCAGAAAAATGTGCTGAGTTTGAATATGAAGCCAACTTTTGAATTCAAGAGATGAAAGTTGCTGCAATTTGAATTTGCATTCAAATTGGCCCATTTTTGAATTGTCTCCAAAAGTGCCTCAAACAGTATTGGATTTGCATGAAATTTGGCCTGAGCCTTCCCAAGAATATATAAGGTCTAGGGGTGAGCTCAACCTTTCATGTTTATGTGTAGAAATCCTACTTTTTGGAAGTTAGGGCTTTCCCCTCTAATCACCTTTTGATGGTGGTTACTTGCTCTCACACGTGTTCATGAGATATCCATCACAAGAGCTGTGGTGTTGTGAGGTGATGAACAATCTTTGCAAGTCCCTTTCTTTGGGCTTTTACATCCCTCCCCCCTTAAAAGAATCTCGTCCCGAGATTACAAAAGAAGAGGCAGCGATGTAATAGGAACTCACCCGTGCTGAGACACCACGAACTCCGGGTAGTTTGAGCGAAGAAATGTGGCGGACCGGAATCTGCTCATCCAGGATCGCAGAGGGTGGTGCCGTGCGATGCGACACCCGACAGCACACGTCATAAGGACACAATATTTTACATGGGAAAAACAACTGAACTGTACAAACAGGTACAACCTTCAGTTACAAACTATTGTTTATATTACACAGCGGAAGCCTAAACTATACAACTCACGCCCGCCTATCTAGCAAAAGTCGGTTGCCCAGCCCGAGGGCAACCCACACTAGCTGCACGTCTCAGCTCAGCGCGGCGTGTATGGCTCCCACTCAGCTGTGGTCCCCGACTGAGGGTAACCCTCGCCGGAGGACCCATACTCCGAGTCCGTGGGTGGCTCCTCACCTGAAAAACACTTAAGCAGCAACCGTGAGCACGAGGGCTCAACAAGACTTATCCGACTCACCTAGGCATGAAACTCTACATGAGGTATCCAATGAACATAGGATAGCAACATTGCAGCAAATGGACACGCCTACAAGTTCATCCTTAATTCATTTTTTAGAAACCAGTTAGCAGTTCGGGAATCTAAAATTTAGTAAGCAATATTTGGTGGCACACATGTAGCAATACAATTACATCATAACAGCAATATTGAATCATCACATTTCATACATTAGCCTACGTCACGACTCAGTGACCAAGTGGTACTCTTCACCGCGCAGAACGGCGAATTGACTCGATATACACCTGCACGGAAACCCAAAGAGCACGTCACGTACGCCCACCCATGGAGCTGCACAGCACGCTCACTCGATGTCGTACGGGACAAACTTTCGCCCAACAGCCCAAACGTCGAACCGGTTGCGCCGAAACGAGCAGGAGGTTCCTTACACAGAGCATCTCTCCATGCCCGTTAGCATATTTCCACCTTGCTGCCCTCAGCCTACACCTATAAATCGGTGCGTTATGCCTCGACGTCCGGAGGTTTAGGTTACAGCTGTTTATCGGGGCCCATATATCCGATATGCCTTCAGTACGTTCAAACTTGATCAGCAAGGGCCGCACATGGATCGGTCCTCAATCGACATGGACAGGGCTGCGCACACAAGACTCCCTCTTGCTGCGCCCTAGCCCCTGCCAAGTCTCATTTTTATTACTAAGGTGATCTCACATCACTCGAACCAATCCCGTGTGTCCCAAGCCTAACTCGTGAGTAGATTCCAACTACTCGACTTGTACCGAAGTTCTATGAATCATTAACCATAGCCCATCTATTCGAGGTCCTAGACACTACCCTCACTCTTGGGGGAAAAATTCTGGTTATGCAGTTGGGTTTTCATCCATCCTACACCTAATGCACATACATCCTTCACACTACGTATGTAAACAAGTAAAACTTTATAAAAGGCTTAATGCAAACCGGGGATTGCCTTGTTGCTGCTGGTCAGTAGTTAGTTCTTCTTCCGGAAGGAGGATGTCGAGCACTTCCGGAGCCTCCTCGCCTTCAGTAACTACACGTTAATGAAATACTACATGTTAATGAATATGCAAATAAGTTTATTGTAATGTTTCTGCTACAAGTTCTAATAACAAGTTTTTAACAACTGGAACTTTGTTTAAGAATTTAAAATGAAATTAGCGCTAGTGGTTTGGGTTTGGACCTAAGCACATGATTAAGTGCTAAGTGGTTTTCCCCCTCTTCCATATTGATCACCTCAAGTGGTTAAACAGAACAGGGGTGATCCAGAGCTCCAATGGAGCTGAGAATTTTTTTGTGAGTTCCTTGTCACAAGAAAACCGTCTGGACAAATAATTAGCACTTCTCATTGAGTGGTTTGTTCAGAATAATTCTCTTAGCAAATAAGCAAAGAAGAATTAATTCTGAGGCAACACCCCTGTTCATGCCCAACTTAGCGAACTAAAATTTGAATTATAGCTCATAGAGTTTGCATGAATTTTTCTAGCAATTTTGGAGATAAGGTTTGTCCAGAACTGAATTTCCAAGTTTTGGAAATTCTCTGAAAATGTTTCTGTATTCAATTGAACAAAGCACCTTCAAATCTGAATTGCCCTGATCAAATCAACTCTAAATGGTCTGAACCTTTTACAGGGGTTGACTAACATCCTAAAGAATATTCTGGCAAAATTTGAGGATTTTTGGATGAACCAAACTCCCTCTAAAATTCTTTTGCTGAAAAGCTTCAAAGAATTTTCCAGAATTGAATAATGGGTTTCGTACAAATTGGATTACATATTTGGATCGTGCCATGCAAGATGAATCCAACCCAATTTGAATCACTAAATTCGGAGCTTCCTCGCAAAAGTTATGAGGTTCTGCAGTTTGGGGAAATTCTGGAATTCAAATTAACCGGGAAAAGTTCAAATTCCTGACAGTGGGTCCGGCCCCCACGTGTCACCACCTCAGCTACACCACACGGGGCCACAGGACTGTTCTCCGCGTTGTCACAGATAATCCGGTGCAACAGAAAATCCCCACACTGTGCATTGAGCGACTGACGAGTGGGCCCGGCTGGCTCATCTTCTTCCTCGCGCTCCCGCGCCCGCGCGCCGCCGGGCTCGCCAGAGCTACGCTGAAACTTGCGGTCCGGCCAGCTCCCGCGCTCTCCCTCGCCGCCAGGGCCTAAATTCGTGCGCTGAACACGATGGTACCATCTTCTCCGGCTGGCGGTGGCCTAACCTAGCCGGCGACGGTGCAGCGGCTCGGGATCACTTCGGCTATGTCACCCGGCCAACTTAGCCCGCCAAAACCTCGGTGGAAGGGCTCTTCAGCACCGGGGGATCTCAGGGAAGGTCGACCGGGCCAAGAAAAGGCTCGGGGAGAGCTCTAACCTAGCTGTCACTGTGAGCCCGATCCTTCCCGCCATAACCGCGGTTGGAATACCGGGAAATGCGCCGGCTACAGCCAAAATCAAGCTAGGGTTGTGAAGTGAACTTGGGCGCCGTCATGTCTAGCTCCTGTGAGTGCAGTTTGATATGCTCTAAGCATGTATACATCGGGAATTTGCGGGTTTCTTACCAGAAGGTGGTTCTGCACCGTTCGGAAGGAAATCAAAAAATTCTCTGCCGATGATCCACGGTTGATCCTGAGCCTCGGGGGTGAGTTGCCTGGACGTCGTGCGCTTCCAGAAATGGCCTAGCTTGGCCGTGACACGCCGCGGTTGGAGCTGTCCACGAGAGCACTTGCTCTCGGTACTATGACGGCCGCCACTGAAATTGGTTTGCCTCGGTTTGTGGAGGCGGAACTCACGTAGAAATGGTGTGGGGATGTTGGAGGAGATCCCGTGGTGTTGTTTGGCTGCCCAACCAGAGCTTTGCACGCTATATAGGGTGGTGATTAATCGAGCAGACGGGGTCGGTAGCTTCAGCTGTTTCTCGCGCGAGGGGAAAAAGGACAGCGCCGTTCTTCGGTACCGTGGGATAACAGGGGCACGACAGTGGGGGCAAGGACGTCCAGGCAGCTCTCCAGCGCACGGGAAATCCAGAGGAGGTGGCTGCCGGCTGCCCCTCGGTGTCACTCGCAGAGGCGTCGGCTGCCCGAGTTACTTCGCGTGGGAGGTAATCAAACAGAGACCGTGTGCTTTACTGAAGACTTTTTGCAATTGTTTAGTTTCCCCCAATGACAAGTGGGTCCCACTAGTCAGTTCTCCCCATCCCTCAAAAGATCTCCAAAAACTTGGCAAGTGGTGAATTCAAATGTTTGGAGTCTCAAACTGAGCTACATTTGTATAGTTGGACAAATTTCCCTCAAATTCAAATGTATATTTGAATTCTTAGCACATTTGGATCCTTTTTGGAAAAATGGGTAGCAAACCTTTTCAAACATTATTGAAACTTTGCCTCCCCACTAATTTGGACCTAAGGAATCCAAATATGCACTTTGATACTTGTGTTAGCTGCTGCAATTAAGAGTTTGAATACAACGGTTTTGAATTACCATTATGTCCTCCCTTCATTTGAATTTTGAGTTGGACATTAGTTCAAATTCTGATTTTCAAACCCTGCCATTACACTTGAGTACTTCAACTCAGTGGTCTTAATCCAACTAGGGTCCAAACATGTAAATGACTCTAAGTTGGTTTTAGAACAACCTCTCATGTGTTATCATATGTGTGGAAAGTTTGAACCAACACCCTTTTGATGGAGGTTACTTGCTCTTCACAATATATTCACAACAAAACTGTGGTGTTGTGGTGTGATGAAAAGTTTTTGCAAGTCCCTTTTCTTAGGCTTTTACATCCCTCCCCACTTAAAAGAATCTCGTTCCTAGATTATAAAAGAAGAGACAGCGATGTAATAGGGACTTACCCGCGCTGATATGCCTTGAACTCCAGATAATTTGAGCGAAGGAATTCCTCGCTCTCCCACGTCGCTTCTTCGGCGGTGTGGTCACTCCAGAGTATCTTGTAGAACCACAATGGTATGCTACGCGTGGTTTGGGCTTTCTCATCAAGAATTTCCACCGGATACTCATCATATGTTAAATCCGGTTTCAGCTCGCCGATGTCTTCGGTAGGAACAGCAGCTGTATGCTTTAAACATTTTCACAGTTGCGAAACATGGAAAACGTCATGGACACCAGCAAGGGATGCCGGTAGCTCCAGTCTATACGCCGCTGGTCCACACTTCTCGGTGATAGCATAGGGTCCAATGAAACGGGGAGCGAGCTTCCCCTTCACACCGAACCGGTGCACGCCTTTCATCGGAGACACGCGGAGGTACACGTGTTCACCAACGTCAAAGTGCTACGGTCTACGCCTCTTATCAGCATAGCTCTTTTGCCGGGATTCAGCGGCTTTCAAGTTAGCTTGAGTCGTCCGAACGCGCTCTTCGGCGTCGTTCACCACATCAACCCCGAATGTGACCCTTTCAACAGGCTCGCACCAGTTTAATGGGGTGCGGCATTTGCGACCGTAGAGAGCTTCGTAGGGTGCCAGCTTGATACTCACCTGATAGCCGTTGTTGTACGAGAACTGCGCCAATGGTAGGTGATCGTCCCAGTTCCTATCATGGTGGATGGCACATGCTCTCAACATGTCTTCCTGAACTTGATTCACCCTCTCTGTCTGGCCATCTGTCTGAGGGTGGTAGGCGGAGCTTCTAATCAGTTTAGTACCCAAAGCAGCATGTAACTGCTACCAAAAGCGAGACACAAACAATGCACCTCGGTCTGAGACTATGGTCTTGGGTACGCCATGCAAGCATAGGATCCTGGCGATATATAACTCCGCATATCTGTTGGCATGGAAATGTGTATGCACGGGAATGAAGTGAGCCGACTTGGTTAGTCGGTCAACGATCACCCAAATGGAATCATGTTGGTTGGAAGTTAGGGGTAATCCCACAATGAAATCCATGCTCACATCCTCCCATTTCCATGCTGGAATTTTCAGGGGTTGCAACAGCCCTGATTTTCTCATATGATCAGCTTTCACTCGTCTACACGTATCACACTCGGATACGTACTGCGCTACCTCCCGCTTCATCCGCGTCCACCAAAATTTCTTTTTCAAATCTTGGTACATTTTTTTGCTGCCCGGATGAATGGAGTAGTTAGACAAGTGAGCTTCATCGAGGATCTTTTTCCTCAATCCTATATCCCGGGGTACGACTATGCGGTCATTGAACCATAGCGTCCCCTCGTCATTTTTCTGAAAACACTTGATCTCCCCATTATCTATCCGTCTCCGGAGATGTGTCATGCCTTTGTCAGTCTTCTGAGCTGCAATGATGTCCTCCCTAATAGTAGGAATGAGGGCAAGGTTGTAAAGTGATCCATAAGGAACCAAGTATAAACTTGGCGCTTCCTCCTCCACTGGTGTAATGGTGAGGTGATGGACATGTGATTTCCGACTCAGCGCGTCGGCAACCACATTCGCCTTGCCGGGGTGGTAATGAATCTCAATTTCATAATCTTTGATCAGTTCTAACCACCTCCTTTGCCTCATGTTCAGCTCCTTCTGGGTGAAAATGTATTTCAAGCTCTTGTGGTCGGTGTAGAGATGCACCAGATTCCCCAGGAGATAGTGCCTCCACATTTTTAGCGCCAACACCTCTGCAGCAAGCTAAAGATCATGAGTCGGATAGTGCTGCTTATGGTTTCGAAGTTGGCGTGAGCCATAGGAGACCACACGTCCTTCCTGCATCAACACGCAGCCGAGCCCAATACCGGACGCGTCACAATACACGTCGAAGGGATTTGTTGTATCCGGCTGAGCTAAGACCGGGGCTGTGGTGAGATGCTTCACCAATGCTTGGAACGCTCCTTCACACGCCGTGTTCCAAACATATTTCGTTCCCTTCTTCAGCAATTCTATCATCGGTTTAGCGAGCTTGGAGAAGCTTGGAATGAATCTCCGATAGTATCCCGCTAACCCGAGGAAGCTTCTGACTTCATGAACTGAAGTGGGAGCTTTCCATCTCAGCACTTGCTCTATCTTGCTTGGGTCAACCGCAATGCCTTCTGCTGAGATGATATGTCCCAAGAATGGCACTTGGCTGATCCAAAACTTGCATTTGCTGAACTTGGCGTAGAGCTTGTGGTCTCGCAATCGTTGAAGAACGATCCTCAAGTGTTCGGCATGTTCGTCTTCTGTCTTGGAGTAAACCAAGATATCGTCGATGAACACTACCACGAACTTGTCCAGCTCCGGCATGAATACCGAGTTCATGAGATACATGAAATGGGCTGGAGCGTTTGTGAGACCAAATGACATGACGAGATATTCATATAATCCATATCTCGTCGAGAAGGTCGTCTTCGGGATATCCTCCGCCCGGATCTTTATCTGATGATATCCAGAGCGAAGGTCCATCTTGGAGAACACACTTGCACCCACAAGTTGATCAAACAATATGTCGATGCGGGGCAGTGGGTACTTATTCTTGATGGTGACGGCGTTGAGCGGCCGGTAGTCCAGACACAGCCTCAAGGTTTCATCCTTCTTCTTCACGAACAGCGCCGAGCATCGCCAAGGCGAGGAACTCGGCCTAATGAAACCCTTGCTCAACAGATCATTGAGCTGTTCTTTTAATTCAGCCAGCTCGTTCGGAGCCATCTTGTATGGTCTCCGTGATATGGGCGTAGTCCCGGATGCAAGTTTAATCTTGAACTCGACATCCCGCTCTGGTGGCATGCCCGGAAGATCATCCGGGAACACGTCGGGGTACTCCCGAACTACGGGGACGTCCTTTAACTTGAGAGCTTCAGTATTATTGATCGCTGAAACCTCCCGGACTGGATTATCTAATAAGAGGGACTGCGGACGGTGTAATGGGGAGTTGAGGTGAACCGTACGTGATAGGGTTTCCAGGACAGCGCCATGGTAGCTTAGCCATGACATTTCCAAGATTGCATCAATCTTCTGCCCTTCAAGGATAATCATAGTGGTGGGATACATCTTCCCACCTAAGCACAGTGGTGCTTTTGGAACCATCATAGTTGCTGAAATCTTTCCTCCCGGTGAGCAGATCATATAAGAACACTCGGTTGGAAAGGATTTCAGCTGATGCTTAACCACATATGATGCACTTATAAAGTTGTGGGTTGCACCAGAATCAAACAGTATGATGATGGCTTGGTCGTTGAGAGTAAACGTACCCGCCAGCACGTTGTCTCCCTCTGAGGCGTCCTCATTGTCGAGGTGGCGAACGCCCCCAGTCCGCTGACCAACCTTTTTGACCGGAGGTCGGCCTCGAGCACCACCCTGGAACTGGGCTTGCCCGCTGCTCTGCTGCCCCTGGGGACAGTCCTTCGCGAAGTTGCCCACCTGTCCACACGTGAAGCAAGTGAAACGGGGCGGTCCCCCGCTGATCGGTGGACGGAAACCCGGGGCGCGTTGTGGCGGTGGAAATGCCCGGGGTGCCGTCTGCTGCTGCTGCTGCTGTCTCGGTGGTGGCATCGGCGATCGGAACGGAGGTGACTGAAAAGACGTCCCCCAAACCGCTGAGGTCACGCCGGTGGATGCCACTGCTGTCCGGATGGTGTCCGATACACCATGCGGTACTTCTGGGGAGCGCCACTCCCACCGCTGGGTGGAGCGCTGCGCTTCCGTTGCTCAGCTGCTAACTCCCTCTAAGCGTCCTCTTGCATGATCGCGACATTGACTAGGTCGTTGAAGGTGCCGCGATTCCATTGCACGAGATGCGTCTTCATTTCGGGGTGTAACCCCCGATAGAAGTGCTCCCGCTTTTTCTCCACGGTGGAGATGTAGTCTGACGCATATTGCGCCAGGTGGTTGAAAGCACGGGAGTAGTCATGGGCACTCCTCCCGCCCTGCTTCAGTTCCAAGAACTCTTGGAACTTCCTCTTCATTATGCCGGGAGGGATATGATAGGCGCGGAACGCCTCCCGGAACTCTCCCCACTCCGCGGCATGGCCAGCCGGACGTGAGGCGACATAGTTCGCCCACCACGCACCAGCGGCACCGTGAAGTTGCTGCACCGCGAATAGAGTCTTCTGCCACTCCGTACATTGGAGCAGCCCGAACTTGGACTCGATGGTCCGCAGCCAGTTGTCGGCCTCCAGTGGTTCTTCAGCTTCTGTGAACACTGGAGGGTGCGTACTCATGAAATCCGAGTATGACACCTCACAGGGCTCCCGGGGGCCCCTCTCTTGACGTCCCCCCGCTTGGGACGTATTCTGCACGATCGTGCGGAGCAGGTCGGTCTGCTCCTCACGACCCCCCACCAGTGCCGCTATCACATCCGCTAGAGTAAGTGGAGGCGGCAGTGGTGGCTGCCGCTGCGGGGTGCTGTCGTAGGCCGGTGGCTGGGAGTCATCGCCTCCCTGTTGGCTAGAGCCACCAACCTCGTGCGTGGTCCTAGTGCGAACCATCTGCAACCATACGACAATAAACATCAGTCCCACAATATATTTCAATGCAGTCAAATGAAATAGGCGTAAAAACATAATGACAATGAAACATGCGATACATCTCGTATGCAGATAATGTAATAACTTTGCACAAGCTACACCATTACCAGACCAAATACAAGCTAGTTTAATCCAACTTGGTGAACCTCCTCTTTGGAAGCTCACCCCAACTAGGTTTGGTCACTACGAGAAGTTACTATCGCTTTGTCATCACGTATACCCCCCTTTTATCTTCAATACGACACAAACATGGTCTCTAGTAAATGAACTTGAGTGACACCTATACTCAAATCTTTCACTAGTTGAAGATAACCTCTCATGAGTATGTTCCACCCCATTGGAAGTACTCAAACCCCATCTAGGGTGCAACAATCTCTCAAATGAGTTCAACTGTCATTCCTCTGTCAGAATGACCAGTTTCTACATATCCAAGATTTTGATCTGGTTCTGGGCATTTTCATGACTCAAGCTGAATACCAAAGTTAAAGTTAACTTCAGTATCTTTCCAGCGAGTACTTATTTGCCCTCAGATCAGCTCTGGTTAAAAGGTTATGGTAATTCAAAATCAGCAGAATTTCTGGAAGAATTTTAACAGCACCTACTTTGGGAAGTTGCTGTTATCAACTCTGGTTTCCACTGAAATCTGTGCTGAAATTTCAGAAACTTTGAATTGCAAAGATGTAACACATCTTCTATCCTTTCTAAAGATGTATTATATGAATTTTTTTTATTTTTCTACTGGGAGTTATATTTGAAAAACAGAACAGTCCAGAGAGTGTTTAACCCTGTCCTGGTTCTGGACAGCTTACATCCCTCTGGGTTTTAAGCCATCTTAGGGTGCGTTTTAGCCCTGGAAGTCTACAACAAAGTTGTAGAATACTTTACCTTTCCAGAACTATATACCACACCTCCCTGGGCTAAAAGACCTGTGAGTTATGCCCTGTTGAAGATCAGCAAACTTGCTGCCCAAACAAGAGCACTCTATTTTTCAGTCTTTTTGGAACTACACTCATCACTATCCAATTTGTCTACCAAACCAGGGTCCTGAATGTTGAACCTAATGATTTTAATTCCTTGTTATCATTATTTTTCATGCATATGCCTACAATATCTCGGTACTACGTTCCTCACAAAAGAAAATCCTAACCGGATTATACCGGTATATACGTCTCAAGTGTGGCACTAAACGGTCTCTCGCACACGTTTGCTACACGGATACATACATAGTTAGTACCTGCAGAAGACCCACAATATTGATGCACTCAATGGTTGTTCATTTCAGGCAGATCCATATTTGAAAGTAAATACAAACGCCCGTATCATTGCCATACGGCCGTAATTGAGTCAGGTCACGTCTCAAGGTATGTGATCGTGTTTCAACACCACACGACGGGGAACCCGAGTATGTAATGAATGGGTCATCACGGTTGGGAATGTTATCAACCCAACAGATACCACCTACTGCCATGCAGGGCACGCCGATGGCAAGCGCTGCGTATGTCCTCCTGGGCTATTTCCAGACGAACACACTCTCTCATTACTGACCACGCGATGGGCTCTCCACTTACTTGCCTAATGCACGCTAGGGATCAGCGTTTCATATGAACTCAGGAACATGAAGAGTCCAAGAGTTTCATATTGACGTCTCACACCAAGCTGTGAGACCTATCCTTGAACCACGTTCCTCGTCAGGGGAGCTAACCGAAATTGAACCGCTTTCGGTAGCGTTCCTTACCATTCTTATCAGAGCGTAGGTGCGTCGTTACATAATTAAAATTCAGAATTATAACACATAGGTTAGTCTTTGTCACTTTAAGTAACTATGCTAATATAGTCCTTACTTGGGCAACTACCGATTCCTCACCATAAACCTAAGTTTTCCCGTAATACAGTCCTTAAGTACTGTGCTATCCCCAATGCAGCTCTGATACCAGGCTGTGGCGGACCGGAATCCGCTCATCCAGGATTGCAGAGGGTGGTGCCACGCGATGTGACATCCGACAGCACACGTCGTAAGGACACAATATATTACATGGGAAAAACAATTGAACTGTACAAACAGGTACAACCTTCAGTTACAAACTATTGTTTATGTTACACAGCGGAAGTCTAAACTATACAACTCACGCCCGCCTATCTAGCAAAAGTCGGTTGCCCAGCCCTAGGGCAACCCACACTAGCTGCACGTCTCAGCTCAGCGCGGCGTGTACGGCTCCCACTCAGCCGTGGTCCCCGACAGAGGGTAACCCTCGCCGGTGGACTCGTACTCCGAGTCCGTGGGTGGCTCCTCACCTGAAAAACACTTAAACAGCAACCGTGAGCACGAGGGCTCAACAAGACTTATCCGACTCACCTAGGCATAAAACTCTACATGAGGTGTCCAATGAACATAGGATAGCAACATTGCAGCAAATGGACACGCCTACAAGTTCATCCTTAATTCATTTTTTAGCAACCAGTTAGCAGTTCAGGAATCTGAAATTTAGTAAGCAATATTTGGTGGCACACATGTAGCAATACAATTACATCATAACAGCAATATTGAATCATCACATTTCATACATTAGCCTACGTCACGACTCAGTGACCAAGTGGTACTCTTCACCGCAAGGGACGGCGAATCGACTCGATATACACCTGCAGGGAAACCCAAAGAGCACGTCACGTACGTCCACCCGTGGAGCAGCACAGCATGCTCACTCGATGTCGTACGGGACAACCTTTCGCCCAACAGCCCAAACGTCGAACTGGTCGCGCCGAAACGAGCAGGAGGTTCCCTACACGGAGCATCTCTCTATGCCTGTTAGCAGATTTCCACCTTGCTGCCCTCAGCCTACACCTACAAATCGGTGCGTTATGCCTCGACGCCCGGAGGTTTAGGTTACATCGGTTTATCGGGGCCCATCTATCCGATATGCCTTCGGTACGTTCAAACTCGATCAGCGTGGGCCGCACACAGATCGGTCCTCAATCGACACGGACAGGGCTGCGCACACAAGACTCCCTCTTGCTGCGCCCTAGCCCCTGCCAAGTCTCATTTTTATTACTAAGGTGATCTCACATCACTCGAACCAATCCCGTGTGTCCCAAGCCTAACTCGCGAGTAGATTCCAACTACTCGACTTGTACCGAAGTCCTATGAATCATTAAGCATAGCCCGTCTATTTGAGGTCCTAGACACTACCCTCACTCTTGGGGGGAAAATTCTGGTTATGCAGTTGGGTTTTCATCCATCCTACACCTAATGCACATACATCCTTCACACTACGTATGTAAACAAGTAAAATTTATAAAAGGCTTAATGCAAACCGGGGCTTGCCTTGTTGCTGCTGGTCAGTAGTTAGTTCTTCTTCCAGAAGGAGGAAGTCGAGCACTTCCGGAGCCTCCTCGCCTTCAGTGACTACACGTTAATGAAATACTACATGTTAATGAATATGCACATAAGTTTATTGTAATGTTTCTGCTACAAGTTCTAATAACAAGTTTTTAACAACTGGAACTTTGTTTAAGAATTTAAAGTGAAACTGGCGCTAGTGGTTTGGGTTTGGACCTAAGCACATGATTAAGTGCTAAGTGGTTTTCCCCCTCTTCCATATTGATCACCTCATGTGGTTAAACAGAACAGGGGTGAACCAGAGCTCCAATGGAACTGCGAATTTTTGTATGAATTCCTTGTCACAAGAAAACCCTCTGGACCAAAAATTAGCACTTTTCATTGAGTGGTTTGTTCAGAATAATTCTCTTAGCAAATAAGCAAAGAAGAATTAATTCTGAGGTAACACCCCTGTTCATGCCCAACTTAGTGAACTACAATTTGAATTATAGCTCATAGAGTTTGCACGAATTTTCCCAGCAATTTTGGAGCTAAGGTTTGTCCAGAACTGAATTTCCAAGTTTTGGAAATTCTCTGAAAATGTTTCTGTATTCAATTGAACACAACACCTTCAAATCTGAATTGCCCTGATCAAATCAACTCCAAATGGTCTGAAACTTTTACAGGTGTTCACTAACATCCTAAAGAATATTATGGCAAAATTTGAGGATTTTTGGAAGAACCAAACTCCCTCTAAAATTCTTTTGCTTAAATGCTTTAAAGAATTATCCAGAATTGAATAATGGGTTTCATACAAATTGGGTTGCATATTTGGATAGATCCATGCAAGATGAATCCAACCCAATTTGACTCACTAAATTTGGAGCTTCCTAGCAAAAGTTATGAGGTTCTAAATTTGGGGAAATTCTGGAATTCGAATTAACCGGGAAAAGTTCAAATCCCTGACAGCGGGCCCGGCCCCCACGTGTCACCACCTCGGCTACACCACACGGGGCCACAGGACTGTTCTCCGCGTTGTCACAGATGATCCGGTGCAACTGAAAATCCCCACACTGTGCATTGAGCGACTACGAGCGGGCCCAGCCGGCTCGTCTTCTTCCTCGCGCTCCCACGCCCGCGCGCCGCCGGGCTCGCCGGAGCCTCGCTGAAACTTGCCGTCCGGCCAGCTCCCGCGCTCTCCCTCACCGCAAGGGCCTAAATTCATGCACTGAACACGATGGCACCATCTTCTATGGCCGGCGGTGGCCCTAACCTAGCCAGCGACGGTGCAGCGGCTCGGGATACTTCGGCTATGTCACCCGGCCAACTTAGCCCGCCAAAACCTTGGTGGAAGGGCTCTTCAGCACCAGGGGATCTCAGGGAAGGTCGACCGGGCCAAGCAAAGGCTCGGGGAGAGCTCTAACCTAGCTGTCACCGTGAGCCCGATCCTTCCCGCCATAACCGCGGTTGGAAAACCGGGAAATGCGCCGGCTACAGCCAAAATCAAGCTAGGGTTGTGAAGTGAACTTGGGCGCCATCACGTATAGCTCCTGTGAGTGCAGTTTGATATACTCTAAGCAAGTATACGTCGGGAATTTGCGGGTTTCTTATCAGAAGGTGGTTCTGCACCGTTCGGAAGGAAATCTCAAAATTCTCTGCCGATGATCCACGGTTGATCCTGAGCTTCAGGGGTGTGTTGCCTGGACGTCGTGCGCTTCCAGAAATGGCCTAGCTTGGCCATGACACGCCGCGGTTGGAGCTGTCCACGAGAGCACTTGCTCTCGGTACTATGGCGGCCTCCACTGAAATTGGTTTGCCTCGGTTTGTGGAGGCGGAACTCACGTAGAAATGGTGTGGGGATGTTGTAGGAGAGCCCGTGATGTTGTTTGGCTGCCCAACCGGAGCTTTGCACGCAAGCTAGGGTGGTGATCGATCGAGTGGACGGCGTCGGTAGCTTCGGCTGTTTCTCGCGCGAGAGGAAAAGGGACAGCGCCGTTCTTCGGTACCGTGGGATAACAGGGCACGGCAGTGGGAGCAAGGACGTCCAGGCAGCTCTCCAGCGCACGGGAAATCCAGAGGAGATGGCTGCCGGCTGCCCCTCGGTGTCACTCGCAAAGGCGTCGGCTGCCCGAGTTACTTCGCGTGGGAGGTAATCAAACAGAGACCGTGTGCTTTACTGAAGACTTTTTGCAATTGTTTAGTTTCCCCCAATGACAAGTGGGTCCCACTAGTCAGTACTCTACCATCCCTCAAAAGATCTCCAAAAACTTGGCAAGTGGTGAATTCAAATGTTTGGAGTCTCAAACTGAGCTACATTTGTATAGTTGGACAAATTTCCCCAAATTCAAATGTATATTTCAATTATTTGCACATTTGGATCCTTTTTGGAAAAATGGGTAGCAAACCTTTTCAAACATTATTGAAACTTTGCCTCCCCTCTAATTTGGACCTAAGGAATCCAAATATGCACTTTGATTCTTGTGTTAGCTGCTGCAACCAAGAGTTTGAATACAATGGTTTTGAATTACCATTATGTCCTCCCCTCATTTGAATTTTGAGTTGGACATTAGTTCAAATTCTGATTTTCAAACCCTCCCATTGCACATGAGTACTTTAACTCAGTGGTGTTAATTCAACTAGGATCCAAACATGTAAATGACTCTAAGTTGGTTTTAGAACAACCTCTCATGTGTTATCATGTGTGGAATGTTTGAACCAACACCCTTTTGATGGAGGTTACTTGCTCTTCACAATATATTCACATAAAACTGTGGTGTTGTGGTGTGATGAAAAGTTTTTGCAAGTCCCTTTTTATTGGGCTTTTAAAAGAATTTCCTCGCTCTCCCACGTCGCTTCTTCGGCGGTGTGGTTGCTCCATAGTATCTTGTAGAACCACAACGTTCGGCTACGTGTGGTCCGGGCCTTCTCAACAATAATTGCCACCGGATATTCATCATATGTCACATCCGGTTGCAGCTCACCGATGTCTTCGGTGGGAACAGTAGCCATATGCTTCACACATTTTCACAGTTGTGAAACATGGAAAACGTCGTGAACACCAGCAAGAGATGCCGGCAGTTCCAGTCTATACACCACTGGTCCACACTTCTCGGTGATGGCATAGGGTCCAATGAATCGGGGAGCGAGCTTCCCCTTCACGCCGAACTGGTGAATGCCTTTCATCGGAGATACACGGAGATACACATGTTCCCCAACATCAAAGTGCAGTGGCCTACGCCTCTTTTCAGCATAGCTTTTCTGCCAGGATTGAGCAGCCTCCAAGTTGGCTTGAATCATCCAAACACGCTCTTCGGCGTCGTTCACCACATCAACCCCGAATGTGACCCTTTCAACGGACTCGCACCAGTTTAATGGGGTGCGGCATTTATGACCGTAGAGAGCCATATTGATACTCGCTTGATAGCCGTTATTGTACGAGAATTCCGCCAACGGTAGATGATCATCCTAGTTTCTACCATGGTGGATTGCACACGCTCTCAACATGTCTTCTAGTACTTGGTTCACCCTCTCTGTTTACCCATCTGTCTGTGGGTGATAGACGGAGGTTCTAATCAGCTTAGTACCCAAAGCAGCGTGCAACTGCTCCAAGAAAAGAGATACAAATAGTGCCCCTCGGTCTGACACTATGGTCTTGGGTACTCCATGCAAGCATAGGATTCTTGCAATATACAACTCCGCTCTGTTGGCATGGAAATGTGTATGCACGGGAATGAAGTGGGCTGACTTGGTCAATCGATCAACGATTACCCAAATGGAATCATGCTTGTTGGAAGTCAGGGGTAACCCCACAATGAAATCCATGTTCACATCTTTCCATTTCCATGCTGGAATTTTCAAGGGCTGCAGCAGCCCTGATTTCCTCATATGATCAGCTTTCACTCGTCTACACGTATCACACTCGGATACGTATTTAGCCACTTCCCGCTTCATCCGTGTCCACCAAAATTTCTTTTTCAAATCTAGGTACATTTTGTTGCTGCCTGGATGAATGGAGTATTTGGACAAGTAAGCTTCATCAAGAATCTTCTTCCTCAGCTCCATATTCTGGGGTACGACTATGCGGTCATTGAACCACAGCGTCCCCTCATCATCCTTCCGGAAACATTTGATTTCCCCGTTGTCTATCCGTCTCCGGAGATGTGCCATGCCCTTATCAACTTTCTGAGCTGCAATGATCTCCTACCTAATGGTAGGGATGAGGGCAAGGTTGTAGAGCGATCCATAAGGAACCAAGTATGAACTCGGCTCTTCCTCTTCTACCGGTGTAATGGTGAGGTTATGGACATGTGATTTTCGGCTCAGCGTGTCGGCAACCACATTTGCCTTGCCGGGGTGGTAATGAATCTCAATCATAATCTTTGATTAGTTCTAACCACCTCCTTTGCCTCATATTCAGCTCCTTCTGGTTGAAAATGTACTTCAGGCTCTTGTGGTCGGTGTAGAGATGCACCAAAATCCCCAGGAGATAGTGCCTCCACGTTTTCAACGCCAAAACCACAGCAGCGAGCTCAAGATCATGAGTCGGATAATGCTGCTCATGGTTTCGAAGTTGGCGTGAGCCATAAGCGACCACACGTCCTTCCTGCATCAACACACAGCCGATTCTGATACTGGACGCATCACAATATACGTCGAAAGGCTTTTAGTTGTATTCGGTTGAGCTAAGACCGGGGCTGTTGTGAGATGCTTCACCAATGCTTGGAACGCTCCTTCACATGCTGAGTTCCAAACATACTTTGTTCCCTTTTTCAACAATTCTGTCATCGGCTTAGCAAGCTTGGAGAAGCTTGTAATAAATCTCCGGTAATATCCCGCTAAGCCGAGGAAACTTCTTACTTCATGGACAGAAGTGGGGGATTTCCATTTCCGCACTTCCTCAATTTTGCTTGGGTCCACCGCAATGCCTTCCACTTAGATGATATGTCCCAAGAATGGCACTTGGCTGATCCAAAACTCACATTTGCTGAACTTGGCATATAGCTTATGGTCCCGCAATCGTTGAAGAAAGATCTTCAAGTGTTCGGCGTGTTCTGCTTCTGTCTTGGAGTAAACCAAGATATCATCATTGAACACCACCACGAACTTGTCCAGCTCCGGCATAAACACCGAGTTCATGAGGTACATGAAATGTGCCGGAGCATTAGTGAGACCAAAAGACATGACAAGATATTCATATAAGCCATATATCGTCGAGAAGGCCGTCTTCGGGATATCCTTCGCCCGGATTTTTATTTGATGATATCCAGAGTGAAGGTCCATCTTGGAGAACACACTTGCACCCACAAGTTGATCAAACAGGATGTCAATGCAGGGCAGTGGGTATTTGTTCTTGATGGTGACGGCGTTGAGCGGCTGGTAGTCCACACACAGCCTCAAGGTTTCATCCTTCTTCTTTACGAACAGCACCGAGCATCCCCAAGGCGAGGAACTCGGCCTAATGAAACCCATGCTCAACAGATCATTGAGCTGTTCTTTCAATTCAGCAAGCTCGTTCGGAGCTATTTTGTATGGTCTCCGTGAGATAAGAGTAGTTCCAAGCGCAAGCTCAATCTTGAACTCGACATCTCGCTTAGGTGGCATGCCCGGAACATCATCGGGAAATACGTCAGGATATTCCCAGACTACGGGGATGTCCTCTAACTTGGAAGCTTCAGAAGTATAGGCGGCTGAAACTTCCCGGACTGGATTGTCTAATATGAGGGACTGCGGACGGTGTAATGGGGAGTTGAGGTGAACCGTCCATGATAATGTTTCTAGGACCGCGCCATGGTAGCTTAGCCATGGCATCCCTAAGATTGCATTAATCTTCTGCCCCTCAAGAATATTCATATGGTGGGATATATCTTCCCACCTAAGCACAGTGGTGCTTTCAGAATCATCATAGTAGCTGAAATATTTCCTCCCGGTGAGCAGATCATATAAGAACACTCGGTTGGAAAGGCTCCCAGTTGATGCTTAACCACATATGATGCACTTATGAAGTTATGGGTTGCACCCAAATCAAATAATATGATGATTGCCTGATCGTTGAGAGTGAACGTACCCGCCAGCACGTTGTCTCCCTCTGGGGCGTCCTCATTGTCGAGGTTGTGAACGCCCCCAGTTCGCTGACCAACCTTCTTGACCGGAGGTCGGCCTCGAGGACCGCCCTGGAACTGGGCTTGCCCGCTGCTCTGCTGCCCCTGGGGACAGTCTTTTGAGAAATGGCCCGCCTGACCACACGTAAAGCATGTGTAGCGAGGCGGTCCTCCGCTGATCGGCGGACGGAAACAAGGGGCGCGTTGTGGCAGTGGAAATGCCCGGGGTACCATCTGCTGCTGCTGTTGCGGTCGCGGTGATGACATCGGTGGTCGGAACGGGGGTGGCTGAAAAGAACTACACCCGAACTGCTGAGGTCGCGCCGGTGGATGCCACTGCTGACCGGATGGTGTCTGATACACCATGCGGTATTTCTGGGAGCTCCACCCCTACTGCTGGGTGGAGTGCTGCGCTTCCGCTGCTCAGCCGCCAACTCTCGCTGAGCGTCTTCTTGCATGATCTCGGCATTAACGAGATCATTGAAGGTGCCGCGATTGCATTAGACGAGATGTGTCTTCATCTCGGGGTGTAACCCCCGATAGAAGTGCTCCCGCTTCTTCTCCTCGGTGGAGACTAATCTGACGCATATTATGCCAGATGGTTGAAGGCACGGGAGTAATCGTGGGCACTCCTCCTGCCATGCTTCAGCTCCAAGAACTCTTGGAACTTCCACTTCATTATCCCGGGTGGGATATGGTAGTCGCGGAACGCCTCCCGGAATTCTTCCCACTCAAAGGTATGGCCAGCCGGCCGTGAGGCGACATAATTCGCCCACCACGCACCAGCGGCACCGTGAAACTGCTGCGCCATGAACAGAGGCTTCTGCCGCTCCATACATTGGAGCAGCCCAAACTTGGACTCAATTGTCCGCAGCCAGTTGTCGGCCTCCAGGGGTTCTGCTGCTTCTGTGAACACCGAAGGGTGCGTACTCATGAAATCCGAGTACATCACAGCATGGGGCTCATGAGGCCCCCTCTATTGACGCCCCCCCCCCCCCCGCCTGGGATGTATTCTGCATGATCGTGCGGAGCAGACCGGTCTGCTCCTCACGATTACCCACCAGGGCCGCGATCACATCCGCTAGCGTAAGCGGAGGCGGCGGTGGTGGTTGTTGCTGCGGGGTGCTGTCGTAGGCAGGTGGCTGGGAGTCATCACCCCCCTGCTGGCTAGGGCCACCAATCTCATGCGTGGTCCGAGTGTGAACCATCTGCAACCATACGACAATATACATCAGTCCCGCAACATACTTCATGCAGCCCCATAAAATGGCGCAAAACATAATGACAGCAAAAACATGCGATACATCTCGTATACAGATAATGTAATAACTTTGCACAAGCTACACCATTACCATACCAAATACACGCCAGTTAAATCCAATTTGATGGACTTCCTCTTTGGAAGTTCATCTCAACTAGGTTTCGTCACTACGAGACGTTAAAATCGCTTTGTCATCACGTATACTACCCTTTTATCTTCAATACGACACAAACAAGGTCTCTAGCTAAAGAAGCTGTCACACCCGGTTTCTCCGAAGAACAACCGAGTGAATATCACATGTATGTCAGGATCATTTTCTCATACATGTGATGACAAATAGTGAAGCATCATTTATTACAAGCCAGGTGTCGAATATAAATAAGTCTTACATAGCATACATCTCGATGGACGATAATAAGTTCATAACATGTAAATAAAATAGCAGCGGAATATTATTCTCGTGGGCTCCGTCACAGGCGTTGCTCGGGGGACTCCATGAACCTAAAATCCTTCTTCGGGTCCGAAGTCTTGGTCATTGAACACCACATCATTCTCTTGACCTGAGCAGCAATATAAACCAACAAATATGCAAGGTTGAGTACCGATGGTACTCAGCAAGTGTGGTAAAGTTATGTCATGCATGGCTAGAACAAGGAGAGGTTGAACTCATGGATGAAGCACTACGCAATTATTGCCTACCACCTTAGCTTATTAAGCACCTACATTACTACATAGGTGAAAGGGTCCCAATCTCCCATCCCATCATCATAATCAAATAACCATAACATCATTTCCAATGTTAAGCTCCCCGCTTAACATCCATACCTTCCAAAGTCATCATCCTCTAATCATGAATAAGTCCATGCCGCTCTTGACCGTGAGCACGGCTGTCATGACAGTTTTTGACTCTGCAGAGTTTGCACCACTTTACCCACATGTAGTGATTTCATCCCCCGTTGCAGGGTGGACTAAAAGAATCTCCATTATGCCAGTGGCTACGAACCACATTCACACTTCCTAGGTGTGTAGCCAGGAGATCACTACGAAGTCTTTACAAAGGGATTCCCGACGAGCGTGGTCCCACTGAGGTTTCACCCCTAACAGCATACAAGAGGCTCCAACCCCGCTGCAGTGGCCCCCTCTTGAGCCTTGCGGTTCATATGGTAGTCCAGCTGACAACTATTCCCCGCACCATCCAACACACCCATACTACGCCGGGGATACACCTAATTAATTAGCCAAGCTGCCCCATCTCAGCATGTGGTTGACACGGTAAAGCTAGGTTACATGCTCCATGAACCGGTCCTTAGGATCCAGGCAAGTACTAACACAAACCCGAGTCTCGTGCACCCAGCACCAACCAAATCATCCAACTTGCCTTGATCCCTACCTCTACATACCTCAGAATATCTCATTCAAAAGTATGGTAAATAAACTGATGATCTCATATCCCAATTATCCCATTCTAAGCGTGGCTAAGCATGTCAATAAATGATATGATAAAATAAATCCCAATCCCAAGCTACAAGGAAACAAGATAATGCAATTCTAGGGAAAGTTCCTAGCATGGGTTTCATATTTCAATTGACAATGCAAATAATTCTATCTACATATCCTAGCATAGGATCAAAGTGGTCAAGGACACTTGCCTTCTTCCTGCTGCTCTGGGAATGGATAGTCCTGATCTTGGAAACGAAGAACTTGCTCTGGAGCAGGTTCTACTCACACCATCACACATAGCAAAAGAAAACAACAATCCATAAGACATAGTTCACACTTTCACTGCATACACCACACATTCACATTTATGAAAGTCATTCACATTTCTATGTGTTGTGGTTACTCTATGTGTGTTGATTTTGGGCTTACATGCACTTTTAAACATGTGCATATGATTTCTAACTTTTGTATTCAGATTTAGGTTTGCATACTATATATGAATTTCCAATTTAAATAAATTCGTTATATTCAGTTGATACACATCTTAGATACCCATTATGCATGAAAGGTATTTTCCTACTTCAAATGGGTTTTCAGATCCTCTATCAAATCCTAAACTGAAATCTTTGGATTTGGAAACTTCATTTTTCATTTTCTAGTTATGCATACCTAGTTGCTATATTTTCAGATTTATTTCCTATGCCTAAATGTGAACTTTATTATGAAAATAGTAAGACACATAATCTAAACAGAATAGGTTCTGATCTAAAATAGTAAATAATATATTTTTGAACTTCTCCTCTGATGTGATCTAATTTAAATTTATCTTATTAATTTTCAGAATTATTCTCTAACCTAAAAATGTATTTCTAGATCTAATAAACATGAACACACCCAAACAGATTTCATTTCAGCCTAAAATATATTTTTAGCTCATTCTAAAGCTTTCCAATTGTTAGTAGAGTTTAAACTTGAATTCACAATGTGTGTGCCTCAACCTTTTAAATTTAAATCTTAATTACATATTCAAATTCCTAAATTTAATATCACATAGGATTAAAAAGGTAAACTCACCCCACTACAGGGTCTATTATATTATTTTAAGAATTTCCAGGGGCCTAACTATGCATAACAGAGGGATTTTGATAATTTTTATTAAGTCGAGGGGCTAAAACAGATTTTTAATTGAATTTACATGAATTTCTGAAGTTCCAGGGGCTAGATCAGAAGTTTCCGGGGCTAGCTCGTATTTTCCGAGAACCCTAGGGGGTAGCGCGTAAGAATCCTGGCCTTTATAACACGGGGCTGACGTGGACCGTCCGATTTAAAATAGATGGCTGAGATTATAACGTCGAACCGGTACGTCGGGATTTAAATTCTACCGTGCGATTTAAAATAGACGGCGCACAAGCGGCCACGTCGCTCTGATCGAGCGTGGGCGGCGCTGCCCGGCGGCTGGAGGCGGCGGGAGGCAGCGATCTCGCCGGAAATCTTCGGATCTTCATCAATTCTTACTAAAACTAGGATTTCATGGCATAGATCGGTAGAGGGGAGGTCGGGGATCTCACCTCGGGAGTTTTCTTGAGCTCGGAGGTCCTGGAAGGCGGTCGGCAACGAGGTCCGAGGTGAATTCACGGCGATGCTCGTCTGCGCTGTGTTTGAAGCGCAAACCACTGAGTTTTCTGCACCTGCGTGATTCCCCGGAGGCGGTGGATCAAGATCAGCGCGTTAGATCAGAAATACTGAGCGAAGATCGAGCGAAATTGCCCTGAGAAACTCGGGTTCTCACCGGAAGAAAAAACGGCTGATCGTGGGTGAAAATCGGGAAGATGCCGGTGTTTATATAGCCGGGGGAGGGCGGCGGGTTTGTTTAGATCGAATTTGAGTCTTCTAGGACCGATAGTCGGGCTGAGGGACGCGGAAATCTGGGTTGGTTACGATCGCGCGCGCGTGCGGAAGAGTCCGGGGTCGGCGCGAGCGGGAGGTCGGGGATGACAGGCGAGCCCCGCATGTCAGTGAGAAAGAGGGGGGGCGCGTGGCTGCGGGCTGGCGCGGGGGTGGGTGGGGCGGCTGGTGGGTTTGGGCCCACTGGCCGGGGGGTTTGTTTTTTTCTTTTTTTTTTCTTTTTCTTTTTCTTTTCTGTTTTGAGTTTAATTTGAATTCTAATTTGAATTTGAATTTCTGCACTACATGCAATACGTCCAAAAAATTTTAAATTCCCCTCTTAAGAGGTTTTGGGGTGTTACAGCTCTACCCCATTAAAAAAAATCTCGTCCTCGAGATTGGTGGTTCTAAGAAAACAATTCCAGAAACTGTGCCTTAAGCTCGTCTGCTCGCTCCCATGTGGCTTCCTCTTCCGAGTGATGCTTCCACTGCACCTTGCACATCCGGATTCTTTTATTTCTTGTGAGGCGTTCCATTGTCTCCAAAATCTTGGATGGTTGCTCGGCATAAGACAGATCCTCAGCTACGTCAACCTCATTCATGGGTAACATCTCTTCAGGTGTTCTCAGACATTTCTTCAGGTTTTCTCAGACACATGGAATACGTCGTGCACATCCGATAGGCGAGCCGGTAATTCTAGTTAATACGCCACTTCACCTTTTCTCTCCAGAACTTGAAAGGGTCCGATGTATTGAGGTGATAACTTCCCTTTCACCTTGAACCGACGAAGTCCTCGGATAGGGGACACCTTGAGGTAGACATAGTCCCCCACGTTGAAAACGAGCTCTCTTCTCCGTACATCGGCATAGCCCTTTTGTCGTGTTTGTGCTATCCTCAAGTTGTTGCGGATTTCCCTCACTTTTGCCTCGGCTTCTTGTAGTACTTTGGGTCCAAACACTTTGTTTCCCCCGTTTGGTTCCAAAATAGTGGAGTTTTACACTTCCTCCCGTACAAAGCTTCAAACGGTGACATCTTCGTACTAGCCTGATAGTTGTTGTTATAGGAGAACTCCCCATACGGTAAGTTCTTATCCCAACTCCGATTGTTTTTGAGTGCACACGCTCTCAGCATATCCTCAAGGATCTGATTGGTTCTTTCCGTCTGCCCGTCAGTTTGGGGATGATAGGCAGAGCTAAAATTCAGATGGGTTCCCATGGTTTCATGCAACTTCTGCCAGAACCTTGAGGTGATATGTGTCCCTCGATCCGACACTATCTTCTTGGGCACTCCATGGTAACACACGATCCTTGACATGTACAACTCCGCCAATTCGGATCCGCTGTAGCTTTCTTTCATGGGGATGAAATGAGCTATGTTGGTTGGCCTGTCGACGATGACCCATATCGAATCGTATCCTGATTGGGTCCTAGGCAATCCCACTATGAAATCCATACCAATTTCTTCCCATTTCCATTCAGGCACTTTGAGTGGTTGCAATAATCCCGTGGGTCGTTGATGTTCTGCTTTCACCAACTGACATGTGTCACATAGGGCAACATGTTCCGCGACATCTCGCTTCATGCCATACCACCAATACCTGCTCTTGAGGTCATGGTACATCTTCGTACTCCCAGGATGAATGGAATAGTCTGAATCATGAGCCTTCTTCAAAATCAATTCACGGATCTCCTTTACTTCAGGCACACAGATTCTTTTCCCGTGCCACACCGTACCTTGTTCATCCTCTCTGAAACCAGGGGCTTTATTTTCCTTGATGAGTTGTCTGATTTCTTGTATCTTCTCGTCATTCTTTTGACCATCACGTATGTCTTGCTCTAGTGTGGAGTCCACTTCCATGGCGATGGCTTCACCACTATTCACCAGGCATAGATTGAGTCTTATAACATCGTTCTTCAATTCTGCAGGCATGTCCTTCAAGCTCAACCTATTGACCTGCACTTTCCGTCTTAAAGCATCTGCCACGACGTTTACTTTCCCATGATGATAGTTGATGCCCACATCAAAGTCATTGATTAGCTCTAACCATCTCCTTTGTCTGAGGTTGAGATCTGGCTGTGTGAAAATGTACTTTAAACTCTTATGATCCGTATATATCTCTGTCCTCTTCCCCATCAAGTAGTGCCGCAAAATTTTCAACGCGTGTACCACTGCGGCTAGTTCTAGGTCATGTGTAGGATAGTTCTTCTCGTGTTTCCGGAGCTGCCGGGATGCATAAGCCACGGCATGCTCTTCTTGCATGAGAACACATCCCAACCCGTTTCCAGAGGCATCGTAGTACACCGAGAAGTTCTTCTACATATCTGGCATAACTAGCACTGGGGCGGCTGTCAATCTTTTCTTTAGCTCTTGAAAACTCGTCTCGCACTGTGGCGTCCATGTGAATGTGATTCCCTTCTCCAACAGTTTGGTGAGGGGTCTCGAGATCTTGGAGAAACCCTCAATAAACCGTCTATAATACCCAGCCAATCCTAAGAAGCTTCGAACTTCCTCGACATTCTCAGGGGTCTTCCACTTCTGTACACCCTCGATCTTGGTGGCATCTACAGAGATTCCCCCCTCCGAGATTATATGTCCTAAGAAGGGAACTCTCTTCAGCCAAAACTCACACTTGCACAACTTGGCATATAGTTGGTGTTCTCTCAGCTTCTGCAACACCAACCTTAGATGTTTCTCATGTTCCTCTTCATCTTTGGAGAAGACGAGAATGTCATCTATGAAAACCACCACAAACTTGTCTAGATATTCCATGAATACCTTGTTCATAAGATACATGAAGTATGCCGGGGCATTAGTTAGCCCGAAAGGCATGACGGTGTATTCATACAGTCCGTACCGAGATACGAAAGCTGTCTTTGGAATATCAGTTTGCCTTATCTTAAGTTGGTGGTATCCTGACCTGAGATCAATTTTCAAGAACACACAAGCTCCCCTCAACTGATCAAACAAGTCTTCAATGCGGGGTAATGGGTACTTGTTCTTGATGGTTACTTCATTCAAGGCACGGTAGTCTACGCATAACCTTTGGGTTCCGTCCTTCTTGAGCACAAATATCACTGGAGCTCCCCATGGTGAGGAACTAGAACGAATATACCCCTTCTTCGTCAATTCTCTTAAATGATCCTTGAGTTCTCCCAGCTGCTTGGAGTCCATCCGATAAGGTCTCTCGTATATCGGAGCTGTTCCAGGCACTAGCTCAATCGCGAATTCCACTTCACGATCGGGAGGCATACCTGGCAACTCTTCCGGAAAAACGTCTGGGTATTTCCTGATAATCCTGATCTCCTCAACTTTCAGCTCAACTTGATTTAATTTAATGTCCCTCCTAGGCTCTTGTATTGTTATGAACTTTACTCTTGTGCCACTAGGGTGAGTTAGTTCCACCGTTCTGGTTGAACAATGGATGATTTCCTTATGTTTGGTCAACCAATCCATGCCCAAAATAATATCTATCCCTTGTGAATCTATCACTATGAGGTTGGCAGAAAATACCACCCCATTAATGTCTAGATTCACCTTGGATACACTTGTCTTGTCCTTATTTCTCCACCTGGAGAGTTTACTGCTAGCATATGGTTCATTTGTGTTGTTGCTAGATCATGCTTCTTAATAAACCCTTGAGCAATGAACGAATGGGTTGCACCAGAGTCGAACAACAGGTTGCCATGTGTAAATTGGCTGGAAACTTACCAACTACCACGTCGGGTGCCTCTTGCGCCTCCTCCATGGTGACGTGGTTCACCCGTCCTCGCATTACATTCTTATGTTGCGGCTGCACGGGCTTCTTCTTTGGGCACTTATGGGCGTAGTGCCCCACTTCACCACAGTTAAAGCATTGTACCCCAACCTTAGGTGGCTGGCCTTTGTTGTCTTGGGGTTGGTTTGGGGGTCCTTGTACTGCTGGTCGAGGTTGATATGTAGGGCGAGGCTGCTGTCCAAACTGACGCTGTGGCGGTGCTGGTGCTGCCGGAGGCCTGAAGTTCGGGTTGTACCCTATCGGTGCTGAGTAGGGTACCGCAGCACGGCTCGTCTGCCCTGCGGTTTGCTGCATCAGACGTGGGCGGGTGTTGCTACCGAGGCTTGGTGTGACCACCCGACCTTCCTCTTGTTTTCATTTTCCAAGGCCTTCAGCTTCCTTTCTACAACAAATGCTCTGTCCACCATCTTTTGGAAGCTTTCATACTCGTTGGAGGACATTGCACATTGCATTTCTGCGGTAACTCCTTCCACGAAACAATCCTGTTTCTGCTCATCAGTCTCTATGTCCCGTGGGGCATAACGGGATAGTTGAGTGAATTTAGTGAGGTATTCCCTCACAGTCATGTTTCCTTGCTGCAATCCCAAGAACTCCTTCCTCTTGTTTTTGAGTTCACCCCTTGGTATGTAATGGTTGCAGAAGCTACGCTTGAACTCTTCCCAAGTGATGTTCTCAGGGTCATGATGGGCGGCCACGTAAGCGGTCCACCAATCAGCAGCAGGTCCATGCAATTGGTGAGAGGCAAACAGCACCCTCTTATACCCTTGGCATTGTATAATCCCCATCTTGCTCTCAATGGTCTTTAGCCAATCATCTGACTCCAGGGGTTCAGCAGCACTTGCAAACTTTGGAGGTTGAGTTCCTAGAAACTCACTCAACCTTGGTTGGCGTGGTGCAGCTTGTGGAGGTGGAGCTTGGTGCAAGTTGGCCACCACTTGAGTCAGGTTCTGGATGAGCTGATTTTGATTCTCAAGCATTTGGTGGATGGGATCAACTCCTTCACGGCGTCCACCCCTGTCTTGGCTTCCAGAAAGATGAGGGTTGCCTGCCTCATCGTTGTTGTTGGCAGGGTTGGCAGCACAACCCTTTCCTCTTCCGGCCATCTATCATGATCAACCAAATGTCAATTTAAAGCATTACGTATTAACTTACTTTAAGATTTTGAGAACTTATTTCATTTATATTTTCTAAGGATTTCATGTCTTGCGTGAACATAAATGCAATCTTAATTCATATGGGTTCACACTTCAAAGCAAAACAACCTGAAGACGAGGTTGTGGACAAACGCCCATGGCTTCCACAACTCACGTCACACACCAAGCATTAACACACCATTAACTAAGGTAACGACTCGACTACTCGACATCCTGCTAAACTAAGGGAAGGACTCTACACTACTCGTATCACTGAGCTGGCTCCTCGGGATCTTCCTCATTATTGCGGCTGCCTTCTGACTCTACTTTGGGTGGGGAGGCTGCTGGTGGAGAAGTGCGACGATGCCTGATCGCCCGGCGATCTGGAGAGTCAGGAGTCCATGTGTCATTTACGGTGACACACAGTTCATTCCCATATCCTCTTTATCTCGCCCTCAAGCAGGCTCGAAGCAACGCCTCGGTTTCCTTCAGGGTGTCATGAACATCCTGAAGCTCCTGCTGACACTCCTGTAGTCGAGTGCTGAGCATAGCAGCATCCTCCAAGCACAAGTCCATGTGCTCATGGGAAGCCCCTGCTGCACTGGCGGGTACTTGTACTCCGTTGTACCACTCTCGCGCTGGAGGACATACATGTACTCAGTCCTGTCCAGGTGACGACGATAGATGTGACTCCGACAGGTGATTGCCTCCCAGGTGACATCCTTCTCCGCATCGACCTGTGTCGCTTGACAAGCTGGATAGCGGTGGATCTTGAGCAGCTGATTTTCGTGGATAATCCTCATCTCTGAACTCCATTCTTCCCTCTTCTCACGGATGGTCCTGGTGGAGCTATAGTGTATGATTAGCTTGCCCGTATTGCCGGCGGCTTGGAGCATGCGTCGAAGACGGCGCAACAAGCCTCCTACTGCCAATCCGTAGGAGAGATACGTCACCGGACGGTTCTCCTCTCTCAGGGCAAGGGCAACTACGGGAACTCTCCCTCCGGTGGACTTGCGGGCGGTGCGGATCATGCGAACCATCTAAAACATAAAGCATTTAAAATTAAGTTATATAAGATTTTAAACAAAAATCCTATTTTGAATAAAAGATGGGGTAAGATGAATAAAGTGGCCCATTAAATAACACTTTTCAACCCACACCTTGTAAAATAGTTTTTAAGAAAATAGGGTCCTTAAATACGTCCATTTCTACCTAGGTCCACGTTCCTACGGGCAACCTTGGCTCTGATACCACTTCTGTCACACCCGGTTTCTCCGAAGAATAACCTAGTGAACATCACATGTATGCGAGGATCATTTTCTCATACATGTGATGACAAATAGTGAAGCATCATTTATTACAAGCCAGGTGTCGAATATAAATAAGTCTTACATAGCATACGTCTCGATGGACGATAATAAGTTCATGACATGTAAATAAAATAGCAGCGGAATATTATTCTTGTGGGCTCCATCACAGGCGTTGCCCGGGGGACTCCATGAACCTAGAATCCTTCTTCGGGTCCAAAGTCTTGGTCATTCAACACCACATCATTCTCTTGACCGGAGCAGCAATATAAACCAACAAATATGCAAGGTTGAGTACCGATGGTACTCAGCAAGTGTGGGAAAGTTATGTCATGCATGGCTAGAACAAGGAGAGGTTGAACTCATGGTTGAAGCACTACGCAATTATTGCCTACCACCTTAGCTTATTAAGCACCTACATTACTACATAGGTGAAAGGGTCCCAATCTCCCATCCCATCATCATAATCAAATAACCATAACATCATTTCCAATGTTAAGCTCCCCGCTTAACATCCATAACTTCCAAAGTCATCATTTTCTAATCATGAATAAGTCCAAGCCGCTCTTGACCGTGAGCACGGCTGTCATGACAGTTTTTGACTCTGCAGAGTTTGCACCACTGTACCCATATGTAGTGATTTCATCCCCCGTTGCCGGGTGGACTAAAAGAACCTCCATTATGCCAGTGGCTACGAACCACATTCACACTTCCTAGGTGTGTAGCCAGGAGATCACTACGAAGCCTTTACAAAGGGATTCCCGACGAGCGTGGGCCCACTGAGGTTTCACCCCTAACAGCATACAAGAGGCTCCAACCCCGCTGCAGTGGCCCCCTCTTGAGCCTTGCGGTTCATATGGTAGTCCAGCTGACACCTATTCCCCGCACCATCCAACACACCCATACTATGCCGGGGATACACCTAATTAATTGGCCAAGCTGCCCCATCTCAGCATGTGGTTGGCACGGTAAAGCCAGGTTACATGCTCCATGAACCGGTCCTTAGGATCCAGGCAAGTACTAACACAAACCCGAGTCTCGTGCACCCTGCACCAACCAAATCATCCAACTTGCCTTGATCCCTACCTCTACATAACTCAGAATATCTCATTCAAAAGTATGGTAAATAAACTGATGATCTCATATCCCAATTATCCCATTCTAAGCATGGCTAAGCATGTCAATAAATGATATGATAAAATAAATCCCAATCCCAAGCTACAAGTAAACAAGATAATGCAATTCTAGGGAAACTTCCTAGCATGGGTTTCATATTTCAATTGACAATGCAAATAATTCTATCTACATATCCTAGCATAGGATCAAAGTGGTCAAGGACACTTGCCTTCTTCCTGCTGCTCTGGGAATGGATAGTCCTGATCTTGGAAATGAAGAACTTGCTCTGGAGCAGGTTCTACTCACACCATCACACATAGCAAAAGAAAACAACAATCCATAAGACATAGTTCACACTTTCACTACATACAAACCACACATTCACATTTATGAAAGTCATTCACATTTCTATATGTTGTGGTTACTCTATGTGTGTTGATTTTGGGCTTACATGCACTTTTAAACATGTGCATATGATTTCTAACTTTTGTATTCAGATTTAGGTTTGCATACTATATATGAATTTCCAATTTAAATAAATTCCTTATATTCAATTGATACACATTTTAGCTACCCATTATGCATGAAAGATATTTTCCTACTTCAAATGGGTTTTCAGATCCTCTATCAAATCCTAAACTGAAATCTTTGGATTTGGAAACTTCATTTTTCATTTTCTAGTTATGCATACCTAGTTGCTATATTTTCAGATTTATTTCTTATGCCTAAATGTGAACTTTATTATGAAGATAGTAAGACACATCATCTAAACAGAATAGGTTCTGATCTAAAATAGTAAATAATATATTTTTGAACTTCTCCTCTGATGTGATCTAATTTAAAATTATTTTATTAATTTTCAGAATTATTCTCTAACCTAAAAATGTATTTCTAGATCTAATAAACGTGAACACACCCAAACAGATTTCATTTCAGCCTAAAATATATTTTTAGCTCATTCTAAAGCTATCCAATTGTTAATAGAGTTTAAACTTGAATTTACAATGTGTGTGACTCACCCTTTTAAATTTAAATCTTAATTACATATTCAAATTCCTAAATTTAATATCACATAGGATTAAAAAGGTAAACTCACCCCACTACAGGGTCTATTATATTATTTTAAGAATTTCCAGGGGCCTAACTATGCATAACAGAGGGATTTTGCTAATTTTTATTAAGTCCAGGGGCTAAAACTGATTTTTTAATTGAATTTACATGAATTTCTGAAGTTCTAGGGGCTAGATCAGAAGTTTCCGGGGCTAGCTCGTATTTTCCGAGAACCCCAGGGGGTAGCGCTTAAGAATCCCATCCTTTATAACACGGGGCTGACGTGGACCGTCCATTTAAAATAGACGGCTGAGATTATAACATCGAACCGGTACGCGGGGATTTAAATTCTACCGTGCGATTTAAAATAGACGGCGCACAAGTGGCCACGTCGCTCTGATCGAGCGCGGGCGGTGCTGCCTGGCGGCGCGCGGCGGCGGGAGGCGGCGATCTCGCCGGAAATCTTCGGATCTTCGTCAATTCTTCCTAAAACTGGGATTTCATGGCATAGATTGGTAGAGGGAAGGTCGGGGATCTCACCTCGGGGGTTTTCTTGAGCTCGGAGGTCCTGGAAGGCGGTTGGCGGCGAGGTCCGAGGTGAATTCACGGCGATGCTCGTCGGCGCTGTGTTTGAAGCGCAAACCACCAAGTTTTCTGCACCTGCGTGATTCCCCGGAGGCGGTGGATCAAGATCAGCGCGTTAGATCAGAAATCCTGAGCGAAGATCGAGCGAAATTGCCCGGAGAAACTCGGGTTCTCACCGGAAGGAAAAACGGCTGATCGTGGGTGAAAATCGGGAAGATGCCGGTGTTTATATAGCCGTGGGAGGGCGGCGGGTTTGTTTAGATCAAATTTGAGTCTTCTGGGACCGAGAATCGGGCTGAGGGACGTGGAAATCCGGGTTGGTTACAATCGCGCGCGCGTGCGGAAGAGTCCGGGGTCGGCGCGAGCAGGAGGTCGGGGATGACAGGCGGGCCCCGCATGTCAGTGAGAAAGAGGGGGGGGCGCGGCTGCGGGCTGGTGCGGGGGTGGGTGGGCCGGCTGGTGGGTTTCGGCCCACTGGCCGGGGGGGTTGTTTTTTTCTTTTTTCTTTTTCTTTTTCTTTTCTGTTTTGAGTTAATTTGAATTCCAATTTGAATTTGAATTTCTGCACTACATGCAACGTCCAAAAATTTTTAAATTCCCCATCTTAACAGGTTTTGGGGTGTTACGGAAGCTTGAGAAGGACAGACACTCAAATCTTTCACTAGTTGAAGATAACCGCTCATGAGTATGTTCTACCCCATTGGAAGTACTTAAACCCCCTAGGGTACAACAATCTCTCCATTGAATCAACTGTCATCCCTCTGCCCGAATGACCAGTTCCTACATATTACAGATTTGATCTGGTTCTGGGCATTTTCATCCCTCAAGCTGAATAACAAAGTTAAAGTTAACTTTAGTATATTTCCAACGAGTATTTATTTGCCCTCAGATCAGCTCTGGTTAAAAAGTTATTGTAATTCAAATTCAACAGAATTTCTGGGAGAATTTTAACAGCCCCTCCATTGGAAGTTGCTGTTTCCAACTCCAATTTCCACTGAGTTCTGTGCTGTAATTTCAGAAACATTGAATTACAAAGATGTAACACGTCTCATACCCTTTCCAATAATATATCATATGATAATTTTAGATTTTCCTACAGGAAGTTATGCTTGCAAAACAGAACAGTCCAGAGGGTAGTTTAAATCTGTCCTGTTTCTGGACAGTTTATATTCCTCTGGAATTTAAGCCATCTTAAGTTGTGATTCAGCTCTGGGGGTCTACAATAAAGTTGTATAGTACTTAAACACCTTTCCAGAACTATATCTCACACTTCCATTGGCTGAAAAATCTGTGAGTTATGCTATGCCAAAGTTCAGCCAACTTGCTGCCCAAAACAGAGCACTCTGTTTTTCAATCCCTTGGAGCTACACTGGTCCACTATTGAATTTTTCTACCCAACCAGGGTCCTAAACGTTGAAACTTAGTGATTTTAGTTCCATGTTATCATTATCTTTCATGCTCATGCCTATGATCTGTCGGTACTACGTTCCTCACAAAAAGAAAATCCTAACCGGATTATACCGGCATATACATCTCAATTGTGGCACTTTACGGGCTTTCGCACACGTATACTACACGGAATAAATACATGGTTAGTACCTGCAGAATAACACCCAATAATGATGCACTCAAAGGTTATTTTCATTTCAGGCAGGTCAATATTTGAAAGTAAATACAAACGCCCGTATCATTGCCATATGGCCGTCCTTGAGTTAAGCCACATCTCAAGGTACGTGATCGTGTTTCAACACCACACGACAGGGAACCCTTGTAGAGCGCAAACGGGTCATCACGGTTGGGAATTTTATCAACCCAACAGATACTACCTACTGCCCTGCAGGGCACGCCGATGGCAAGCGCTGCGTATGTCCTCCTAGGCTATTTCCAGACGAACACACTATCGCGTTACTGACCACACGATGGGGTCTCCACTTGCTTGCCTAATGCACGCTAGGGATCAGTGTTTCATATTAACTCAGGAACATGAAGAGTCCAAGAGTTTCATATTGACGTCTCACACCAAGCTGTGAGACCTATCCCTGAACCACATTCCTCGTCAGCGGAGCTAACCGAAATTGAACCGCTTTCGGTGGCGTTCCTTACCATGCTTACCTGAGCGTAGGTGCGTCGTTACATAATCAGAATTCAGAATTAAAACACATATGTTAGTTTTGCCACTTTAAGTAACTATGCTATTATAGTCCTTACTTGGGCAAACTACCGAATTCTCACCACAAACCTAGGTTTTCCCGTAATACAGTCCTTAATTAGTGGGCTGTCCCCAATGCGGCTCTGATACCAGCCTGTGGCGGACCAGAATCTGCTCGTCCAGGATCGCAGAGGGTGGTGCCGCACGATGCGACATCCGACAGCACACATCATAAGAACGATATTGTATTACATAGAAAACCAACTGAAATGTATAAAGTAGTATAATACTTCAGTTACAAACTAGTGTTTATATTACAACAGCGGAAACTAAATTTGTACAACTCACGCCCATCTACCTAGCAAAAGTCGGTTGCCCAGCCCTAGGGCAACCCACACTAGCTGCACTCCTCAGCTCAGCATGGCGTGTACGGCTCCCACTCAGCCGTGGTCGCCGACGGAGGGTAGCCCTCACCGGTAGACTCATAACCCGAGTCCGTGGGATGCTCCTCACCTGAAAAACACTTATAGCAGCAACCTTGAGCACGGTGGCTCAACAAGACTTAACCGACTCACCTAGGCATGAAATTCGACATGCAGTTTACACGGACGTGGGATGGTAAATTTCAGCAAATGGACACGCGTACAAGTTCATCCTTAGTTAATCTTTTAGCCACAAGTTAACAGTTTATGAATCTGAAATTTAGTAAGCAATATTTGGTGGCACACATGTAGCAATACAATTATACATATCAGCAGAATTGAATCATATCATTCCATAATTTATCTATGTTACGACGCAGTGAACAAATGGTACTCGTCACCGCTAGGGACGGCGAATCGACTCTATATACACCTGCAGGGATACCCGAATAGCATGTCACGTACGCCCACATGCGGAGCTGCACACAGCACGCTCACCCCGTGTCGTACGGGACAACCTTTCACCCAACAGCCCAGACGTCGAACCGGTCGCATCGAAACGAGCAGGAGGTTCACTACACGGAGCATCTCTCTATGCCCGTTAGCAGATTTCCACCTTGCTGCCCTCAACCTTCACCTATAAATCAGTGTGCTATGCCTCGACACCCGGAGGATTAGGTTACATCGGTTTAACGGGGCCCATATATCCGATATGCCTTCGGTACGTTCAATACTTGTTCAGCAGGGCCGCACACGGATCAGTCCTCAATCGACACGGACAGGGCTGCGCACACAAGACTTCCCCTTGCTGCGCCCTAGCCCCTGCCTAGTCTCATTTTCATTACTAAAGTGATCTCACACCACTCGAACCAATCCCGTGTGTCCCAAGCCTAACCCACGAGTAGATTCCAACTACTCGACTTGTACCGAAGTTCTATGAATCATTAAGCATAGCCTGTCTACTCGAGGTCTTAGACACTACCCGCACTCTTGTAGGAAAATTCTTTAAGTTTCATGAGCTGAAATTTGTGTTGCTGGAAAGTACTAAAAAATCTGAGTTCAGCAAAATTTAGTTCACTAAATTTGGAGCTTCCTAGCAAAAGTTGTGTGCATTTGAAGTTTGAACTAAAATTGGAAAATCCCAGAAATGTTTAAACTCTGTGGGTGGGCCCCACTCTTTAAACCGGCCCACTGAGATCATGGCCACATCGCAGCCCACGGGGTTTTACCCGCGCTGCCACACCGGACCCCGGCGGCAAAGTGAATCCCCGGGAGAGAACAGGGACTGACCGGTGGACCCGGCCCCCCCTTCGTCTACCTCGCGACGCCCACAACTCCCGCGGCGGTGCTTTGCCGTAGAACTCGCTGCCGGCCATTTCACCGCATGACCTTCGACGGATTTTGCCGCCTGTGCCTAACTTTGCTCGGGGAACACGCTGGTGCCCTCACCAAAGCTCGGCGATGGCCGGAACCACGCCCGCGACGGTGACAGCGGCGATCCCCACTCCGGCGATGTCGCCCGAGCTACTCAGGGCCTTATTTTTGGAACGGTTTGCTCCTACAGCTCCGCTGTGGCATGCTGAGCACGAAAATGAGCTCGGTTTGCCATGGAAACGGCCGAGCTAGGACCTCACCGTCGACCTAGAGTTGAAAATGGCGGCAATCGGAAAAACTCGGAGAACAGCCACCAGGGTCGACGGTTTTCTCTGGTTGTTGATCCTAGAGGTCCGTTGGAAGGCCTAGGACGTATGGCTAAAGGAAGACGAGCTGGTATGGACTGACCACCAAAAATTTTGAGTCGAGCCCGCTCTCGGTCCTAAAAATGGCAATTCGGCAAACCTCAAAATACTCCATCACTACTGAACGAGAAGGAGGACGGCGCTCACCGGAAGTTCGAGGACAGGACGGTGCGTGTTTTTACTGTAGGTGATCGACTGAGTCTCGGCTTGTATCGGGGTAACGGTGGGGAGCCGAGAGTTGGTCGGGTGGTGAGAACAGCGAGGGTACGCGCGCGTGAGGCGAGGCACGACAGTGAAATGGTCCCGGTTGGAGTCGGACGACGTGGAGAAGACGTCGGCGCGGTCTGATCCCCGGGACAGGAGGTGGCACGGCGACTTCGTTGGGGCGAGGACTCACCCGTGCGCTGGCGACCTCAAGGTGTGCGACCGGAGAACAGAGTCGGTTTGGCCTCTGTGTGTCTGACCAGTGGGTCCCTCCCCTCTAATTCTTTTTTCTGATTTTCATTTCTGTTTTCACTGAAAAGATCCCAGCTACTCACAATTAAATGAAAGAATTAGCCCCAAAATCATTGTTTGAATTTGATTTCCTAAGTTTGAAACTGGTTTGGCTAAATTTGCTGGCCATTTGAATTTGAAATTCAAATTCAGTTTTGAATTAGAGCAAATTTGGCTCCCGACAAGATGAGTTCCATTGGAGATGAAAATTGGTGGACTAACTCAGAAAAATGTGGTGAGTTTGAATATGAAGTCAACTTTTGAATTCAAGTGATGAAAGTTGCTGCAATTTGAATTTGCATTCAAATTGGCCCATTTTTGAATTGTCTCCAAAAGTGCCTCAAATAGTATTGTATTTGCATGAAATTTGGCCTTAGCCTTCCCAAGAATAAATAAGGTATAGGGGTGAGCTCAACCTTTCATGTTTATGTGTAGAAATCCTACTTTTTGGAAGTTAGGGCTTTCCCCTCTAATTAACTTTTTAATGTGGTTACTTTCTCTCACACGTGTTCAAGAGATATCCATCACAAGAGCTGTGGTGTTATGAGGTGATGAACAATCTTTGCAAGTCCCTTTCTTTGGGCTTTTACAGACATGCAACTCTACATGAAAGTAACTTACGACCTAAACATATAAGATGCAAAAAGACTCACCTACGAGTTCAACCTTAACTTTCAGATTTTAGCCATAATAGTAGTGACCTTGCGCCCAGCAACATTGGAACTCCACAATCAAACAAGAAACGCTTCATTCCAATGTTACTTGTCCCAAGGTGGAAAATAACTTTAGTTTGCTCTATCTCTACTTTAAACAGGGTTTTCATGCAATTTACAATAATCATAGCAGCAATCAAAACTTTGCAAACTGTTTCCACACAAGTTGATTACTACGTCACAGCGCAGTGAGCAAGCGGTACTCATAACAGTGAGGGACGGTGATTTGAGTCAAACACTACCCGGATAACTCGACACATACGCCCGCCTCTGAAGACCCAAATCTGGCGTCCTTCATTACGTCGTATGTGGCAACCTTTCGCAGGACACTCGACTGTAGAACTGGTCGCGCCGTCTCGGGCTCATAGGTCTAACGAGACGATGTGGTATGCCTCTACAATCCAGTGAACCTGGTACATCGGTTTCCTGGTTCCCATATAGCAGTAAGCATCCGGTACACAACTCAAGACTTGCTCCCAGGGCCGCACACGCTTCGGTCCTTAACTGACACAGGCAGAGCTACTCGACCAAGACCTCATCTTGTCGCTGCCTAACCCTCCTACCCGGTCTCATCTTTAGAAATGTAAACTTTAGTTTGCCTCTTTTCCAACCACACTTATGTAATCCTAAACTATAGCTCGCGAGTAGATTCCAACTACTCGTATTCTACCAATGCCATAACCTATTTAGCACGGCAACCTTCTACAGCGGGAAACTTTACTCTACCCTTGACTCCAGGGTTCATTTGGTCATGCATTTAGAGTATAAAGCATTTTTGACCTAATGCACATACAAACTCAAAACTATAATTGTGAACAAAGTAAAAAAGCTTCATAAATAACTTAAATGCAAACCGGAGCTTGCCATGGTTTTGCAGGTGACTAAAGTCAGATAATTATGAAGTTACTTGCTGATGACTTGAAGCTTAATCACTGCTTTCTTGCTCCTTGATCCAAGCTTCACTTTTCCTCCACTTTTCCACGTTTAATCACTACACGTTATGAATATGCATATATGTTTAATTGTAAAACTTTTGCTAACAAGTTCCAAAGACAAGTTTAAAACTTGAACTCTGTTTAATATTTTAAAATGAAACTGGTTCTAGTGGTTTGGGTTTGTGTTTAAGCACTATGATCAAGTGATAAGTGTGTTTCATCACTTGTGTGTTGATCACCTAATGGGGTTGAACAGAACAGTACTGATCCAGGGCTCCAATGGAGCTGAAATTTTTCTTTTGAGTTCCTTGTCACAATAAAGCAATATGGACCAAAATTTAGAATTTTTCACTGAGTAGATCACTCAGAACAATTCCCTAAGCATTTAGGCAAAAAGGAATTAATTCTGAATAAATTTGCACTTTCATGCAAATTCAAGTGAACTATAATGTCAAACATAGCTCAGAGAGTATGCATGAATTTTCCTAGGATTTTTGGAGCTAAGAACTGCCCAGAACTAAATTTCCAAGTTTTGGAAATTCTCTGAAATTGTTTATGTATTCATTTGAACACAGAAACTTGAAATCCGAAATACCCTAAATAAATCAACTCCAAATGAGCTGAAACTTTTACAGGAGTTTACTAATATCCTAAAACATATTCTGGCAAAATTTGGGGATTTTTCGATGAACCAAACTCCCTCTAAAATTCTTTTGCTGAAAAGTTTAAAGAATTTTACAGAATTGAAAAACGATTTTCATACAAATTGGGTTGCATATTTGGATTGAGTTCTTCAATGTGAATCCAACCCAATTTGAATCACCAAATTTGGAGCTTCCTAGCAAAAGTTATGAGGTTCTAAAGTTTGAACTGAATTCGGGAATTCAAATAAAACGGGAAATGTTTAATCTCTGACCGTGGGTCCCGGGCACACGTGTCAACCGCTGAAACTAAGACACACGGGCCACATAATCTTTCCCGCAATGCCATAGGGGATCCCGGAGCTGCAGCAGATCAGCAATTTAAATTTTTGCCACTGACACGCGGGACCCGCCCGGTCTTCTTCAACCTTCGGCCGCCCGCGCTGCCCCCTCGCCGGAGTCGGCTTTCCGGCCTCCTCTCGGCTCGGTACTCGCCGCCTGGGGGTTTCCAGATACGAGGAAGCTATTGGTGTGGTGCTCTCAGGCTACCGGTGGCCGGAAGTAGGCCGGCGACGTGCGGTGGCCTCGGGAGAGGTTCGGCACCGTCGCCCGGCGGTCCTAGCCCGCCAAGCTCTCGGGTTTTTGGCTTTACAGCATCCCGGGAGGCTAGGGAAGCTCGGCGAAAGCTCAACCAAGGACGAAAACGGTGGCTACCCGGCTTTCACCGTGCGTCCGAATGGTAATGCCGGTTTTGCGCTCAGAAAACATCAAAATACGTCGCCTCTCGTCAGCTTCAAGCTAGGTTTGAAAAGAGGAGATCACCGCCATCTAGCCTAGCTCCTTTGTGCCTAATTTCATGACCAAAGATTGAAGAAAGAGGGAGAATTTCTTAATTTCGTACCGGGAGGTCGGGTTGAACCCTCCGAAGGAAAAGCTTCAAATTGGTGCTCGGTGGTCCATGGCTCGACGTGAGGGTTGAGGATTAGCAGCACAGATCCCTGGGGCGTCCTTGGGTGCTCTTGCTCGGGTGTGAAATACGCGGTGGCGAGCTGCCCACGTACGCCCGATCACCGGTGGTTTTAGGTCATCGCGAAGAACAATGCGCCCGAGGAAAGGGAACCAAACTTTGCTCTGTTTTGGCACCGAGGAGGTAGGTGAGGGTTCTACTACGCCGTTTTTCAGCTCGGTCGGGCTCTGTGGAACAAGTTCGGCGGTTCCCCGATTGTTTTATTGCGGCGGCAGCGAGCTCGGCGGTGTGCGAGTGTGTTGTGGGCGTGGAGAACAGAACACGTTTGGTTCGGGTTGTGGGGAGTGGATCACACTGAGCGTGAAGGACAAGGTGAAGCTGGTTGCCAGCGCGAGGAGGGATTGAGGTGATAGCTTCGGCGGTAGCTTCGGTGGCGCCCTGTGAGTAAGTTGATCCGAGCTCGTGTCTGAACAGAGAACAAAGACTTAGGTAGTAAGTCTCTCTATGCCCGTTAGCAGATTTCCACCTTGCTGCCCTCAACCTACACCTATAAATCAGTGTGCTATGCCTCGACGCCCGGAGGTTTAGGTTACATCGGTTTAACGGGGCCCATATATCCGATATGCCTTCGGTACGTTCAATACTTGTTCAGCAGGGCCGCACACGGATCAGTCCTCAATCGACACGGACAGGGCTGTGCACACAGGACTTCCCCTTGCTGCGCCCTAGCCCCTGCCTAGTCTCATTTTCATTACTAAAGTGATCTCACATCACTCGAACCAATCCCGTGTGTCCCAAGCCTAACCCACGAGTAGATTCCAACTACTCGACTTGTACCGAAGTTCTATGAATCGTTAAGCATAGCCTGTCTACTCGAGGTCTTAGACACTACACTCACTCTTGTAGGAAAATTCTGGTTATGCAATTGGGGTTCCATCCATCCTACACCTAATGCACACCCATACTTCATACTAAGTATTCATAAAGCAAAACTTTGTAAAATGGGTTAATGCAAACCGGGGCTTGCCTTGTTGCTGCTGGTCAGTGGTTAGGGCTTCGTCCAGAAGAAGGAAGTCGAGCACTTCTGGAGTTTCCTCGCCTTCAGCGACTACACGTCAACGAAATACTATATGTCAATTCAAATGCAATGTTTAGAACTGAATAAATAATTACTATAACTCTATCTAGCCCTCCCCTTTGTTTCTGAAATTTTTATGGTGGCTTGGTAGGGTCCTAACCAGAGTCTTGACCAAGTTTCATTTGAAACAAAGTTCATTTGAGCTTTGTACAAATAAAAGCCTATTTGGTCAATATAAGAGCCTCTAAGGAATTTCAGGGATTTTCATGGCTTCAACCATTACTTACCGGAAACTAGAATTTGAGATGGCTCTAATGGAATTGATTTCATGTCATTTGAAGAATTCTAGATGGAGTTATGCCCAAAACAAGATTTCAGAAAATCTGAAAAATGTTTCTAGACATTTTTCTATTTCCTTAGGGCAGTTCACTTAACCACACCATTAGGGGGGCTAAATGAACTTGTATGGGTCTGAAAATTTTTACTGTGACTCAAGGATTTTCCAATGAACCTCCCAGCCAAATTTCAGAATTTTTCATAAAGTAATTCTCCAGATGAAATTTTCTAATTAGTTTAAACTTTATGGAATTAATTCTGGAAAACCTTTAAGTTTCATGAGCTGAAATTTGTGTTGCTGGAAAGTACTCAAAAATCTGAGTTCAGCAAAATTTAGTTCACTAAATTTGGAGCTTCCTAGCAAAAGTTGTGTGCATTTGAAGTTTGAACTAAAACTGCAAAATCCCAGAAATGTTTAAACTCTGCGGGTGGGCCCCACTCTTTAAACCGGCCCACTGAGATCACGGCCACATCGCAGCCCACGGGGTTTTACCCGCGCTGCCGCACCGGATCCCGGCGGCAAAGTGGATCCCCGGGAGAGAACAGGGACTGACCGGTGGACCCGCCCCCCCTTCGTCTACCTCGCGACGCCCGCAACTCCCGCGGCGGTGCTTCGCCGGAGATCTCGCTGCCGGCCATTTCACCGCATGAACTTCGACGGATTTTGCCGCCTGTGCCTAACTTTGCTCAGGGAACACGCTGGTGCCCTCACCAAAGTTCAGCGATGGCCGGAACCACGCCCACGACGGTGACAGCGGCGATCCCCACTCTGGCGATGTCGCCGGAGCTACTCAGGGCCTTATTTTTGGAACGGTTTGCTCCTACAGCTCCGCTGTGGCATGCTGAGCACGAAAATGAGCTTGGTTTGCCATGGAAACGGCCGAGCTAGGACCTCACCGTCGACCTAGAGTTGAAAATTGCAGCGATCGGAAAAACTCGGAGAACAGCCACCAGGGTCGACGGTTTTCTCTGGTTGTTGATCCTAGATGTCCGTTGGAAGGCCTGGTACGTATGGCTAAAGGAAGACAAGCTGGTATGGACTGACCACCAAAAATTTTGAGTTGAGCCCGCTCTCGGTCCTAAAAATGGCAATTCGGCAAACCTCAAAATACTCCCTCACTACTGAACGAGAAGGAGGACGGTGCTCACCGGAAATTCGAGGACAGGACGGTGCGTGTTTTTACTGTAGGTGATCGACTGAGTCTCGGATTGTATCGCGGGAACGGTTGGGAGCCGAGAGTTGGTCGGGTGGTGAGAACAGCGAGGGTACGCGCGAGTGAGGCGAGGCACGGCAGTGAAATGGTCCCGGTTGGAGTCGGACGACGTGGAGAAGACGTCGGCGGTCTGATCCCCGGAACAGGCGGTGGCACGGCGACTTCGTTGGGGTGAGGACTCACCCGTGCGCTGGCGACCTCAAGGTGTTCAACCGGAGAACAGAGTCGGTTTGGCCTCTGTGTGTCTGACCATTGGGTCCCTCCCCTCTAATACTTTTTTCTGATTTTCATTTCTGTTTTCACTCAAAAGATCCCAGCTACTCACAATTAAATGAAAGACTTAGCCCCAAAATCATTGTTTGAATTTGATTTCCTAAGTTTGAAACTGGTTGGGCTAAATTTGCTGGCCATTTGAATTTGAAATTCAAATTCAGTTTTGAATTAGAGCAAATTTGCCTCCCGACAAGATGAGCTCCAATGGAGATGAAAATTGGTGGACTAACTCAGAAAAATGTGCTGAGTTTGAATATGAAGTCAACTTTTGAATTCAAGTGATTAAAGTTGCTGCAATTTGAATTTGCATTCAAATTGGCCAATTTTTGAATTGTCTCCAAAAGTGCCTCAAACAGTATTGTATTTGCATGAAATTTGGCCTAAGACTTCCCAAGAGTATATAAGGTATAGAGGTGAGCTCAACCTTTCATGTTTATGTGTAGAAATCCTACTTTTTGGAAGTTTGGGCTTTCCCCTCTAATCACCTTTTGATGGTGGTTACTTGCTCTCGCACGTGTTCAAGAGATATCCATCACAAGAGCTGTGGTGTTATGAGGTGATGAACAATCTTTGCAAGTCCCTTTCTTTGGGCTTTTACAGACATGCAACTCTACATGAAAGTAACTTACGACCTAAACATATAAGTTGCAAAAAGACTCGCCTACGAGTTCAACCTTAACTTTCAGATTTTAGCCATAATAGTAGTGACCTTGCGCCCAGCAACATTGGAACTCCACAATCAAACAAGAATCGCTTCATTCCATTGTTACTTGTCCCAAGGTGGAAAATAACTTTAGTTTGCTCTATCTCTACTTCAAACAGGGTTTTCATGCAATTTACAATAATCATAGCAGCAATTAAAACTTTGCAAACTGTTTCCACACAAGTTGATTACTACGTCACAGCGCAGTGAGCAAGCGGTACTCATAACCGTGAGGGACGGTGATTCAAGTCAAACACTACCCGGATAACTAGACACATACGCCCGTCTCTGAAGACCCAAATCTGGTGTCCTTCATTACGTCGTATGTGGCAACCTTTCGCAGGACACTTGACTGTAGAACTGGTCGCGCCGTCTCGGGCTCATAGGTCTAACGAGACGATGTGGTATGCCTCTACAATCCAGTGAACCTGGTACATCGGTTTCCTGGTTCCCATATAGCAGTAAGCATCCGGTACACAACTCAAGACATGCTCCCAGGGCCGCACACGCTTCGGTCCTTAACTGACACAGACAGAGCTACTCGACCAAGACCTCATCTTGTCGCTGCCTAACCCTCCTGCCCGGTATCATCTTTAGAAATGTAAACTTTAGTTTGCCTCTTTTCCAACCACACTTATGTAATCCTAAACCATAGCTCACGAGTAGATTCCAACTACTCGTCTTCTACCAATGTCGTAACCTATTTAGCACGGCAACCTTCTACAGCGGGAAACTATACTCTACCCTTGACTCCAGGGTTCATTTGGTCATGCATTTGGAGTACAAAGCATCTTTGACCTAATGCACATACAAACTCTAAACCATAATTGTGAACAAAGTAAAAAAGCTTTATAAATAACTTAAATGCAAACCGGAGCTTGCCTTGGTTTTGCAGGTGACTAAAGTCAGATAATTATGAAGTTATTTGCTGATGACTTGAATCTTAATCACCACTTTCTTGCTCCTTGATCCAAGCTTCACTTTTTCTCCACTTTTCCACGTTTAATCACTACACGTTATGAATATGCATATAAGTCTAATTGTAAAACTTTTGCTAACAAGTTCTAAATACAAGTTAAAAACTGGAACTCTGTTTAAGATTTTAAAATGAAACTGGTTCTAGTTGTTTGGGTTTATGTTTAAGCACTATGATCAAGTGTTAAGTGTGTTTCATCACTTGTGTGTTGATCACCTAATGGGGTTGAACAGAATAGTACTGATCCAGGGCTCCAATGGAGCTGAAAATTTTCTTTTGAGTTCCTTGTCACAATAAAGCAATCTGGACCAAAATTTAGGATTTTTCACTGAGTAGATCACTCAGAACAATTCCCTAAGTATTTAGGCAAAAAGGAATTAATTCTGAATAAATTTGCACTTTCATGCAAATTAAAGTGAACTATAATGTCAAACATAGCTCAGAGAGTATGCATGAATTTGCCTATGATTTTTGGAGCTAAGAACTGCCCAGAACTGAATTTCCAAGTTTTGGAAATTCTGAAATTCTTTATGTATTCATTTGAACACAGAAACTTGAAATCCGAAATACCCTAAATAAATCAACTCCAAATGAGCTGAAACGTTTACAGGCGTTCACTAATATCCTAAAGAATATTCTGGCAAAATTTGGGGATTTTTTGATGAACCAAACTCCCTCTAAAATTCTTTTGCTGAAAAGCTTTAAAGAATTTTCCAGAATTGAATAACGATTTTAATACAAATTGGGTTGCATATTTGGATTGAGTTCTTCCATCTGAATCCAACCCAATTTGAATCACTAAATTTGGAGCTTCCTAGCAAAAGTTATGAGGTTCTAAAGTTTGAACTGAATTTGGGAATTCAAATAAAACGGGAAATGTTTAAACTCTGACCGTGGGTCCCGGGCACACGTGTCAACCGCTGAAACCAAGACACACGGGCAACAGAATCTTTCCCGCATTGCCACAGGGGATCCCGGAGCCGCAGCAGATCAGCAATTTAAATTTTTGCCACTGACACGCGGGACCCGCCCGGTCTTCTTCAACCTTCGGCCGCCCGCGCTGCCCCCTCGCCGGAATCCCACCAGAGCTCGCCGGAGTCGGCTTCCCGGCCTCCTCTCGGCTCGGTACTCGCCGCCTGGGGGTTTCCAGCTACGAGGATGCTATTGGTGCGGTGCTCTCAGGCTACCGGTGGCCGGAAGTAGGCCGGCGACGTGCGGCGGCCTCGGGAGAGGTCCGGCACCGTCGCCCGGTGGTCCTAGCCCACCAAGCTCTCGGGTTTTTGGCTTTAAAGCATCCCGGGAGGCTAGGGAAGCTCGGCGAAAGCTCAACCAAGCACGAAAACGGTGGCTACCCGGCTTTCACCGTGCGTCCGAATGGTAATGCCGGTTTTGCGCTCGGAAAACATCAAAATACGTCGCCTCTCGTCAGCTTCAAGCTAGGTTTGAAAAGAGGAGATCACCGCCATCTAGCCTAGCTCCTTTGTGCCTAATTTCGTGACCAAAGATTGAAGAAAGAGGGAGAATTTCTTGATTTCGTACCGGGAAGTCGGGTTGAGCCCTCCGATGGAAAAACTTCAAATTGGTGCTCGGTGGTCCATGGCTCGACGTGAGGGTTGAGGATGAGCAGCACAGATCCCTGGGGCGTCCTTGGGTGCTCTTGCTCGGGTGTGAAAGCCGCGGTGGCGAGCTGCCCACGTACGCCCGATCACCGGTGGTTTTAGGTCGTCGTGAAGAACAGTGCGCCCGAGGAAAGGGAACCGAACTTTGCTCTGTTTTGGCACCAAGGAGGTAGGTGAGGGTTCTACCACGCCGTTTTTCAGCTCGGTGGGGCTCTGTGGAACAAGTTCGGCGGTTCCCCGATTGTTTTATTGCGGCGGCAGCGAGCTCGGCGGTGTGCGAGTGTGTTGTGGGTGTGGAGAACAGAACACGATTGGTTCGGGTTGTGGGGAGTGGATCACACTGAGCGTGAAGGACAAGGTGAAGCTGGTTGCCAGCGCGAGGAGGGATTGAGGTGGTGGCTTCGGCGGTAGCTTCGGTGGCGCCCTGTGAGTAAGTTGATCCGAGCTCGTGTCTGAACAGAGAACAAAGACTTAGGTAGTAAGTCTCCCCCTCACAATGACAATTGGGCCCCACTCACTTCCTCTCTCAAATATCTCCAATTTTTGGCACATTGCAAACTTCAGCTATGAGGAACTCAAATTCAAAAGCCATTTGGCAATTTGACAAGTTTTGCCTCAGTTTCAAATTTGAATTCAAATTTCAATGACATTCACAAGTCTCTTTGATATACCTATCAAAGCACCTCCAAATTTGCTCAAAATTTGCATTCTCACTAATTCAAACCTGAATAATTTGAATATGTCCTCTGATCTTTGAGTTGGTCCCTGCAAATACAAATTTTTAAACAACAGTTTGAATTTCCTTTTTGGAAATGGCCTTCTTTTCCTTGAAGTGAACCCTTTAGTTCAAACTGAATTTAAAGTCCTCTTGCACATGCCAACAATTACATGATTAAACAAAAGTTTTTGCAAGTCCCATTTCTTGGATTTAAACTCAACTTTATTCATCACTAAAGTTTTCCATTTACAAGCTTTGGGACTTTTACATTCCTCTCCCCTTAAAAAGAATCTCGTCCTGAGATTCTCAATTGAGAATAATGTGGGGAGGACAACTATCAAACATAAGCCTCTAATAACTCCGGATTATTTCTTTGCAAATATTCCTCGCTTTCCAATGTAGCTTCGTCGGACGTGTGATTTTCCAATAGCACCTTGAAAAATCGCAGCGTCCAGTTTCGGGTCTCGCGAGTCTTTTCATCAATTATCCGGGTTGGATGCTCAAAATATGTGAGTTCCGGCTTCAAATCTGCTATGCCTTCCGTGAGACTCTCCGTTGGAACTTTCAAACACTTCCACAACTGAGATATGTGGAAGACGTTATGAACTCCGGCTAAGGTTGCCGGTAACTCCGAACTGTATGCCACGGGTCCACACCTTTCAATGATGACGAAGGGACCGATAAAACGTGGAGCTAATTTTCCTTTCACTCCGAATTGGTGAATGCCCTTCACAGGAGATACGCAGAGGTATGTGTGGTCCCCAACATGGAAGTCTAGAGGACGATGTCTCCTATCCGCATAGCTCTTTTGTCTGGACTGAGCGGCTTTAAGATTTGCTTGAACAAGCCTCACCCGCTCTTCTGCTTCATTTACGAGATCAACCCCGTAAATAACTCTCTCGCTGGATTCACATCAGTTCAACGGTGTGCGGCACATCCGGCCGTAGAGAGCTTCATAAGGTGCCATTTTTATGCTCTTTTGATAACTGTTGTTATACGAGAACTCCGCCAACGGTAAGTGATCATCCCAGCTCTTACCATGGTGGATGGAACACGCACTTAGCATATCTTCAAGGATTTGATTCACCCTCTCAGTTTGCCAATCGGTTTGAGGGTGATACACGGAGCTTCGAATCAATTTGGTTCCCAAGGATGCGTGTAGCTGTTCCCAGAAACGGGATACGAACAGCGATCCTCTGTCGGAGACAATGGTACGGTGAACTCCATGTAAGCACAAGATTCGTGCTATGTACAACTCCGCATACTTTTTGGCGTTGTATTTGGTACGCACCGGGATGAAGTGTGCTGATTTGGTTAACCGATCAACGATTACCCAAACTCGAATCATGCTTATTAGCCATGACAGGTAGTCCAACAATGAAGTCCATACTAATATCCTCCCACTTCCATGCCGGAACGCTTAGCGGTTGTAAGGTTCCCGCTTTCTTCATGTGGTTAGCTTTAACTCGCCGACGCGTATCACATTCTGATACGTATTTAGCAACCTCTCGCTTCATCCGGGTCCACCAAAATTTAGTCTTCAAATCGTGATACATCTTGTTGCTGTCCGGATGAATAGAAAATTTGGATAAGTGAGCCTCATCCAAAATTTTCTTCCGCTGCCTCATATCAACGGGTACAACTATCCAGTCCTTGAACCATAAGGTACCCTCCTCATCTAACCGGAAACATTTTACATCCCCGTTCTTCAACCTTCTCCTGATATGAGACATGCCCTTGTCTCGCTTTTGGGCTTCCATAACCTCATCTTTTAATGTGGCTATGACAGCGAGATTATATAGAGCTCCATATGGAACCAAGTAGAGACTTGGTTCTTCCTCTTCTATCGGCGTAATGGTCATATTATGAATATGAGACTTCCGGCTGAGTGCATCGTCAACCACATTTGCCTTGCCCGGCTGATAATGAATTTCAATCTCATAGTCTTTGATCAGCTCCAACCATCGCCGCTGTCGCATATTCAACTCTTTTTGAGTGAATATGTACTTCAAACTTTTGTGGTCGGTGTTGAGATGAACCAGATTTCCCAATAGGTAATGTCTCCACATCTTCAAATCTAATACCACGGCAGCAAGCTCGAGATCATGAGTTGGATAATGTTGCTCATGATTCCGTAATTGCCGTGATCCATATGCGACCACACGTCCTCCTTGCATGAGTACACAACCAAGTCCGATGCCAGATGCATCACAATAAACATCAAAGGGCTTGGTTGTATCCGGTTGAGCTAAAACCGGGGCTGTTGTGAGGTGTTTCACCAACGCTTGAAAAGCTTCCTCACATGGCTTGCTCCAATCATATTTGATGCTCTTTTTCAGTAGCTCCATCATAGGTTTGGATATTTTTGAGAAGCCTAGGATGAACCTCCGATAATATCCCGCCAAACCCAAGAAGCTACGAACTTCATGGACTGATGTTGGAGACTTCCATTTCAGCACTTGTTCAATCTTGCTTGGATCAACAGCAATGCCTTCCGCTGAAATAATATGTCCAACAAACGGCACTTGGTTGATCTAGAATTCACATTTACTAAATTTGCATAGAGCTTGTGATCTCTAAAGCGTTGGAGCACAATATGCAAATGTTTAGCGTGTTCCTCTTTGTGACACCCGGTCCCGGAAAACACGGAACAGAGCTAATGCATATGTGTGCCCAGGATGTTCATCGCACATACACATGTAATCCACAAACTGAATTCAGAATATAACCACGAATAAATAGGGTTTAAGTACTTTATTACATTGACTCATTGTCTCACTCATGAATCTCTAACTTATTCTTGCAGTGGAAGTCTCTAACGATAGTGGATATAACTAAATAGCAGCGGCTCCATCTTCAACTCCACAGGCATGTTGATGGTAGTTCGCACGCCTAGTACTCCACATGATCCTCGAAGTACTCTTCTCCTGTTGCTGAGGTTTATGTGATAATGCAAGGGTGAGTACATGTCGTACTCAGCAAGTGCGGGAAAAGTATGACATGTAGCTTACAACAAGGTATGGAATAAAAAGGCTCATTGCAGCAAGCAAATTTTATTTCACAAACACGAACAAAATGCATCTGTTTCTAAGTGAGTTTAATTCCATCGTAACCAGGTTATAACAGCAACATTCCTTCATCGTAGTTCACCATTTATCATGTCTCAACCAGCCATTAATCTTTCTCAACTTCATCTCATGCTCATAATATTCATAACCATCTCTTGTTCATATAACCAAAACCAAACCTCATTTTCATGACTCAAACCAGTCCCAAAACCAATCCCAATGACCATACTATAACCATACCGAACATCCATCCCATGTTTTCCCTCTAATCATGTGATTTGGCCGGTGCTTGTGACCGGAAGCACGGCTATCATCATAGTTTACACTCTGCAGAGGTGGCACCACTTTACCAACAAGTTTATGATTTCGTCACCCGTCAGTGACTGCAGAACCTCCATTATACCAGTACACAACCGTTGGTGTATGGCCAAGAGATCAAAAAATAGCTTTTACAAAGGGGCTACTAGATGTATGGACCCACTAAGGTTTCACCGGCAGGCTCGAATCACCATTCTCCCACCCACGGGCCCCCTCTTGTGCCAAGCGGTTCCCATGCAGTCCTCTCTCGACTCCCATTCCCCGCACCATCCATGGTCCATAAAAAGCTAGTAACACACCTAATTAGTCAGCTAAGCCGCACCCATATTTGGCCTTGTGGTGGCACTGTTTTCCTGGTATGTGCTGGCATGAACCGGTCCTTAGATCTACGGCAAGTAAACCACCATCTCATTCAGAAACATCCACGAACCAAGCTTGCCTAGCTCACCCCTGATTCCATGCTCATTAACATCATCAAGTTCTCATCATCATTATTCATATGAGTGCAGTAGCTAACCATGTTTTAATTCAGCTTCCCGTATCCCTTGGATTAAGCGAAGCAAAAAGGAAAAAACGACCATACCGGACTCATCAACTTTCCCGGCGACAAGAGTGGTTAACAAAACTAGTAAACTCCTATAAAAGGGTGTCCCATCAAGTTGACTCAAGCATACAAGATTCTGCAAACAAAACGGTTTCAAAACATGGGATCAATATGGTCAAGGGGCACTTGCCTTGCTCCCGTGGCTCATGTTGCTCAAGCGTCTCGAAGTCTTGGTGCTGTAGTTCTTCGTAGATGGCTCCTTGAGCTTGTCCTTCTACTCACGACCATGCACATACAAAATTTACAGCAATCAAACATCATGCACAACTCTACTCAAGATGCAATGGTGTAGATGAATGCCAATCCTATGGTGCTGTTTTATTGAACCAGTTTGTACGTGTTCTTGCATGTTTTAATGGGCTTGCATGGAGTTTTATGATGAACAAGGTGTAGGGATCAAGTGTGGACGCGGTGATTCTCTTGACTCAAGATCTAGATCAATTCCACCATCAAAAACAGATCAAAACACGATCTGTCCACACGTAAAAGTTTCGGTTCGAAGGGAGCGAAGAAAACGGATGCGCAGAAACAGCGAAGATGTCATAAGATGGTAACGAAGACCTACCTCACTTCCTTTTGGTGGCAGGGCCTTCCTCCTAGCAATGGCAGCAGCAGGGGCTCACCGACGACTGAACTCCGGTGAGGGGGTGCGTCCAACTCGGCGAGTTGGGGCTAGGGTCTCCAAGTCATCGACTTGGGAGGGTGAAAAAGAAAAGGGGTTATGGCCTAGGAGGTTGTGACAACCTCATCTCTGGTTTCTGCATATATTCATATTTCATGAAGAGAAAAACATTTTAAAAAAGAAGTGGGAACAGAGAAATTATCCGGTAAGAGCCAAAAGCAGTTCACAGAGAGCGCCGAAGACAACTTCCGTGGCCCGCTGGCCACGTGGCGTGTTCGGAGCTCATCCCTGCGAAGTAGGGAGAGGTCCGCCGCTAAACTGGCTACGTGGCAGGTTTGGGGCTCATCTCGCAAAAGGGGACAGGTCCGACCCTGTGGGACACGTGTTGCCCTCGGAGCTAGCCTCTGCGGAAGAAGCAAAGGCATTTCCACAGGACACATGTCACCTTCGGAGCTAGTCATCACGGAAATCAGAGGACCAGTCGCACAGGATACGTGTCGATCGGAGCTCACCTCCGAGAGGTCCGGTTCTATCGAACACGTGTCGCCACCGGACCTTATCTCCGGGAGGTCCAACACTGTTGGACACGTGTCAACCTTGGAGCATGTCTCTGAGGGAAGAAGGAAAGACCGACACTAACACGTGGCGTGCGCGGAGCCACCTCCGAGTAAGAGAGGAGGTCCCGACCGCCAGGATACGTGGCGCACGCGGAGCTCACCTCCGAAGGAGAGGGAAGTCTTGCTCATTTGACACGCGGCACAACCGGAGCCCGTCTCTGCGGAAAAGGAGAGACCAGGCCTGATGGACACGTGGAGCCTCCGGAGCTCATCACCGAGGAGGTAACGAGTTCTAGGAATGGTTTTTGGATTCTGTACGCGTAGAAATACCGGAGCAGAAACCGATCTGAATTCCACATCGAATCGATTAAAGATAAGATGTTAGGATCTAACGATGATCTGAATAGGACTCTTATTCGGGATGCAATCAGATTAGAACTCTTCTCTTCCTGACTATAAATAGAACCTAGAACCTCAAGACGAAACCACAAACTTCTTTTTCCAACTCCTGAGCCGACGACTTACAGCCCTAGTCCCAACCCGCCGAGTAAACCATCGCCGGAGTGCAGCAAGGAAGATCGCCGGAGGAAAGCCCAACGATCTGAGGATGACCTTGAGACCAAGAAGAACGTAAGGTAGGTCTCCAATACTACCTTACGACATCGTTGTGTTTTCTTTGCATCTTTTCTTTGATTCCTTTCGATCAAAAGCCTTCTCGTGGACAGATCACTTGATGATCAGGTTGATCTAGAGACAAGATCATCGCCACGTCCACCTTTGACCTGATAACCTCTGTTCATCATAAAATCCATGCAAGCCATGCAAGAACACGCGCAAACCAATCTAATAAAACTAATCATAGAATAGCATGCATATGCATCATCGCATCTAGTTTAAGGTTTGTGCATGATATTGACTGCTGTGAATCTTGTATGCACGTGATCCTACATAGCAGGACAAGCTCAGGGAGCTGCATACGACGGGCTGCAGCAACAAGGTTTTGAGATCCAAGAACAACCGGAACCGCAAGAACAAGGCAAGTGCTCCTTGTCCATATTGATCCTATGTTTTGGGTAAAACTGTTTTGTTTTGCGAAAAGGTGTGTGTGCTGAGTCAAACATGATGGGAAACCCTTACATAGGAGTTTACTAGTTTTGGTTAAACCACCCTTGTTGCCAGGGAAGTTTATGAGTCAGGTATGGTTTTTGCTTTATGCTTCGCTGAGTCTATGGGATTGGGAAGCGAGATAGATGTGTCTAGCTAACTGCACTCGTAATGATATGAGAAACTGATGTTGTTAATGAACATGGATCGGAAGTAAATCTAGGCAAGCCTGGGTTTGTGAATGAGATAGCATGAGATGGTGGTTTACTTGCCGTAGATCTAAGGACCGGTTCATGCATGCACATGCCACGATAACAGTGCCACCACAAGGCCAAGTGTGGGTGCGGCTTAGCTGAGTAATTAGGTAGGTTGCTAGAGTGTTATGGACTGTGGAAGCCATGGGGAATAGGAGTGGAGTGAGGACTGCACTGGGACCTGCATGGCACAAGAGGGGGCCCGTGGGTGGGAGAATTGGAGATTCTAGCCTGCCGGTGAAACCTTAGTGAGTCCATACATCTAGTAGCCCCTTTGTAAAGGCTATTTTGTGATCTCTTGGCCATACACCGACGGTTGTGTACTGGTATAATGGAGGTTCTGCAGTCGCCGATGGGTGACAGAATCACAAACTTTGGGGTAAAGAGGTGCAAACTCTGCAGAGTCTAAAACTATCATTATAGCCGAGCTTACGGTCACGAGCGCGTGGCCAAACTGCCATGATTAGTTGGGATGGTTGATATGCCCACGCCGACCACACCATCAAGTATACTGACTACATCAAGCAAGATGGAACAATCATCAAGTCAAGCTGCACCAGCTCATATCTTCGATGGACCAATTACTCGTAGCCGAGCTAAACAGCTACAACAAGAGGTGCACGCGCTACTTTTTGAAATTCCATTTATTAATGAGAATTATATACTTCCTAAATTGTACATGTTTCTCTTACTCAGGTTCACCAAGGAGGATGACAAGGACAGGCCGTGACTAAACCAGAGAGGAGAACTACGTCGAACCAGTTCGGCCTGGCAGAACTGTCATGAAGAAACAGTCATATCTCTTGATTCATAGAAGCTGTGAAGGTCCATGAGTACTTGTTGGAAAGGTGTTGAAGTCAAATTTCTAATGCCACTAAGTGCCAAGTGCTTTAGAGCTCCCAGCTTGTCAGCCGAGTGCTTTTGGTGCAGACTGTTCAGAAGATCAATAGTCAGCCTGAAATCCAAGTTTCCGTGAGAAACTGTATCACTCTACAATATTTCGTGAAGCATGCTACACATGGTGTGAAAGGTTATCGAATTAGCTTTCCAACGCATCTGGTCCCGTGTCTTTTGGATGTCCCTAGGTGGAGTTATGATTAAAACATTGAAGACCACTTAAAAGGCCAGAAGACATGCGGGAAATTGATGACCACTGCATGAATGATCAAGCCAGTTGGCCTTCCACCTTCCCACGTGGCTTTTTCAGTTCACATCTATTTTTGGACTAGTTGTTGGCATAAATACCGCTCTTTTGTAAGCCAAGGAACACTTTTTGATGAATTAAGATTAATCCAGTGATATTTGCAGCCGAGCTGCTTGAGTATCTTACTCAACCCTTGTTCTTCCTTGTTCTTATTGAACATGTGGAGAGATCTCTCTGAGATCCACTAATTCGTTCTCTGCGGGTTCCAGTACGGCTGCCCCGTCTTGTATGGATTAGCTCCGGTTGTGGTTCTGCGGTCGTTCGGAGATCGAGTCGAAGTCTTCGCGGTTTCGGTGTCTCTCTCCCCGTCGCTTGGTCGCATCCAACCTTGGTCAGGTATAAAGCTAGTTATCCGCGCTGTTTCTACAGCAAGTTATCTTGTTCTTGAGCCTCCTGTCGTGAAGATCGGGCAACCCTTCGCCGAACCAAATTCGGTTTATATCATGTGGTAATCAGAGCTATCGTTGTCATGGTAGGTTCATTTTTTTATCACCCACCCTCCCACCCTTTTTCAATCTGTTACAGTTTTCACCATCCACATATTCATCCCTGTGTTTATCTTTTCCATATATTTGTTTGTCCTATAGTCCAAAGCCTAAAAAAATACATATAGCCCTTTTGACGGTACTGTTATCTTGTGTTTGTGTTCTTCCAGTTGCTCGTCACCACCGTTTACCTATATCTTTTGTAATCAGCACCCCTGTTAGTGTTATAAAAAAAGAAGAGTAAAAAAAAGAGAGAACAAGTGAAAAGATTCTGAAGAATTTTGTGTTACGGTTGGGTGTTGAAATTTTCAGTTTTCATATCAAAGTTGGTGGTAATCTTGATAGCAGAATTTTTTTTATCTTTTGAGCACATCTTTTTCACTTGATTGGCAGTACCATAGCCCTCCTTGTTCAGCCACCTATAGCTCCACCTAAAACCTGAACCGGGACTTTTGACTTGTACTCCTTACGGCCTCTTTACCACCTCCGTTGAAGCTGTCACACCAGCACCATCACAGTTCTTGAGATCAGGCAAGAACTTGGGTAAGTAAGAGGTGAGATCGAGTGTGTCCACACACACACACACACACACACACACACACACACACACACATATATATATATATATATATATATTCTTTTTTTGCTGCTCCTAACATGGCAGACTCAGATTCAAGTGTTCATGGTGGACACCATGGTGATAGGGAACCCCCTGTCTCACGGGATGAGATGCGTCGCATGGCTGATTCACTCATGGAGGCCATGGGCAGGCTCCTCGATGAGCGTCTTCCCGCGGCTGGAGGACATCGAGCATGTCGTGATCAAGAGGACCGTCATCGAGAGGAGTCCGGCGATGAGAACTCTGGTTTCGGCCATGGATTCAATCGCTTCGGAGATGGCCCTGACGGATCTGGTGGTGGTCGCCATGCTGATTTTAATAATTACCATGGTGGGCGTCGCGCACATAGGCGCAATGCTGATGGTCGCCGCGTGCATTTTGAAGACGAAGAGTTTGAAGATCAAGATCATGAACAAGGATCTCATGATGATGAAAATCCTTTCGGTCAAGGTGGCAGGTTTGATCGGCGTCATCATCGCCGGCCTACTGATTTTGAAGAAAGGGAATACCATCGTGGTCGACGTCCTCATGACAACCCAGATAACATCGCTCGTGTCAAGTTGAGTATTCCAAAGTTTACTGGAAAGGAGAATCCTGATGAATTTCTTGAATGGGCTGAGCAGTGTGATCAAATCACTACAGCAAAAACAATCATTGACGACGGCCAAATTTATTGTCGACGGGGCCGTCGTCTTTAACGTTATTGACGACGGCTTTATTGATGACGGCTAGACGAGTACCGTCGTCAATAAATTGTTGACGACGGTGCCCGTCGTCTTTAACTTAATTTGGGCCCACCCGGGGAGTTATTGACGACGGTGACCTAGCACCGTCGTCAACAAGGTCCTTATAGACGACAGTTTCTTAGCACCGTCGTCAATAACTTTGTTATTGACGACGTCCAGATGAGTACCGTCGTCAATAAATTATTGACGACGGTGCCCGTCGTCTTTAACTTAATTCGGGTCCACCCGATGAGTTATTGACGACGGTGACCTAGCACCGTCGTCAACAAGGTCCTTATTGACGACAGTTTCTTAGCACCGTCATCAATAATGGGACATATAACCCGTACGCGAGCCGGGAGGCGGCCAGTGCCACCTCCCGACTCGCGCCGGACGTCTCGTCGCCGCCGCCCGTCCCCCCGCCGCCCGTCTCTGGCCCGAGGTAAGTCTGCCTCCCCCTCCCCCTCCGGCCTCCGGCCCGAGCAGCAGCAGCACATCGGTGCCTCTGCCTCCTCGTCATCGTCTCGGTGCATCTCTCTCTCGCTGGCTGTTGGTCAGCCTTGGAGGGCTTGGCAACATGATCGTTTGATTTGAGTAACAAATTTTGAGTGGCTATTTGTGTTTGTTTATTTGAGATGGAGAGGACAGATTAGTAATATGCTTGGGTAAATTAAAATCTGATTGCGCCTAAATGAAGATTTTGTTGTATAATCACTCTGCAAAATTTTATAATTTTTGGAAGCCTCTAGGTATTTATTTTTGAATTAGGAAGTTGGTGCGCGTTTGAAATTCAAAGAAATTGAGAAGGCTGGCAAGTCCTCCGGGAGGGTCGACTTTGTCCCTGATAAAGGTTGTCATTGATTCCTCATGATCTGCCTGGTTGGAAGATACGCTTGACGTCACTGGACTATTTGAAGCCACTACGGTGATACCAGCCAACTCGACATGCTGCCCACTTGGCACGGTGCTTCCTGAAGGATGCTTCGTTTGTATGTTGTTGTCTCCCTCGTTGTGATTGTAGAGCACATATTCTTTATAGGTAGGAGCAAACTGCATAACGAATGGGATTGATTCGACAGAGACAAACTGCAATTCTATATGGAAATGGGTATGGAAGATCTTGGTTACCTGGTGAACAGTGTCATGGTAGAAATCATTGAATTCCAGAGCGTGAAGAAGGCTTTCTCTGGAACCCCCGGAAGCACGGGAATTGGGACCTGCATACTCCTTGTAAGGAAAGGCAAATAGGTGCCCGATGGCTGCAATGAGCATCTCAACACACAATACGAAATTCTGGAGATCAGCGGCCTTTTCAGCATTCTTGATGAATCCAGATTTAGCAGCAAGGAAAACCAGGACACCCTGCCAAACGGAAAAAAAGCACCTTGATTTATTGCATGGGTACTTCGTATGACACAAGGCTATATTGCATGCTGAAACAACTTCAGATTTAAATGAGCCAACAGGTGGCTCCCTAATATACTTGAAAGAGAAGATAAAAAGATTGGTTGTTGCTTTATGCTCACCTGCCAATATGTGAGAAACACAACTGATTTGATAATGATGAATTTTGGGACAGGATTATATATATGGCCGTAGCAGGTCTCTGCACGCCGCATAGAACAGTGCAAGAGCATATAATGCCATTGAGTATGAGATAGTATATATGATAGTTATGTACAGATAAGTTTGGTTGATACTAAAGTTGCCATCTTCATATTTTCCTTTAGCATAAAGTATGAAGGTAATAACAACCAAAATTGGCTTCAGAATCACCGCTGTCCCGCGCCCCGGCCCACTGCACACCGCCATCCCGCGCCCCGCCCCGCCCCGCCTTAGCCGCTGCCGTCCCGCCCCAAGCCCCGCCTGGCCGCCCCTGCTCGCGCCGAGCCCCGGCCGCGCCTCGGCCGCCCTGAGCCCCGCCTTGCTGTGCCGCCCGGCCCCGCCCCAAGCCCCGCCTTGCCGCGCCGCCCGACCTTAGTTGATTAATTGTTTAATTAGTATTGTTATTCATTATTGTTTAAATAATACTTTGATTGATTGTGTGATTAGTTACTATATGTAAATAAATGGGTTTCGGCCCGGTCTGGCCTGACATGACCCATTTAGGGTCTGTCACGGCCCATTTATTGGTAATGCATTAGTCGAGACAGGCACGGAGGACGGCAAGCTCCCGCGCGTGGACGGCGGGCCCCGATGGTGCGGTTTCATCTTTGACCCACTTACGACAGGGCATAACGTACGACGGCTAACCCTAAAGGCGTCGTAAGAAAATGGAAGGCCCCAGCGGGGCATAACTTAGGATGGCTGATCCACTTCTTTGTCTCTCTCGTTCTTTCCTTCTCTCTCGTTCTTTCCTCTCTCTCACTCTTTTAAATGACTCAAAAATGAAAGATTGACGTAAAACTATACAACATGCGTCACCCGTTTCGAACGGGCCCGTCTCACATGTCTTACGCATGTGAGGCGTGTACGTTCGGAATTGACCCTTTTTGGACAGCCTGGGAGTGACCAAGGGAGCTTGGCATGTGATGAGACGCGGGTTTAGATCTAGACGAGATTTCGACGGCATAACCCTGTTGTTCTCTGCTGCACCATTTTAGGGCGTGCAGTGGAGAAGAGCGGGGTTATGCTGCCGAAATTTCATTCGGATCAATACCACGCGTCTCGTCATGAGCACGCTCCACTCGATCACTCTTGGGTGGGTTTAGGACCTATCCTTTCCAATAGATGTAGGGCCGTGACATAAATAAATTATAAAGTAACTATAATTTCCTTGACATTAAACTGCAGATTCAAACATGGGTGAGGATCGTAGTTGGATGTATACCGGTTGGAAGAACAGTTCTGGTGGTCACTCGGATGAGTGGTTCGCAAAGATAGATGCTTTTGTAGATCGAGCTTTTTCATTGTCAAATATCGATAAGGTGCGGTGCCCATGTACGAAATGTCAAGGTGCAAAGTGTTGGGACAAAGTGAATTTGGCGTTTCACTTATGTAGATACGGTTTCATGCAAGATTATGAGGTGTGGACCTTTCACGGTGAGACATCTTCTCAACCCTTACAAGTTTCAGATGAGGATGACAACACGGGGGTCGATAGGATGGACGAGATGCTTGATGCCATAAATCCTGAATTGATGGAGGATCCTCCTACAACATAGATTGAAGCATTTTTCACGCTTCTCAAAGCTTCAGAAGAGCCGTTGCAACAGTCTTCAAGTGGTTGAAACAGTTGAAGTTCCCAGATGGTTATGCTGCTAGCCTGAGAAGAGTCGTTAATGTTAAGACTAGAAATCTTACTGGTTTGAAGAGCCATGATTATCACATAATCATGGAAAGACTTCTGCCGGTTATGTTTTGAGGCTATCTTGACGATGAGGTGTGGAAGGTGTTAGCCGAGCTTAGCTATTTTTATAGATAGCTTTGTGCTAAAGAAATCAAAAGGGAGATGATGGAGAAGTTGGAAAAAGAGATACCCGTGCTTTTATGTAAGATGGAAAAAGTATTTCCTCCAGGGTTCTTCAATCCAATGCAACACCTTCTAATCCATCTTCCATATGAAGCTAAAGTAGGCGGCCCTGTTCAATATAGGTGGATGTACCACATTGAAAGAGCACTCAGATGTCTAAAACCGATGGTTCGTAATAGGGCAAGGTTGAAGGATGCGTCGCCGAAGCATTTACACTTCAGGAGATAGGATACTTTTCAAGTGTCTACTTTGCAGAAGAACACAATGTTAATGCATCGGTGTTGCAGTACAATATGGCTGAAGCAACCTCTTGTATCGAACTCTCACTTTTTCAAACGAGAGGCACCACTGTTGGTAGTGGCACGAGCTATGATGCTTCAACAGATGAAAAGACAGCTGCTTTGTTATACATATACGCTAACATAGATGGGATGGACAATTTTTTTCAGTAAGTGGTTGTTCAACATCTATACTAATTTGCGTGGTGTGTTATACATGTACGCTAATAATTATGTTTTGTCCTTATTTAGTGAGTTCGATCGACAAAATTGGAAGTCTAAGAAGCAACCTACTAGCAAGCAAATACAAACAATGCGACATTATGGAGTAAATGGAGGACCTAACTTCCAAACCTGGTTTCGAAATCATGTAACATTTTCCTTGTCTTGTTCCTCTTAGTGATTATGTTTATAGCATAAAATAGTCTTATTACTTCATATGTTGGACAGTGCAATACACAAGCCGGTGTTCATGAAGATTTGCGACAACTGTCGAACGGATCCATTAAAGTTAAACTCTTTGGTCGATATGATGTCAATGGGTTCCGATTTCGTTCAACTCAATTTGAAGCTCAACATCCTCTAAGGGCAACATCAAACACTGGAGTTGTGACGAGGGCCGCCGATGCCGAAGGACGTGAAACTAATTTCTATGGGATCATAAACAAAATCCAAGAATTTAGTTTTGCCGGTAGTAAAGACCTTAAAGTAGTCTTCTTTGACTGCGATTGGTTTGATAATAACAATGGAACTCGACAAAACCAATTTGGCATGGTAGAAGTCAAACACAAGGACCGACTACGAGGCTACGACACCTTTGTCCTTGCACACCAAGTCGAACAAGTGTACTATCTACAATATCCATGCGAAAAACTTAGTGCATGGTGGGTTGTACAAAAGGTGAATCCTCATGAGCGGTTATATACACCGGACAATACTGGTTACATTGATGAGGCTGATGTTGTTTACCAAGAAGAAGAGTTGCTGGATTCTTTTGTCGTTCAGCCTGGTCTACGACTCGATGAATTAGTTGGAGATGCACAAGATGTACAGACTCATAATGTGAAAAAACGAAAACGGCGAACAACCACGACAAAAGATCGATTGTCCGGTTTACGAAGTAGAGTACATGATCGTGATACTGATGAATTTTGAAATTGAGTACAAGTAACGTTTCCTTCATCTCTTCTTTGGTCTTCTATATTTTCCTTTAAATTCATTATCAAATTTCCTTTCATCAGGATGTCGTCGAGCAGTAGACGACGGGGGACGCGGGGCTTTCTGCCCCCGAGAGCAGACTCCGTTTTCCAGGGCTGTCAGTCTAGCAATGGTAGACTGTCTCAGCTGTTGAGCCTCGACAGAGGCCAGGGGTCACGAGAGCAGTCACGACAGGGAAAGAATATTAAATTATATAAAGTATATAAATAACTTTCTTAAATCTATATTACCAATCTTCAAATTTTTAGGACAACTCTACGTTAGAGGAGACAGAGGCTAGGGGTCCTTTTCAGACACCACAGGTTTCGGAGCCTATTACAGATACTGCTTCGGATCCTATTCAGGTTCCGGCACTGCAGGCTTCAGACCCTGCTTCGGAGCCTTCCACAGAGCCTGATGTGGAGCCGGCTCCACAGCGGCGTTACAGGAGGAGCCACTACGTGGCTCCTCCTCCGGTTCCTGCACGGCCAGAAGATGGGGTCGTTATTCGTCCGGTTGGCAATAGGTAAGTAAATCTATAACAAATAAATTTAGATATTTTAACACTTATATATGTACTAATTGAGAATCGTGTATTAGGTCTTGGGCCGATGACTCGTTCACGGGTCAAGGACGCCACTGCCAGGTCAACGCTGTCCTGGGCCAGCTCATCCGTTGTCACTACCATGGTCTAGTGAACAGACGGGCTGCTACATCTTGGGACGATTACGCTACGGCCCAGGACATTACCTACGGCAACCACCAGGAGCATGTGTGGCATGAATTCATGGTAAGTAAATCGTCTATTCGTTAAATGCAAACCTATTATATGTTAAATACATTAACTTGTATATTTCTTCTTATAGAAATATTACCGTTTGGAGGACGAGGCCTAGCTGGATCACGCTCGCCTGGTCTTCAACAACAACGCTAGGAAGCTCCTGACGCAGTCGATTTCAACGGCTCGCATTCAGGCTACGTAGGCGTACTATAAGTTGCATCCGGACGAGGGTGAGCCGGGGCAGTTTAGGGATGTGGCGGACAAGTACTTGACGGAGGCACAGTACGTAGAGGTAAATTATTTATTTTACTTTGCTTCATTATCCAATTTTCATCAATGTTTTCATCCAACAACAAATGTGTGCAGGTCAGCGTACCGTGGCTTGAGTCCTGTCCGGACGCCTACAGTTCCCTGTGTGCTCGTTGGGCGAGCCAGGGCTTCCAAGGCGTGTCGATGACCCGCCGACAAAGTCGAGGGACGGACGGGAAACACCGTCTTGGCGGGGACGGCTACGTACGCCTTGCTAAACGGATGGTAAGTGATACTCGAATTATATTCTAGTTAATTTCTATCGCTATCATTGTGCTAACAAGTATCGATAGGAGCGCGAGATCGGTCAGGAGCTGACCGCTATCCAGGTGTGGAGGAGGGGTCACATGGGAAGTGACCCCTCGCAGCCTGATCAGCTGTCTTCTCAGACAGCGACGGAGACGTTGGTGAGTTCTTTAGTAGACTTAATTGTATTCTCTTTAAAACTTCTAATGACTTTAATTTTCTGTATTTTCAGGAAAAGTATGGGGAGGAGGTGCGGAGGCTTCGAGGCCACGATTACGATTGGCAGAACTCGCCGATCGTACCTGATGCCGCCAATGCAAGCGGTGGCGGTAAATCTCACGGGCGGTGAGTTCTGTTGTTTTTCATTTACTTTCATGAACTTCGAGACACGAAACTTTAATACTCTTACTTTGTTGTGTAGGCTGGCCTCGAAGCCAAGGCAGGATTTTCTGTTTTTTTAAAAAAATTGGAAAGCTTATTGACGACGGTTTCTGGTACTTGGCCGTCGTCAATAAGCCATTAGTATTGACGACGGCTAGGTACCAGAAACCGTCGTCAATAAGCCATTGTTATTGACGACGGCCAAGTAGAAACCGTCGTCAATAAGCCATGGTTACTGACGACGGTTCAAATCCTGGCCGTCGTCAATACTCTGCTCTAGCTTATTGACGACGGCCTGATTTAGCTGTCATCAATAAGCCACTGTTATTGATGACGGCGAAGTATCAGAAACCGTCTTCAATAAGCCATCGTTACTGATGACGGTACATATCCTAGCTGTCGTCAATAAGGTTATTGACGACAGCTAAATTTAGCCGTCGTCAATAAGATTATTGACGACAGTTACCGTCGTCAATAAAGTTATTGACGACTAATAATTGATGACAGGCGAAAACCGTCGTCTATAAAGTTTTACCGTCATCAATAACTTTTTGACGACGGTAGTGTTCTTATTGACGACGGTTTCTGGCCGTCGTCTATTGTCCGATTCCTGTAGTGAATATTCCGAGTACATAATCTTTCGGCTCAGCGCCATGTGAATCTTGCTTCGGTGGAACTCTCTGGATACGCACTCACTTGGTGGAACCAAGTGCAGGAGAATCAACGTGATTTGGGACGCGGATATATCAATACATGGGAGGAGATGAAGCAAGTGATGAGAAGGCGATTCGTGCCATCTAGCTATCAGCGTGATCTCAAGAACCGGTTGCAAATGTTAAAGCAAGGGAAGAGATCAGTTGATGAGTATTTCAAGGAGATGGAGCTACTGCTGGTGCGGGCTGGAATAAGAGAAGATGCAGAGTCAACAATGGCAAGATTTCTAGGAGGTCTTAATGAAGAAATTTCTGGTTTTGTGGAGCTGTTTCCATATCGTACATTGCAGGATCTTGTTGATCAAGCTATGCGAACAGAGAAGAAGATTCAGCAAGAGTCACGTGGAAAATCTTATGGCAGTTATTCTATTGCTGCCCCATGGCGCAAACAGCAGTCAAGTACTTCCTATGGTGGTGGACGATCTCAAGGGGCTGCAGCCAAGTCTTCTCAATCATTTGTTCCATCGAAGATGGCAGCCTCCACTGCGTCATCACCAACAACTCAGCAGCGACCCGCTGCAAGTTCAGCAGCCCACAGCAATGTCTCAGGAGCTACATCTTCTTCTCGAAGCAGAGAAATTGTATGCCATAAATGCCACGGCCGTGGGCACATTGCTGCCCAATGCCCAAGTAAGAGGGCCATGTTGTTGAATGAGAAAGGTGAATGGGAATCCGAGAGTGATCCGGAAGATGCTGGACCGATATGTGATGAAGAAATTGAGGAGGAAGGGAATAAGATCCAGCCTGAAGAAGGAGAACATAATTGCTTTATTTCTCTACGAGTGCTTAGTGTAACAGCAGAAAAGGAAGACAACAGGCAGCGACATAATTTGTTCCATACCCGTGGACTAATCAAAGATAAGGTGTGTCGCATCATCGTTGATAATGGCAGCTGCAACAATATTGCTAGCCAAGAATTGGTGGAAAGATTGGGACTGAAACCACGGTGTCATCCTAGTCCATACAAGATGCAGTGACTTAATGATTGTGGTGCACTATGTGTCAGTCATACTGTGACTGTACCATTCTCTGTTGGTAAATACAATGATCATGTGGAGTGCGACGTGGTGCCTATGCAAGCCTGCCAGCTTCTGCTCAGTCGACCATGGCTATATGATCGTGATGTCCAGATTTTTGGAAGGACCAACAAGCTGTCTTTTATGTACAAAGGAGAGCGAATTTCCTTGCTTCTTTGACACCAGAAGAAATTTTGAAGGATGATATCAGGAAGAAACAGCGCGAAAGCGAGCACCACTTGCAAGTGAGCTACAAAAATAGTAAGGAAGAGTGTCCACAGCCAAATCAAACCCCACAGCTGCAAGGAACCCAGAAACTGGGAAAAGAGGGTTTATTAATGATGGCTAGGAAGGGGGATATCAAAGCACTGAGTGAACCCGATGCCATGTTCTTTGTACTTATGTACAAGGACACTTTTCTTTCTACTAATGCCTTACCCTCTACCCTGCCGAGTACTCTTTTGAATGTCTTGCAGGAATATGAAGATGTCTTTCCGGACGAAGTACCACCAGGACTGCCACCTAAGAGAGGGATCGAGCATCAAATTGACTTGGTTCCTGGTGCGTCACTGCCAAACAGGGCTGCATACCGCACCAAGCCAGAGGAGACAAAAGAAATTCAGCGACAAGTGGAGGAATTGATGAAAGAAGGGTATGTACAGGAAAGTCTTTCCCCTTGTGCTGTCCCTGTTCTTTTAGTGCCTAAGAAAGATGGGTCTTGGAGACTGTGTGTGGATTGCCGCGCAATTAACAACATCACAGTAAGATATAGGCATCCCATTCCTCGCTTAGATGATATGCTTGATGAACTTAGTGGTGCTAATTTTTTCATTAAAATTGATTTAAGAAGTGGCTATCATCAGATTCATATGAAAGAAGGAGATGAGTGGAAAACAGCCTTTAAAACAAAATTTGGATTGTATGAATGGTTAGTGATGCCTTTCGGTTTAACCAATGCACCTAGTACATTTATGCGATTAATGAATCATGTGCTTAGAACTTTCATTGGTAAATTTGTTGTGGCTTATTTTGATGACATCGTAATCTATAGCAAGACTCTTGAAGAACATGTTGCACATATCCAGAGCGTGCTTGCTGTCCTGCGTAAACAAAAATTGTACGCTAACCTTGAGAAGTGCACCTTCTGCACCGACAAGGTAGTTTTCCTTGGTTTTGTTGTTTCAGGACAAGGCGTGGAGGTGGATGCTTAGAAAGTCAAGGCTGTACACGAATGGACGCCTCCACAGAACGTGAGCCAAGTGAGAAGCTTCCTTGGACTTGTTGGTTTCTACCAGCGCTTCGTGAAAGATTTCAGCACGATCGCTGCTCCAATCAATGAGCTGACCAAGAAAGACGTACCTTTCAAATGGGGAGAAGCACAACAAAAGGCTTTTGAAGAATTAAAGAAGAAGCTCACAACACCCCCAGTCCTTGCACTTCCTGATTTCAACAAGACATTTGAAATTGAATGTGATGCAAGTGGAGTTGGGATTGGAGGCGTGCTGATGCAAGAAAAGAGACCAGTTGCATTCTTCAGTGAAAAGCTAAGTGGTCCGACTTTGAATTATTCAGTTTATGATAAAGAATTATATGCTCTCGTTCGGAGTTTGGAAACTTGGCAACACTACCTTTATCCTAAAGAATTTGTAATATATTCAGACCATGAATCATTGAAACATATTAAGGGACAACTAAAACTGAATAAACCACATGCTAAGTGGAGTGAATTTATTGGGTCCTTTCCTTGTATTGTCAAATATAAGAATGGTCAAGACAATATTGTAGCTGATGCTTTATCTCGACGTCATGCTTTGCTCACACAACTTGATGCTAAAATTCTCAGATTGGAAAGTATAAAGGAATTATATGCCACTGATTCGTACTTTGCTGAACCATATGCCAAGTGCCGTAATGGCAAAGGATGGGAAAAGTATCATGTGCATGATGGATTTTTATTTCGCACTAACGAACTTTGTATTCCAGATTGCTCTGTTCGACTTTTACTCGTGCAGGAAGCTCATGCAGGTGGACTTATGGGCCATTTTGGAGCCAAGAGGACGGAACAAGTGCTGGCCGACCATTTCTTTTGGCCAAAAATGCGACCAGATGTAGAGAGACATGTTCTTCGCTGTGAAAACTGCCACAAAGCTAAGTCTCGTCTGAACCCTCATGGTTTATATACTCCTCTTCCTATTCCTAATGCACCTTGGGAGGACATTTCAATGGATTTTGTTCTTGGGTTACCACGGACCAAAAGGGGAAGGGATTCAATTTTTGTCGTGGTTGATCATTTCAGCAAAATGGCACATTTTATTCCTTGCCACAAGAGCGACGATGCTTCCCGTATTGCTGAATTATTTTTTAGGGAAATGGTGCGACTACATGGAATGCCACGTACCATTGTGTCGGATCGTGACACCAAGTTCTTGAGCTACTTTTGGAAGAAATTGTGGGGCAAACTTGGGACAAGACTGTTGTTCTCCACAACATGTCATCCGCAAACGGACGGCCAAACTGAAGTTGTGAATCGAACATTATCAATGTTGCTCCGAGCTGTCGTTAAGAAGAACCTGAAACTATGGGAAGAAAGCTTGCCACATGTTGAGTTTGCATACAATAGGGCAGTACACTCGACCACTAGATTTTGTCCATTTGAAATTGTATATGGATTCACACCCACTGCTCCCATAGATCTTTTGTCTTTACCCATGCAGGAACTTGTGAACTTCGATGCAAGCAAGCGAGCTGAATTTGTCAAGAACATTCATGATAGGGCTCGGGCCAATATTGAAAAGATGACCAAGAAGTATGAGAAGCACGCTAACAAGGTTCGCAGGAAGGTGTTGTTCGAACCAAGGGACTTGGTTTGGGTGCACCTTCGAAAGGATCATTTTCCAGAGCTGCGCAAGAGCAAGTTGCAACCCCGGGCTGACGGACCATTCAAAGTTCTACGCAAGGTCAACGGCAACGCTTATGAAATTGATCTGCCAAGTACATATGGTGTGAGTACCAGTTTCAATGTGTCCGACCTCTCTCCATTCTTTGGATTGGAAGAGTCGAGGGCGAATCTTTTGACACAACCCCATTGGTCTTGTCGAGCCAGGATCACGCTGAGGGGTGCTGCGTTGCACAGCACTGTATGACACACGTCAAAGGTACAAAGCGGAAGCGAGATTTTATTACATAAACAAGTTATGAACATGTTTACATCAAAATAAGTTCAGTCTACACTCGCGGGCGTAGACTAAGCATCAAGTACACGTTCAGCCCTTGAACGTGTCCTTGCTAGCACACACACACACTAACTCTGCGGCGTGCACGACTCCCACTCGACGGGGTTCCCCTCCTGGGGTTCCGTCTCTTCCCCAGGAGTCCCTTCCTCATAGAACCCTGCAAAAGCTACAAACACAAGCAGTGAGCACGAAGGCTCAGCAAGTCTGACCCGTCTCACCTAAACATGGAACTTCTACATGAGGGGTGATGGGTTACATGAGGTAAAAATCATTTGCAAAGGACTCGCCTAATTAGTGGAACCTTACTTTCAAGTTTTAGCAGCAGTTTGTGGAGCACCTTACGCTAAGGCACATGAGAGAGCCGCAATCAAACACGAAACGCATTTCTCTCATGTACTTTGCCCAAAGTTGAAATGAACTTTAGTTAGCTCTAAACTACAGCAAGTCATTAGCAAACAAGTCCATCTTTCAATCAGCAACATTTTAACATGTAACTAGCCTGTTCTTTCTACGTCACGGTACAGTGAACAAGTGGTACTCACTGACCGCGAGGGACGGTGATTATAATCGATTTACACCTGCAGGGTTAACCGAACAACCCGTCACGTACGCCCGTACTCGATGTTGCCTACAACAACCATCACGGACGCCGTACGCAACTACCTTTCACCCGTCAGCCAAATATTGAACCGGTCCCATCGTCCCGAGCAAGAGGTCTCTGCACGCGCATCTCAGTGCTGCCAGCCGATTTACACCTCAAGCTCTCAACCTACCCTCTGAATGACGGGCAATGCCTCAATAACCAGCTACCCGAGTTACATCAGTTTCCCGGTTCCCATATAGCCGGTAGGTCTTCGGTACTGTTCTAGCTTGTTCAACAGGCCCACACACGGCTCGGTCCTCAATCGACACAAGCGGAGCTACAGCACACAGGCCCCAAAGTCCTGCTGCCCTTACCCTCCGCTTGGTCTCATTTTCTTGCCATGTGTTTCATGTGCTATCACTACCCGAGTCGAGTGCCTCTAGCCTATGCTCGCGAGTAGTTCCAACTACTCGACTTGTATCGAATCCTACACTATCTTAGCATTGCAGTAGCTAACGGGGTTTGCAATCCTAAACCCAACCCATGGTGTTCTTGGCTATGCAATTGGGTTTCCAAACAAGACTCTAATGCAAAGAATAAAGTAAACAAGTATGTGCTCAAAACAATAAAATTTGTAAAAAGGTTAATGCAAACCGGAGCTTGCCTTGCTGCTCTTGGTCGTAGGCTAGCTGCTCCTCCGGAGTTACGAAGTCTAGGACTTCGGGTTCCTCCTCGACCTTAGCGACTACATGATGGAAGGAATACATGTATCAATTTAAATGCATTTGTATTAAGTTTGAAGTTGTGAAGCCTATAATCCTTGCTAGACAGACCTAATGACTGTGAAACTTTTACTGTGGCTTGGTTACAACCTAAACAGAGATTTGGTCAAGTTTTAGTTGCAGTAAAGCTCATTTGAGCCCTCCACAATTAATTATGTCCTTGACCTTAATTGGAACTCTTAGGGTGTTCTAGGGATTTTCATGAAACAAACTATGACTTTCCGAAAACTAGATTTTCAGAGGGTTCTAATGGAGTTGGTCTCACTTAATTGGAAAGTTCCTAACTAAAGATATGAGCTAAACAATTTCAGAGAAAATTCTGAAAATGTTTCTGAACATTTTCTATTTTCTCTGGAACAGTTTCACTAATCACACCATTAGGTGGATCAAATGAGCTCAAATGGATCTGAAATTTTTATGGTAGTTTAGGGATATCTTGGTGAACATCCCAGAAAAATTTCAGGATTTTCCTCCAAAGGATTCTCCAGTTAAAATTCCAAACAGTTTAAACTTTGAGGAATTAATTCTGGAGAAATAAGGATTTTCATGAAGTGAAACTTGATTTGCTGTAAAGTACTCAGAGAGCTGAATCCTACAAAATTTGGTTCACTCGATTTGTAGCTTTATAGCCAAAGTTATGAGGATTTGAAATTTGGAAGAATTCTGAAAATCGGCGAAAAGTTTAAATCCCGCGGGGGCCCGCGAGGACATGTGTCAGGCGCGGCGGTGTCCGGCACACCGGGGCTCACAGAGTATTTGCGCGCCAGCACAACAGATCCCGGCCACAGCCGGATCCCGATTCAAAATATCTCCCACTGACAGCTGGGGTCCACACCTTCGTCAACCTCCCGACGCCCGCGCTCTGCCGCCGAGGGACCTCGCCGGAGAGCTCGCCGCCGGCTTCTGTACAGCTCCAAACATCACGATTTTGGCCGCCCCTGCCTACTTTCACTCGGGGAACAGGATTCCGGGGTCAGCTGCTCATGACAATGGCCGGTACATGGTCGGCGACGAGCCGCCACCTCGGAAAGACTTCGGCCATGTCAGCTGACGTCCCTAGCACCCCAACTACTCGAGGAACTGGTCGGGAAGCATCAGTGGACCTCAGAGAAGGTCGACATGAGCTCGAGGCAGCTGGGGGAAGGCCTGAAGTAGGTCCTCACCGTGCGCCCGATGCCTCCCGTTTATTCCGCCATTGGTAAACCTCGAATTACGCCGGGTACAGAGGTTCTCCGGCCAAGGGTTGTGAAGGCAACTTGTGCGTCACCGTGTCTAGCTTGTGTGAGAGCGGATTGAGGCCCTCCAATCCTTTCTAGAGCACGAATTAAACAGAATCGCACCCGAAGGTCGTTCTGCACACAGAAAGGGGAAAACTGGAAATTCACTGCCGGTGACCAACCACTCGAGCTGTGTCTCGGGGGTGAGCAGCACCGGTCATCAGCGCGTCCAAGGGTGCCTTGGCTCTGGCGTGACAACGCCCTGGTTGGGCTGTCCACGGGAGCCCGAGGTGCGGCGGTTCTAAGTCCCGAATTTGATCTTTCGGCACAGCCGATATCAACCGGTTCCAACTGAATTCTAGCAGCGGGGAACATGGAGGAAGGTCTCTAGTACCTTGCTGGAGCTCTGGAGTGGACGGAGGGAGCTGTGATCGGCGTTCTCCAATCGATTCCGAGCTGCGGAAAATCTTCAGACGGCGCTGAGTTCTTGCGGGGAAGAACGGCGATGCCTCGGCCGAGGAAGGGGACAGGCGCCTTAAGAAGGCTCTGCACCGCCTCACGCCCGTGCGTGGGCAAGCAGCTGCTGGCGCGGCGCCTGCCCTCGGTGGCAATCGCAGCGGCGGCTCGGCGACCCGAGTGAGAAAAGTCTCAGTCGGTTTGATCTGAGCAGTGGCTGACATGTGGGTCCCACTTCCAGTTTTAACCTCTGAAATTTACTCCTAATCACTGTTGTAAACATTGAACCCCATAGTACCCCTGGTAATTCAAATTATTCACCCATGAACCATTTGAATTGGTCAAATTTCAAATTGGGTTTGGTTTGAGTGAATTTCAGCACAAGTGCAGTTTTGAATTCAAATGAAGTTTGAATTTGTCCCACTTAGCTCATGTCAAGATCAACTCCAAATGGAGTGACAATTGGTGTGTGGGCTCACAAAAATGTGCTGAGTAAGAATATGCCTCCCACTTTTAAATTCATGGGATAAAAACAGTTTGAATTTGAATATGGTTTCAAACTGCCCTCTTCCTAACTATACCCAAAATGACCTCAAAAAGGTTTTGAATTTGGTTGAAACTTGGCATGGACATCCTTAGCAATGTGTAGGAGTTTTCATATGTCCAGCCACCTTATATCACATGTGTGAAATACCACTTTGGCAATGTGTGAGTTTGTTCTCTAATGAGCATGTTGATAATTGTTACTTGCTCTTCATTTGTGTTCATCATCCTTCCTCAAATGAGGTGTATGGTGTGGTGATGAAAAAAGTGTGTCAAAAACTGAGGCTCTTACATTCCTCCCCCCTTAAAAGAATCTCGTCCCGAGATTATAAGGTGAAAATGAGAGAGAGGACGGTGGAAAATTACCGGATATGCGACATGAAAAATTCGGGGTAGTTAGTGCGAAGGAATTCTTCGCTCTCCCATGTCGCTTCGTCCATGGAGTGATTACTCCATAGAACCTTGTAGAACCACAACGTACAGTTGCGTGTGGTTCGGGCCTTTTCATCAATAATCTGCACCGGTTCCTCCCGATAGGTGAGATCCGGTTGCAGTTCTTCAATGTCTTCCAGCTGAATGGTAGTTGATAGCTTAAGACACTTCCTCAGCTGGGAAATGTGAAAGACGTCGTGCACACCGGAAAGTGCTTCTGGTAATTTCATCCGGTATGCCACTGATCCACATCTTTCGGTAATCTGGAATGGACCGATGAATCGGGGTGCCAACTTTCCTCTCACCCCAAATCTGTTTACGCCCTTCATTGGAGACACCCGTAGGTATACGTGATCTCCAACTTCGAATTGTAATGGGCGCCTTCTCCGGTCTGCATACTGTTTCTGATGGGATTGAGCGGCTTTTAGGTTCGCTTGAATTAGTCGAACCTTTTCTTCCGCGTTGTTGACAAGGTCAATCCCGAAGGTAACCCTTTCGCCAGATTCACACCAGTTCAATGGTGTGCGGCACTTCCTACCGTATAGCACCTCGTAAGGTGCCATCTTGATGCTGGCTTGGTACCCATTATTGTATGAGAACTCGGCTAACGGCAAGTGATCATTCCAATTCTTGCCGTGGTTGATAGCGCAAGCTCGTAGCATGTCTTCTAAGATTTAATTTACCCGCTCCGTTTGCCCATCCGTCTCCGGGTGGTACGCGGAACTACGGATCAGCTTCGTCCCCAAGGCAGCGTGCAGCTGCTCCCAAAAACGGGACACAAATAAAGTGCCCCGATCCGATATGATAGTACGGGGTACACCGTACAAGCATAGGATCCGTGAGATGTACAGTTCAGCGTACTTCTTGGCGTTGTAGTTGGTGTTGACCGGGATGAAATGGGCAACTTTGGTGAGCCGATCGACGATCACCCACACAGAATCATGTTTCTGCAAGGTGGTGTGTAAACCGACGATGAAATTCATGCTCACATCCTCCCACTTCCAGGCAGGAATGCCCATTGGTTGCAACAGTCCCGGTTTCCGCATGTGGTCTGCCTTCACCCTTCGACATGTATCACACTCGGACATGTATTTTGCAGTCTCACGCTTCATCCGTGTCCACCAAAACTTGCTTCTGAGTTCTTGATACATTTTGTTGCTGCCGGGGTGAATAGAAAACTTTGATAAGTGAGCCTCATCAAAAAATTTCTTCCGTAACTCCGGGTTACGGGGTACGACGATCCGGTCCTTGAACCATAGGACGCCGTCTCCGTCCTTCCGGAAATATTTCAGCTCCCCACTGTCTACACGTCTCGGCAAATGTGACATGCCCTTGTCATTCTTCTGGGCTGCCACTATCTCTTCACGGATGGTGGGGATCAAAGCTAGGTTGTAGATAGCTCCATGTGGAATCACATGTAGTGGTGGTTCGCTCTCTTCCAACGTTGTGATGGTCAGATTGTTGACGTGTGACTTGCGGCTCAGCGCATCTGCCACTACGTTTGCTTTGCCCGGATGATAATGGATCTCTATTTCGTAATCCTTTATCAGTTCTAACCATCTTCGTTGCCTCATGTTCAGCTCCTTCTGAGTGAATATGTACTTGAGGCTTTTGTGGTCGGTATATAAATGTACGAGGTTACCGAGTAGGTAGTGCCTCCACATTTTCAGTGCAAGTACCACGGCAGCGAGCTCCAAATCGTGAGTTAGATAATTTTGCTCATGGTTTCTAAGCTGCCGTGACCCATACGCGACCACCCTTCGGTCTTGCATCAGCACACATCCGAGCCCAATGCCGGATGCATCACAGTACACATCGAACGGTTTTGTTGTGTCTGGCTGCGCCAAAACCGGTGCTGATGTCAGGTGCTTGACTAAAGCCTTGAATGCTGCTTCACATGCTGGACTCCAAACATATTTGGTAGCCTTCTTCAGCAGCTCTGTCATTGGCTTGACAATCTTCGAGAAGTTCGGAATGAACCTCCGATAATATCCCGCGAGTCCGAGGAAACTCACCTCGTGAACAGTTCTCGGGGATTTCCAATTCAGCACTTGAGTGATCTTACTCGGGTCTACAGCGATACCCTCCGCTGAGATGATATGCCCGAGAAAAGGCACTTGCGATATCCAGAATTCGCATTTGCTGAATTTCGCGTATAGCTTGTGATCCCGCAGCCGTTGCAAGACTATACGCAGATGTTTCTTGTGATCTTCCTCCGACTTGGAATATACCAGGATGTCGTCGATGAAGACCACGACAAACTTGTCCAGCTCCGGCATGAATACCGAGTTCATCAAGTACATGAAGTGAGCTGGAGCATTGGTAAGGCCGAAGGACATGACCAGGTACTCATAAAGTCCGTACCTTGTCGAGAAAGCTGTATTTGGAATGTCCTCCGCCCTGATCTTAATCTGATGGTACCCGGATCTTAAATCCATCTTGGAAAAGATCTTTGCTTCGACCAACTGATCAAACAACATGTCGATCCGTGGCAACGGGTACTTGTTCTTGATGGTTATGGCATTTAGTGGACGATAGTCCATGCAAAGCCGCAACGTCTCATCCTTCTTCTTGACAAATAATGCCGAACAGCCCCATGGTGAGGAGCTCGGCCTAATAAAACCCTTCTCCAGGAGGTCCGTGAGCTGAGTCTTCAGTTCAGCCAATTCCTTGGGCGCCATCTTGTACGGCCTTCGGGATATTGGCATGGTTCCCGGTGCAAGTTCAATCTTGAACTCTACCTCTCTATCGGGCGGCATCCACGGCAAATCATCCGGGAATACGTCAGGGAACTCTCGGATATCTTCCAATCTGATAGTTGTGGCTTGATAGACACTTGGAAGTTTTATTTCTGGACTGTCCAGAAATAATGAGTGAGAACCGTGCACCTCTGAGTTTAAGTGCACGGCTCAAAGGACGGTGTCTAAAACAGCGCCATGGCGGGTTAACCACGACATCCCAAGGATGACATCGACCTTCTGTCCCTCTAAGATAATGAGAGATTTGGGGTACACTCTACCTGCTAAGCATAATGGTGCTATGGAAACCATTACGCTTGCTGGAATCTTCCCACCCGGTGAACAAATTAAATATGGACTATCGGTGGGTAGTATTGGCAAGCTGTGTTAGCAATAAAAGTTTGGCTAACAAAATTATGCGTGGCACCTGAATCAAACAGTACTATAGCGGGATGCTGGTGGAGTTAGAACATACCCGCAAGGATTGGCTCGCCCTCTGGCACGTCCTCAATGGCAAGCTGGTGGACGGTGCCGGGCCTAGGGTTTGCCCGCCGCGCATTAGTGGGGTTCCGGGGTTGATTCCTCCCCAGAAACTGCGGTGCCACTCCGCCGCCTTGCCTCTCCGGGCAACTACTCGCGAAGTGTGCTGGACGAACACACTTGTAACACGTGGCCGCTGCTGGTGTAGTGCTCGGGGGACGAAAGCCTGGCATACGTTGCTGAGGTGCAAACGCACGCGGCATCGCCCGCTGCTGCTGTTGTTGTTGTGGTGGTGCTGGCAGTGCCGGCCGGAATGCCGGTGAAGAGTACGGCCGACTGCGGAACGGCATCGACCGCTGTGGTGGTTGCCAGCATGGACCTGATGGTGGGCGATTCACCATCCAAAACTTCTGAGAAGGACCGCTTCCTTCTCTGCTGCTTTGCGGCGCGCTTCGCTTTCGCTCTGCCGCCGCCAACTCCTTACCGGAGTCCTCCTGAACAATCGCAGCATCAATAATGTCGTTGAGGCTGCCACGATTGAACATCGCCAATTTGTCCTTCAGGAGCGGGTCAAGCCCCTGGTAGAAGTGGTCCCGCCGCTTCTCGTCAGTATCAGCGTGATATGACGCGTAAAGCGCGAGATCGTTGAACGCCCTGGAGTATTCCAGCGCGTTCCGACTCCCTGCTTTAGGTACTGCTTTGATCCAAGAATCCCAGTTAGTTCTGTCTCTAATCTGACAAAACTTTCTGTTACAAAGTTGTAACCTATCTCATAAGCTTTCCAGAACTACCTCATTTTCTATTTTTGGATTTGTATGCAGGAAATTATGCTTAATTTACAGAGAGTCTACAGAGAGTCCTTACTCTGTCCTGTTTTCTGGACAGTTTCAACTCTACTGCATTTTTCGAGTGATTAAGGGATGAAACACCTCTGGACCTCAACAGAAGAGTTGTAAAGCTTTTTCAAATCTTTCCAGAAATGTATCATATGACCCCAACCTCGAAAGAACTCAACCTCTAACCTCTGATTAACTTCAGCCTTGATTCAGCTGAAAACAGAGTGCTCTGTCCTCAACAACCTATAAGTTGAAAACTTGATAACTTTGAATATCCTGTTCAAGGGAAGGAGTTACATCAAGTTTTACTGCTTTGGATCAAAACCTTCAAGTTTTAACAATGAAGTTGTTCATTTAGTTGGGTGTGACTTTGATGCGTCACCAGATTATGTCGGTACTACGTCCTCACAAAGAAAAACCTATACCGGACTTAGCCGGCTTCATTAATGCAGTGGCACTAAACGTCACTTGCACACGGATGCTACACGTCTACCGTTTCGTGGTCAGGCTACCTGCAGAAACTCAAACAATCGTCAGACTTTGCTGCACACCGAGCCCGGAATCCATACAGTTAGTACACCTGGCCGTCATCACCCGCCCGGATGTTCTCAAGCCAAACACGCCTTTAGTTACGTGTTCACGTTTCAGACCACGTGACGGGGTCTCCCAAGTTGCACCACGCACGCCAGGGATAGACGTTACTCGAATACCCCAAACGACATGAAGAGTCGTAGAGGATATCAAAGCGAGTCGGGTTACCTGCCACCCGTGGGGCTCCACCCTTCAGCTTGTGCGCACTGGTGGACAGCACTTACGTGCACCCCCCAAGACATACACGTCCCGAGATGCACGATTTTCCAACATAATCAAATAGGTTAATATGCCACTTTCTATATACTAATAACATCCTTATACGGGCTACTAACTCGTTCCTCACTGGATTTTTGGAAAAAGATGACCTTTGTACTGTGTTAAACCACAAGCGAGCTCTGATACCAGCGCTGGCACGACCCCATTGGTCTTGTCAAGCCAGGATCATGCTGAGGGGTGCTGCGTTGCACAGCACCATATAACACACGTCAAAGGTACAAAGCGGAAGCGAGATTTTATTACATAAACAAGTTATGAACATGTTTACATCAAAATAAGTTTTCAGTCTACACTCGCGGGCGTAGACTAAGCATCAAGTGCACGTTCAGCCCTTGAACGTGTCCTTGCTAGCACACACACACACTAACTCTGCGGCGTGCATGACTCCCACTCGACGGGGTTCCCCTCCTGGGGTTCCGTCTCTTCCTCGGGAGTCCCTTCCTCATAGAACCCTGCAAAAGCTTCAAACACAAGCAGTGAGCATGAAGGCTCAGCAAGTCTGACCCGTCTCACCTAAACATGGAACTTCTACATGAGGGGTGATGGGTTACATGAGGTAAAAATCATTTGCATAGGACTCGCCTAATTAGTGGAACCTTACTTTCAAGTTTTAGCAGCAGTTTGTGGAGAACCTTACACTAAGGCACATGAGAGAGCCGCAATCAAACAAGAAACGCATTTCTCTCATGTACTTTTCCCAAAGTTGAAATGAACTTTAGTTAGCTCTAAACTACAGCAAGTCATTAGCAATCAAGTCCATCTTTCAATCAGCAACATTTTAACATGTAACTAGCCTGTTCTTTCTACGTCACGGTACAGTGAACAAGTGGTACTCACTGACCGCGAGGGACGGCGATTATAATCGATTTACACCTGCAGGGTTACCCGAACAACCCGTCACGTACGCCCGTACTCGATGTTGCCTACAACAACCATCACGGACGCCGTACGCAACTACCTTTCACCCGTCAGCCAAATATTGAACCGGTCCCATCGTCCCGAGCAAGAGGTCTCTGCACGCGCATCTCAGTGCCGCCAGCCGATTTACACCTCAAGCTCTCAACCTACCCTCTGAATGACGGGCAATGCCTCAATAACCAGCTACCCGAGTTACATCAGTTTCCCGGTTCCCATATAGCCGGTAGGTCTTCGGTACTGTTCTAGCTTGTTCAACAGGCCCGCACACGGCTCGGTCCTCGATCGACACAAGCGGAGCTACAGCACACAGGCCCCAAAGTCCTGCTGCCCTTACCCTCCGCTTGGTCTCATTTTCTTGCCATGTGTTTCATGTGCTATCACTACCCGAGTCGAGTGCCTCTAGCCTATGCTCGCGAGTAGTTCCAACTACTCGACTTGTACCGAATCCTACACTATCTTAGCATTGCAGTAGCTAACGGGGTTTGCAATCCTAAACCCAACCCATGGTGTTCTTGGCTATGCAATTGGGTTTCCAAACAAGACTCTAATGCAAAGAATAAAGTAAACAAGTATGTGCTCAAAACAATAAAATTTGTAAAAAGGTTAATGCAAACCGGAGCTTGCCTTGCTGCTCTTGGTCGTAGGCTAGCTGCTCCTCCGGAGTTACGAAGTCTAGGACTTCGGGTTCCTCCTCGACCTTAGCGACTACATGATGGAAGGAATACATGTATCAATTTAAATGCATTTGTATTAAGTTTGAAGTTGTGAAGCCTATAATCCTTGCTAGACAGACCTAATGACTGTGATACTTTTACTGTGGCTTGGTTACAACCTAAACAGAGATTTGGTCAAGTTTTAGTTGCAGTAAAGCTCATTTGAGCCCTCCACAATTAATTATGTCCTTGACCTTAATTGGAACTCTTAGGGTGTTCTAGGGATTTTCATGAAACAAACTATGACTTTCCAAAAACTAGATTTTCAGAGGGTTCTAATGGAGTTGGTCTCACTTAATTGGGAAGTTCCTAACTAAAGATATGAGCTAAACAATTTCAGAGAAAATTCTGAAAATGTTTCTGAACATTTTCTATTTTCTCTGGGACAGTTTCACTAATCACACCATTAGGTGGATCAAATAAGCTCAAATGGATCTGAAATTTTTATGGTAGTTCAGGAATATCTTGGTGAACATCCCAGCAAAATTTTAGGATTTTCCTCCAAAGGATTCTCCAGTTAAAATTCCAAACAGTTTAAATTTTGAGGAATTAATTCTGGAGAAATAAGGATTTTCATGAAGTGAAACTTGATTTGCTGGAAAGTACTCAGAGAGCTAAATCCAACAAAATTTGGTTCACTCAATTTGTAGCTTTATAGCCAAAGTTATGAGGATTTGAAGTTTGGAAGAATTCTGAAAATTGGGGAAAAGTTTAAATCCCGAGGGGGCCCGTGAGGACACGTGTCGGGCGCGGCGGTGTCTGGCACACCAGGGCTCACAGAGTATTTGCGTGCCAGCACACCAGATCCCGGCCACAGCCGGATCTCGATTCAAAATATCTCCCGCTGACAGCTGGGGTCCACCCCTTCGTCAATCTCCCGACGCCCGCGCTCTGCCGCCGAGGGACCTCGCCGGAGAGCTCGCCGCCGGCTTCTGTACAGCTCCAAACTTCACGATTTTGGCCGCCCCTGCCTACTTTCACTCGGGGAACAGGATTCCGGGGTCAGCTGCTCATGACAATGGCCGGTACATGGTCGGCGACGAGCCGCCACCCCGGAAAGACTTCGGCCATGTCGGCTGACGTCCCTAGCACCCCAACTACTCGAGGAACCGGTCGGGAAGCATCAGTGGACCTCAGAGAAGGTCGACATGAGCTCGAGGCAGCTCGGGGAAGGCCTGAAGTAGGTCCTCACCGTGCGCCCGATGCCTCCCGTTTATTCCGCCATTGGTAAACCTCGAATTACGCCGGGTACAGAGGTTCTCCGGCCAAGGGTTGTGAAGGCAACTTGTGCGTCACCCTGTCTAGCTTGTGTGAGAGCGGATTGAGGCCCTCCAATCCTTTCTAGAGCACGAATTAAACAGAATCGCACCCGAAGGTCGTTCTGCACACAGAAAGGGGAAAACTGGAAATTCCTGCCGGTGAGCAACCACTCGAGCTGTGGCTCGGGGGTGAGCAGCACCGATCATCAGCACGTCCAAGGGTGCCTTGGCTCGGGCGTGACAACGCCCTGGTTGGGCTGTCCACGGGAGCCCGAGGTGCGGCGGTTCTAAGTCCCGAATTTGATCTTTCGGCACAGCCGATATCAATCGGTTCCAACTGAATTCTAGCAGCGGGGAAGACGGAGGAAGGTCTCTAGTACCTTGCTGGGGCTCTGGAGTGAACGGAGAGAGCTGTGATCGGCGTTCTCCTATCGATTCCGAGCTGCGGAAAAACTTCAGCCGGCGCTGAGTTCTTGCGGGGAAGAACGGCGATGCCTCGGCCGAGGAGGGGGACAGGCGCCTTAAGAAGGCTCTGCACCGCCTCACGCCCGCGCGTGGGCAAGCAGCTGCTGGCACGGCGGATGCCCTCGGTGGCGATCGCAGCGGCGGCTCGGCGACCCGAGTGAGAAAAGTCTCAGTCGGTTTGATCTGAGCAGTGGCTGACATGTGGGTCCCACTTCCAGTTTTAACCTCTGAAATTTACTTCTAATCACTGTTGTAAACAGTGAACCCCATAGTACCCCTGGTAATTCAAATTATTCACCCATGAACCATTTGAATTGGTCAAAGTTCAAATTGGGTTTGGTTTGAGTGAATTTCAGCACAAGTGCAGTTTTGAATTCAAATGAAGTTTGAATTTGTCCCACTTAGCTCATGTCAAGATCAACTCCAAATGTTGTGAAAATTGGTGTGTGGGCTCACAAAAATGTGCTGAGTAAGAATATGCCTCCCACTTTTAAATTCATGGGATAAAAACAGTTTGAATTTGAATATGGTTTCAAACTGCCCTGTTCCTAACTATACCCAAAATGACCTCAAAAAGGTTTTGAATTTGGGTGAAACTTGGCATGGACATCCTTAGCAATGTGTAGGAGTTTTCATATGTCCAGGCCCCTTATATCACATGTGTGAAATACCACTTTGGCAATGTGTGAGTTTGTTCTCTAATGAGCATGTTGATAATTGTTACTTGCTCTTCATTTATGTTCATCATCCTTCCTCAAATGAGGTGTGTGGTGTGGTGATGAACACTGCAAATGTGTGTCAAAAACTGAGGCCCTTACATCTTTTTCAAGGGGGGGAGGATGATATGCCCACGCCGACCACACCATCAAGTATACCGACTACATCAAGCAAGATGGAACAATCATCAAGTCAAGCTGCACCAGCTCATGTCTTCAATGGACCAATTACTCGTAGCCAAGCTAAACAGCTACACCAAGAGGTGCACGCGCTACTTTGTGAAATTCTATTTTATTAATGAGAATTTTATACTTCCTAAATCGTACATGTTTCTATTACTCAGGTTCACCAAGGAGGATGACAAGGACATGCCGAGATTGAACCAGAGAGGAGAACTACATCGAACCAGTTCAGCCTGGCAGAACTGTCATGAAGAAACAGTCATATCTCTTGATTCATAGAAGCTGTGAAGGTCCATGAGTTCTTGTTGGAAAGGTGTTGAAGTCAACTTTCTAATGCCACTAAGTGCCGAGTGCTTTAGAGCTCCCAGCTTAGCAGCCGAGTGCTTTTGGTGCAGACTGTTCAGAAGATCAATAGTCAGCCTGAAATCTAAGTTTCCGTGAGAAACTGTATCACTCTACAATATTTCGTGAAGCATGCTACACATGGTGTGAAAGGTTATCGAATTATCTTTCCAACGCATCTGGTCCCGTGTCTTTTGGATGTCCCTAGGTGGAGTTATGATTAAAACATTGAAGACCACTCAAAAGGCCAAAAGACATGTGGGATATTGATGACCACTGCATGAATGATCAAGCCAGTTGGCCTTCCACCTTCCCACGTGGCTTTTTCAGTTCACATATATTTTTATACTAGTTGTTGGCATAAATACTGCTCTTTTGTAAGCCAAGGAACACTTTTTGATGAATTAAGATTAATCCAGTGATATTTGCAACCGAGCTGCTTGAGTATCTTACTCAACCCTTGTTCTTCCTGAACTTGTGGAGAGATCTCCGAGATCCACTAATTTGTGCTCTGTGGGTTCCAGTACGGCTGCCGCGTCTTGTGTGGATTAGCTCCGGTTGTGGTTCTGCGGTCGTTCGGAGATCGAGTCGAAGTCTTCGCGGTTTCGGTGTCTCTCTCCCCGTCGCTTGGTCGCATCCAACCTTGGTCAGGTATAAAGCTAGGTATCCGCGCAGTTTCTACAGCAAGTTATCTTGTTCTTGAGCCTCCTGTCGTGAAGATTGGGATGGTTCTTGGTTATGGTTATTGTTTATGGTTATGGTTTGGTTTTGGGACTGTTGTGTCTGGGTGATGAGATGGTTGCATGACTGTTGAGCCATGACAACGAGATGGGTCTCGGTGTGAGACGAAGTTGTTTATGAGCTGAGATGGTAGCGAATACGGGAAGGTATTCGTGAGATGGTAGCAAATACGAGGAGGTATTCGTGAGTAACAATGAAGTTTGGTTAATGTTCGGGTGGAACATGGAAAGCGAGGGAGGTATGTTGGTAATTTAATACATGATGGGATTACATTCATCTAAAGTTGAGTTGCTGTTTTATCATGGTTTTATAAATCTGCTTTTCTGCAAATGAGCCTTTTTATACCTACCTTGTTATAAGCTACATATCATATTTTCCCGCACTTGCTGAGTACATCATTATACTCAAACTTGCATTATTATTTCATCAGCAGCAGCAGGAGAAGCCTACTATGAAGACCAAGTGGAGCATTAAGACGTGTGATCTATTCTCAACCTTGCCTGTGGAGGGAGTAGAGATAGAGCCACTTCTGCATAGATTTGCTTCCACATTAGTTAAATCGCTTCCGCATTAGAATAAAGACTTCCGCTGCATAGAAATAAGAATTCCGCTGTGAACATGAATCCAAGACTCATGAGATATTGTAATAAACTCTGTTATTCGTGGAAATATATAATATGAATTCAGTTTGTGGAACATATGTGTATGTGTGATGAACATCCTGGGCACACATATGCATTAGTTCTCGGTTCCGTGGTTTTCCACAGAATTGAGGGCGTCACAGAGGTGGTTTTGGGTTCTATTTATAAGGGGAAAAAGAGGAGTCCTACTCTGATTGGACCTCAAATAAGAGTCCTATTCAATTTGTTTTGGATCTTAACAAACTTTATCTCCAATTGATTTGGTGCGGTAGCAATGCGGGAGAAATTGTGTCGGTACCCTCAGTACCGGGTACTCCCGCGCACAAGAGAAAAACCGCCTAAGGACCTCGCATCTCCGCAGTGGTGAGCTATGGAGGTGCCACGTGTCCGGCGGGGGCCGGGCCTCCCCTCTCCTCAGTGGCGAGCCATGGGCCTACCACGCGGCCAGTAGAGCCGGGCCTCGCTCCCTCCGCAGGGGCGAGCTCCGAGGGTGCCACGTGTCCGGCGGGGCCGGACCTCCCTTCTCCTCAGAGGCGAGCCCCAGGCCTGCCACGTGTCCAGCAGTTCCGGACCTCCCTTCTCCTCAGAGGCGAGCTCCGAGGACGACACGTGTCAAGCGGTTCCGGACCTCACCCCCCTCCGCGGAGTTGAGCTCCGTGAGCGACACGTGTCCAGCGGGGCCGGACCTCACCCCCTCCGCAGAGGTGAGCTCCGCGAGTGACACGTGTCCAGCAGGGCTGGGCCTCCCCTCTCCTTAGAGACGAGCTCCGGGGGGCTCCACGTGTCCCATGGAGCCGGACCTCATCCCTTCCGTAGGGGTGAGCTCCGAAGGCACCACGTGTCCCGCAGGGCTGGACCTCATCCCTTCCGCAGGTGTGAGCTCCGAAGGCGCCACGTGTCCCGCGCCCCGGGGAAGTGTTGACAGCGCACTTCGATGAATTGAAATTGGCTCATTTCAGCTATCTTTTTCCCATTCCCCACTATTTTTTTGATTTTTCTCCATTTCTACTTCTTTAAAAATGTTTCTCTATGAAAAATGTATGCGATGCAAGGAAACAAATTTGAGAGTGTTACAAACCTAACCCCCTTATACTGGATCTCGCCCTCGAGATTCGATAAAGTAGAGAATAGGTGAGCGAATTCTTCCTTGAGGTCTTCCTCACGCTCCCATGTAGTTTCGGCTTCCGTGTGATGGCTCCACTATACCTTGCACCAACGGATCACTTTGTTCCTCGTGACCCTTTCCTTCACGTCCAAAATTTTGAACGGGTGCTCCACATAGGTCAGATCCTCTTGAAGCTCGAGCTCATCCATCAGTACTTGTTCTTCCGGGAACACATCTGAAAATTCTTGAACCACCGGAATGCTTTCCAATGTTGCTTCTTCGACATGGTTCAACGCTGCCTTCTCGGTTGCCGGTTGGGCTGACTCGAACTCAATACGAGTACCGTGCTCATTTGTCAACTGCACGCTCCTCTCAGCACATTGAATTACTCTGTTGTGCTTGCTTAACCAATCCATTCCAAGTATTATATCAATCCCTTGGGAGCCCAAGACAATAAGGTTGGCAAGAATGTCTACCCCCCTTATTTTAAGGTTTATTTTCGGACATACTATATTAGTCCTCATCTCTCCACCAGGAGAATTAACCAACGTAGTGTGTTTCATGGGTGATTTGGGCAGATTATACTTGGCAACATACTTGGATGATATGAATGAATGCGATGCTCCAGAATCAAATAAAACAGTGGCGGCGTTGGAGTTGGCAAGGAACATACCAATTACGACGTCCTCAGCTTGTTGCGCTTCCTCAGTGGAGACATGATTCGCGTTGCCACGAGCGTAGTTCTGTTGCCCACGGTTACCTTGCGTAGCTCCTCCATTCGGCCATGGGTTCGGTTTTGGTACGTTGGTCCGCTGTCCAAGGCCTTTCTTCGGGCACTGACTTGCAAAGTGTCCCGCCTCTCCGCATGTAAATCATTCTTTGTTGCCCAAAACAGCAGGAACATTGGGGCGAGGGTGGTTTTGAGCATAGGCGCCCATGTTGGGAAGGGGTGCAGGAGGCAAAGGCATACGAGGGGCTTGAATTACAGGACGTTGCTGCGGTGGCTGATTAGGGCGAGGTGGATTTTCAGGGTGGAAAGTAGAAGCGGACGTGCCATACTATTGTGCAACTGGGGGCATGAAACGGGGACGTACATTGCTCCCTTGTGGCTCGTATGGCATCTTCCTATTGCCCTCTTGCTCGATCTCACAGATCTTGCTCTCAACCACTATAGCTTTGTCAACGAGCTTCTGGAAATTTGAATAATCATTGTTGAGCAGTTGTACTTGGATCTCATTGTTCAATCCTGTCATGAACAAGTATTGTTTCCTTTGATACGAGTTGACGTCTTCGGGAGCATACCTTGACAGCTGCGTGAACTTGTTGAGGTACACATTCACGCTCTTCTTTCCTTGGCAGAGACCTTCGAACTCTTGCCTTTTAAGCATCATGAATCCAGCAGGGACGTAATGAGAGCGGAAACTCTCCTTAAATTCAACCCAAGTGATAGTCTCCTGGTTATCATGAGCATTGCGAAGAGCGTCCCACCAGTCAGCGGCTGCTCCCATAAGTTGGTGCGATGCGAAGAGAACTTTCTCCCGATCATCGCACTGAACAATAGCAAGCTTCTTTTCCATGGATTTCAACCAATCATGAGCCTCCATGGGATCATTAGCTTGTGCAAAAGTAGGCGGTCGAGTCCTCATGAACTCTCCTAATCTGTTGTGAACCGGCGGTGGTGGTGGTGGTGGTGCAGGAACGGGGTTAGGATTGTTGTTGTTGTTGGCTTGCAGCTGTCCCAAAGTTTGTATCATGGTTTGCATGAGCTGGTTCTGCATTGCCATCAACCGTTCAAGGTTGTTTGCATAAGCCCCGTGGTTAGCATTTTCAGAAACTTCAATGTTGCCATCCTCTTGTGGTTCAGGGTGGCCACGAACATTCCTCCTTTGGCGGCTGGCGTTTTCCCTCACCATCTGTGAGAGAGAGTTGGGTATAATAGAAAAGAGAATTTAGATTGATCCCCCCAACTATATGCATCAAGGTGTATGAACTATATATCTTCTTTCATTAACTTCAGTCTATATGAGGATGTGAACACACGCCGAAGCATCTCACATCTCTCTACTTTGTGTGGATGTGGACTTTCGCAGAAGCGTCCCACAACTCACACTATCACACAAACACAAGCAATCATCACAAAAGTTCAACACACCACTCCTGTTCAGGCTACTACGATCTAAGCGTCCTTATTACAGCTTATTCAATAGGAATCCTAAACTTAATCATGTGAACTGGTGCTGTTCCCGCCATGCGACGGGGGTGGTCCATCGGATACCTTAATGGGGTTATGTGGACTCCCACGTGGTGGTGAACGAGTACTTATGCGTGTCGTGCTCCGGATCACAGGCATCTATAAATAGGACATGAGAAACTTTAGAGAAGGAAGAAAATACTTCAAAACTTCAGAAGCTATGAAGCAAGGAAGCGAAAGTGTTGTTGTCCAAGGAAGAGAAAAGAGGGGCTGAAAATAGCACTTTGCGGTGGCTGAATTGACAAGAAAAGTGCAGCAGCAAGCAATTTTCAAAATAGTAGTTTTAGAGGAGTGTACCTATGTGTTTAAGAGTGTCCATTCTACCTAGGCTTGCGTCCTACGGTCAACGTGGCTTTGATACCAATCTGTGACACCCGGTCCTGAAAAACACGGAACCGAGCTAAAGCATATGTGTGCCCAGGGTGTTAATCACACATACACATGTAATCCACAAACTGAATTCAGAATATAACCACGAATAAATAGGGTTTTAGTACTTTATTACATCGACTCATTGTCTCACTCATGAATATCTAACTTATTCTTGCAGCGGAAGTCTCTAACGACAGCGGATATAACTAAATAGAACCGGCTCCATCTTCAACTCCACAGGCATGTTAACGGTAGTTCGCACGCCTAGTACTCCACATGATCCTCGAAGTACTCTTCTCCTGTTGCTGAGGTTTATGAAATAATGCAAGGGTGAGTACATGTCGTACTCAGCAAGTGCGGGAAAAGTATGACATGTAGCTTACAACAAGGTATGGAATAAAAAGGCTCATTGCAGCAACCAAATTTTATTTCACAAACACGATACAAACAGAATCTATTTCTAAGTGAGTTTAATCCCATCATAACCAGGTTATAACAGCAACATTCCTTCATCGTAGTTCACCATTTATCATGTCTCAACCAGCCATTAATCTTTCTCAACTTCATCTCATGCTCATAATATTCATAACCATCTCTTGTTCATATAACCGAAACCAAAGCTCATTGTTATGACTCAAACTAGTCCCAAAACCAATCCCAATGACCATACTATAACCATACCGAACATCCATCCCAAGTTTTCCCTCTAATCATGTGAGTTGGCCAGGTGCTTGTGACCGGAAGCACGTCTATCATGATAGTTTTACACTCTGCAGAGGTGGCACCACTTTACCCACAAGTTTGTGATTTCGTCACCCGTCGGCGACTGCAGAACCTCCATTATACCAGTACACAACCGTCGGTGTATGACCAAGAGATCACAAAATAGCTTTTACAAAGGGGCTACTAGATGTATGGACTCACTAAGGTTTCACCGGCAGGCTCGAATCACCATTCTCCCACCACGGGCCCCCTCTTGTGCCATGCGGTTCCCAGGGCAGTCCTCTCTCGAGTCTCATTCCCCGCGCCATCCACGGTCCATAACAAGCTAGTAACACACCTAATTAGTCAGCTAAAACGCACCCATATTTGGCCTTGTGGTGACACTGTTTTCCTGGCATGTGCTGGCATGAATCGGTCCTTAGATCTACGGCAAGTAAACCACCATCTCATTCAGAAACATCCACGAACCAAGCTTGCCTAGATCACCCCCGATTCCATGCTCATTAACATCATCAAGTTCTCATCATCATTATTCATATGAGTGCAGTAGCTAACCATGTTTTAATTCAGCTTCCCGTATCCCGTGGATTAAGCGAAGCAAAAAGGAAAAAATGACCATACCCGACTCATCAACTTTCCCGGCGACAAGAGTGGTTAACAAAACTAGTAAACTCCTATAAAAGGGTGTCCCATCAAGTTGACTCAAGCATACGAGTTTTTGCAAACAAAACAATTTCAAAACATGGGATCAATATGGTCAAGGGGCACTTGCCTTGCTCCTGTGGCTCTTGTTGCTCAAGCGTCTCGAAGTCTTGGTGCTGTAGTTCTTCGTAGATGGCTCCCTGAGCTTGTCCTTCTACTCACGACCACGCACATACAAAATTTACAGCAACCAAACATCATGCACAACTCTACTCAAGATGCAATGGTGTAGATGAATGCCAATCCTATGGTACTGTTTTATTAAACCAGTTTGTACGTGTTCTTGCATGTTTTAATGGGCTTGCATGGGGTTTTATGATGAACAAGGTGTAGGAATCAAGTGTGTATGCGGTGATTATCTTGACTCAAGATCTAGATCAATTCCACCGTCAAAAACCGATCAAAACACGATCTGTCTACATGTAAAAGTTTCGGTTTGAAGGGAGCGGAGAAAACGGATGCGCAGAAACAGCGAAGATGTTATAAGATGGTAATGAAGACCTACCTCACTTCCTTTTGGTTGCAGGGCCTTCCTCCTAGCAATGGCAGCAGCGGGGGCTCACCGGCGACTGAATTCTGGCGAGGGGGGTGTGTCCAACTCGGCGAGTTGGGGCTAGGGCCTCCAAGTCGTCGACTTGGGAGGGTGAAAAAGAAAAGGGGTTACAGCCAAGGAGGTGGTTTTGAGTTCTATTTATAAGGGGGAAAAGAGGAGCCCTACTCCGATTGGAGCTCAAATAAGAGTCCTATTCAATTTGTTTTGGATCTTAATAAACTTATCTCCAATTGATTTGGTGTGGCAGCAACGCGGGAAAAATTGTGTCGGTACCCTCAGTACCGGGTACTCCCGCGCACAAGAGAAGAACCTCCTATGGACCTCGCATATTTGCAGTGGTGAGCTCCGGAGGTGCCATGTGTCCGGTGGGGCCGGGCCTCCCCTCTCCTCAGTGGCAAGTTCCGGGCCTGCCACGCGGCCAGTAGAGTCGGGCCTCGCTCCCTCCGCAGGGGCGAGCTCCGAGGGCGCCACGTGTCCGGCGGGGCCGGGCCTCCCTTCTCCTCAGAGGCGAGCCCCGGGCCTGCCACGTGTCCAGCAGTGCCGGACCTCCATTCTCCTCAGAGGCGAGCTCCGAGGGCGACACGTGTTCAGCGGTGCCGGACCTCACCCCCCTCCGTGGAGGTGAGCTCCGTGGGCGACACGTGTCCAGCGGGGCCGTACCTCACCCCCTCCGCAGAGGTGAGCTCCGCGGGCGACACATGTCCAGCGGGGATGGACCTCCCCTCTCCTCAGAGGCGAGCTCCGGGGGTGCCACGTGTCCCGTGGAGCCGGACCTCATCCCTTCCGCAGGGGTGAGCTCCGAAGGCGCCACATGTCCTGTTGGGCCGGACCTCATCCCTTCCGCAGGGGTGAGCTCCGAAGGCGCCACGTGTCCCGCACCCCAGGGAAGTGTCGACAGCGCACTTCGATGAATTGAAATTGGCTCATTTCAGCTATCTTTTTCCCATTCCCACTATTTTTATGATTTTCTTCTCCATTTCTACTTCTTTTAAAATGTTTCTCTATGAAAAATGTATGCAATGCAAGGAAACGAATTTGAGGGTGTTACACTCTTCTGATTTGGAATAGACCAAGATGTCGTCGATGAATACCACGACGAACTGATCCAGCTCCGGCATGAACACCGAGTTCATAAGATACATAAGGTGAGCCGGAGCATTGGTCAACCCAAATGACATGACAAGATTCTCATAGAGTCCATATCTTGTCAAGAATGCTGTTTTCGGGATATCTCTGCTCGAATCTTGATTTGATGATATCCCTACCTTAAGTCCATCTTGGAGAAGACTTTAGCACCCACTAGCTGATCGAAGAGAATATCAATTCTTGGTAGTGGATACTTGTTCTTTATTGTCACAGCATTTAAAGGATGATAATCGATGCATAGCCTCAGCGTCTCATCCTTCTTCTTCACAAATAAAGTTGAGAAACCCCATGGTGATAAACTTGGATGAATGAACCCCTTGTCCATCAGATCTTTGAGTTGCTCCTTCAGTCAGCTAATTCATTTGGAGCCATTTTGTATGGTCTCCGAGAGATCAGCGTGGTTCCCGGTATCAACTCTATTTTGAATTCCACCTCGCGCTCAAGTGGTAAGCCTGGAAGATCTTCGGGAAACACGCCCGGATATTCACGGACTACCGGAATGTCTTCTAACTTGTAAGCCTCGGCATTACATACTTCCGGGTCTTTGGAAACCGCTTTGCCGAGATACAAAGTTTGACGCCCGTGAAGTGAAGAGTCCAAGTGAACACTCCTGTTCTCAATGTCCAGAACAGCCTTATAGAAGGTCAACCATGATATTCCCAATATGGCATTGATTCCTTGATATTCAAGAATAATGAGGGTGGTAGGATAAAATTTTCCACCCAAACAAAGTGGTGCTCGAGAAACGACTTCATTGGTCGATATGTCTCCACCTGGCGAATGAATAAGGTAAGAACCTTTTGTGATAGTTGTGGAGATCTGATCCCGGATCACCGTCGCCTTTCTAATGAAGTTATGTGTTGCAACGGAGTCGAACAAAATGACAACCGGCTTGTCATTTAAGGTGAACCTGCTGGCAAGAACAGGTCCTCCCCTTGGCAGATCATCGACTGACACATAATTAACTGTTCCCACTTGGACATGGCTTTTCTTTGCTGTCCAAGATCACTCCTTGGAACTGGACCCGCAGACATAATGTTGCTGCCCAGTTCAGTTGCTTCATTAACATTGAGTTCATTGTCAATATGAAGTGGGACACTACTCAGTTCAGCTGAGAAATCACCGGGATCATCTTCAACATCCTGAGGGAAATAACATTCTGGTGCACCTTGTTGATACTGAGGTGCATGAGAAATAAGTTGCTGCTGCGGTGGAGGTGAATAAAACCTCTGGGGAGTAGAAGAGTTGTCATACTCCCAGAATGACTGCACCTCTTGTGGAACCTCTCGACCGGAAGGTGAACGGATTACCAACCGATACTTCTGAGGCAGATAATTGCATTCATCCTGTGATGAGTCCCTCTCCCTCTTTTCTTTAAGGTAGAGATTGTAATAATATTCCTGAGTGATAGCACAGCTAATAAACTTATCAAAATTCTCTTGGCTAACTTGAGCCAACTCACATCGCAGCCTAGCAGTCAGCCCCCTCGGTAAAAATGATAATACCTCGTGGATGGTGATTTCACATAATCAGGGACATATTGAGATAAGCGACTGAATTCCTTCGCATACTCAATAACACTCATTTCCCCTTGCTTTAGATTCCAGAATTCATCATGCTTGTTTGCATTACGCCCGCAGGGACGAAGCGAGCACGAAACGCAACCTGGAACTCCGCCCATGTGACACGATGCCCTTCTTATTGGACAGCAAGGTATTCTGCCCACCATGCTCCAGCAAAGCCGTGAAGCTGCTGAGCGGAAAATAGAATCTTCTGGTATTCATCACATTGAATCAACCCAAACTTGGACTCAATTACACGTAACCAGTGATTTGCTTCACAATGGTCAGCCGCTTCGGAGAATACCGGCGGTTGTGTCACCAAGAAATCCAGATAAGTGCTCGGGGTTGGTATGTGGTGTTGAGCCTCTCTATTTATTCCTTGCTGAACTAGAGTTTGAAGAGTTTCATTCATCTTTTCAATAATTTCCACCAATCCGGTTGGCGATGGCTCTTGTGATGAAGTCGAGTCATTCCCGCCTCGACTCGAACCTCCAAGCTCCATTTGAGAATGTGTGCGTACCATACTGCACGAAATAAAATTTTGAGTTAATCAAAATTCTATCCCAGTAGTGAGTAAAGATAAGTAAAACATGAACATGTCATGAACTTTATGAAAGCATAACCACATTCATGTTTAAACAAATCTTAAGTACGCTAAACTAATCAGCTGGACTACCCCGACCAGTTCACACAAACTCCAAAATTTACTCAAGTTAACTACAGATCCTTGACTTGAGTTCAATACCAAAGTTTTAGTAAACTTTAGTATCTATACAACGATCCCTCATATGCCTCTATATCATCTCTGGATCAAAAGTTATGATTGCTCAAAGTTGACAGAATTCTTGGATAAAATTTGCCAGCATCTCCCTTGTATGTGCCTATTTTTATCACAGTTGTATATGCAAATATAATAAGAATCTGAACAGACTTTGAACTACAACAATGTTGCACATTTCATAACCTTTCAAACGGTGTATCATAGGTTACTTAAGGATTTTTATACAGGAAGTTATGGCTTAAAAACAGAAAGGTCAAGAGAGGTTTTTGCTGCTGTCCTGGTTCTGAACAGTTTGCCTTCAACTGGACTTTTCACCAACTTAACGTGTGATTTTGCTCTGGAGGTCTACAAAGAAGTTGTAGAGCACTTGAAGATATTTCTAGAACTTTATCAGACACCTTAATTGGTTATATCAACTCATAGTTATGCTCTGTTAAATCCAGCAAGAATTCCTGCCAGAAACAGAGCACTCTGTTTTTTAAATCTTTGAAGCCTAGTCATGCTCTCATTTGAATCTTAGCTCAAAATAACAGTTCAGTAACGAATATTTGTTTCAAACTTCCATTTTTAGTTGAAAGTTAGTTCATGAATCATTTTTTCATAGGGAAGAGGTTATTAAGTGTAGTACGGTGTCGATGCACCGTAAGAAACATGTCGGTACTACGTTGCCTCACCAAAGGAAAAATCCTAACCGGGTTATACCGGCATATACATATTATCAGTGGCACTAAGACGGTCTCTCGCACACGTGTACTACATGGGATACGTACGTGTTAGTACCTGCAGAAGAACACTCAATAGTGGTGCACTCAAAGGTTGTTTTCATTTCAGGCAGTTCCATATCATACTAAAAACATACGCCCCGTATCATTTCCATACGGGCCGTCCTTGAGTCAAGCCACGTCTCAAGGTACGTGATCGTGTTTTACACCACACGACAGGGAACCCGAGTAGAGCGCGAACGGGTCGTCACGGTTGGGAATTTTATCACCCCAACAGATACCACCTACTGCCCTGCAGGGCACGCCAATGGCAAGCGCTGCGTATGCCCCCTGGGCTATTTCCAGATGAACACACTATCGTGTTACTGACCACACGATGGGGTCTCCACTTATTTGCCTAATGCACACTAGGGATCAGCATTTCATATGAACTCAGGAACATGAAGAGTCCAAGAGTTTCATATTGACGTCTCACACCAAGCTGTGAGACCTATCCCTGAACCACTTTCCTCGTCAGGGGAGCTAACCGAAATTGAAACGCTTTCGGTGGCGTTCCTTACCATGCTTACCTGAGCATAGGTGCATCGTTACATAATCAAAATTTAGAATTATAACACATATGTTAGTCATGCCACTTTAAGTAACTATACTACTATAGTCCTTATGTTGACCTAATACCGTTTCCTCACCATATCCTAAGTTTTTGTCGTAATACGATCCTTAGTCCGTGTGCTATTACCAATGCAGCTCTGATACCACACTGACATGGCCCCAAATCGCCACCCGTTCAGTCACGGGGACGGGGCACCTCGCCCACGAATCGCATTGGGTGGTGTCGTGTTATGCGGCACCCAACAGCACACATATAAGGAACACTGTATTACATAAATCAAAAGTGGAAGCTTACAAATGTTCTTTGTAAATAATTTACATAAAATAGCTACAGCGGAAGTCTATAAACAGCTCACGTCGAATAACTAGTGAGCACCCGAGAAGAGGTCCAGCCCGCGGACTCCCCTTGCTAGCAACACGAAGACATGGCAGCGACTAGGTCCTCCATGTGTAACATGACTCGGAAGTCTCCGAGTCTCACCGGACAACCTTCTTTATATGCGTCGATATTTACCTGAAAACCACTCATATAGCAAGAGTGAGCACAAAGGCTCAGCAAGACTTAACCGTCTCTCCTAAGACATGCAACTCTACATGAAAGTAACTTACGACCTAAACATATAAGTTGCAAAAAGACTCGCCTACAAGTTCAAACTTAACTTTCAGATTTTAGCCATAGTAGTAGTGACCTTGCGCCCAGCAACATTGGAACTCCACAATCATACAAGAAAAGCTTCATTCCAATGTTACTTGTCCCAAGGTGGAAAATAACTTTAGTTTGCTCTATCTCTACTTCAAACAGGGTTTTCATGCAATTTACAATAATCATAGCAGCAATTAAAACTTTGCAAACTGTTTCCACACAAGTTGATTACTACGTCACAGCGCAGTGAGCAAGCAGTACTCATAACCGCAAGGGACGGTGATTCGAATCAAACACTACTCGGATAACTCGACACATGCGCCCGCCTCTGAAGACCCAAATCTGGTGTCCTTCATTACGTCGTATGTGACAACCTTTCACAGGACACTCGACTGTAGAACCGGTTGGGCCGTCTCGGGCTCATAGGTCTAACGAGACGATGTGGTATGCCTCTACAATCCAGTGAACCTGGTACATTGGTTTTCTGGTTCCCATATAGCAGTAAGCATCCGGTACACAACTCAATACTTGCTCCCAGGGCCACACACGCTTCGGTCCTTAACCGACACAGGCAGAACTACTTGACCAAGATCTCGTCTTGGCGCTGCCTAACCCTCCTGACCGGTCTCATCTTTAGAAATGTAAACTTTAGTTTGCCTCTTTTCCAACCTCACTTATGTAATCCTAAACTAAAGCTCGCGAGTAGATTCCAACTACTCGTCTTCTACCGGATGTCATAACCTATTTAGCATGGCAACCTTCTAGAGAGGGAAACTATACTCTACCCTTGACTCCAAGGTTCATTTGGTCATGCATTTGGAGTATAAAGCATCTTTGACCTAATGCACATATAAACTCTAAACCATAATTGTGAACAAAGTAAAAAAAACTTTATAAATAACTTAAATGCAAACCGGAGCTTGCCTTAGTTTTGCAGGTGACTAAAGTCAGATAATTATGAAGTTAGTTGCTGATGACTTGAAGCTTAATCACTGCTTTCTTGCTCCTTGATCCAAGCTTCACTTTTCCTCCACTTTTCCACATTTAATCACTACACGTTATGAATATGCATATATGTTTAATTGTAAAACTTTTGCTAACAAGTTCTAAAGACAAGTTTAAAACTGGAACTTTGTTTAAGAATTTAAAATGAAACTGGTGCTAGTGGTTTGGGTTTGTGTTTAAGCACTGTGATCAAGTGATAAGTGTGTTTCATTACTTGTGTGTTGATCACCTAACGGGGTTGAACAGAACAGTACTGATCCAGGGCTCCAATTGAGCTGACATTTTTCTTGTGGGTTCCTTGTCACAAGAAAGCAATCTGGACCAACATTTAGAATTTTTCACTGAGTATATCACTCAGAACAATTCCCTAAGCATTTAGGCAACAAGTGAACTATAATTTCAAACATAGCTCAGAGAGTATGCATGAATTTTCCTAGGATTTGTGGAGCTAAAAAATGCCCAGAATTGAATTTCCAAGTTTTGGAAATTCTCTGAAATTGTTTCTGTATTTATTTGAACACAGAAACTTGAAATCAGTATTATCCTAACTAAATCAACTCCAAAAGAGCTGAAACTTTTACATGAGTTCACTAATATCCTAAAGAATATTCCGGAAATATTTGGGGATTTTTTGATGAACCAAACTCCCTCTAAAATTCTTTTGCTGAAAAGTTTTAAAGCATTTTCCAGAATTGAATAATAATTTTCATATAAATTCGGTTGCATATTTGGATATAGTTCTTCAATCTGAATCGAACCCAATTTGAATCACTAAATTTGGAGCTTCATAGCAAAAGTTATGAGGTTCTAAAGTTTGAACTGAATTCGGGAATTCAAATAAAACGGGAAATGTTTTAAACTCTGACCGTGGGTCCCGGGCACACGTGTCAACCGCTGAAAACAAGCCACACGGGCCACAGAATCTTTCCCGCATTGCCACAGGGGAGACCGGAGCCGCAGCAGATCAGCAATTTAAATTTTTACCACTGACACGCGGGACCCGCCCGGTCTTCTTCAACCTTCGGCCGCCCGCGCTGCCCCCTTGCCGGAATCCAACCGGAGCTCGCCGGAGTCGGCTTCCCGGCCTCTTCTCGGCTCGGTACTCGCCGCCTGGGGGTTTCCAGCTACGAGGAAGCTATTGGTGCGGTGCTCTTGGGCTGCCGGTGGCCGGAAGTAGGCCGGCGACGTGCGGCGGCCTCGGGAGAGGTTCGGCACCGTCGCCCGGCGGTCCTAGCCCGCCAAGCTCTCGGGTTTTTTGCTTTACAGCATCCTGGGAGGCTAGGGAAGCTCGGCGAAAGCTCAACCAAGCACGAAAATGGCGGCTTCCCGGCTTTCACCATGCGCCCGAATGGTAATGCCGGTTTTGCACTCGGAAAACATCAAAATACGTCGCCTCTCGTCAGCTTCATACTAGGTTTGAAAAGAGCAGATCACCGCCATCTAGCCTAGCTCCTTTGTGCCTAATTTCGTGACCAAAGATTGAAGAAAGAGGAAGAATTTCTTGATATCATACCGGGAGGTCGGGTTGCGCCCTCCGAAGGAAAAACTTCAAATTGGCGCTCGGTGGTCCATGGCTTGACGTGAGGGTTGAGGATGAGCAGCACGGATCCTGGGGCGTCCTTGGGTGCCCTTGCTCGGATGTGAAAGCCGCGGTGGTGAGCTGCCCACGTACGCCTGATCATCGGTGGTTTTAGGTCGTCGCGAATAACAGTGCGCCCGAGGAAAGGGAACCGAACTTTGCCCTGTTTCGGCACCGAGGAGGTAGGTGAGGGTTCTACCACGCCATTTTTCAGCTCGGTGGGGCTCTGTGGCACAAGTTCAGCGGTTCCCCGATTGTTTTTTCGTGGCAGCAGCGAGCTCGGCGGTGTGCGAGTGTGTTGTGGGCGAGGAGAATAGAACACGTTTGGTTCGGGTTGTGGGGAGGGATCACACTGAGCGTGAAGGACATGGTGAAGCTGGTTGCCAGCGTGAGGAGGGAGTGAGGCCATAGCTTCGGCGGTGCCCTGTGAGTAAGTTGATCCGAGCTCGTGTCTGAACAGAGAACAAAGACTTAGGTAGTAAGTCTCGCCCTCACAATGACAATTGGGCCCCACTCACTTCCTCTCTCAAATATCTCCAATTTTAGGCACATTGCAAACTTCAGCTATGAGGAACTCAAATCCAAAAGCCATTTGGCAATTTGACAAGTTTTGCCTCAGTTTCAAATTTGAATTCAAATTTAAATGAAATTCACAAGTCTCTTTGATATACCTATCAAAGCACCTCCAAATTTGCTCAAAATTTGCATTCTCACGAATTCAAACCTGGAGAATTTGAATATGTCCTCTGATCTTTGAGTTGGCCCTGCATATACAAATTTTTAAACAACAGTTTGAATTTCCTTTTTGGAAATGGCCTTCTTTTCCTTGAAGTGAACCCTTTAGTTCAAACTAAATTTGAAGTCCTCTTGCATATGCAAACAATTACATGATTAAACAAAAGTTTTTGCAAGTCCCGTTTCTTGGATTTGAACTCAACTTTATTCATCACTAAAGTTTTCAATTTACAAGTTTTGGGACTTTTACAGAGCTCCCACTTGTCCTCCGGCTCCGGACGTGGCCTCTCCATTGAGGTGGGCTCCGGAGCTGCCACGTGTCCTCTGGCTCTGAACCCCACCTGCCCGCTGAGGTGAGCTCCGGAGCTGCCACATGTCCTTCGGCTCCATACCTAGCCTCCCCGCTGAGGCAAGATCTGGTTCCGCCATGTGTCCTTCGGCTCCGGACCCAGCCTCCCTGCTGAGGCGAGGTTCGGTGCCGTCACATGTCCTTCGGCTCTGGACCTGGCCTCCCTGCTGATGCAAGGTACGGTGCCGCCACGTGACCTTCTGCTCTGGACCTGGCCTCCCTGCTGAGGCGAGGTCCGGTGCCGCCATCTGTATTTCGGCTCCAGACCTGACCTCCCCATTAGGTGAGGTCCGGTGCTGCCATGTGTCCTCCGGCTCCAAACCTGGCTTCCCCGCTGAGGTGAGGTCCAGTGCCACCACGTGTCCTTCTCGTGTTCTTCACGCTTGAACAGTCCAGGGACTTATCCCCTCCAAACAACGAACCTCCGCGGGCTGCTCCAGTAGCGGTACCAGGAGAACTGTCGTAAAACCACTTCGACACCTTCAAATTATTTCATCCAACTAAATAGCAAATGAGGTCAAATATTACTGAAATTTGGCAGGTGGAATAATTTGACTATTTTGAATCCATCTATACAATCAGATTTTGGTATTGACTGGTTGAATTTGGATTTGAAATCCCCTCTTTTTGATTGATACAATTAAATAGTAAACAAGGTCCAAATTGGTAAAATTTGGCAGGGTTCAGCTTAATAGGGTTCCTCCTCCTGGTGTAAGACCGTGTGGTACTCCTCCTGGGGTGCGTACTGGTGTGGCTCCTCCTCCATCTCATCCTCGTATGGCTCTACTTCCTCCGGATCCTCTTCCTCTTCCATAGGGCTTGAGCGATTAGCTTCCTCCACAAGGGGCTTCACTTCCACCTCCATCCGGATCGGTCCATCGATAATCTCAATGGGGTTAAGTGAGCATCCGAGGGGCGGCGGGCGAGTGCTCATGCACGCTGTGCTACTAGTGATCAGCATCTATAGAGAAGACATGAGAACATTGAAGAAGAGGGTAATATATTTCAGAAATTGCAGCAGCCATATAGTATGGAAATAGAGGGTGCGGATTTCCCAAAAGAGGAGAAAAAGAAGGGAAAGTGCAGCCGATGAAATTGTAATGCAAAACACAGCAGAAAATAGCACTTTACGGTGGCTGAATTGATAAAGTAAAATGCAAAAGCAAGCATATTTTGAAAATAACATTTTAGAGGGGTGTTCCTATGTGTTTTAGAGTGTCCATTCTACGTAGGCTTGTTGACTTTGATACAATTTGTAACACCCGGTTCGAAAGTGAACCATGTGAAGTGTATGTGTGCCCGGGACGTTATCACAAATACACAAGTGCAACACAAACGATATTCAGAATTCAACCACATCATAAATAGTAATTAAGTACCTTATTACAATAGTTCAATGGTCTCAAATGGAAGTCTCTAATTTATTGCAGCGGACAGAACTAAGTAGTAGGACTATGACTCCACAGGCAGTTGATGGTAACACGCACGCCTAGTACTCCACGTGATCCTCAGGGTACTCCCAATCGTCTCCAGTAACTGAATTGATGTAAGAATAGCAAGGGTGAGTACATATCGTACTCACCAAGTGTGAGAAAGTATGACATGTAGCTTAAACAAGGTTGGAAACAATGGTTCATTGCAGCAAGTTAGTTTTATTTCACAATCACAAAAGAAAGAAACCTATAATGTATAGATGAGTTTAAATCCCAACATAACCAAGTAATCAATATGCCCCAAGTCCAATGTCATTGTATGCCATCATTCATCAAATATAACCAGCCAACATTCATTACCAAAGCCTATCCCGAATTCATATTTCTCATGAACAAACCATACTCATATGACATAACCAGAAACAATTCCCATATGACATAACAAAAACCCAACCATGACCAAGTTTAGCCTCTAATCATGGAAGTTGTTCCAGGTGCCCATAATCAGAAGCACGACTATCATGATAGTTTTTACACTCTGTAGAGGTGGCACCACTTTACCCATAAGTTTGTGATTTTGTCACCTGTCGACGACTAGAGAACCTCCAGTATGCCAAAATACACTACTGTTGGTGGCACATGGTTATATTCGTTAAGCAAATTTATTTAATTTCCAATAACCCCATAAAGTGATGCGACGCAAAAGAGAAAACACACAAGGAGTGGCAAGCGATACTAGTAAACTTCTACGTACGGGTTGCCCATCAAGTTGTCACAAGCATGCAGTTTCGAAAACAAAATACTTATAAATATGGGATCAATATGTTCAAGGGCACTTTCCTTCCTCCAACGGGTTGGGTTCCTCAAGTGCTTTGTATTCTTGGTGTTGTATATCCTCGTACACGGCCTCTTGAGCGCGTCTCTCTACTCGCGGTCACACACATACAAGACAATACTTTCAATCAATATAATGCACACATGTTAATCGATATGCGATGATACGGATGCATGCAAAATTTATGATGCAACATATACTAATAGTTTCCTATGATTGTGTACTAATGATGGGTAACTAGTTCATATGTGTTCATGCGAGTTTGGATAGATTACAGTGGGTTTTTGTGATGATAGGTGCTGCTGAAAACCAAATAGGTGCAACTACGATTTAATCCTGGGTTGTAGATCAATTCCGTCGTTAAAATTCGAACAAAAAAAAACTACCTAGGTGCAGCGGCTTCGCTGGTGTGGCACGGTAATGTAGCATAGACGAAGAAGATGATGATGAGGCTTCAAGGAAAAAGACGGCAGCGACGTAGGAACCCTATGCGAAGAACAGCGACGATCCCCAATGGAAGCGGCAGCTCCCCCCTTTTCTTCCTCTTCATCACTTCTTCCTCTTCTTCAGTTCTTCTTCTTCTTCCTCCCCAGCGGCTGGCTTTTTCTCCCATCGGTGGCAGCAGCTAGGGATTGTTTCTTGTGAACAAGGCAGGGCAGCTGGGGTTTTTTTCTTGTGGCATGGCAGGGCAGCGGCGGCTGGGGGCTCTTCCTCGTGGGCAGGGGTGGGGCAGGGCAGGCGCTGGTTTTTATAGGGGGCGATCCAGGGCTGGGGGGAGTCCCACTCAGACTCTGCCAGGCGCGGCTGGTTTTTTTTTATTTCTTCTTCTTTTGTTTTTTATTCCTTTTACTTAGTTATTTATTTGTTATATATATATTCTCTTATTTATTTTTCTTTTCTTTTCTAAATTACCCTTACATGGGAACGAATGCAATGCATGATGATGAAAATAAGGATGTTACACCCGTCGACATCCTTTAGTCAGTACCACATAGGGGCCTTCCCATGGGGAGGATAGCTTGTGGTTGTCCTTGTTGGTCTGGATCCTTCGGAGGACTAGATCACCGACATGGAAGGCTCGGGGTCAGACTCTTTTCATGTGGTAGTGGTGAAGTGCCTGTTGGTACTTTGCCGTTCTTAGGAGGGCAACATCACGAGCTCCGTCTAGTTGGTCGACGGAGTCCTTCCTGGCCTCTTCAGACCGAGTCTCATCGTAGGCTTTCGTTCATGGAGAGCCATATTCGATCTCGGTCGGGAGAACCGCTTCTGACCCGTAAGTCATGAAGAAGGGCGTGAAGCCGGTCGTCCAGTTGGGCATGGTGCGCAGACTCCATAGGATGGAGGGTAGTTCGGCGACCCATCGCCCGGCAGACTTATTGAGTTGATTGAAGATGCGAGGTTTTGGCCCTTGCAGGATCATGCCGTTGGCTTGCTCTACTTGCCCATTGGTCCAGGGATGATCTACCGAAGCCCAGTCGACCCGGATGTTGGATTCATTGCAGAACTCCAGAAATCTTTTCCCAGCAAAATGTATTCCATTATCGGTGATGATGGAGTTGGGTATTCTGAAACGGTACACGATGTTCCGGAAAAAGACTCGCCACTTGTTCAGATTTCACCGAGACAAAAGGATTTGCTTCTATGCACTTCATGAACATGTTGACGACCACGAGGAGAACATTGAAGCCCCTGGGCACTTTCTTGAAAGATCCGAGGATATAGAGCCCCCAAACGGCAAAAGTCCAGGTGACGGGGATGGTCTAGAGGTCCTGCGCTAGCACGTGCGTCTGCCTAGTGAAGTACTGGAAACCCTTGCTGGTGTGCACGATCTGGTTTGGCGTTGCTGACTGTGGTTGTCCAGAAAAGCCCTGATGGTACGCTTTTCCAACCAAGGACCGGGCGCGGCGTGATGGCCGCTGATGACTTCATGGATGTCAAGGAGGAGTGCCCACCCTTGGTTGGTCGGGATGCACCGCTAGAGGATCCCCGCGGCGCTGCCATGAAAAAGTTTATCGCCGATGGTAACGAAGGACTTAGCTCTCCGAGCAAGGCGACGGCCTTCAATTTTTTCGGCCGGGAGCTCGCCGTGTTTTAGATACTTGATGAAGGGTGCCTCCCAGTCTTGTTCAGCCGTAAGGATGGAGGATCCGGGAGGGAGGTCGGTCTTACCCTTGTCCTCCCATATCTGGGGCTCCTCCTTAGCTTGGGAACTTGCGCTATCTTGTTCGGCTTGAACGGATGGTTCATGAATGTCTTCGATGAAAACACCGGTAGAAGGGGTCTCCTTACATGAGGCAATTTTTGCTAGAAGGGATGCTGTCTCATTGTCCCTTCTGGGGACATGGCAGAGCTCAAGCCCTTCGAACTGATCTCCTAGCCCTTGGACCTCATGGCAGTACGCGGTCCTGCGCAGGTCGCTATAGCTCAATTCATTCATGATCCGGTTAATGATGGGCTAAGTCCCCTTGCACGCAGAGCCATCAAGCGCCAAGTCTGATGGTCGTCCTGAGTCCGTTCAGGAGTGCTTCGTATTCGTCTACGTAGTTGGTTGCTTTGAAGTGGAGGCGTCACACGTATCACAACTGATCCCCTTCAGGAGATATGAGTATGGGCCGGCCCCTGCCCCGTTGAGGGTTAGCGACCCATCAAAGTACATTGTCCAGTACTTCAGCGTGGTTGGCTCGACGGCGGATTGGATCTCCGTGCACTCGGCGATGAAGTCCACCAAGATCTGTGATTTAACCGCCGTGCGTGGTACATATGATATGTCGAGACCCATGAGCTCGAGGGCCCACTTTGTGATCCTGCCCATGGCATCGCGGTTGTTGATGATTGCCCTGAGGCCATGCACCGTCACCACTTTTATCGGATGACATTCGAAGTAGTGAAGCAACTTGTGTTTCTTTATCAGGACCGCGTACACAAGCTTTTGCACGTGGGGGTAATGGACCTCACAATTGGTCAAAGTCTTGCTTACAAAGAAGTCAGGCCTCTGGACCGTCTAGGTGCGTTTGGCCTCCTCCCTTTCTACTACTAAGGCAGTGCTAACTACTTGGCTAGTAGCCGCTATGCAAAGGAGGAGAGGTTCGCCTTGCCTGGGCGAAGCCAGCACGAGAGGACTGGTGAGGAAGGTCTTAAGTCTGCCCAGGGCTGCTTGTGCTTCCTCTGTCCATCTGAAGGGCTCGGTCCTCTGTAGGAGCTGGTTGAGTGGTTTACATCGCTCTCTGAGCCGGGAGACGAAGCGGCTTAGAGCCATGAGGCATCCCATCAATTTCTGCACCCCTTGACGTTGTGAATGGCCCCCATGCTGGTGATAGTAGTTATCTTCTCGGGGTTAGACTCGATGCCATGTTTCGAGATGATGAATCAGAGCAACTTGCCTCTCGGCACACCAAAAACACATTTCTCCAGGATCAACTTGATGTCATATTTGATGGTTTGCGAACGTTTCTTCGAGATCGACGATGAGGCTGTTTGCTCGTTTGGACTTCACCACAATATCATCCACGTAGACTTCGTAGTTATGCCCAATCTGTAATTGTAAGCACTTTTGCATGCGCTACTTGTAGGTGGCCCTCACTTTCTTTAGCCTGAATGGCATTCTGACATAGCAGTAGGAGCCGAAGAGCGTGAAGAATGTGGTCGCCAGATGCTCCTTCTCACTGAGAGCAATCTGGTGGTAGCCGGAGTACGCGTCCGGAAAGCTCAGGGACTCACTCTCTGATATCAGATCGATCACTCAATCAATTCTTGACAGCGGGAAAGGATGTTTGGAGCATGTCTTGTTGAGACCGGTGTAATCTACGCACATCCTACACTTCCCAGTCTTCTTCCTTATGAGGACGGGGTTGGCCAGCCATTCAGGGTGCTGCACCTCCTTGATGAAGCCGGCTGCTAGGAGCTTGGTGATTTCTTTGCCAATGGCTCGGCGTTTCTCTTCATTAAATTGCCATACCTTATGCTTCACGAGCTTGGAGCCCGGCCTGATGTCGAGTGTGTGCTTGGCGACTTCTCTCAGGACGCTCGGCATGTCAGAGGGTTTCCAGGCAAAAATATCCCGATGCGTATGTAGGAAGTTGGCGAGCGCGCCTTCCTGTTTAGCGCCTAGGGAGGCGCCGACTCACACAGTCTTGGTGGTATCTTAAGGATCGATTTGGAATCTTCATGTCTTCTGTGGGCTTGAAAGACCCTGAAGCCAAGGCTCGGTTGGAGTCGTGTCGGCCATCCTTGGTTGCTTGGGATACCTTGGAGAGCTCGGCCGCCTCCACAGCCATGGCCGCTTGCTCATAACTTTACTGCTCACATAGGAGAGCCTGCCCGAATTTGGGACCTATGGTGATGATGCCGCATGAGCCCCACATCTTCAACTTGAGGTAGGTGTAGTTGGGGACAGCCATGAACTTTGCGTAGCATGGCCGCCCTAGGATGGCATGGTAAGCGTGCTATTGTCTGCTACCTTGAAGGTGAGCGTCTCGGTGCCGAAGTTGGTCGCCTCCCCTAATGTAACGGGGAGGTCGATCTGCCCTAGGGGGGTTACATGCTTTCCCAGGACGACGTCGTGGAAGTGCGCCCAGATCGTCCGTAGCTGGGATCGGGTGATCCCCTTGGCGTCGAGCGTATCGGCGTACAAGATGTTGAGGCTGCTCCCACCGTCCATGAGCACCTTCGTCAGGTGCTTGGGCCTGACAATCGGATCTATGACCAGGGGGAAACGCCCTGGTTGCGGGACGCGGTCGGGGTGGTCCGTCTTGTTGAAAGTGATGGCAATCTTGGACCATCGCAAGTTGGTCGGGATGGTGGACTTGACAGCGTTGACCTCTTGAGCTGTGAGCTTCTGTCTCCGGCGGTTTTCCTAAGCGCGGGTCCTGCGGAAAATCATGAGGCAGCTGGTCAGCTCGGTGCGGACAGGCCATTACTATTGCCCCGCGGCCACCTGCGTGGGCTTCTTCCCTTTGTAATTCAGGGAATCTGACCCTTTCCCCAAGAAACACTTTAGGAGGATGCAGTCTTTGAGGGCGTGTCTTACTGGGGAGACGTGGTTAGTGCACGGTTACTCCAGTAGCTTCTCGAATAGGTCGGTTTGTGCCCAGGCCAACATCCGTCCTTCGCGCTGTTCGACCGTCACGATCGTGTCCGAGCTCGCCTTGACCTGTTGTTCTTGCTCATCGATGCTGACTCCCTTCCCCTCCTCACAATCAAACTCGATGCTTGGACTTCGATCTTCACCGTCGTCAAAGCGTCCTCCTCGACGCGGTTGCCATAGACCCTCGGGACACGGCTCCATGGCCTCCTCCTGGGCTCCTCTGCGGCCTCGAGGACCCTGCGTAGATCTTGCAGCTGCGCAAGCTCGGGTATCAAGCCACGCAGAGGGGTGGCAAGGACGGGTTTCTTGGCTCAGTCTAAGGTGTGAACTCGCGGGGCCTCTGTGTTGCTCCAGTTATGCTTGGGGGCTGCCAAAGGTGGTACTCCTTATAATCAATCGAGCGATCCCTCGGATGGTTGTGCTGTGACCTTCCCCGGCAAGGAGAAAAGGCTCTGGTACGTCCGTGGCACCTCTGGCTCGCTAGGTTCTGGGAGGATGCATACCATGATGGCAGCGGTCACCACACTCTGACAAAGCTGCTTGAACAGGGAGGGGTTGCGTGCGACGGTGACGCTGCTCTTCCTGGCTTGGCGCCCACATGCTTGTGCGCCGCCCCCGAGGGTACGGCGGCTGCCCGACATCTTGAACGCTGCCTCGCATGTCTAGACGCGCCCTCTCCACCCTGAGTATGTCGTGGCGTGTCTCGGACGGCTCGGTCGGCTACATCGCGACCGTTGGCTTCCTGCTGTTGTTCGGGCGCAAAGCCTCCCACCGGGGTGGGGCTGGCGAAGGTGTTGTGTAAGCGTGGGGAGGAACTGGAGAGTCGTAGATGGTTTCCGTGACGTGGCATTTGCGGAGGGAACGACGGTCCTCGTCGGACCCGTTGCCGGTGCTGTAGTCATAGCCGGTCGTGTCCTCCAGGAGGGGGAGAAGGAACGCTTACGCCTCGTCAGTCATGCCCCGGAAGTTTCCTCCAGGGTCACTGTTGGCGATGTTGATGGTAGCGTTATCCATCAACCATAGTATGTCGCCACCATCGGTGACGAACTCCAAGCTTCCGAAACAGAAGGCCTAGCGGGGAGCAAAGACGACGTGGGCCTCGGGCTTGTTGTTAGAGGCGATGAAAAACCTGAGGCTGCCAAAATGTAGCTTCTCGCCACCGCGGAAGCTCGAGCTCACGAAAGCCATCCAGAATAAAAAAAACACGAAGCAGCCCCCTACCTGGCACGCCATCTTTCGGTGTTTTTACCACCGACAAGTAATCGAATGCTGCGCATTTTATGTCTGGATGGATAGCTAATAAAGACAATGATTTATATTAGTTCAGACAACGTGTCCTATGTCCAGTATGGGGTGTTCGTCGGCCTTGTATTAGCTTAGGAGGTTTGAGGGACCGTGGTTACAAGCGTGGCTGTCCTGCATGCGAGAACGAGGAGAAAGCCTAAGTGTCGCATGTGCGTGAGCTGTGTTTGCCATGACAAGGAAGGTTCTGAGCCTCCGCTATTATATCTCAGACGCCTATACCTACCCGCTGGCTCCTCATAAATGGAGGAGGGTTTACATGGTGTGTCATTGCCTTAGGCAGCCCAACGTGGCGCAGAAGTGTTGAGTACACCTGCTCCCATCTACTCTATGGTCTATGTCTACTTATCGCCTCTGTACACCCGAGCTGAGCAGGACGGGATGGATGGTGATGATGGCCCAGCTTCATGCTTGTCTTGTCGCACGTGGCCTCCCACTCCGTCTTGAATTCCTTCTGCCGCTCCATCACGTCAGCATTTAAACCTCTCGTCTGCTTTCTATACGTGCTCTAGCTCGGATTGCTCTTCACATTGGCCTCGCCGGTCGAGCTTCAAGGTCGGATGTTTCTTCCGACCTTGGAAGTCGGCTTACTCCTGGGGCTGAATCTTATGATTGCATCGTCCTGAGCCGGGACCCACAGAGCCACGTGTCTCCTTGTGACTGTCTAGCCGGTTGCCTCTTGGGTACCCTGGGTACGTTACCCCGTTAGTCATCTTCTCGCATGTAGGGTTTCAAATCCTTTTTTATTTTTTCTATGAGCTTGATGTTTTCTAGACCAGTGAAGACGGACATATCTTCATATTGAATATATTCCTCTTTATTATCTCTCGCATTCTCAACTCAACCAATATGTTGCTTTCTAGAAATAACTATGTGCATCTTCTTAGTTCCTTGTATATAAAAAACTTGTGCAATGCGATCGGCGAGAACACACGGGTCATTTTTATAGCCCACTTTCCTTAAGTCTATCGTGGTGTGCTGTAGTTATCCACTTTTACACCATTAGGGTGTTTGACCCATTGGCACTTAGACACGGGTATTTGCATTCTTTCGCCATAATAAAGTTCCCATATTCCCTCTATGAACCCGAAGTACGTGATCTTCTGACCCAGTGGATCACAAGCCTCTATATGAATTCCCATATTTCCATTCACTTTCGCTGCAATCTGGCAAGCTAAATCCCTGTGTAAGATAGGAAGTTCTGTAAAAATTTCAGAGTCGTTGGGGCTCAGGTTCTTTAGTTCCTTCAAATTAGTTTAACCCATCTTCCATGTTCATTAGAAAGCATAGCATCTTAGGAATGAACTCCCTAGGGGCAGATTGAATATTCCCTGTATTTACTCTGCACAACAAAGGGAACACCCTCCTTCTTAGCACTCCCCCATGTTCCTCTGTTCTTAACAAGTCAAGTTTTTGATTAACTAACTTGCATTATGAAACTTGTGCATATACATGCCAATAGGACTTACGACGAGGGCAATCAACGGCAGAGTCGAAGGAGTGAATCCATGGAAATGGATAAGTTGATCAAGCCTCAAGGGAAAAAGACTCTAACTGAATTATATACTATTAGACCAGCAGCAACAAGGCAAGCCCCGGTTTGCATTTAACAAATTTTATCAAGTTTTACTTTATATTCACTTAGCTTGGAGTATGTGTGTGCATTAGGTGTAGGATGCATGAAATCCCAATTGCATAACCAGATTATTCTAAAAGGAGTGAGGGTAGTGTATAAGTCCTCGAGTAGTTCATGCTTTGCTTAATGTTTATAGACTTCGGTACAAGTCGAGTAGTTGGATCTACTCGCGAGTATAGGGTCCATCACACATGGGATTGGTTACAGATGTGAGACAACTTTTGTAAGAAAAATGAGACTCGGCAGGGGCTAGGATGCAGCAAGAGGAAGTATTGTGTGTGTAGCCCTGTCCATGTCGATTGAGGACTGATCTGTGTGCGGCCCACGCTGATCAAGTTTGAATGTACCGAAGGCATATCGGATATATGGGGTCCGATAAACTGATGTAATCTAAACCTCCGGGCATCGAGGCATACACCGATTTATAGGTGTAGGTTGAGGGCAGCAAGGTGGAAATCTGCTAACGAGCATAGAGAGATGCTGCGTGTAGGGAACCTCCTGCTCATTTCGGTGCGACCGGTTCAACGTTTGGGCTGTTGGGTGAAAGGTTGTCCCGTACGACATCGGTTGAGTGTGCCGTTGCAGCTCCGAGGATGGGCGTACATGACGTGCCATTTGGGTATCCTTGCAGGTGTATATCGAGTCGATTTGCCGTCCCTCACGGTAATGAGTAGCACTTCTTGGTCACTGAGTCGTGACGTTGGTTAAATTATGCAATGTTGTGATTCAATACTACTGATATGTATAACTTGTATTGCTACATGTGTGCCACCAAATGTTGCTCACTAAATTTCAGATTCATGAACCATTAACTTGTGGCTAAAAGATGAACTAAGGATTAACTTGTAGGTGTATCCATTTGCTGCAAACTTTCATCCTATATTCGAGTATGACTTGCATGTAGCGTTTCACGAATAGGAGTGTCGGTTAAGGCTTACTGAGCCATCGTGCTCACGGTTGCTGCTATGAATGTTTTGCAGGTGAGGAGTACCCCATGGACTCCGAGTACGAGTCCACCGGCGAGGGCATCCCTCCGACGGGGACTACGGCTTTGTGGGAGCCGTACACGCCGCGCTGAGGCTGACTGCAGCTAGTGTGGGTTCTCCGTAGGGCCGGACAACCAACTTTTGCTAGTGAGGTGTTTGCGTGAGTTGTATAAAAACCTTCCGCTGTTGTAGACTCTGTAGAGGAGTTGTAACTGAAGAGTGTACTACTTTTGTATAAATTCAGTAAGTTTCAATGTAATATTATGTTTCTAATCGTGTATACTGTCAGGTGTCTCATAGTGTGGCACCACCCTCAGAGATCCTGGGATGTACGGATTTCGGTCCGTCACAGTGTAACACCCTCAAATACATTTACATGCATTGCATACATTTTTCATATAGAGAAACATTATAAAAGAAGTAGAAATGGAGGAAGGAACCATAGAAATGGAGACAGAATTATAAAAATGATGGGGAATGGGAAAAAGATAGCTGAAATGAGCCAATTCCAATTTATCGAAGTGCGCTGTCGACACTTCCCCCGGCCCCGCTGGACATGTGGCGCCTTCGGAGCTCACCCCTGCGGAGGGGGTGAGGTCCGGCACTGCTGGACACGTGGCGCCTTTGGAGCTCACCCCTGCGGAGGGGGTGAGGTCCGGCACTGCTGGCCACGTGATGCCTTTGAAGCTCACCCCTGCGGAGGGGGTGAGGTCCGACACTGCTGGACGCGTGGCGCCTTCGGGGCTCGCCCCTGCGGAGGGGGTGAGGCCTGGCTCTGCTGGCCGCGTGGCTGGCCCAGGGCTCGCCTCTGAGGAGAGGGGAGGCCCAGCCCCGCTGGACATGTGGCGCCTTCGGAGCTCACCCCTGTGGAGGGGGCGAGGTCTTTAGCCGGTTTTTCTCCTGTGCGCGGGGGTACCCGGTACTGAGGGTACCAACACAATTTCCCCAAATTTTCCCCACATTTGGGGAATTTCCCCCATGTTGCTGCCGCACAAAATCAATTGGGGAAAAGTTTGTTAGGATTTTTCTCCAATGAGAGTAGGATTCTCCCCCCTTCCCTTATAAATAGAACCCAACCCCCCCCCCCCCCTTGGACGCAACCCCTTTCCCTTTTCCCCCTCCCAAGTTGGTCACTTGGAGGCCCTCGCCCCCAACTCGCCGAGTTGGACCCCCCTCGCCGGAGTTCAGTCGCCGGTGAGCCCCACCGGTGAGCCCGCCGACGAGCCCCATCACGCCTCGCTGTCGCCGGAAAAGAGCCGACGATCTGTCCTGCCCTAATCTTCCATAGAAAAATTCCCCGCTGCTGCCATTTCTAGGAGGAAGGCCCTGCCACCAAAGGGAAGTGAGGTAGGTCTATGTTACCCATCTTACGACGTCATCACTGTTTCTACGCATCCGTTTTCTTCGCTCCCTTCGAACGGAAACTTTTTCGTGTGGACAGATCACGTTTTGATCGGTTTTTTACGGTGGAATTGATCTAAATCTTGAGTCAAGATCATCACCACGTCCACACTTGATCCCTACACCCTTGTTCATCATAAAACCCCATGAAAGCCATTAAAACATGCAACAACACGTACAAACTGGTTTAATAAAACATCACCATAGGATTTGCATTCATCTACACCATTGCATCTTGAGTAAAGTTTGTGCATGATGTTTGATTGCTGTAAATTTTTTATGTGCGTGGTCGTGAGTAGAAGGAAAAGCACAGGAAGCAATCTACGAAGAACTACAGCACCAAGACTTCGAGACACTTGAGCAACAAGAGCCACGGGAGCAAGGCAAGTGTCCCTTGACCATATTAATCCCATGTTTTGAAACTGTTTTGTTTGCGAAAACGTGTACGCTTGAGTCAACTTGATGGGACACCCTTTTATAGGAGTTTACTAGTTTTGTTAACGATCCTTGTCACAGGGAAAGTTGATGAGTCGGGTATGGTCATTTTTACTTTTTTCTTCGCTTAATCTACGGGATTCGGGAAGCAGAATTAAAACGTGGTTAGCTACTGCACTCATATGAATAATGATGATGAGAACTTGATGATGTTAATGAGCATGGAATCAGGGAGATCTAGGAAAGCTTGGTTCGTGGATGTTGCTGAATGAGATGGTGATTTACTTGCCATAGATCTAAGGACCGGTTCATGCCAGCACATGCTAGGAAAACAGTGCCACCACAAGGCCAAATATGGGTGCGGCTTAGCTGACTAATTAGGTGTGTTGCTAGCTTGTTATGGACCGTGGATGGCGCGGGGAATGGGAGTCGAGAGGAACTGCCCTGGAAACTGCATGGCACAAGAGGGGGCCCGTGGGTGGGAGAATGGTGATTCAAGCCTGCCGGTGAAACCTCAGTGAGTCCATACATCTAGTAGCTCCTTTGTAAAGGCTATTTTGTGATCTCTTGTCCATACACCGACGGTTGTGTACTGCTATAATGGAGGTTTCGCAGTCGCCGACGGTTGACGAAATCACAAACTTGTGGGTAAAGTGGTGCCACCTCTGCAAAGTGTAAAACTATCATGATAGCCGTGCTTCCGGTCACAAGCACCTGGCTAACTCACATGATTAGAGGGAAAACATGGGATGGATGTTTGGTATGGTTATAATATGGTCATTGGGATTGGTTTTGGGACCGTTTGAGTCATGACAATGAGTTTGGTTTCGGTTATACGAATATCAGATGGTTATGAATGTTTATGAGTATGAGATGAACTTGAGAAAGATTAATGGCTGGTTGAGCCTTGATAAATGGTGAATTATGATGGAGAAATTGATGCTGAATTACTTGGTCATGTCGGGATAAATATCACTTAGAAATAGTTGATGTTTTTATCATGTTGTGAAATAAAATTTGCTTGCTGCAATGAGCCTTTTTATTCCCTACCTTGTTGTAAGCTACATGTCATACTTTTCCTGCACTTGCTGAGTACGACATGTACTCACCCTTGCATTATCACATAAACATCAGCAACAGGAGAAGAGTACTTCGAGGACCATGTGGAGTACTAGGCGTGCGAACTACCAACAACATGCTTGTGGAGTTGAAGATGGAGCATGCTGCTGTTTAGTTGTTTCCGCTGTCGTTTAGAGACTTCCGCTGCAAGAATAAGATAGACAATCTTGAGTGAGACACATATGCATTAACTTGGTTCTGTTTTCGGAACCGGGTGTCACAGATTGGTATCAGAGTCACGTTGACCGTAGGACGCAAGCCTAGATAGAATGGACACTCTAAAACACATAGGAACACCCCTCTAAAGTGCTAATTTCGAAAATTGCTTGCTGCTGCACTTTTCTTGTCAAGTAAGCCACCGCGAAGTGCTATTTTCAGCCCCTCTTTTCTCTTCTTTTTGGACAACAACACTTTTGCTTTCTTGCTTCATAGCTTCTGAAGTTTTGAATTATTTTCTTCCTTCTCTAAAGTTTCTCATGTCCTATTTATAGATGACGGTGATCAGGAGCACGACACGCATAAGTACTCGTTCACCCCCACGTGGGAGTGCACTTAACCCCATTGAGGTGTCCAATGGACCATATTGGAAGGAGGTGAAGACGGAACCTCATTGTTGGTACCCGCGATATGGGGTACCCCCGCGCACAGGGGAAAATGCCTAAGGATCTCGCCCTTCTCCGCAGGGAGAGCTCTGAAGGCGCCACGTGTCCAGCGGGGCCGGACCTCCCTCTCCTCAGAGGAGAGCTCCGGGCCCGCCACGTGGCCAACAGCAGCCAGACCTCCCCTCCGTGGGGAGGGCTCTGAAGGCGCCGCGTGTCCCGCGGGGCCGGGCCTCCCCCTCCTCAGAGGAGAGCTCCGGGCCCGCCACGTGGCCGACAGAAGCCGGACCTCCCCCCTCCGCGGGGAGAGGTCCGAAGGCTCCACGTGTCCTGCGGGGCCGGACCTCCCTCTCCTCAGATTAGAGCTCCGGGACCACCACGTGTCCAGCAGAACAGCACTGCCTGCCCCCGAGCAGTAGGCAGCAGGCGTAAAGGCGCACCATACCTTGTCCGTACAAGGTATTCAAGGCCCGCGCCTTCCCAAGACAGGGAGACGCGGAGCACGCCTCTGTCAGGTGCCGTTGCGCCCAGTCGCATCACAGACTGGCGCGCGGTGTCAGAACCTGCCAGCCAATAAACACGGCGACAAGACATCCCCTGCCGCCGCCACCGTCATCAACCACTACAACTAGCGTGCGTCATGGGCAGGGCGGCAAGACGAAGACTCGGAAGCCTTCGTCAGAGACAACTACCGACATAACTGCGGATACGATAGTCGGCAGGAAATCTCCCCGGGACCACCTGTCGGGTCCCGGGCCCCCCTTGTAAGCCACACGAGCCTTGGACTATAAAAGGCTCGAGTAGGCAACGTCAGCAAGGGTTCGCACTCCAGCAACTCACACCCTAGGCATAACTCATCCTCAAGCTCAGGACTCCGGTTCTGAGCAACAAGCAATACAGCGAGCACCTCTGCTCACCGTGGACGTAGGGTTTTACGCTCCGGCGGCCCAAACCACGTAAAACTCACCGTGTCAAGCTCCTCCCACACTCGTCCCTTACGCTTAAGCTCCCTGCAAGCGACTAGCCCCTCCGAAAAAAGAACCTCCGCGGGCTGCCCAGAGCAGGTCCGGGGGAAGTGTCGATCACACACTTCGACATTTGGCGCGCCAGGAAGGGGGCTTTTCCCTTGCGCGACGAGTTTCTGCCGATGAAGATGACGAAGCTACCTTCAGCGGCAAGCTCTCCTCCCCCACGTTCACGACGGACCGTGACTAGCGGGGAATACGTGTCGACGCACTCAGGACGGAGTGTGTCGGCGCAAGCTGGAAGCCAGCAGCCGACTCCGGCAACGCCGACTCCGGCAATGCAGGCTCCAACTAGCGTGAGATCTTCTGCAGCGCTGAGCGTACCCCACGGGGATGCGCTAGCTGCAGCAAGAGCGCTACTGCGCAATTCGCCTGTTGGGGACGCGCCTCAGGCAGCGACCCAGCAGTGGATTCGTGAGGTAGACTGTCTCGTCGTCGCCGCCGCAAACCCTCGACTTCAGCGGGGACGACGCTCCGGCCAACCGGCTGTGTCGCTGACGCGCACGCCAACGGTTGACGGGCAGACGGCGGATTCCAGCTCCACCAGGCTTCAGTCGACGGACCTGAGGACAGAGCTGGAACAGTGCCACTTGGGCTAGGATGCCCGGGTGTACCTCGAGCGACGTCGAGAAAGGCGTCACAACCAAGAGGCTGGCGATAGCATGACGTGAGCCTCGACCCAGCCTGAGGCGCAGACCTTCGCCACGCAATCTCTGCCCCAGGCATACGCCGCGCAGCATATGCCACAGCCATATCCCTGCAAACGGCGTCCCCGGTCTATGGCGCAGCCTTGCCCACACCGGGGTACACTGTGCCAGCGGCGAACCAAGCGTTCGCGGCACCAACGCCTGCAGCAACAGGAGCAGGATGTGCGGCCCTGGCGCCCCACCTTCGCTTCGCGAGGTGGCCGCGCAAGTTTCGGCCGCACCTGCCCGAGAAGTACGACGGCAGCATCAACCCGGCGGAGTTCCTCCAGATCTACTCCACCGCCGCACTTGCCGCAGGAGGGGATGAGGCCATCATGGCCAACTACTTCCCCGTCGCCTTGACCAGCCCAGCCCGGTCTTGGCTCATGAACCTCCCCCAGGGTTCCATAACTTCCTGGGGAGAGCTCTGCCAGCAGTTCACCGCCAACTTCGGCAGTTCCTACACCCCGCCTGGCACGGAGCTCGACCTCCACGCCATCTAGCAACAACCTGGGGAGTCGCTGCGCTCCTTCATCCAGCGGTTCTCCCAGGTACGGAACACCATCCCACACATCCAAAACGCTTCTGTGGTGGTGGCGTTGCGGCAAGGAGTTCGGGACAAGAAGATGCTCGAGACGCTCGCGACCAGAGAGGTCCGCGACGTCTCAGAGCTCTTCAGCCTGAAGGACAAGTGCGCCAGAGCAGAAGAAGGGCGGAACTGGCACTCCCTGCCAGCCTCTGAGTCAGGAGGGCAGCCAGGATCTGGCGCCGCTTCCTATGGAAGCGGCAGGAAGATCAAGAACCGGGACGGTGGCAAGATGAAACCGCCGGCCGCGACCCCCGTTGCCGCTGCAGCGGCACCCAGTGGAGCTCGGGGGCCACGCCCGGACAAAAGGCCGCGACAGTCACCGGCTCCAGACGGTGGCCAGGGCGAGCTATGCCCCGTGCACGGCACCAGTTACCATACTGCTGCCGAGTACCGGGAGATCCAGAAGCTCGCGGAGCGCTTCCGGAAAGGGAAGCAGCTTCTAACTGATGCCCCACCCTACCGTCAAAGGGAGGGCAAGCAGAAGGTCGACGCCCCAGACAATGTCGACCACCAGGTGGAGTTCCAAGAATCTCAGCGCGCCGTGAAGGCGGTGCGCAATCATGAGAGCTCCAGCTCCAGTGATGACGAGCGCCGGAAGATGCTCTACGTCATCTACGGTGGGTCCGCTGACCCCTCGTCCCGAAGCGCGGTTAAGACCCTGCGCCGAGCGGTAGCTTCGGTGGCTCCTCTCCCGAGTGCCGCACCGCACCTCAGGTGGATGGGAACCCCATCAGCTTCGATGCCACCGACTGCCCCAGGAACATGGCTGGGGCTGGCCAACTACCGCTCTTGGTGGCCCCCACCATCGCCAACGTGAGGATGTACCACGTTTTGGTGGATGGCGGGGCTGGACTGAACCTCATCAGTCGCGCAGCTTTCCAGAAGCTGCAGATCCCGATGGCCAAGCTCACCCCATCGAGCCCGTTCTCAGGGGTAGGGCCGGGACAGGTCGTTCCCTATGGCCACATCAGCCTCCCGGTGACCTTTGGGGCACCGGACAGCTATCGGACAGAGTACATTCTGTTCGACGTGGCGGAGATCGACCTCCCCTTCAACGCCATAATTGGCAGGCCAGCCCTGTACCGATTCATGGCAGTATCCCACCATGGCTACCTCGTCTTGAAGATGCCTACACTAACAGGCGTCCTCAGGATTCGTGGAGACCGCACTGCCGCAGTGTCAGCCTTGGAAAAGCTCTAAGCGCTTACAACAGCTAGAGCACCAACCCCTGACAGTGCAGAACCAAACCGGCTCAACCCGAGTGCACGCCACCGTGCCTCTACCACAGCACCCCGTGTGCAACCCCTCGACGAGAGCGACGTCCACTTGAAGCTCGTCCAAATCGGCGCCGATGCCACCCAGACCACCCGGGTAGCCAGGGGCCTGGATAGCAAATAGGAAGGTGCGCTCGTCACCTTCCTCCGGCACAACGTCGACGTGCATGGCAGCCGTCACAGATGCCAGGGATCCCTAGGGAGGTGATCGAGCACCACTTAAAGGTCTTCCCCGACGCCCGGCCAGTCCAACAGAAGCCCCGCAAGCAGTCCATTGAGCGGCAAAACTTCATCCACGAAGAAATCAAGAAGCTGCTGGACGCTGGCTTCATACGGGAAGTCCACCACCCCCGGTGGTTGGCGAACCCTGTTGTTGTCCCGAAGGCCGGCGGGAAGCTCCGTATGTGCATCGACTGCACCAGTCTCAATAAGGCATGTCCCAAAGATCCATTCCCTCTCCCTAGAATAGATCAAATAGTAGACTCGACATCAGGCTGCGATATGCTGTGCTTCCTAGACGCCTACTCAGGTTTCCATCAGATCCCTATGTCTAGAGAAGATGAAGAGCACACCTCCTTCATCATAGTAGACGGTCTGTACTATTATGTCTCTATGCCTTATGGCCTAAAGAACGCTCTCCCTACCTTTGTACGTGCAATGCACAAAACCTTCGGGGAGTTGATAAGAGACTTAGTTGAGGTGTATGTCGATGACATCGTTGTTAAGGTCAGGCAGAGTTCATCCCTACTAGATAACATGGCCTTAGTCTTCGACAAACTGCGCTCTACGCGCACCAAGCTGAACCCCGACAAGTGTGTGTTCGGCGTATCCTCTGGAAAACTCTTAGGATTCCTGGTCTCACACCGAGGAATTGAGGCTAACCCAGAGAAGATCAAAGCCATCGACTTGATGCGGCCCCCCGCCCGCATCAAAGACGTCCAGAAACTCACGGGATGCCTAGCGGCGCTGAGTCGGTTTATACCGATGTTAGCAGAGCGAGCGCTCCCCTTCTTTAAGCTCCTGTGCAAATCCGGCCCATTTGCTTGGACCGACGAAGCAGAAGAAGCTTTCCAGGAGCTGAAGCAACTCCTGACGACCCTACCCATAATGGTAGCCCCCGAGCCTGAAGAGCATCTGTTGCTCTACATCGCGGCAACGGCTGAAGTGGTGAGTATGGTCCTCGTCGCAGAGCGGCCAGACCTCTCATCGCCACAGCCTGCTCCGGTAGCAGGAAACAGGCGCCAGGAAACCCCGGAGGTCCAAGACGACCCCCCGGGTCTCCGAGACAACCCCCCAGAGGTCCAAAACAGACCCCGGACCCCCATGACAACCTCCCGGAGGACCAGCAGGACCTCCCGGAGGTGCAACGGGACCCCCCGGAGGTCCAACGGAACCTCCCGGATGTCCAATGGGACCTCCCGGAGGTCCCGGGAAATCAGAGGGACCTCCCGGAGGTCCAAGACGGCTTGGGGGCCTTCGAGTATCAGCTCTCGGCAACCTCCCTAGGCCCACCCACCTCTCGTAGGCCTGAGCCCATGGATGAAGATATCTCTGACCTGGGAGGGAGGGTCCGGACCATCCAGAGGCCTGTCTACTACATCAGCGAGGTCCTCCATGACGCCAAGACAAGGTACCTGGAGGTCCATAAGCTGCTGTATGCAGTGCTCGTGGCGTCCATGAAGCTCCGCCACTACTTCCAAGCCCACTGAGTCTCGGTGGTCACCTCCTATCCGCTGAAGGCTGTCCACCACAGCCCCCACGCGATTGGCAATGTCGCTAAATGGGCAGCGGAGCTGGCGGAGTTTGAGCTGGACTTCCTTCCTCGTCACGCAGTCAAGAGCCAAGCACTGGCTGACTTCGTGGCTGAGTGGACGCCAATGAAGGCTGACCCAGGGGGCCATGAAGACGGTGAACCAGAGCGCCGAGCTCCGGCCTTCACCGGGCCTTACTGAACGCTCTTCTTCGACGGCTCCTCGCGAAAGCAGGGGGCCGGTGCCGGCGCACTGCTTCTCATGCCATCGGGGGAGCAGTTTGGGTATATGGTGCGTCTCAATTTCAATGCAACCAACAACATGGCAGAGTATGAAGCACTCATCTTTGGCCTAAAGACAGCCCTGTCTCTGGGCGCTCGCCAGTTGTTGGCACAGGGCAACTCCCAGCTAGTTATCAAGCAAGTTAAGGGTGAATGCTCCTGCAATGACCCACAGCTACCTGCTTATCTGCTCCATGTGCAGATATTGGAGAAAGACTTCCTCGCCTTGGACCTGCGCCACATACCGCACGCTGGCAATGCCGCAGCTGACGACCTCTCAACGAAGGCCTCCACCGGAGCCCCTGTGCCCAAAGGAGTCTTCGAGAGGACATTGCTGCGGCCCACAGCCCGGCCCACCGAGCTGGGCGAAGGGGGATGGACCAGCGCCTCGAAGCTGGCGGTCCCGGCGGCCCTGCAGCCATGGACGCCGCTAAGGATAGTAAGCGTCACTGGGGACTCCGTGCAACCCAGCGCTCAAGATCCAGACGCTCAAGTCAGACCCGATGCATGGATCACGGAGATCCGGGACTACTTGAAAGACAACATCCTCCCTGATGAACGTGTATCCGCTGAACGGATCATGCGCATGGCTAAGAGATACGTGTTGGTAGAAGGGGATCTCTACCGACGTGGCGCCAACCACGTCCTATTGCAGTGCATAACCCAGGGGGAAGGCTGCGACTTGCTCGCTGAGATCCATGGAGGCGAATGTGGGAGTCACTCTTCCTCACGCACGCTTGTCGGTAAAGCCTTCCGGCATGGCTTCTACTGGCCGACAGAAATCCAGGATGCCGTCAAGCTGGTCGAGAGTTGCAAGGCGTGCCAGTTCCACGCCAAGCAGATCCATACACCGGCTCAGGCGGTACAGATGATCCCGCCCTCATGGCCATTTGCCGTATGGGGGCTGGACATCCTGGGACCATTCCCCAGAGCCGTCGGGGGATTCCGATACCTCTATGTCGCCATCGACAAGTTCACCAAGTGGCCGGAAGCCACACCAGTCGCCACCATCAACAAGCAATCCGCAGTAAATTTCATCAAGTCGATTGTTTGCCGGTTCGGGGTTCCGAACAGAATCATCACCGACAACGGGACCCAATTCACCAGCACAGCGTTCCAAGACTACTGCTAAGACCTCGGCATCCAGGTGTGCTATGCCTCTGTTGCTCACCCAAAGAGCAATGGGCAAGTTGAGAGAGCCAACGCCGAGATTCTTAGGGGCCTCAAGACTTGGACATATGCCAGCCTGAAGAAACATGGTGCCAATTGGGTGGATGAGCTTCCGAGCACACTATGGGCTAACTGGACATCCCAGAGCCGAGCCACCGGAGAGACACCCTTCTTCATGGTGTATGGGGCCAAAGCTGTGCTTCCCCCAGAGATCACCATGAAGTCTCACCGTGTCCGAGCTTACGACGAAGCTGCGCAGGACATCCTCCGGCATGGAGAAATCGACCTCGTCGACGAGGTCCGATTGCATGCAGCTCTCCGTAACGCACGGTACAGACAAGCGCTCCGCCGCTACCACCAGAGATCTGTACATGCCCGGGAGCTGTAGGAAGGCGACCTGGTGCTGCGGCGCATACTTTCTCGCGAAGGGACCCACAAACTCTCCCCTAGTTGGGAAGGTCCCTTCCGAGTCACAAAAGTGTGCCGTCCCAGGTGCGTACGCCTTTCCACCGAGGATGGGGACCTGCTCCCGAACCCTTGGAACATAGAACACCTCCGTAAGTTCTACCCCTAGAACAACAATAGGACAGACTCTTCTTTTTGTAACAGATTCCATAGAGTCCAGGAACAGTGCTCGGAGCAGCTAAGCCTCAGGGGACGGTCCAGGACTACGTTCATCTTTGCCTGGTTTCGACCTCAAGCGCGTAGAGTCTTGCTTCCCTTCTTAATGGGGCGGGTCATGGCCTCCATGTTTAGCCTGCCTTCCTCCTATGGAAATTTATATGAAAAGAAACCTGTCCTACTTTGCTCTTCCTTGGTGCTCATTTAAATTACGTATTAAATTTTTATGACTGCACTTCTGGCGCATGCTCACCATGCGCTCAGCTCCCTCTTCTCACTCTCACCTCTAGTCGGCATTTGCTGCCCTACCAAAGGCAGTTGCATTGGAGGTACCTGCCGATAGCCAGGGGGGCCTCGAGCTCCCGGCACTTCGCGCACGGTAGTCCCCAAGCACCGTATAAGTGGATGGGGACCGTAAGCCAAATAAGACTATGAGATAGAGGAGGGGGAGCCCCCAAGGAGAATTACGTTTCCCTTACTTGTGTGCAGGACCTCTCGGCCTCAGCTCCCTGCACGAGTATGGTAGGTACATCCAACCAATGGGACGCACCTACCAGGGGGCCGCTACGGGATCGCGCAAGACCGAAACTCCAAGGTAAGACCGAAGAACCCAGACCTCGCCACCTCCGCAGGGGCGAGACCCGAAGGTCCCACATGTCCAGTGGGGCCAGACCTCCCTCTCCTCAGGGGGGAGCTCTGGGCCCGCCACGTGGCCTACAGAAGCCGGACCTCCCCCCCTCCGCGGGGAGAGGTCCGAAGGCTCCACGTGTCCTGCGAGGCCGGGCCTCCCTCTCCTCAGAGGAGAGCTCCAGGCCCGCCACGTGGCTAGCAGGCCCGGACCCCCCCATTCTCATAGGGCGGGTCCTGGAGACCTCCGGGGCCCTTAATACAGTAAGGACCCGGGGAAGGTGTCTGTGCAGAGCTTCGAGATTGGTAAAGGCCTCTGAGTACCTTGCGGAGCTAAGGACTTGGCCAGGTAAAACCAAGAAGAAGACTAAAGCACACAGACACAGAAGAAAACAAGAGTCTGCTCATACAAGGCTCCATGAGCCTGGCTACGGACTCAACAAAAATAAAAAAGGAGGTACAGGGCCTTGTGGCCACGGGGGCAGATGCCTAAGAGTCCCCGGACTCCCGTTGGAACCTAGAGGCCACAAGGGTGGCCACGTCGTCGACCTCGGCCCTGGCAGCTTCCTCCCGCTCGGCAACGGGTCCTAGACGGACTGGCTCCAAAGAGAAGGAAGGGTCTTGGCTCCGGAAGCACGCCAGTACGTGCGTAGCGACCTCCTTCACCAGGCCCCGTCCTTCCACCTCAAGCTCGTCGGCGATCACCGCTTCGAGCCGGCCCAGCTTTCCGCCGATGGACTCAAGTGCCGGGATTGCCTCGGACATCTCCTGCGCCGGAGCCTCCATCCGCACCGGGCTGAAACCAAGAGGAGCCAAGGCGAACCCCACCTCAGCAATAAAGCCCCAGACCACCTGGGCCTCGGTAGACCGCGAAGACTGGAGCTTCTCTACCTCTTGGCGAGCCACCAGCTCGTGATCCAACGCCGCCTGGCGCTCCTGGGAGAATTGCTCCTCCCTCGCAGCAGCAGCCGACTCACGAAGCTCCAGCTCCTCGGTCCGAGCCCTCAGCTTGCCCTCTTTGGCCTTCAGCCGTGCGGCGATCTTCTCCTCCTCGGCCGCTGCAGCACGTTCCCGATCAGCGACGGCGCACTCTCGATGAGCTACCTGCATCCGCAACTCCTCCGCGGCGGCAGAGCACGCCTCGGCCTTGGCTTCAACATGGGCCAGGGCCTCGCGGTAGGAAGCGCGAAGTCGCCGGGTCTCTGACTCCAGGCGGCTGATGGCTTTCTTCTGAGTGTCAAGCAGAGCACTCATGGCCTCAAGTCTTGACTGCCTCGAGTCAAGCTCCGCCCTAGCCTCCTGGGTCCGCTGCTGCAGGAGGTGCTCCCAGCTAAGAAGGCGTTTCCTCTCTCCGGCCAGCGCCCCCCGCTCGCGCTCAAAGGCGGCTTGGAACTGTCGGTGCTGGTCTGGACACGCCCCAGGGCATCCCACATGGGCGCCGGGACAGAGGGGACAGGAGTCGCGCCCCTGACCCCCCCTGTCGCGTCTAAGACCGGCGGAGGTGCTGGTGCCTCAGCAACCGGAGCGAGACGCTGTCCTGAGGGAGCCAGGGGGCCAGCAGGTGCACCTACAGCGGCCCTTCCAGTCTCAGGACCGGACTTCCGGGCTGGTGAAGGAGGGCGGACAGGTGCGGCTGCAGCCACCGCGGAGGGTGAACTCGCCGGCACAAAGGAAGCCCCCGCCGAGTTGGGGGCCATAGGAACCACCGCGGTTCCCAGATGTTGTGGCGCAGAGCCTCCGCCAATTGGAGATGGCCGGGTAAGAGGCCCGCCCCCGGCAGCCGGTCGGTCCCTGCAAGAAAAGAAAGCTCTCAGGCTAAGAGAGGGGACGAGAACGCTGCTCCTACAAGCCAGAAGGAGCAACACTTACTGGGTGATATGAGCGCTCCAACGGGTTTGTAGCCCCGGCCTCTGGGCCGTAGTTGAACCGCCAGGACCTGCGGCTGGAACGGTCGTGGGCTGTGGCGTCTGGACCCCCGGCAGACTCCCCGGCGTCGCCCCACCAGTGTCCGTCCTAGAAGCCCCTCCGCCTGAGGAAGGATGACGAGGCGCTTGGGGTTCTTCGGACTGCCGCTGTCCGGGAAGAGACCCGCTGGGGTGGGACACCCGGGGCCTCTTCGGGTTGCCACTCAATGGACCAGCGCCCCCGGGAAATGGGTGCAAGGGTGCTCCGGCTCCCCTCGGAGGAGACCGGGCGCGTTTCTTCTCTGGATGCCCGAGGGCCGGCTCCTTCCCCTTCCCCTTGTCGGCGGCTTGAGTTCCGCCGGCTCTTGGGATGGGTTGGGCAGCAACAGACGCCTCGCGCCCCGATCCGGAGCGCTCGGTTCCCGGGATCGAGATGCCCCGGAAGGCATCCCCAACCTGCGGGACGGCGATCCCGATGTCGTCGAGGTTCGGCATCTTCCGCAGTAGCTCTGACCTCCTCTGCGGCTCTAAGAAGAGGGGAGTGGCAGAGGACGGAAGGGCGGGGTCGCCACTGGGGATGAAGTCGCCGCTCACCTTGCCCACCATCTCATACAGCTCCTCATCGGAAGGATCAGAGTCGGGACCCCTCTCCAACCTGGTACAGTCCTGCTCGCCAGTGTAGTACCACGCTGGGCGACTGCGCTGCTGCAAGGGCGCAATACAGCGCGACATGAAGTCCATCAGCACCATCAGAGACGTTAGCCCCTCGTTGGCCAAGAACCGGATCCTCTCCAAGACCGGTGCGTACTCCTGCTCCAACTCTGGGACCTCCTCCCAGAAGCGACGCTCGGTGGTTGGGCCAGCGGTCGGGAGCTGTAGGCGATCGTGCTCGTCTGTCTGCACGACCACCCAGCTCTCCCTCCAGTTTTCCCACCTCGACGCACTGAAAGGCAGAAGGTACCCAGAGACCTTTGGGTCCTTGCAGCGATGCTGAAAATAGTACGCCCCCATCTGGGTCTTCGAGCCGTGCCCGGTCGTCCGCAACACGAAGAAGTAGCGAAAGAGTGTCACCTAAGCGTGCACCCCCACAAACATCTCACAGAAGTGGACGAAGACAGCGGCCATTGCGAAGGAGTTGGGAGAGAGGTGGTGGAGCTGGAGACCATACGTCTCCAGCAATGTGACAAAGAAGGAGGAAACTGGCGGGACGAACCCCGCCAGGGCATAGGCAGTAAAGAAGACAATCCCCCCCTTTTCCAGGAGCAGGGGGAGAGATCCCCGGCGGAGCCGGCGTTTCTGTTCCTCCGTGTGCCAGCCCAGCAGCCTGCGCACTGGCCCGAGCTCGGCGGAACGAACGAGACGCGTCAGGAGCAAGTTGGAAGCCATGGCGGGGGAGAGCTCAAGGACAGGAAGACAAAGGCGCAAAGTTCAAGGAAAGAGCGAGCGCTAGGAAGTGCGAAGGGAAGCCGCGATGTGGGTAAGATCCCCTTTTAAAACTTTCCTGGAACAATTCGAAGTGATTCGAAAACCTTCGAATACACCGCATCGGCAACCGCATCGGCTCCAAGACCGAGCGCCGATGACAGGTGGGCCCTACCTTGTTGTAAGCTACATGTCATACTTTTCCTGCACTTGCTGAGTATGACATGTACTCACCCTTGGATTATCACATAAACATCAGCAACAGGAGAAGAGTACTTCGAGGACCATGTGGAGTACTAGGCGTGCGAACTACCAACAACATGCTTGTGGAGTTGAAGATGGAGCCTGCTGCTGTTTAGTTGTTTCCGCTGTCGTTTAGAGACTTCCGCTGCAAGAATAAGATAGACAATCTTGAGTGAGACACATATGCATTAACTTGGTTCTGTTTTCGGAACCGGATGTCACAGATTGGTATCAGAGTCACGTTGACCGTAGGACGCAAGCCTAGGTAGAATGGACACTCTAAAACACATAGGAACACCCCTCTAAAGTGCTATTTTCGAAAATTGCTTGCTGCTGCACTTTTCTTGTCAAGTCAGCCACCGCAAAGTGCTATTTTCAGCCCCTCTTTTCTCTTCTTTTTGGACAAAAACACTTTTGCTTTCTTGCTTCATAGCTTCTGAAGTTTTGAAGTATTTTCTTCCTTCTCTAAAGTTTTTCATGTCCTATTTATAGATGCCGGTGAGCAGGAGCACGACACGCATAAGTACTCGTTCACCCCCACGTGGGAGTGCACTTAACCGCATTGAGGTGTCCAATGGACCATATTGGGAGGAGGTGAAGACGGAACCTCATTGTCGGTACCTGCGATATGGGGTACCCCCGCGCACAGGGGAAAATGCCTATGGATCTCGCCCTTCTCCGCAGGGAGAGCTCCGAAGGCGCCACGTGTCCAGCGGGGCCGAACCTCCCTCTCCTCAGAGGAGAGCTCCGGGCCTGCCACGTGGCCAACAGCAGCTAGACCTCCCCTCGGTGGGGAGGGCTCTGAAGGCGCCGCGTGTCCCGTGGGGCCGGGCCTCCCCCTCCTCAGAGGAGAGCTCCGGGCCCGCCACGTGGCCGACAGAAGCCGGACCTCCCCCCTCCATGGGGAGAGGTCCGAAGGCTCCACGTGTCCTGCGGGGCCGGACCTCCCTCTCCTTAGAGGATAGCTCGGGGACCGCCACGTGTCCAGCAGAACAGCGCTGCCAGCCCCCGAGCGGTAGGCAGCGGGCGTAAAGACGCACCATACCTTGTCCGTACAAGGTATTCAAGGCCCGCGCCTTCCCAAGACGCGGAGCACGCCTCTATCAGGTGTCGTTGCGCCCAGTCGCATCACAGACTGGCGCGCGGTGTCAGAACCTGCCAGCCAATAAACGCGGCGACAAGACATCCCCTGCCACCACCGCCGTCATCAACCACTACAACTAGCGTGCGGCATGGGCAGGGCGGCAATACGAAGACTCGGAATCCTTCACCAGAAACAACTACCGATATAACTGCGGATACGATAGTCGGTAGGAAATCTCCCCGGGACCACCTGTCAGGTCCCGGGCCCCCCTTGTAAGCCACACGAGCCTTGGACTATAAAAGGCTCGGGTAGGCAACGTTAGCATGGGTTTGCACTCCAGCAACTCACACCCTAGGCATAACTCATCCTCAAGCTCAGGACTCGGTTCTGAGCAACAAGCAATACAGCGAGCACCTCTGCTCACCGTGGACGTAGGGTTTTACGCTCCGGCGGCCCGAACCACGTAATACTCGCCGTGTCAAGCTCCTCCCACACTCGTCCCTTACGCTTAAGCTCTCCAAAAGCGACTAGCCCCTCCGAAAAAGAACCTCCGCGGGCTGCCCAGAGCAGGTTCGGGGGAAGTGTCGACCACACACTTCGACACTCATGATGAAGATGAAGCCAATAGCTATATGCATGAGGAAGAGTACCCAGAAGAGGTGGAACCATTCGAAGACGACATGAAAGATGATCCACAACAACGACATTGGTACGCACCTTAGGAGGAGTTTCACGCGGGCTTACACCCCGTGGAGCCTCATGAAACTATGACAGGAGGAGATGAGCCCGAGGAGGAGCCACCCCTTGCTGAGACCAATAATGAAGGTGATGAATGGGCCAACCATTCAGTTCAAGAATTATGGGACGCTTCGGCGAATGTCCACATCCACACATAGTGGAGAGATGTGAGATGCTTCGGCATGTGTTCACATCCTCATATAAGCTGAAATTAATAAAGGGAGATATTTAGTTCATACACCTTGATGCATATAGTTGGGGGGATCAATCTAAACTTCTATTTTCTATCCTACTCTACTCTCTCTCACAGATGGTAAGGGTAAACGCCTGCCGTCAAAGGAGGAACGCCCGAGGCAACAATGGACCACAAGAGGATGGCAACGTTGAAGTTCCTGAAAATGCTAACCCCGGGGCTGATGCAAACAACCTTGAATGGTTGATGGCTATGCAGAACCAGCTCATGCAAACTATGATACAAACTTTTGGGCAGCTGCAAGCCAACAACAACAACAATCCTAACCCCGTTCCTGCACCCTCACCACCACCACCACCACCACCACCACCACCACCACCGCCGGCTCACAACAGATTGAGAGAGTTCATGAGGACTCGACTGCCTACTTTTGCACAAGCTAATGATCCCATGGAGGCTGATGATTGGTTGAAATCATTGGAAAAGAAGCTTGCTATTGTTCAGTGCAGTGATCGGGAGAAAGTTCTCTTCGCATCACACCAACTCATGGGAGCAGCCGCTGACTGGTGGGACGCTCTCTGCAATGCCCATGTCAAATAGGAGACAATCACTTGGGCTGAATTCAAGGAGAGTTTCCGCTCTCATTACGTCCCTGCTAGAGTCATGATACTTAAAAGGCAAGAGTTCGAAAGTCTCCGCCAAGGAAAGAAGAGCGTGAATGAGTACCTCAACAAGTTCACGCAGCTGTCAAGGTATGCTCCCAAAGACGTCAACTCGGATCAAAGGAAGCAATACTTGTTCATGAGAGGATTGAACAATGAGATCCAAGTACAACTGCTCAACAATGATTATGCAAACTTCTAGAAGCTCGTTGACAAAGCTATAGTGGTTGATAGCAAGATCCGTGAGATTGAGCAAGAGGGCAAGAGGAAGATGCCATACCATCCACAAGGGAGCAATGTATGTCCCCGTTTCACGCCACCAGCTGCACCACAGTATGGCTCATCCGCTTCTACTTTCCGCCCTGCAAATCCACCTCGCCCTAATCAACCACCGCAGCAACGTCCTGTTATGCAAGCACCTCATATGCCTTTGCCTCCTGCGCCTCGTCCCAACATGGGCGCCTATGCTCAAAACCAGCCTCGCCCCAACGTTCCTGCTGTTTTGGGCAACAAAGCATGCTTTTCATACGGAGAGGCGGGACACTTTGCAAGTCAATGCCCGAAGAAAGGCCTTGGACAGTCAACCAACGCACCAAAACAGAACCCACGGCCGAATGGAGGAGCTACGCAAGGTAGCCGTTGGCAGCAGAACTACGCTCGTGGCAACGTGAATCATGTCTCCGCTGAGGAAGCGCAACAAGCTGAGGATGTCGTGATTGGTATGTTCCTTGCCAACTCCAACCTAGCCACTGTTTTATTTGATTCCGGAGCATCGCATTCATTCATATCATCCAAGTATGTTGCCAAGTATAATCTGCCCATATCACACATGAAACACACTATGGTGGTTAATTCTCCCGGTGGAGAGATGAGGACTAATATAGTATGTCCGAAAGTAAACCTTAAAATAAGCGGGTAGACTTTCCTGCCAACCTTATTGTCTTGGATTCCCAAGGGATTGATATAATACTTGGAATGGATTGGTTAAGCAAGCACAATGGAGTGATTCAATGTGCTGAGAGGAGCGTGCAGTTGACAAATGAGCACGGTACTCATATTGAATTCGAGTCAGCCCAACCGGCGACCGAGAAGGCAGTGTTGAACTACGTCGAAGAAGCAACGTTGGCAAGCATTCCTGTGGTTCAAGAATTTTCAGATGTGTTCCCGGGATAACTTCCAGGTATGCCACCTGACTGGGACATCGAATTTGCCATTGATTTAGTACCTGGAACTGCACCTATAGCGAAAAGGTCATATAGGATGCCCGCTAATGAACTAGTGGATCTTAAGAAGCAAATTCAGGAGCAGCTAGAAAAGGGTTTTATACGCCCAAGCTCGTCACCGTGGGGAGCCCCCGTGCTCTTCATAGACAGGAAGGATGGGACCCAAAGGATGTGTGTGGATTATAGGTATCTCAATGAGGTGACGATCAAGAATAAATACCCGCTGCCCCGTATAGAGGACCTATTCAACCAAATGAAAGGTGCTCAAATTTTCTCCAAGATTGATCTTCGGTCGGGATACTTCCAGCTGAAGATTAAGCCCTCTGACATACCCAAAACTGCATTTTGAACACGGTATGGTTCGTATGGATGTACCATTATGTCTTTTGGGTTAACGAATGCACCCGCATACTTTATGTACCTCATGAATAAGGTCTTCATCGAGTACTTGGACAAGTTCATCGGGGTTTTCATCAACAATATCATGGTGTATTCAAAAAGTGAGGAAGAACACGAAGAACATTTGAGATTGACATTGCAGAAACTGTGAAAGCATTAATTGTATGCCAAGTTTCAGCAAGTGTCAATTTTGGCTAAAGGAGATATCGTTCCTAGGCCACATCATCTCCGAGAGAGGAGTACCGGTTGATCCCGGAAAAGTAGGAGATGTTCTGAAGTGGAACCAACCGCAGAATGTGAGAGATATTCGGAGTTTCCTTGGGATGGCTGGATACTACCGACAGTTCATCAAGGATTTCTCCAAAATAGCGAAGCCTATGACTGAATTGCTAATGATGGGAAAAGCATTTCAGTGGACACCAGTGTGCCAAGAAAGCTTTGAGGATCTCAAGAAAAGACTAACCCCAGCACCGGTTTTGGTATTGCCAAACGTGAGCAAGAGTTTCGATATATATTGTGACGCATCAAGACTAGGGCTTGGATGTGTGCTCATGCAAGGACAAGTGGTACCCTATGCGTTGAGACAACTAAAGAAACACGAGCTGAATTACCCCACACATGACATGGAACTTGCAGCCGTGGTACATGCCTTGAATATTTGGAGGCATTATATCCTTTGCCACCGATGTGAGATCTATACGGATCACAAAGGCCTCAAGTATATATTCACGCAAACGGATCTGAATTTGAGGCAACGTCGATGGTTGGAACTCATCAAGGATTATGATGTTGGGATCATTTATCACCCTGGGAAGGCCAATGTAGTAGCTGATGCGTTGAGCCGAAAGGGAGCATGTCACCAACTCACGGTTCGGGAGCTGCTGCCCGAGCTGCGCAAGGAGTTCGAATGGTTACATCTCGGGTTCTTGAACGAGATGGAAGTGATAGAACTCAACTCTTCGCTGGAACAAGAGATACGAGATGGCCAAGCAACGGATGAGGAAACCAAGGAAATCAAGGAAAGAATCAGACAAGGCATAGAAAAGGATTTCAAGGAAGACGAGAAGGGCACGCTTTGGTTAGGGAAAAGGATTTGTGTGCCTAATGTGAAGCACATCCGCGACACGATCTTAAAGGAGGCACATGACTCACCTTATTCCATACATCCCGGCTGTACGAAGATGTACAAGGACCTGAAAACTTGCTATTGGTGGGATGGTATGAAAAGGAACATAGCTGAATATGTTGCCTTATGTGACACGTGCCAATGGGTGAAGGCCGAACATCAAAGACCCGCTGGACTGTTGCAGCCATTGGAAGTACCCGAGTGGAAGTGGGAAGGCATCAACATGGATTTCATTGTCGGATTGCCATGTACTCAGTCAGGTTACGACTCCATTTGGGTTATTGTGGACCGATTGACGAAAACAGCCCATGTCCTTCCTGTTAGAACCATGTACCGCGTCGCAGAACTAGCCAAGCTGTATATAGAGCAAATCGTGTGTCGCCATGGAGTTCTGAAGAGGATAGTTTCAGATTGGGGTTCTCAATTTACCTCTAGGTTCTGGAAGAAGCTGCATGAAGCCATGGGTACACGGCTGAATTTCAGCTCCATTTATCACCCGCAAACTGACGGGCAAACTGAGAGGACAAATCAAATTTTGGAAGACATGTTGAGAGCTTGCGCCTTAAAACATGGGCGCAGATGGGATAGGAGCTTGCCGTATGCTGAATTCTCATACACCAACATCTATCAAGCCAGCTTAAAGATGTCACCTTTTGAAGCATTGTATGGTAGACGGTGTAGAACGCCGCTGTTCTGGAATGAGACGGCGGAAAGAGCCAAGTGTTTGTACCCGAAGTGTTGCAAGACGCCGAAAAGCATGTCCAAATGATACGAGAAAATTTGAAGGCTGCTCAGTCACGAAAAAAAGGTTATGCGGACAATAGGCGAAGAAGATTGACCTTCGAAGTAGGAGACTTTGTGTACCTTAAGGTATCGCCTATCCGAGGTCAACGACGGTTCAACGTCAAGGACAAATTAGCACCTCGCTACATCGGGCCATTTAAGATTTTAGGCAAGCGAGGAGAAGTAGCCTATCAACTAGAGCTGCCAACGCACCTCTCCAACGTACACAACGTGTTTCACGTATCCCAACTCAAGAAGTGCTTAAGGGTACCGGAACAACAAGTACCGATGGATGAGCTCGAGCTTCAAGAGGATCTGACCTATGTGGAGCACCCCGTCCGAATTTTGGACGTGAAGGAAAGGGTCACGAGGAACAAAGTGATCCGTTGGTGCAAGGTACAGTGGAGTCATCACACAGAAGCCGAAACTAAATGAGAGCGTGAGGAAGACCTCAAGGCAGAATTCCCTCATATATTCTCTACTCTATCGAATCTCGAGGGCTAGATTCAGTTTAAGGGGGGTAGGTTTGTAACACCCTCAAATTCATTTCCATGCATTGCATACATTTTTCATATAGCGAAACATTATAAAAGAAGTAGAAATGGAGAAAAGAACCGTATAAATGGAGGAAGGAACCATAGAAATGGAGAAAGAATCATAAAAAGGATGGGGAATGGGAAAAAGATAGCTGAAATTGTAGGATCGAAGTTCACGTGTATAGCTACCAGAGGGGGGTGAATGGTAGATAAAAACTTTTCAGCGAAAGCAACAAAACACCCCTCAGCAGAACACCGATCTGTTAAAGAAACCATGTGTGCGAATAATCTAATGTTCAACTGTTACAAAACTAGTATATATTGTAGAGAATCAAGTCACGAAGACGTAACAACAAGAATCATGAAAATCCGTTGATAGAAACTCAAGTTACGATCGAAAGATTGAACAAAGGTCAATCTGTCCTATGCGAGAAAAACAGTTCTGGAATACTGCAAAGAAACTCATGTAGATCAGAAACCACAAATTCAATGACCGTGAAATTTTCATAGATGATAGATAATCAAGTTGTGAAGACAACCCAAAAAGAATCACATCAATTGGATCTTTAAAACTCGAGTTATGATAAAACCACCGAAGCAAGGTAGTGCTGAACGGAAGCAAGGCACAAAAGTTCCTTTAGAATACGAATTTTATTTATCAAAACACAAGAGGAACAGCCCCGAAGTTATGCTCCACGAGCTCTGGCCCCCTTGCTTATATAACCAGCCCTCAGGCCAACTCAACTCAAACTAGGACTCCTACTCCTACTTGGATTCTAACTGTAACTTTCCAATACTGCTGAAGACTCTTCTATACGCAGATAGAAGCAATCTTAAGACTTCCAAACACCTTAGAAACGTCCAAACATTCCTAAAACAACTCAACCTCATGTCCCACACGAAATCCTATCATAACTAACTCAAAACTTTCCATATTTGAGTCAAACACGACTCAGCCGCAGCCTGAGTCCATAACCTAGTCGGTTGGACCTTTCCGACCAATTTTTTATGTCCACATCTCTTCATCACGCCTTAGAACCATGCAGCCACGTCCATGCACTCCTTGCACACGTGCAAACATCTTCCAACAACGTCCAAGATACCTTCATATGTATTGTTCTTGATTCAAACATACTGTGCAACCTCCCGATCAACTCAACCACAATTCCTCCCGAACTTGGTTGTTGAACCTCATCTTCTCCCTAAGACTAGTTCAATGAATCCCACCACCAGCCATGTCTTGAACTCAAGCAACACCTGCACATGAATAAACAACCAATACTTCTGAGCACAAGTCCTCGACTTGACTCTCGTTAGTTCCGAAACTACATCTTACGTGAGAACCTCACATAAGCATGTTGTAAACCATAGCAAAATGATATCAGCCATAACCACCAAAACACACCAGAAACTTAGTAAAATAATACTAACCAAACTTTCCATAAGAGTAAAGCAAGTTCAAAACTTTGCAAGTTAAAGCAGAATCATTGCAATCAAGCTCCGAACCTTACCAAAGCTAACCGGACCTTGAACCGGAGCTTACCAAAGCTAGTCGGACCTAGCACCGGAGCTTACTAAAGCTTAGTCGGACCTAGCACGGAACTTACCAAAGCTAGTTGGACCTAGCACCGGAGCAAGCAAAAATAGGTCGGACCTAGCCAAAATAAGTCAGACCTAGACAAAGCAAGTTGGACCTTATGTCGGACCTATCGTCGGACCTTGCAGGAGCTCGGACCTAGAGTCGGACCTTGTTAAAAAGGTGTTTTGGTAGTATTCAAAACTTTTATCGTCAAAGACAATGTATTCAGCACACATAGGTCTCACAATCTCCCCCTTGATGAATGCATTGGCAACACCACTTAAAATCCGAACATTGGCTTATTCACATGAAAAGTTTTGAAAACAATTTCTCCCCCTTTGTAATTCAGAAATAAAATGAGAAGAAAAAAACACCAAAAATTCCCCCCCTGAGAAGAGTCGTGCCAAAACACTTATGAATGTGTGCAATGTGTGATCAATTTCTCCGTCTTTGATAATGTATTCAGCAAGGTACAAAATAGAAATTTTAATTTGTTATGAGCACATTATAACATATACATATAAAACAAAGCTCATCCAAATCATACTATCAAGTAACTTACACTAACACATCAATGAGATACATAAAGTAGTGTAAGCCATACTAGAGATCAAGTGTAATTTTCAATTTAAGCAAGTCATGATCTCACAAACTTAACTATTTCAAGACCTGAAAGCATGACACTTGTTGCTGCATTTTATTTAACATTTAAAGCACAAATTTTGATCTTATGACATTTGCAAGAGATTATATGCAGCATCAGCCTAATTCTAACCAATCAAGCCAGGCCTATGTCATTTGATAGTCAGAAGCTTAAGGACATGGTTTTAGTCATACACAACTCCTTTCAAGTTCATATCTAAGTGCAATGATAAGCCATCTCAAAAGAAGAAGTGCGATGCATGCATATTCTCTTGATCTTTTCTCATTTTTTATTTGAACATAAAAACTCAACATGTGAGTTGATTACTTGATTAATTCTTTATGATTAAAAGCACTTGTGAGCATGCAACAAGTTCAAAACAGCAACAAAGTTCGACCATGACAAGATTTAGTGTAAGTAATTATTCCAATTACTAGACAATGTAAAACCTACGGAATTTATAACACGAGTAATGTAGTAAGAACTTTCAGCATAAAAAAGGAATCACAAAGTCATATATGCATGAAATACTATACTCATATTATTTTAATTTCAGATTCACACATAGACTTCCCAAGTTTCAAAATTCTCCCTCAATTTAAGCCATGAGGATGCATAACACCTATTTCACTACGAATGTAACAAAAACGAGTGAAATCCAAAGGTTTTGTAAAAATATCAGCCAATTGTTATTCGGTATCTACATGGTGAAGCACAATGTTCCCTTTTTCGACATTATCATGGAGAAAGTGATACCTAATGCCAATGTGTTTAGTTCTCGAATGTTGCACAGGGTTTTTAGCAATGCAAATGGCACTAGTGTTATCACAAAACAGTGGAACACTATCTAGATCAACCCCATAGTCCTTAAGTGTTTGAACAATCAAAGAATTGGTGAGCAAGCACTAGCAGCAGATACATATTCAGATTCGGCTGTGGATTGTGCAACTGAACTTTGTTTTTTAGAGGACCAGGCAACAAGTGAATTACCAATAAAATGACAAGCACCAGAAGTAATTTTCCTATCAATCCTACAACCCCCAAAATCAGCATCGGAAAAAGCTTTCAAAGTAACGGTTGAGGAAGAAGGAAGAAAAATGCCAAATTCTTGAGTTCCATGTAAGTACCTGCGAATCCTTTTGACGGCTTGACGATGTGAAGCACGTGGGGAGGCTTGAAACCGTGCACAAAGACATACGCTGAATTTTATGTCCGCTCTTGATGCCGTGAGATACAAAAGTGATCCGATCATGCTTCTATATTCTTTTGGTTCAACGGGATCACAATCTTCATCAAGTTCAAGTGTTGTTGCTGTTCCCATTGGTGTCCGAAGAGGCTTGCTTTTGTCCATGTTGAAGCGCCTTAGGAGATCGTTTGTATACTTTGTTTGATGCACAAAGGTACCCTGCTTGGTTGCTTGATTTGCAGCCCCAAAAAGTACGTGAGTTCTCCCATCATACTCATCTCAAATTCTGAACTCATCATAGCTGAAAACTTGGACACAAGATCATGAGAAGCACAACCAAAGATAATATCATCCACATACACTTGAACAAATAATGAGTCATTGCCATGCTTAAGCACAAAAAGAGTTTTATCAACCTTGCCCATGGTAAACCTCTTTTCAAGTAAGAATGTTTTTAACCTATCATACCATGCTCTAGGGGCTTGTTTGAGACCGTACAAGGCTTTGGACAGTTTGTAAACATGATTAGGAAAATTTGGATTTTCAAAACCAGGTGGTTGTTTGACATAAACCTCCTCATCTATGTAGCCATTAAGAAAAGCACTTTTAACATCCATTTGATATAGCTTAAAACCTTTAGATGCAGAAAAAAGCTAATAAAATTCTTATGGCTTCTAATCTAGCAACAGGAGCAAAAGTTTCATCAAAATCTAGACCTTCAACTCGTGTGAAACCTTGAGAAACCAACCTAGCCTTATTCCTGACCACAACCCCATCCTCACTTTGTTTATTTTTAAACACCCATTTAGTTCCAATTAAAGTGTGACCTTGAGGTGGAGGTACAAGTTTCCAAACATTATTTCTTTCAAAATTTTCTAACTCTTCTTGCATGGCAATAATCCAAGATTCATTAGTGAGTGCGTGTGATATATCTTTGGGTTCAAAATAAGCAACAAAAGCAGAATGAGCATGAGAATTGGGGTCAAAAAAACTGGATCTTGTAACTCGTTCATGCAATCTTCCAATAATTTGTTGTGGAGGATAGCTTTTGGGAATCCGGAGGGGAGTGAACACTTCACAAGCTTCTTCTTCTTCATGTTCATCACAAATAGATGAGCTTGTGATGTGAGGAGGATCTGGACCAGCAATGGTGGTCGTCGGTGCTAGCTGTGAATCAAGATCAGGAGCTGGAACAATGTCATTAGCTGCTGAATTTTCGGGCAGCAGCACCACTTCTTCCTCTTTTTCAACGAAAATACTCTCCCCTTGCGGATATGGATCCGGACCTGCAATATTTGAACTAGTACCTGGGCTAGCTTGATCAAAAGAAACCTCACAAGTCTCCACAATTGTGTTAGTATCAAGTAAAAGCACACGGTAGCCTTTAGTATGAGATGGATAACCAAGAAACATGCCATCAACAGATCTAGCTTCAATTTTATCAAGATTACCATGTTTCTTAACAAAGCATTTGCAACCAAAGACCCTAAAGTGTGTGACACTAGGGCTATGTACAAACCTGAGCTCATATGGTGTTTTACCTAGCTTAGCATGCAAGAAAACACAATTTGAGACATAACAAGCGGTTGCAATTGCATCAGCCCAAAATTTCCTAGGAGTTTGATATTCATCAAGCATAGTCCTAGCCATCTCAACTAAGGTTTTTTTCTTTCTCTCTACAACACCGTTTTGTTGAGGTACATATGGTGAAGAAAATTGATGATCTATTGCATTTTCAGCAAAAAAGTGATCAAACGATTAATTTTAAATTCGGTTCCATTATCACTTCTAATTGCTCTTAAAGATCCTGGGTGATCAATTGATAATCTAAGAAATAAAGTTCTAAAGTGACTGAAAGCTTCATTCTTAGATGCCATAAAGTAAACCAAAGAGTATCTAGAATAGTCATCAACAATCACAAGAACATACCATTTACCTCCGAAGAATTGAACACGTGAAGGTCCTACGGTGTCAAGGTGTAAAAGTTGACCCGGTTCAGTTGTCATGGTCATTGTAAGAGGAGCATGTGAACCTGCAACCATCTTAGCATGTCTACAAGAAGACACACAATTTCTTTGTCCCCTTTAAGCTTAGGCAGCCCACGTATGCGATAAAGAGCACTAACACGCGTGAGATGATCAAAGCATCTAGACGTGCCCCAAAGTCGTGCTCCATGAGCTCTGACCCCCCTTGCTTATAGAACTAGCCTCAGGCCAACTCAACTCAAACTAGGACTCCTACTCCTACTTGGATTCAAACTGTAACTTTCTAATACTGCTCAAGACTCTTCTATACGCAGATAGAAGCAATCTTAAGACTTCCAAACACCTTAGAAACGTCCCAAACATTCCTAAGACAACTCAACTTCATGTCCCACACGAAATCCTATCATAACCAACTCAAAACTTTCCATATTTGAGTCAAACACGACTCAGCCGCAGCCTGAGTCCATAACCTAGTCGGTTGGACCTTTCCGACCAATTCTTTACGTCCACATCTCTACATCATGCCTTGGAACCATGCAGCCACGTCCATGCACTCCATGCCCACGTGCAAACATCTTCCAACGACGTCCAAGATACCTTCATATGCATTGTTCTTGATTCAAACATACTGCACAACCTTCCGAGCATCTCAACCACAATTTCTCCTGAACATGGTTGTTGAACCTCATCTTCTCCCTAAGACTAGTTCAATGGATCCCGTCACCAGCCATGTCTTGAACTCAAGAAACACCTGCACATGAATAAACAACCAATACTTCCGAGCACAAGTCCTCGACTTGACTCTCGTTAGTTCCGAAACTACAACATCTTACGTGAGCACCTCACATAAGCATGTTGTAAACCATAGCAAAATGATATCAGCCATAACCACCAAAACACACCAAAAACTTAGTAAAATAATACTAAGCAAACTTTCCATAAGAGTAAAGCAAGTTCGAAACATTGTAAGTTAAAAGCAGAACCATTGCAATCAAGCTCGGAACCTTACCAAAGCTAACCGGACCTTGAACCAGAGCTTACCAAAGCTAGTCGGACCTAGCGCCGGAGCTTACTAAAGCTTAGTCGGACCTAGCACGGAACTTACCAAAGCTAGTCAGACCTAGCATTGGAGCTAGCAAAAACAAGTCAGACCTAGCCAAAATAAGTGAGACCTAGACAAAGCAAGTTGGACCTTACGTCGGACCTAGAGTCGGACCTTGTTAAAAAGGTATTTTGGTAGTATTCAAAACTTTTATCGTCAAAGCCAATGTATTCAGCACACATAGGTCTCACAGAAATGAGCCAATTCCAATTTGTCGAAGTGCGCTGTCGACACTTCCCCCAGCCCCGCTGGACACGTGGTGCCTTCGGAGCTCACCCCTGCGGAGGGGGTGAGGTCCGGCACTGCTGGACACGTGGCGCCTTCGGAGCTCACCCCTGCGGAGGGGGTGAGGTCCGGCACTGCTGGACACGTTGCAGCTTCGGAGCTCACCCCTGCGGAGGGGGTGAGGTCCGGCACAGCTGGACACTTTGCGGCTTCGGAGCTCACCCCTGCGGAGGGTTGAGGTCCGGCACTGCTGGACACGTTGTGCCTTCGGAGCTCACCCCTGCGGAGGGGGTGAGGTCCGGCACTGCTGGACATGTGGCGCCTTCGGAGGTCACCCCTGCGGAGGGGGTGAGGTCCGACATTGCTGGACACGTGGCACCTTCGGGGCTCGCCCCTGCGGAGGGGGTGAGCCCCGGCTCTGCTGGCCGTGTGGCAGGCCCAGGGCTCGCCTCTGAGGAGAGGGGAGCCCGGCCCCGCTGGACACGTGGCGCCTTCGGAGCTCACCCCTGCGGAGGGGGCGAGGTCTTTAGGCAGTTTTTCTCCTGTGCGCGGGGGTACCCGGTACTGAGGGTTCCGACACAATTTCCCCAAATTTTCCCCACATTTGGGGAATTTCCCCCACATTGCTGCTGCACCAAATCAATTGGGGAAAAGTTTGTTAGGATTTTGCTCCAATTAGAGTAGTATTCTCCCCCCCCTATAAATAGAACCCAACCCCCCCTTGGCCGCAACCCCTTTCCCTTTTCCCCCTCCCAAGTCGGTGACTTGGAGGCCCTAGCCCCCAACTCGCCGAGTTGGACCACCCCTCGCCAGAGTTCAGTCACCGGTGAGCCCCACCGGTGAGCCCGCCGATGAGCCCCGTCATGCCTCGCTGTCGCAGGAAAAGAGCCGTCGATCTGTCCTGCCCTAATCTTCCATAAAAAAATTCCCCGCTGCTGCCATTGCTAGGAGGAAGGCCCTGCCACCAAAGGGAAGTGAGGTAGGTCTTTGTTACCCATCTTACGACGTCGTCGCTGTTTCTACGCATCCGTTTTCTTCGCTCCCTTCGAACGGAAACTTTTTCGTGTGGAAAGATCACATTTTGATCGGTTTTTGATGGTGCAATTGATCTGGATCTTGAGTCAAGATCATCACCACGTCCACACTTGATCCCTACACCCTTGTTCATCATAAAACCCCATGAAAGCCATTAAAACATGCAAGAACACGTACAAACTGGTTTAATAAAACAGCACCATAGGATTTGCATTCATCTACACCATTGCATCTTGAGTAAAGTTTGTGCATGATGTTTGATTGCTGTAAATTTTGTATGTGTGTGGTCGTGAGTAGAAGGACAAGCTCTGGAAGCCATCTACGAAGAACTACAGCACCAAGACTTCGAGACGCTTGAGCAACAAGAGCCACGGGAGCAAGGCTAGTGCCCCTTGACCATATTGATCCCATGTTTTGAAACTGTTTTGTTTGCGAAAATGTGTACGCTTGAGTCGACTTGATGGGACACCCTTTTATAGGAGTTTACTAGTTTTGTTAACCATCCTTGTCGCTGAGAAAGTTGATGAGTTGGGTATGGTCGTTTTTACTTTTTGCTTCGCTTAATCTACTGGATACGGGAAGCAGAATTAAAACGTGGTTAGCTACTGCACTCATATGAATAATGATGATGAGAACTTGATGATGTTAATGAGCATGGAATCAGGGAGATCTAGGCAAGCTTGGTTCGTGGATGTTGCTGAATGAGATGGTGGTTTACTTGCCGTAGATCTAAGGACCGGTTCGTGCCAGCACATGTCAGGAAAACAGTGCCACCACAAGGCCAAACATGGGTGCGGCTTAGCTGACTAATTAGGTGTGTTGCTAGCTTGTTATGGACCGTGGATGGCGCGGGGAATGGGAGTCGAGAGGGACTGCCCTGGAAACTGCATGGCACAAGAGGGGGCCCATGGGTGGGAGAATGGTGATTCGAGCCTGCCGGTGAAACCTCAGTGAGTCCATACATCTAGTAGCCCCTTTGTAAAGGCTTTTTGTGATCTCTTGTCCATACACCGACGGTTATGTACCGGTATAATGGAGGTTTTGCAGTCGCCGACGGGTGACGAAATCACAAACTTGTGGGTAAAGTGGTGACACCTCTGCAGAGTGTAAAACTATCATGATAGCTGTGCTTCCGGTCACAAGCACCTGGCCAACTCACATGATTAGAGGGAAAACATGGGATGGATTTTCGGTATGGTTATGGTATGGTCATTGGGATTGGTTTTGGGACCGTTTGAGTCATGACAATGAGTTTGGTTTCGGTTATACTTATATGAGATGGTTATGAATGTTTATGAGTATGAGATGAACTTGAGAAAGATTAATGGCTGGTTGAGACTTGATAGATGTTGAATTATGATGGAGAAATTGATGCTGAATTACTCGGTCATGTTGGGATAAATATCACTTAGAAATAGTTGCTTTTTTATCATGTTGTGAAATAAAATTTGCTTGCTGCAATGAGCCTTTTTATTCCCTACCTTGTTGTAAGCTACATGTCATACTTTTCCCGCACTTGTTGAGTACGACATGTACTCACCCTTGCATTATCACATAAACATCAACAACAGGAGAAGAGTACTTCGAGGACCATGTGGAGTACTAGGCGTGCGAACTATCATCAACATGCCTATGGAGTTGAAGATGGAGCCTTCTGCTGTTTAGTTGTTTCCGCTGTCGTTTAGAGACTTCTGCTGCAAGAATAAGATAGACAATCATGAGTGAGACAATTACTCGATGTAATAAAGTACTTAAACACTATTTATTCGTGGTTATGTTCTGAATTCAGTTTGTGGATTACATGTGTATGTGTGATGAACATCCTGGGCACACATATGCATTAACTTGGTTTTGTTTTCGGAACCGGGTGTCGCACACAGATTCCGCTGACCCCGCCGCAGCCACCGCGCCGCATCCTACTTGGATAAGGTGAACATGGTCCAAAATTGATTGTTTAGTTGTTCAATTTAGTTAATTTAGTAATTGATTCATTTTAGTTATTTTAGTTAATTTAGAAATTTGTTCTGATTTTAGATATTTAAGTTGTTTAATTGATTCATTAGTTGTTTAATTGATTGATTAGTTGTTTTATTAAGTTAAATTGGTAATTGATTGATTTTAGTTATTTTAGTAATTGTTTCTGATTCTAGTTATTTAATTTAGTTAATTGATTTAATAGTTATTTAATTGAGTAATTAGTTTTTTAATTGATTGATTAGTTGTTAATTAAGTTAATTTAGTAATTGATTGATTTTAGTTATTTTAGATATTTATTTTTTGCTTTACTCCCCGACCTCGCCGACCCAGCCCCTAGATGATTTAGTGTTCTAGTTAATTTAGTGTTTTCAATGTGACGCCTAGGCGTCCAGCCCCTCGCGCCGCAACTGCCGACGCCTCATGCCCCGGAGCCTAAGCACGCCTCTCATCCCTTCCCCCAAGCTGTCCTCTACCGCCGCCTCCATCGGCACCCGCCATCCGCCGCCGCCGCTTCCACTGCTGGCCGCTGCCCCCGGCCCCTACCTTCGCTACATCCCACGGCCACCGCCGCGCTCCGCCCTCGCTCGACTCCAAGCCGCCATGTCGTCCCCGGCTCCCGCTGGCCCCCTCTTGGCCCCCTGGCAGCCCACCCCGCCGCCGCCGCCGGACTTCACGACCTCTTTGAGTCATTTTTTAATAATTATGTTTTGTTTATTAAATACTTTAGTGAAAATTGTTTGAAAATTTAGTAATAATTGTTTGCTTCACAACGTTTAGCTATATACACCGTTGTGAGAGCATGTAACACAATAATTAATAGTAGGGCATCTATCGAGCCGGGCTTTGAGGCGAACGGTGCCGGTGCGGACGTGAAGCACTCGTTGAAAACTGACGGTGTACACGAGACATACACGGAGCTTCGAGCACCGAAGGACGCGGAGAGACGCTCGTCGAGAGTTGTCGGTCTGGACGCGGCACCAACTGACCTCCCTCCAACATTTGACCGCTCAACCGCCGTGACCTGTAGAAGAAGGATACAAGGACCCCCCAACGAAAGGACGGTGGGCTTTGTCTTCGTCTTCTCCCATTGTTCTTGAGACCCCGGACATGTCAAAGGATTAGGTCGCATGGATGCAGACCCGCGAGTTGACGGTCACCCCTATTCTTTTCCCCTCTATGACACCCGGTTCTGAAAATGAACCAAGTGAATGCATATGTGTCCCCAGGATGTTCATCACACATACACATGTATTCCACAAACTGAGTTCAGAATAAAACCACGTACGAATAATGTTTAAGTACTTTATTACATCGACCCAATGTCTCACTCATGAATGCCTATCTTATTTAGCAGCGGAAGACTCTAAACGACAGCCGAAAATGGCTAAGACGGCAGGCTCCAACTTCAACTCCACAGGCATGTTGACGGTAGTGCGCACGCCTAGTACTCCACCTGTTCCTCAAAGTACTCCTCTACTGTAGCTGATGTATATGTTGTAATGCAAGGGTGAGTACATGTTGTACTCAGCAAGTGCGGGAAAAGTATGACATGTAGCTTACAACAAGGTAGGCAATAAAAAGGCTCATTGCAGCAAGAAAATTTTATTTCACAAACATGATAAAAACAGCTACTATTTCTAGGTGAAATTTATCCCATCATAATCAAGTAATTCAGCAACATTCTATCATTATAATTCACCATTTATCAAGTCTCATCCAGCCATTAATCTTTCTCAAGTTTATCTCATACTCATGAATATTCATAACCATCTCATATTCATATAACAGAAACCAAACTGATTGTCATGACTCAAAACAGTCCCAAAACCAATCCCAATGACCATACCGTAACCATACTGAATAAACATCCCAAGTTTTGCCTCAAATCATGGAAGTTGGCTAGGTGCTTGTGACTGGAAGCACGGCTATCATGATAGTATTACACTCTGCAGAGGTGGCACCACTTGACCCACAAGTTCATGATTTCTTCACCAATCGGCTACTAGAGAAATCTCCATTATACCAGTACACAACCGTCGGTGTATGGCCAAGAGATCACAAAATAGCCTTTACAAAGGGGCTACTAGGATGTACGGACCCACTGAAGTTTCACCGGCAGGCCTGAATCTCCATTCTCCCACCCACGGGCCCCCTCTTGTGCCGTGCAGTTCCCAGGGCAGTCCTTCTCGACTCCCATTCTCTACACCATCCAACGGTCCGTAACAAGCTGGCAACACACCTAATTAGTCAGCTAAGCCGCACCCATATTTGGCCTTGTGGTGGCACTATTTCCCTGGCATGTGCTCGCATGAACCGGTCCTTAGATCTACGGCAAGTAAACAACCTTCTCATTCTGAAACATCCACGAACCAATCTTGCCTAGATCTCTTCGATTCCATGCTCATTAACATCATCAAGTTCTCATCATCATTATTCATATGGGTGCAGTAGCTAACCATGTTTTATTTCAGCTTCCCGTATCCCGTAAATTAAGCGAAGGAAAAAGGAAAAACGACCATACCCGACTCATCAACTGTCCCGGCGATAAGGATGGTTAACAAAACTAGTAAACTCCTATGAAAGGGTGTCTCAACAAATTGACACAATCATACGAGTTTTCGCAAGCAAAACAGTTTCAAAAAATGGGATCAATATGGTCAAGGGGCACTTGCCTTGCCCCCGTGGTTCGTGTTGCTCTAGCGTCTTGAAGTCTTGGTGCTGTAGTTCATCGTAGACGGCCTCTTGAGCTTGTCCTTCTACTTATGACCACGCACATACAATATTTACAGCAATCAATTATCATGCACAAACTTTACGCAAGATGCAATGGGGTAGATAAATGCAAACCCTATAGTGCAGTTTTATAAAACCAGTTTGTATGTGTTGTTGCATATTTTAATGGGCTTTCATGATGAACAAGGGTGTATGGATCAAGTGTGGACGTGGCAATGATCTTGACACAAGATGTTGATCAATTCCGCCATCAAAAATCGAGCAAAACATGATCTGTCCACACGCAGAAGTTTCTGCTTGAAGGGGCGGAGAAAACGGATGCGTAGAAACAGCGGTGACGTTGTAAGAGGGGTAATGAATACCTACCTCACTTTTCTCCTTGCGGCAGGGCCTCCCTCCTAGCAATGGCAGCAGCGGGGGATTTTTCTACGGGGAGTTATGGTAGGGCAGATCGTCGGGCTTCTTCTCCGGCAACGGTGAGGCGTGACGGGGCTCGACGGCGGGGCTCACCGGCGGGGCTCATCGGCGGGGCTCGACGGCAACCAAACTCCGGCAAGGGGGGGCAACTCTGCCAGTTGGGTGATATGCCACGTCGACCACACCATCAAGTATACCGACTACATCAAGCAAGATGGAACAATCATCAAGTCAAGCTGCACCAGCTCATGTCTTCGATGGACCAATTACTCGTAGCCGAGCTAAACAGCTACAACAAGAGGTGCACGCGCTACTTTGTGAAATTCCATTTATTAATGAGAATTATATACTTCCTAAATCGTACATGTTTCTATTACTCAGGTTCACCAAGGAGGATGACAAGGACACGCCGAGACTGAACTAGAGAGGAGAACTACGTCGAACCAGTTCGGCCTGGCAGAACTGTCATGAATAAACAGTCATATCTCTTGATTCATAGAAGCTGTGAAGTTCCATGAGTACTTGTTGCAAAGGTGTTGAAGTCAACTTTCTAATGCCACTAAGTGCCGAGTGCTTTAGAGCTCCCAGCTTGGCAGCCGAGTGTTTTTGGTGCAGACTGTTAAGAAGATCAATAGTCAGCCTGATATCCAAGTTTCTGTGAGAAACTGTATCACTCTACAATATTTCGTGAAGCATGCTACACATGGTGTGAAAGGTTATCGAAATAGATTTCCAACGTATCTGGTCCCGTGTCTTTTGGATGTCCCTAGGTGGAGTTATGATTAAAACATTGAAGACCACTCAAAAGGCCAGAAGACATGCAGGAAATTGATGACCACTGCATGAATGATCAAGCCAGTTGGCCTTCCACCTTCCCACGTGGCTTTTTCAGTTCACATCTATTTTTAGACTAGTTTTTGGCATAAATACCGCTCTTTTTGTAAGCCAAGAACACTTTTTGATGAATTAAGATTAATCCAGTGATATTTGCAGCCGAGCTGCTTGAGTGTCTTATTCAACCCTTGTTCTTCTTGAAATTGTGGAGAGATCTCTCTGAAATCCACTAATTCGTGCTCTGCGGGTTCTAGTACGGCTGCCCCATCTTGTGTTGATTAGCTCCGGTTGTGGTTCTGCGGTTGTTCGGAGATCGAGTCGAAGTCTTCGCGGTTTCGGTGTCTCTCTCCCCGTCGCTTGGTCGCACCCAACCTTGGTCAGGTATAAAGCTAGTTATCCGCACTGTTTCTACAGAAAGTTATCTTGTTCTTGAGTCTCCTGTCGTGAAGATCGGGCCACCCTTCGCCGAACCAAATTCGGTGCGTATCATTGGGGGGGGGGGGCATGGGGCAACTCGGCGAGTTTGGGGGGGGGGGGGGGCGGCGGCCAAAGGTGTAGGGGGGCTGGGGGTTGTATTTATAAAGGGGAAAAATTAGAGTCGTAGCAACATGGGACTCATCCCAAGAGTCCTAGGGTTTTCCTTCCTCTAGAGCTGCGGCTAATTTGGGGGAAAATTTTCCGCCAAATGTGGGGGAATTTGCGGAAATTGGGGAGGTTTGGGGAAAATTTGGAATTACTCAATTTAGCTATCTTATTTCCATTTCTCTCCATTTCTATGTTCCTTTCTCCATTTCTACATTCCTTTCTCCATTTCTATATTTCTTTCTCCATTTCTAGGGTTATTTCTCCATTTCTATGGTTTTTCCTCCATTTCTATGGTTCTTTCTCCATTTCTATGTTTCTTTCTCTATTTGTACTTATTTTTAAATGCTTCTCTACATGAAAAATATATGCAATGCATGGTAGTGAAATTGAGGGTGTTACAAACCTACCCCCCTTAAAATGAATCTCGCACACGAGATTCGATAGAGTGGAGAAAATATGGGGGAATTCTGCCTTGAGATCTTCCTCACGTTCCCATGTAGTTTCGGCTTTCGTGTGATGGCTCCATTGTACCTTGCACCAACGGATTACTTTGTTCCTCGTGACCCTTTCCTTCACGTCCAAGATTTTGATGGGGTGTTCCGCGTAGGTCAGATCCTCTTGAAGCTCTAGCTCATCCATCGGTACTTGTTCTTCCGGTACTCTTAGGCATTTCTTGAGCTGAGATACGTGAAACATGTTGTGCACGTCAGAGAGGTGCGTTGGAAGCTCCAATTGATAGGCTACTTCTCCTAGCTCGCCCAAAATCTTGAATGGTCCGATGTAGCGAGGTGCTAACTTGCCTTTGACGTTGAACCGTCGTTGGCCTTGGATAGGAGATACCTTAAGATACACGAAGTCTCCCACTTCGAAGGTCAATCTTTTTCGCCTATTATCCGCATAACCCTTTTTTCGTGACAGAGAGGCTTTCAAGTTTTCATGTATCGTTTGGACTTGCTTTTCGGCGTCTTGCAGCACTTCGGGTCTGAATACTTGGCTTTCTCCGGTCTCATTCCAGAACAGCGGTGTTCCACACTGTCTACCATACAATGCTTTGAAAGGTGACATCTTCAAGCTGTCTTGGTAGCTGTTTTTGTATGAGAATTCGGCATACGGCAAGCTCCTATCGAAACTACGCCTATGTTTCAAGGTGCAAGCTCTCAACATATCTTCCAAAATCTAATTTGTCCTCTCGGTTTGCCCGTCGGTTTGTGGGTGATATGCGGAGCTGAAATTCAATCGTTTACCCATGGCTTCATGCAGCTTCTTCCAAAACATAGAGGTAAATTGATAACCTCGATCTGAACCTATCCTCTTCGGAACTCCATGACGACACACGATTTGCTCCATATACAGCTCGGCTAGATGTGCGATGGTGTACTTTGTTCTGACAAGAAGGAAAAGGGCTGTTTTCGTCAATCGGTCCACGATAACCCAAATGGAGTCGTAGCGGAACTGAGTACGTGGCAATCCGACAATAAAATCCATGCTGATGTCTTCCCACTTTCACTCGGGTTGTTTTAATGGCTGCAACAATCCAGCGGGTCTTTGATGTTCGGCCTTCACTCGTTGGCACGTGTCGCATAGGGCAACATATTCAGTGACGTCCCTTTTCATACTATCCCACCAATAGCAAGTTTTCAAATCCTTGTATATCTTTGTACAGCCAGGATGTATGGAATAAGGTGAGTCATGTGCCTCTTTTAATATTGTGTCGCGGATGTGCTTCACGTTAGGCACACAAATCCTTTTCCCTAACGAAAGCGTGCCTGTCTTGTCTTTCTTGAAATCCTTTTCTATGCCTTGTCGGATCCTTTCCTTGATTTCTTTGATTTCCTCTTCCGCTGCTTGGCCATCTCGTATTTCTTGTTCCAGCGTTGAGGTCAGTTCTATCACCTCCATCTCGTTTAAGAATCGAGATGCAACCATTCAAACTCCTTTTGTAGCTCGGGTAGCAGCTCCTGAACCGTGACTTGGTGACATGCTCCCTTTCGGCTCAACGCATCAGCTACTACATTGGCCTTTCTGGGGTGATAGTTGATTCCAACATCATAATCCTTGATGAGTTCCAACCATCGATGTTGCCTCAAATTCATATCCGTTTGCGTGAATATATACTTGAGGCTTTTGTGATCCGTATAGATCTCACATCGGTGACCGAGGATATAATGCCTCCAAATCTTCAAGGCATGTACCACGGCTGCAAGTTCCAGGTGATGTGTGGGGTAATTCAGCTCATGTTTCTTTAGTTGTCTCGATGCATAGGCTACCACTTGTCCTCCTTGCATGAGCTACATCCAAGCCCTTGTCTTGATGCGTCACAATATATATCCAAACTTTTGCTCACGTCCGGCAATATCAAAACCGGCGTTGTGGTTAATCTGTTCTTTAGCTCCTCAAAGCTTTCTTTGCACGCTGGTGTCCACTAAAATGATTTTCCTTTCATGAGCAACTCAGTCATAGGCTTCGCTATTTTGGAGAAATCCATGATGAACCGGCGATAGTATCCAACCATCCCAAGAAAATTCCGAATATCCCTCACATTCTGCGGTTGGTTCCATTTCAAAACATCTCCCACTTTTCTGGTATCAACCGATACTCCTCCTTCAGATATGATATGGCCTAGGAACAATATCTACATCAGCCAAAACTGACACTTGTTGAACTTAGCATATAATTGATGCTCTCGCAGTTTCTGCAACGTCAATATCAAGTGTTCCTCATGTTCTTCCTCGCTTTTCAAATACACCATGATGTCGTCGATGAAAACCACGACGAACTTGTCCATGTACTTCATAAAGATCTTATTCATGAGGTACAAAAAGTATGCAGGTGGATTCGTCAACCCCAATGACATAACTGTATATTCATACAAACCATACCGTGTTCGAAATGCAGTCTTAGGTATGTCGAAGGGCTTAATCTTCAGCTGGAAGTATCCCGACCGAAGATCAATCTTGGAGAAAATTCGGGCACCTTTCATTTGATTGAATAAGTCCTCTATGCAGGGCAGCGGGTATTTATTCTTGATCGTCACCTCGTTGAGATAGCTATAGTCCACACACATCCTTTGTGTCCCATCTTTCTTGTCCACAAAGAGCACGGGAGCTCCCCACGGTGACGAGCTTGAGCGTATAAAACCCTTATCTAGCTGCTCCTGAATTTGTTTCTGGAGCTCCACTAATTCATTAGCAGGCATCCTATATGGCCTCTTTGCTATAGGTGCAGTTTCGGACACTAAATCAATGGCTAATTCAATGCCCCGTTCAGGTGGCATACCTGAAAGTTCTTCCGGGAACACGTCTGAATATTCTTGAACCACCGGAATGCTTTCCAATGTCGCTTCTTCGATGTGGTTCAGCACTGCCTTCTCGGTTGTAGGTTAAGCTGCTAAAATCTCAATACGAGTGTCGTGCTCACTCGTCAACTGTACGATCCTCTGAGCACATTGAATCATTCTGTTGTGATTGCTTAACCTGTCCATTCCAAGTATTATGTCAATCCCTTGGGAATCCAAGACGATAAGGTTGGCAAGAAAGTCTACCCCCTTATTTTAATGCTTACTCTCGGAATAGAATTCCGAATTGAAAGAAGAGATTTCCCAACTGTATGCATCAAGGTATATGAGACTAAGCAACTCCTTTTATTAATTTCAACCTATATGAGGATGTGAACACGTGCCGAAGCATCTCACATCTCTCCACTATGTGTGGATGTAGAAATTCGCAAAAGCGTCCCACAACTCACATCAGCACACAAACACAAGAAATCATCATAAAAATTTCTGCACACCACTCTTATTGACTTACTACGATCTAAATGTTCCATTTACAACTTTATTCAATGGGAACCTAAACTTAATCGTGAGAACCAGTGTTGTTCTCGCCGTGTGACGGGGGGTGATCCATATATGGGTGCACGCCATGGTGAGTCAGCAGTCCATGTAGGTTTAGATGATGCTGGTGCTCCATTTGCTCCAGCATTGGCACGAGTCTCCTCCTGTTTTTCCAGCAAGTACAGCTTCTTGCGAAGGTAACGGATCTCTTCTTGTGCGCTTGCATAGAGGTTTCCTAACTCCACGAGCAACCTCTGAGACTTATCAGCAGCTTGTGGGTTGGAAAGAGCTCCTCCATGGGGTCCAATGATCTCCCTTGTACTACTCTTCCGATACGGGTGCAGCCCAAAAGTAGTGTTCTCAAGCTGCTCACGGAAGGCATAGCACAGTCCGGTAAGTGCATCCCATGCGGCATCATCAATAGCTTCTGCCCTTGTAGCTGTCCATGTGGGTGCGAAGTGCCGAGTGACAACCCTACCGTTGGATAGGATGGTTACTTCAGCCTTCCACTCTTCATGTCCGAGACGTAGGACTTTCTTGAGGAGATATTCTGGGTATAGGCTGCAGCAATCCAGAAATTCTTTGAGCGCCTTGGATATGTGTTCTCCTTCCATTCCGTCGGACTGGAATTCATGAACTGAACGGTTGGCCCATTCATCACCTTCATTCTCGGCCTCAGCAGGGGGTGGCTCCTCTTCGGATTCATCTCCTTCCGACATAGCTTCATGAGGCTCCACTGGGTGTAAGCCCGCGTGAAACTCCTCCTGAGGTGCGTACCAATGCTGTTCTTGTGGATCATCCTCCATGTCGTCTTCGAATGGTTCCACCTCTTCCGGGTCCTCTTCCTTATGCATAGAGCTATTGACTTCATCTTCATCATGAGGTTCCATCTTCACCTCCTCCCAATATGGTCCATCGGACACCTCAATGGGGTTAAGTGCACTCCCACGTGGTGGTGAACAAGTCCTTATGCGTGTTGTGCTCCTAGTCACCGGCATCTATAAATAAGACATGAGAAACTTTAGAGAAGGAGAAAATAACTCTAAGACTTAAGAAGCTATGAAGTAAGAAAGCAAAAGTCTTGCTGTCCAAAAGAAGAGAGAAAGAGGGGCTTAAAATAGCACTTTGCAGTGGTTGAATTGACAAGTAAAGTGCAGTAGCAAGCAATTTTTGAAAATAACAGTTTAGAGGGGTGCTCCTATGTGTTTTAGAGTGTCCATTCTACCTAGGCTTGCGTCCTACTGTCAACGTGGCTCTGATGCCAATTTGTGACACCCGGTTGCGAAAATGAACCAAGTGAATGCATATGTGTGCCCAGGATGTTCATCACACATACACATGTATTCCACAAACTGAATTCAGAATATAACCACGTACGAATAATGTTTATGTACTTTATTACATCGACTCAATGTCTCACACATGAATGTCTATCTTATTTAGCAGCGGAAAACTCTAAACGACAACGGAAAATGGCTAAGACATTAGGCTCCAACTTCAACTCAACAGAAATTTGACGGTAGTGCGCACGCCTAGTACTCCACCTGTTCCTCAAAGTACTCCTCTCCTGTAGCTGATGTATATGTGGTAATGCAACGGTGAGTACATGTCGTACTTAACAAGTACGGGAAAAGTATGACATGTAGCTTACAACAAGGTAGGCAATAAAAAGGCTCATTGCAGCAAGCAAATTTTATTTCACAAACATGATAAAAATAGCTACTATTTCTAGGTGAACTTTATCCCCTCATAACCAAGTAATTCAGCAACATTCTCTCATCATAATTCACCATTTATGAAGTCTCATCCAACCATTAATCTTTCTCAAATTCATCTCATACTCATAAATAATCATAACCATCTCATATTCATATAACCGAAACCAAACTCATTGTCATGACTCAAAACAGTCCCAAAACCAATCCGGATGACCATACCATAACCATACCGAATAAACATCCTAAGTTTTGCCTCTAATCATGGAAGTTGGCCAGGTGCTTGTGACCAAAAGCACGGCTACCATGATAGTTTTACACTCTGCAGAGGTGGCATCACTTTACCCACAAGTTCGTGATTTCATCACCCGTCGGCGACTAGATAAAGCTCTATTATACCAGTACACAACCATCGGTGTATGGCCAAGAGATCACAAAATAGGCTTTACAAAGGGGCTACTAGGATGTACAGACCCACTGAGATTTCACCGGCAGGCTCGAATCTTAATTCTCCCACACACGGGCTCCCTCTTGTGCCATGCAGTTTCCAGGGCAGTCCTTCTTGACTCCCATTCCCCGCGCCATCTAACAGTCCATAATAAGCTAGCAACACACCTAATTAATCAGCTAAGCCGCACCCATATTTGGCCTTGTGGTGGCACTGCTTTCCTGGCATGTGCTCGCATGAACCGGTTCTTAGATCTATGGCAAGTAAACCACCATCTCATTCAGCAACATCCACGAACCAATCTTTCCTAGATCTCCTTGATTCCATGCTCATTAACATCATCAAGTTCTCATCATAATTATTCATATTAGTGCAGTAGCTAACCATTTTTTATTTCAGCTTCCCGTATCCCATAAATTAAGCGAAACAAAAAGGAAAAAACGACCATACCCGATTGATCAACTTTCCCGGCGACAAGGATGGTTAACAAAACTAGTAAACTCCTATCAAACGGTGCCCCATCAAGTTGACTCAAGTATACAAGTTTTCGCAAGCAAAACAGTTTCAAAACATGGGATCAATATGGTCAAGGGGCACTTGCCTTGCTCCCGTGGTTCGTGTTGCTCAAGCGTCTCGGAGTCTTGGTGTTGTAGTTCCTTGTAGACGACCTCTTGAGAATGTCCTTCTACTTACGACCACGCACATACAAAATTTAAAGTAATCAATTATCATGCACAAACTTTACTCAAGATGCAATGGGGTAGATGAATGTAAACCCTATAGCGCAGTTTTATAAAACCAGTTTGTACGTGTTTTTGCATGTTTTAATGGTCTTTCATGGGGTTTTATGATGAACAAGGGTGTAGGGATTAAGTGTGGACGTGGTAATGATCTTAACACACGATGTCGATCAATTCCACCGTCAAAAATCGATCAAAACATGATCTGCCCACACGGAAAACTTTCTGCTCGAAGGGGCGAAGAAAACGGATGCGTAGAAACAGCGGGGACGCCATAAGAGAGGTAATGAAGACCTACCTCACTTTCTCTTTGCGGCAGGGCCTCCCTCCTAGCAATGGTAGGGCAGATCGTCGGGCTTCTTCTCCGGTGACGGCAAGACGTGATAGGGCTCGACGGTGGGTCTCGACGGCGGGGCTCGACGACGGGGCTCGTCGGCGGGGCTCGACAGCGACCAAACTCCGACAAGGGGGGGGGGGGCAGGGGTAACTCGACGAGTTTGGGGGGGGCAAATGTGTAGGGGGGCTGGGGGTAATATTTATAAAGGGAGAGGAGAGTCCTAGCAAGATGGGACTCATCCCAAGAGTCCTAGGGTTCCCCCCCCCTCTAGGGCTGCGACTAATTTGGGGGACAATATTCCCCCAAATGTGGGGGAAATTCCCCCCTAGGGGAATTTGGGGAAATTGGGGAGATTTGAGAAAAATTTGGAATTTGGGAAAAATTTGTAATTGCTCAATTTAGCTATCTTATTTCTATTTCTCTCCATTTCTATGTTCCTTTCTCCATTTCTATATTCCTTTCTCTATTTTTATATTTCTTTCTCCATTTCTAGTGTTCTTTCTCCATTTTTATGGTTCTTCCTCTATTTCTATGGTTCTTTCTCCATTTATATGTTTTTTTCTCTATTTTTACTTCTTTAGATAAATGAAAAATGTATGCAATGTATGATAGTAAAATTGAGAATGTTACACCCTCTATCTTTCGTTCTTTCCTCTCTATCTCATAAATGACTTAAAATTAAATTAGTAACGTAAATATTTAGAATACGCATCATCCGTTTGGAACTTAATGTGCTCGGCTCTTTGAGAACTGAAAGTTATGCTCGTTTCAAACTGAAAGACATTTTTTTCAGTATACGTGCTACACTATACCTTGGCGTCGTCGGCCATGCCGTCGCGTCTGGCTCCGTAGCCCACGACGTCATCGAACGTGTCCTCTCCACCGGCGGCGACCGCAAAGCTAAAAGCCAGAGGGATGCCCGGGCAGATGATTCCGGCGGGCGCCCTGCAAGATTCATCAGCGCCTCGCCCATGATGAGCATGGCAACGTACGTGCTAGTCATATCACGGATTGCCTTGTGACGTCTCAGGCTTCGTGATCCTTACCATCCGTGTAGGCTTGCAGGTCGATCGTACTACCTATAGGATTTGTGAATGGAGAAGTCTGCTCAGCGACCGCCTGTTCATCTTCTTGGCCCACAGGTTTGCTGACGAAATCTGAAGATTTCTCCCCTTTTCTTTTTGTATTTGGATTGGAAAAGGGAAGCCCGTGGGATACTGACTAGTAGACCTAGCCAGAGATTCGGCCTGGCCCAGAAAGACCTGACTCCACCATGCCTGATTGGTCCAAATCCATCATGATTCTGCCATAACTACATACTCAGCAGAATTCATTTTTATATACATATCTCAAAGGAATCCGCAGAATTGGTTAAAACCATTTTGTTGCGAAATAAAAATCAGGTATAGTGACTACAAACCCGTAAACTCTTATTGTAACATTTAACGGTACAAGCTATATGGAAAAAAAGTCCCCTGTAGGAAAATCTATCTTCCACTTGTCATAATCAGCATTACTTGAGACCCAATCAAACACTGTACAATTGCCTTGCTCAAATTGAATTGAAGGCTTTGCTCCTGCATTCAGAAAAAAATGTCTTTCGGTTTGAAACACCTATGGCCCCGATGGCCATACCCTTCTTTGTATGTCTTTATAATATAATTAGCATACTAACACATATCTACAGGAGTGCGAGACCGGTCAGTACCAACCAACACTGTCGTTTGAAAGCGGGATCATAAGGACCCATCCCAGCCTAGGGAGTGCAGTCAGGTCGCGGCCGATCGACTGGTAAGTTATCAAAATTTATCAATTCAATTGTTACTAATTTGTTCTTACTAATACGCAATTTTACTCCTTTTAGGAAAAGTATGGGCGGGAGGCCGTGAGGATACACGGCGAAGGGTACGATTGGAAAAACGCGCCAATCGACCCTCAAGTCGTTTACGCTAGCGGAGGCGGGAAGGCACATGGAGGGTAAGTTGGGGATTTTCTTTATTTCTGTAAAAAATGCTTCTTCTAATTATTATTCTTTTATTTCTTTGTAGGTTTGCCATTTTCGATGGAGTTGCTGACTCGAGGGTAGCGCGACCTTCGATCGTCACTCCATCGACCGAGGGTTCCTCCTTGGGCATACAAGTCATCGTCCCTCACAGAGCCAGATAGAGGAGCTCCTTAGGGAGAGAGAAGAGATCCAGAGAGAGAGGGAGGAGCTCCAGAGGAAGAGGGATCTAGCCCGGGTCGCACAGGAGCAACATGCCGCCTACATGGTAAACTACATGGCTCAGATGCAGGTGACGATGGAGGTAAGTATTTGAATACAAATTAATTTAAATTCCTAACATTGCATTAGTTTATTTGTTTTAATATTTTGTAATTACAGGCCTTAGATCGACAGAGTGGGCAATAGATCTCGATCCCGACGTGGCAGCCGTTAGATTTGGCCCCGCCACAAGTGCCCCCACCACATGCACATTCAGATGTCCAGGTAATGTGTTTTTTATTTGCCATTTTCTAATCTAAGAAAAACTTGGTGTGGTTGAGGGGAGAGAGTGAGAGTGAGGGGGAGAGGGAGAGAGAGTAAGAGATACTGGTAGAGAGGGGGGAGAGATAGTGAGAGTGAAAAGGAAAAGAGGGAGGGAGAGAGAGACAGAGTGATAGAAATAGGGGAGAGGGAGAGAGCGAGGAAGAAACTGAGAGTGAGAGGTGGGGAGAGGGAGGGAGTGAGAGTAAGAGATAGATGTAGACAGAGGTAGGGAGAGGGAGAGAGAGTGAGAGTGAAATGGGAAAGAGAGAGGGAGAGAGAGACCGGGTGGTAGAGATAGGGGGTGAGAGAGAGAGGGGGCAGGGAGAGGGCGAGGGAGAAAGTCAGAGTGCGAGGGAGGGAGAGAGGAGTGACGGTAGGGGGAGAGAGTCGTACAAGGTTAAACTCACTTTATCTATTTATTTGAATTGCAGAGATCGACAACGGACACTCAAACTCCACCGTCACAGCTACTGGCACCGGGAGGAGGTACACGGACGGATTCTTTGGCTCCGGAGCAAGTGGAGGAGCGAGTGGAGGAGCTAGTGGAAGGGGTAGTGTTTAGCCCCTTTTGTTTTAGATTTTGGATGATTACCTGCCTTATTGTGTATATGATGGATGATTATAATGTTCTGTAAGCTGGCCATCGTGCCAGGGTAGCTTTTTTCTGATTAAAAAATTAAAAACCTTATTTACGACGGTCTGCTGTACAGAGCCGTCGTAAGTTAACCTAATTAACTTACGACGGCCTCGCCCCAGCCGTCCACGGCCGTTCCCAGCCGTTGTAAGGTAACCATCGTAAATAATATTATTTACGACCAAAAATTTGAAACGGCCAGAAACCGCCGTAAATAACAGAAAACCGTTGTAAATAACTAACTTACAATAGTTTTCCTTTATTTACGACAGTTTCTGACCGTCGTAAGTGTGCTGCATTTCTGTAGTGACATTCACACCACCCATGCACATATATTCAGCCCTAACTACACATAACTTATAAAATCACTATGGGTGAGCGTTCGGTTAATTTGGTTAAATCGGTTTGGTTAATTTGGTTATAGAAAAACTCGGTTATGAAGAATCAATAACCAAATTGATCCAAAAAAGTCAAAACCACACAATTTGGCTGCTGTTAATTCATTTCGGTTTTACGGTTAACCGTATTTTAATTTACAATATAATTTATTAGATAAAAATGAAAATAAACACATAAATAATAGCAAAAATCTACAAAAAAGACATTATGCACCCCTGATGGGTGGGTATTATTAATATTTGGTTGGACTGCGTGAAAGATTTTGGTGAGGATAAAAATTAATACTATTAAGCTTGTTTTTATGGGTGTATGGTGGTGTAGGTTAAATATTCGGTTAAATCAATTAATACGACGTGAAAACCGAATAAAATTCAGTTAACAGAAATTACCAAAATGAAAACCGAATTAAATCGAAAATTTTGGTTAACTGCAATTTTTGATTCGGTTTAACTCAATACAGTTTGGTTTGGTTTTGCGGTTTACAATTAACCGTGCCCACCCCCTAAAAACCACGTCCTTCAGATCACATAATTCATTGTAGTCCGATTGGCGTGATGTGAAAGCTACACTATCATTGTAGGTGCAGACGCGAGAGAGACCTAAAATATTATGCTAGAAATAAAACTGGAGTGGGCTGCCTTCAGGTCCGAGGCGATAGCCACCGGCCACTGGCCGATTGTCGGGAAATGAGGAGTTGAACGAGTTAAAACCCATGTTTGGATACTGGAAACGGAAACGAAGTTAGGGGTAGGGATAAGAGGAGTTGATATCCCACAAATCAGGAACTTCCCGGAGGAAGCTTTCGAAAAAAGAAAATGAACCATCAGCGGAAGAAGTGGGTTACGCCTGGAAAATGGTGGTCTGGTGGATGGAGACCGGGGATGACTCCTACCATCGCCAATGGCGTACCTGCAGGTGACTGACTAGCCCCGTGATAAGCTGGCTGCTACTCCTGTTCATCAGTACGGCACCTGCCTTCAAAACAATATAAGATGCCCTAAAATTCGTACCGACAGTACTGTTACATATTCTACGGTCATTGTTCCAGTTGAACCAGTGTCTTATACAGTTGTTCTTGCTCATCTCTTCTGGCGTCAAGTGATGCAAGAAGAATTCAAAGCTATTATTCACAACAAGACCTGACATCTCGTTCCACCACATGATGGACTCAATATAATTAATTGCAAATGGGTCTTCAAATTAAAGCATAAGCCAGATGGTTCTATTGATCGCTACAAAGCTCGTTTAGTGGCTAGAGGATTTAAACAACAATATGACTTTGATTATGCCGATACATTCAGTGGTTAAAATTACTACCATCAGATTGTTACTCTCTCTTGCAGTCTCTCGTGTCTGGAGCATTCGTCAAGTTGACATCAAAAATGCTTTTCTTCATGATGTGCTGGATGAGGAAGTCTACATGCAGCAACTTCCAGGATTTGTTGATGATCACTATCCTAACTATATCTGCAAGTTGGATAAGTCTCTATATGGCCACCAGCTAGCACCACGAGCTTGCTTCTCGTGGCTTGGCACCAAGCTCATACACTTGGGTTTCATTGCATCCAAGACGGATGTGTCTCTATTTATTTTTAATAGGTACAATATTCAACTTTATATATTGATTTATATTGATGACTATTATTATTATTAGTTCATCCTCCTCGGCTACTAATAACTTGCTCCGACAGCTTCAAAAAGACTTTGCAGTCAAGGATCTAGTAGGATCCCTTCACTATTTTCTTGGTATTAAGATGGCTCAACAATCTAACGGCTTGGTCTTAACCCAACGCAAGTATATCCGAGACCTTCTTGCCAAAACAAACATGACTGCATCCAAAGGCGTGTTGATGCCCATCACTACTACAACAAGTTTCATCTTAGACAGCTCTAAACGTATTATCACGCGCGATTTTCAAAACCGCCTGGAACGAAGAGCACGTGATAATCAACAATTTTCATAGGCGAAAAGTTAAACCGCCTATGAGAAAAAGTTATCACAGGCGGTCTTAACCTTTATGAATCCACCTGTGAAGTCTCTTTATCAGAGGCGGTTTGTAACATAAGAGTCTCCTCTTGCGATAACTCCAATATCGCAGGCGGTTCTATACCTACGACTAGCCGCATGTGAATCATCTTTATCACAGAAGGTATGAAACGTAAAGAGTATCCACCTGTGTAACTCTACTATCGCAGGCGGTTCTTTACCTACAACTAGCCGCCTGTGAAGAATATTTATCACTGGCGGTTTGTAACGTAAGATTATCCGCCTATCTAACTCTATCATCGCAGGCGATTCTTTACCTATGACTAGCCGTCAATGTAGCTCTATTATCACAGGCAGTTTGTAAAGTATAGATTATCCCCCTGTGTAACTCTATTATCGTAGGCGATTCTTTACCTACGACTAGCCGTCTGTGTAACTCTATTATCACATGCGGTTTGTTACTTACGATAAGCCGTATGTGAAATTATATTATCACAGGCGGATTATTAGGTCTGATTTCTAGGTCAATTTCATATGAACATTCACACACAGTAGAAACAATATATTCTCACAAGCACCATCGACACAATATCACCAAAAAGTCATCTCAATTCATAGTTTACTAGTTTTTTCCTAAACACCAATCAGTATACAGGCAAAGTTATGGCATATCAGCTATTACACCTGCGTCATCGAAGAACTGCCATTTTCAGTTGAAAATTTTACGATGCATGAAGGTACACCGTTCACTCGCAATCTTCTTGGCTCCTCCACCTGGCATATCTCTAGAAACCGGCCATTCTTTGTGTATATTCTTCGTGTGCTGCAATGAACACATAATAAAGTTTAGAATATGTTGGTGACAACAATAACATAATAGTATTAAAACATGCTAGTTACAATGAAAATAAAACTCAAAAGTAAGGAAAATACAATATTGACATTAAAGGATAACTTACATCCTCATGATTCACTCTATATTCGCAGGCGGTCCGAAAATGCTCGCATACATAATACCTGCATAAGACGCTCCCAGAAGGATGCTTGGGACAAGGATAATATGTTGATATATGCAATGCATCCTTACTAGTAGGTATCTGACCGCCAAGTTTTTTCGCGTAAAACCGCCAAGCGTTGTCATCCAAGGAATGTCATATAAAAGTTGTCAACCTATATATATGCGTATATATTAAAAGTATCGAATAACCATACCTTCTCAAAATGTCAAGAAAATCTTTGTAATTATCTTGTGAGTAATCGGCTGAGTCTAAGACCGTTGTCAAACCCTGCGTTGGCTTGATGAAGATCATTATGTAGTGTTTACTGCACACGTATAAACACAAATGTTAAGTTAAAAATTAACAATAATTATTATTTTGTAACACCCCAAATTTTTAGTCAAGACTCAAATTTTGATTTAGAACCATAAACCATTTTCAGAGGGGAATTTAGAAAATTTTGGACGTATTGCATGTTTTGCAAAAATTCAAATTCAAACTGGAATTCAAATTATACTCAAAACAGAAAAGAAATGAAAAAGAAAAAGGAAAACCAGAAAAAAACTGGCTAGTGGGCCGAAACCCCAGCCGGCCCAGCTAACCCCCGCGCAGCCCGCCCCCGCGCGCGCCGCGCTGCCCCTCGCTGACGGGTGGGACCCGCCTGTCATCCCTAACCCGAGCCCCGCAACCCCGGACTTCTTTCCCCGCGCGCGCGCTCGATCTTAACCGATTGGAAACTCGTTCCCGCAGCCGAATTTCGGTCCCAGCGGACTCCAACTCGATCACAACAGACCCACCGCCTTTCCCCGGCTATAAAAACAACCGATCCGATCAGTTTTTCGCACGCGATCGCCGATTTTCACTCCGGTGAGCACCGAGACTTCGCCGGTGAATTCTGGCCGATCTAAGCTCGGAAACTCTGATCTAACTCGTTGGTTTTGATCCACCGCCTCCGGGGAACTTTGCAGGTGCAGAAAACCCGAAGACTTACGGTGCAAATCCAGCTCCGACGAGCTTCGCCGTGGTTTTGCCTCGGACCTCGCCGCCGAGCACTTTCCAGGACCCCCGAGCTCGAGAAAACCCCCGAGGTGAGATCCCTGACCTCCCCTCTACCGATCTAGGCCATAAGATCACAGTTCTAGGCAGAATTCTCGAGGATCCGAAAGTTTCCGGCGAGATCGCCGCTTCCCGCCGCCGTGCGCCGCCGGCAGCGCCGCCCGCGCTCGATCAGAGCGACGTGGCCGCTTGTGCGCCGTTTATTTTAAATCGCACGGTAGACTTTAAAACCCCGCATACCGGTTCGATGTTATAATCTCAGCCGTCGGTTTAAAATCAGACGGTCCACGTCAGCCCCGCGTTATAAAGACTGGAATTCTTACGTGCTACCCCCTGGGGTTCTCTGGAATTGAGAGCTAGCCCCGGAAACTTCAGATCTAGCCCCTGGAACTCCAGAAAATCATGTAAATTCATTTAAAAATCAGTTTTAGCCCCTGGACTTAATAGAAATTAAGAAAAACACCTCTGAAAAGTGTAGCTAGACCCCTGGAAATTATGAAAATGATATTATAGACCCTGTAATGGGATGAATTCATTATTCTAGCTCTGTTTAGTATTTAATTTAGAAAATTGAATATGTAACTAGTGTTTAAATATTAAAAAGGGGGAAAAACATAATTGTCAAACTTATTAAAAACTTTCTCAGTACTTAGAAAACTTTGGAGTGAGATAAAAATATATTTTTGGGCTGAAATAAACCTGTTTCATCTATTATTCACATTTAATAGTATAGGGACACATTTTTAAGTAAAGAATAGTTAAAGAAAAATAGGGAAAATAATTATGAAATAGTATACATCAGAAGCCAAGGTCAAAATATGATCTTAAATTATTTAGGACCAGAACCTAATCTGTTTAGGTAGTGTGTATTACTAATTTAATAATAAAATGCACAATTATGCATGAGAATATAAATCTGGAAATATAGAAACTAGTAAATGATAAATGGAGTTTCTAAAGAACAAAGAATTCAGTTTAGGGTTGATAGAAATTATGAAGGCACATATGAAGAAGAAAAATACTTTTCATACATACTTGGTAGTTTAATATATAAGGAATTTATTTAAAACTGAAACACATATATATATGTATATATATATATATAGTATGTGAGTATAAATATGAACACCAAAGTAGGAATCCTATACATGTAAATGAAAGTGTATGCAAGCCCCAAATCAACACACATAGAGTATCCACAACACATAAAATGGTAAAGAAACTTTCATAAATGTGAATGTGTGGTTTGTATGAAGTAGAAGTGTGAACTATGTCTTATGATTGTTGTTTTTCTTTTGCTATGTGTGATGGTATGAAGTAGAACCTGCTCAAGAACAAGTTATTCAATTCCAAGACCAAGACTACCCATTTCAAGAGCAGCAAGAAGGAGGCAAGTGTCGTTGACCACTTTGATCCTATGCTAGGATGTGTAGATAGAATTATTTGCATTGTCAAATGAAATATGAAACCCATGTTAGGAAGTTTCCCTAGAATTGCATTACCTTGTTTCCTTGTAGCTTGGGTTGGGATTTATTTTGTCATGTCATTTATTTACATGCATATGCTTAGCCATGCTTAGAATGGGATATTTGGGATATGAGATCATCAGTTTATTTTACCATACTCTTGAATGAGCTATTGTGAGTTATGTAGAGGTAGGGATCAAGGCAAGTTGGATGTTTTGGTTGTGTGCTGGGTGCACGAGACTTGGGTTTGTGTTTAGTACTTGCCTGGATCCTAAGGACCGGTTCATGGAGCATGTAACCCGGCTTTACAGTGCCAACCACATGCTGAGATGGGGCAGCTTAGCCAATTAATTAGGTGTATCCCCGGCGTAGTATGGGTGTGTTGGATGGTGCGGGGAATAGGAGTCAGCTGGACTGCCATATGAACCGCAAGGCTCAAGAGGGGGCCACTGCAGCGGGGTTGGAGCCTCTTGTATGCTGTTAGGGGTGAAACCTCAGTGGGCCCACGCTCGTCGAGAATCCCTTTGTAAAGGCTTCGTAGTGATCTCTTGGCCACACACCTGGGAAGTGTGAATGTGGATCGTAGCCACTGGCATAATGGAGGTTCTTTTAGTCCACCCGGCAACGGGGGATGAAATCACTACTTGTGGGTACAGTGGTACAAACTCTGCAGAGTCAAAACTGTCTTGACAGCCGTGCTCACGGTTAAGAGCGGCCTGGACTTATTCATGATTAGAGAATTGATGGTTTTGGAAGTTAAGCGGGGAGCTTAACATTGGAAATGATGATTATGGTTATTGGTTTATGATGATGGGATGGGAGATTTGGACCATTTCACCTGTGTAGTAATGTAGGTGCTTAATAGGCTAAGGTGATAGGTATTAATTGCGTAGTGCTTTAACCATGAGTTCAACCTCTCCTTGTTCTAGCCATGCATGATATAATTTTCCCACACTTGCTGAGTACCATTGGTACTCAACCTTGCATATTTGTTGGTTTATATTGCTGCTCAGGTCAAGATAATGAGGTGGTGTATAATGACCAAGACTTTGGACCCGAGGAAGGTTTTTAGGTTCATGAAGACCCCCGGGCAACACCTGTGATGGAGCCCTAAAGAATAATATTCCGCTGCTAGTTTATTTACTTGTGATGAAGCATTAGTGTTCATTGAGACATTTGTGATGTAAGACTTATTTATATTCGACACCTGGCTTGTAATAAATGATGCTTCACTATTTGTCATCTAATGTATGAGAAAATGATCCTGGCATACATGTGATATTCACTTGGTTGTTCTTCGGAAAAACCGGGTGTGACAGAGGTGGTATCAGAGCCAAGGTTGCCCGTAGGAACGTGGACCTAGGTAGAAATGGACGTATTTAAGGGCCCTATTTTCTTAAAAACTATTTTCCAAGGTGTGGGTAAAAGAGTGTTATTAAAAGAGTCATTTTCTTCATCTTACCCCAACTTCCATTCAAAAATAGGATTTTTGTTTGAAATTTTATCTAACCTAATTTTAAATTCTTTTGTTTTAGATGGTTCGCATGATTCGCACCGCTCGTAAATCCACGGGAGGGAGAGTTCCCGTAGTTGCCCTTGCTGAAAGAGAGGAGAGTCGTCCAGTGACGTACCTTTCCTACGGATTGGCAGTGGGAGATTTGTTGAGCCGTCTTCGACGTATGCTCGAAGCCGCCGGCAATACAGGCAAGCTCATCATCCACTATAACTCCACCAGGACCATCCGTGAGAAGAGGGAAGAATGGAGTTCGGAGATGAGGATTATACACGAGAATCAGCTGCTTAAGATCCACCACTCTCCAGCTTGTCGAGCAACACAAGTTGACGCGGAGAGAGATGTCACTTGGGAGGCCATCACCTGCCAGAGCCACATCTATCGTCGCCACTTGGACAAAACTGAGTACATGTATGTCCTCCAACGTGAGAGTGGTACCACGGAGTACAAGTACCCACCGGTGCAGCAAGGGACTTCCCATGAGCACATGGACTTGTGCTTGGAGGATGCTGCGATGCTCAGCACTCGACTGCAGGAGTGTCAACAAGAGCTTCAGGATGTCCGAGACACCCTGAAGGAAACGTAGGCGTTGCTGCGAGCTTGCTTAAAGGCGAGAGAAAGAGGAGATGGGAATGAACTGTGTGTCACCGTGAGTGATCCATGGACTCCTGACTCCCCGGATCGCCGAGCGATCAGGCGTCGTCGCACTTCTCCACCAGCAGCCTCCCCACCCAAAGCAGAGTCAGAAGGTAGCCGAAATGAGGAGGAAGATCCCGAGGAGCCAGCTCAAGAGGATGAGTAGTGTAGAGTCTTTCCCCTAGCTAGCAAGAGGTCGAGTAGTCGAGTCGTTACGTAGTTAATGGTGTGATAATGCTTGGTGTGTGACGTGAGTTGTGGAAGCCATGAGCAAGTGTCCACAGCCTCGTCTTCAGATTGTTTTGCTTTGGTGTGTGAACCCACAGGAAATAATAGTGCATTTATTGGGTGTGAGATATAAAACCCTCGTAAGATTTTAACAAAACTTCAACACTTCAAAGTACAAACAAGTGAAAGTAGTAAGATGATACTAAATACTTTCAAATTAACATTTGTTGATTCTGCCAGATGGCCGGAAGAGGAAAAGGACGTGCTGCCAACCCCGCCAACAACAATGATGAGGCATGCAACTCTCATCTTTCTGGAGGCCAGAACCGGGGTGGCCGCCGTGAAGAAGTTGATCCTCTCCACCAAATGCTGGAGAACCAAAATCAGCTCATCCAGAACTTGACTCAAGTAGTGGCCAACTTGCATCAAGTTCCACCTCCACAAGCTGCACCACGCCAACCAAGGTTGAGTGAGTTTCTAGGAACTCAACCTCCAAAGTTTGCAAGTGCTGCTGAACCTCTGGAGGCAGATGATTGGCTGAAGACCATTGAAAGTAAGATGAGAATCATACAATGCCAAGGGTATGAGAGGGTGCTGTTTGCCTCTCATCAATTGCAGGGACCTGCTGCTGATTGGTGGACCGCCTACGTGGCCGCCCATCATGACCCTGAGAGCATCACTTGGGAAGAGTTCAAGCGTAGCTTCCGCAACCATTACATCCCAAGAGGTGAACTCAAATACAAGAGGAAAGAGTTTTTGGGACTGCAGCAGGGAAACATGACGGTGAGGGAATACCTCACTAAATTCACTCAACTATCCCGTTATGCTCCACGAGACATAGAGACAGATGAGCAGAAACAAGATTGTTTCGTGGAAGGACTTACCGCAGAGATGCAGTGTGCAATGTCATCCAATGAGTATGAAAGCTTTCAAAAGATGGTGGACAGAGCATTTGTGGTGGAAAGGAAGCTGAAGGCCCTGGAGAATGAGAATAAGAGGAAGGCTGGGTGGTCACATCAAGCCTCAGGGAGCAACACCCGCCCACGTATGATGCAGCAACCTACGGGGCAGACGAGCCGTGCTGCGGTACCCTATTCAGCACCAAGAGGGTACAACCCAAACTACAGGCCTCCCGCAGCACCAGCACAGCCGCAACGTCAGTTTGTACAACAGCCTCGCCCTGCATATCCCCATCGACCAGCAGTGCAAGGACCCCCAAACCAACCCCAAGACAACAAGGGCCAAGCATCTAAGATTGGGGTGCAATGTTTCAGCTGTGGTGAAGTGGGGCACTACGCCCATAAGTGTCCAAAGAAGAAGCCCACGCAGCCACAGCAGCAGAACGTAATGAGAGGACGGGTGAACTACGTCACTATGGAGGAAGCACAAGAGGCACCCGACGTGGTAGTTGGTAAGTTTCCTGCCAATTTACACCTTGCAACTCTGCTGTTTGATTCTGGTGCTACCCATTCGTTCATTGCTCAAGGGTTTGTTAAGAAGCATGACCTAGCAACCACACAAATGAACCATATGCTAGCGGTAAATTCTCCAGGTGGAGAAATAAGGACAAGACAAGTGTGTCCCAAAGTGAACCTAGACATTAATGGGGTAGTATTTACCGCTAACCTCATAGTGATCGATTCACAAGGGATAGATATTATTTTGGGTATGGATTGGTTGACCAAACATAATGGAATCATCCATTGTTCGACCAGAACGGTGGAACTAACTCACCCTAGTGGCACAAGAGTAAAGTTCATAACGATACACGAGCCTAGGAGGGACATTAAATTAAATCAAGTGGAGGTGAAAGTTGAGGAAATCCGGACTATCAGGGAATATCCAGATGTTTTTCCGGAGGAGTTGCCAGGAATGCCTCCCGACCGTGACGTGGAATTCGCAATCGAGCTAGTACCGGGAACAGCCCCGATATACAAGAGACCTTATCGAATGGACTCCAAGCAGCTAGAAGAGCTCAAGGATCATTTGAGAGAATTGACGGAAAAGGGGTATGTTCGCCCTAGTTCCTCACCATGGGGAGCTCCGGTAATATTTGTGCCTAAGAAAGATGGAACTCAAAGGTTATGCGTGGATTACCGTGCCTTGAATGAGGTGACCATCAAGAACAAGTATCCATTACCCCGCATTGAAGACTTGTTTGATCAGTTGAGGGGAGCTTGCGTGTTCTCGAAAATTGATCTTAGGTCGGGATACCACCAACTCAAGATAAGGCAATCTGATATTCCCAAGACAGCTTTCGTATCTCGGTACGGACTGTATGAATACACTGTCATGCCTTTCGGGCTAACCAATGCCCCGGCATATTTCATGTACCTCATGAACAAGGTATTCATGGAATATCTGGACAAATTTGTGGTGGTTTTCATAGATGATATTCTCGTCTTCTCCAAAGATGAAGAAGAACATGAGAAACATCTAAGGTTGGTGTTGCAGAGGCTTAGAGAACACCAACTATATGCCAAGTTGAGCAAGTGTGAGTTTTGGCTAAAGAGAGTTCCCTTTTTAGGACATATAATCTCGGAGGGAGGAATCTCCGTAGATCCCGCCAAAATCGAAGATATCCAGAAATGGAAAACCCCTGAAAATGTCGGGGAAGTTCGAAGCTTTTTGGGATTGGCTGGATACTATCGACGGTTTATTGAGGGATTCTCCAAGATCTCGAGACCTCTCACCAAGCTGTTGGAAAAGGGAATCACATTCACCTGGACGCCACAGTGCGATACGAGCTTTCAGGAGCTAAAGAAGAGATTGACAACAGCCCCAGTGTTGGTTATGCCAGATATGCAGAAGAATTTCACGGTGTACTGCGATGCCTCTGGAAACGGGTTGGGATGTGTTCTCATGCAAGAGGGACATGTCGTGGCATATGCATCCCGGCAGCTTCGGAAGCACGAGAAGAACTATCCTACACATGACCTAGAACTAGCTGCAGTGGTACACGCGTTGAAAATTTGGCGGCACTATTTGATGGGGAAGAGGACAGAGATATATACGGATCATAAGAGTTTGAAGTACATATTCACACAGCCAGATCTCAACCTTAGACAAAGGAGATGGTTAGAGCTAATCAATGACTTTGATGTAGGCATCAACTATCATCCCGGGAAAGCAAACGTCGTGGCCGATGCCTTGAGTCGGAAAGCGCAGGTCAATAAGTTGAGCTTGAAGGATATGCCTGCAGAATTGAAGGACGAGGTTATAAGGCTCAATCTATGTCTAGTAAATAGTGGTGAAGCCATCGCCATGGAAGTGGACTCCACACTTGAACGAGACATACGCGAGGGACAAAAGAATGATGAGAAGATACAAGAGATCAGACAGCTCATCAAGGAAAATAAAGCTCCTGGTTTTAGAGAGGATGAACAAGGAACGGTGTGGCACGGGAAAAGGATCTGTGTGCCAGAAGTAAAGGAGATTCGTAAATTAATTTTGAAGGAGGCTCACGATTCCGACTATTCCATTCATCCTGGGAGTACGAAGATGTATCAGGACCTCAAAAGCAGGCATTGGTGGTATGGCATGAAGCGAGATGTCGCGGAACATGTTGCCCTATGTGACACATGTCAGTTGGTGAAAGCAGAACATCAACGACCCGCGGGATTGCTGCAACCACTCAAAGTGCCTGAATGGAAGTGGGAAGAAATCAGCATGGATTTTGTCGTGGGATTGCCTAGGACCCAATCCGGGTATGATTCAATATGGGTCATTATTGATCGGCTAACCAAGGTAGCTCATTTCATCCCTGTGAAAGAAAGCTACAGCGGATCCAAATTGGCAGAATTGTACATGTCAAGGATTGTGTGTTACCATGGAGTGCCAAAGAAGATAGTGTCGGACCGAGGGACACAGTTCACTTCGAGGTTTTGGCAAAAGTTGCATGAAACCATGGGAACCCATCTGAATTTCAGTTCTGCCTATCATCCCCAAACTGACGGGCAGACGGAGAGAACCAATCAGATCCTTGAAGATATGTTAAGGGCGTGTGCACTCAGAAACAATAGGAGTTGGGACAAGAACTTACCGTATGCGGAGTTTTCCTATAACAACAGTTATCAAGCTAGTATGAAGATGTCACCGTTTGAAGCTTTGTATGGAAGGAAGTGCAGAACTCCCCTATTTTGGAACCAAACAGGAGAAAGTAAAGTGTTTGGTCCCGAAGTGCTACAAGAAGCCGAAGCAAAGGTGAGGGAGATTCGCAACAACTTGAGGATAGCACAGACACGCCAGAAGAGTTATGCTGATGTACGAAGAAGAGAGCTCGTTTTCAACGTGGGAGACTATGTTTATCTCAGGGTGTCCCCTATCAGAGGACTTCGTCGGTTCAAGGTGAAAGGGAAGTTGTCACCTCGATACATCGGACCCTTTCAAGTTTTGGAAAGAAAAGGCGAAGTGGCGTACCAACTAGAGTTGCCGGTTCATCTGTCGGACGTGCACGATGTGTTCCATGTGTCGCAACTCAAGAAATGTCTGAGGACGCCTGAGGAGGTGTTACCCATGAACGAAGTGGATGTAGCTGAGGATTTGTCTTATGCCGAGCAACCATACAAGATTTTGGAGACAATGGAACGCCTCACCAGAAATAAGAGAATCAGGATGTGCAAGGTGCAGTGGAAGCATCACTCAGAAGAGGAAGCCACCTGGGAACGGGAAGATGAGCTTAAGGCACAATTTCCGGAATTGTTTTCTTAGAAACACCAATCTCGAGGACGAGATTTCTTTTAAGGGGGGTAGAGCTGTAACACCCCAAATTTTTAGTCAAGACTCAAATTTTGATTTAGAACCATAAACCATGTTCAGAGGGGAATTTAGAAAATTTTGGACGTATTGCATGTTTTGCAAAAATTCAAATTCAAACTGGAATTCAAATTATACTCAAAACAGAAAAGAAATGAAAAAGAAAAAGGAAAACCAGAAAAAAACTGGCCAGTGGGCCGAAACCCCAGCCGGCCCAGCTAACCCCCGCGCAGCCCGCCCCCGCGCGCGCCGCGCTGCCCCTCGCTGACGGGTGGGACCCGCCTGTCATCCCTAACCCGAGCCCCGCAACCCCGGACTTCTTTCCCCGCGCGCGCGCTCGATCTTAACCGATTGGAAACTCGTTCCCGCAGCCGAATTTCGGTCCCAGCGGACTCCAACTCGATCACAACAGACCCACCGCCTTTCCCCGGCTATAAAAACAACCGATCCGATCAGTTTTTCGCACGCGATCGCCGATTTTCACTCCGGTGAGCACCGAGACTTCGCCGGTGAATTCTGGCCGATCTAAGCTCGGAAACTCTGATCTAACTCGTTGGTTTTGATCCACCGCCTCCGGGGAACTTTGCAGGTGCAGAAAACCCGAAGACTTACGGTGCAAATCCAGCTCCGACGAGCTTCGCCGTGGTTTTGCCTCGGACCTCGCCGCCGAGCACTTTCCAGGACCCCCGAGCTCGAGAAAACCCCCGAGGTGAGATCCCTGACCTCCCCTCTACCGATCTAGGCCATAAGATCACAGTTCTAGGCAGAATTCTAGAGGATCCGAAAGTTTCCGGCGAGATCGCCGCTTCCCGCCGCCGTGCGCCACCGGCAGCGCCGCCCGCGCTCGATCAGAGCGACGTGGCCGCTTGTGCGCCGTTTATTTTAAATCGCACGGTAGACTTTAAAACCCCGCATACCGGTTCGATGTTATAATCTCAGCCGTCGGTTTAAAATCAGACGGTCCACGTCAGCCCCGCGTTATAAAGACTGGAATTCTTACGTGCTACCCCCTGGGGTTCTCTGGAATTGAGAGCTAGCCCCGGAAACTTCAGATCTAGCCCCTGGAACTCCAGAAAATCATGTAAATTCATTTAAAAATCAGTTTTAGCCCCTGGACTTAATAGAAATTAAGAAAAACACCTCTGAAAAGTGTAGCTAGACCCCTGGAAATTATGAAAATGATATTATAGACCCTGTAATGGGATGAATTCATTATTCTAGCTCTGTTTAGTATTTAATTTAGAAAATTGAATATGTAACTAGTGTTTAAATATTAAAAAGGGGGAAAAACATAATTGTCAAACTTATTAAAAACTTTCTCAGTACTTAGAAAACTTTGGAGTGAGATAAAAATATATTTTTGGGCTGAAATAAACCTGTTTCATCTATTATTCACATTTAATAGTATAGGGACACATTTTTAAGTAAAGAATAGTTAAAGAAAAATAGGGAAAATAATTATGAAATAGTATACATCAGAAGCCAAGGTCAAAATATGATCTTAAATTATTTAGGACCAGAACCTAATCTGTTTAGGTAGTGTGTATTACTAATTTAATAATAAAATGCACAATTATGCATGAGAATATAAATCTGGAAATATAGAAACTAGTAAATGATAAATGGAGTTTCTAAAGAACAAAGAATTCAGTTTAGGGTTGATAGAAATTATGAAGGCACATATGAAGAAGAAAAATACTTTTCATACATACTTGGTAGTTTAATATATAAGGAATTTATTTAAAACTGAAACACATATATATATGTATATATATATATATAGTATGTGAGTATAAATATGAACACCAAAGTAGGAATCCTATACATGTAAATGAAAGTGTATGCAAGCCCCAAATCAACACACATAGAGTATCCACAACACATAAAATGGTAAAGAAACTTTCATAAATGTGAATGTGTGGTTTGTATGAAGTAGAAGTGTGAACTATGTCTTATGATTGTTGTTTTTCTTTTGCTATGTGTGATGGTATGAAGTAGAACCTGCTCAAGAACAAGTTATTCAATTCCAAGACCAAGACTACCCATTTCAAGAGCAGCAAGAAGGAGGCAAGTGTCCTTGACCACTTTGATCCTATGCTAGGATGTGTAGATAGAATTATTTGCATTGTCAAATGAAATATGAAACCCATGTTAGGAAGTTTCCCTAGAATTGCATTACCTTGTTTCCTTGTAGCTTGGGTTGGGATTTATTTTGTCATGTCATTTATTTACATGCATATGCTTAGCCATGCTTAGAATGGGATATTTGGGATATGAGATCATCAGTTTATTTTACCATACTCTTGAATGAGCTATTGTGAGTTATGTAGAGGTAGGGATCAAGGCAAGTTGGATGTTTTGGTTGTGTGCTGGGTGCACGAGACTTGGGTTTGTGTTTAGTACTTGCCTGGATCCTAAGGACCGGTTCATGGAGCATGTAACCCGGCTTTACAGTGCCAACCACATGCTGAGATGGGGCAGCTTAGCCAATTAATTAGGTATATCCCCGGTGTAGTATGGGTGTGTTGGATGGTGCGGGGAATAGGAGTCAGCTGGACTGCCATATGAACCGCAAGGCTCAAGAGGGGGCCACTGCAGCGGGGTTGGAGCCTCTTGTATGCTGTTAGGGGTGAAACCTCAGTGGGCCCACGCTCGTCGGGAATCCCTTTGTAAAGGCTTCGTAGTGATCTCTTGGCCACACACCTGGGAAGTGTGAATGTGGATCGTAGCCACTGGCATAATGGAGGTTCTTTTAGTCCACCCGGCAACGGGGGATGAAATCACTACTTGTGGGTACAGTGGTACAAACTCTGCAGAGTCAAAACTGTCTTGACAGCCGTGCTCACGGTTAAGAGCGGCCTGGACTTATTCATGATTAGAGAATTGATGGTTTTGGAAGTTAAGCGGGGAACTTAACATTGGAAATGATGATTATGGTTATTGGTTTATGATGATGGGATGGGAGATTTGGACCATTTCACCTGTGTAGTAATGTAGGTGCTTAATAAGCTAAGGTGATAGGTATTAATTGCGTAGTGCTTTAACCATGAGTTCAACCTCTCCTTGTTATAGCCATGCATGATATAATTTTCCCACACTTGCTGAGTACCATTGGTACTCAACCTTGCATATTTGTTGGTTTATATTGCTGCTCAGGTCAAGATAATGAGGTGGTGTATAATGACCAAGACTTTGGACCCGAGGAAGGTTTTTAGGTTCATGAAGACCCCCGGGCAACACCTGTGATGGAGCCCTAAAGAATAATATTCCGCTGCTAGTTTATTTACTTGTGATGAAGCATTAGTGTTCATTGAGACATTTGTGATGTAAGACTTATTTATATTCGACACCTGGCTTGTAATAAATGATGCTTCACTATTTGTCATCACATGTATGAGAAAATGATCCTGGCATACATGTGATATTCACTTGGTTGTTCTTCGGAAAAACCGGGTGTGACATATTTCCATGCCATTTATTGAGCTTACTCAAAGTGGTACGGAGTCTTTACGAGGTCCTTGCCATCTCTGACAAAGTTAAACATGGCATGTCCTATGTAGACTGCAATCTTTGTCTTTTTATCTTTCTTTTGGCTTGCGATTGATTTTTCAAATTGTTTTTTGTCATGGGCTTGTACTGTTCTGAGTCCCGTTGCACCTGAAAGTCAAAATTTGACTTTGCAATCACTGTAGGATCAAGGATAACTGTTTTGGAGTTCATCTTTTCATTATCCATGTATTGCATCCTATTGAATAAGTCCTGAATTTTTGTAATCTAGTGACATGTGTATGTGTGTAGTAAGAAAAGTAAATACGAAATATTAGGCGCACTTACAAGCACCAGACGAGTAGCAGGTTGATTTCGAGCATGCCCCGATAAAACAGGCTCCACAGATCTTCAAAGAGAAATGCTCATTTATCTTCTCCAACGCTCCAGAATGCTTCTTTTAGCACACGAAATGTGACGTAACAAATGTCATATTTTATGCTGGCAGTGATGTACCACTCGTGCATTCTTCTCAACATGAAAGGTTGTTTACTAAGCTGTGCCGATGTCATGAACAGATTCCCATTCCCATATTCAGTAGGAACATCAAGAATCTTGTATACCGGAACTCCTGACGTAACTAAAGCCGTCTCCCGAGTATATTTCACACCGTCTTCTTCCCACTCCTCAATATTTTCTAATGCTGGCTAATGTGAAGCACGAGATGCATTAGATTTTGTAATATTTTTCTTCATTTTGCCAAATATTCTAACACTTATTTAGAAGGTTCCTTATTTTCGTATGAGCTAACATTCAGAGGCACTGACCGAGGAGTAGTCGTCGGAAGTTGGACATTGGCCTGTTGTTGAACCTGTTGTTCAACTAGTTGCTCTTTACTACTAGCAGCTTGCTCTTGTACTGCTTCAAGTTGTTGTTCAACTGGTTGCTCTTGGTTATCTTTACTAGCAAGGTTACTATCATCCTTGCTGGGACATAGCGGGAGTGGGTCTTTCAAGATTTTCGGCGAAGAAGACGGGGATGCAGTCTTTCGAGATGCGATGGGGCTAGACCTTGGCTCATCCTCCAATAACATGATATCGCGGTGGTGCCAAAGGATTAACTAGTTGACGGCCTACACTAGAGTCGTGATCCCCTCAAGTGTGATGTGGTCTATTTCATAATCTTCATAATCATTATCAATGATCTGAAGAACTTGCACCCCAGCATAATATAACGAAAGTTAATTGCCGTTGAAGACAAGATTTGGCTTTGCAAAAGCAGTGGCAACCTGTTTTGTTTTATTCCCTGCTCTGCCGATCAGGACAAGAAGACGACAAGATATGTCCTTAACAATGTCATCGACAGGGAACTTATGGGTTGACCCTGAGCCTAGCACATAACCTACACTGCTAGGGTAGGAAGTTGGAGATATCAAATGCTCCTTTGCCACGAGAACCATCGCTCTATTCTGTGGCGTTAATTGTCTCAATTTTATAAGTTCACCTATTCTTTCTTTCACAGATGCCTTGACCTTTTGATCAATCGTATCTTCAATTGTCTTCTTGAACTTGTCACGCCTTCTATTTAACACTTTATCGTTTGGAAAACCATATCTCCAGGACATCTGAGAAAAGATTGCTCAAACCCGTCGACCGTGTTCAGGGTTGCCTAGAATAGCGGTAAGTTGGTCATTCTCCCTCTTCGGCTTGAAGAGACCCTTCTGTTGCTTTTCAGTTACTTCCTTCATTTTTTGCTCTACTTGGTTCACAAAGTCGGGCTTTTCAAGTTTGCCCTCGCTGGTCAAAGCTGACCGAGCTAAGACTCACCACATGGTTCTCTCTTCGCAGCCTTCTAGCGGGTCAGGATTGCCCTTACTAATAGTTTCCTAGTCTAGTATTTTATTCCATTTCTTAACTTTGTAGGCATATCCGACAGACCCAAGTGATGATGGTATTTGTTCTTTTTGACAAGCTCTGACCTAGATTCACTTAGGGCTTTAGTCTTAGGTGTGGTCTTTGTACAAACAAATTCTTGCCACTGAGCTTGTGTGATTTTTCCCATCTTCTTCACGCTAGGGACATTATTGTCATTAACATAAGCATTCATTTCACCCTTCCAGCCATGAAACTTCTTTCCACAAGAGACTAGTGTTACTTTCTTTACAGCTTCTTCCGTGCCTTTTGGGAACTTGAATTGTTTCTTTAACTTCTCCCACAACTCATTCTTGTCCACCTTAGGAAATATTCTCCCATTCTCGGTTGTGATTGGCACAAGCTCTCTAACAAGACAACCACATGCATTTCAGTACTTTGTAACTAAATCCAGTGGTTCTTGGGGAAGCACACTTGTACCGACACGTGTTATGTATATGATGCAGTTCAATGGACCCTTATTGGGACCTCGTCGCCCTTGTTTTCTCTTGACTGAATTCGAGGATTCAACCATTGGAGAACTTTCTGTGGTTTTAGGAGCTGAAGTCACCTCGTCGTTGTCTTGGCAATTAAGCTAAGTAGAAAAGAATTATAAGGCTTCATATATTTGAAAACTAACATTAATTTAAACTACTGGAGTTAAGATTCATGATCCATACCTCGCCGGCACGATCATATTACGGGTCGAGATTCTCCGAAGTCTTTATAATTTTTATATTTGGAAAACGATTCGATTGACTGTGATACGAGCATGAACTGCTATAGTCACTAAACTACACCTCGTCGGCTTCATTGTCAGCACCAGTCTTCTTAGGGCTTTCCATGTTAGAATTCGAAAAGAAACAGAAGGGGTTTCTTGTTTATAGTACTCAGTGATTACAAAATATTCTAATATGTAAAATCACATCCTAATATATAAAATAGAGTGAACATGATGGATTTACAAAGACAACATGTATCCTTGTTATAGTACTCAAAGATTACAAAGACAACATGGACTACCTGTTAGCACAACAAGACTATCTCTTTTAACACAACTATTCTAAACAACACCTTAAAAAATATAAACAATTAATCTCAGCAATTTTCAATGTCTCTAAACAAGTAATCTAAACAATCTAAAGGGGGGGGCTCGGCGCAGTGGGAGAGCGCCGGCAGTGGGGGACGGTGGGGAGGGGGCAGCGCACGGTGGAGGTAGATGTCGGGAAGGAGGAGGCGGCGCGGGGAGGATTAAGGTGCGGAGGTGCGGCGGATATGGTGCCGGAAGGGGACAAAAAAGGGAGGAGGGAGGCTGCAGCAAGGGCGAGGACGACACTCAGCTGGTGGAGAGAGCGAGGAGGGAGGCGGCACGGGGAAGGGGAGGGAAGGAGGCGGCACTGGGGAAAAGAAGGGAGGATGGAGAGAAGGGAGGAAAGAGACGTACGTACATAGATGGCAACGGCAACGGCGACGGCGACGAAACTCGGTGGCGAGGATGGCAAGGGCGAAGCTTGGCGGCGAGGACGAAGCTCGGCGACGAGAGTTTTGGCGGTAAAGGAAAATTTTGGCAGCCTAACAGCGTCTAAGTGAAATCTCCAGGGTTGGGTTTTTTCGAGGAGACCGGGTGACTTTATATAGGCGCAGATTTTCACAGGCAACTCTTCGTTAAACACCGCCTGTGACGATGTATCAGTGCAGGCGGTTTGTAAATTGTAATTTAGAACCGCTTGAGCGGCCTAATGTAGACGCTATTTCACAGACTGCTCTTAGTTAAACACCACCTGTAAAAAATGTTTAAATTATGTTATTTCTATGCAGATTATATAGGCGTATATTTCACAGGCGGCCCTTAGTTAAACACCGCATGTGAAAAATGTTTAAATTATGTCCTTTCTAGTATATTTGTTCGTTGTCACTTCGCGCACAGAGATAATAAATGTGCATCGTTGCCACAATGAACATATAGAACCACAATCATATTACAATTTAGAGATAAACATTTGCAATTCAAAGAACATTTCATAGTTTATACACATTGCATGCCCTCTAAACTATACATTTCAGACTTATATTCGTATAAAGCTCCCATCGATCGATCTAAACTATACGTCGAGCTTGCTCCCAAACACGTCTCTTATATTCCTCTGGATCCTGAAAATAACATTGACATTCTTTAAATTGAGAAATGTCGAATGAGAAATGATATATAACCTAGGTTCCTCACTAACACAAAGTTACTAACTTTGATAATTAGATTATAGCAATCATTTTCAACATTAGGTGCATTTGGCTGATGAAGCAAACGCTGAACTTCAAGTAGTAAAATACTGACATTAATACTAGGACACCACCCTACGAAATATCAATTTAAGCAACATAAGAAACCACTTCAAATAAGTTTGGCAACAACTACTAATTACTTGAGCAAAATAAGTCTATCTTGCAATCTCTTAATCAAGAACCCCAAAGTAGAGAAATCCTGAGCGATGGACATTCGCGGGAAGAAACCAAGTAGAAGGGCACATCTCGGAGGTACCAAGGGATAGTCCTCCGAGACGAAGATTGTCGGTGGGTAGTAACCACCTTCCCAGTGAGTCTATAAAAGAAATTCATTAATAAGAGGACGATGGTTATACTTCATTATGCTTATTCTTCATGACTTACCCCTTCTTTACCGGGGACGTTGCACTGCTACTTCATTAAGTCTCCTCAAAGATGAATTAAGCACCGCCTGTGATGTATTATTGCACGCGGTTTTTAATATAGAACCACCTGTGAGAAAAGAGAGAGCGACTGGAGGAGGAGGAGGAGGAGGTGCGGAGAACTTAATTCTGGCCGATGGTGAAGAGACGGGCAAGATAAAAGCGCGTCTTCCATTTTTAATAAAGGGAGACAAGCGGCCCAAGGAGAAAGAGCTGCGGAGAACTTAATTGCGGCTGGTACGGTGGTGCCGAGAAGTGTGACCGGCATGCGACCCTCCTCCTTCCTCGAAGATGAATTAAACACCGCCTCCAAAGATGTATTATCACAGGTGGTTTTTAATATAGAACCGCCTGTGAAAAAAGTTTACTAAGTTTACTAAATTTAGTATTATTGAGAACAGTAACACGGGATAAACCCACGGTAACATCTGGTTAGAAGAGTAACAGGAAACAAATATTCGGTACATCATGACCAGAGTAACACGGGATACATCAAGGATAATATACGTACAAGTGTTTTTACTTTTTCTTTAATCTTGGATAGAGCATACCAATAATTATACCAGCAAAAAACAAACAGGGAAATGTTGCATCAGGATCATAGTTAAGTAAGAGGAAAACAGAGTAGGATTTCATTAGAATAATTATACCACTGAAATTTGCATCAGCGTATTTCATTAGAATGATGGACAATTTCAATTTTGACATGTTGGATTGCCTTAAAAATTAACAAAATTCATACATGTATAAATAAGACAATATGTTCATACAAACCAACTTTGAGTGGAAGATCCATTTTTTAGGAGATATGAAAATTTAAATAATATATACATATAAATTAATGATATATTTACCAAAACATAACAGTGTTACCTATATAAGTTTTAAACTTTTTGTTCTGTCTGGTATATATTAATTTTTGAAGAATATAGAAAAAAGAATCATCCAGTTTGAAATTAATTTGCAGAATCTAAACATGTTTGAGTATTTACATTTGAATCTAAATAAAAAATGAAGCAAAGGAAGTACAAACAGAAGAGCAGACCTATGAAGTGGCATTATCGCAAGCGCTTTTTAATATAGAACCACCTGTGAAAAAGTTTACTAAGTTTAGTATTAATTAATATTCTTAATCAAAATAAGGGGACTTGTAAAATCCCAAATTCTAAGTTCTTTTAATATGATTTAGTATTACAGGTGCCCATTAAATTTCACTTAGAAAAACCTTTGAAATTGGTGAGAACATGAAAAATAAATAAACAGGTTATTTATCATTTTTTGTATCTTTCATAATATATTGATTTTGTGAGTGTATTTTTCAATGGGACTTTTTAGTCATCATACCAACCTCTATGATTCTTTTTAGATTTTTAAAGAATTGTTTGAATCAATGTGTGTTCAAAATTTGAAGAATGCCTCATATGTATATGAGCATTTCATTAGAATGATGGTTAATTTGAATTTTGACATGTTGGATTGCTTAAAAAATTAACAAGATTCATACATGTATAAATAAGACAATATGTTCATAATAACCAAATTTAAGTGGAAGATCCATTTTTTAGGAGATATGAAAATCTGAATAATATGTGCATATAAATTAATGATATATTTACAAAACATAACAATGTTACCTATATAAGTTTTAAACTTTTTTCTATCTGGTATATATTAATTTTTGAAGAATATAAAAAAACAATCATTGAGTTTGGACTAAATTTGCAGAATATATACATGTTTGAGTATTTACATTAGAATCTAAATAAAAAATGAAGTAAAAGAAGAAGAAAATGAAGAGCAGACCTATGAAGAGGCAATTATTGCAGACGGTTTTTAATATAGAACCGCTTGTGAAAAAAGTTTACTAAGTTTAGAATTAATTAATATTCTTATCAAAATAAGGGGCTTGTAAAAGCCCAAATTCCAAGTTCTTATAATATGATTTAGTATTACAGGTGCCCATTAAATTTCACTTGGAAAACTATTGAAATTGGTCAAAACATGGAAAACAAATAAATAGGTTATTTGTCATTTTTGTATCTTGCATAATACATTGATTTTGTGAGTGTATTTTTCTATAGGACTTTTTAGTCATCATACCAACCTCTATGATTTTTTTAGATTTTTTAAAAATTGTTTGAATCAATGTGTATTCAAAATTTGAAGAATGTCTCATATACATTAGAATGATGGATAATTTGAATTTTGACATGTTAGATTGCTTTAAAAAATTAACAAAATTTGTACATGTATAAATAAGATGATATGTTTATACTAACCAAGTTTAAGTGGAAGATCCATTTTTTTAGGAGATATGAAAATCTGAATAATATATGCATATAAATTAATGATACATAAAAATGTTACCTATATAAGTTTTAAACTTTTTGCTCCATCTGGTATATATTAATTTTTGAAGAATATAGAAAAAAGAGTCATTGAGTTTGGACTTAATTTGCAGATTCTATACATGTTTGAGTATTTACATTGGAATCTAAATAAAAAATGATGCAAAGAAAGAAGAAACTGAAGAGCAGACATATGAAGAGGCAATTATAGCATATGACATCAATGGTTACACATTTTACACTAAGAAAAAATACGGTAAGAGTGTTGCACAAAATAGTGGTGTTTGTATAGAGGCTTATGATCAACAAGGGCAGAAGACCACATACTTCTGGTTCATAGAGGAAATATGGGAACTCGATTATATTGAAAAAATGCAAATGACCGTGTTTAAGTGCCAATGGGTCAAACATCCTGATGGTGTGAAAGTGGACAACTACGGGCTGACACTGGTAGACTTGAACAAAGTTGGTTATAAAGATGACCTGTGGGTTCTCGCCGATCGTGTTGCACAAGTTTTTTATATACAGGATCCAGGAACGGATAAGATGCACGTAGTTGTTGGGATTGAGAATATGGGAGATAATGAAGAGGAACATAATCAATATAAAGATATGTATCTTTTCACCGATCCAGATAACATCAAGCGCGTAGAAAGAAGAATTAAAAAGGATATGAGACCCTATATGCGAGAAGATGTCAATGCTGTAAAAGATGTATGACATAAATTTTATATATTTGTAATATTGTAATAAAGTTTTAATATTTTAATTTGACAAAATTTCTCTTTTAATATTTGAATTTTTACATGTTAGAATGCCTTAAAAATTTCACAAAATTCATACAGTGAAATATTGATTTTAAGTTGGCCGTAGACCTCAACAGTGAAATACACTGCGCTTGAAGCCATGGCCGCTTGAGTGCTGCTTCATCTTTATGTATACATGTGAGCTCTGTTTTTCCTCTGTTCATGTGCGTATATAATTTTCCTCTATTTTTCCTTCAAGTATAGGCCACCTGTGAAAACATTTTGAACATCGTGCACAAGGGCCCCTGGTCGGCGTGACAATCCCTGGCACGAGATCACCACTTCCGAGACCTGTCATCACCAAGCTGCCGGTTGGAGGGGCTCTAGAGGATCAAGCTAGAGGTGTGTCATTTCCTCCATCAAGCTCCACGTACACCAACCAACTAGAAACAGATGCTGGTGGGAGCAGTGGCTCAGAGCTGATCCATGAAACCGGCTGATGGATACTAGAGCTTTTGGAGAGAAGGAAAGTTGTGCAGGAGATGCAACATCGGCGCAACTTGACATTTTGGGGCCCTGTAATGCATGCTACCATGTGAGACATATTTTGTTGCTAGAGCTTTTGTGGAATGGTGCATGCTATAATTTTCGCAGGCGTTTCTATACCTACAACTAGACGCCTGTGAAGAATCTTTATCACAGGTGGTTTGTAATGTAAAGAGTATCCGCATGTGATAACTCCATTATCGCAGGCGGTTCCTTACCTATGACTGTTCGCTTGTGAAGAATGTTTATCACAGGTGGATTGTAACATAATATTATCCGCCCATGTAACTCTAAGGACGCATGTACTGCGTGTGTTCCCCTCACGCGCGCGCCGTAACCGAAAAGGTAAGGTGCGCACGCTCGCTCTCTTCAGTCGCCTGTATTAATGGACAATATTGCAAGCGGATCCTACTCCACAGTCCGCCTGTATCGTGCGGTTGTTGCCATTCATGTACAGAATTCAAAGTGATCTGATCTCTCTTTCTCCGCACTATTATAACTTGCACCTTCTCCTTCTTTGCAGTCTGCACCACCATCACAATATTCCTCTTCCCTCTAGTCATCATCTTCATCACCGCACCGTAGCCCTAGTCTCAATGGCACCACCGACAAAGCGCTCCTGACCATGCTCTCCACTCGCTGCGCCTCCGTCCCCGGCTCCAACCGCACCTCCGTCCCCGGCTCCATCCGTGCCTCCGTCCCCGGCTCCAACCGCACCTCCGCCGCCTTCCTTGGCGGAAGAGAGAGTGCAACTGCTTAGGAAAGTCACTTTCCTAGAGCAGAGTTTGGTTGCCTTCAGGGCACAAGCGGACGACGACCTATCACCGTTGCACCGGCAGATGGCGAAGGATGTCTTTAAAAGGCATTCTTCTGGATCTTGGACGTCCTCCAGAATGTACTAGAATGGGCATCATACCCCACTACCTCTTCGGGTTAAGCGCAGTGGCCTGTCATCTTGACGCGATGCGGGAGACGGCCGGTGAGGTGCTTGGGGTGGAAGGCAGCAGGAAGTTAGTGGAGGCGATCACCGACAAGTGTGGGGTTCCTCCGCCACCGGAGGACTAGGTGATAGTCTATTATTTTATTTTGTTGTTTGTAAAAATTGTATTTTTAATGAATGTGTGTTTAATTATGAATGTTTGTTATCGATTATTGAATTGTTTGTTGTCTTTTTGTTTGATGCTAAATGTGGTTGATGTATACTGGGCCGTGACATTTGGTGGCTTTGAATTGGTGTGAAAGGCGCATACCCCTCAGTATTAATTGCCAATATTGCAGGCGGCTCCTACTCCCGGTCGCTTCAGCTGCCTGTATTAATGCGGCTTCAAATTGATGTCAAAGTCGCGTTCCTCTCGGTATTAATGGCCAATATTGCAGGCGGCTCCTACTCCCGGTCGCTTCAGCTGCCTGTATTAATGGACAATATTGCAGACAACTTCTATTCTATGGTCTGCATGTGAAAATTGATATGTTTACATAGGCGGTTTGCCGTTGCGAGCTGTCTGTGATGTTCATTTATCACAGTCAGCTATTAATTCATTCGACATCACAGGCATATTTTTTATGGACCGTCTGAGTCTGAAAAACGAGGCGCCTATGCTAATGGTTTTTGTATTAGTGCATGCTTCCTACTGAGAAACTTTCTCTTGATGGTGGAGAGTTACTGTCTCCTGAGGATACAACAAGATATAGAAGTGTTGTGGGTGCTCTCCAGTATCTCTTGTTGACGAGACCTGATTTATATTTGTTGTGTTAATTGGGTCTGCCAATATATGGCGTCACCAACCACTGTTCATTAGGCTGCCGTGAAGCGTATTCTGCGATATCTACATGACACATATGATCTTGGCCTCAGGTTTATAAAGACTGACTCACATCTTCTCGGTGTTTTTTTGGATGCCGACTGAGCTGAAAATCCTGATGATCGTCGAAGTACTGGGGGCTATGCTGTATTGCTTGGTGGTAACCTTGTGTCTTGGAGCTCACGGAAACAGTCCATTGTCTCACGATCAAGTACTGAGTCGAAGTACAAGGCAATAGCGGATGCGACCATTGAAATTATTTGGATACAAGTCCTGTTACGAGAGGCCAGATATGATCGCTGTCACTTTGGTGTGACAATCTTGGGGCTACAGACCTATCGGCTAATCCTATTTTTCACAGGCGTTCCAAACACGTTGAGGTTGATTATCACTTTGTACGTGAACGTGTTGCAGCTAAACAGCTCGCATTCGGTCAATCTCAACAAAAGACCAGCTTGCTGATGCTTTCGCTAAATCCTTGTCTCGGCCGGCATTCACATAGTTTCGGGACAATCTGAACTTAGTTTTCACACGTCCAGATTGAGGGGGTGTTAAAGATAGAAATTTTTTTCTTTCATGACGTGTAATCTTCTATCTTTAGGAGCTGCGTCTCCTTGTTGGTTGCGTTAAGATAGGCGTGTAATCTTACCAAAATCTGTACCTGACCATTGCTATATAAGTTGAACGCCGTGGCCTTGAGAGGCATGACATCCCAATCAATACAGGCCAAATAGATACAAGGTGCTGCATGAAGCAAGTAGTAAGATGAAGCTTGATCTGAAGGAGCAAACGGAAGAATTTTTCACCAGGATGATGTACCTGCAAACAGGGCACCACCTCCACAACAACATCCAGTGGATACAAGCAACGTCGGCAATATCTGGGATGATGCATCAGCCGCTGGTGAGTACTCTAGGGCAATACCATTTCATGGTCAATTTGCTCCACCATGATTTCAAGTAAACAATGGTAAAGCAGCAACCGTAACCTTAGCCAAACCCTCATCATCAAACCCACTGTCTAAACAACCAACTCCATCCTTTCAACCACCACTGAAAAGAATTCCACCACACACACCACCAACATCAAACCCCACAGTATTACTCCATCCAGTATAACGAAACGAAAAAACCATATCTAGTTATGCCACATTTCTTATGAACACCAACTATAGCACCACCAATGCTGCACCCAATTTTGCCATCCAGGCAAAAGCCTCATCTTATCAACCTCAACATCATTCAAGGGCTTCACGTAACCTCTCAAGTGCTAGATTTATCAAGTGTGCATTAAACTGTAAAGGAACAATACATCTTCAAAGAACTAGATCACATTGCAGAATAAACAATGTTCATACATAAATTAAGACAAATATTTACTTAAAAAATCTTTAGGTGATGAGTAAAAAACAAGCACAGGAACAAACCAGTTTCCTCCCAAATCTTCCACCATGCATCAAGAATAATAATGGAATGTAAATGTTTCCCTAGAACCAGGTTACACCAAAAACTAACAACAGCATCAAGAATTTACAGGCAGAAGCTTCAATATATATTTCAGCACAACAATCCAATAATTTTTACCACGAAGACAAGTTACCTTAAAAAGTTAGGACTGCTAATTTTGAGGTGGCTGAAATTAACATCTTCTTTTAATCTACGTTCTGAATTGTTGGGTCTATTTTAATATTTATAGATATGTTGTTGGTCGCCTTTCTGTTTTTGTATTATTATGTATTAACTATAGAAAAAATATCGATGTATTGACTATAAAAAATAAATTTTAGCTGTCCATTCTAGATCTGATGACTCAGAGTGTAAGTTTTTAAGCACCTAAAAATTAACTACTCCCTAAAAAATACACACCTCCAACTTTACTGAAAGCAAATCGATAAAACCTCCTCAAGTTCTAGTGTTCAATTCAACCGATCCTTAGTCGGCCAAGCTTAATGAAGATACATAGGCAAAACGTAACATGCCACGAGGAGCCATCACTACTAACAAAAATATTTTCAAAGGCGGCTGTAAACATATTATCACAGTCGATTTTAAAAAACCACCAGTGACAAATGCCTGTGAAAATAGCCCATTTTCACAGGCGGCATCAAGAATCGTTTGTTAAAATATATTATCATAGGCAGTTCATTAAAGCAGACCGTCAGTGACAAAGAATTATCACAGACGGCTCCTTAGAAACGATCTCTTGTGAAAATGAACTACCGCAGGCGGCTCTTTATGAACGACCACTTGTGAAAATGGACTACCACAGGCGGCTCTAAGTGAAGGACCGCTTGTGAAAATGGATATCGCAGGCGCTACTGCATTACAGACTGTTTGCGAAATTGAATATCACAGGCAACTCTATATGAAGGACCGCTTGCAAAAAAGCATATCACAGTCAGTTCTTCGTGGCGGACCGTTTCTGAAAATTTGTTATCACAGGCGGCTCTATATGTGGCCTCGTGTGGAAATCTATTATCACCTACGGTTCAAATTAAGCAACCGCTTTTAAAAACCTACTACCACAGGCGGTTCTTGGCCAACCACCGCCTGTGTTAATTTGTTATCACAGGCCATTTTTAACCCCAGGCCACCTGTGGTAATTTCTTAGACAGACGGTTCATATTTTAGAACTGCCTCTGAAGATATATACCCTATACAGAACTACATGTTGTTATTTCTAATTTCTAGCTCAAATACAAACAGCACAAACACAATTTGCACCCGCACAGATTCAACTAAACATTCACACAATAATCATAAAATATAAGTATAGTATACATACAATGCAAGTTTACATGTATATCTCAATCATAGTTCACAAGTACATATATTTTACAAGTTTCTCTAAAAACTAGTTGATTCATAATTGTAGAGTTCTGGCACATCGGCATGTGGTCCTGTGTCGTCGAAGCACATCCCTCTTCGGTGAATAACTTCGTGATGCATGAACATACACAGTTCACCCACAATCCTATCGACTCTTTGACCATATCCGTAGCAATCGGCCAATCTCTGTTCACATCCATGTACTGCAATAAAAACTTAATAAAATTATTAGAATATGATAGTGACAATGAAAATGTAACTCAAAAGTAAGAAAATACAATATTGACAGTAAGGATAACTTACATCCTCATTATTCACTCTATATTCACCAGCGACATGAAGATTCTCGCAGACATAATATCCGTAGAGGACACTACTAAGAAGCTGCTTGTCACAAGGAAAATTTGTCCATACATGCAATATGCTCCTATCCTTAGGTCGCTCACAGTCAAGTTTTTTCCAGTAGAATGCCCAAGCGCTGTCATATAAGGAATTTTATATAGGAATTGCCAACCTATATACGTGTGTATATAACAGTTTAGAATAGCAGTACCTTTTTAAAATGGTAATGAAATCTTTGTATCTGCTTGGGTTGAAATCGACCGAGTCCATGACCGATGTAGAACCATGATTTGGGTTAATGAAGATACAAATGTAGTAATTACTACACACGTACGAACACATATGTTAATTTAACGATTAACAATAATTGCAGTTTTGACGTCAGGTATCGAACTTACTCGAAGTGGTACGGAGCTAGGTCCTTGCCATCTTTGACAAAGTTATACATGGCTCGTCCTATGTAGGTTGCCACTTCCATCTTTTTCTTCTTTATCGTATCATTGATTGTCTCTGTGAATTCTTTTTGTGTCATGTGCTAGTATTCGGCTGCATCCCGCTTTACCGTCATTTCGAAAGTCGACTTGGCAATTCTTGTCAGGTCAAGGATAGCCATCTTGCCCTTCACTTTTTCATTATCCGTGTATTGCATCCTAAAGAATAAGTCCGGAATCGTTATAAAATCATGCAATGTATTCGTGTAGTAAGAAAAGCAAGTACGAAAGATTAGTGACACTTACAAGCACTAGATGAGTAAAAAGTTGATTTCGAGCATTCCTTGTTAGAACAAACCCCACAAATCTTCAAAGAAAATTGATCGTTTATTGTTTCCTCCTCTGCCCAAAATGCTTCTTCCGACACACGAAATGTGATATTAGCAATATAAATTTTTTGTTGCACGTCATGTACCACTCGTGCATTCTCCTGACCGTGTAAGAATGTTTGCTAAGTTGTACCGTTGTCATGATCAGCTTCCCATTCTCAAATTCAGGAAGGACGTCCTCCTTCCTATATATTAAGATCCCATTTTTAACTCAACAAGAGTCTCGACTATGAACTTCTCCTTCTTCTTCCCACGTCTCATTATTTTGTATTGTTGGCACGTATGAAGCATGGGATGTTGTTGAATTTGTTTTGTGTATCTTTTCCAAATACTTTTTCATTGACTCTGAAGGTTCCTTATTTTAGTATGAGCGAACTTGCATATGAATTGTGGGAGGAGCAAATGTTGGAAGTTGGATGGTTTCAACATGCTCTAAAACTGCTTCAACCTGTGGTTCAACTTCTTCAGTGTGCTCCTGTACTGCTTTAACCTGTTGTTCAAATGATTGCTCTTGTTTATCTTTACTATCGTCCTTACTAGGAGATAGCTGGAGTGGATTCTCGTGAACCTTTGGCATAGAAGACGGGGTTGATGTCTTTAGAGATGCGACGATGGGGCTTGACATCAGCTCATCGTCCAAGATGATGCCGTGTCGGTGCCAAAGGATTAACTTGTTGACAGTACGCCCCAGTTTCGTGATCCCCTTAGGAATGTTGTGGTTTATTTCATAATCTTCAAAATTATTGTCAATGATCTTAAGAACTTGCACCATAGCATAGTGCATAGGAAGGGGACTGTCTTTGAAGACTTCATATGGTTTTGCAATAGCAGTGGCAAACCTTTTGTTTTGTTCTCTGTTCTACCGATGGGGATGAGAAGACGATAAGATTTATCCTCAACGATATCATCTATAGGGAAGGCAGCTGGCACTGATCCTACGCTGCTAGGCAAGGCAGTTAGAGATAGCAAAGCCGCATTTTCATTTTTTGCACTAACGATTTATTCTCAGACAATAATTGTCATAATTCTCTAAGTCCGTGCAATATTTGTTATATAGAGGTCTTGACCTTTTGTTCAATCGTGTTTTCAAGTGTCTTCTTGAATTTATCATGTTTTCTATATGACGTTGCATCATTCTGGAACCCCTCTTTCTAGGACATTTGAGAAGAGATTGCTCGGACCCGTCCACTGTGTTTAGGATTGCCTGGGGCAGCAGTAAGTTGGTCCATCTCCCTCACTGGCTTCAAAAGGCCCTTCTCTCGCTTTTAAATTATATCTGATAATCTCGTCCTTACTTCGGACACTGATTCGGGCTTTGCAAGTTGGTCCTCAATGGTCAAACCTGACCGAGCTAACATCCATCGCCTAGTTCGCTCATCACAGCCTTTTAACGGGTCAGGATTGCCCGCGCTGACAGTGTCCTCTATTTTCTTATGCCATTTCTCAAATTTTGGGGCATATCCAGTAGACCCAGGCGATGTGGTAAGTTTTGTTCTTCGCAAGCTCAGACCTAGCTTGACTTACGGATATAGCCTCAGGTGAGATCTTTTAACGAAAAAGTTCATCCCACCGAGGTTGCATGATTGTTCCAATCTTCTTAGGGCTAGGGACCTTATTATCCATAACATAAGCATTCATCTCACTCTTCCAGCCACGAAACTTCTTGCCGCAAGAGATCAATGTTGCTTTCTTTACAACTTATTCCGTGTCTCTTGGGAACTCGAATTGTTTCTTCAACCTCTCCTACAACTCGTTCTTGCCCGTCTCAGGAAATATTTTTCCAATTGTTCGTTGTGATCGGCATGAGCGCTCTAACGAGACAACCGCAGGCATTTCAATACTTTGTAACAGCATCAAGTGGTTCTTGGGGAAGCCCACCTTCACTGATTCTTGTTATGTATATGATGCCTTCTAGACCCTTATTCACACCTCTTTGCGCTCGTTTTCGCTTTTGTGAATTCCAGAATTTGGCCATTGGAGAATCTTCTACGTGTTTAAGAGCAGAAGTCACCTTGTTCTCTTGAAAGTTAAGCTAGATAGAAAATAATTAAGATACTTTATTTACTTGACAAGCAAGATTAACTTAAATAATAATATTTGTGATTTATTAGACCGGACAAGTACCATACCTCATTGGCGGAATTATATTCCGGGTCAAGATTCTTTGAAGTTCTTTAAGTTTTAATCATCAGTTGAGAAAAACTATCTTGCGGGCTTTTATACGATCCATCACTACTGGACTCATTACCGGAGTGTTATGAAATCCAATCAATATTTTGTCCTTCCTTGTTACTGGCAGCGCCGCCTTGCGAAACGGTCTTCTTAGAGCCTTCCATGTTAGTACTGATAAGAAAGTGATTGCTTATCATCTCATTTTAGAATGAAAAGTTATATAAGGATAACCCTAGTCATCTGATTGGTCCTAGTCATCTAATCACTGACTTGGTCAACTAGGACGACTAATCGTCGACTTGGTTGACTAGGACGAGTAATCGTTCTACATGCCTAATCACCTTACGTAAACACCGAAGCCCAGCCACCGCGCCTCACCGCCAAACTCTCGTCTCCGGCCATTTCACCGCTCGCGCAACACCTTGCTAATATTCCCCTTGGCCCCATCTCTATTTTTCCTCATTTATACATCGAGTTTGTGCTACCAGAGCGCCACTTCAGCCAACTCTGATGAGCTCCGGCCATGGCGTCGCCACGTTCTTCACTGTTGGCCATCACAAACCTCACCGGACACGTGACATCCGTTCATCAACGAAGCATCGACCAATATTAGAAGACACATACGTTTTCAACTAATTTAAATTAGCACTATATAAATCAAATGGCTGAAATTAAATGAAACCATTCCCTTTTGGGTTTCACACTTACACCCCTCAAACTTTAGGAATTCAATAGAAGCCCTAAACTTTAGGAATTTGGTCTTGTAATTTACCAGAATTGTGAAACACTTTGTAAAAGGTTGAATTAGCCCCTGAAATTCTTACAAATTAGGAAACTAACACTGTATTATGTGATTAATACTCCTGGTAATATTAGGAATCTGCATTTTAACCCTGCAGCAGTCAATAATTATATTTAGATAGTGTAGAAAACCAAGTTAATGTACTTTGAAATCTGAAATTTATAACATTTTGGATGTAATATTATATTTGAGATTGTAATTGAGAGAATAAAAACCTATTTAAGGTTGAAAGCACACTGTAGGTGTGATATTTAGGAAATTGCATTAAAAACAGTGTACACCTTAAGAACATGTATATATACACAAATATATTGTCTAAACCACAAAGTTAAGTCTAAAAGTTTTCATAAAAACTATAGGACAAATTCTGTTAGGCTGAAAAAGTATAGATTAAGTCCCCGTGCGGGGAGGAGGGAGGCGGCGGCGTTTACCTGGCGGCGGACGGGAGGAGGAGGGAGGCAGTGGCATGTACCTAGCGACGGACGGAAGGAGGAGAGAGGCGGCGTTGGCGCGTGACGGAGATGGCGTTGGCGCGATGGAGACGGCAGCGGAGCGGAGCTCGGCGGCAAGGCGCTTGTGAAAAATTTAGCAGCCTAACAGCGTCGTTTCAAACACCAGAACTTAGGTTTTGCGGGGTGTGGCTTGTGAAGATTTATTATGCGCAGGCGGTTTGAAACAAAGATCGCCTGTGAAAATTTCTCATAAAATTTTAAATTCTTATCTTATTTATTATCTCTTTATTTTCACAAATATATAAAACATACATTATAATCTGTAAAGTTTATTTAACACTGAAGTATATTATTTGTCCACATAACAATGAAGTATAATATACTTCAGGTTTAATCTTATATGCCATCCCTTGTACTCTTTTGTTTGTAAAGTTTGGACATTATGAAGTGAACAAATAACAGTGAAGAAATAACTTTGAGTGTCCTATTGCAATCCGAACATGAATTGGTTATAATGATGCATGAAAAAGTTTATGAAAATAAAACATATACAAAGAAAACCATAATAATAAAATGTTAATTATTTTCACAGGCCGCCAGGTAGTACAACCACCTGTGAAGATGTGTTATCGCAGGCGGTTTGAAACTAAGACCGCCTGTGAAAATTTGCCATGACATTTTAAATTATTATCTTATTTATCATCCGTTTATTTTCATAAATATATAAAACATACATTATAATCCATAAAGTTCATTTAACTCTGAAGTATATTATTTGTCAACATAACAGTGAATATAATATACTTCAGGTCTGATCTTATATGCCATCCCTTCTAGTCTTTTGTTAGTAAAGTTTGGACATTTGGATGTGAGCAAATAATAGTAAAAAAGTAACTTTGAGTATCCTATTGAAATATGAATATGAATTGATTATAATGATGTGCGAAAAAGTTTATGAAAAAACATATACAAAGAGAAACAATAATAAAAAATTTGTTAATTATTTTCACAGACGGTCAGGAAGCATAACCACTTGTGAAGATGTATTATCGCAAGCGGTTTGAAAATGTTTCACCACCTATGAAAATATGGCATTATATTTTTAATTCTTATCTTCTTCATCATCCCTTCATTTTCACAAATATATAAAATATACAATATAATCCGTAAAGTTCATTTAACTCTGTAGTATATTATTTATCCATATAACACTGAAGTATAATATACTTCAGGTTTAATCTTATGTGTCACTCCTTCTACTCTTTTGTTTATAAAAATTTGGACATTTGGAAGTGAGCAAACAACAGTAAAGAAATAACTTTGTGTATCCTATTGAAATCTAAACATGAATTGGTTATAATGATGTATGAAAAAGTTTATAAAGACAAAATATATACAAAGAGAAACAATAAAAAATTATTAAATTATTTTTACAAGCGGTCAGTGACTGTAACTGTCTGTGAAGGTGACAAAACATTTGAATTGGATGGGAGTGAATATATATTCACACGCGGTTGTTTTTAGATGTGCCTGTGAAGATGCAAAGTATCTGATTTGGATATGAGGGAATATTAGCGCGTCCCAAAATTAGCGTGGCCCAATATCTTCACAGGCGGTTTTACATAAGAATTGCCTGTGATTGGGGTTTATTTCCGAGATGGGATTATTTAGTCCCACCTCGAGTACCTAACTCGGCCGCATCCATTGTCACTTGAACTCTTACAACTCTATACCAAGTACTCTCGGTTCTCCCATGGGCTTGTAACACTGTTGTGCAGTTGGGCCTGCTTGCAGTGCTTCGCGCACTCGTGGCTCTGTTGAGCCTGGCTGTCTCAGTTGTTGTTTGAATTTTTTTAAATTACAATTATGATAAAAGTTCAAATAGGTTTTCAAATGAACCTAGGAAGCCCAAATTTTTCTCTTTACAAATGACCCTTAAATACCACTGCCTCTAAAGATAAATTTCCTCCTACAAAATTCAAATATTTATAGGCGGCCCTTAATGATAACCTCCTGTGAAGATTTACTTCACAGGCAGAATGTCATAATAACCGCCTGTGAAGATTTGTTATCACAGACGATTTTAACTTATGACCGCCTGTGAAGTATGTGTGATAGATTGCTTCGCGGCTCAATAATCGCATTCATTGAATACCCTTATAACTTGATCGCCATTGTGCTTTATTGATCATGGTCAAAATTTAGTAAGTCAATCAGAACCAAGACTACTCCTGCGTGTTCTTCCCAATGACCTACTTTCCTCTCGATCTCACCAGTTTTATCCCACCTATGATGACTATTGAAGATGGAGAAGTTCATAGGATTGCCCGTCGTTCATGCTTTCAATCAAGAAATATTACTCGGTGCAATGAAGAAATGGTCATTGCCGTCACAGAAGTGGTACTATGTCCTGAACAAATAATTGGTCTTTTGGATGAGATTGTTCATTACCTACAGAATACCTTGCATCTAGAAGTCATAACCTTCGGTTCTCATCCTTTCGGAATGGGGTCATTTTGTTTAAAGTACCCGTATAACGGAGATGCTGTGATTGCGGTAAACCCTCACCAAGTTGGAAATCACCTTTTCCAATTAAGCATGATGAAATTCCCCTGAACTTAAGAGTACCATATTTACTAAGAAACTATGGGTTTTTATTTCTCGGCTTTCCTTTAGATTTAATGAATGATATGCACATCAGACAAGTTTGTTCAACCTTCGGACAATTTTTATACTTGGAAAAGGATGGTACTTCCCTGGCTCGAGTTTTAGCATTCATTATGGTTGAGAATATCTTGGATATCACTCGTAGCATTGTGATAAAGTTTGTGATGAAGTGCGGAGGGGAAGGTTGTTTTTGGACGATCCTAATTTATCCCCTCACTCCTAGTTTTGCTGATGCTGCTGCGGTTAATGAGGTCGATCCTCCTCCTCACAATGGTAATCCCCATCCTTTGGTTGGTCCGATAGTCTTAGGACCAGTTATCCTAGAACAGAGTGTGGGACCTTCACATATATCTGTGATGGACCTGGTCCGTACATTCCTGGATCGCAAAGGGTGGTGTCGTGCGATGCGACACCCGACAGTACACACAATAAGAAACATGTATTACATATAAACTTGCTGAATTTGTACAAAAGTGGTATAAACTTGTTCAGTTTATAGCTAATTTACATCACTAACTATCTGCAGCGGAAGAACTTTATACAACTAACGCCTACCACCTAACTAAGCAAAAGTCGGCTGTCCAGCCCTATGAACAACCCACAATAGCAGCACAAACTATCTTCACAGCGGCGTGCAGGACTCCCACTCGGCCGTAGTCCCTGAAGGGGGATACGCCTCATTGATCACTGCAAACACTTATAATCAGCAACCATGAGCACGATAGTTTAGCAAGACTTGACCGACTTCATAAGCATGAGATTATACATGACCGTCATACCGATATTAGGGTAGTAACTTGCAGAAAAAGATACGCCTAATAGTTCATCCTTAGTTCAGATTTTAGCACCAAGTTAAATGTTCATGAATCTGAAATTTAGTGATCAATATTTGGTGGCACACATGTTGTAACACAATTATATCATAACAGCAAGTAAATCACCATATTCATCTCAAATATTTACTACGTCACGACACAGTGAACAAGCGGTACTCGTAACCATGAGGGACGGCGAATCTACTCTATATACACCTGCAGGGATACCCAAATAGCACGTCGCGTACGCCCATCCTCGTAGCTGCGACGGCACACTCAACCGATGTCATACGGGACTGTGAAAGTCCCAAAAACTTGTAAATGGAAAACTTGAGTTGTGAATAAAGTTGAGTTCAATTTCAAGAAATGGGACTTGCAAAAACTTTTATAAACATGTGAATGTGGTCATGTGAAAAGGAGTTTAAATTCAGTCTTTGAACTAAATTGCTCACTTCAATCATAAGGGGGCCATTTCAAAAAGGGAGTTCCAAATTGTTGGTTAAAAATTCTTATTTGCAGTGGCCAACTCAAAAGTCAGATGGTATATTCAAATTCTTCAGTTTCGAATTAGTGAGAATGCAAATTTTGATAAAGTTGGAGTTGCTTTGATATGAATATCAAAGAGGCGTATGAATTCCCTTGGAATTTGAATTCAAATTTGAAACTGAAGTACACCTTGTCAAATTTTTCAAAGGGCTTTCAAATTGGATCTCTTCATGACTGAAATTTGCACTATGCCAAATTTGGAAGATCTTTTGCGGGAGAAGAGCAGTGGGACCCACTTGTCATTGAGAGGGGGGGAACTTACAACCGAAGGCATTTTTCTCTGTTCTCTGGGTTTCTACTCGCAGCCGATGTGCAACAGAGGAGCGCCACCGATGGCTGAGTACCGCGCCACCTCCTCACGGTGTCATCATGCTGCAGACCTGCTTTCACCTCAGCAGTGTGTGAAGTGATCGTTACATGCACGACACCAAGGCCCTGCTACCCCTCACGCAAGAAACAGAGCCGAAACACCGTAGCTCACCGCCGCCTCCTCGGTGCTCACCAGGAGATCGGAAAAACTCGCGCATAACGCCTCCCCGAGCTGCAAAAAAGCAAGTCTTGACTGTCCTTCAACTCCTCGTGCAAAAATCCAGCAGCTCCCAGTGTCCTAGGATTGGCGCACGAAGATTTTTCTTCTCCTCGGTTCCATACAACATCGCCTTACTGCTCCTCGTCATCCGGCCTGCCCAAAGCCTCTCCAGCATGCTCAAAAGCGCACAGAGGTGCGCCACCACGTCTAGCTACTCCTCCCGTGGTCCTTTTGCTCTTCCCCGTCACCGGTTAGCCGAAATTCGTGTTTTACTGCCGGAGTATGTGAAGAACGGACCCTGGATAAATCTTGAAATTAGCCCAAACCGCTTGATCATCCGTTCTAGAATTCAAACCACAGAAACTGTCTACCCTAGCGCCCTTCCACACCAAAGTACAAAGCAAACCAACCCTCCTCCGCCCCGGGCGACGAGAAATCACAGCCGGCGGCTAAAACCGCCGCGGTCCACGGTGGCAACTAGTTTTCCGCCATTTTCTGCGAGAGTCGTTCTCCGTTCCACGTTCCCCGACCACAAGGGATGCTTTAGGGCATCGTAGCTCGCCAGGAGAAGCTTCAGACATGCCAGAACGCGTCGATGCCGAGCTCCCGAGCCGCCCCGCCGATGCGGACCCACCTAAGGCCGTTTTCATGCTAGGAAAACTTGATCGGTTGCTAGGCCATGGTGTGTGGAGTGTGTAGGGCAAAAGCAGAGCGAAAACGGTGGAGAAATGAGGGAGAACGGGGCACACTACCCTTCTGTCCGGCGTGCACCCATGGGCTCTGGCAAGAGGTTGAAGAAACACCTGACCCGTGGGCCCCATTTTTGAATTGTTCTGTGTAGAATTCAAACAGAAAGTTGTTCAAACTTTAGAACCTCATAACGTTTGCTAGGGAACTCCAAATTTAGTGATTCGAGTTGGGTTAGATTCATATTGAAAAACTCTATCCAAATATGCAATCCAATTTGTACTAAAATCATTATTAAATTCTGGAAATTCTTTAAAACTTTTTAGCAAAAGAATTTTAGAGGGAGTTTGGTTCATCCAAAAATCCTCAAATTTTGCCAGAATATTCTTTAGGGTGTTAGTGAACTCTTGTAAAAATTTAAGCTCATTTGGAGTTTATTTATTTAGGAGAATTCTGATTTCAAGTTGCTGTTTCAAATGAATACAGAAACATTTTCAGAGAATTTCCAAAACATGGAAATTCAGTTCTGGTCAATTACTAGTTCCAAAATTCCTAGGAAAATTCATGAATGATCCCTGAGCTATGTTTGAATTTTTGGTTCACTTGAATTCGCATGAAAATGCAAATTTATCCAGAATTAATTCCTTTTTGCCTAAATGCTTAGGGAATTGTTCTGGATGAACTACACATTTAACAATTCTTAATTTTGGTCCAGAATGTATTCTTGTGACAATTCACTCACAGGAAAATTTTCAGATAAATTTGAGCTATGGATCAGTACTTTGTGATACAACAGATCTGGGGGAAATGAAACAATCAGGAAGCACGCATAGCACTTGATCACTTTACTTAACCCAAACCTAACCACTAGCACCAGTGTCATTTTAAATTCATAAACAGAGTTCCAGTTTTAAACATGTCATTAGAACTTGATAGCAAAAGCTTTACAATTAAACACATATGCATATTCATAACGTGTAGCATCTACGTGAAGATTGTGAAGCAATCGAAGTGGAGATCAAAGAGGGAGGAAAGCTAGTGATCAAGCCTCAAGTGGTCTTCACTAACTGAATAGATACTTAGTCACCTGCAAAACCAAGGCAAGCTCTGGTTTGCATTTAAGTTGTTTATAAAGTTTTTTACTTTGTTCACTACTATGGTTAGAGTTTGTATGTGCATTAGGTCAAGTATATTTTATACTCCAAATGCATGACCAAAGAAACCCTCGAGTCAAGGGTAGAAGACGTATCCCCGCTGTAGAATAATGCCGTGCCAAATAGGCTATGACACCCGGTAGAAGTCGAGTAGTTGGAATCTACTCACGAGCTATAGTGCGGGATCACACGGGTATGATTTAATGAGGCAAACTAAAGTTTATGTTTCCAAAGATGAGACCGGGCAGGAGGGTTAGGCAGCGACAAGACAAGGTCTTGGTCGAGTAGCTCTGCCTGTGTCGGTTAAGGACCGAAGCGTGTGCAGCCCCGCTGAGCAAGTATTGAGTTGTGTACCGGATGCTTACTGCTATATGGGACCCAGGAAACCGATGTACCAGGTTAACTGGATTGTAGAGGCATACCACATCGTCTCGTTAGACCTATGAGCCCGAGACGGCATGACCGGTTCTACAGTCGGGTTTCCTGCGAAAGGTTGCCTCATACGGTGTAATGAAGGACGCTAGATTTGGATCTTTAGAGGCGGGCGTATGTGTCGAGTTATCTGGGCAATGTTTGATTCGAATTACTGTCCCTCGCGGTTATGAGTACCACTTGCTCACTGTGTTTTGATGTAGTAAGCAAGTTGTGTGATAACAGTTTGCATGTTTTAATTGCTGTTATGATTATTGGAATTGTATGAAAACCTTGTTTGAAGTAGAGATAGAGCAAACTAAAGTTAATTTCCACCTTGGGACAAGTAACATTGGAATGAAGTGTTTCTTGTTTGATTGTGGAGTTCCAATGTTGCTGGGCGCAAGGTCACTACTGTGATGGCTAAAATCTGAAAGTTAAGGATGAACGTATAGGCGAGTCTTTATGCAACTTAATTGTTTACTGTCTTAAGTTACCTTCATGTAGAGTTGCATGCTTTAGGAGAGATGGTTAAGTCTTGTTGAGCCTTTATGCTCACTCTTGCTATATGAGTGGTTTTGCAGGTTAACATAGATGCGTATGAAGAAGGTTGTCCGGTGAGACTCGGAGACTCCGAGTCATGTAACACTCGGGAAACCAGCCACTTCCATGTCCTCGTGTTTCTAGCGAGAGGAGTCCGCGGGCTGGACCTCTTCTCGAGTGCTCAGTAGTTATTTGATGTGAGTGGTTTGTAGTCTTCCGCTATAGCTATTTAATATAAACTATTTATAAAAAACATTTGTAAGCTTCTGCTTTTGATTTAAGTAATACAGTTTCCTTATATGTGTGCTGTTGGGTGCCGCATAACACGGCACCACCCAATGCGGTTCCTGGGCGAGCGGCACAGCCCCATGACATAGGTGCCGGGGTCCCCCTCAGCGTGGTATCAGAGCCGCATTGGTAATAGCGCACAAAATAAGGATCGTATTACGATATAAACTTAGGATACAGTGAGGATTCGCTAGTATGCCCAAATAAGGACTATATTAGTATAGTTACTTAAAGTGGCATGACTAACATATATGTTATAATTCTGAATTTTGATTATGTAATGATGCACCTACGTTCAGGTAAGCATGGTAAGGAACGCCACCTAAAGCGGTTCAATTTCGGTTAGCTCCCCTGACGAGGAATTTGGTTCAGGGATAGGTCTCGCAGCTTGGTGTGGGACATTAATATGGAACTCCTGGACTCTTCATGTTCCTGAGTTCATATGAAACATTGTCCTGGCGTGCATTAGGCAAGGAAGTGGAAACCCCATCGTGTGGTCGGTAACACGATAGTGTGTTCTTATGGAAATAGCCTAGGAGAAAATACGCAACGCTTGCCATTGGCGTGCCCTGTAGGGCAGTAGGTGGTATCTGTTGGGTTGATAAAATTCCCAACCGTGATGACCCGTTCGCGCTCTACTCAGGTTCCCCTTCGTGTGGTGTAAAAATACGATCACATACCTCGAGACGTGGCTTAACTCAAGGACGGCCATATGACAATGATACGGGCGTATGTATTTACTTTCAAATATGGACCTGCCTGGAATGACAACAACCTTTGAGTGCATCACTATTGAGTGTTCTTCTGCAGGTCACGTATGTATTCCGTGTAGTACACGTGTGCGAGAGACCGTTTAGTGCCACAATTGAGACATATATGCCGGTATAATCCGGTTAGGATTTTCCTTATTGTGAGGAACGTAGTACCGACATGATTCTTACGGTGCATCGACACCATTCTACACTTAATAATCTCTTCCCTATGAAGAAACGATCAATGAACTAACTTTCAAATAAAAATGGAAGTTTTAAATAAATATAGATACTGAGCTCTTATTTTGAGCTAAGATTCAAATGAGAGCATGATTAGATTTCAAAGATTTCAAAAACAGAGTGCTCTGTTTTCTGGCAGGAATTTTTGCTAGACTTTGACAGAGCATAACTCTGAGTAGCTTTAACCAATTAAGGTATATGATACAGTTATGGAAAGATTTTTAAGTTCTCTACAACTTATCTGTAGACCTCTAGAGCAAAATCACACGTTGAGTTGGTGAAAAGTCCAGTTGAAGGCAAACTGTCCAGAACAAGGACAGCAGCAAAACCTCTCTGGACATTTCTGTCTTTAAGCCATAACTGTCAGTAGAAAAATCCCTAAGGAGTCTACGATACACCGTTGGAAAGGTTATGAAATGGGAAACATTGTTGTAGTTCAAAGCTTGTTTAGATTCTTATTGTTTGTATATAAAACTGTGATGAAAATAGCCACATACAAAGGAGATGCTGGCAAATTTTATTCAGGAATTCTGTCAACTTTGTAAAATCATAACTTTTGATCCAAAAATGATCTAGAGGCATATGAATAAGCATTGGAAAGATACTGAAGTTTGCTAAAGCTTTGGTGTTGAACTCAAGTCAAGAACCTGTAGTTAACTTGAGTAAAATTTGGAGTTTGTGTGAACTGGTCAGAGTAGTCAAGCTGATTAGTTTATCGTACTTAAGATTTATCTAAACATGAATGTTGTTATGCTTTCATAAAGTTCATGACATGTTCATGTTTTTCTTATCTTTACTTACTGCTGGGATAGAATTTTGATTGACTCAAAATTTGTTTCGTACAGTATGGTACGCACACATTCTCAAATGGAGCTTGGAGGTTTGAGTCGAGGTGGGATTGACTCGACTTCATCACAAGAGCCATCGCCAATTGGATTGGAAGAAATTATGGTGAAGATGAATGAGACTCTACAACTCTAGTTCAGCAAGGAATAAATAGAGAAGCTCAACATCACATGCCAACCCCGACCACTTATCTGGATTTCTTGGTGACACAACCGCCGGTATTCTTCGAAGCGGCTGACCATTGTGAAGCAAATCACTAGTTACATGTCATTAAGTTTGGGTTGATTCAATGTGATGACTTCCAGAAGACTCTATTTGTTGCTCAGCAGCTTCACGGCTTTGCTAGAGCATGGTGGGCAGAATACCTTGCTATCCAACCAGAAGGGCATCGTGTCACATGGACGGAGTTCCAGGATGTATTTCATGCTTGTTTCGTTCCTGCGGGCATCATGCAAACAAGTATTGATGAATTCTGGAATCTAAAACAAGGAGAAATGAGTGTTATTGAGTATGCGAAGGAATTCATCGCTTAGCTCAATATGTACCATATTATGTGAAATCACCAGCCATGAAGAGTTATCATTTTTATCGAGGGCTAACTGCTAGGCTGCGATATGAGTTGGCTCAAGTTAGCCAAAAGAATTTTGATGAGTTTGTTAGCTGTGCTATCACTCAGGAATATTATTCCAATCTCTACCTTAAAGAAAATAGGGAGAGGGACTCATCACAGGAGGACTACAATCATCTGCCTCAGAAGTATCGGTTGGTAATCCGTTCACCTTCCGGTCGAGAGGTTCCTCAAAAGGAGCAGTCATTCTTGGAGTATGACGACTCTTATACTCCACAAAGGTTTTATTTACCTGCACCGCAGCAACAACTTATTTCTTGTGGACCTCAGTACCAACAGTGTGCACCAGAATATTATTCCCCTCATGATATTGAAGATGATCAAGGTGATTTCTCAGCTGAACCGAGTGGTATCCCACTTCAAATTGACAATGAACACAACTTCAATGAAGCAACTGAACCGAGCAGCAACAGAATGTCTGCGGGTCCAGTTCTGAATAATGATCTTGGACAGCAAAGAAAAGCCATGTCCAAAGTGGGAATTGTTAATTATGTGTCAGTCGGTGATCTGCCCAAGGGAGGACCTGTTCTTGCAGGCAGGTTAACCTTAAATGACAAGTTGGTTGTCATTCTATTCGACTCTGGTGCAACACATAACTTCATTACCAAGGCAACGGTGATCCGGGATCAGATTTCCACAATTGTCACTAAGGGTTCTTACCTTATTCATTCGCCAGGTGGAGACATATCACCTATGAAGTCGTTTCTAGAGCACCACTTCATTTGGGTGGAAAAGTCTATCCTACCACCCTCATTACTCTCGAAGATCAAGGAATCGATGCCATATTGGGAATATCATGGTTAACTTTCCATAGGGCTGTTCTGGACATCGAGAACCAGAGTGTTCATCTGGACTCTCCACTTCACGGGCGTCATACATTGTATCTCGGCAAAGCTGTTTCCAAAGTCCCGGAAGTATGCAATGCCGAAGCTTGCAAGTTAGAAGACATTCTGGTAGTCCGTGAATATCTGGACGTGTTTCCCGAAGATCTACCCGGTTTACCACCTGAGCGTGAGGTGGAATTCAAAATAGAATTCATACCGGGAACCACGCCGATCTCTCGGAGACCATACAAAATGGCTCCAAATGAATTAGCTGAACTGAAGGAGCAACTCAAAGATTTGATGGACAAGGTGTTTATTCGTCCAAGTTCATCACCATGGGGTTGCTCAGCTTTATTTGTGAAGAAGAAGGATGAGACGCTGAGGCTATGCGTCGATTATCATCCGTTGAATGCTGTGACGATAAAGAACAAGTATCCACTACCAAGAATTGATATTCTCTTCGATCGACTAGTGGGTGCTAAAGTCTTCTCCAAGATGGACTTAAGGTCGGGGTATCATCAAATCAAGATTCGAGCGGAGGATATCCCGGAAACATCATTCTCGATAAGATATGGACTCTATGAGTATCTTGTCATGTCATATTGGTTGACCAATGCTCTGGATCACTTTATGTATCTTATGAACTCGGTGTTCATGCCGGAGTTGGTTCAGTTCGTCATGGTGTTCATCGACGATATCTTGGTCTATTCCAAATCAGAGGAGGAACACGCTAAACATTTGCATATTGTGCTCCAACGACTGAGAGATCACAAGCTCTATGCAAAGTTTAGTAAATGTGAATTCTGGATCAACCAAGTTCCATTTCTTGTGCATATTATTTCAGCGGAAGGCATCGCTGTTGATCCAAGCAAGATTGAACAAGTGCTGCAATGGAAGTCTCCAACATCAGTCCATGAAGTTCGTAGCTTCTTATGTTTGGCGGGATATTATCGGAGGTTCATCCCGGGCTTCTAAAAAATCTCTAAACCTATGATGGAGCTACTGAAAAAGGGCATCAAATATGATTGGAGCAATCCATGTCAGGAAGCTTTTCAAGCGTTGGTGAAACACCTCACAACAGCCCCGGTTTTAGCTCAACCGGATACAACCAAGCCCTTCAATGTTTATTGTGATGCGTCCGGCATCGGACTTGGTTGTGTACACATGCAAGGAGGACGCGTGGTCGCATATGGATCACGGAAATTACGGAGTCATGAACAACATTATCCAACTCATGATCTCGAGCTTGCTGCCGTGGTGCTAGCTTTGAAGATGTGGATACATTACCTATTGGGAAATCTGGTTCATCTCTACACCGACCACAAAAGCTTGAAGTACATATTCACTCAAAAAGAGTTGAATATGCGACAACGGCGATGGTTGGAGCTGATCAAAGGCTATGATATAGAAATTCATTACCATCCGGGCAAGGCAAATGTGGTTGCCGATGCACTCAGCTAGAAATCTCATATTCATAACCTCACCATTATGCCGATAGAAGAGGAAGAACTGAGTCTCTACTTGGTTCCATATGGAGCTCTACATAATCTAGCTCTCATACCCACATTAAAAGAGGAGGTTATGGAAGCTCAAAAGCGAGACAAGGGCATGGCTCATATTAAAAGGAGGTTGAAGAACGGGGAGATGATACGTTTCCTGTTAGATGATGAAGATACCTGTTCAAGGACCGGATAGTCGTACCCCGTGATATGAGGCTGCGGAAGAAAATTTTGGATGAGGCTCACTTATCCAAATTTTCTATTCATCTGGGCAGCAACAAGATGTACCAGGAGTTGAAGACTAAATTTTGGTGGACCCGGATGAAGCGAGAGATTATTAAATACGTATCAGAATGTGATACGTGTCGGCGAGTTAAAGCCGACCACATGAAGAAAGCGGGAACCTTGCAACCGCTAAGCGTTCCAGCATGGAAGTGGGAGATATTAGTATGAATTTCATTGTTGGACTACCTCTCACAGCTAATAAGCATGACTCGGTTTGGGTAATCGTTGATCGGTTAACCAAATCAGCACATTTCATCCCAGTACATACGGGATTCCATGCCAAGAAGTATGCAGAGCTGTATATTGCAAGAATACTGTGCCTACATGGAGTTCCCCGGACGGTCATCTCCGATCGAGGCGCGTTGTTCGTTGCTCGTTTCTGGGAGTAGCTACATGCCTCACTAGGACCAAATTGATTAGAAGCTTTGCATATCATCCTCAAACAGATGGGCAAACAGAGAGGGTGAACCAAGTTGTCGAAGATATGCTTCGAGCATGTGCCATTCACCACGGTAAAGGATGGGATGATTATTTACCGTTGGCGGAATTCGCTTATAAGAATGGATACCAAGCGAGTATCAAGATGGCACCGTATGAAGCTCTCTACGGCCGGAAGTGCCGCACACCCTTGAACTGGTGTGAATCTAGCGAGAGAGTTATTTACGGGATTGATCTCGTAAATGAAGCTGAAGAGCGGGTAAGGCTTATTCAAGCAAATCTTGAAGCCGCTCAGTCCAGACAAAAGAGCTATGTGGATAGGAGACGTCGTTCTCTAGACTTCCATGTTGGGGACCACGTATATCTCCTCGTATCTCCTATGAAGGGAATTCACCGATTTGGAGTGAAAGGAAAATTAGCTCCGCGTTTTATCGGTCCCTTCGTCATTATCGAAAGATGTGGACCCGTGGCATACCTTCTGGAGTTACCGGCCTCCCTAGCCGGAGTTCATAACGTCTTCCACATATCTCAGTTGTGGAAGTGTTTGAAAGTTCCAACGGAGATTCTCACGGGAGGAGTCGCAGATTTGAAGCCGCACCTCACTTATGTTGAGCATCCAACCTGGATAATTTATGAAAAGACTCGCGAGACCAGAAACCGTACGCTGTGATTTTTCAAAGTGTTATGAGAGAATCACAGGTCTGATGAAGCTACATGGGAAAGCGAGGAGTATTTACAACGCAATCATCCGGAGTTATTAGAGGCTTATGTTCGATAGTCGTCCTCCCCACATTGTTCTTCATTATGAATCTCGGGACGAGATTCTTTTTAAGGGGGGAGGAATGTGAAAGTCCCAAAAACTTGTAAATGGAAAACTTGAGTTGTGAATAAAGTTGAGTTCAATTTCAAGAAATGGGACTTGCAAAAACTTTTATAAACATGTGAATGTGGTCATATGCAAAAGGAGTTTAAATTCAGTCTTTGAACTAAATTGCCCACTTCAATCATAAGGGGTCCATTTCAAAATGGGAGTTCCAAACTGTTGGTTCAAAATTATTATTTGTAGTTGCCAACTCAAAAATCAGATGGCATATTCAAATTCTTCAGGTTCAAATTAGTGAGGATGCAAATTTTGAGAAACTTGGAGTTGCCTTGATATGAATATCAAAGAGGCGTATGAATTTCCTTGGAATTTGAATTCAAATTTGAAACTGAAGTACACCTTGTCAAATTTTCCAAAGGGCTTTCAAATTGGAGCTCTTCATGGCCGAAATTTGCACTATGCCAAATTTGGAAGATCTTTTCGGGGATAAGAGCAGTGGGACCCACTTGTCATTGGGGCGGGGTGGTACTTACAACTGAAGGCATTCTTCTCTGTTCTCTGGGTTTCCACTCGCAGCCACTGTGCAACAGAGGAGCGCCACCAATGGCTGAGCACCGCACCACCTCCTCATGGTGTCATCACGCTGGAGACCTGCTTTCACCTCAGCAACGTGTGAAGCGATCGTTACGTGCACGACACCGAGGCCCTGCTACCCCTCACGCAAGAAACAGAGCCGAAACAACGTAGCTCACCGCCGCCTCCTCGGTGCTCACCAGGAGATTGGCAAAACTCACGCATACCACCTCCCCGAGATGCAAAACAGCATGGCTTGACTGTCCTTCAACTCCTCAGCGCAAAAAAACAGCAGTTCCCGGCGTCCTAGGATTGGTGCACGAAGATTTTTCTTCTCCTCGGTTCCATACAAGGTCGCCTTACTGCTCCTCGTTGTCAGGCCTGCCCGAAGCCTCTCCGGCGTGCTCAAAAGCCCACAGAGGTGCGCCACTACGTCTAGCTACTCCTTTCGTGGTCCTTTTGCTCTTCCCCGTCGCCGGCTAGCCGGAATTCGTGTTTTACCGCCGGAGTATGTGAAGAACCGACCCTGGATAAATCTTGAAATTATCCCAAACCGCTTGATCATCCGTTCTAGAATTCAAACCACATAAACTATCTACCCTAGTGCCCTTCCATGCCAAAGAACGAAGCAAACCGCCCCTTCTCCGCCCCGGGCGAGGAGAAATCGCCGGCGGCGGCTAAAACCACCGTGGTCCACGGTGACAACTAGTTTGCCGCCATTTTCTGCGAGAGTCGATCTCTGTTCCACGTTCCCCGACCACTAGGATGCTTTAAGGCATCGTAGCTCGCCGGGAGAAGCTTTGGACACGCCGGAGCACGTCGATGCTGAGCTCCCCAGCCGCCCCGCCAATGCCGACCCACCTACGGCCGTTTTCATGCGGGGAAACTTGCCCGGCTGCTAGGCCACGGTGTGTGCAGCGTGTAGGGCAAAACCGGAGCAAAAACAGTGGATAAATGAGGGAGAACGGGGCGCGCCACCCTTCTGTCCGGCGTACACCCGCGGGCTCTGGCGAGAGATTGAAGAAACACCTGACCTGTGGGCCCTATTTTTGAATTGTTCTATGTAGAATTCAAAAAGAAAGTTGTTCAAACTTCATAACCTCATAACTTTTTCTAGGGAACTCCAAATTTAGTGATTCAAATTGTGTCGAATTCATAATGAAATACTCTATCCAAATATGCAACCCAATTTGTAAGAAAATCATTCTTAAATTCTGGAAAATTCTTTAAAACTTTTTAGCAAAAGAATTTTAGAGGAAGTTTGGTTCATCCAAAAATCCTCCAATTTTTCCATAATATTGTTTAGGGTGTTAGTGAACTCCTGTAAAAATTTCAACTCATTTGGAGTCGGCTTATTTAGTAGAATTATGATTTCAAGTTGCTGTGTTCAAATGAATACAGAACCATTTTCAGAGAATTTCCAAAACTTGGAAATTCAGTTCCGGGCAATTACTAGTTCCAAAATTCCTATGAAAATTCATGCATGATCCCTGATCTATGTTTGAATTTTTGGTTCACTTGAATTTGCATGAAAGTGTAAATTTATCCAGAATTAATTCATTTTTCCCTAAATGCTTAGGGAATTGTTCTGGACGAACTACTCATTGAAGAATTCTGAATTTTGGTCCAGAATGTCTTCTTGTGACAAGGCACTAACAGGATAATTTTCAGATAAATTTGAGCTGTGGATCAGTACTTTGTGATACAACAGATCTGGGGGAAATGAAACAATTAAGAAGCACACATAGCACTTGATCACTTTACTTAACCCAAACCCAACCACTAGCACCAGTGTCATTTTAAATTCTTAAACAGAGTTCCAGTTTTAAACCTGTCATTAGAACTTGATAGCAAAAGCTTTACAATTAAACACATATGCATATTCATAACGTGTAGCATCTACGTGAAGATTGTGGAGCAATTGAAGTGGAGATTAAAGAGGGAGGAAAGAGAGTGATCAAGCCTCAAGTGGTATTCACTAACTGAATAGATACTTAGTCACCTGCAAAACCAAGGCAAGCTCCGGTTTGCATTTAAGTTTTTTATAAAGTTTTTACTTTGTTCACTACTATGGTTAGAGTTTGTATGTGCATTAGGTCAAGTATATTTTATACTCCAAATGCATGACCAAAGAAATCCTCGAGTGGGTAGAAGACGTATCCCCGCTGTAGAATAATGCCGTGCTAAATAGGCTATGACATCCGGTAGAAGTCGAGTAGTTGGAATCTACTCGCGAGCTATAGTGCGGGATCATATGGGTATGATTTAATGAGGCAAACTAAAGTTTATGTTTCCAAAGATGAGACCGGGCAGGAGGGTTAGGCAGCGACAAGACGATGTCTTGGTCGAGTAGCTCTGCCTATGTCGGTTAAGGACCGAAGTGTGTGCGGCCCCGCTGAGCAAGTATTGAGTTGTGTACCGGATGCTTACTGCTATATGGGACCCAGGAAACCGATGTACCAGGTTGACTCGATTGTAGAGGCATACCACATCGTCTCGTTAGACCTATGAGCCCGAGACGGCGCGACCGGTTCTATAGTCAGGTGTCCTGTGAAAGGTTGCCACATACAACGTAATGAAGGACGCCAGATTTGGGTCTTCAGAGGCGGGTATGTGTGTCGAGTTATCCGGGCAGTGTTTGATTCGAATCACCGTCCCTCTCGGTCATGAGTACCGCTTGCTCACTGAGTTGTGACATAGTAAGCAAGTTGTGTGATAACAGTTTGCAAGTTTTAATTGCTGTTATGATAATTGGAATTGCATGAAAACCTTGTTTGAAGTAGAGATAGAGTAAATTAAAGTTAATTTCCACCTTGGGACAAGTAACATTGCAATGAAGCGTTTCTTGTTTGATTGTGGAGTTCCAATGTTTCTGGGCGCAAGGACACTACTGTGATGGCTAAAATCTGAAAGTTAAGGATGAACGTGTAGGCGAGTCTTTATGCAACTTAATTGTTTACTGTCTTAAGTTACCTTCATGTAGAGTTGCATGCTTTAGGAGAGACGGTTAAGTCTTGTTGAGACTTTGTGTCGAAGTGTGTGGTCGACACTTCCCCCGGACCTGCTCTGGGCAGCCCGCGGAGGTTCTTTTTCGGAGGGGCTAGACGCTTGCGGAGAGCTTCAGCATTAGGGACGAGTGAGGGAGAAGCTTGACACGGCGAGTTTTACGTGGTTCAGGCCGCCGGAGCGTAAAACCCTACGTCCACGGCGAGCAGAGGTGCTCGATGTATTGCTTGCTGCTCAGAACCGGGGTCCTGAGCATGAGGGTGAGTAATGTCTAGCGTGCGGGTTCACAGGGTTCGAACCCTTGCTAACGTTGCCTACCTGAGCCTTTTATAGTCCAAGGCTCGAGTGGCTTACAAGGGGGGCCCGGGACCCGACAGGTGGTCCTGGGGAGATTGCCTGCCGACTACCGTATCTGCAGTTATGCCGGTAGTTGTCTCTGGTGAAGGCTTTGGAGTCTTCGATCTGCCGCCCTGCCCATGCTTCAAGCTAGCCGTAGTGGTTGATGATGGCAGGGGCGGCAGGGGATGTCTTATTGCTGTGTTTATTGGCGGGCAGGCTCTGACACGGCGCGCCAGCCTGTGATGCGACTGGGCACAACGGCACCTGACAGAGGCGTGCTCCGTGTCTCCACGTCTTGGGAAGGCGCGGGCCTTGAATACCTCGTACGGGCAAGGTATGGTGCGTCTTTACGCCCGCTGCCTACCGCGCGGGGGCAGGCAGCATTGTCCTGCTGGCCACGTGGCGGGCCCGGAGCTCTCCTCTGAGGAGAGGGAGGTCCGGCCCCGCGGGACACGTGGAGTCCTTGGAGCTCTCCCCGCGGAGGGGGGAGGTGCTGCTTCTGTTGGCCACGTGGCGGGCCCGGAGGTCTCCTCTGAGAAGAGGGAGGTCCGGCCCCATGGGACACGTGGAGCCTTCGGAGCTCCCCCCACGGAGAGGGGAGGTCCAGCTTCTGCCGGCCACGTGGCGAGTCCGGAGCTCTCCTCTGAGGAGAGGGAGGTCCGGCCCCGCTAGACATGTGGCGCCTTCGGAGCTCTCCCTGTGGAGAAGGGTGAGGTCCTTAGGCATTTCTCCCTGTGCGCGAGGGTACCCCGTATCGAGGGTACCGACACTTTGTGCTCACTCTTGCTATATGAGTGGTTTTGCAGGTTAACATAGATGCGTATGAAGAAGTTTGTCCGGTGAGACTCGGAGACTCCGAGTCATGTAACACTCGGGAAACCAGCCACTGCCATGTCCTCGTGTTTCTAGCGAGAGGAGTCCGCGGGCTGGACCTCTTCTCGAGTGCTCAGTAGTTATTTGACGTGAGTGGTTTATAGTCTTCCGCTATAGCTATTTGATGTAAACTATTTATAAAAAACATTTGTAAGCTTCCGCTTTTGATTTAAGTAATACAGTTTCCTTAAATGTGTGATGTTAGGTGCCGCATAACACGGCACTACCCAATGCGATTCCCGGGCGAGCGGCACGGCCCCGTGACACGGTTGCTGGGGTCGCCCTCAGGGACAACCTTTCACCCGACAGCCCAAACATTGAAGCGGTCACACCGAAACAGCCAGGAGTTTCCCTACACAGAGCAACTCTGTGCCCGTTAGCGGATTTCCACCTTGCTTCTCTGAACCTACACCTATAAATCGGTGCATTATGCCTCGACGCCCGGAGTTATAGGCAACATCATTTTATCGGATCCCATATATTCGATATGCCTTCGGTACATTCAAACTTATTCAGCAGGGCTGCACACGGATCGATCCTCAACCGACACAAGCAGGGTAAGGCAAGACACCATCTTGCTGCATCCTACACCCCTGCGCACTCTCAATTTTCATATTAGGTGAACCTCATGTCTCGAACCAATCCCGTATGTAGCCAATCCTAAACTCACGAGTAGATTCCAACTACCTGACTTATAGTGAAACCAATAAACATTAAGCATTGCATATACTACTCGACAACTTAACCACTACCCTCACTCTACCTAGGATGATCTGGTTATGCAAGTGGGGTATCAAAACATTATAAACCTAATGCACATAAGTACCTCATACTATAGTGATATAAATCAAAAACTTGCTTAAGATTGTTAAATGAAACCGGGGCTTGCCATGCTGCTGTGAGTCAGTGAACTCAATTTCTGGAGGAATCACTTTGATGGCCTCCGGCATCTCCTCGAGCTCGGCATCTAATCAAAATGACAAATAATGCAAATGACTAAGTTTTTAAGTCTATACAAGCGGTTATGAAGATTTAATTGAAATATGTATAAAATAAGCTCTAATGGACATGGGATGTGTACAGAGATTTACACATGACATACAGGTACTGCTAGCCAAAATTCAGAGAAAGTTAATTAAGTATATCTCTAAAAAATTCCCTATGTCATTTTTCTTCTCTGAATTAATAAGCAAAACCTGGAAGTTTGTCATGCTGCAAACTTGGCTTTTCAGAAACTTCAGAATTCTCTGAGTCCCTAAGAATTGGTTTCACTAATTTTGGAGCATCCTACAGGAAGATATGAAATTCCTAAGTTTGGATAAAACTTGAAATTGAATTCTAATGTATTTCCTAATTTTCGTGAACGGAAGCAATTAGAACACCATTAGACCCAGTAAATTATGTTCAATGCTACTCAAAATTTACTGGATCTCAGTAGATTTATGAAAGACATGCTGGCCAAAATTAGGCATGTTTCATAACATAGATAACCTGGAATTAAATCCCAAAGATTTAACTTTGAAGAATTTTTGAGGAAATTCTATGAATTTTCATACCAATTACTATGCACTAATGCAAAGTACTGGTTGTGAGAAATCCATCAAAATTTGTTTAACAATTTTGTATAATCCTACAGGAACTTATGGCTTTTCAAAGTTTGGAGGGACCCACGGGTCTCCTTCTACCTCGCTCTCCCACGGTACCCGCGGCGGCGCTTCGCCGGAGACCTCGCCGCTGGCCGTTCCCGTGGATCACCTTCAGCCAAACTCGCCGATTGTGCTCAACTTCATGTGGAGAATATGCTGGTGCACACTCTGGAGCTCGGCGATGGCTAGAACAGTGCGCGCGACGGCGACAGCGGGAGGTAGCTCATCGATGACGTTGAACTCAGTGATCTCTACACCTTTTTCGACGAGGTTTTTCCCTACAGCACCGTGGCGATGTGCTGAACAAGAAATTGAATCCTGATGGTCATGAAAACGGCTGCATGTAGGATCTCGACGGTGAGGTGCTCTGTTTTCGGTCGCCGACAAGAAAAACTCAGAGAACTAGAATTCTAGTGGATGAAACTCGATTATTGTTGATTGAGGAGGTGCGCTAGGTGACCTAGAATGTGTTCGGTGCACATCTCGATCAATGGTCAAACGTGAAAGAAAAATTTCACTGATGATCGAGCTCGGCTCCTAATTTACACCATGGAGAAAAATGGGCAATACTCACTCGATAGTGAATGAAAGGAATGAGGCTTTCAGCAACAAACTCAGCATCCAAGGGCACACCTTTTCTTCTTTGGGAGCTGCGTGTGAAAATGACGGGATCGTTCGGTCGCTGGTGTTCAGTGAGGGCGGCAAATAACTTGCGTGCCAAACCAAAGAACTGAGGGTTTGTGAGGTGAGTTCGGCTCGGGAGCAATGAGGACGGCGAGATAGTGCGGTTTGATTGACTTTTGAAGCAAATATAAACGTGAGCTGGGCGATCAGGAGGTGGAATTCACGTGGCGCTGCTGCGAGAACGAGAGAATCGAGCTCGGGAGGTGGAGTCGGCTGTCAAATTTAGTCACTTACATGTGGGTCCCACTTCCACCTAATTTTTACAAATTGCTGCCGATCTTTTCATCCTCCACTCTCAATTAAAGTCTAGACTTACTCCCAATGTCATAGATTAAATTCGAATTCAAACTGATATCAGTTTCGGATGGTTGAGATTAATTGCATTTGGACGTTTGAATTTTAATTTGGATTTGAATCCCTCGTCTTCAATTGATCCAAATACATAGCAAACAAAGTCAAAAATGGATAAATTTTGGCAAAGAGGCTAATTAAGATGTAGTGAACACATTGGTGAAATCCAATTTTCAATTGGACAAAATTTGAGGAAAAGTTCAGATTTGAATTTGCACTAGTGACATATTTGCATGGCTTGCGGCAAATTCAATGGGAATTTGAATTTCCTCCAAATTTTTGTACTGAAACATACGTGTAAAAGTAGGCTTTCACAATATCATCAGTAGTGCAACAGATGGAAAATATTGGTACCCAGGAGAGTATGGGGGGACTCGAATAGTTAATTCCTAAGTTCAAGGAGTGGGTAACACCCTGACAATTCTACAGGGAATGCTTCTCGTTCTATTGTTCTATCTGCTGCTAGAGTCTTCTTAGATCATGATGATAGAAGGATCACTAACATTTGTTTCATTCCAAAAGAGCGAGCGATGGCACCCGCGGGTCCTATTGTTATCTCTGAACCCCTGTGATAGAGCAAGTTTCAAAAATAAAAGAGAAAGAAGTTGTTGCACCAGTCTCTCCTCCAGACATGCCTCCTTCAGACTTGCCTCCTCCATACTTTCCTGCTCCTGGTGTCCCTCGTCTGCCTCTGATGATTGCAGCTTATGAACATAAATGGTTGCATACTAAAAATCATCAGTTTAAGGATCAAGATCAGATTTCTTTTCAAGTGCAGCTTATTAGGAAAGAATCAGCAGTCGGGGCTATTAAAGTTAAACCTTTAACCCCGCCTTCTTCAAACTAACAGTTGCCTCATTCTGAGTCTAGCAAGACTCGTCGTATCCTAACCAGATTCAAGGCTAAACAAACAGGTATCATGATCAAAGAGCCACAAGGCAACCTTGTTTCAAAGGGCCACAAGACAACCCAGAATTGGACAAGGGATAGCAAGTGCAAGTTTGCCATTCATAAACATACTGAGGGTACTTCTTTGACATGGCCCTGATTTTAAATTCTCTTATTTAAATGATATTGTTCAAATGCTAATGATGTTCTCCATGAAATAGCAGTGGCCGTTATGTCTGAAGATGGAGCATCGTCATCCGACGACTCAACCTGAGGAAGAAGATGGGGATAGCCCTTGAAGTTGAAGAAAATAACATCTGAAAGAAGGCCTATCGTTTAGTTATTTAGGATGAAATTTTTTTAATATCACTATGTTGTTTGTTGTTGTACTATTTTAAAGTATGCTACATGTCAAAAACTATAGTTGATTCACATGTTCTGTATTTTGTCTAAATTTTATAATTGGAGTGTTTTTAGAAAAGTTAATTATCCTGTTCTATGTGTTGTATTGTATGAACAATGTAAATTATTTTGTTCCGTTTGTTCTACTATATGGACAAAGTTAATTATTCTATTCTGGTTGCGTATGAAATTTTTTCACATGCGGCCATAAGTAAAACCGCTTGTGAAATGTAGTTTCACAGGTGGCTTTTAGAATAACCGCCTGTGAAGTGTAGTTTCACTGCTTGTTAGAACAACCGCCTGTGAAATATATATTTCATAAGAAAGACCGTGGTATTGCACGTGGCCAAACATCTTCACAGGTGGTCCTTAAAAATGTCCGCCTGTGAAGTGCATTTTCATAGGCGGTGTATCAATAGAACCGCTTGTGAATCTAGGATTTAGTCCAGCCTCGGGTACCTATTTCGCTCGCGTCCATATTATAAGATTGGAGACCTGTGTTGTCCCGAACTCACTAATACTATCACTGCTTTACTCTAGTACTCTCTGTTCTCCCATGGGCGTGTGGAGCTGTTGAGCGGCTGGGCTGGACAGGCCCGCTTGCAGTGCTTCGCGCACTCGTGACTCTGTTGAGTTTGAATGCCACTGCTGTTGCCCAAACTTTTTAAAATCACCTACATACATATTTGGGAATTCTATTCAAATTTTAACTTGCGGCTATGTTGAGCCTGACTGCCCATGTTGTTGACCAAAATTTTAAAATAACCATTAACATAGTAGGGAATAATATGAACTTCAATTCAAATATTTGAATTTGATAGGAAGGAATTTATGTTCACAGCGGGTTATTTTAGAGACACCTGTGAAGTTTAATTCGAACCATTTTTTTGTTTCAGATGTTCTGAGAAAAATAAAAATGGATTCTGGAGTATTATGGTGGGGGACCCTCATAATAGGTTATTAGGTTTTGAATAGGCATCTTCACATGCATCTATAACAATATCCGCCTCTTAATTGATGTTTTCACAGGCAGCCTTTAACTTGTCCGCCCGTGAAGTGCTATTTTCACAGGTGGTTTCAAAGAAGAACCGCCTATGATATTGGAGGTGGGATTTATTCCCACCTCAGTTTCCTAACTCGCTCTCATCCATCTTATAAGCTCGGATGCCTCTGTTGCACCGAACTCTCTTGAACTGTCACCACTCGATCCTCCAGTACTCTGTTTTCGCATGGACCTGTTGCGCTGTTGTGGGGCTAGGCCTGACTAGCCTGCTTGCAGTGCTTCACGCACTCGCGACTCTATTGGCCCTGGCTGACTTTGTTGTTGTCCAATTTTTGAAAATCACAATTACGACATAAGTTCACATTATCTTAGGATGGAAAACAGTTCTTTGTTGCATATAACAAGGTTTCATACATATGAAAACAAATCTAATGAAAGAAAATGACTATGAAAACATATTACACTTCTTTATTACATTGTGTTCAATATTAAAAGTATGTGGTCTTCTTCCCTAGTGGTTCATAAGACTCTATACGAATTTCACTATTTTGTGCAACACTCTTATTGTCTTTTTCCTTAGTGTAAAATATGTACCCATTGATGTCATATGCTTGCCATGATGTCACCAAAGTGGATGGGCCAGAATCTAACTTCTTTATAGTTGCCTCTTCTATAGAGTCTTCATATGGTATATTTTTCTCCATTAACCATTCAGTGAAACGACTTCTGTGCTCTCTCATGATCCACTCCTCTCCTCGGCCTTAGTTTTCTCTGTGAAGCTCAATTTGGTGTTCCTCGATGTACGGCTCAGTTATCCCGAGCTTTTGTAGTACACAGAAATGTGCATAATGTACTAATTTGTAATCCTGAATGATGAAAGTTTTTCTACCCACTTTTCCTCTCCACGTGGTCTACCTTCATGTATTGGTATAGACACACCTATCTCTTTTCCATCTCTGATGTAATCAGCGCAACCCTCAATCACTTCTTCTGTAGTGTAGCCTTCCATAATTGAATCCTCTTGATGAGCACGATTCCACACATAACCCTTTAATACTGCTAAATATCTCTCGAATGGAAACATATGATGTAAATATAGTGGCCCCAATGCTTTAATCTGGTCCACGAGATGTATGATTAGGTGTGCTTCCATATCAAAAAAGGATGGTGAGAAATACATCTCAAGCCTGCACATTGTCTCGATGATGTACGTTTTTATATAGTCTAAGTCTTCACAAGATATTACCTTTTACGATATTGCATTGAAGAAGTAACATAAACGTGTGATCACGGCTTTTATATGCACTAGTCATGAGAATTGTAGCCAAATAGAGAAGTCTTTCATCGAGACTAGTTTGTTGATATTGGATGAGAAACCCGTGGGCACTTTGACCCCACGTAAGCATTCACAAATAATTTTTTCCTCCTGTAGTGTCAAGTTGTAGCTAGTTGGGGGAAGGTAATGCTTCCCGTTGCCTTTTTCTATTGAGTGAAGCTCTGGTCTCATGTCAAGATATTTACTAGGTCCGTACGTGATTTCAATATGTCCTTTGTCTTCCTCAGCATGTCCAGCAAGGTTCCAATTATGGTGTCAAATACGTTCTTTGTAACATGCATCAAATTAACACTGTAGCAAATTTTCAGGTCCTTCCAGTACGAAAGATACATGAAAAAAATCAATTGTTTCTTGAAATTCATGTCAATTGTGTCAGCCGAAGGTGTAGTTTTCTTTCTATTTGTACATTTATTTTTTTCCCTTACCAAAAACAAGCTGAATGTTCTTAATCATTTTGAACACGAGTTGTCCACTATAAGTTTTTGGTGCAGTACCTTTTTCGGTTTTGTTATTAAATTGTTTTTTCATCTTCCGGTACTTGTGTGTATTTGTCAAGAACTGCTGGTGTCTCATGTATGCCAACTTTCTAGATGACGTGAGGTACAGTAAACTAGTTCTATCCACACACCTTACGCAACCTTTCTCCCCTTTCATTTGTCCCGATAATGTAAAGACATCAGGATAATCATGGACGGTAACAAATATCATTGCTCTTAGTGTGAAATACTCCCGCTTGTACTCATGCCATGTGCATATCTTTTCATTCCACATCTCTAAAAACATAGAATAATAATAAGGAGACATAACTCTAAATAAATTTGAAAACAAAATTGTCCCCGCCCCCAAAATTGGAAAAATATCGTCCAACGTGGTTGTAGCTAGCTCAGCCGCGCTCGGGACGGAACCCGTGAAGGCTATATATACATTTTTTTCATAGGCGGTCGATATATGGAACCGCATGTGATAACTACAATATGCTGGCAGTTCCAAACATTGAACGCTTGTGAAAACAAGTGTATTTTTGCAGGCGGACTGTGAAGCAAAACCGTCTTAGATATTGTCCATAATCACAGTTGGTTTTATATAAACGACCGTTTGTCACTACAGGAAACGTCGCACCTTATGACGGCCAGGTTATTTACGACGGCTAGCCATCGTAAGTAAATTAGCTTACGACAGTCGCTCCGGGACATCGTAAGTAAACTAATTTACGACGGCTACGGGCCCATGGCTTTCTTAGGACCGTCGTATGTTACAGGACCACCGCCAGCGCCCACACCGACACCGCCAGCGCCCGCACCGCCGCTGCCATAACTGAGGTCACCGTCGCCCTACGACACCCCAGTGCTGCCGCCCTTTCCGATGACGTTGTCGACTCGAGGACGGCGCGGCCTTCGAGAGGCACTCCATCGACGGAGGCTTGGTTCGTTGGGCCATCAAGTGGCTGTCTGTGGCAGAGGGACTTGGAGTTCCGTGCCATGGAGGATAGGCTTGTTCGGACCCAAGAGGAGCTCGACTGGACGAGGGCCGTCTAGGAGTACCAAGCCAACCTCATGGCCCAGATGAGGGCAGTGGTGGAGGTAAGTAATTTAAATTACTGTATTTTAAATTTTTAGCATTTCAGTAATGTACATGTGTTCTAATATGTTGCAATGACAGGATTTAGCTCGACAGAGTGGCCAGGAGCTCACGTTTCCTTCGTGGCCGCAGCTGCCACAAGCGCCCTCGTCACAGCCTCCCCCAGTACAGGTACAAATGGCGAGAGAGAGAGAGAGAGAGAGAGAGAGGGGACAGGGCGATGGGGAGAGGGGCAACGAGAGCGAGAGAGAGAGAAGGGAGAGGGGGATGGGGAGAGGGACAACGAGAGCAAGAGAGAGAGAGAGAAGGGACAGGGGGATGGCGAGATGGATAACGAGAGCGAGAGAGAGAAGTGAGAGGGGGATGGGGAGAGGGACAGCGAGAGCGAGAGAGAGAGAATGCAGAGGGGGATGGGGAGAGGGACAACGAGAGAGAGAGAGAGAGAGAGAGAGAGAGAGAGAGAGAGAGAGAGAGAGAAGGGAGAGGGGGGTGGGAAGCTGGACAACGAGAGTGAGAGAGAGAAGTGAGAGGGGGATGGGGAGAGGGACAACGAGAGCGAGAGAGAAAGAAGGGAGAGGGGGATGGGGAGAGGGACAACGGGAGCGAGATAGAGGGAGAAGGGAGAGGGGATGGGGAGAGGGACAACAAGAGAGAGAGAGAGAAGGGAGAGGGGGACGGGGAGATGGACAACGAGAGCGAGAGAGAAAGAGAAGTGAGAGGGGGATCGGGAGAGGGGCAACGAGAGTGAGAGAGGGAGAAAGGAGAGAGGGGGATGGGGAGAGGGACAATGAGAGATAGAGAGAAGGGAGAGGGGGATGGGGAGATGGACAACGAGAGCGAGAGAGAGAGAGAGAAGTGAGAGGGAGATGGGGAGTGGGACAACGAGAGAGAGAGAGAGAAGGGAGAGGGGGATGGGTTGAGGGACAATGAGAGAGAGAGAGAGAGAGTGAGTGAAAGAGGAGTACTAAGAGTGAAAGAGAGAGAGAATGAGGGAGAGAGAATGAGGCATATATAACTTTTATTTACTTTGCAGGGTTCACCGACGGAGGTTCGGACTCCATCTCCACAGCTACCGGCACCAGGAGGAACGCGCGAAGATGACGTTCACAGCTCTGGAGGTAGTCATGAGTTGAGTGTGTAGCCGAGTGTTTTTAGATTTTATTGGACTTTATGAATGAATAGTCGAATCTGTGTATTGTTTTGTTTTGTATGTGTGAATGCCTGTTTCATTTGTCTCGGCTGGCAATTGTGCTAGGGCAGCTAGTTTCAGTTTTCTTTTTTAAAAAAAATAAAACCATAACTTACGATGGTCTGTATACAGGCCGTTGTAAGTTATCCCATATTACTTACGACGGCTGCTGTAGCCGTCGTAAGTAAGCCCAAATAACTTACGATGACCTGGACCTAGCCGTCATAAGTAACATGGTTACTTACGACTGTTGGGTTTCGGGCCGTCGTAAGTGGTATGGCCCAGCCCACCACGTGGCCCAGACGTTTACATACGACGGCTACAGGCCGCCGTCGTAAGTTACTTAACTTACGACCAAATCCTGTCGACGGGTAAATACTATTGTAATTAGGCTTAGACTGTCGTAATTAAGCTAATTATGACGGTTTAGCCATCGTAAGTGTAACACCCCAAAACCTGCTAAAGAGGGGAATTTAAAAAAATTTGGACGTATTGCATGTGGTGTAGCAATTCAAATCCAAACTGGAATTTAAATTTGAATCAAAACATAAAAAGGAAAAGGAAAAAGAAAAAGAAAAAGAAAAAAACCGGCCAGTGGGCCGAAACCCACCCAGCCGGCCCAAAACCTGCGCGCGCCCCCTCCCTCTCTCCCTCTCTCTGACGCGCGGGGGACGCTTGTCATCTTCTTCCCCCCCCCCTCCCCCGCGCGCCCCAACTAACCCGAACTTCCCGCGCCGATCGCGGCTGCTCCAACCGGTTTCCACGCCCGATCTTCGGCAGGGCGCTACTGCATATCCAAACCAACCCTCCGCCGCCCTTCCTCGCCCATTTAAACGCCGACATTCGCCCCTTTTTCCTCCCCGATCGGCCCTTTTTCTCTCTGGTGAAAACCGAAGCTTCTACCGCCGTTTTCCTTCGATCCTCGCTCGGATTCCTGATCTAACGTGCTGATCATGTTCCACCGGCGCTGGGGAGTCTTGCAGGTGAAGGAAACCCGGTGTTTTGCGCTCTAGACACAGCTCCGGCGAGCACCGCCGCGTTTTCACCTCGGACCTCGTCGCCGACCGCGTTCCAGGGCCTCCGAGCTCAAGAAAAAACTCGGGGTGAGATCCCCGACCTCCCCTCTTCCGTTCTATGCCAATAAATCCAAGTTTTAGGAAGTATAGACGAAAACCCAAAGTTCTCCGGCGAGATCGCCGCCTCCCGCCGCCGCGTGCCGCCGGGCAGCGCCGCCCGCACACGGCCAGGGCGACATGGCCTCCTGAGGCCCATCCATTTTAAATAATGTGGTTCCTATTAGATCTAACCCGTACCGCTTCGCGTTATAATCTCAGCCGTCTGTTTTAAATCGGACTGTCCACGTCGGCCCCGCATTATAAAGGCCAGGAATCTTACGTGCTACCCCCTGGTGATCTCGGAAAACACGAGCTAGCCCCGGAAACTTCTGATCTAGCCCCTGGACCTTCAGAAATTCATGTAAATTCATTTAAAAATCAGTTTTAGCCCCTGGACTTAATAAAAATTAGGAAAACCTCTCTGTTTTGTGTAATTAGGCCCCTGAAAATTTAGGAAGTAGCAAATTAGACCCTGCAGTAGGGTGGGTTTGCACTTCAGACCCTATAGGAGATTAAATTCAGAAATTTGAACATGTGATTAAGATTTGAATCCAAAAGGTGATGCAAACACATGAGCAAATACAAAGTTAAATTTTCCTAGCACATGGAAAACCTTTAGAATGAGTTAAAAATTGATTTTAGGCTGAAATGAGATCTGACTAAGTGCTGCTTATTTTATTATTTCTAGAAACACATTTTTAGGCTAGGAAATAATTCTGAAAATTGATAAAATAAATTTGAATTGGTTCACATCAGAGAGGAAGTTCAAAAATATATTGTTGAACATTTTAGACCAGAACCTATTCTGTTTAGATGATATGTCTTACTATTTTAATATTAAAATTTACTTTTAGGCATAGAAAATAAATCTGAAAATATAGGAAAATAAGTAAGCATAATTAGAGAATGTTAAATGAGGTCTTTATTTTCATAAACTTCCAATTAAGATTTTGTAGAAGATCTAAAAACCTATTTGGAGTAGAAAACTTTCTTTCATGCAAATTTTGTGACTAAGGAGTGTATTAATTAAATATAGAGAATTTGTTCAAATGGGAAATTAATATATAGTGTGCAACTAGAAATCTGAATACAAAAGTCATAACTAATATATATATATATATATATATATATGTTTTAAAGTGTATGAATGCCTAAAATCAACACATCTAGGGTAACCACAACACTTAAACATATGAATGACTTTAATATGTATGTATGTGTGGTTTGCATGAGTGAAAGTGTGGACTATGGCTTATGGATGATTGTTTTCTTTTGCTATGTGTATTGTCATGAGTAGAACCTGCCCCACAGCAAGTTCTCACCTTTCAAGATCAAGACTTTCCATTCCCAGAGCAGCAGGAAGAAGGCAAGTGTCCTTGACCACTTTGATCCTATACTAGGATGTGTAGTTAGAATTAATTTGCATTGTCAAATTGGAATATGATACCCAATCTACGAAGTTTCCCTAGATTGTCATTATCTTACTTCCTTGTAGCCTGGGTTGGGATTTATTTTATTATATCATTTATTCACATACTTATGCTTAGCCATGCTTAGAATGGGATAAGTGGGATATGAGATCATCAACTTATTTACCTTACTTTTGAATGAGATATTATGAGTTATGTAGAGGTAGGGATCGAGGTAAGTTGGATGATTTGGTTGGTGCTGTGTGCACGAGACTCGATTTTGTGTTTAGTGCTTGCCTGGATCCTATGGACCGCTTCATGGAGCATGTAACCTGGCTTTACCATGCCAACCACATGCTGAGGTGGGGCAGCTTGGCCAAATAATTAGGTGTATCCCCGGCATAGTATGGGTGTTTTGGATGGTGCGGGGAATAGGTGTCAGCTGGACTACCATATGAACCACAAGGCTCAAGAGGGGGCCACTGCAGCGGGGTTGGAGTCTCTTGTATGTTGTTAGGTGTGAAACCTCAGTGGGCCCACGCTCGTTGGGAATCCCTTTGTAAAGGCCTCGTAGTGATCTCCTAGCTACACACCTGGGAAGTGTGAACGTGGTTTGCGGCCACTAGCATAATGGAGGTACTTTTAGTCCACCCGGCAACGGGGGATGAAGTCACTACATGTGGATACAGTGGTACAAACTCTGTAGAGTCAAAACTGTCATGACAGCCGTGCTCACGGCCAAGAGCGGCTTGGACTTATTCATGATTAGAGGATGGTGGATTGGGAAGTTGAGGATGTTAAGCGGGAAGCTTAACATTGGAGATGAGATTTTGGTTAGTTGATATTTATGATGGTTTGGGAGATTAGGACCATTTCACCTATATAGTAATGTAGGTACTTAATAAGCTAAGGTGATAAGTATTAATTGCGTAGTGCTTAAACCATGAGTTCAACCTCTCCTTGCTCTAGCCATGCATGACATAACTTTCCCACACTTGCTGAGTACCGACGGTACTCAAACTTGCTTTTCTGTTGGTTTAAATTGCTGCTCAGGTCAAAGGGATGATGTGGTGTTCAATGACCAAGACTTTGGACCCGAAGAAGGTTTCTAGGTTCACGGAGTCCCCCGGGCAACGCCTGTGACGGAGCCCACAAGAATTATATTCTGCTGCTGCTTTATTTACATGTTATGAACATATTATCGTCCATCGAGACGTATGCTATGTAAGACTTTTTTATATTCAAACACTTGGCTTGTAATAAATGATGCTTCACTATTTGCCATCACATGTGTGAGAGAATGATCCTAGCATACATGTGATATTCACTCGGTTGTTCTTTGGGGGCAAACCGGGTGTGACAGTAAGTGAGTCGTATTGTTGTAGTGTGTGTTGGCATGTCTATTTTCACAGGCGGTTTTCATATAAAACCACCTGAGATATGCCCATTTTCATAGGCGGTTTATGAAAAAAGACCGCCTGTGAAAATGTAGATGTTTTCACAGGCGGTTCTTCTTTGAAGACCGTGTTAGGAAGTACGGTGTTTTTCTTTCGCTCGTCGGAACTCCTCACCGTGGCTTGCACTCGCGTGGAAGAGAAAGAACGAGCAGGGTTGTTGTTTCTGCTGCTAATTTCCCGGACTCAGCGCCGGAATTCACTTCAATAGAAAAACACCCACGATGCAACGACCAGGCCCTGAACTCCTATATATACGGCACGATCAACTGATCGGCCGGACTCCCTCTACTAGTCCTCAACGTGCAGAAAATAGACATGCAAAACAACATGCAGTTTCCTACGTGCACTACCTACATGCAAACGTGCAAACTTGATCAGTGTACACATGCACACCCACGGCACACTTCCACAAGGCTTATACATCAACAATTCTCCCCCTTAAGCCTTGTCCGGAGCTTTGACGTTGTGAACATCAATCTTTGTCCTCATCTCAATGAAGCGGTCACGACCGAGGGGCTTGGTTAATATATCGGCCAGCTGCTCGTTTGTGCCAACTGCATCAAGCTTCACTCTTCCCTCCTCAGCACACTGCCTGATGAAGTGAAATCTGGTGTCTATGTGCTTACTTCTCTCATGAAACACGGGATTCTTGATTAGTTGGATTGCGGATAAGTTGTCAATCTTCAGGGTGACAGCGTCAACAGCTTCCCCTCTGATCTCGGCCAAAAGACGTGCCAGCCATACCCCCTGACACGATGCCGTAGCAGCTGCTATGTATTCCGCTTCACAGCTTGACAAAGCAACAACCCTTTGCTTCTGAGACTGCCAAGTTATGACGTTTCCACTGAGGAGATACATGACACCAGTAGTGCTGCGCCGGGTATCAATGTCCCCGGCCAGGTCACTATCACTATAGCCAACCAGCTCAAGTTCATTTTGTTTTTTCTTGAAAAAACATCCATGATGAATGGTTCCAGCAACATACCTCAGGATTTTCTTCACAGCAAGAAGATGTTCAACAGTCGGCTTTTCCATGAACCGGCTCACATAACCTACTGAGTAAGTTATATCAGGTCTTGTGTTCACTAAGTATCGAAGAGCTCCCACAAGTTTCCGGTACTCAGTTGGATCAATGGCGGGTGTATCACAGTTCTTGCTCAATTTCAACCGAGGCTCCATTGGAACATGACAAGGATTGCACATGAAAAGATTAGCAGGCTTTAGAATCTTCATTGCATAGGCCCCCTGACTCACTGCTATGCCACTGTTGGTTTGATTTACCTCCAAGCCGAGGTAGTAGTTCAGTCTTCCCAGGTCTGCCATTTTGAACTTTCCTTGCATCTCCACTTTGAATTTTTCAATCTCAGATGCGTTGCCACCAGTGATGATGAGGTCATCCACATACACACCCAGAATTATGCGTCCATTCTCACTCCCTCGAGTATAGACAGTGTGTTCAGCTTCACCACGTCGAAAACCGAGTTCAGTTAGTGATGCATCTAGCTTGGCATACCAAGCACGTGGGGCTTGTCTTAACCCATAGAGTGCCTTCTTCAATTTGAGCACTTTATCTTCCTCCCCCTCAATGACGAAGCCAGGCGGTTGTGTCACAAACACTTCCTCTTGCAACTATCCATTGAGGAAGGCAGACTTAACATCCATGTGGTGAACCACCCAACCTTGGTGTGCTGCAAATGCCAGCAACAACCGAACTGTTTCTAAACGTGTCACAGGTGCAAATACCTCATCAAAGTCCACACCCGCTTTTTGCACGTATCCCTTCGCCACCAAACGTGCTTTGTGTTTGATGATGAGACCATCAGCATCTCTCTTGGTTTTGAAGACCCACTTTAGACCAATAGGACGTTGATTCTTTGGAGCGAAAACCAGCTCCCAAGTGTCATTTGCCCTCATTGCTGTCATCTCATCTAGCATTGCCTGGCGCCAGCAATCGAACGCATGTGCTTCTTCAAACGAGGCTGGTTCATCTGTGTTGATCATCAGCAACTCCTCCCCTTGTTCTTGTTCTTGTGGAGGTTGTGGCTCCGTTGCCTCCATTATGTCCTGAATGGAGCGGTACCGCACCAGTGCCTCATCATGATCAGCGTCGTGTCTGCTTGACGAAGAGGAAGCTGGACTTGGCACATGCTCTGAGGGTTCAACAGCATGCGGATCAGGTAAGATGGGTACTTGCCTCGGTGCTGTTGACACCTTACCCACGCCAGGGTTCATCGTCATCAAGTCATCGTGTGAGACCGTCACATAATCTATAGCGAAGTCACTGTCAGTCTCCTTTTCCTCCCACTTCCAATCTGCTTCTTCATCAAACACTACATCTCTTGTGACTTGTACTCTTTTAGTATTGGGATCATAGGTGCGGTAAGCCTTCGAACCCGGTTCGTATCCAATGAAGATCGTCGGTCTGCTCCTATCATCGAGCTTCTTCAAGTGACCAGTTGTCTTCGTGTGGGCAATGCAACCAAACGTACGTAGGTGATGTACCGCTGGTGGTGCTCCCGCCCACAATTCAAACGGGGTCTTCCCGCCATTTCCTTTGGTCACGGTGCGGTTCAACACGTACACTGCTGTGACCACCGCTTCTCCCCAGAACACACCCGGGAGATCTTTGGCCTTCAACATGCTGTGAGCTGTGCCAACTATCGTCTGGTTTCGCCTCTCAACGACGCCATTCTGCTGAGGAGTATAGGGCGCTGTCAATTCTCAGTAGACTCCGAGTTCTTCAAAGTACTCGCTCAGATGTTTAGAAGTAAACTCTCCCCCCCCTGTCACTATGAAATGCTCCAAGCATCTTCCCACTCCTGCGTTCTGCCGCTGCCTGAAACTTTCTGATGGCTTCAGATGCCTCATCCTTTGTAGACAAGAGGTACACCCACATATAGCGACTAAAATCGTCAACAAGCAGGAGAAAGTAATTTTTACCGCCGGGTGTTGCTGGCGTGATAGGGCCACATATGTCTCCATGTACTAACTCCAGTACTTCAGTGGCATGTCTTGCACCGTGACCCGGAAACGGAGCACGTCTATGTTTCCCGGCCAGGCATGCTTCACAGACTCTGTTCACCTCGGTGAGGAGTGGTAATCCCCGCACCAGGCCTTCACGGGATATCTTTCAAAGGGCTCCGAAGTTAGCATGTCCAAATCGAGCGTGCCAACGCCATGCATCATCACCAGCCACTGCACTCAGAAAGACGGGTCGAGCCAACTCGACATCAAGAGCATACAGTCTACCCGGTGTATGTTGAATCTTGGCAATCATCTGCAGGTTCTCATCTCGAACCCGCATCACACCACCTTGTACAAGGATCTGATAACCGACTTCGTTGAGTTGTCCACAGCTGATTATATTTGCTGTAAGCCGAGGGATATAGTACACGTTACCGAGCAGATGATGTTCTCCATTCTTGCAGTTGAACAAGACTGTCCCGTATCCTTCAATACGTACAACAGATCCATCACCAAACTTCACGGTACCTGTTACACCTGTGTCCAGCTGACTGAACGCATCACGAACCCCGGTCATGTGGTTGGATGCTCCGGTGTCGAATATCCATCGACGTGCAACTCGATCTTCCATGTCTTTGTTGACTGCCAAGACGTTCTCACCCACTCCTCCGAGTGTCTCGTCGTGATCTTCCATAGCGGGAACAAGTGACATGTTGTTCACTGATCCAAGTTTCAAACTTGCAGGGATCAATTCCAAACGTTGGGTAGGTGACGGGTCTTCTATCAGAAGTAAACTAGGCTCATCATCTTGTACCAAATGCGCTTGTTCCCTTTTGGGCTTGCCACGGCAATCACGTGCCCAATGGCCGATCTTCCTGCAGTTGTGGCACTTGTCTCTGCCACGGTCACTCTTGGAGCCTGATTCGCTCTGTCCAGGTGAACCTTGTTTCTTGCTGAAACCTCCGCCTTTTCCGTTACGCCAACTCTTTCCCCGGTTGCTAGAACTACCAGGGTGTTTTGTACCAGCGTAATCTTTCTGCTTGTACCATTCAAGCCACTGATACTCAGTGAGGTAAAGTTTACCGTCTTCACGTACTTCTCCCAAGTTCACATCCTCTTCGGCTGCTCTAAGGCGCCCTGTGATCTCCTCAACTGAGAGGCTCGCCGAGTCTAACAAAGTCTCTATGGAGATCACTAACTGCTTGTATCGCGAGCGCGCAATGCGGAGGTACTTGTCAACTATCTTCTCCTCCGGTTCAGGATCACCAAGTGTGGCCAGTTGATTTGTGAGATTATTGAGTCGCATTGCAAAGTCCTCAATGGACTCTTTCTCACGAAGTGACAGTAGCTCGTATTCACGACGTACCTTCTGCAGCGTGGACTTCCACACACGATCATCCCCAATCCTCATCACTTTGATGCAGTCCCATGCCTCTTTTGCGGATGGCTTGACAGCAAGTGTGGCAATCATGTCTGCGGGTACAGCACTGCAAATGGCATCCAACGCCATCCGATCCGCCTGAAATTCGGCTCCTCCCTTGCTCACGGCTTTCCACAGCGACCTGGCCTCCAACTTGATCTTCATCAGCAGCGACCACTCGTTGTAGTTCGTCTTCGTCAGAATTGGGTAGTTCGCCGGCCCCGCCAGCGTCACCTTCTCAACAATCCTCTCGACGACGCGCTCGCTGCCGACCCGTGATCCCCTCGGCCTGCGTGACGGAGAGCGTCCCCGACGTCCGTCGGCAGCCGGCGATCGCGAGGCCTCTCCAGCCATCTCCTTCACTGGCTCTGATGCCAAGTGTTAGGAAGTACGGTGTTTTTCTTTCGCTCGTCGGAACTCCTCACCGTGGCTTGCACTCGCGTGGAAGAGAAAGAACGAGCAGGGTTGTTGTTTCTGCTGCTAATTTCCCGGACTCAGCGCCGGAATTCACTTCAATAGAAAAACACCCACGATGCAATGACCAGGCCCTGAACTCCTATATCTACGGCACGATCAACTGATCGGCCGGACTCCCTCTACTAGTCCTCAACGTGCACAAAATAGACATGCAAAACAACATGCAGTTTCCTACGTGCACTACCTACATGCAAACGTGCAAACTTGATCAGTGTACACATGCACACCCACGGCACACTTCCACAAGGCTTATACATCAACAGACCGTCTGTGACACTAAATTATCACAACCGGATTTTTATTCATTGGACATCACAAACTTTTTAAATAGATCGCCTGTACAAGAAATGAAAGGCGGCTGTAAAAATGGTTTTTGTAGTAGTGCATGCATGTCAAGAGATAAAACAATATTGTTACAAATGTACACAATAATAAACACTGGACCATACGTCATTTGGTCTACCATAACTCGGTTACTAGCTAGTTTATTACCAATGGAAATGAAAGGAGTAAGAGTCTTGATTACTTCTGTATATATATAACCCTTGCAGCCAGTCCATTTAGTCACGATGAATTATACATCTCGATCTTACATGTACTTTGTATATACACACACACTGGCAAGTAAGAATGCAGTAACGAGTTAGGTCGGTTATGGCCTACGCGGTGGTCGGCCGGTGGTGGAATCGGTGCTGTAGTCGTCGTAGTCGCCACTGTCGAAGGCGAGTTGCCGGAGCCGGGAGATGTTATCAGAGCCGCCGCCGTTGTAGAGCACGCTCTGCCCCGGCTTCACGCCGTCTTGGTGCAGGTCGTCCAGTGATGCGTCGCCCTCCAGCGCACGCACGATCTGGCTCATCTTGGGACGTCGCCTGGCCGAGTGCCGGATGCTGGCTGCGGCGCAGGCCGCCATGCGCTCCACCTCCACGGCAGAGTACTCGCCGCGGAGCCTCTCGTCGACGAGCTCTGCGAACCCCATCTCGCCGGCCAGGGCGGCGCTCAGCAGCGGGCGCGCCCAGTCCACGAGGCTGTCCTCCATGAGGTTGGTTGTGTCGATGGGGCGGCGCCCCGTGATGAGCTCCAGCAGCATCACGCCGAAGGAGAAGACGTCCGACCGGTCCGTCAGCTTGCCGCTCGACGCGTACTCCGGCGCCAGGTACCCGAAGGTGCCCATGACGCGCGTCGACACGTGCGTGTTCGTGTCCGTTGTCAGCTTCGCCAGCCCAAAGTCGGCCACCATGGCCTCGAATTTGTTGTCCAGCAAGATGTTCGCCGCCTTGATGTCACGGTGGATGATCCGAGGATGGCCTGTAATAACCCACACAGTACATGATCACATGTAGTTAAAAATTTCTCAATGTTTAGATAACTCGAAACGTATATGACGGCACTCACAGTCTTCGTGAAGGTATGCAAGGCCCTTGGCAGATCCCAGTGCGATCTTCATGCGGGTTGGCCAGTCCATGACGGGCACGTCCTTGCTATACAAATGATGCTCCAGCGTGTTGTTGGGCACGAACTCATAGACGAGCATACGCTGGTTGCCGGCGATGCAGTAGCCGACAAGCGACACCAAGTGGCGGTGGTGCACGCGGCTGATGATCTCTACCTCAGCCTGGAACTCCCGCTCACCCTGTCCACTGCCGGTCTTGAGCTGCTTCACCGCCACCTCCTTCCCGCTGCCGGCGAGCACCCCCTTGTACACGTACCCGAACCCGCCCTGCCCCAGCATGTTCGCCGACGAGAACCCTGACGTCGCCGCCACGAGCTCCTCGTACGAGAAGGAGCTCTTGGAGAATCCCAGCGCCACGTTGGGTGACGGCGGCGGGAGGGGAGGGCCGTAGGGGCCGGATGAGTATGGGCCACCCATCTCACCGCTCAGGGGCGCCGCCGTTGAGCGCGGTGGAGGGGACAGCGAGTTTTCGCCGCCGTGCTGGTGCCATCCTGGCGGAGGAGCGATGCTGCCATTGCTGCCGTACTGCTGCCACATGGGCGGCAGACCGGCATTAGGGTAGTACACGTTGCCTGCGTTTTACGTGCACCAAAACAAGCTATTAGGGCGGATACAAAGGAAATTGATGAGCTCATATGCTGGTACATGTAAACCTTAATTACCTTTCTCATCGGTGTAAAAGGGCATGTTCATGGGAGCTGTCCGCTTCTTCTTTTTCTTCCTGCAGCAACATATGCACGCTATGAAGGCTAACAGGACAGCGAACGCCACCACACCAATCACCACGCCAGCGATCACAGGTGCCACATGATCGGATGGCGACGAGGACTTCTTTCCATCTTTAGAGTTGGAGCTCCCGCCATTGCCCGACCCACTGCCTTTTCTTGCCGGCGGCGAAGACTGTGACGACCTCGATGCTGGAGATGCCGATGATTCACCCTTTGGCGATGAGCTGTTGGATGATTTTGGTGGCGAGTTCGACGCCTGTGAAGGCTGTGTTGAGGATGGAGGTGATGAATTGGTGGCGGACGGTGGTGACTGCGTGGAGTTAGCGGACGACGGCGACGACTCTGGGGCGGAGGCCATTTATTGGTTTGTTCCCCTCTCTCTCTCTCCTCTACGAGAGAGAGAGAAGAGGATACAATTGAGCTCTTCCTGTGAATGGAGAGGACTCCACCCTTTTTACCTTGATAGAGCTATATTATGTTATTCTAATTCAATGGTCAAGAGTTTAGTTGTGCTGCGAACCCCTACAAGATGAAAATGGGTGAAAATATTACTCCCTCTGTTTCAAAATAAATGACGTTTAGGATAACTAATCTAGTTCAAATTAAACTAGATTTTTTATCCTAAACGTCATTTAAGGAGCTAATATAATAAGTTGTAACACCTCAAACTGCTCCAGGTGAAATGAATTGTTGCAAGGATACAAAAGAAAACAGCTGCATTTGCGGATCGGTGGTAACCTATTTCAGACATCAACTTAATTCATTATAGTGGATATATAAAAAAATGGTCACAATAGGAATAATCACTATGTTGTGACACCACGCATTATCGCGAATGGGTTATTACAACCGTACATACAAAGTAGAATGCTTTACCACATGAACAAATTAAATAGATGAATAATCAAGTGCACGAAAATCAAGCTGCTGAGAGTCAGTGTTTAAGGAATAAATCAAAGGACATGTCAAAGATTGGCCACTGGTTTGAAACCCCAATAAAATTGCAACATAATAGTTGGATAGAAATCAAGAAAAAGGAACGTGGATTCATTGGAACTCAGATGGGTCAGACATGCCAGAGAAATTGTAGATACCTTTTCCTTTTCCCGGGGTGATTAGAGGCAGAAGGAGAAAGGGGTAGAGAGCGGATTTTGAGTGAGAGGATGAGGGAAGGAGGCATCATGCGTGCCCTCCGTGTTGCCATCCATCCACCACCACATCTCGCATCTCCCATTTTTAGCCACCGTTCCAAATAAAACCTCACGCACCTGCATGTACACACACAGACTGACAAAGTGATAACCTAAAGAGAATAGAAGTAAAGAACAACTGTTGCAGTACCACATCCTTCTTTCTGGTTAAGGTATGGAAGGTATGGGCACTGTTGCTATCACTACACGAATCACGACAATATACGACGGCCAAATTATTGACGACAATGCCGTCGTCAATAAACATATTGACGACAGCTAGAATACACCATCGTCAATTAGTCATTAATTAACGACGGTTAACCTAGTACCGTCGTCTATAAGATTTCGGGCCTTATAGACGACAGCCCACCGTCGATAATAAAGGCCCTCGTCAACATGCACCGAAATCTGGGTCTGCCCAAGAGACTTTATAGACGACGGTGATAACACCGTCATCAATAAGACATTGTAGACGACGGTTCAAGTACACTGTCGTTTATAAGGCCTGATATACTCGGGCAGTGACCGCCACTCGGCTCTCTTCCTCACTTGCGCCACCACCGCTTCGTCCGAGCGCCGCCGCCGCCGACCGCCATTGGGAGCGCTGCCACCGCTTCGTCCAAGCGCCGCTGCTGCCGCCGACCGCCATTGGAAGCGCCACCGCCGCCGACTGCCGTCATCCCAACGAGGTACGCCGCCTCCCTCCCTCTTCCCCCCTCTTCTCCTCGGACCTCCACCGGCCACCCGCCCCCCACCCCGCTGCACCTTTATGTCTTGAAAATGGGACGGGCTGCGGCGCCCCACCCCACCGCCGCAGCAGCTGCAACCTTAACGCGTGCACTTGCGGCCAAGCCCGCATCACAGCTTAAATAATTGCGGCCATTTGCGGCGCCCGTCAGCCCACCCCACAGCACTCGGACAGCTGCCCTCGCACTCAGCACAGACGAGACTGCCCTCTCGCCGTCTCGCAGATTTTTTTGCTTCGACAAGAGATACGATGATGATCCAACATGGAGATGGCGGTCTCTCTGGCTTCAGACAACATCTTGATGACCCTGCAGTTTTCTTGATCAGCTGCAGCGGATTTCTTGTTAATCTTCTTCAACTGTTTTTGCATCCTCTTGGACATGCGGATGTAGGAGTGGATCTTGGCCTGAACAGATGCATCATCTCTTCTTTTCAGAGCCAACTGCATGTCCGGGATGCATCCCTTGAGCTCTCCAAAGCTCTCTTGCATGGCGCTGCAGAGGTCGAGCAAGACGAGAGAGTGCTCAAGCTCTTGCTGCACTGCTTTCCTCAGCTTGTTAACTTGGCTACTGGGTAAAGGCACAAACTTGCCGATGCAGTTGTAGGCTTGGCCGAGCTTTCTCAAGCCATCACAAATGGTCCCGACTGCTGCAGAGGATGCGGGTGGTGGTCTGGGCGGCGCCGGCGGCTCCTCTCACTCGGTTCTGGGAATCAAATTGATCCCTACTTCTAAATTCCCTTGATGACCTCAGCTTGCTATTTAGTTGCGTAGTAACACCGGACTCCAAATATGCCAGGTTGTCATGATCATTGTCTACTTTATAGCACATCAAAATTCTCTTTTAATCGATACTGAATTTCCTCCCATTTTCCTTTTTGATGGCACTAAGGTAAGCATTGTAAGTAAAAAGAAACATAAGTAGGCATACTATGGTGAGAGAGCAGAATAGTATTCAAGATGTAGACGATAGCGTTTCTCCTTTTTTTCAACCAGTAATACTATTCAGAATTGATTTTTCATTACCAACATAGTTATATAAATACAGTAGGTTTCATGTAGATTTGTTCTAGAACTGCCTGTATTTATTATTGTCCATCATCATTACCAACGTTGAATCATGAAAGAGGAAGCAGTTGAATACAATTTAATCTTAAATGTGTAAGGTGTTTTTTTGAGTCGGGGTTGGAAGTATTCATTGCATCAGAACAATCAGAAGCATGCCGTCCAACTATTCAAGGCAAAATCTAAAAGCTGACGAGCTACTGGGTGTTGGTAGAACCAGCAGAAGCAAGGGTTGCACCACCAGGTTGTTGCATGCTCTGTGAACATGGAGGAACAGGTTGCTGGTTTTCTTCCATGGCCGGGTCCGGAGTGACCGGGACGGTACAGCGTGATGGTTGATGGAGGGAGAAGAAGGGTGTCTGCTGATAGTGAGCTGGGAAGATGGAGTAGCTTTCATCACTTGGTGCTGGTGGGTCTGTTTGCGTCAGGAGGCACAAGAACAGGAGAGCCTTTTGGAGCTGGCGCTGGCGCCTTTGGCATGAATTTCTCTTCTGCTCTACATGAATTTCTCTTCTGCTCCGCTCATGCTGAATTTCTCTTCTGCTCTACTGATAGTTCCAAGTTCCTTGCTGAATTTCTCTTCTGCTCTGCACTGTACCGCACTCCCTCGCGCCATTTCACCACCGAGCCCCCATCCAAACCCCCCTCCTCGAAAACCTAACCCTAGCCGACCAACCAACGAGATGTCGAAGGCTTGCAGCGGTGGCACGGTGTACGAGGATGGCTTCCACACGGAGGTGGAGGAGCGCCTCATCAACGAGGAGTACAAGATCTGGAAGAAGAACACACCCTTCCTCTACGATCTCGTCATCACGCACGCGATCGAGTGTTCCTCCCTCACTGTGCAATGACACCCCGATCTCGTCGAGCTGCCCGGGGAGGACCACTCCATCCAGAAGATGGTGCTCGGCACGCAAACCTCCGACAACGAGCCGAACTACCTGATGCTTGCGCAGGTCCAGCTGCCCCTCGACGACGCCGAGGCCGACGCGCGCCACTACGACAACGATTATGTTTTAATCAATAAAATTCGTAATTTAGAGGAGTTTTTGTGCCTTGTTCTTCCGACTTGTTTTTGTTAAGTCTTTCTCGTCGAGTTTCTAGACAGCACGACAGTGCTTCGGTGTTTTGATCATAACTCCAGTTTTACAGATCCAATTGACGTGGTTCTTTTTGGGTTGTCTTCACAACTTGATTATATATTATATGGGAAAATTTCACTATCATTGGAATTTTAGTTTCTGATCTACACGAGTTTCTTTGCAGTGTTGCAGGTCTAGTTTTTACTCGAGTAGAACAGATTGACCCTCGTTTGATCTTTCGATCATAACTTGAGTTTTTTGATGGATTTCTGTGATTCTTGTTGTCGTGTCTTTGTGACTTGATTCTCTATAATATATACCACTTTTGTCATGGTTGAACACGTTTAGATCAGTCGCATACACGGTTTCTTTAACAGGTCAATTTTCTGCTGAGTGGGTTTTTGTTGCTTCCACTAAAAAGTTTAAATCTACCATTCACCCCTCTAGTAGCTTTTCACGTGCTCTTCGATCCTACAATTCGTATCAGAGCCACGGTGCTCCAATATTTGTGATTTTCACGTGTTTGTACTAATCATCATAAAAAATACTCCGCAAAACCTTGTGTATTCAGTGGCATTGATTTTCAGGTTTGGAAAGCACGAATGGAGGCTTTCATCCAGGCATAAGGCTTCGCAATAAGGGAAAAGGTGTACAAGACTTATGAAGTGCCGCCAAACGATCAAGTCACAGCTACGAACATGAGAGATGTTGACAACAACAACAAAGCACGAAACTTAATCATACAAGTATTAACTCAAAGTGACTTCGACTGTGTTGCACACCTCCGATCTGCATACGATGTGTGGAAAGCACTTTGTGACTACGACGAAGGATCCAACACGATCAAGGAGGTAAGAAAAGATATGTTCAAGAAAGAATACATGCGCATCAAGATGCAACCCGGTGAGTAAATCAATGACCTCTTTGCTCGCTTCAATAAAATTCCCAACAACTTGCGTAGTGTCAACGTTAATTTTTCAGATGCTGACAATGCTAGGCAATTACTAAGTGCATTACACATGTCAACTTGGGGGATGAAACTTACATCTATTCATGAATCTATTGTCATGAGTACACTTACATTAGATGTGCTACATTCTAAGTTAAAAACTCATGAAATTCACATAATGTCACGTAAGAACCCCAACATGTCTCTTGCATTTGTTTCACAATGTGACATGCTTAGCTCTAGTCAATCTTCATCTTGTGGTACACTTTCTTTGTTGTCCTCTCTAACCCTTGAACAGATTGACGAGTTTCTAGAGGAAGACTTGCACTCATCTCTACTCGCTTCTCAAAAGAATTGCAAAATGTGAGAACTAGAAGGAGAAGAAGTGTCGGGCCTCACCGATACTTTGAATGTGGTAAGACAGGACATTTTCGTACGGATTGCCCTAACCTTTCAGGTCCTACTTCCCATGACAAAAAGCAAACTAGGACGAAGCACTCCTCTGCAAACGATAAGAAAAAGAAGAAGGGTTTTATAGGACGCTAATTGTTAAATAGTTTTATCTCCACACTTCAAGAACTTGGCTCGAGTGATGTGGACATCGGAAGTGACGATGATTAATATGATTTGGCAAACTTATGCTTCATGGCGGGCAAGTCAAGTTCAAGTATGGAGGAGGCAGAACACAACAGCGACAATGAAGAGGTATGTCCTACTTGCGAAGAAATGTGTGATGCTATTCTCGTGCTACTGTTATAGTTAAGGAAAAAGAAAAAAAGCTTAGGGACAATGCTCTTAAAATTGAGTCACTAGAATCTGAAATTAATTGTTTGAAATCTTTGATTTCTAGTGATGATTCTTGTTCCTCATGTGATTGCTTCATCTTATATTTTCTTATGAAGCTTCATGTCCCGTGGTACGACTATACGGTTCTTGAACCATAACGTACCGTTCTCATCTTTCCGGAAGCACTTAGATTCTCCTTTGTCTATTCTCTTCCAAATATGGACCATGCCCTTATCTTTATTTTGCGTCTATACAATTTCATCACGAATTGTAGGAATGAGGGCAAGATTAAACAATGACCCATAGGGAACCAAGCGCAGGCTCGGTTCTTCTTCTTCCATTGCAGCCATGGTTAGGTTATGAACATGTGATTTCCGACTAACTGCGTCAGCAACCACATTCGCTTTTCCAGGATGGTAATGTATCTCTATCTCATAGTCTTTAATTAACTCTAACCATCTTCGCTGCATCATATTTAACTCCTTTTGTGTGAAGATGTACTTGAAACTCTTGTGGTTGGTGTAGAGGTGGACTAAGTTTCTAAGTAAATAGTGCCTCCACATCTTTAGAGCAAGAACCACAGCAGCTAGCTCGAGATCATGTGTCGGATAATTCTGCTCATGATTCCGAAGCTGCCTGGATCCATACACGACCACTCGCCCTTCTTGCATAAGCACGCAGCCAAGGACGATGCCGGATGCATCGCAATAAACATCAAAGGCCTTAGTCGTATCGGGCTGTGCCAACACTGGGGTTGTTGTGAGGTGCTTTACCAATGCTTTTAACGCCTCCTCACATGCTTCACTCCACACATATTTCTTGCCTTTCTTCAGAAGTTCCGTCATTGGTATAGAGACCTTGGAGAAATTCAGAATGAATCTCCAGTAGTAACCCGCTAAACCGAGAAAACTACGGACTTCGTGGACTGATTTTGGTGAACTCCAATTCAGCACTTGGACAATCTTGCTCGGATGAACCGCAATGCCCTCTGCAGAAATAATGTGCCCAATAAATAGCACTTGGTTGATCCATAACTCACACTTACTGAATTTTCCATATAGTTTGTGATCCCGTAGGCGTTGGAGCACAATATGCAGATGTTCGGCGTGTTCTTCCTCCGACTTACAATATACCAAGATATCATCGATGAATACCACGACGAACTTGTCCAGCTCCGGCATAAAGACTGAATTCATCAAGTACATAAAATGAGCAGGAGCATTGGTGAGTCCCAATGACATGAGAGATACTCATATAACCCGTATCTTGTCGAGAATGCCGTCTTGGGTATGTCTTCTGCCCGGATTTTTATCTGGTGATATCCGGACCGAAGATCCATCTTCGAGAAAAACTTAGCACCCACTAGTTGATCGAAAAGCATATCGATACGTGGTAGTGGATACTTGTTCTTGATCGTTATGGCATTTAGCGGACGATAGTCCACACATAGCCTCAAAGTCTCATCCCTTTTCTTAACGAACAACGCGGAACATCCCCAAGGTGATGAACTGGGGCGAATGAAGCCATTGCTTAACAAATCATTCAGCTGCTCTTTAAGCTCCACGAGTTCCTTCGGTGCCATTTTATACGGCCTCCGAGAGATGGGTGTGGTTCCTGGTGCTAGTTCAATTTTGAACTCCACTTCACGTTCGGGCGGCATGCCCGGTAGATCATCGGGAAACACGTCCGGATATTCCTGGACCACTGGAACGTCCTCCAGTTTCTTGGCTTCAACGGTGTGTACAGCAGTGACTTCCGGTGCAACATTTCTCAGAATCAACGTGTGTTGCCCGTGCTTCTTTGAATTCAGCTGCACTGTTCGTGAACTAATATCAAAGATAGCTTAGTGATGTGTCAACCAAGCCATTCCCAAGATAATGTCAATCCTCAAGCCTTCTAGGATGATAAGAGTAGTAGGATATATCCGCCCATCCAAACATATAGGCGCTCGAGCAACAATTCTGCCCGCTGTCCTACTACCTCCCGGTGAATTAATCTGATAGGATGCGGCCAAGGTAGTTGATAGTATTTGGTGCTTAACCACATAATTTTGGCTTATAAAATCATGTGTAGCACCCGAGTCGAACAACATGAACGTGGGCTGACCACGTAGGCTGAACATACCCGCAAACACGGGTTCTCCTACGGGAACATCTTCAACTGCCATATAGTTTACATTTCCCACTTTCAGTGCTGTTCTTCTTGACCGACCATGGAATTCCTTTGCAGCTTGAGATGACATGGGACTGCTGCTTTGATGGGTCACTGGACCCTCCTGAGAAATATGCTCTACATCGCTACAAGTACCTTAGGATGCGAGCTCAGGATCTTCACAATATAGAGGTGGTTGATATTCTTGTGCACTTTGCTGAGGTGGGAGTGCACAAATACTCATTTGCTGCTGTTGCAGCAGTGGCTGAACATCCATTTTTGAGTATGGACAGAATTGGATCTGAGGTGGTCCATCAAAGGACTGAATTTCCACCCTGGCTGGTAAGCAATATATCACCGGTTGTTCTAGATGACAATCACCCATACTTGCCAGTGATAATTTTCTCTTCCTCTTACTTTTCTTATGCTTGAGTTTAGCTATTTGTTGAATTATAGCGGCATTGACTAACTCGCAATAATTCCCTTTATTGCATTGTGCCACTTTCGCCCGAAGCTTCACATCGAGGCCTCGGAAGAAGTAATGACACTTCATCGTCTCTTTATCCACATAAGCGGATGCATATTGTACTAAACAGTTAAATTCTGTAAAGCACTCCATAACACTCATGCCTCCTTGCTTGAGTTCATAGAACTCTTCAACTCTGGTTTTGACGATACCCTCACAGATATGACGTGCACGGAAAGAATCATGAAACTCCGTCCACGTCACATGATGGCCTTCAGCGATATTAGCAAGATATTCAATCCACCAAGTCCCAACGGATCCATGAAGTTGCTGAGCGGCAAATAAAGCCTTCTCATATTCATCACACTGGAGCATTCCCAGATTAGATTCAATCACCCGGAGCCAATGATCTGCCTCCAAGGCTTCTTTAGCTTCCGAGAATATTGGTGGTTGTCTTTCTAGAAAGTCCAGATAAGTATTCAGTGTGGGGTTTTGCTGTGAGATCTCCTGTCAGATGCCTTGCTGCACCAACATCTCAAGAGACTCAGCCATTCTTCCCAACACCTCCGCCAGTCCGGTTGATGATGATGGTGATCGTCGCTGTGACGAATCATTTCCATCCCGGATGGAACCGCTAACCTCATACCCGGAATGAGTATGATTCATACTGCAAGAGCGAGCAATTTACGGTTAATATCCTAGAGTGTACTCAGCTTTAACTCGAAATTATTAACCGCAAATGCATCACATCAAGTGTGCAGCATACATGAAGGAAACAAGGTTTTTGACAATTCTGAAATATAGCCAATGTTGCTCAAGTTTGTCAACACTTAACAAACAACAAGGAATGATGGAAGATAACTAATGAATACATCATGGAACTTAGAGAAGTATAGAAACCTTCATGTCCACCACAAGTCTCAAGCTACATGGGCAATGAACAATACCCTGTTCAGAATGACCATTTGGCCTTAATCCCAGAATTTGAATATGACAATGGCAGTTTTATGTCTCAAGGTGAATATAAAAGTTATAGATAACTTCAATATATTTCCAACAAATATTTATTTGCCTTCATACCAGTTCTGGATCAGGAGTTATGATATTCCAAAGTTGACAGAAATCAGGAACAATTTTGACAGCACCTCCTCTGAAAGTGTCTGTTTTGTCTGCAAGATTTCATAAATTTCTACCCTAAATCTGTAGAAACATTGAACTACAAAGTCGTAGCACAACAAAATTTCCCATGGTGTCTTACATGACCCTTAAAGATTTTTCTACAATAAGTTATGGTCAAGATACATAAAATTCCAGAGAGCATTTTTGGTCTGCCCCGTTTTTAGACAGTTAACACTCATCTGAGATTTTCATCCATTTGGAGGGAGATTCTGTTCTGGAGTTCTACAGCAAAGTTGTAGAGGATCTCAAAATATTTCCATAATTGTATGCCTCACCTCCATTGGTTCAACCAAACAAAAGTTATGCCCTGTTCAATTTCAGAAAAAATTCGGCCGAAAACAGGGGAGGTTGTTACTAAAGGTTTGAGATGGAAACTTTACTCCCAATTGACTCATAGTTCAATACAGGAGTTTATTAACCCTTAATGGAATCCTAAACTGCGAAATTTCTCTTTTCTTTGAAAACTTTATTGTTCATGCAGTTAAGAACATATTCCGGTACTACGTTTCCTCACCAAATCAAAATCCTAACCGGCGTTATACCGGCATATACGTCTCCAATGGTGGCACTAAAACGATCACTCACACACGTTTTCTAAATGAGATGTTCTACTCGTGGTTAAGGTACCTGCAGAAAAACAATAAAAAATGAAGTACACAATAGGTTTTCCATTTCAGGCAGGTCCATATCATAGTAAAAACATACGCCCCGTATCATTGCCATACGGCCCGTCCTTGAGTCAAGCCATGTATCAAGGTACATGATCGGGTTATTCACCACCCGACGGGGGCTTCACACCTTCCTCCTCTTGCCCTTGGGTTTGCGCACTGGAGGCTAGTGCATTTCATATGTCTCTAAGACATGAAGAGTCTTAGAAAACATATTCACTTCCCGTCCATTGCTGAACGGGACATCCCACACTACTTTCCTCGTATGGGGGAGCTAACTGAAATTGATCCGCTTTCAGTGGCGTTCCTTACCATGCTTACCTCCACGTAGGTACGTCGTTACAGAATTGAAATATTGAATATTAACACAAGTTAGCTTGCCACCTTAAGTAACTATACTAGTAATAGTCCTTATGTGGGCATACTATACGTTCCTCACTCGTACACTTCTAAGTTTTCGAAAATAAGCTCTTTTCATGCGTGCTATTCCCAATGCGGCTCTGATACCATGCCTGTGGGGAACCCCTTCCGGGATCCACACTCCAGGATACACATTGGGTGGTGTCGTGCGATGCGGCACCCAACAGCATACACGAAAAGAAACACTAAACGTACAAAGTCTTTTATTTATCAACATAGTGTCATTTACAAAATAAGGTACCACGGAGGTACGCGCAGTGGAATATACATAACTCATACTCTCGGTCCTAACTATGCAAAAGAGAAGACATCCAGCCTGTGGACGCTTCTTACTAGCTTCCACGAAGATGAGTGCAGCGGCAGGATTTCCGGTGAGTCTCTGATGTCTCACCGAACAACCACGTTCGCTTTTCCTGGATGGTAGTGGATCTTGATTTCATAATCTTTTATAAGCTCCAACCATCTCCGTTGTCTCATATTCAGCTCCATCTGCATGAAGATATACTTCAATCTTTTATGGTCGGTGTAGAGGTGGACAGGATTACCAAGTAAATAATGCCTCCACATCTTTAACGCAAAAACCACAGCAGAAAGCTCGAGATCGTGAGTTGAATAATGCAGCTCATGATTTCGCAGTCGATGAGACCCATAGGCGGCTACAAGCCCTTCTTGCATCAGAACGCAGCTGAGACCGATGCCGGATGCATCACAATATACATCAAATAGCTTCGTCGTGTCCGGCTGAGCAAGAACTGGAGCTTTTGTGAGATGTTTCACCAGAGTTTTGAATGCGGCTTCACATGCTGCATTCCACATATATTTTGTGTCCTTCTTTAGCAGCTCCGTCATTGGTTTAGCAATTTTTGAGAAGCTCGGAATCAACCTCCGATAATACCCCGCTAATCGACACTCCATGTGCAGATATTGGAAAAAGACTTCCTCGCCTTGGACCCGCGCCATGTACCGCGCGCTGGCAATGCCGCAGCTGACGACCTCTCAACGAAGGCCTCCACCAGAGCCCCTGTGCCCAAAGGAGTCTTCAAGAGGACGTTGCTGCGGCCCACAGCCCGGCCTGCCGAGCAGGGCGAAGGGGGCTGGACCAGCTTCTCGAAGCTGGTGATCCCGGCCGCCCTGCAGCCATGGACGCCGCCAAGGATCGTAAGCGTCACTGGGGACCCCGTGCAACCCAGTGCTCAAGATCCAGAAGCTCAAGTCAGACCCGATGCATGGATCACGGAGATCCGGGACTACTTGAAAGACAACATCCTCCCTGATGAACGTGTATCTGCTGAACGGATCGTGCGCATGGATAAGAGGTACACGCTGGTAGAAGGGGATCTCTACCGGCATGGCGCCAACCATGTCCTATTGCGGTGCATAACCCAGGGGGAAGGCTGCGACTTGCTTGCTGAGATCCATGGAGGCGAGTGTGGGAGTCAGTCTTCCTCAAGCACGCTTGTCGGTAAAGCCTTCCGGCATGGCTTCTACTGGCCGACAGCACTCCAGGATGCCGTCAAGCTTGTCGAGAGCTGCAAGGCATGCCAGTTCCACGCCAAGCAGATCCATACACCGGCTCAGGCGGTTCAGATGATCCCGCCCTCATGGCCGTTCGCAGTATGGGGGTTGGACATCCTGCGACCATTCCCCAGAGCCGTCGGGGGATTCCGGTACCTCTACGTCGCCATCGACAAGTTCAACAAGTGGCCGGAAGCCACACCCGTAGTCACCATCAACAAGCAATCCACAGTAAAGTTCATCAAGTTGATCGTCTGCCGGTTCGGGGTCCCGAACAGAATCATCACTGACAACGGGACCCAGTTCACCAGCGCAGCGTTCCAAGAATACTGCGAAGAACTCAGCATCCAGGTGTGCTATGCCTCCGTTGCTCATCCAAAGAGCAATGGACAAGTTGAGAGGGCCAACGCCGAGATTCTTCGGAGCCTCAAGACCCACACCTATGCCGGCTTGAAGAAACATGGCGCCAAGTGGGTGGACGAGCTTCCGAGCACACTATGGGCTAACCGGACATCCTAGAGCCGGGACACTGGAGAGACACCCTTCTTCATGGTATACGGGGCCGAGGCTGTGCTTCCCCCAGAGATCACCATGGGGTCCCTCCGTGTATGAGCTTACGACAAAGCCGTGCAGGACAACCTCCGGCATGAAGACATCGACCTTGTCGATGAGGCTCGATTACATGCAGCACTCCGCAACGCACGGTACCAACAAGAGCTCCGGCGCTACCACCAAAGGTCTGTGCGTGTCCGGGAGCTGCAGGAAGACAACCTGGTGTTGCGGCGCATACTTTCTCGCGAAGGGACCAACAAACTCTCCCCCGGCTGGGAAGGTCCCTTCCGAGTCACAAAAGTATGCCGCCCCGGGTGCGTACGCCTTTCCATCGAGGATGGGGACCCACTCCCGAACCCTTGGAACATAGAACACCTCCGTAAGTTCTACCCCTAGAGCAATAATAGGACAGTCTCTTCTTTTTGTAATAAATTCCATAGAGTCCAGGAACAGCGCTCGGAGCAGCTAAGTCTCAGTGGACGGTCCAGGACTACGTTCAGCTTGGCCTGGTTCCGACCCTAAGGGCGTAGAGTCTTGCTTCCCTTCTTAATGGGGCGGGTCGTTGCCTCCATGTTTAGCCTGCCTTCCTCCTATGGAAATTTATATGAAAAGAAACCTGTCCTACTTTGCTCTTCCCTTGTGCTCATTTAAATTACGTATTAACTTTTATGATCGCACTTCCTGTGTATGCTCACCATGCACTCAGCTCCCTTTTCCCATTCTCACCTCTAGTCGGCATTTGCTATCCTACCGAAGGCGGTTGCGTTTGAGGTACCTGCCGATGGCCAGTGGGCCCCGAGCTCCCGGCACTTAGCGCACTGTAGTTCTCAAGCACCGTACACCGGATCAGGACCGTAAGCCAAATAAGACTATGAGATAGGGAAGGGAGAGCCCCAAGGAGAATTACGTTTCCCTTACTTGTGTGCAGGACCTCCCGGCCTTAGCTCCCTGCAGGAGTATGGTAGGAGCGCCCAAGCAATGGGCCACACCTACCAGGGGGCCACCACGGGACCGCGCAAGACCGGAGCTCCAAGGCAAGACCGAAGGATCCGGACCTCGCCCCCTTCGCAGGGGCGAGCCCCGAAGGCCCCATGTGTCCAGCGGGGCCGGAGCTCCCCTCTCCTCAGGAGGAGCCCCGAGCCCGCCACGTGGCCGGCAGAAGCCAGACCTCCCCCCTCCGTGGGGAGAGCTCCGAAGGCTCCACGTGTCCCACAGGGCTGGACCTCCCTCTCCTCATAGGAGAGCTCCGGGCCAACCACGTGGTCGGTAGACCCGGACCTCCCCGTTCTCACGGGGCGAGTTCCGGAGACCTCCGGGGCCCTTAACACAATAAGGACCCGGGGAAGGTGTCTGTGTAGGGCAGCAAGATTGGTGAAGGCCTCTGAGTACCTTGCGGAGCTAAGGGCTCGGTCAGGCCAAGCCAAGAAGAAGACTAAAGCACACAGACGCAGAAGATAACAAGAGTCTATTCATTCAAGGCTCCATGAGCTGGACTACAGACTCAACAAAAGTAAAGAAAAAAGGGAAAAAGATACAGGGCCTTTTGGCCACGCGGGCGGATGCCTAAGAGTCCCCGGACTCCCGTTGGAACCTAGAGGCCACAAGGGCGGCCATATCCCCGACCTCTGCCCTGGCAGCTTCCTCCCGCTCGACGGCGGGCCCTAGACGGACTGGCTCCAGAGAGAAGGAAGGGTCTTGGCTCTGGAAGCACGCCAGCACATGCGTAGCGACCTCCTTTGCCAGGCCTCATCCCTCCACCTCAAGCTCGTCGGCGATCACCGCTTCGAGCCGGCCCAGCTTGGCGCCGATGGACTCAAGCGCCGGGATTGCCCCAGACACCTCCTGCGCTGGAGCCTCCGTCCGCACCGGGCTCAAACCAAGAGGAACCAAGGCGGACCCTGCCTCGGTAACAAAGCTCCAGACTGCCTAGGCCTCGACCGACCGCGAAGCCTGGAGCTTCTGTACCTCTTGGCGGGCCACCAGCTTGCGATCCAGCGCCGCCTTGCGCTCCCGAGAGGATTTCTCCTCCCTCACGGCAGCAGCCGACTCGCGGAGCTCCAGCTCCTCGGCCCGAGCCCTCAGCTCACCCTCTCTGGCCTTCAGCCGTGCGGCGACCTTCCCTTCCTTGGCCACCACGGCACATTCCTGATCGTCAACGGCGCACTCTCGGCGAACTACCTGCAGCCGCAACTCCTCCACGGCAGCAGAGCGCGCTTCGGCCTTGGCCTGAGCTTCGCGGAAGGTAGCGCGGAGCCGCCAGGTCTCTGAGTCCAGGCGGCCGAGGGCTTTCTTCTGAGCGTCGAGCAGAGCACCCATGGCGTCAAGCCTCGACTGCCTCGAGTCGAGCTCTGCCTTAGCCTCCTGGGTGCTGCAGGAGATGCTCCCAGCTAAGAAGGCGCTCCCTCTCTCCAGCCAGCGCCCCCCGCTCCCGCTCAAAGGAGGTCTGGATCTGTCGGGTGCCAGTCTGAGCACGCCCCAAGGCATCCCATATGGGCAGCGGGGCGGCGGGGGCAGGAGTCGTGCCCCTGACCTCCCCTGTCACGCCCACGACTGGCGAAGGTGCTGGTGTCTCGGCAACTGAGGCAAGACGCTGACCCGGGGGAGCCAGGGAGCCAGCATCTGCGCACACAGCAGCCCCTCCAGCCTCAGCACTGGACTTCCGGGCTGGCGAAGGAGGACGAACAGGTTCTGCCACAGCCACCGCAGAGGGCGAACCCGCCGGCACAGAATAAGCCCCGCCGACTTGGGGGCCGTTGGAACCACCGCAGTTCCCGGATGCTGCAGTGCGGAGCCCCCGCCAACTGGAGATGGCCGGGGATTAGGCTCGCCGCCGGCAGCCGGTGAGTCCCTGCAGGCAAAGAAAGCTCTCAGGCTAAGAGAGGAGAAGGGAACGCTACTCCTACAAGCCAGAAAGAGCAACACTTACTGGGCGACGTGAGCGCTCCAACGGGCTTCTAGCCCTGGCCTCTGGGCCAGGGCAGAACCGCCAGGACCTGCAGCCGGAACGCTCGCTGGCTGTGGCGTCTGAGCCCCCGGCACACTCCGGGGCGTCGCCCCACCGGCGTCCTTCCTGGAAGCCCCTCCGCCTGAGGAAGGGTGGCGGGACGCTTGGGGTTCCTCAGACTGCCGCTGTCCGGGAAGAGACCCGCCGGAGTGGGACACCCGGGGTCTCTTTGGGTCGCCACTCGACGGACCAGCGCCTCCGGGAGATGGGCGCAAGGGTGCCCCGGCCCCCTTGCTCGGTGCAAGCGACGCCCTCGGAGGAGACCGGGCACGTTTCTTCTCTGGCTGCCCGGGGGCCGGCTCCTTCCCCTTCCCCTTGTCGGCGGCTTGAGTTCCGCCGGCCCTCGGTGCGGGTTGGGCAGCGACAGACGCCTCATGCTCCGATCTGGAGTGCTCGGTCCCAGAGATCAAGATGCCCCGGAGGGTATCCCCAACCTGACAAACGGCGATCCCAATGTCGTCGAGGTTCGGCATCTTCCGCAGCAGCTCTGACCTCCTCTGCGGCTCCAAGAAGAGGGGAGTGGCAGAGGCCAGGAAGGCGAGGTCGCCACCGGTGACGTAGTCGCCGCTCACCTTGCCCACCATCTCGTACAGATCCTCATCGGAAGGATCAGAGCCGAGACCCCTCTCCATCCTGGTGCAGTCGTGCTCACCAGTGTAGTACCATGTCGGGCGGTTGCGCTGCTGCAGGGGCGCAATACGGCGCGACAAGAAATCCACTAGCACCATCAGGGACGTCAGCCCCTCGTTGGCCAGGAACCGGATCCGCTCCAAGACCGGTGCGTACTCCTGCTCCAGCTATGGGACCTCCTCCCAGAAGCAACGCTCGGTGGTTGGGCCGGCAGTTCGGAGCTGCAGGTGATCGTGCTCGTCGGTCTGCACGATCACCCAGTTCTCCCTCCAGTTTTCCCACCTCGACGCACTGAAAGGTAGAAGGTTCCCAGAGGCCTTCAGATCCTTGCAGCGGTGCTGGAAATAGTACGCGCCCAGCTGGGTCTTCGAGCTGCGCCCGGTCGTCCGCAACACAAAGAAGTAGCGGAAGAGCGTCGCTGAAGCGTGCACCCCCACGAACATCTTGCAGAAATGGACGAAGACGGCGGCCATCGCGAAGGAGTTGGGGGAAAGGTGGTGGAGCTGGAGACCGTACGTCTCCAGCAGCGTGACGAAGAAGGAAGAAATTGGCGGGACAAACCCCGCCATGGCGTAGGCAGTAAAGAAGACCATCTCCCCCTTTTCCAGGAGCAGGGGGAGAGATCCCCGGCGGAGCCGGTGTTTCGGCTCCTCCGTGTGCCAGCCCAGCAGCCTGCACACTGGTCCGAGCTCGGCTGACCGAGCGAGACGCAACAGAAGCAGGTTGGAAGCCATGGCAGGGGAGAGCTCAAGAACAGGGAAGACAAAGGCGCAAGAGCTCAAGGAAGGTGCAAGCGCTGGAAAGTGCGAAGGGAAGCCGCGATGTGGGTAAGATCCCCTTTTAAAATTTCCCAGGTGCGATTCAAAGCGATTCGAAACTCTTCGAATACGCCGCTTGGGCAACCGCTTCGGCTCCAAGATCAAACATCGATGACAAGTGGACCCAAGTCGTCCAGCTGAAGCGGTGGGCCAAGGAGTCAGTCTCCCAAGGAGACGAGCCAGCAAGACGCTCCGGCGGTTCCCGAAAAAGCGCTGCGACGTGCAGAAGTGGCAGCCTTGGGAACCGTCACAGTAAAAACAACCATCAAGTGGGCACACGCTCCCACGATCCCGCAGCTGTTCGTGCTCCGGCAACGGTCAATACGGGACTTATAGAAAGTGCGCGGAATGGAAATGACGGAGGTCCCACCTCGGGCTCACTATCTCCCCCGAGATGGGCCCAGGGGCCACTGTCCGTACCCTCGATATGGGGTACCCCCGCGCACAGGGGAAAATGCCTACGGACCTCGCCCTTCTCCGCAGGGAGAGCTCTGAAGGCACCACGTGTCCAGCGGGGCCGGACCTCCCTCTCCTCAGAGGAGAGCTCCGGACCCGCCACGTGGCCAACTAAGCCGGACCTCCCCCCTCCGCGGGGAGAGCTCCGAAGGCTCCACGTGTCCCGCGGTGCTGGACCTCCCTCTCCTCAGAGGAGAGCTTCGGGCCCGCTACGTGGCCAGCAGCAGCCGGACCTCCCCCCTCCGCGGGGAGAGCTCCGAAGGCTCCACGTGTCCCGCGGGGCCAGACCTCCCTCTCCTCAGAGGAGAGCTCCGGGCCCGCCACGTGGCTAGCAGAACAACGCTGCCTGCCCCCGCGCGGTAGGCAGCAGGAGTAAAGACGCGCCATGCCGTGCCCATACAAGGTTTTCAAGGCCAGCGCCTTCCCAAGGTGCGGAGACACGGAGCACGCCTCTGTCAGGTGCCGTTGCGCCCAATCGCATCACAGACTGGCGCGCCGTGTTAGAGCCTGCCCGCCAATAAACACAGCGACAAGACATCCCCTGCCACCCCTGCCATCAACAACCACTATGACTAGCTTGCGGCATGGGCAGGGCGGCAGAACGAAGACTCGGAAGCCTTCGCCAGAGACAACTACCGGCATAACTGCAGATACCATAGATGGCAGGAAATCTCCCCGGGAGCACATGTCGGGTCCCAGGCCCACCTTGTAAGACGCTCGAGCCTTGGACTATAAAAGTCTCGGGTAGGCAACGTTAGCAAGGGTTCGAACTCTGTTGACCCGAACTCTAGCCATCTCACACCCTCAAGCTCAGGACTATGGTTCTGAGCAGCAAGCAATACAGCGAGCATCTCTGCTCACCGTGGACGTAGGGTTTTACGCTCCGGCGGCCTGAACCACGTAAAACTCCCCGTGTCAAGCTTCTCCCTCAATCGTCCCTAACGCTGAAGCTCTCCGTGAGTGACTAGCCCCTCCGAAAAAGAACCTCCACGGGCTGCCCAGAGCAGGTCCGGGGGAAGTGTCAGCTACACACTTCGACAACTACGTCACAACTCAGTGAACAAGTGGTACTCATATAACAGTGAGGGACGGTGATTCAAATCAGGACACACCCGGAACACACAACACATACGCCCGCCTCGAAAGACTCACACAGGAGCTCTTTCTTACGATGTATGCAGCAACCTTTCACCCGTCACTCCAATGCCGAACCAGTTCTGCCGACCCATCAGAAGGGCCACTATCTAGAACACGTCGAAGTTCCTCCGCTAGTGGGTTTACACCTCTGACACCAACCCCCAAAGGACGGCCGTATAAGTTTCGACACGAGAGTACCCGAGTTACATCGATTTCCTGGACCACATAATTCCAGTATGCATCTGGTACTGTTCAAACTTGCTCAGCAGGGCGGCATACGCATCGGTCCTTAACCGACACAAACAGAGCTATGGCAACACAGGCCCAACGTCCTTCTGCTCCTGCTCTCTGCCCGGTCTCATTTTCCATTCCAGTTATTCCATTCTCTAGAATCATAGCCCGCTGAACCAAAATCCTAACCTCACAAGTAGCTTCCAACTACCCGACTTGTACCAATTTCTATGGAACTTAAGCGTACCAAAAAGCTACACGAAGGTAACCTGTTCTACCCTTTAACTCCAAGGGTTTGTGGGTCATGCATTTGGAGTATCAATCACCTTGAACTAATGCACAATACATACTAGACCAATAAAAGTGATACAAAGTAAAATGTAACTAAAAAGCTGTTAAATGCAAACCGGAGCTTGCCTTATGTTGCTGCAGGTTTATTTCTAACTTAAAGTCAGTAGCTTTGTGACGAGTAAAGCTTCAAGTTGCTGTTGGAGTTGAATGCCTCGTCGAGCTCCTTGATCATTTTTCCTACCGAGATGAATATGCACAAGTTCATATTGCAAGTACATGAATTATAAAACTAATATGTGTTATGACTTAAGAATGGTTTAGACCAACTAAGACTCGAGATTTGGGTTCTGGTTATGTGTTGGACAGAGAATGAATCATTTTGGGCATTGGAGGTTTTTGGAACTAAAGTGCAAAGAACTATTTAATGGACATAAGGAGAGATTCGGAAAGAATTTAGCAGAACTGGAGAAGATGATCTCAACTTGCTCTGAAATTTTTACAGTGGTCCATAGATCATACAAATGTATGGATTGGAAAACTTCATACAAAGTTGATGTAAGAGGTGGCCTAAAGAATTTTCTTGACTAGTTTGCTTCTTTGAATTCCTATGGCAACTATAGGGTCTTGTCATGCTCCTAATTTTGGTTTTTCAGAAACTTGGGATTCTCATTAGTCCATAGGACTTGGTTTCACCATTTTTGGAGCTTCCTATACAGAGATAGGAATATTACAAGTTGGGAGAAAATCTCTGAAAAAGGACTGTTATTTTTCCTATTTTTCAGAGACATAGAGGATTGAAACCACATTTGGCCAAGCAAATGGAGTCCAATGCCTCTGAAATTTTTACTGGAGCTAAAGGATTTTTGGAAGAATGACCTGCCCAAATTTGGGAATTTTCCAATGTACAAACTCCTGTAAAAATCCTACAAATTTTTTTAATTGAATTAATAAAAAAAATCCAGAGATTTTCATAAACATTTGGCTGCACCCCTGGATAGTACTCTATGAGAGGAATCCCACAAAATTTATTTGACAATTTTTGGACATTCCTACACAATGTTATGGCTCTCAAAAGTTTGAACTAAATTGGGAAAATCTGGAAAAGTTTAAACACTGCTGCAGGCCCCACACGACAGACTTCATCTTCAACCTCACGCCAACAGGGGACTCAGTGGCGCCCTCCAACGAGGGTCGCCGGAACGGCCTTCCCGGCCACCTCCCGGCCCCTTGCTCGCCGCCCCCCCCCCCCCCCATTTTCCATGCCACTGAACACGTTGGGAGGGTCGCCGGTGGCCGAAGCTCACTGGAAACCACCACGCACCGGCAACAGCGAGAACTAGAGCTCCAGCGAGGTAGTGGTGGCTCATTTCTTCACCAAATGATCGGTTTCTTGGATCTAGAGCACCAGGGAAACGTGTAGAAGCTAGTCACGGAGGTTAACGGACCGGGGAGCACTCCAAACCCATCGGCACCGTGCGCCCGACGTGGTCCGGTGGTGTGCCATGGACAAAACGTGGTTTTTCTTGCTCTACACTTCATTTCCCATCCTAGAATTGAGGGATGATGTGCGCTAGGTAGTGATGAAGCTCTGTGCAAAGTTTGAAGCCTTAACAACTCGAATTGACAACGAATTTTGCAAATCTTTACCTCGGGGTCGAGTTGCACCGCCTGGGAGAAAATTTCCATGTTCTCCTCCGAGGAGTCACGGCTTGGGCTGAGTTTTGGGGGTGAGAAGCTTCGGTCGTGGGTGCACCAAAGGGTTGGTTTGTTTGGGCTTGATCTTCCTCGGTTCGGGCTGCCCACGGGAGCCGAGATCGGTTTCTTCGGTGTTCAACATGGCGCAGCCGAGAGTTCGAGCTCACGTGCGCAGAGGAGTGGGGAGAACCGGGAGTTTGCACTGGCAGCCGCTAAAGCATGTGTTAGCGACTCTTTTCGCTGTGGGAAACTCGATCGTCCGGTGCTCGGGTGCTACGGTGTGGTCGGGAGCAACAGAGAGCGGCGGCTGTGTTTTTGCATCGGGTGTGAGCGAGGAGAGCCGGGTAGATTGAGGGAGATGGCTCACGTGGGAAGGCAACGTGCTGAACACTTCACTCGGCATTCTCACCCATGAGCAGGAGCTGGCATCGCCCGATGTCGGTTAGGCGCATGGCTCGGGAAGTGGCACACGCGCGTGCTGTCCGAGTGAAAAACAGAGAAGACTTCAGGTTTAAGTCTACTTACAAGTGGGCCCCATTTCTCCCCTCTTATCCCCCAATTCCGTTTAAAATAGCAAACGAGCTCCAAATTTGATCAAACTCAGAGGATAGGCCAAAGGAAATGTGAGCAACATAATGGTGGACTCAAATTTGAATTTCGGTGAAGTTGGAATTTGAAACTGAGATTTAAATTCCAATTCAAATTTTCTCCCGTTTAAATTCCAACAAATAGTAAATCCTTTCCAAATGATCTTACATTTTGCCGGGCTACCCGTGGATGTGTGGAGAACCAATTTGTAGCTTTTCATCTCCGTGTCCAGAAATTTTTGCAAGTTCAAGTTTAGACTTGGAGCTTACACCTTTAAATTCAAAAGTTTAAATTCCCTCTCATTTTCTCGGTGTGACTTGCAGCTCCACTTGCTAGAGTTTTGGGATTTCACAGCATGAACACTGAATTCATCAAGTACATGAAGTGTGCCGGAGCGTTGGTTAACCCAAACGACATGACGAGGTACTCATAGAGTCCGTATCTCGTCGAGAAAGCTGTCTTCGGTATGTCCTCCAGTCAGATCTTGATTTGAGGATATCCTGACCGAAGTTCCATCTTCGAGAATACCTTTGCACCCACAAGTTGATCGAACAAGATGTCGATGCGGGGCAAGGGATACTTGTTTTTTATAGTGACAGCATTTAACATACGATAATCAACACATAACCTCAGTGTTTCGTTCTTCTTCTTAATGAACAGCACCGAGCAACCCCAAGGTGAAGAACTTGGTCGTATGAAACCCTTGCTCATGAGTTCATTCAGCTGCTCTTTCAACTCCGCTAGCTCGTTAGGTGCTATCTTGTAAGGCCTTCGTGAAATAGGTGTTGTTCCTGGCGCCACTTCAATATTGAACTCGACGTCCCGTTCAGGTGGCATGCCCAGTAAATCCTCGGGAAACACGTCGGTATAATCATGTACCACCGGAATATCTTCAAGTTTAATCGCTTCAGTGTGGTAGGCCTCTGCCATTTCTTGATCTTCGCGGTCTAAAAACAGTGTGTGCTGTCCGTGAATCGGCGAGTCAATCTGAACAGTCTGGTTACCGATATTGAGAACGGCACCGTCAAGATTTAACCAAGACATCCCCAATATTGCGTCTATCTTCTGCCCATTCAACATAATCAGCGATGTTGGGTATATTTTTCCTCCCAAACACAAAGCTGCTCGGGACACAATCTGATTAGCAGAGATATTTCCTCCCGGTGAACGTATAAGATAACTCGTTGTGGGAGTATTGGTGGATAATTGGTGCTGATCCACGCATGTTTTGCTGATAAAATTGTGGGTAGCACCGGAATCAAAAAGTATAAGCACGGGCACATTTTTAAGAGTGAACATGCCCGCTAACACCGGTGCTCCCTCCGGGACATCCTTAATACCAAGATGTTGCACACTCCCGGATTGCAATGCTGTTATGTTACTTGAGCATGTGGCGGCATACCACTTGATGATGATGGTTGTCCGCCGTTCAACAACTTCTCCCGGCATTCCCGCATAAAATGCCCAAAACGGTGGCAATAAGAACACGTATATTTCCCCGGTTCTTAGCTGACTTGCGGTTGAGAAGTTGATGTACTTGGCTGCAGCAATGATGTACCAGAAATCATTTGTTGCTGCGGCTGGGGTGGTGCTTCAAGACTTGATTCTTGAGCAGGAAATCTGGTATATGCTGATCTTACTGGTGGCTGCCATATTTCATCGGATGGTGTGTGATACACCAAACGGTATTTACGAGGAACAACTGGTGTGTCTTTTTGCACATCATCCCAGTCCCTCTTCTCTGCTTGACACTCAAGTGTCGCGTGTTCTTGCAGCAGGGCAGCACCGATCAACTCGGTGTAATTTCCATGATTGAACAAAGCCAATCTATCTTTTAATATGGCACTCAGTCCATGGAAAAAGTAGTCACACCTTGCAGCTTCGCTCGTCGCATAATTGGGGGAATATTGTGCCGAATGGTTAAACCGTTTGACATAATCGAGGGCACTCATTTCCCCCTGCTTCAAGTTCCTGAATTCCTGCTGCTGGGCCTTGATAAAAACAGTAGGAATGTGACAAACACGGAATGCTTCATGAAATTCCGTCCATTCCACTTGATGGCCTTCTGGAACGGTGGCGAGATAAGCGAACCACCTCCGGCAGCTCCATGGAGCTGTTGAGCTGCAAATAATGTCTTCTGATAATCATCGCACTCGAACACTGCAAACTTGGACTCCATAACCCGAAGCCACTGATCACCTTCCACTGGTTCGTTAGCTTCCGTGAAAATTGGCGGTTGAGTCACCAAGAAGTCCAAATAGGCGTTCCGAGGTGGAACGACCTGCTGCGTTTGTTGGAGTAGGCCTTGCTGTACCAAGGCTTGGAGTCGTCTTGTGTTATCTTGATTCGAATCGACCATCTGAGCAATGACATCCGCCTATACCGTTGATGGCGGTGCCCGTGGTGGAGTCGAGTCATCGCCATCTCGGCGAGAACCTTGAGCCCTACTTGGAGAACAAGTATGCACCATACTGCAAAAAGATGATTTTGAGGGGAGTCAAACCTTGATGTCAGCAGTATTTGAAAGTATGTAGAACATGAACATGATAAAACTTTATGAAAGCAGAACAAAAATTCATGTTTACACATCTTCCTAAAGAGAACAGAATCAGTCCCCTATTCTGTACAGAAAATACCTTTCTGTACTTAACCCAGATTTTGATCAGGTTACCAGCATTTTCATAACTCAAGTTGAATACCAATGTTAAAGTTAACTTCAGCATATTTCCAACGAGTACTCACGTGCCCCTAGATCATTTTGGATCAAAAGTTATGATTTCTCAAAGTTGACAGAATTTCTGGATAAAATTTGCCAGCATCTCCTCTGAATTTTGCTTTTTTATCACAGTTGTACATAACAATAGATTACAATTCTGAACAAACTATGAACTACAAAATAGTTGCAAATTTCATAAACTTTCCAATTGTTTGTAATATGACCCTTATAAATTTTTCTACAGAGAGTTATGGCTAATTTACAGAAACATCCAGAGAAGTTTGCATCTGCCCTGTTTCTAGACAGTTTGCATTCAACTGGATATTCAACCAATTTTGCGCATGATTTTGCTCTGGAGGTCTACATAGAACATGTAGAGCACTTAAAAACCTTTCCATAACTGTATCAACCACCTCCATTGGGTCAAGCTACTCAGAGTTATGCTCTGTCAATGTCCAGCAAAATTTTCTGCGAGAACAGAGTACTCTGTTTTGGAGAAACTTAGATTCCTATTGATTCTCTCCTTTGAAACTTAGATCAAATGAAGAGCTCAGTAACTAATATGTGTTTTCAGACCTCCATTTTTAGTTTGAAAGTTATTCATGAATGATTTCTTCATAGAAAAGAAAACTATCAAGTGTAGTACGGTGACGATGCACCGTAAGACATATGACGGTACTACGTTGCCTCACAAAAGAGAAATCCTAACCGGATTACACCGGCATATATGTATCCTTAGGTGGCACTAAGACGGTCACTCGCAAACTTGTTCTACTCGGTCTACGGTTTTTGTGGTTAGTACCTGCATAAATCACACTCAATCATCAGGTTCGGCTGCACAGCGAACCCAGTCCCAATACAGTTCATACACCCGTCCATTATCACTCGCACGGGTGTTCTCAAGCCAAACACGCTTTAAATTCGTGTTCACGTTACTAACCACGTGACGTGGTCTCCCATACTTGCCCTTGCACGCCAGGGAAGGGCATTGCTCGAATACCCCAAACGACATGAAGAGTCGTAGAGGATACCAAAGCGGGCCGGGTTACCTGCCACCCGTGAGGCTCCACCTTTTAGCTTGTGCGCACTTGTGGACAGCGCTTACAAGCACCCCCAAGACATATGACGTCCCGAGATGCATGATTTTCCGACATAAGCAAATAGGTTAGTATTACCACTTTCTATACACTAATAACATCCTTATATGGGCTACTAACTCGTTCATCACCGAGTTTTTGAAAAAGATGACCTGTATAGTGCGTTAAACCTCAATCGAGTTCTGATACCACGCTGTGAGGGCCTCACGGCCTCATCAAGCCAGGATCACGCTGAGGGGTGCTCCATTGCACAGCACCGGATAACGCACATAAAAGATACAAAGCAGAAGCAAAGTTTTATTACATAAAAGAGTTCAGAGACATGTTTACGACAAAATATGTTCAGTCCACACTCGTGGGCATATACTAAGCACAGAGTTCACGTTCAGCCCGTGAACGTGTTCCCTCATGCACGCACACACACTAACACGGCGGCATGCACGACTCCCATTCAACGGGGTTGCCATCTTGGGGTTCCGTCTCCTCCTCGGGAGTCTCCTCCTCAGAACACCCAGCAAAAGCTTCAAACACAAGCAGTGAGCATGATGGCTCAGCAAGACTGACCCGACTTTCCTATTCATGAAACTTCTACATGCTGGAGTACAGTGTAAGGGGAAAAATAAGTTGCAACAGACATGCCTAAATAGTTAAATCTTACTTCCAAGTTTTAGCGGCATGTTTTATAGAATCTCAAGCTAAGACACATGAAAGAGCCGCAATCAAACAGGAAACGCATTTCTCTCATGTACTTTGTTCAAGGTTGAAAAGAACTTTAATTAGCTCTAAACTACAGTACTTCATTAGCAATCAAAGTCCATCCTTCGAATCAGCAAACTTTTATTATGTAACTAGCCTGTTCTTTCTACGTCACGGTACATTGAACAAGTGGTACTCACTGACCGTGAGGGACGGCGATTATAATCGATTTACACCTGCAGGGTTACCCGAATAACCCGTTACGTACGCCCGTACTCGATGTTGCCTACAGGAACCATCACGGACGTCGTACGCAACCACCTTTCATCCGTCAGCCAAATTTTGAGCCGGTCCAATTGTCCCGAGCAAAAGATCTCCCGCGCGCATCTGCAGTGCCGCCAGCCGATTTACACCTAAGCTCTGAACCTACCCTCTGAACGACCAGCTATGCCTAAACACCCAGCTACCCTAATTATATCGGTTTCCCGGTTCCCATATATCCGGTAGGTCTTCAGTACGTTCTAGCTTGTTCAACAGGCCCGCACACGGCTCGGTCCTCAACCGACACAAGCGGAGCTATGGCACACAGGCCCGAACATCCTGCTGCCCTTACTCTCCGCTCGGTCTCATTTTTATTGCCATGTGTTCCATTTGCTATCTTTACCCAAGTAGTGTGCCTCTAGCCTATTCTCGCGAGCAGTTCCAACTACTCGATTTGTACCGAATCCTACACTCACTTAGCATGTATGTATCAATTTAAATGCATGTGTGTTTGGAGTTAATCTTATTAACACCATAAGTACTGCTAGACAGGCCCAATGACTATAAAATTTTTACTGTGGTTTGGATACAACCTAGACAGAAATTTGGCCAAATTTCATTTGCAGCAAAGCTCATTTGAGCCCTCCACAAATAATTATGTATTTGGACTTAATTGGAGCACTTGGGGGATTCTAGGGATTTTCATGGAGGAACCCATGACTTTCTGAAAACTAGATTTTCAGAGGGTTCTAATGGAGCTGTTTTCACTTAATTTGAAGACACCTAGCCAAATATATGAGCTAAACAACTTCAGGGGAAATCTGAAATTTTTTCTGGACATTTTCCATTTTCTCTGGAACAGTTTTATTAATAACACCATTAGGTGGACCAAATTATTTCAAATGGATATGAAATTTTTATGGTAGCTCAGGGATATTATGGTGAACATTCTGGCCAAATTTCAAAATTTTTCACCAAAGGGTTCTCCAGTTAAAATTCTAAACAGTTTAAATTTTGAAGAATTAATTCTGGAGAAATATAGATTTTCATAAAGTGAAACTTGATTTGTTGGAAATTACTCAGAGAGCTAAATCCAAAAAAATTTTGTTCACTCGATTTGATGTTTTCTAGCCAAAGTTATGTGGGTTTGAAATTTGAACTAGAATTGAAAATGGGGAAATGTTTAAATCCCTGCCGGTGGGTCCCATGCACAGTTCTTCGTCTACCTCTCGCTCCTGCGCGCGCGCCCGTGCCGCCCCTCACCGGAGCTTGATGAATCTCGCTACTCTGGCTACCGCTCGTCCTAATTCCCGCCGCCTGTGCGTTTGGGAGGGCGAGCAACCCGTCTATGGTACGAGCGAGGGCTATCGGCGGCCGGAACACCGTCGGCGGCGTGCGGCGGCTTCGGCACAACTTCGGCGCCGTCGACCGACTGACCTATCCCACCAAAATCTTGGAAAAACGGCTCTAGAGCACCAGTGGACCTCGAGGGTCATCAACATGGATTCAAACTCGCGCGGGAATGGCTCCAACTAGGTTGTCACTGTGCGCCCGAGGGTGTTCTTCGTGTTTGTGTTCGGAAAACTTGGAAATGGCCTTCCTATGTGAAGTTTCAAGCTAGGGTTGTGAAGAAGAATTGACATCTAGCCGGTCTAGCTCCTTTGTGCGTGATTTGGTGAGCTAAGAACAAGAATTGAGCTTGAATTTGCTAAACTCGTACCGAAAGGTCTCTCTGTCGTGTCCGGGAGAAAATCACCGAATTCACCGGCGATGGTTCATGGCTTGATCCTTCAGTTGGGGTAGAGCAGCATGGAGGTGCAATGCTCCTATGGTTGGCTTTGATCACGCGTGAAAGCCTCGGAGTTGGGCTGTCCACGAGAGCACCGAACAACGGTGAGTTTCGGTGTACCGCGCAACAGTATGGGGCTGCTCGAGGAGCGGTGATTTCAGCTCGTACTCGTGGTTGGACGATCAAAGGAGATGTGGTGATGCAGTTTAGCAGCTCCGAGGGGGTGTGGGTGCGGTGTTTGCCGGTTCCCCGATCGAACCCGAGGTAGCGGCGGTGATGGGAGTGTTTCATGCGCAAGGGAGCAGAGGAAGGAGGCGACTGATCTTTTGCCGGCTTGGGCTCGCAGATAAGGGCGCAGAGAGGCGGCTCGGTGGCCAGAGACGTTAAGAAGGTTCTATCCTCACCATTTACCCACCATGGCACCCGCTGCTGCAACCCGAGAACCGACGCCTCTGTTTGCTTCGGTAGGTTGACCACCAGAGAGGCTGATAGGAGGGTCCCACTCCCATTTTAACCTCTGAAATTCGATTTTCCCTACTGCTCTAAACAGTAGTCCCCTAATACCCTTTCCAATCTGAATTATTCACCAAATGCCCATTCGAAATTGGTAGAATTCAAATTGTGAAGTGTTTAACTAAATTCATAGCACATGCAGTTTGAAATTCAAATTGAATTTGCTTAAATTGGCTCATGTCAAGATGAACTCCAAATTGAGTGAAAATTGGTGTGTGAGCTAACAAAAATATGCTGAGTGTGAATATGAATACCACATTTCAATTCAGGGAATGAAAGGAGTTTGAATTTGAATTTGAGTTCAAACTAGACTCTATCTAATTATACGCAAAAATACCTCAAAAAGGTTTTGGATATGGGTGAAATTTGGCATGAGCATTCCTAGCAAAGTGTATGAGTTTTTCATATGCTCAGCCTCTATAAGAAGCAGGTGGGAGATACCACTTTTGCATTTTGTGAGTTTATCCTCTAATGGCCATGTTGATGGTGTTTACTTGCTCTTCAAATGTGTTCATAAGTTTTCCTCAAATGAGGTGTTTGTGGTGTGATGAACACTTTGAATGTGTGCAAAAACTTAGGCCCTTACATTGAAAGCACCTGTGGAGAGCTGTCCACATGAAGCTGATCGCCGGCTTGAGTTAGGTTGCGGTGGATGAAGCTGTTCACGGGGAAGGGAGGCCAGAGTTCGGCGGTTTGTGTGTTGGGGAAGTGGGAAATAGGCTTGCCGTGCTGTTTAGACGCTCGGAGGAGAGTGAGCACGAGTTTTTCCCGGTTTCCCGGTTGATCACGAGGCAGCGGTGGTGTGGGGGGCTCTGTTCATGTTTTGCTCACGAGGAGGAGGAAGCGAAGTGCGTTTGCTTCATCTGTGAGGGAGTAGATCACGTTGAAATGAAGCACACACCCTGGTGCCAGCAATTTGAAGAGGAGCAGGAGGTGGCGCAGCTCCCTCGGTGCCTCTCGGGTTGTTCGAGCGAGAGAACAGAGAAACAGAAATTTGGTTTGGGTGCAAGTCACACATTGGGCTCAATTACATGTAGGCTCCACCCAATTTTCCTCCGCAAAAGATCTTCTCAAGTTAATCCTTCCCATTCCAAAGTTCTGAGATTAAAAAGTTGGCTAGAATTTGAATTCTCTGAATTAAGTTTAAATTTGACTTGTAAATTCAATTCAGTTTGAATTGGATTTGCTTCTCTTAAATTCCTTTTTAGCCCACCTAAAATGAAAAGTTTGTCATCCAGCTTTTTCTTCAAATTCCAAAGTACAGGGCTGCATGAATATTCAAAGTTTTGGCCACAGTTTGCGTGAACTTTGAATTTGAAAAAATCTGATTTTTAATCCTTCATGCAAATGAATGTTTAAGTCCATATTGGTTCAACACATTCAAATGAACATGTGAGCCTCTTTTTGGATGGACATCCATGAACAACATGGCGTGAATAAAATTTTTAGCAAGTCCTATTTTTTCATGAATTTGCACACGTAGACTTTCAAGCCTCGGTTTATGCATATACATTTTTGGGACTTTTACACCGAGCTCCTCGCCATGGGCTGTTCGGCATTATTTGTGAAGAAGAAAGATGAGACGTTGTGGCTTTGCCTGGACTATCGTCCACTAAACGCCGTAACCATCAAGAACAAGTACCCGTTGCCACGGATCAACATGTTGTTTGATCAGTTGGTCGAAGCAAAGATCTTTTGCAAGATGGACTTATGATCCGGGTACTATCACATTAAGATACGGGCTTAGGATATTCCGAAGACGGCGTTCTCGACAAGGTACGGGCTTTATGAGTACCTAGTCATGTCCTTCGGCCTCACCAATGCTCCAGCTCACTTCATGTACTTGATGAACTCAGTATTTATGCCAGAGCAGGACAAGTTTGTCGTGGTCTTCATCGACGACATATTGGTATATTCAAAGTCGGAGGAAGAACACACGAAGCATCTGCGTATAGTCTTGCAACGGCCGCGGGATGACAAACTATATGCGAACTTCAGCAAGTGCGAATTCTTGATATCACAAGTGCATTTTCTCGGGCATATTATCTCAGCGGAGGGCATCGCTGTAGACCCGAGTAAGATCACACAAGTGCTGAATTGGATGTCCCCGAGAACTGTTCATGAGGTACAGAGTTTCCTCAGACTCGCGAGATATTATCGGAGGTTCATTCCGAGCTTCTCGAAGATTGCCAAGCCTATGACCGAGCTTCTGAGGAAGGCTACCAAATATGTTTGGAGCCCAGCATGTGAAGCAGTGTTCAAGGCATTAGTGAAGCACCTAACATCAGCACTGGTTTTGGCGAAGCCTGACACAACAAAACCGTTTGATGTGAACTGCGATGCATCCGACATTGGGCTCGGATGTGTGCTGATGCAAGACCGAAGGGTGGTCGCGTATGGATCATGGCAGCTCAGGAACCATGAGCAAAATTATCCAACTCATGACTTAGAGATCGCTGCCGTGGTACTCGCACTCAAATGTGGAGGCACTACCTACTCTCACTCAAAGACGGAGACGGCGTCCTATGGTTCAAGGACCGGATCGTCGTACCCTATAACCCGGAGTTACGGAAGAAAATCTTTGATGAGGCTCACATGTAAAAGTTTTCTATTCACCCCAGCAGCAACAAGATGTATCAAGAACTTAGAAACTAGTTTTGGTGGACACGGATGAAGCAGGAGATCGAAAAGTACGTGTCTGAGTGTGATACATGCCAAAGGGTGAAGGCAGACCATATGAGAAAACCGGGACTGATAAAACCACTGGGCGTTCTTGCTTAGAAGTGGGAAGATGTGAGCATGGATTTCATCGTCGGTTTGCCACCACATTTCAGAAACGTAATTCCGTGTGAGTGATCGTCGACCGGCTCACCAAAGTTGCCCATTTTATCCCGGTCAACACTAACTACAACGCCAAGAAGTATGGTGAACTATAAATCTCATGGATCCTATGCTTGTACGGTGTACCCCGCACCATCATATCGGATCGGAACACTTTATTTGTGTCTCGTTTTTGGGAGCAGCTACATGCTTCTCTGGGGACGAAGCTGATCCGTAGTTCAGCGTACCACCCACAGACGGATGGGCAAACCGAGTGGGTAAATCAGATTTTGGATGATATGCTACGAGCTTGCGCTATCAACCACGGTAAGAAATGGGATGATCACTTACCGTTAGCCGAATTCTCGTACAACAATGGGTACCAAGCCAGCATCAAGATGGCGCCTTACGAAGTTCTATATGGGAGAAAATGCCGCACAGCGCTGAATTGGTGTGAGTCTGGCGAAAGGGTCACCTTCGGGATTGATCTTATCAACAACGCAGAAGAAAAAGTTTGGCTTATTCAAGCGAACTTAAAAGCCGCCCAATCCCGACAAAAACAGTATGTGAACCAGAGAAGAGTTACAATTCGAAGTCAGGGATCACGTGTATCTACGTGTGTCTCCAATGAAGAGCGTGAACAGATTCGGGTGAGAGGAAAGTTAGCAACCCGATTCATCGGTCCATTCCAGATTACAGAAAGATGTGGATCAGTTGCATACCGGCTGGAATTACCAGCGACACTCTCTGTTGTGCAGACGTCTTTAACATTTCTCAGCTGAGGAAGTGTCTTAAGCTATCAACTACCATTCAGCTGGGGGATATTGAAGAACTGAAACCGGATCTCACTTATTGGGAGGAGCTGGTTCAGATAATTGATGAAAAGGCCTGAACCACACGCAACCGTACGTTGTGGTTCTACAAGGTTCTATGGAGTAATCACTCCATAGATGAAGCGACATGAGAGAGCGAAGGTTTTCTTCACGCTAACTACCCTGAATTTTTAACGTCGCACCTACGGTAATTTTTCTACCGTCCCCTCTCTCATTTTCACCTTATAATTTCGGGACAAGATTCTTTTAAGGGGGGAGAATGTAAGGGCTCATGATTTGCATACACTCAAAGTGTTCATCACCCCACACACACACACACACCTCATTTGAGGAAGTTTTATGAACATCTTTGAAGAGCAAGTAAACAGCATCAACATAGTTATTAGATGATAAACTCACAAAATGCAAAAGTGGTACTTCCCACATGCATCATATAGGGGCTGAGCATATGAAAAACCTCTACACCTTGCTAGGAATGCTCATGCCAAATTTCACCCCAATCCAAAACCTTTTGAGGTTTTGGGCATAAGTGGAAGAGGCTAGTTTGAACTTAAATTCAAATTCAAACTCCTTTCATCCCATGAATTCAAAAGTGGGATCCATATTCACACCAAGCACATTTTTGGGAGCTCACACACCAATTTTCACTCCATTTGGAGTTGATCTTGACATGAGATAATTTGGTTAATGACGTGGCCCCACGGCCTTGTCGAGCCAGGATCACGCTGAGGGGTGCTGCGTTGCAAAGCACCGGATAACACACATCAAAGATACAAAGCGGAAGCAAAGTTTTATCACATAAACCAGTTTATGAACATTTTTACAACAAAATAAGTTCAGTCTACACTCACGGGCATAGACTACGCATCGAGTTCACGTTCAGCCCATGAACGTGTCCCCGCTAGCACGCACACACACTAACATGGTGGCGTGCACGACTCCCATTCGACGGGGTTTCCCTTTTATGGTCCTTCTCTTCCTCGGAAGTCCCTTCCTAATAAACCCCTGCAAAAGCTTCAAACACAAGCAGTGAGCACGATGGCTTAGCAAGTCTGACCCGTCTCTCCTACACATGAAACTTCTACATGAAGGTTTTTAGGGTACATGTGGTAAATGAGTTGCAAAGGACTCCCGTAATTATTGAGCCTTACTTTCAAGTTTTAGCAGCAGGTTGTGGAGAACCTTACGCTAAGGCACGTGAGAGAGCCGCAATCAAACAAGAAACGCATTTCTCTCATGTACTTTTCTCAAAGTCGAAAAGAACTTTAATTAGCTCTAAACTACAGCAAGTCATTAACAATCAATATACAGCTTTCAAATCAGCAAACTTTTAACATGTATCTAGCCTGTTCTTTCTACGTCACGGTACAGTGAACAAGTGGTACTCACTGACCGTGAGGGACGGCGATTATAATCGATTTACACTTTCAGGGTAACCCGAATAACCCGTCACGTACGCCCGTACTCGATGTTGCCTAGAGCAACCATCACGGACGTTGTATGCAACAACCTTTCACCCGTTAGCCAAATATTGAACCGGTCCTATCGTCCCGAGCAAGAGGTCTCTGTGCGCGCATCCACAGTGCTGCCAGCCGATTTACACCTCGAGATCTCAACCTACCCTCTGAACGACAGGCAATGCCTCAATACCCAGCTACCCGAGTTACATCGGTTTCCTGGTTCCCATATAGCCGGTAGGTCTTCGGTACTGTTCTAGCTTGTTCAACAGGCCCGCACACGGCTCGGTCCTCAATCGACACAAGCGGAGCTATGGCACCCAGGCCCCAAAGTCCTTCGGGTTCCTCCTCAACCTTAGTGACTACATATGATAAATACAAATATGTGTCAATTTAAATGCATTTGAATTGAAGTTAAACTTGTGAAGACTATAAGTTTTGCTTTACAGACCTAATGACTCTGAAATTTTTACTGTGGTTTGGATATAACCTAAAAATAGATTTGGCCAAGTTTCATTTGCAGGAAAGCTCATTTGAGCCCTCCACAAATAATTATGTACTTGTCCTTAATTGGGGCTACTTGGTTGTTCTTAGGGATTTTCATGGAACAAGCCATGAGTTTCTGAAAACTAGATTTTCAGAGGGTTCTAATTGAATTGGTTTCACTTAATTTTAAGATTCCTAGCTAAAGATATGAGCTAAACAAATTCAGAGAATTTCTGAAAAATGTTTCTGGACATTTTTCATTTTCTGTGGAACAGTTTTATTAATCACATCATTAGGTGGTTCAAATTAGCTCAAATGGATCTGAAATTTTAAAGGTAGCTCAGGGATATTTTGGTGACCATCCTAGCAAAATTTCAGAATTTTCCTCCAAAGGGTTCTTCAGATAAATTCTAAACAGTTTAAATATTGAGGAATTAATTCTGGAGAAATAAGGATTTTCATAGAGTGAAACTTGATTTGTTGGAAAGTACTCAGAGAGCTGAATACAACAAAATTTGGTTCACTCGATTTGGAGTTTCCTAGCCAATGTTATGTGGGTCTGAAGTTTGAACAAAATCTGAAAATCAGGGATATGTTTAAATCGCTGCACGTGGGACCGGGGCTACGTGTCAACTCCTCAGCGACTGACACACGGGGCTACAGAGTTTTTCACGCGCAGCCACACCCGATCCAGTGCCACATCTAATCCCCAGTTTAAATTATCGGCCGCTGACACGTGGGACCAGGAGCTTCGTCTACCTCCGGCCTCTCGCGCTCGACCGCCGCCCCCCTCGCCAGAGTGCTCGCCGGAGGGCTTTTGCCGTGTGCCAAACTCCATGATCTTTGCCTCCTCTGCCTAATCACACACGCGGAACAAGGTGCCGGGCTTAGCTCGATGTGACAATCGCCGGAACATGGCCGGCGACGAGTGGCGGCTTCGGAAGAACTTTGGCCGTGTCGACCGGACTTTCTAGCACCGCAAAAGATTAAGCTATTGGTCGTAGAGAATCAGTGCACCCTAGGAAAGCTCGGCATGGGCTCGAGGCAGCTCGGGAGAGGTCCTAGGTGAGCTCTCACCATGCGCCCGGACGGCTTCCGCCATTAGCGCCGGTAGAAAAGCTAGAAATGGCCGGTCTACCAAGATTTTCTTGCTAGGACCATGAAGGAAAGTTGATCGCTACCAAGTCTAGCTCGTGTAGGTGCAGTTTGAGGATCTCTAAACAACTATGGAATGAAAATTTGGCGGATCCGCACCCGAAGGTCGGTCTGCACCGAATGAAAGGGAAAACTGAAATTCGTCGCCGGTGATCAAACACTCGGGCTGTGGTTCGGGGGTGAACACCACCAGACCCTAACACATCCGAGGATGCCTTATCTTGGGCATGACACCTTCCCGTTTGGGCTGTCCACAGGAGCCCGAGGTGCGGAAAACTTCAGGTCAACGGAAAAGCTTTCGGTGTGGGGCAAGATCAACCAAACTCGGCTAGTTCCTACGATGGGGAAGGAAGAGGAGAGTCTCTAGTACTGTTTTGCAGCTTGGAGAGAGTGGAAAGGGTGTGATCGTTGACTCTCCGATCAATTCTTAGAGAGCGGCGGCGAGGCAGCGTTTTTCTTGCGCGAGAGGCGAAGACTGATCGGTGCTGCCTCGGGTCGCCTCAGCTGCGTAGATAAGAGGGAGGGGGCGACGTAGGTTGACACAGCTCAGACCGAGCAGGAGGTGTCCCGGCGATCAGCTCGGTAGCACGCTTGGATGAAGCCCGAGAAACCGAGTGCCCTGCCTTTAGTCGGTTAAATTCGATAGTGAGGCTGACATGTGGGTCCCTCTCCACTTTTAACCACTGAAATTAACTTCATCCCACTGCTACAAACAGTAATCCCACTAATACCCTTTAAAATTTGAATTATCTACCAAATGCCCATTTGAAGTTGATAGAATTCAAATTGTGAAGTGTTTGAATAAATTTTTAGCACATATGCAGTTTGAAATTTAATTTGAGTTTGAATTTGCTAAACTTAGCTCATGTCAATATTAACTCCAAATGGAGTGAAAATTGGTGTGTGAGCTCACAAAAATGTGCTGAGTAAGAATATGCCTCCCACTTTTGAACTTATGGGATGGAAGTAGTTTGAATTTGAATTTGGGTTCAAACTAACCCCTTTCTAGTTATACCCAAAAATACCTCAAAAAGGTCTTGGATTTGGGTGAAATTTGGCATGGGCATTCCTAGCAAGGTGTAGGAGTTTTTCATATGCCCAGTCCCTATATGATGCATGTGTGAAATGCCACTTTTGCATTTTGTGAGTTTATTCTCTAATGACCATGTTGATGGTGTTTACTTGCTCTTCAAATGTATTCTTAAAGTTGATACCCATTGTTGTACGAGAACTCGGCCAACGGTAAATTATCATCCCAATTCTTACTGTGGTTGATAGCGCACGCTCGTAGCATATCTTGTATAATTTGATTTACCCGCTCGGTTTGTCCATCCGTCTGCGGGTGGTACGCTGAACAATGGATCATCTTCGTCCCCAATGCAGCATTTAGCTGCTCCCGAAAATGGGACACAAATAAAGTGCCCCGATCCGATATCATGGTGCGGGGTACGCCATACAAGCATAGGATCCGTGAGATGTACAATTCAGCATACTTCTTGGTGTTGTAGTTGGTGTTAACCAGGATAAAATGGGCAACTTTGGTGAGCCGGTCGATGATTACCCACACAGAATCATGCTTCTGAAATGTGGTGGGTAAACCGACGATGATGTCCATGCTCACATCCTCCCACTTCCAAGAAGGAACGCCCAGCAGTTGTAGCAGTCCCGGTTTTCTCCTGTGGTCTGCCTTCACCCTTCGACATGTATCACACTCGGACACATACTTTGCGATCTCCCGCTTCATTCGTGTCCACCAAAACTTGTTTCTGAGTTTTTGATACATTTTGTTGTTGCCGGGATGAATAGAAAACTTTGACAAGTGAGCCTCATCAAAGATTTTCTTCCATAATTATGGGTTACGGGGTACGACGATCTGGTCCTTGAACCATAGGACGCCGTCTCCGTCTTTCCGGAAACATTTCAGCTCCCCACTGTCTATACGTCTCTGCAAATGCGACATGCCCTTGTCATTTTTCTGAGCTGCCACTATTTCTTCACAGATGGTGGGGATCAAAGCTAAGTTGTGGGGAGCTCCATGTGGAATCATATGTAATGGTGGCTCACTCTCTTCCAACGGTGTGATGGTCAGATTGTATACATGTGACTTGCGACTCAGCGCATCCGCCACTATGTTTGCCTTGCCGGGGTGATAATGGATCTCTATTTCATAATCCTTTATCAATTCTAACCATTTTCGCTGCCTCATGTTCAGCTCTTTCTTAGTCAATATGTACCTGAGGCATTTGTGGTCGGTATAAAAATGCACGAGGTTACCGAGTAGGTAGTGCCTCCACATTTTAAGTGCGAGCACCACGGCAGCAAGCTCCAAGTCATGAGTTGGATAATTCTGCTCATGGTTTCTAAGCTGCCGTGATCCATACGGCACCACCCTTCGGTCTTGCATCAGCACACATCTGAGCCCAATGCCGGATGCATCGCAGTACACATCGAACGGTTTTGTTGTGTCTCGCTGCGCCAAAACCGGTGCTGATGTTAGGTGCTTCACTAATGCTTTGAACGCTGCTTCACATGTTGGACTCCAAATATATTTGGTAGCCTTCTTCAGCAGCCCCGTGATAGGCTTGGCAATCTTTGAGAAGTTCCGAATGAACCTCCGATAATATCCCGCGAGTCCGAGGAAACTCCGTACCTCGTGAACAGTTCTCAGGGACTTCCAATTCAGCACTTGTGTGATTTTACTTGGGTCTACAGCGATACCCTCCGCTGAGATAATATGCCCGAGAAAAGGCACTTGCGATATCCAGAATTCGCACTTGCTGAATTTCGCGTATAGTTTGTGATCCGCAGCCGTTGCAAGACTATATGCAGATGCTTCGTGTGTTCTTCCTCCGACTTGAATATACCAATATGTCGTCGATGAAGACCACGACAAATTTGTCCAGCTCCGACATGAATACCAAATTCATCAAATACATGAAGTGAGCTGGAGCGTTGGTGAGGCCGAATGACATGACCAGGTACTCATAAAGCCCGTACCTCGTCGAGAAAGCCATCTTCAGAATATCCTCAGCCCGTATCTTAATCTGATGGTACCCGGATCTTAAGTCCATCTTGGAAAAGATCTTTGCTTCAACCAACTGATCAAACAACATGTCGATCCGTGGCAACGGGTACCTGTTCTTGATGGTTACGGCGTTTAGTGGACGATAGTCCGCAAAGCCGCAACGTCTCGTCCTTCTTCTTCACGAATAATGCCGAACAGCCCCATGGCGAGGAGCTCGGTCTAATAAAACCCTTTTCTAGCAGGTCCGTTAACTGCGCTTTAGTTCAGACAATTCCTTGGGCGCCATCTTGTACGGCCTTCGGGATATTGGCATAGTTCCCGGTGCAAGTTCAATCCTGAACTCCACCTATCGGTCGGGCAGCATCCCCGGTAAATCATCCAGGAACACGTCAGGGAACTCACGGACTACTCGAATGTCTTCCAATCTGATAGTTGTGGATTGATATATACTTGGAAGTTTTATTTCTGGACTGTCCAGAAATAAAGAGTGCGGCTCGTGCACTTCTGAGTTCAAATGCACAACTCGAACGACGGTGTCTAAAACAGTCCCGTGGTGGGTTAACCACGACATCCCTAAGATGACATCGACCTTCTGTCCCTCTAAAACTATGAGAGACATGGGGTATACTCTACCCGCTAAGCATAATGGCGCTTTTGGAACCATCATGCTTGCTGAAATTCTCCCACCCGGTGAACAAATCAAGTATGGACTGTCGGTGGGTAGTATTTGCAAGCTGTATTTAGCAATAAAAGCTTAGCTAATGAAGCTATGCGTGGCGCCTGAATAAAATAATACTATGGAGGGATGTTGGTGGAGTTGGAACATACCCGCAAGGATGGGCTCTCCCGCCGGCACGTCCTCTACGGCAAGTTGGTGGACAGTGCCGGGCCTAGGATTTGTCCGCCGTGCAGTAGTAGGGTTCCGGGGCTGGTTCCTCCCCGGAAACTACGGTGCAACTCCGCCACACTGCCTCTCAGGACAATTGTTGGTGAAGTGTCCTGGGCGACCACATTTGTAGCATGTGGCTGCTGCCTGACCGGTGCTTGGGGGACCAAAGCCCGGCATGCGCTGCTGAGGTGCATACGCACGCGGCATCGCCCACTGCTGCTGTTGTATCTGCGGAGGTGGTGCTGGCAGTACTGTCCTGAATGTCGGTGACGAATATGGCCGACTGCGGAATGGCATCAGCCTCTGTGATGGCTGCCAGCGTGGACCCGATGGTGGGCGATTCACCATCCGGTATTTTTGAGAAGGACCACCTCCTTCTCCGCTGCTTTGTGGCGCGCTTCGCTTCCTCTATGCCGCCGCTAACTCCTTTCCGGAGTCCTCCTGAACAATCGCAGCATCAATAATATCATTTAGGCTGCTGCGATTGAACATCACCAGCTTGTCCTTCAAGAGCGGGTTAAGCCCCCGGTAAAAATGATCCCGCCGCTTCTCGTCGGTATCGGCGTGATAAGAAGCGTAGAGTGCAAGATCATTGAACGCCCTGGAGTATTCCAGCGCGTTCCTGCTTCCTTGCTGCAGGTGAAGGAACTCTTGCGTCTTCCTCTTCATAATACCCAGCGGTATGTGATAGGCCCTGAAGGCCGTCCGGAACTCCGCCCAGGTCATAACTCGCTCGGTGGGTTGCGAAGCACAGTACTTCGCCCACCAAGCGCTCGCTGATCCTTGAAGTTGTTGGACCGCGAACTGAGTATTGCGCTGCTCACTCACTTGGAGCAGCCCGAACTTCATCTCCATTGTGCGGAGCCAGTTGTCCGCATCGAGGGGTTCATCCGCCCTTGAGAATACCGGGGGATGAGTAGCCCGGAAATTGGAGTAGGAGCTTTGTTGGTGCTCCTCGCGATCTTGACTCCTCCCTGGTCGAGACGTATTTGCAATAAGGGTCTGCAGCAACTCCGTGTGCTGCTGATGAGAACCCGCCATTGCCGCAACGATCTCAGCCAATGTAACCGTTGGTGGTGGTGGTGGCGGTTGTTACTGTTGCTGTTGCTGCTGTTGCTGTCCTGAGGAATCATCAGGAGGCTGTTGGGAGGTCTCTCCCCCCTGACTGGAACCCCCAACTTCCGGGTTGGCACGAGTGCGAGTCATTCTGAAATTCAAAACAGCAGCGATCAGCACATGTCATACTTAAAATTCCATCTGAAACAGTAGGTATTGAAGTGACACATGAATAATTTGCACAACATTCAAATATATTGATAAAGCATAAACTTTATACAAGATACATTATTTTCGGGTTTCCGAGAAGTCTTGCTCATGTCGTCACTACCTATACATACACTACTATCTACCCGACATGTCACTGATTACAAAAGTTTTCCTTACACCCCCTTGCTGCTCTACTTTGGCAACAGTAACTTACTACTCGGAGTAGAACTCGACCTCCTGCAAGACAATCCATATGAACAGCTTGGCTGTCCATCACGACTTTCCCTGCTCTCAACTAGAGGCTGAGGTACGCCTCCGTGGGGTTGTACCTTGGGAAACCCAGATCTGTTGCCTCCATGTACCTTTCCCCCACACATGATTAAGTCGTCCCTCCACTGGAACGAGCGCATATGAAGTGACCTCCATAGCTCTCACGTGTAGTTGGTGTAAGGGCCTATGTTTTTGGCACATACTCAAAGTGTTTCATCACACCCCACACACCCTTCATTTGAAGAAAGTTGATGAACACATTTGAAGAGCAAGTAACCACCATCAACATGATCATTAGAGAACAAACTCACACAATGCAAAAGTGGCATTTCCCACATGCATCATTTTGGGGCTGGGCATATGAAAAACTCCTACACCTTGCTAGGAATGTCCATGCCAAGTTTCACCCAAATTCAAAACCTTTTTGAAGCCCTCTCGGGTATAGCTAGAAAGAGGGTGGTTTGAACTCAAATTCAAATTCAAACTACTTCCATCCCATGAGTTCAAAAGTGGGAGGCATATTCTTACTCAGCACATTTTTGTGAGCTCACACACCAATTTTTACTCCATTTGGAGTTGATCTTGACATGAGCTAAGTGTAGCAAATTCAAACTTTATTTGAATTTCAAACTGAATATGTGCTGAAATCTAGTCAAACCAAACCCAATTTGAATTTTAACCAATTCAAATAGCTCAGGGGTAGATAATTCAAATCACCACGGGTATAAGGGGGACTACTGTTTACAACAGTTAGAGGTAGTTAACTTCAGAGGTTAAAAGGGAGATGGGACCCACATGTCAGCCACTGGAGAGAATTCAACCGACTGAAGACTGATCTCGGTTTCTTGCGCCCGACCGAGCTGCTTCCACAGCGAGGAAACGGCGAGGACAGCAGCTCCTTGCCGCCCTCGGCCTCTGAAACGCCTCTCGGGGCCTTTATCTACGCGCCAGAGCTGTCTCCAGTGCTCCTCACCGCTGCCCCGACGCGTTCTCGCCCAGCAAACCGAAAGCCCTCGCCGCTCGGTGGAATCCTCGGTCCCTCATCACCCAGCCGATCCTGTGGCTTCCACGGCGATCTGAGACTAGCACCGCGTGCGCTAAGTCTTCCTTGACGCCCTCGCGCCGGTTCCAGGCCCTGAGCAGTCCTTCCCGAGCTCCACCGCAATGATCTTTTGTTTCCCGGTTCAGCTCGAGCCGCCATCGTGGGAACGATCCGTCCGGCCACCACAGCCTGCCGTTCACCGAGCTGTGAACAGCAAAAAGGTTCTCCTTCAGACCCTCTTTCATTCCCGCAAGCTCCGGCGGCATGACATAGACTGCTTACGCCGGAATTTCATGATTTCGCGACGGTGTGCAAAAGGGGAGCCCGAACCGATTCGCAAAATTCGTTGTCCACACCGCACCACTCGTCCTCTCACGGGGGGAAGCACTTCTTGGTGCCCGTTCGAGTCAATAGGAGCAGGAACCACGAAGAACCGTTGAGGGAAGCCACTGTTCTTTGAGTTTTAGGAGAATTCCCGATTTCTGGCCTAGGTCACACGGTGACAGCCTAGTACAGTCATCTCCGGGCTGCGTGGAGCTCATGTCAATCCTTCCTAGGGTCCACTGGTGCTCGACAACCTATTGTTCGATCGGATGAGGTTCTAGGAAGGCCGGCCGACACGGCCGAAGTTCTTCCGAGGCTACAGCTCGTCGCCGACCGTGTGCCGGCCATTTTCATGACAAGCTGAGCCCAGAATCATGTTCCCCGAGTGGATTTAGGCAGGGGTGGCCAGAATCATGAAGTTTGGAGCACCACAGAGGCCGCTGGCGAGCTCTCCGGCGAGGTGCCGCGGCGGCAAAGTGCGGGAGGCGAGAGAAAGACAAAGGGGGTGGGTCCTGGCTGTCAGCGGCAGATATTTTAAAAAAGCAGATCTGCTGTGGCACGGATCGGGTGCGGCTGCACGCGAAAGAATCTGTAGCCGCGTGTGTCATCCGATGAGGGGCCGACACATAGCCCCGGGTTCCACGCGCAGTGATTTGAACTTTTCCCGATTTTCAGATTTCATTCAAACTTCAAATCTTCATAACATGGGCTAGGAAGCTCCAAATCAAGTGAACCAAAATTTTTTGGATTCAGCTCTCTGAGTACTTTCCAGCAAATCAAGTTTAACTTCATGAAAATCCTTAATTCTCCAGAATTAATTCTTCAAAATTTAAAATGTTTAGAATTTTAACTGGAGAACCCTTTGGAGGAAAATTCTGAAATTTTGCTGGGATGTTCAGCAAAATATCCCTGAGCTACCATAAAAATCTCGGATCCATTTGATCTCATTTGATCCACCTAATGGTGTGATTAATAAAACTGTTCCAGAGAAAATAGAAAATGTCCAGAAACATTTTCAGAATTTCTCTGAAATTGTTTAGCTAATATCTTAGGCTAGGAACCTTCAAGTTAAGTGAAACCCTAGAACACCCTAGAAGCTCTAATTAAGGTTAAGTACATAATTATTTCTGGAGAGCTCAAATGAGCTTTGCTGCAAATAAAACTTGGCCAAGTCTCTGTTTAGGTTGTATCCAAACCACAGTAATAATTTCAGAGTCATTGGGTCTGTCTAGTAGGACTTACAGGCCTCACAAGTTGAAATTCAATTCAAATACATTTAATTAACACATGTACTTGTTATATCATGTAGTCGCTAAGGTTGAGGAGGAACCCGAAGTCTTAGACTTCGTAACTCCGGAAGAGCAGCTAGCCTACAATCAAGAGCAGCAAGGCAAGCTCCGGTTTGAATTAACCCTTTTACAAATTTTTACTGTTTTGAGAACTTACTTTGAGTACCATTACTGCTTGCATTAGAGTCTTGTTTGAAAACCCCGTGTAGCTACTGCAATGCTAAGGTAGTGTAGGATTTGGTACAAGTCGAGTGGTTGGAACTACTCACGAGAATAGGCTAGAGGCACTCGACTCGGGTAGAGATAGCAAATGAAACACATGGCAAAAAAAATGAGACCGAGCGGAGAGTAAGAGCAACAGGACTTGGGGCCTGGGTGCTATAGCTCCGCTTGTGTCGATTGAGGACCGAGCCGTGTGCGGGCCTGTTGAACAAGCTAGAACAGTACCGAAGACCTACCGGCTATATGGGAACCGGGAAACCGATGTAACTCGGGTAGCTGGGTGTTGAGGCATAGCTGGTCGTTCAGAGGGTAGATTGAGAGCTCGAGGTGTAAATCGGCTGGCGGCACTGAGATGCGCGTGCAGAGACCTCTTGCTCGGGATGATTGGACCGGTTCAACATTTGGCTGACGGGTGAAAGGTGGTTGCGTACGACGTCCGTGATGGTTGCTGTAGGCAACATCGAGTACGGGCGTACGTAACGGGTTATTCGGGTAACCCTACAGGTGTAAATCGATTATAATCACCGTCCCTCGTGGTCAGTGAGTACCACTTGTTCACTGTACCGTGACGTAGAAAGAACAGGCTAGTTACATGTTAAAATGTTGCTAATTGAAAGATGGACTTTGATTGTTAATGATTTGCTGTAGATTAGAGCTAATTAAAGTTCCTTTCAACTTTGGGAAAAGTACATGAGAGAAATGCGTTTCTTGTTCGATTGCGGCTCTCTCATGTGCCTTAGCGTAAGGTTCTCCACAACCTGCTGCTAAAACTTGAAAGTAAGGTTCCACTAAGTAGACGAGTCCTTTGCAACTTACTTTACCTCATGCACCTATGACCCCTCATGTATAAGTTTCATGTTTAGGAGAGACGGGTCAGTCTTGCTGAGCCTTCGTGCTTACTGCTTGTGTTTGAAGCTTTTGCAGGGTTCTATGAGGAAGGGACTCCCGAGGAGGAGACGGAACCCCAGGAGGGGAACCCCGTCGAGTGGGAGTCGTGCACGCCGCCGTGTTTGTGTGCGTGCATGCTAGCAAGGACACGTTCACGGGCTGAACGTGAACTTGATGCGTAGTCTACGCCCGTGAGTGTAGACTGAACATATTTTGTTGTAAAAATGTTCATAAACCTGTTTATGTAATAAAACTTTGCTTCCGCTTTGTACCTTTGATGTGTGTTATCCGGTGCTGTGCAACGCAGCACCCCTCAGCGTGATCCTGGCTCAACAAGACCGTGGGGTCGTGTCAGCGTTGGTATCAGAGCTCGCTTGAGGTTTAACGCACTACAAAGGTCATCTTTTTCAGAAATCCAGTGAGGAACGAGTTAGTAGCCTATATAAGGATGTTATTAGTGTATAGGAAGTGGCATACTAACCTATTTGCTTATGTCGGAAAATCGTGCATCTCGGGACGCTTTATGTCTTGGGGGGTGCACGTCAGCGCTGTCCACCAGTGCGCACAAGCTGAAGGGTGGAGCCCCACGGGTGGCAGGTAACCCGACCCACTTTAGTATCCTCTACGACTCTTCATGTTGTTCGGGGTATTCGAGCAACGTCTGTCCCTGGTGTGCGTGGTGCAATTTGGGAGACCCCGTCACGTGGTCAGTAACGTGAACACGTAGCTCAAGGCGTGTTTGGCTTGAGAACATCCAAGCGAGTGATGACGGCCGGGTGTACGAACTGTATGGATACCGGGCTCGGTGTGCAGCCAAGTCTGACGATTGTGTGTGTTATCTGCAGGTAGTCTGACCACAAAATGGTAGACGTGTAGCATCCGTGTGCGAGAGATGCTTAGTGCCACTGAACTAACGAAGCCGGCTAAGTCCAGTATTGGTTTTTCTTTGTGAGGACGTACTACCGACATGATCTGGTGACGCATCGACGTCACACCCCACTAAATGAGAAAATGCATTGTAAAACTTGAAATTTTTAATCCAGAGCACTAAAACTTTATGTAACTCCTTTCCTTAATCAGGATATTAAAAGTTAACAAGTTTTCAACTCATAGGATACTAAGGACAGAGTCCCCTGTTTTCAGCTGGATTAAAGCTTAAGTTAATCAGAGGTTAGAGGTTGAGTTCTTTCGAGGTTGGGGTCATATGACACATTTATGGAAAGTATTGGAAGAGCTTTACAACTTTTCTGTTGAGGTCCAGAGGTGTTTCATCCTCTAACCAATCGAAAAATGCAGTAGAGTTGAAACTGTCCAGAAAACAGGGCAGAGCAAACACTCTCTTTAACTCTCTGTAAATTGAGCATAACTTCCTGCATAAAAATCCAAAAATAGGAAATGAGCTAGTTCTGAAAATTTTATGAGATGTGTTACAACTTTTTAACAGAAATTTTTGTCAGATTGGGAGCAGAATTAACAGGAATTCTTGGATTAAATCAGTACCTCAAGCAGGGAGGTGCTGTCCAATTTTCTCCAGAAATTCTGTTTACTTTGACATCTCATAACTTTTGAACCAGGACAGATCGTAGGCCAAGCAAATACTTTCTGGAAAGCTATTGAAGTTAGCTTTAACTTTGATGTTGAGCTCCAGAATTGGTCTTGTTTTAGCATGGTCTAAATCAGGTTGAAATTGAAACTGGTCAGGGCTGTCATATTGGACAGCAGATCAACAGTCAAATTTGTTTAAGTTTGAACTATGTTTCCATGTTTTATGAGTTCAATGACATGTCCTATGTTATAACTCGATGGTTTACTGTTAAAATAAATATTTGAAATTTCTCAAATATGTTTTTACAGATGACAGCGCATAAACAGTTGGAGAACGGGTGGGTGGTGTCCCACTGTTCTCACCACAGCGGCTATCCGGAAGCATTGAGGCAAATGCTTCAATATTTTGGGTACAGCAAGATGCCGCAGTACTTCGCCAAGGAAGAAGGCGAGGAGGGGAACAAGACGTGGACGAATCCATGCCGAAGTTCCTGCAGGGCCAACGCCACACGGTTGGGAGCCGTTCACCGTTATGGTGAGAGGCAGACAACCGGAGGGAATGTGGCAGGTGGCAGCCCGTGACACCATTCGCGTTTCTGCCAACTACACGTGAAAGCTATGGAGGGCACTCCATACGTGCTCGTTCCAGTGGAGGGATGGGCTCATCATGTGTGGGAAGAGAGGTACAGGGAGGAAACCGATCCGGGTTGCCCAAGGTACAGCCCCACGGAGGCAAACCTCAGCCTCCAATTCAAAGCAGGAAAGACCGTGATGGACAGCCAAGCTGTTCATAAGTATTGTCTTGCTGCGAAGCTCAAGGAGAGCACAAGCCGTGGAGACCATTTCGAGAGTGCTCACAGCGCACTCCGCAATGTGCTCCTTCCGACGATTAAGCGACTGAACGAACAGCATAATCAGTTGCATCGTCTGAAGAAGGCAAAGAGGAAAAACCGTGTCGACATCACGGCTTTGCAACAGCAGGTGCAGGCTCTGACCCAGCAGAACGAGGTCCTTACTCAAGAGTGGGACGACACTATTGAGGAGGGGCAAGGCTGGGAAGAAGACTACAACCAAGCCATGGACGAGGTGCACGTGTTGCAGGACCTCGTACCTCCGGTAATGGGCATACCGGTGGTAGGTGCTGTACCCGCGGTCTTGTGTCTTCCGGCAATGGGAGAGCCCGAGATGGGAGAGGAGGTTGTAGATCCAGAGCCACCAGCAGAGGTACCAGAGGAGGACGACCCACAGGAGGTCGAGTTCTACTCCGAGTAGGAGGTTACAGTTGCCAAGTAGGGCAACCAGAGTGGTCTAACCCAAACTTTTGTAACCAGTGACATGTCGTGTAGGCAGTAGTGTATGTATAGGTAGTGACGACATGAGCATGACTTCACGGAGACCCGAGAATAATGTATCTTGTATAAAGTTTATGCTTTATCAATATATGAGAATGTTGTGCAAATTATTCATGCGTCACTTCGAATACCTACTGTTTCATATGGAATTTTTAAGTATGACATGTGCGGATCGCTGCTGTTTTTAATTTCAGAATGACTCGTACTCATGCCAACCCAGACGTTGGGGGTTCAAGTCAAGGGGGAGAAACCTCCCAACAGCCTGCCGATGACTCCTCGGGACAGCAACAGCAACAACAAACACCGCCACCACCACCGCCAACAGTTACATTGGCCGACATCGTTGCGGCAATGGCAGGTTCTAATCAGCAGCACACGGAGTTGCTGCAAACCCTCATTGCGAATACGTCGACCAGAGAGGCATCAAGATCGTGAGGAGCGCCAACAGAGCTCCTACTCTGACTTTCTAGTGACTCATCCCCCGGTATTCTCAAGGGCGGATGAACCCCTCGATGCGGACAACTGGCTACGCACGATGGAGATGAAGTTCGGGCTGCTCCAAGTGAGTGAGCAGCGCAAGACTCAGTTCGCGGTCCAACAGCTCCAAGGATCCGTGAGCACTTGGTGGTCGAATTACTGTGTTTCAAAGCCTACCGAGCGAGTTATGACCTGGGCGGAATTCTGGACGGCCTTCAGGACCTATCACATACCGCCGGGTCTCATGAAGAGGAAGACGCAGGAGTTCTTACGCCTGCAACAAGGGAGCCGAAACGCGCTGGAATATTCCAGGGCGTTCAACAATCTCGCGCTCTACGCTTCATATCACGCCAATACTGACGAGAAGCGGCGGGATCACTTCTACCAGGGGCTTAATCCGCTCCTGAAGGACAAACTGGCGAGGTTCAACCGCGGCAGCCTCAACGATATAATTGATGCTGCAATTGTTCAGGAGGAATCCGGCAAGGAGTTAGCGGCGGCGGAAAGAAAGCGAAGCGTGCCGCAAAGTAGCGGAGAAGGAGGCGGTCCTTCTCAGAAATTTCGGATGGTAAATCACCCACCATCAGGTCCACGCTGGCAGTCACCACAGAGGTCAAAGCCATTCCGCAGTCGGCCCTATTCCACACCGGCGTTCAGGCCGGCACTGCCAGCACCACCTCCGCATCAGCAACAGCAGCGGGCGATGCCGCGTGCGTATGCACCTCAGCAGCGCATGCCGGGCTTTCATCCCCCAAGCACCGGACAAGCAGCGGCCACATGCTACAAATTTGGTCGTCCCGGGCACTTCGCCAGCAGTTGTCCGGAGAGGCAAGGCGGCGGAGTGGCACCACAACTTACGCGGAGGAATCAGCCCCGGAACCCTACTAATGCGTGGCGGGCAAACCCTAGGCCCGGCACCGTCCACCAACTTGCTATAGAGGACTTGCCGGAGGGAGAGCCAATCCTTGCGAGTATGTTCCAACTCCACCAGCATCCCACCATAGTATTGTTTGATTCAGGCGCCACGCATAGCTTTATTAGCCAAGCTTTCATTGCTAAATATAGCTTGCAAATACTACCCACCGATAGTCCATACTTGATTTGTTCACCGGGTGGGAAGATTTCAACAAGCATGATGGTCCCAAAAGCGCCATTATGCTTAGAGGGTAGAGTATACCCTACGTCTCTCATAATTTTAGAGGGACAAAAGGTCGATGCCATCTTAGGGATGTCGTGGTTAACCTGCCACGGAGCTATTTTAGACACCGTCCTCCGAATTGTGCACTTGAACTCAAAAGTGCACGAATCTCATTCCTTATTTCTGGACAGTCCAGAAAAAAAACTTCCAAGTGTCTATCAATCCACAACCATCAGATTGGAAGACATTCCAGTGGTCCGAGTGTTCCCTGACGTGTTCCCGGATGATTTACCGGGGATGCCGCCCGATAGAGAGGTGGAGTTCAAGATTGAACTTGCACCGGGAACCATGCCATTATCCCGAAGGCCGTACAAGATGGCACCCAAGGAGTTGGCTGAACTGAAGACTCAGCTTAAGGACCTCCTGGAGAAGGGTTTTATTAGGTCGAGCTCCTCGCCATGGGGCTGTTCGGCATTATTCGTGAAGAAGAAGGATGAGACGTTGCGGCTTTGCGTGGACTATCGTCCACTAAACGCCGTAACCATCAAGAACAAGTACCCATTACCACGGATCGACATGTTGTTTGATCAGTTGGTCGAAGCAAAGATCTTTTCCAAGATGGACTTAAGATCCGGGTACCATCAGATTAAGATACGGGCTGAGGATATTCCGAAGACGGCTTTCTCGATGAGGTACGGGCTTTATGAGTACCTGGTCATGTCCTTCGGCCTCACCAATGCTTCAGCTCACTTCATGTATTTGATGAACTCGGTATTCATGCCGGAGCTGGACAAGTTTGTCGTGGTCTTCATCGACGGTATATTGGTATATTCCAAGTCGGAGGAAGAGCACAAGAAACATCTGCGTATAGTCTTGCAACGGCTGCGGGATCACAAGCTATACGCGAAATTCAGCAAGTGCGAATTCTGGATATTGCAAGTGCCTTTTCTCGGGCATATCATCTCAGCAGAGGGTATCGCTGTAGACCCGAGTAAAATCACACAAGTGCTGAATTGGAAATCCCCGAGAACTGTTCACGAGGTACGGTGTTTCCTCGGACTCGCGGGATATTATCGGAGGTTCATTCCGAACTTCTCTAAGATTGCCAAGCCTATGACGGAGCTGCTGAAGAAGGCTACCAAATATGTTTGAAGTCCAGCATGTGAAGCAGCGTTCAAGGCATTAGTGAAGCACCTGACCTCAGCACCGGTTTTAGCGCAGCCAGACACAACAAAACCGTTCGATGTGTACTGCGATGCATCCGGCATTGGGCTCGGATGTGTGCTGATGCAAGACCGAAGAGTGGTCGCGTATGGATCACGGCAGCTCAGAAACCATGAGCAGAATTATCCAACTCATGACTTGGAGCTCGCTGCCGTGGTACTCGCACTCAAAATGTGGAGGCACTACCTACTCGGTAACCTCGTACATTTATATACCGACCACAAGAGCCTCAAGTACATATTCACTCAGAAGGAGCTGAACATGAGGCAGCGAAGATGGTTAGAGTTGATAAAGGATTATGAAATAGAGATCAATTATCGGCCCGGCAAGGCAAACATAGTGGCGGATGCGCTGAGCCGCAAGTCACACGTCAACAATCTAACCATCACACCGTAGGAAGAGAGCGAACCACCACTGCATGTGATTCCACATGGAGCTCTCTACAACTTAGCTTTGATCCCCACCATCCGTGAAGAGATAGCGGCAGCCCAGAAAAATGGCAAGGGCATATCACATTTGCGGAGACGTATAGACAGTGGGGAGCTGAAATGTTTCCGGAAAGACGGAGACGGCGTCCTATGGTTCAAGGACCGGACCGTCGTACCCCGTAACCCGGAATTATGGAAGAAAATCTTTGATGAGGCTCACTTGTCAAAGTTTTCTATTCACCCCGGCAGCAACAAAATGTATCAAGAACTCAGAAGCAAGTTTTGGTGAACACGCATGAAGCGGGAGATCGCAAAGTACGTGTCCGAGTGTGATACATGTCGCAGGGTGAAGTCAGATCATATGCGGAAACCGGGACTGCTGCAACCACTAGGCGTTCCTGCCTGGAAATGGGAGGATGTGAGTATGGACTTCATCGTCGGTTTACCCACCACTTTTCAGAAACATGATTCTAGGTGGGTGATCGTCGACCGGCTTACCAAAGTTGCCCATTTCATCCCGGTCAACACCAACTACAATGCCAAGAAGTATGCTGAACTGTACATCTCACGGATCCTATGCTTGTACGGCGTACCCCGTACCATCATATAGGACCGGGGCACTTTATTTGTGTCCCATGGGAGCAGCTGCACGCTGCATTGGGGACGAAGCTGATCTGCAGTTCAGAATACCACCCGCAAACGGATGGACAAACTGAGCGGGTAAACCAAATCTTAGAAGATATGTTACGAGCTTGCACTATCAACCATGACAAGAATTGGGATGATCACTTGCCATTGGCCCAGTTCTCATACAACAATGGGTACCGAGTCAGCATCAAGATGGCGCCTTACGAGGCGCTATACGGGAGAAAATGCCACACACCACTGAATTGGTGTGAGTCTGGCGAAAGGGTTACCTTCGGGATTAATCATGTCAACAACGCGGAGGAAAAGGTTCGACTGATTCAAGCGGACCTAGAAGCCGCCCAATCCCGACAGAAACAATATGCGGACCGGAGAAGACGCCCATTACACTTCGAAGTCGGGGATCACGTATACCTACGTGTGTCTCCAATGAAGGGCGTGAATAGATTCGGGGTGAGAGGAAAGTTGGCACCCCGACTCATCGGTCCATTTCAGATTACCGAAAGATGTGGATCGGTAACATACCCGCTGAAATTACCAGAAGCACTTTCCGGTGTGCACAACGTCTTTCACATTTCCCAGCTGAGGAAGTGTCTTAAGCTATCAACTACCATTCAGCTGGAAGATATAGAAGAACTGAAACCGGATCTCACGTATCGGGAGGCACCGGTTCAGGTTATTGATGAAAAGGCCCGAACCACACGCAACCGTACGTTGTGGTTCTACAAAGTTCTATGGAGTAATCACTCCATGGACGAAGCGACATGGGAGAGCGAAGGATTTCTTCGCGCTAACTACCCCGTGTAATAGCCCAAGAAAAGGGACTTGCAAAAACGTTCATCATCTCACAACACCACAGTTTTTGTTGTGGATATCTTGTGAAAATGGTGAAGAGCAAGTAACCTCCATAAAAAGAGTGATTAGAGGGGGATAGCCTTCACTTTCACAAAGTAGGATTTCTACACATGAACATGAGAGGTTGAGCTCACCCCTAGGACTTAAAAAGTCTGGGGAATGTTCAAGCCAAGTTTCATGCAAACCCAACACTTTTTGAGGCAAGTTTGGAGGCATTTGAAAAAGAGGCCAATTTGAATGTAAATGCAAATAGCAGCAACTTTCATCACTCACATTCAAAAGTTCGTTTCATATTCAAACTCAGCATATTTTCCTGAGTTATCCCACCAATTTTCAGTCCCATTGGACTTCATCTTGTCGGGATCCAAATTTGTAACAATTCAAATTGAGTTTGAACTTTCAAATTCAAATATGAAGGGAATGTGGCCAAACCAGTTTGAAGTTGATGAATTCAAATTCTTCCTCTGAATTGGTGGCTAAGTTTCCTTTTCAAGTCTGAGTAGGTGGGATATTTGCACAACAGAGAGGATTAGGGGGGAGAAGAGGGCCCACTAGTCAGTTAGACTTCGGGTCAAAGGAAAACCGGGCGAGCTCGGTTTACCGGGCCTCGGCAGCGCATGACACCGAGCCACCCGAGCGGCCACCTCGCCCCACCTCGCACGCTGGTGACCAGCTTACCGGCTCTGCTGCCTCGGCCTGATCTTTACCCCAGGAGCCAACCGCAGCACGTCGCCCTCCTCATTTGATCGCGCGCTCGCTGTTTCTCTCACACCCGAACAGAACCGGAGCTCACCGCCGTGCCCTCTTTTTCCCGATCGCCGACACCAACCGAGCCTCGGTTGCTCGTGCCAGCAGCACCGAAAAGAAGCACCCATGCATGCTCTACCACGCCAGCCCCACAACACCGAAGCTCCTAGCTAGTGGCGCGCACAATTCAGCAACTGGCGCCGAGGAACAGAGCTCACCGGCGGGAAAGCGAGGACGGCCCCCGTGGACAGCACGCCACGGCCGTTTTCACCAGCACTCCTCAACACGAAAAAGATGCTCCATGATCCCTAGCTCGTGTTGCTGCAAACCACATAGCAAAAGATCCACGTAGTAGGGAGAATTTCCGAAGTTCCCAAAACATGGTCCATACGGGTAGGGGTCGGTCTACCCCAAAATTCTAGCGGCACCATCCACCCAAGCTCGGGCGAGTTTGCACACAGCCTCTACACCTCTTGCCGATCATCCTCGAAGAAGAACCGAGCGAAAACACATAGGATCGACCGAGTTAGAGCTAATTTTCGTGCCGCCATGAAGAAATCGTCTCGGGTCACCGTGGAGCTCTTTGCTGCCGGCCTTTCCATGATGTTTGGCACCCATTTCCGACATTCCCAAGCTGCCATGGTACTCTTTGAGCAATCCCCGGCTGTTTTGATGCGGTGTAGGCGATTTCCGAGCTCACTGGAACCCTAGCGGCCACTGCCGCCACCGCGCACCCATTTCTGGCGATCTACGGCCGCCAGCGACACTTCAGACGAGTTCAGCGCCACGAATTACGGGGGGGGGGGGGGGGGGGGCGAGTCTGAGGTCAGGAGGCGAATGGGAAAGCCATTCCGCCGACGCTCGCCGGAGGGCGCCGCTGCGGGCCCCTGTTTGGCGCGAGGAAGGGGAAGACCTGCCGGGTAGGGCCCCCTGGCAGACATTTGAACATTTTGGAATTTTCAGTTTTAGTTGAAACTTTAGAGAGCCACAACTTGGTGTAGGAGAATCCAAAAATTGTGAAACAAATTTTGCTGGATTCCTCTAATAGAGTACAATCCAAATATGAAATCCAATTAGTATGAAACCCATTATTTAATTCTGGAAAATTCTTTAAAGCTTTTCAGTAAAAGAGTTTTTGAGGGAGTTTGGTTCATCCAAAAATCCTCCAATTTTGCCAGAGTATTCTTTAGGATGTTAGTGAACCCCTGTAAAAGTTTCAGACCATTTGGAGTTGTTTTGTTCAGGATAATTCAGATTTGAAGGTGCTGTGTTCAATTGAATACAGAAACATTTTCAGAGAATTTCCAAAACTTGGAAATTCAATTCTGGACAAATATTAGCTCCAAAAATACTAGGAAAATTAATGCAAACTCTATGAGCTATAATTAAAATTGTAGTTCACTAAGTTTGGCATGAACAGGGGTGTTATCTCAGAATTAATTCTTCTTTGCTTATTTGCTAAGAAAATTATTCCGAACAAACCACTCAATGAAAAGTGCTAATTTTTGGTCCAGAGGGTTTTCTTGGGACACGTAACTCACAAAAAAATTCTCAGCTCCATTGGAGCTCTGGATCACCCCTGTTCTGTTTAACCACTGGAGGTGATCAATATAGAAGAGGGGGAAAACCACTTAGCACTTAATCATGTGCTTAGGTCCAAACCCAAACCACTAGCCCCAGTTTCATTTTTAAATTATTAAACAGAGTTCCAGTTGTTAAAAACTTGTTATTAGAACTTGTAGCAGAAGCACTACAATAAACTCATGTGCATATTCATTAACATGTAGTATTTCATTAACGTGTAGTCACTGAAGGCGAGGAGGCTCCGGAAGTGCTCGACTTCCTCCTTCCGGACGAAGACCTAACCACTGACCAGCAGCAACAAGGAAAGCCCCGGTTTGCATTAAGCCTTTTATAAAGTTTTACTTTGTTTACATACGTAGTGTGAAGTGTATATGTGCATTAGGTGTAGGATGGATGAAAACCCCACTTGCATGACCAGAAATTATCCATAAGAGTGAGGGTAGTGTCTAAGACCTCGAGTAGACAGGCTATGCTTAATGATTCATAGGACTTCGGTACAAGTTGAGTAGTTGGAATTTACTCGCGAGTTAGGCTTGGGACACATGGGTTTGGTTCGAGTGATGTGAGATCACTTTAGTAATGAAAATGAGACTAGGCAGGGGCTAGGGCGCAGCAAGAGGAAGTCTTGTGTGCGCAGCCCTGTCTGTGTCGATTGAGGACCGATCCGTGTGCGGCCCTGCTGAACAAGTATTGAACGTACCGAAGGCATATCGGATATATGGGCCCCGATAAACCGATGTAACCTAAACCTCCGGGCGTCGAGGCATAACGCACCGATTTATAGGTGTAGGCTGAGGGCAGCAAGGTGGAAATCTGCCAACGGGCATAGAGAGATGCTCCGTGTGGGGAACCTCCTGCTCATTTCGGTGCGACCGGTTCGACGTTTGGGCTGTTGGGTGAAAGGTTGTCCCGTACGACATCGAGTGAGCGTGCTGTGCAGCTCCACGGGTGGGCGTACGTGACGTGCTCTTTGGTTATCCCTGCAGGTGTATATCGAGTCGATTAGCCATCCCTCGCGGTGACGAGTACCACTTGTTCACTGAGTCGTGACGTAGTTAATGTATGGAATGTTATGCTTCAATATTGCTGTCATGATATAATTGTATTGTTACATGTTTGCCACCAAATATTGCTTACTAAATTTCAGATTCCCGAACTGTTAACTTGTGGCTAAAAGACGAACTAAGGATGAACTTGTAGGCGTGTCCATTTGCTGCAATGTTACTATCCTATGTTCAGTGTACACCTCATGTAGACTTTCATGCCTAGGTGAGTCGGTTAAGTCTTGTTGGGCCATCGTGCTCATGGTTGCTGCTTAAGTGTTTTTCAGGTGAGGAGCCACCCACGGACTCGGAGTACGAGTCCACCGGCGGGGGTTACCCTCCGTCGGGGACCACGGATGAGTGGGAGCCGTACACGCCGTGCTGAGCTAAGGAGTGCAGCCAGTGCTGGCTTCCCTAGGGCTGGGCAGCCATCTTTTGCTAGATAGGCGGGCGTGAGTTGTATAGTGTAGACTTCCGCTGTGTAATAAAGACAATAGTTTGTAACTGAAGGTTGCACATATTTGTACAGTTCAGTTGGTTTTTCCATGTAATATATTGTGTCCTTATGACGTGTGCTGTCGGGTGTCGCATCGCGCGGCACCACCCTCTGCGATCCTGGATGAGCGGACCCCGGTCCGCCACACCCCGACTTTTTCACGTCGCATATCCGGTAATTTTTCCACCGTCCACTCTCTCATTTTCACCTTATAATCTCGAGACGAGATTCTTTTAAGGGGGGAGGAATGTAAGGGCCTAAGTTTTTGGCACGTACTCAAAGTGTTTCATCACACCCCACACACACTTCATTTGAAGAAAGTTGATGAACACATTTGAAGAGCAAGTAACCACCATCAACATGATCATTAGAGAACAAACTCACACAATGCAAAAGTGGCATTTCCCACATGCATCTTTTAGGGGCTGGGCATATGAAAAACTCCTACACCTTGCTAGGAATGTCCATGCCAAGTTTCACCCAAATTTAAAACCTTTTTGAAGCCCTTTTGTTTATAGCTAGAAAGAGGGTGGTTTGAACTCAAATTCAAATTCAAACTACTTCCATCCCATGAGTTCAAAAGTGGGAGGCATATTGTTACTCAGCACATTTTTGTGAGCTCACACACCAATTTTCACTCCATTTATAGTTGACCTTGACATGAGCTAAGTGTAGCAAATTTAAACTTTATTTTAATTTCAAACTGAATATGTGCTGAAATCTAGTCAAACCAAACCCAATTTGAATTCTAACCAATTCAAATGGCTCCGGGGTACATAATTCAAATCACCATGGGTATAAGGGGGGCTACTGTTTACAACATTAAGAGGTAGTTAAGTTCAGAGGTTAAAAGGGAGATGGGACCCACATGTCAGCCACTAGAGAGAATTCAACCGACTGAAGACTGATCTCGGTTTCTTGCGCCCGACCGAGCTGCCGCCATGGCGAGGAAACGGCGAGGACAGCAGCTGCTTGCCGCCCTCGGCCGCTGAACCGCCTCTCGGGGCCTTTATCTACGCGCCTGAGCTGTCTCCAGTGCTCCTCACCGCTGTCCCGACGCGTTCCCGCCCAGCAAACAGAAAGCCCTCACCGCTCGGTGGAATCCTCGGTCCCTCGTTGCCCGGCCGATCCTCTGGCTTCCACGGTGATCTGAAACCAGCACCGGATGCGCCATGTCTTCCTTGACGCCCTCGCGCAGGTTCCAGGCCCTGAGCAGTCCTTCCTGAGCTCCACCGCGACGATCTTTCATTTCCTGGTTCAGCTCGAGCCGCCATCGCAGGAACGATCCGTCCAGCCACCGCAGCCTGCCGTTCGCCGAGCTGTGAACAGCAAAAAGGTTCGCCTTCAGACCCTCTTTCATTACCGCAAGCTCTGGCGACATGACATAGACTGCTCACGCCAGAATTTCATGATTTCGCGACAGTGTGCAAAAGGGGAGCCCAAACCAATTTGCAAAATTCGTAGTCCACACCGCACCACTCGTCCTCTCATGGGGGGAAGCACTTCTTGGTGCCCGTGCGAGACAATAGGAGCAGGAACCATGAAGAACCGTGGAGGGAAGCCACTATTCTTCGAGTTTTAGGAGAATTCCCGATTTCTGGCCTAGGTCACACGCTGACAGCCTAGTACAGTCATCTCCGGGCTCCATGGAGCTCATGTCGACCCTTCCTAGGGTCCACTGGTGCTCGAAGACCTTTTGTTCGATCGGATGAGGTGCTAGGAAGGCCGGCCGACACAGCCGAAGTTCTTCTGAGGCTACAGCTCGTTGCCGACCATGTGCCGGCCATTTTCATGACAAGCTGAGCCCAGAATCATGTTCCCCGAGTGGATTTAGGCAGGGGCGGCCAGAATCATGAAGTTTGGAGCACCACAGAGGCCACCGGCGAGCTCTCCGACGAGGTGCCGCGGCGGCAGAGTGTGGGAGGCGAGAGGAAGACGAAGGGTGTGGGTCCCGGCTGTTAGCGGCAGATATTTTAAAAACCGGATCTGCTGTGGCACGGATCGGGTGTGGCTGCGCACGAAAGAATCTGTAGCCGCGTGTGTCATCCGATGAGGGGCCGACACGTAGCCCCGGGTCCACGCGCAGTGATTTGAACTTTTCCCGATTTTCAGATTTCATTCAAACTTCAAATCCTCATAACTTGGGCTACGAAGCTCCAAATCGAGTGAACCAAATTTTTTTGGATTCATCTCTCTTAGTACTTTCCAGCAAATCATGTTTCACTTCATGAAAACCCTTAATTCTCCAGAATTAATTCTTCAAATTTAAATTGTTTAGAATTTTAACTGGAGAACCCTTTGGAGGAAAATTCTGAAATTTTGCTGGGATGTTTAAGAAAATATCCCTGAGCTACCATAAAAATTTCAGATCCATTTGATCTCATTTGATCCACCTAATGGTGTGATTAATAAAACTGTTCTAGAGAAAATAGAAAATGTCCAGAATCATTTTCAGAATTTCTCTGAAATTGTTTAGCTCATATCTTAGGCTAGGAACCTTCAAGTTAAGTGAAACCAATTCCATTAGAACCCTCTAAAAATATAGTTTTCAGAAAGTCATGGCTTACTCCATGAAAATCCCTAGAACACCCTAGAAGCTCTAATTAAGGTCAAGTACATAATTATTTGTGGAGAGCTCAAATGAGTTTTGCGGCAAATAAAACTTGGCCAAGTCTCTGTTTAGATTGTATCCAAACCACAGTAAAAATTTTAGAGTCATTGGGTCTGTCTAGTAGGACTTACAGGCCTCACAAGTTGAAATTCAATTCAAATATATTTAATTAACACATGTACTTGTTATATCATGTAGTCGCTAAGTTTGAGGAGGGACCCAAAGTCTTAGACTTCGTAACTCCGGAAGAGCAGCTAGCCTACGACCAAGAGCAGCAAGGCAAGCTCCGGTTTGAATTAACCCTTTTACAAATTTTTACTGTTTTGAGAACTTACTTTGAGTACCATTACTGCTTGCATTAGAGTCTTGTTTGAAACCCAAATGCATAGCCCAGAATACCATGGGTTGGGATTGGGATTGAAAATCCCGTGTAGCTACTGCAATGCTAAGGTAGTGTAGGATTTGGTACAAGTCGAGTGGTTGGACCTACTCGCGAGAATAGGCTAGAGGCACTCGACTCGGGTAGAGATAGCAAATGAAACACATGGCAAGAAAAATGAGACCGACCGGAGAGTTAGAGCAACAGGACTTTGGGGCCTGGGTGCTATAGCTCCTCTTGTGTCGATTGAGGACTGAGCCGTGTGCGGGCCTGTTGAACAAGCTAGAACAGTACTGAAGAACTACCGGCTATATGGGAACCGGGAAACCGATGTAACTCGGGTAGCTGGGTGTTGAGGCATAGCTGGTCGTTCAGATGGTAGGTTGAGAGCTCGAGGTGTAAATCAGCTGGCGGCACTGAGATGTGCATGCAGAGACCTCTTGCTCGGGACGATTGGACCGGTTCAACATTTGGCTGACGGGTGAAAGGTGGTTGCGTACGACGTCCGTGATGGTTGCTGTAGGCAACATCGAGTATGGGCGTACGTAACGGGTTATTCGGGTAACCCTGCAGGTGTAAATCGATTATAATCTCCGTCCCTCACGGTCAGTGAGTACCACTTGTTCACTGTACCATGACGTAGAAAGAACAGGTTAGTTACATGTTAAAATGTTGCTGATTGAAAGATGGACTTTGATTGTTAATGATTTGCTGTAGATTATAGCTAATTAAAGTTCCTTTCAACTTAGGGCAAAGTACATGAGAGAAATGCGTTTCTTGTTTGATTGCGGCTCTCTCATGTGCCTTAGCGTAAGGTTCTCCACAACCTGCTGCTAAAACTTGAAAGTAAGGTTCCACTAAGTAGGCGAGTCCTTTGCAACTTACTTTAACTCATGCACCTATCACCCCTCATGTAGAAGTTTCATGTTTAGGAGAGACGGGTCAGTATTGCTGAGCCTTCGTGCTCACTGCTTGTGTTTGAAGCTTTTGCAGGGTTCTATGAGGAAGGGACTCCCGAGGAGGAGACGGAATCCCAGGAGGGGAACCCCGTCGAGTGGGAGTCGTGCACGCCGCCGTGTTAGTGTGCGTGCGTGCTAGCAAGGACACGTTCACAGGCTGAACATGAACTTGATGCGTAGTCTACGCCCGTGAGTGTAGACTGAACATATTTTGTTGTAAAAATGTTCATAAACCTGTTTATGTAATAAAACTTTGCTTCCGCTTTGTACATTTGATGTGTGTTATCCGGTGCTGTGCAACGCAGCACCCCTCAGCGTGATCCTGGCTCGACAAGACCGTGGGGTCGTGTCAGTTGGCAGAAAGGTGACATGGTGTCGCGGGCTGCCACTTGCCACATTTCCTCCGGCTGTCTACCTCTCACCGTGACGGTGAATGGCACCCAACCGGGTGGCGTGGGTCCTGCAGGAACTTCGACATGTATTGCCCACGTCTTGTTCCCCTACTTGCCTTCTTCCTTGGCGAAGTACTATGGCATCTCGCTGTACCCGAAATATTGAAGCATTTGCCTCAACGTTTCCGGATAACTGTTGCGGTGAGAACAGTGAGATAGCACCCATCCGTTCCCCAATTGTCTATCCGCTGTCATCTGTAGAAACATATTTGAGAAATGTCAAATATTTATTTGAACAGTAAAACATTGAGTTATAACATAAAACATGTCATTGAACTCATAAAACTTGGAAACATATTTCAAACTTAAACAAATTTGACTGCTGATCTGCTGTCCAAGATGACAGCCCTGACCAGTTTCCATTTTAACCTGATTTAGACCATGCTAAAGGCAAAACCAATTCTGGAGCGCAACATCAAAGTTAAAGCTAACTTTAATATCTTTCCAGAAATTATTTGCTTGGCCTAATATCTATCCTGGTTCAAAAGTTATGAGATGTCAAAGTTGACAGAATTTCTGGAGAAAATTGGACAGCACCTCCCTGCTTGAGGTACTGATTTGATCTAAAAATTCCAGTTAATTATACACCAAATTTGACAAAATTTTCTGGTACAAAGTTGTAACCCATCTCATTAAATTTTCAGAACAACCTTATTTTCTATTTTTAGATTTTTTTTGCAGGAAGTTATGCTTAATTTACAGAGAGTTACAGAGAGTATTTACTCTGCCCTGTTTTCTGGACAGTTTCAACTCTACTGCATTTTTCAACTGGTTAAGGGACAAACACCTCTGGACATCAACAGAAAAGTTGTAAAACTCTTCCAAAGATTTCCATAAATGTATCATATGACCCCAACCTCGAAAGAACTCAACATCTAACCTCTGATTAACCTCAGCCTTATTTCCGCTGGAAACAGAGGACTCTGTCCTTAGTATCCTATAAGTTGAAAACTTGTTAACTTTGAATATCTTGATTAAGGAAAGGAGTTGTATAAAAGTTTTAGTGCTCTAGATTAAAACTTTCAAGTTTTACAATTAAATTGCTCATTTAGTGGAGTGTGATGTCGAAGCATCACTAGTTCATGTCGGTACTACGTTCCTCACAAAGAAAAACCTATACCGGACTTAGCCGGCTTCGTTAGTTCAGTGGCACTAAACGTCTCTCGCACACCGATGCTACACGTCTACCGATTCATGGTCAGACTACCTGCAAATAAATCACACAATCATCAGACTCGGCTGCAAACTGGGCCCGGTATCTATACAGTTAATACACCCGTCCGTTATCACTCGCTCGGGTGTTCTCAAGACAAACAAGCCTTGAGCTATGTGTTCACGTTACTGACCACGTGACGGGGTCTCCCACACTTGCCCGTAGCATGCCGGGGAAGGGCGTTGCTCGAATACCCCAATGACATGAAGAGTAGTAGAGGATACTATAGCGGGCCGCGTTACCTGCCGCCCATGAGGCTCCACCCTTCAGCTTGTGCGCACTGGTGTACAGCGCTTACGTGCACCCCCCAAGACATAAAACGTCCCGAGATGCACGATTTTCTGTCATAAGCAAATAGGTTAGTAACTCGTTTCTCCCTGAATTTTTGAAAAAGATGACCTTTGTAGTGCGTTAAACCTCAAGCGAGCTCTGATACCACGCTGACGCGGCCCCATGGCCTTGTCGAGCCAGGATCACGCTGAGGGGTGCTGCGTTGCACAGCACCGGATAACACACATCAAATATACAAAGTGGAAGCAAAGTTTTATTACATAAACCAGTTTATGAACATTTTTACAACAAAATAAGTTCAGTCTACACTCACGGGCGTAGACTATGCATCAAGTTCACATTCAGCCCATGAACGTGTCCCCGCTAGCACGCACACACACTAACACGGCGGCATGCACAACTCCCATTTGACGGGGTTTCCCTCTTGGGTTTCCGTCTCTTCCTCGGGAGTCACTTCCTCATAAACCAATGCAAAAGCTTCAAACTCAAGCAGTGAGCACGATGGCTCAGCAAGTCTGACCCGTCTCTCCTACACATGAAACTTCTACATGAAGGTTTTTAGGGTACATGAGGTAAATAAGTTGCAAAGGACTCCCCTAATTATTGATTCTTACTTTCAAGTTTTAGCAGCAGGTTGTGGAGAACCTTACGCTAAGGCACATGAGAGAGCCGCAATCAAACAAGAAACACATTTCTCTCATGTACTTTGCCCAAAGTCGAAAAGAACTTTAATTAGCTCTAAACTACAGCAAGTCATTAACAATCAATGTACAGCTTTCAAATCAGCAAACTTTTAACATGTATCTAGCCTGTTCTTTCTACGTCACGGTACAGTGAACAAGTGGTACTCACTGACTGTGAGGGACGGTGATTACAAATGATTTACACCTGCAGGGTTACTCGAATAACCCATCACATATGTCCGTACTCGATGTTGCCTACAGCAACCATCACGGACGTCGTACGCAACCACTTTTCACCCATCTGCCAAATGTTGAACCGGTCCAATCGTCCCGAGCAAGAGGTCTCTGCACGCGCATCCATAGTGCCACCAGCCGATTTACACCTCGAGTTCTCAACCTACCCTCTGAACAACCAGCTATGCCTCAACACTCAGCTACCCGAGCTACATCGGTTTCCCGGTTCCAATATAGCCGGTAGGTCTTCGGTACTGTTCTAGCTTGTTCAACGGGCCCGCACACGGCTCGGTCCTCAATCGACACAAGCGGAGCTATGGCACCCAGGCCCCAAACTCCTGCGGCCTTTACTCTCCGCTCGGTCTCATTTTTCTTGCCATGTGTTTCATTTGCTATCTTTACCCGAGCAATGTGCCTCTAGCCTATCCTCGCGAGTAGTTCCAACTACTCGACTTATACCGAATCCTACAGTATCTCAGCATTGCAGTAGCTAACGAGGTTTTCAAACCTAATCTCAACCCCGGTTTTTCTAGGCTATGTATTCGGGTTTCAAACAAGACTCTAATGCAAGAATTAAGTGGGTGCTCAAAGTAAGTTCACAATACAGTAAAAGTTGTAAAAGGGTTAATGTAAACCAGAGCTTGCCTTGCTGCTCTTGGTCATAGGCTAGCTGTTCCTCTGGAGTGACGAAGTCGAAGACTTTGGGTTCCTCCTCAACCTTAGCGACTACATATGATAAATACAAATATGTGTCAATTTAAATGCATTTAAATTGAAGTTAAACTAGTGATGACTATAAGTTTTGCTAGACAGACCTAATGACTCTGAAATTTTTACTTTGGTTTTTATATAACCTAAACAGAGACTTGGCCAAGTTTCATTTGCAGCAAAGCTCATTTGTGCCCTCCACAAATAATTATGTACTTGGCCTTAATTGGAGCTCCTAGGGTGTTCTTAGGGATTTTCATGGAACAAGCCATGACTTTCTGAAAACTAATTTTCAGAGGGTTCTAATGGAATTGGTTTCACTTAATATGAAGATTCCTAGCTAAAGATATGAGCTAAACAAGTTCAGAGAATTTCTGAAAAATGTTTCTGGACATTTTTCACTTTCTCTGGAACAGTTTTATTAATCACACCATTAGGTGGATCAAATGAGCTCAAATGGATCTGAAATTTTTATGTTAGCTCAGGGATATTTTGGTAAACATCCTAGCAAAAGTTCAGAATTTTCCTCCAAAGGGTTCTTCAGTTAAAGTTCTAAAGATTTTAAACTCTGAAGAATTAATTCTGAAGAAATAAGGATTTTCAGAGAGTGAAACTTGATTTGTTGGAAAGTACTCAGAGAGCTGAATCCAACAAAATTTGGTTCACTCTATTTGGAGTTTCCTAGCTAAAGTTATGTGGGTTTGAAGTTTGAACTAAATCTGAAAATCGGGGAAATGTTTAAATCGCTGCGCGTGGGACCGGGGCTACGTGTCAACTCCTCAGCGGCCGACACATGAGGCTATGGAGTATTTCGCGTGCAGCCACACCCGATCCGGTGCCACATGAAACCTGGAGCTTCGTCTACCTCCGGCCTCCCGCGCTCGACCGTCGCCCCCCTAGCTGGAGTGCTTGCCGGAGGGCTTTTGCCCTGTGCCAAACTCCACGATCTTTGCTGCCTCTACCTAATCCCACACGGGGAACACGGTGCCAGGCTCAGCTCAACGTGACAATCACCGAAACATGGCCGGCAATGAGTGGCGGCTTTGGTAGAACTTCGGCCGTGTCGACCGGACTTCCTAGCACCCCAAAAGATCGAGCTATTGGTCGTAGAGCATCAGTGCACCCTAGGGAAGCTCGGCATGGGCTCGAGGCAGCTCGGGAGAGGTCCTAGGTGAGCTCTCACTGTGCGCCCGATGGCTTCCGCCATTAGCGCCGGTAGAAAAGATTGAAATGGCCGGTCTACCAAGGTTTTCTTGCTAGGACCGCGAAGGAAAGTTGATCGCTACCAAGCCTAGCTCGTGTAGGTGCAGTTTGAGGATCTCTAAACAACTATGGAATGAAAATTTGGCGGATCCGCACCCGAAGGTCGGTCTGCGCCGAATGAAAGGAAAAACTGAAATTCGTCACCGGTGAGCAAACACTCGGGCTGTGGTTCGGGGGTGAGCAACACCAGACCCTAACACGTCCGGGGACGCCTTAGCTTGGGCGTGAAACCTTCCCGTTTGGGCTGTCCACGGGAGCCCGAGGTGTGGAAAACTTCAGATCGCCATAAAAGCTTTCGGTGTGGGGCAAGATCAACCAAACTCGGCAAGTTCCTACGACGGGGAAGGAAGAGGAGAGTCTCTAGTACCGTTTTGCAGCATGGAGGGAGTGGGGAGAATGTGATCGTTGGCTCTCCGATCAATTCCGAGAGAGCGGCGATGAGGCAGCGTTTTTCTTGCGCGAGAGGCGAAGATTGATCGGTGCTGCCTCGGATCGGCTCAGCTGCGGAGATAAGAGGGAGGGGGTGACGTCGGTTGACACAGCTCAGACCGAGCAGGAGGTGTCCCGGCGATCAGCTCGGTGGCACGCTCGGATGAAGCCCGAGAAACCGGGTGCCCTGCCTTCAGTCGGTTGAATTCGATAGTGAGGCTGACATGTGGGTCCCACTCCCCTTTTAACCTCTGAAATTAACTTCCTCCCACTGCTACAAACAGTAATCCCACTAATACCATTAGAATTAGAATTATCTACCAAATGCCCATTTGACGTTGATAGAGTTCAAATTGTGAAGTGTTTGAATAAATTTTCAGCACATATGCAGTTGGAAATTCAATTTGAGTTTGAATTTGCTAAACTTAGCTCATGTTATGATTAACTCCAAATGGAATGAAAATTGGTGTGTGAGCTTAAAAAAATGTGCTGAATAAGAATATGCCTCCCACTTTTGAACTTATGGGATGGAAGTAGTTTGAATTTGAATTTGGGTTCAAACTAACCCCTTTCTAATTATACCCAAAAATACCTCAAAAAGGTCTTGGATTTGGGTGAAATTTGGCATGGACATTCGTAGCAAGGTGTAGGAGTTTTTCATATGTGCAGCCCCTATATGATGCATGTGGGAAATGCCACTTTTGCATTTTGTGAGTTTATTCTCTAACGACCATGTTGATGGTGTTTACTTCCTCTTCAAATGTATTCATAAAGTTTCCTCAAATGAGGGGTGTGTGGTGTGATGAACAATTTGAACGTGTACAAAAACATAGGCCCTTACATTCCTCCCCCCTTAAAATAATCTCGTCCCGAGATTATAAGGTGAAAATGAGAGAGAGGACGGTGGAAAATTACCGTATATGCGACGCGAAAAAGTCAGGGTAGTTGGCATGAAGGAAACCTTCGCTCTCCCATGTCGCTTCGTCTACGGAGTGATTAGTCCATAGAACTTTGTAGAACCACAATGTACGGTTGCGTGTGTTAGGGCTTTTTCATCAATGATCTGAACCGGCTCCTCCCGATACGTGAGATCCGGTTTCAGTTCTTCTATATCCTCCAGATGAATGGTAGTTGATAGCTTAAGACACTTCCTCAGCTGGGAAATGTGAAAGACATCGTGCACACCGGAAAGTGCTTCTGGTAATTTCAGCCGGTATGCTACTGATCCACATCTTTCTGTAATCTGAAATGGACCGATGAATCGGGGTGCCAACTTTCCTCTCACCCCAAATCTGTTCACGCCCTTCATTGGAGACACACATACATATACATGATCCCCGAATTTGAATTGTAATGGGCGTCTTCTCCGGTCTGCATACTGTTTCTGTCGGGATTGGGTGGTCTTTAGGTTCACTTGAACTAGTCGAACCTTTTCCTCCGCATTGTTGACAAGATCAATCCCGAAGGTGACCCTTTCGCCAGACTCACACCAATTCAGTGGTGTGCGGCATTTTCTCCCATATAGCGCCTCGTAAGGCGCCACCTTGATGCTGGCTTGGTACCCATTGTTGTACGAGAACTCAGCCAACGGTAAGTGATCATCCCAATTCTTACCGTGGTTGATAGTGCATGCTCGTAGCATATCTTCTAGAATTTGATTTATCCACTCAGTTTGTCCATCCGTCTATGGGTGGTACGCTGAAATATAGATCAGCTTCGTCCCCAATGCAGCGTGTAGCAGATCCCAAAAATGGGACACAAATAAAGTGCCCCGATCTGATATGATGGTGCGGGGTACACCATACAAGCATAGTATCCGTGAGATGTACAATTCAGCATACTTCTTGGCGTTGTCGTTGGTGTTAACTGAGATGAAATAGGCAACTTTGGTTAGCCGGTCGATGATCGCCCACACAGAATCATGCTTCTGAAATGTGGTGGGTAAACCGATGATGAAGTCCATGCTCACATCCTCCCACTTCCAAGCAGGAACGCCCCATTGGTTGTAGCAGTCCCGGTTTTCTCATGTGTTCTGCCTTCACCCTTTGACATGTATCACACTCGGACACGTACTTTGTGATCTCCCGCTTCATTCGTGTCCACCAAAACTTGTTTCTGAGTTCTTGATACATTTTGTTGTTTCCGGGTTGAATAGAAAACTTTGACAAGTGAGCCTCATCAAAGATTTTCTTCCACAATTCCGGGTTACGGTGTAAGACAATCCGGTCCTTGAACCATAGGACACCGTCTCCGTCTTTCCAGAAACATTTCAGCTCCCCACTGTCTATACGTCTCTGCAAATGCGGCATGCCCTTGTCATTTTTCTGAGCTGCCGCTATTTCTTCACGGATGGTGGGGATCAAAGCTAAGTTGTAGAGAGCTCCATGTGGAATCACATGTAATGGTGGCTCGCTCTCTTCCAACGATGTGATGATCAGATTGTTTACGTGTGACTTGCGGCTCAACGCATCCGCCACTACGTTTGCCTTGCCGGGGTGATAATGGATCTCTATTTCGTAATCCTTTATCAATTCTAACCATCTTCGCTGCCTCATGTTCAGCTCTTTCTGAGTGAAGATGTACCTGAGGCTTTTGTGGTCGGTATATAAATGCACGAGGTTACCGAGTAGGTAGTGCCTCCACATTTTAAGTGCGAGCACCATGGCAGTGAGCTCCAAGTCATGAGTTGGATAATTCTGTTCATGGTTTCTAAGCTGCCGTGATCCATACGCGACCACCCTTGACAACCTCATTTTTTTATTTCTGCATATATTCATGCTTCATAAACATTTTTATAAGATTGAAACAGAGAAGAATCAAAAGATAGCCAAAAGGAGCCAATTTCAGTTCGCCTAGAGCGCCGTAGACATTTTGCGCGGGCCGCTGGCCACATGGCGTGTCCGGAGCTCACCCCTGCAAATGGGGAAAGGTCTGACCCCGTGGGACACGTGTTTCCCTGGAGCTAGCCTCTGCGGAGAAGCGAGGCCAGTCCTGTATAACACGTGTCACCTTCGGAGCTAGTCACCGCGGAAAACAGAGGACCAGTCGCGCGGGATACGTGTCGATCTCGGAGCTCACCTCCGAGAGGTCCGGTTCTATTGGACACGTGTCACCACCGGAGCTTATCTCCGGGAGGTCCGTCACTGTTGGACACATGTCAACCTCGGAGCTCGTCTCTAAGAAGAAAGGAAGTCTGGCGCTGTTAGAACACGTGGCACACCCATAGCCACCTCCGAAGAGTGGGGAGATCCGGTACTGACACATGGCATGCGCGGAGCACATCTGTGAATAGAGAGGAGGTCCCGACCACCAGGATACGTGGCACACACGGAGCCCGCCTCTGAGAAAGAGGGAGGTCTCGCTCGCTTGACACGCGGCACAACCGGAGCTCGTCTCTGCGGAAAACGGGAGACCGGGCCCCCGATGGACACGTGGAGCTTCCGGAGCTCATCACCGCAGAGGTAATGAGTTCTGGAGCGGTTTTTGCTTCTGTACGCGTGGGAATACCGGTACGGTAGGAAACCGACATGAATTCCACAATGTTACCGCACCAAATCAACTAAAAGATAAGTTGTTAAGATTCAACGACAATTTGAATAGGACTCTTATTCGAAAAACAATCAGATTAGGACTCCTCTCCCCCCGATTATAAATAGAACCCAGAACCTTTGGCCGAAACCACGAACTTCTTTTCCACCTCCTGAGGCGACAACTTAGAGCCCTAGCCCCAGCTCGCCGAGTAAAACCTTTGCCAGAGTTTGGTCAAGAGAGATCGCCGGAAGAGGGCCCCAACGATCTGTATTGCTAGGAGAATGACCCCGAGACCAAGAAAAACTTAAGGTAGGTCTCCAATACTACCTTACGACATCATCCCGTTTTCTTTGCATCTGTTATTTGATTCTTTTTGAACAGAAGCTTTTTCGTGGAGAGATAACTTGTTGATCGGTTTGATCTAAAGTCAAGATCATCGCCACATCCACAATTGATCTCTACAACTCTGTTCATCGTAAAACCCATGAACGCCATGCAAGAACACGTACAAACTAAACTGCATCATAGGATTAACATGCATAAGCATCATCGCATCTAGTTAAAGTTTGTGGATGATATTGATTGTTGTAAATCTTGTATGTGCGTAAATTGTGTATAGAAGGACAAGCTCTGGGAGCTACCTACGACGGACTACAACAACAAGATTTTGACCAACCGGAACAGCCAGAACAAGGCAAGTGCCCCTTGACCATATTGATCCTATGTTTTGAAAAACTGTTTTGTTTGCAAAAGGGTGTGGGTGCTGAGTCAAACATGATGGGGAACCCTTTTATAGGATATTACTAGTTTTGGTTAAACCACCCTTGTCACCAGGGAAGTTTTTGAGTCGGGTATGGTTTTTGCTTTTATGCTTCGCTGAGTCCATGGGATATGGGAAACGAGATAGATGTGTCTAGCTAACTGCACTCGTAAGAATATTGAGGAACTGATGTTGTTAATAAGTATGGATCGGAGGGAGATCTAGGCAAGCCTGGGTTTGTGAATGAGATAGAATGAGATGGTGGTTTACTTGCCATAGATCTAAGGACCGGTTCATGCGAGCACATGCCAGGATAACAGTGCCACCACAAGGCCAAGTACGGGTGCGGCTTATCTGAGTAATTAGGTAAGTTGCTAGATTGTTATGGACCGTGGGAGGCGCGGGGAATGGGAGTCGAGTGAGGACTGCCCTGGGAACTGCATGGCACAAGAGGGGGCCCGTGGGTGGGAGAATTGGAGATTCTAGCCTGCCTGTGAAACCTTAGTGAGTCCATACATGAAGTAGCCCCTTTGTAAAGGTTATTTTGTGATCTCTTGGCCATACACCGACGGTTGTGTACTGGTATAATGGAGGTTCTGCAGTCGCTGACGGGTGACGAAATCACAAACTTGTGGGTAAAGAGGTGCAAACTCTGCAGAGTCTAAAACTATCATGATAGCTGAGCTTACGGTCACGAGCGCCTGGCCAACTTCCATGATTAGTTGGATGGTTATTTTGGGATGGTTTTGGAAGGTTTTGGTTATGGTTTGGTTTTGGTTTTCAGGACTGTTGAGTCCGGGTGTTAAGATTTGGTTGCATGACTGTTGAGTCATGGCAACGAGATTGGTCTCGGTGTGAGACGGAATTGTTTATGAGATGAAATGGTAGCGAATGCGAGATGGTGTTCCTGAGATGGTAGCGAATACGAGAAGGTATTCGTGAGCAAGAAAGAAGTTGATTAATGTCTGGTTGGGACATGGAAAGTGATGTGCATAATGGAGGTATGTTGGTATTTTAATACATGTTGGGATTACGTTGCTGTTTTATCGTGGTTTGGTAAATAACTTTGCTTTCCACAATGAGCATTTTTATATCTACCTTGATGTGAGCTACATATCATATTTTCTTGCACTTGCTAAGTACATCATTGTACCTAAACTTGCATTATTATTTCATCATCAGCAACAGGAGAAGATTACTATGATGACCAGGTGGAGCATTAGGTGTGTAATCTGTCCTCAACCTTGCCTGTGGGGAATGGAGCAGAGATTGAGCTGCTGCTGCTGCTGCTTAGGTTGCTTCCACATTAGTTAGAAGACTTCCACTGCTAGAATAAAGACTTCCGCTGTTAGATTAAGACTTCCGCTGTTAGCATGAGTCGAAGACTCATGAGACATTGTAATAAAACCCTGTTATTCGTGGTAATATATATTCTGAATTCAGTTTGTGGAACATATGTGTATGTGTGATGAACATCCTGGGCACACATATGCATCAGTTCTCGTTTCCGTGGTTTTCCACAGAATTGAGGGCGTCACAGATTGGTATCAGAGCCACGGGTTGACGGTAGGTTACACGCCTATATAGAAGTCACAAGTTGGTATCAGGCATAGATTGGTATCAACCCGCCACGAGTTAATCGAAGATCACACAACCTAGATAGGTCACAGATTGATATTGAAACTGCCATGCCTAGTCACAGATTTGGTAGCTGAGCCACGCTGACCATAGGATGCAAACCTAGGATGCATAGATTGGCATTGGAACTACCTTGATATAGGAGACAAACCTAGGAGAAGCCGTAGTTGGATCACAGATTGGCATCACCCTAAGCCATATAGGACCCCCATTGAATAAAAGCCTTGAATAGGAGTTGTGTGAGCCCTTGTGATGAATGTTGTGATTGTATGTTGGGTATGAGTTGTGGGACGTCTCAAGCGTTGTCCGTACCCACACATAAGAAGAAAGGAGGTGTGATATGCCTCGGCACTTGTTCACATCCTCATATGGGCTAATACATATAGTCCAATCCACCTTGATGCATATAGTTAGGGGGATCCATCTAATCTTCTAACCTCTATTCTATTTCGTTCTCTCTCACAGATGGTGAGAGAAAACGTCGGCCGCCAAGGAAGGAACATCCGTGGCAACCAAGAGGATGGCCACGATGAAGTTCCTGTTAACCCCGGAGCTGGTGAGAACAACCTGGAACGGTTGATGGCCATGCAGAATCAACTTATGCAAACCATGATCCAAACTTTGGGTCAGTTGCAGGCCAACAACAACAACCCCGTTCCGGCACCACCGCCACCACCACCACCGGCTCATAACAGACTGGGGGAGTTCATGAGGACTCGACCACCCACCTTTGCTCAAGCTAACGACCCCATGGAGGCCGATGACTGGTTGAAATCCATGGAGAAGAAGCTTGCCATAGTACAGTGCAATGACCGAGAGAAGGTTCTTTTTGCGTCGCACCAACTCATGGGAGCTGCCGCTGACTAGTGGGATGCCCTATGCAACGCTCATGTTGACCCGGAGACGATCACTTGGACTGAGTTCAAGGAGAGTTTCCGCTCTCATTACATCCCTGCTGGTGTAATGATGCTCCAGAGACAGGAGTTCGAAGGTCTCCGCCAAGGACAGAGAAGCGTGAATGAGTATCTCAACATGTTCACGCAACTGTCCCGGTACACCCCCGAAGATATCAACTCGGACCAACGGAAGCAGTACCTGTTCATGAGAGGGTTGAACAATGAAATCCAGGTTCAGCTCCTCAACAATGACTACGCGAGCTTCCAGAAGCTGGTTGACAAGGCTATAGTGGTTGAAAGCAAGATCCGAGAGATCGAGGGGCTCGAGGAAGATGCCATACCAGGTACAAGGGAGCAATGTAAGACCTCGGTACATGCCCCCATCTGCACGACAGTATGGATCGACCTCTCCTGCATACCGCCCTAGTCAGCCACCACAGCAACGACCCATTGCACAAGCACCTCGTGTGCCCTTGCCTCCTGTGCCCCGACCCAACATGGGCGCTCCTGTTGAAAACCCCCGCCCCAACGTACCTTCTGCCGTGGGCAACAGGACATGCTTTGCATGCGGGGAAACAGGACACACTTCGCGAGCCAGTGCCCGAAGAGAGGTCCTGGACAACAAGGCAGCGTGCCCAAGCAGAACCCGCGACTGAACGGAGGGGACAATCAAGGAAACCGTGGACAGCAGTACTATGCTCACGGAAACGCGAACCATGTCTCTGTTGAGGAAGTACAACAGGCTGAGGACGTCGTAATTGGTACGTTCCTTGCCAATTCCAACCCAACCACCATTTTATTTTATTCTGGAGCATCACATTCCTTCATATCATCCAAGTATGTCACCAAGCATAATCTACCCATATCACACTTAAAATGTGCTATGTTAGTTAATTCTCCCGGTGGAGAGATGAGGACTTATATAGTATGTCCGAAAGTAAGCCTTAAAATAAGGGGGTAGACTTCCTAGCCACCCTCATTGTCTTGGATTCCCAAGGGCTTGACATAATACTCAGGACGGATTGGTTAAGCAAGCACAACGGAGTAATCCAATGTGCTGAAAGGAGTGTGCAGTTGACCAACGAGCACGGTATTCGTATCGAGTTTGAGTCAGCCCAACAAACAACCAAGAAGGCAATTTTGAACTACGTCGAAGGAGCAACATTGGGCAGCATTCCAGTGGTTCAAGAATTCTTGGACGTGTTTCGGGAAGAGCTTCCAGGTATGCCACCTGACCGGGACATTGAGTTTGCCATCGATTTGGTACCTGGAACTGCACCCATAGCAAAGAAACCCTATAGGATGCCCGTCAATGAACTAGTGAACTCAAGAAGCAAATTCAGGAGCAGTTGGAGAAGGGTTTTATACGTCCCATCTCGTCACCATGGGGAGCCCCCGTGCTCTTCGTAGACAAGAAGGACTGGACCCTGACACGACCCCACGGTCTTGTCGAGCAAGGATCACGCTGAGGTGTGCTGCGTTGCACAGCACCGGATAACACACGTCAAAGGTACAAAGCGGAAGCGAAATTTTATTACATAAACAAGTTTATGAACATGTTTACATCAAAATAAGTTCAGTCTACACTCACAGGCGTAGACTAAGCATCAAGTGCACGTTCAGCCCTTGAACGTGTCCTTGCTAGCTCACACGCACACTAACTCTGCGGCGTGCATGACTCCCACTCGACGGGGTTCCCCTCCTGGGGTTCCGTCTCCTCTTCGGGAGTCCCTTCCTCATAGAACCCTGCAAAAGCTTCAAACACAAGCAGTGAGCACGAAGGCTCAGCAAGTCTGACCCGTCTCACCTAAACATGGAACTTCTACATGAGGGGTGATGGGTTACATGAGGTAAAAATCATTTGCAAGGACTCGCCTAATTAGTAGAACCTTACTTTCAAGTTTTAGCAGCAGGTTGTGGAGAACCTTACACTAAGGTACATGAGAGAACCGCAATCAAACAAGAAACGCATTTCTCTCATGTACTTTGCCCAAAGTTGAAAAGAACTTTAGTTAGCTCTAAACTACAGCAAACCATTAACAAGCAAAGTCCATCTTTCAATCAGCAGCATTTTAACATGCAACTAGCCTGTTCTTTCTACGTCACGGTACAGTGAACAAGTGGTACTCACTGACCACGAGGGATGGCGATTATAATCGATTTACACCTGCAGGGTTACCCGAACAATCCGTCACGTACGCCCGTACTCGATGTTGCCTACAACAACCATCACGGACGCCGTACTCAACTACCTTTCACCCGTCAGCCAAATATTGAACCGGTCCCATCGTCCCGAGCAAGAGGTCTCTGCACGCGCATCTCCATGCCGCCAGCCGATTTACACCTCAAGCTCTCAACCTACCCTCTGAACGACGGGCAATGCCTCAATACCCAGCTACCTGAGTTACATCAGTTTCCCGGTTCCCATATAGCCAGTAGATCTTCGGTACTGTTCTAGCTTGTTCAACAGGCCCGCACACAGCTCGGTCCTCAATCAACACAAGCAGAGCTACAGCACACAGGCCCCAAAGTCCTGCTGCCCTTACTCTCCGCTCGGTCTCATCTTTCTTGCCATGTGTATCATGTGCTATCTCTACCCGAGTCGAGTGCCTCTAGCCTATGCTCGCGAGTAGTTCCAACTACTCGACTTGTACCAAATCCTACACTATCTTAGCATTGCAGTAGCTAACATGGTTTGCAATCCTAAACCCAACCTATGGTTTTCTTGGTTTTGCAGTTGGGTTTTCAAACAAGACTCTAATGCAAAGAATAAGGTATTCAAGTATGTGCTCAAAACAATAAAAACTTGTAAAATGGTTAATGCAAACCAGAGCTTTCCTTGCTGCTCTTGGTCGTAGGCTAGCTGTTCCTCCGGAGTAATGAAGTCTAGGACTTCGGGTTCCTCCTCGACCTTAGCGACTACATGATAGAAGCAATACATGTATCAATTTAAAGGCATTTGTATTAAGTTTGAAGTTGTGAAGTCTATAACCCTTGATAGACAGACCCAATGACTGTGAAACTTTTACTGGGGCTTGGTTACAACCTAAATAGAGATTTGGTCAAGTTTTAGTTGCAGCAAAGCTCATTTGAGCCCTTCACAATTAATCATGTACTTGACCCTTATTGAAGGCTTTTAGGGTGTTCTAAGGATTTTCATGAAACAAACTATGACTTTCTGAAAACTAGATTTTCAGAGGGTTCTAATGGAGTTGGTCTCACTTAATTTGAAGGTTCCTAGCTAAGTATATGAGCTAAACAATTTCAGAGAAAATTCTGAAAATGTTTCTGAACATTTTCTATTTTCTCTGGAACAGTTTCACTAATCACACCATTAGGTGGACAAATGAGCTAAAATGGATCTGATATTTTTATGGTAGTTCAGGGATATTTTGGTTAACATCCCAGCAAAATTTCAGGATTTTCCTCCAAAGGATTCTCCAGTTAAAATTCCTAACAGTTTAGATTTTGAGGAATTAATTCTTGAGAATTAAGGGTTTTCATGAAGTGAAACTTGATTTGCTGAAAAGTGCTCCGAGAGCTGAATCCAACAAAATTTGGTTCACTCAATTTGGAGCTTTCTAGCCAAAGTTACGAGGATTTGAAGTTTGGAAAAATTCTGAAAATCGGGGGAAAAGTTTAAACTCGCGGGGGCCCGTGGGGACACGTGTCGAGCGTGGAGGTGTCCGGCACACCGGAGCTCACAGGGTATTTGCGCGCCAGCACAGCCGATCCCGGCCACACCCGATGCCGATTTAAATTCTTCAGCCGCTGACACGTGGGCCAGCCGGCTTCGTCTTCCTCCCGCCGTTCTCTCGCGCCCGCGCCGCCGACCTCGCCAGAGCAGACTCGGAGCTCGCCGGCTCGCCGCTGCCGGACCTCCCATGGTCTGAAACTCGCCGCCAGGGGGTTGTCGACGTCGAGGAACACGTCGGTGGTGTCAGGTCGGGCTGGGGTGACCGGAAATATCCTGGCGACGTGCCACGGCCTCGGTTGAGGTTCGGCGCCGTCGACCGTGGGTTCTAACCCGCCAACACCTCGAACAAACGGTCCTACAGCATCAGTGTACCTTTAGGAAGCTCGACAAGGTGTCAAAAGGATTCAGGGATGGCGGCAAGTCGGTCGGCACCGTGTGACCGATCGTGCCCGCCATGACCGCCCTCGATCGAGCTCGAAATTCGTTACTCCTAGACAGTTTCACGCCACAGATGCAGAAAAGAACTTGATCGCCAGCTAGTCCAGCGTCTATGTGCAGGATTTGATAACCTCCGAAAGATCATAGAGCGAGAATTTAAAGAAACCGTACCGGAAGCTCGGTTTACGGTCGCCGGAGCAAAAACTGGAAATTCTCTGTGGATTCTTCACGGTTTGCTTCCAAACTTGGAGGAGAGCAGCACGGTGATCGCGCGCTCCTGTTGCCTCTCTTGCTGGACCGTGAAAACGCCTGTGGAGCGCTGTCCACGGGCGCATGACTCTCGGCTAAGGCTAGGTCGCCGCGGTGGCGATCGTTTTCGGGCAAAGGAGGTCGGAGCTCGGGATTTTTGGCGTTGGGGAGGTGGAGTGCGACCTCAGGTTGCTGTCTAGCAGCTCAGGAACGAAGGAGGAGATGGTTTTGCTGGTTTTCCCGATTGAGCAGAGAGCTGCGGCGAGAAACAATGCCGCTGCTCGGGTTTGCCCGCGAGAAGATAAAGCCGGCCGACTCCTGCTCAGTGGAGGCGGTGCCGGTCGCGTGGGGGCGCGAGCAAGCCGCCCTGGGCGCCAGCGCGCGGAGAGGGGAAGCAGCTGGTGGCGCCGGTAGCTGCTCGGTGGCACAGCCGACAGCTGCTCGGTGAAATTTCCCACCGATGCTGTGACTTTGTGTGCAAGTTTTGCGTCCTTCTCTCTATGACATGTGGGTCCCACCCAGGGTTTTAACCTCTGAAATTTACTCCTAATCACTGTTGTAAACAGTGAGCCCCAAAATACCCCTGGTGATTCAAATTATTCACCCATGAGCCATTTGAATTGAGTAGAATTCAAATTGGGTTTGGTTCGAATGAATTTCAGCACAAGTTCAGTTTTGAATTCAAATAAAGTTTGAATTTGTCCCACTTAGCTCATGTCAAGATCAACTCCAAATGGAGTGAAAATTGGTGTGTGAGCTCACAAAAATGTGCTGAATAAGAATATGCCTCCCACTTTTGAATTCATGAGATAAAAACAGTTTGAATTTGAATATAGTTTCAAACTGCCCTCTTTCTAGCTATACCCAAAATAACCTCAAAAAGGTTTTGAATTTGGGTGAAATTTTGCATGGACATCCTTAGCAATGTGTAGGAGTTTTCATTTGTCCAGCCCACCTATATCACATGTGGGAAATACCACTTTTGCAATATGTGAGTTTGTTTTCTAATGAGCATGTTGATGGTGGTTACTTGCTCTTCATTTGTGTTCATCAACTTACTTCAAATGAAGTGTGTGGTGTGGTGATGAACACTTCAAGTAGGTGTCAATAACTGAGGCCCTTACATTCCTCCCCCCTTAAAAGAATCTCGTCCCGAGATTATAAGGTGAAAATGAGAGAGAGGACGGTGGAAAATTACCGGATATGCGACGTGAAAAAGTCGGGGTAGTTAGTGTGAAGAAATTCTTCGCTCTCCCATGTCGCTACATCCACGGATTGATTACTCCATAGAACCTTGTAGAACCACAACGTACGGTTGCGTGTGGTTCAGGCCTTTTCATCAATAATCTGCACCGGTTCCTCCCGATAGGTGAGATCCGGTTGCAGTTCTTCAATATCTTCCAGCTGAACTGTAGTTGATAGCTTGAGACACTTCCTCAGCTGGGAAATGTGAAAGACGTCGTGCACACCGGAAAGTGCTTCTGGTAATTCCAGCCGGTATGCCACTGATCCACATCTTTCGGTAATCTGGAATGGACCGATGAATCGGGTTGCCAACTTTCCTCTCACCCCTTTACGCCCTTCACTGGAGACACCCGTAGATATACGTGATCTCCAACTTCAAATTGTAATGGGCGCCTTCTCCGGTCCGCATACTGTTTCTGACGGGATTGAGTGGCTTTTAGGTTCGCCTGAATCAGTCGAACCTTTTCTTCCACGTTGTTGACGAGGTCAATCCCGAAGGTAACCCTTTCGCCAGACTCACACCAATTCAGTGGTGTGCGGCATTTCCGCCCGTATAGCGCCTCGTAGGTCGCCATCTTTATGCTGGCTTGGCACCCATTGTTGTACGAGAACTCGGCTAACGGCAAGTGATCATCCCAATTCTTGCCGTGGTTGATAGCGCAAGGTCGTAGCATGTCTTCTAAGATCTGATTTACCCGCTCCGTTTGCCCATTCGTCTGCGGGTGGTAGGCTGAACTACGGATCAGCTTCGTCCCCAAGGCAGCGTGCAGCTGCTCCCAAAAACGGGACACAAATAAAGTGCCCCGGTCCGATATAATTGTACGGGGTACGCCGTACAAGCATAGGATCTGTGAGATGTACAGTTCAGCGTACTTCTTGGCGTTGTAGTTTGTGTTAACCGGGATGAAATGGGCAACTTTGTTGAGCCGATCGACGATCACCCACATAGAATCATGTTTCTGCAAGGTGGTGGGTAAACCGACGACGAAGTCCATGCTCACATCCTCCCATTTCCAGGCAGGAATGCCCATTAGTTGCAGCAGTACCGGTTTCCGCATATGGTCTGCCTTCACCCTTCGACATGTATCACACTCGGACACATATTTTGCAGTCTCTCGCTTCATCGGTGTCCACCAAAACTTGCTTCTGAGTTCTTGATACATCTTGTTGCTGCCGGGGTGAATAGAAAACTTTGACAGGTGAGCCTCATCAAAGATCTTCTTTCGTAATTCCGGGTTACGGGGTACGACGATCCGGTCCTTGAACCATAGGACGCCGTCTCCGTCCTTCCAGAAATATTTCAGCTCCCCACTATCTACACGTCTCCGCAAATGCGACATGCCCTTGTCATGTTTCTGAGCTGCCGCTATCTCTTCACGGATGGTGGGGATCAAAGCTAGGTTGTAGAGAGCTCCGTGTGGAATCACATGTAGTGATGGTTTGCTCTCTTCCAACGGTGTGATGGTCAGATTGTTGACGTGTGACTTGCGGCTCAGCGCATCTGCCACTATGTTTGCCTTGCCCGGATGATAATGGATCTCTATTTCGTAATCCTTTATCAGTTCTAACCATCTTCGTTGCCTCATGTTCAGCTCCTTCTGAGTGAATATATACTTGAGGCTTTTGTGGTCGGTATATAGATGTACGAGGTTACCGAGTAGGTAGTGCCTCCACATTTTCAGTGCAAGTACCACGGCAGCGAGCTCCAAGTCGTGGGTTGGATAATTCTGCTCATGGTTTCTATGCTGCCGTGATCCATACGCGACCACTCTTCGGTCTTGCATCAGCACACATCTGAGCCCAATGCCGGATGCATCGCAGTACACATCGAACGGTTTTGTTGTGTCTGGCTGCGCCAAAACCGGTGCTGATGTCAGATGCTTGACTAAAGCCTTGAATGTTGCTTCACATGCTGGACTCCAAACATATTTGGTAGCCTTCTTCAGCAGCTCTGTGATAGGCTTGGCAATCTTCGAGAAGTTCGGAATGAACCTCCGATAATATCCCGCAAGTCCGAGGAAACTCCGTACCTCGTGAACAGTTCTCGTGGATTTCCAATTCAGCACTTGAGTGATCTTGCTCGGGTCCACAGCGATACCCTCCGCTGAGATGATATGCCCGAGAAAAGGCACTTGCGATATCCAAAACTCGCATTTGCTGAATTTCACGTATAACTTGTGGTCCCGCAGCCGTTGCAAGACTATACGAAGATGCTTCTTGTGATCTTTCCTCCGACTTGGAATATACCAGGATGTCCTCGATGAAGACCACGACAAACATGTCCAGCTCCGGCATGAATACCGAGTTCATCAAGTACATGAAGTTAGCTGGAGCATTGGTGAGGCCGAAGGACATGACCAGGTACTCATAAAGTCTGTACCTTGTCGAGAAAGCTGTCTTGGGAATGTCCTCAGCCCTTATCTTAATCTGATGGTACCCGGATCTTAAGTCCATCTTGGAAAAGATCTTTGCTTCGACCAACTGATCAAACAACATGTCGATCCGTGGCAACGGGTACTTGTTCTTGATGGTTATGGCATTTAATGGACAATAGTCCACGCAAAGCCACAACGTCTCATCCTTCTTCTTTACAAATAATGCCGAACAGCCCCATGGCGAGGAGCTCGGCCTAATAAAACCCTTCTCCAGAAGGTCCGTGAGCTGAGTCTTCAGTTCAGCCAATTCCTTGGGCGCCATCTTATACGGCCTTCGGGATATTGGCATGGTTCCCGGTGCAAGTTCAATCTTGAACTCCACCTCTCAATCGGGTGGCATTCCCGGTAAATTGTCCGGGAATACATCAGGGAACTCTCGGACCACTGGAATATCTTGCAATCTGATGGTTGTGGCTTGATAGACACTTGGAAGTTTTATTTCTGGACTGTCCAGAAATAATGAGTGAGACTCTTGCACTTCTGAGTTCAAGTGCACAACTTGAAGGACGGTGTCTAAAACAGCGCCGTGGTGGGTTAACCACGACATCCCTAGGATGACATCGAACTTCTGTCCCTCTAAGATAATGAGAGACGTGGGGTACACTCTACCCGCTAAGCATAATGGTGCTTTGGAGACCATTACGCTTGTTGAAATCTTCCCACCCGGTGAACAAATTAATATGGACTATCGGTGGGTAGTATTGGCAAGCTGTGTTTAGCAATGAAAGCTTGGCTAATAAAATTACGCGTGGCGCCTGAATCAAACAGTACTATAGCGGGATGCTGGTGGAGTTGGAACATACCCACAAGGATTGGCTCGCCCTCCGGCACGTCCTCAATGGCAAGCTGGTGGACGGTGCCGGGCCTAGGGTTTGCCCGCCGCGAATTATTAGGGTTCCGTGGTTGATTTCTCCCCGGAAACTGTGGTGCCACTCCGCCGCCTTGCCTCTCCTGGCAACTGCTCGCGAAGTGTCCTGGACGACCACACTTGTAACATGTGGCCACTGCTGGTGTAGTGCTCGGGGGATGAAAGCCCGGCATGCGTTGCTGAGGTGCATACGCACGCGGCATCGCCCGCTGCTGCTGTTGTTGCGGAGGTGGTACTGGCAGTGCCGGCCTGAATGCCAGTGAAGAATACGGCCGACTGTGGAACGGCATCGACCGCTGTGGTGGCTGCCAGCGTGGACCTGATGGTGGGCGATTCACCATCCAAAACTTCTGAGAAGGACCGCCTCCTTCTCCGCTGCTCTGCGGCGCGCTTCGCTTCCTCTCCGCCACCGCTAACTCCTTACCGGAGTCCTCCTGAACAATCGCAGCATCAATGATGTCGTTGAGGCTGCCGCGATTGAACATCGCCAACTTGTCCTTCAGGAGAGGGTTAAGCCCCTGGTAAAAGTGGTCCCGCCGCTTCTCGTCAGTATCTGCGTGATACGACACGTAGAGCGCGAGATCGTTGAACGCCCTGGAGTATTCCAGCGTGTTCCGGCTCCCTTGCTGCAGGTGCAGGAACTCCTGCATCTTCCTCTTCATCAAACCTGGCGGTATATGATAGTCCCTGAAGGCCGTCCGAAACTCCGTCCAGGTCATCACTCGGTCGGTGGGCTGTGAAGCACAGAAGTTGGCCCACCACGCGCTCGCGGATCCTTGGAGCTGCTGGACCGCGAACTGAGTCTTGCGCTGCTCGCTTATCTGGAGCAGTCCGAACTTCATCTCTATGGCACGGAGCCAGTTGTCCGCGTCAAGTGGTTCATCCGCCCTTGAGAATACCGGGGGATGAGTCGCCAGGAAGTCGGAGTAGAAGCTCTGTTGACGCTCCTCACGGTCTTGACGTCTCTCTGGGCGAGACATATTGGCAATAAGAGTTTGCAGCAACTCCGTGTGCTGCTGATGTGAACCCGCCATTGCCGCGACGATGTCGGCCAATGTAACCGTTGGCAGTGGCGGTGGCGGTGTTTTCTGTTGCTGTTGCTGCTGCTGTCCTGAGGAGTCCTCGGGAGGCTGTTGGGAGGTCTCTCCCCCTTGACTGGTACCCCCAACGTCAGGGTTGGCACGAGTACGCGTCATTCTGAAATTCAAAACAGCAGCGATTAGCACATGTCTTACTTAAAATTCCATATGTAACAGTAGGTATTAAAGTGACACATGATTAATTTGCACAACATTCACATATATTGATAAAGCATAAACTTTATACAAGATACATTATTCTCGGGTCTCCGAGAAGTCGTGCTCATGTCGTCACTACCCATACATACGCTACTGTCTACACGACATGTCACCGATTACAGAATTTGGGCTACACTACCCTGGCTGCCCTACATGGCAACTGTAACACCCTACTCGGAGTAGAACTCGACCTCCTGTGGGTCGTCCTCCTCCGGTACCTCTGCTGGTGGCTCTGGACCTACCACCTCTTCTCCCATCCCGGGTTCTCCCATTGCTGGAAGACCCAAGACCACCGGTACGCCTAACACCGGAGGTACGAGGTCCTGTAATGCATGCACCTCGTCCATGGCTTGGTTGTAATCGTCTTCCCAGCCTTGCCCTTCCTCAATAGCGTCGTCCCGCTCTTGAGTAAGTTCCTCATTCTGCTGGGTCAGATTCTGTACCAGTTCTTGCAATGCCGCGATGTTGACACGGCTTTTTCTCTTCGCCTTCTTCAGACGATGCAACTGATTATGTTGTTCATTCAGTCGCTTGATCGACGGAAGGAGCACATTGCGGAGTGCGCCGTGAGCACTCTCGAAATGGTCTCCACGGCTCGTGCTCTCCTTGAGCTTTGTGGCGAGATGGTCCGTATGAACAGCTTGGCTGTCCATCACGGCGTTTCCCGCCCTCATCTAGAGGGTAAGGTTTGCCTCCGCGGGGTTGTACCTTGGGCAACTCGGGTCCGTTGCCCCCAGGTACCTCTATTCCCACACATGCTGAGCCCGTCCCTCCACCGGAATGAGCGCATATGGAGTGCCCTCCATAGCCTGCACGTGTAGTTGGCAGAAACGTGACATGGTGTCACGGGCTGCCACTTGCCACATCCCTTCCGGTTGTCTTCCTCTCACCGTGACGGTGAACGGCACCCAACCGTGTGGCGTAGGTCCTGCAGGGACTTCGACATGGATCGGCCATGTCTCATTCCCCTCTTCGCCTTCTTCCTTGGCGAAGTACTGTGGCATCTGGTCGTACCCGAAATATTGTAGCATTTGTCACAATGCTTCCGGGTAGCCGCTACGGTGAGAACAGTGGGACACCACCCACCCGTTCTCCAATTGCTTATCTGCTGTCATCTACTAAAAATATATTTGAGAAATGTCAAATATTTATTTAAACAGTAAACCACTGAGTTATAACATAAGACATGTCATTGAACCCATAAAACTTGGAAACACAGTTCAAATTGTAAACAAATTTGACTGCTGATCTGCTGTTCCCATGACAGCCCTGACCAGTTTTCATATCAACCTGATTTAGGCCATGCTAAATGCAAAACCAATTCTGGAGCTCAACATCAAAGTCAAAGCTAACTTCAATAGCTTTCCAGAAAGTATTTGCTTGGCATAAGATCTGTGCTGGTTCAAAAGTTATGAGATGTCAAAATTAACAGAATTTCTGGAGAAAATTGGACAGCACCTCCCTGCTTTAGGTACTGATTTGATCCAAGAATCCCAGTTAATTCTGTTCCTAATCTGACAAAACTTTCTGTTACAAAGTTGTAACCTATCTCATAAGCTTTCCAGAACTACCTCATTTTCTATTTTTGGATTTTATGCAGGATTACATGGATCTGCCCTGTTTTCTGGACAGTTTCAACTCTACTGCATTTTTCGATTGGTTAAGGGATGAAACACCTCTGGACCTCAACAGAAAAGTTGTAAAACTTTTCCAAAGCTTTCCAGAAATGTATCATATGACCCCAACCTCGAAAGAACTCAACCTATAACCTCTGATTAACTCCAGCCTTAATTCAGCTGAAAACAGAGTGCTCTGTCCTTAACAACTTATAAGTTGAAAGCTTGTTTACTTTGAATATCCTGATTAAGAGAAGAGGTTACAGCAAAGTTTTACTGCTTTGGATCAAAACCTTCAAGTTTTTATAATGAAGTTGTTCATTTAGTTGGGTGTGACGTCGATGCGTCACCAGATTATGTCGGTACTACGTCCTCACAAAGAAAAACCTATACCGGACTTAGTCGGCTTCGTTATTTCAGTGGCACTAATCGTCACTCGCACACGGATGCTACACGTCTACCGTTTCGTGGTAAGGCTACCTGCAGAAACTCAAACAATCGTCTGACTTGGCTGCACACCGAGCCCGGAATCCATACAGTTCGTATACCCGGCCGTCATCACTCGCCCGGATGTTCTCAAGCCAAACACGCCTTGAGCTACGTGTTCACGTTTCAGACCACGTGACGGGGTCTCCCAAGTTGCACCATGCATGCCAGGGACAGACGTTGCTCGTATACCCCAAACGACATGAAGAGTCGTAGAGAATATCAAAGCGGGTCGGGTTACCTGCCACCCGTGGGGCTCCACCCTTCAGCTTGTGCGCACTGGTGGACAGCGCTTACGTGCACCCCCCAAGACATAAACGTCCCGAGATGCACGATTTTCTGACATAATCAAATAAGTTAATATGCCACTATCTATACACTAATAACATCCTTATACAGGCTACTAACTCGTTCCTCACTGGATTTTTGAAAAAGATGACCTTTGTAGTGCGTTAAACCTCAAGCGAGCTCTGATACCAACGCTGACACGACCCCACGGTTTTGTCGAGCCAGGATCACGCTGAGGGGTGCTGTTTTGCACAGCACCGGATAACACACGTCAAAGGTACAAAGCGGAAGCGAAATTTTATTACATAAACAAGTTTATGAACATGTTTACATCAAAATAAGTTCAGTCTACACTCACGGGCGTAGACTAAGCATCAAGTGCACGTTCAGCCCTTGAACGTGTCCTTGCTAGCACACACCCACACTAACTCTGCGGTGTGCACGACTCCCACTCGACGGGGTTCCCCTCCTGGGGTTCCGTCTCCTCTTCGGGAGTCCCTTCCTCATAGAACCCTGCAAAAGCTTCAAACACAAGCAGTGAGCACGAAGGCTCAGCAAGTCTGACCCGTCTCACCTAAACATGGAACTTCTACATGAGGGGTGATGGGTTACATGAGGTAAAAATCATTTGCAAGGACTCGCCTAATTAGTAGAACCTTACTTTCAAATTTTAGCAGCAGGTTGTGGAGAACCTTACGCTAAGGTACATGAGAGAGCTGCAATCAAACAAGAAACACATTTCTCTCATGTACTTTGCCCAAAGTTGAAAAGAACTTTAGTTAGCTCTAAACTACAACAAACCATTAACAAGCAAAGTCCATCTTTCAATCAGCAGCATTTTAACATGCAACTAGCCTGTTCTTTCTACGTCACGGTACAGTGAACAAGTGGTACTCACTGACCGCGAGGGACGGCGATTATAATCAATTTACTCCTGCAGGGTTACCCGAACAACCCGTCACGTATGCCCGTACTAGGTGTTGCCTACAACAACCATCACGGACGCCGTACGCAACTACCTTTCACCCGTCAGCCAAATATTGAACCGGTCCCATCGTCCCGAGCAAGAGGTCTCTGCACGCGCATCTCCGTGCCGCCAGCCGATTTACACCTCAAGCTCTCAACCTACCCTCTGAACGACGGGCAATGCCTCAATACCCAGCTACCCGAGTTACATCAGTTTCCCGGTCCCCATATAGCCGGTAGGTCTTCGGTACTGTTCTAGCTTGTTCAACAGGCCCGCACACGGCTCGGTCCTCAATCGACACAAGCGGAGCTACAGAACACAGGCCCCAAAGTCCTGCTACCCTTACTCTCCGCTCGGTCTCATCTTTCTTGCCATGTGTATCATGTGCTATCTCTACCCGAGTCGAGTGCCTCTAGCCTATGCTCGCGAGTAGTTCCAACTACTCGACTTGTACCGAATCCTACACTATCTTAGCATTGCAGTAGCTAACGGGGTTTGCAATCCTAAACCCAACCCATGGTTTTCTTGGTTATGCAGTTTGATTTTCAAACAAGACTCTAATGCAAAGAATAATGTATTCAAGTATGTGCTCAAAACAATAAAAACTTGTAAAAAGGTTAATGCAAACCGGAGCTTGCCTTGCTGCTCTTGGTCGTAGGCTAGCTGTTCCTCCGGAGTAACGAAGTCTAGGACTTCGGGTTCCTCCTCGACCTTAGCGACTACATGATAGAAGCAATACATGTATCAATTTAAATGCATTTGTATTAAGTTTGAAGTTGTGAAGTCTATAATCCTTGCTAGACAGATCCAATGACTGTGAAACTTTTACTGGGGCTTGGTTACAACCTAAATAGAGATTTGGTCAAGTTTTAGTTGCAGCAAAGCTCATTTGAGCCCTCCACAATTAATCATGTACTTGACCCTTATTGAGGGCTTTTAGGGTGTTCTAAGGATTTTCATGAAACAAACTATGACTTTCTGAAAACTAGATTTTCAGAGGGTTCTAATGGAGTTGGTCTCACTTAATTTGAAGGTTCCTAGCTAAGGATATGAGCTAAATAATTCCAGAGAAAATTCTGAAAATGTTTCTGAACATTTTCTATTTTCTCTGGAACAGTTTCACTAATCACACCATTAGATGGATCAAATGAGCTCAAATGGATCTGAAATTTTTATGGTAGATCAGGGATATTTTGGTGAACATCCCAGCAAAATTTCAGGATTTTTCTCCAAAGGATTCTCCAGTTAAAATTCCTAACAGTTTAGATTTTGAGGAATTAATTCTGGAGAATTAAGGGTTTTCATGAAGTGAAACTTGATTTGCTGAAAAGTGCTCAGAGAGCTGAATCCAACAAAATTTTGTTCACTCGATTTGGACCTTTCTAGCCAAAGTTATGAGGATTTGAAGTTTGGAAGAATTCTGAAAATCGGGGGAAAAGTTTAAACTCGCGGAGGCCTGTGGGGACACGTGTCGAGCGTGGAGGTGTCCGGCACACCGGAGCTCACAGGGTATTTGCGCGCCAGAACAGCCGATCCTGGCCACACCCGATCCCGATTTAAATTCTTCAGCCGCTGACACGTGGGCCAGCCGGCTTTGTCTTCCCTCCGCCGTTCTCTCGCGCCCGCGCCGCCGACCTCGCCAGAGCAGACTCGGAGCTCGCCGGCTCGCCGCTGCCAGACCTCCCATGGTCTGAAACTCGCCGCCAGGGGGTTGTCGATGTCGAGGAACACGTCGGTGGTGTCAGGTCGGGCTGGGGGTGACTGGAAATAGCCCGGCGACGTGCCGCGGCGTCAGTTGAGGTTCGGTGCCGTCGACCGTGGGTTCTAACCCCCAATACCTTGAACAAACAGTCCTACAGCATCAGTGTACCTCTAGGAAGCTCGACAAGGTGTCAAAAGGGTTCAGGGATGGCGGCAAGTCGGTCGGCACCGTGTGACCGATCGTGCCCGCCATGACCGCCCTCGATCGAGCTCGAAATTCGTTACTCCTATACAGTTTCACGCCACGGATGCAGAAAAGAACTTGATCGCCTGCTAGTCCAGCGTCTATGTGCAGGATTTGATAACCTCCGAAAGATCATAGAGCGAGAATTTAAAGAAACCGTACCGTAAGCTCGGTTTACGGTCGCCGGAGCAAAAACTGGAAATTCTCTGTGGATTCTTCACTGTTTGCTTCCAAACTTGGACGAGAGCAGCACGGTGATCGCGCGCTCCTGTTGCCTCTTTTGCTGGACCGTGAAAACGCCTGTGGAACGCTGTCCACGGGCGCCTGACTCTCGGCTGAGGCTAGGTCGCCGCGGTGGCGATCGTTTTCGGGCAAAGGAGGTCGGAGCTCGGGGTTTCTGGCGTTGGGGAGGTGGAGTGCGACCTCAGGTTGCTGTCTAGCAGCTCAGGAACGAAGGAGGAGATGGTTTTGCTGGTTTTCCCTATTGAGCAGAGAGCTGCGGCGAGAAACAATGCCGCTGCTCGGGTTTGCCCGCGAGAAGATAAAGCTGGCCGACTCCTGCTCAGCGGAGGCGGTGCCTGTCGCGTGGGGGCGCGAGCAAGCCGCCCTGGGCGCCAGCGTGCGGAGAGGGTAAGCAGCTGGTGGCGCCGGTAGCTGCTCGGTGGCACAGCCGAAAGCTGCTCGGTGGAATTTCCCACCGAGGCTGTGACTTTGTGTGCAAGTTTTGCCTCCTTCTCTCTATGACATGTGGGTCCCACCCAGGGTTTTAACGTCTGAAATTTACTCCTAATCACTGTTGTAAACAGTGAGCCCCAAAATACCCCTGGTGATTCAAATTATTCACCCATGAGCCATTTGAATTGAGTAGAATTCAAATTGGGTTTGGTTCGAATGAATTTCAGCACAAGTTCAGTTTTGGATTCAAATAAAGTTTGAATTTGTCCCACTTAGCTCATGTCAAGATCAACTCCAAATGGAGTGAAAATTGGTGTGTGAGCTCACAAAAATGTGCTGAATAAGAATATGCCTCCCACTTTTGAATTCATGGGATAAAAACAGTTTGAATTTGAATATAGTTTCAAACTGCCCTCTTTCTAGCTATACCCAAAATAACCTCAAAAAGGTTTTGAATTTGGGTGAAATTTGGCATGGACATCCTTAGCAATGTGTAGGAGTTTTCATATGTCCATCCCACCTATATCACATGTGGGAAATACCACTTTTGCAATATGTGAGTTTGTTTTCTAATGAGCATGTTGATGGTGGTTACTTGCTCTTCATTTGTGTTCATTAACTTACTTCAAATGAAGTGTTTAGTGTGGTGATGAACACTTCAAGTAGGTGTCAAAAACTGAGGCCCTTACAGACCCAAGGGATGTGTGTGGACTATAGGCCTCTCAACGAGGTGACAATCAAGAACAAATACCCTATGCCCCGTATAGAAGACCTATTCGACCAAATGAAAGGAGCCCGAGTGTTCTCCAAGATTGATCTTCGGTCAGGATACTTCCAGCTGAAGATTAAGCCCTCCGATATACCCAAGACTGCCTTTCGAACATGGTATGGTTCGTATGAATATACCGTCATGTCTTTATTGCTAACAAATGCACCCGCATACTTCATGTACCTTATGAACAAGGTTTTCATGGAGTACTTGGATAAGTTTGTCATGGTTTTCATCGACGACATTATGGTGTATTCAAAAAGTGAGGAGGAGCATGAAGAACATTTAAGATTGACCTTGCAGAAAATGCGCGAGCATCAATTGCATGTCAAGCTTAACAAGTGTCAATTTTGGCTAAAGGAGATATCGTTCCTAGGCCACATTATCTCCGAGGAAGGAGTATCAGTTGATCCCGGAAAAGTGGGAGATGTTCTAAGTGGAACCAACCGCAAAACGTGAAAGACATTCGTTGTTTTCTTGGGATGGCTGGATACTACCGACGCTTCATCAAGGACTTCTCTAAGATAGCAGAACCTGTGACGGAGTTGCTAACGAAGGGAAAAGTGTTCCAGTGGACATCAGCGTGCCAAGAGAGCTTTGAGGAACTCAAGAAAAGGATAACCACAGCGCCAGTTTTGGTATTGCCAGACGTAGGCAAGAGCTTTGACATATATTGTGACACATCAAGACAAGGGATCAGATGTGTGCTCATGCAAGAAGGACAAGTGGTAGCCTATGCCTCACGACAATTAAAGAAGCACGAGCTTAATTATCCTACACATGACTTGGAGCTAGCAGCAGTGGTGCATGCATTGAAGATTTGGAGACATTATATCTTTAGTCATCGATGTGAGATCTATACGGATGATAAAAGCCTCAAGTACATATTTACACAAACAGACTTGAATTTGAGGCAACGTCGATGGATGGAACTCATCAAGGATTACGATGTTGGAATTAACTACCACCCTGGAAGGGCCAATGTAGTAGCTGATGCATTGAGCCGAAAGGGAGCCTGTCACCAACTCACGGTTCGGGAGCTACCACCCGAACTACGCAAGGAGTTCGAATGGTTACACCTCGGATTCTTGAACAACATGGAAGTGATGGAACTCCACTCTTCATTGTAGCAAGAGATAAGAGGTGGCCAAGCAACGGATGAGGAGATCAAGGAAATCAAAGAAAGGATCCGACAAGGAATAGAGAAGGATTTCAAGGAAGATGAGAAGGGTACGCTTTGGCTAGGAAAGAGGATTTGTGTGCCTAACGTGAAGCACATCCGCGACATGATATTAAAAGAGGCACATGATTCACCATATTCCATACATCCCGGAAGTACCAAAATGTACAAGGACCTGAAGACTTGTTATTGGTGGGATGGTATGAAAAGGGACATAGCCGAGTACGTTGCCCTATGCGACACATGCCAACGGGTGAAGGCCGAACATCAAAGACCCGTTGGATTGTTGCAACCCTTGAAGGTACCTGAGTGGAAGTGGGAAGACATCAGTATGGATTTCATCATCGCATTGCCACGTACTCAGTCAGGTTATGACTCCATCTAGGTTATCGTGGACCGATTGACGAAAACAGCCCATTTTATCCCTGTAAGGGCCAAGTAAAACGTTGCACAATTAGCCGAGTTGTACATGGAGCAGATCGTGTGCCATCATGGAGTCCCGAGGAGGATAGTCTCAGATCGAGGTTCTCAGTTTACCTCTAGATTTTGGAGGAAGCTGCAGAAAGCTATGGGTACACGACTGGATTTTAGCTCCGCCTATCACCCACAAACCGAAAGGACAAATCAAATTTTGGAGGACATGTTGAGAGCTTGCGCCTTGAAACATGGGCGTAGTTGGGATAGGAGTTTACCGTACACCGAATTCTCCTATAACAACAGCTACCAAGCTAGCTTGAAGATGTCGCCTTTCGAAGCATTGTACGGTAGATGGTGTAGAACGCCGCTGTTTTGGAACGAGACCGAAGAAAACCAGGTGTTTGGACCCGAAGTGCTACAAGAGGCTGAGAAGCAAGTCCAAACGATACGGGAGAACTTAAAGGCAGCTCAGTCACGACAGAAAGGCTATGCGGACAATAGGCGAAGGAAGTTGACTTTCGAAGTAGGAGACTCCGTATACCTTAAGGTATCGCCTATTCGTGGCCAACGACGTTTTAACGTCAAAGGTAAGCTAGCACCTCGCTACATCGGACCATTTAAGATTTTGGACAAGCGAGGAGAAGTAGCCTATCAACTAGAGCTCCCAATGCACCTCTCCGACGTACATGACGTATTTCATGTATCCCAGATCAAGAAGTGTTTGAGGATACCAGAAGAGCAAGTACCGATGGATAAACTAGAACTTCAAGAGGATCTGACCTACGTAGAGAACCCTGTCCAAATTTTGGACGTAAGGGAAAGGATCACGAGGAACAAAGTGATCTGATGGTGCAAGGTACAATGGAGCCATCACACCAAAGCTGAAGCCACATGGGAGCGTGAAGAAGACCTCAAGATAGAATTCCCTCATTTATTCTCTACCATCGAATCTTGAGGGCGAGATTCCATTTAAGGGGGTAGATTTCTGACACCCTCATTTTTTTATTTCTGCATATATTCATGTTTCATAAACATTTTTATAAGATTGAAACATAGAAAAATCAAAAGATAGCCAAAAGGAGCCAATTTCAGTTCGCCTAGAGCGCCGTAGACATTTTCCGTGGGTCGCTGGCCACATGGCGTGTCCGGAGCTCACCCCCGCAAATGGGGAAAGGTCCGACCCCATGGGACACGTGTTGCCCTGGAGCTAGCCTCTGCGGGGAAGCGAGGCCAGTCCCGTATGACACTTATCACCTTCGGAGCTAGTCACCGCGGAAAACAGAGGACCAGTCATGCGGGATACGTGTCGATCTAGAAGCTCACCTCCGAGAGGTCCGGTTCTATTGGACACGTGTCACCACCGGAGCTTATCTCCGGGAGGTCCGTCACTGTTGGACACGTGTCAACCTTGGAGCTCGTCTCTGAGAAGAAAGGAAGTCTGGCGCTGTTAGGACATGTGGCACACCCGGAGCCACCTCCGAAGAGAGGGGAGGTCCGGCACTGACACATGGCGTGCGTGGAGCACATATCTGAATAGGGAGGAGGTCCCGACCGTCAGGATACGTGGCGCACACGGAGCCCGCCTCTGAGAAAGATGGAGGTCTCGCTCGCTTGACACGCGGCACAACCGGAGCTCGTCTCTGCGGAAAGGGGGAGACAAGGCCCCCGATCGACACGTGGAGCTTCCGGAGCTCATCACAGCGGAGGTAACGAGTTCTGGAGCGGTTTTTGCTTCTGTACGCGTGGGAATACCTGTACGGTAGGAAACCGACATGAATTCCACAATGTTACCGCACCAAATCAACTAAAAGATAAGTTGTTAAGATTCAACGACAATTTGAATAGGACTCTTATTCGAAAAACAATCAGATTAGGACTCCTCTCCCCCCGATTATAAATAGAACCCAGAACCTTTGGCCGAAACCACGAACTTCTTTTCCACCTCCTGAGGCGACAACTTAGAGCCCTAGCCCCAGCTCGCCGAGTAAAACCTTCGCCAGAGTTTGGTCAAGAGAGATCGCCGGAAGAGGGCCCCAACCGGTCCTTAGTATCCAGGCAAGTACTAAACACAAACCCGAGTCTCGTGCACCCAGCACCAACCAAAACATCCAACTTGCCTTGATCCCTACCTCTACATAACTCACAATATCTCATTCAAGAGTATGGTAATATAAACTGATGATCTCATATCCCAAATATCCCATTCTAAGCATGGCTAAGCATATGCATAATAATAAATGACATGATAAAATAAATCCCAACCCAAACTACAAGGAAACAAGGTGATGCAATTCTAGGGAAACTTCCTAGCATGGGTTTCATATTTAACTTGACAATGCAAATAATTCTATCTACACATCCTAGCATAGGATCAAAGTGGTCAAGGACACTTGCCTCCTTCCTGCTGCTCTTGAAATGGGTAGTCCTGGTCTTGGAAAGGAATAACTTGCTCTTGAGCAGGTTCTACATCATACCATCACACATAGCAAAAGAAAAATAACAATCCATAAGACATGGTTCACACTTCCACTTCATACAAACCACACATTCATATTTATGAAAGTCATTCTCATTTCTATGTGTTGTGGTTACTCTATGTGTGTTGATTTTGGCTTACATGCACTTTTAAACATGTGCATATGATTTCTACTTTTGTGATCATATTTATGTTTGTATATAATATATGAGTTTCCAATTTAAATAAATTCCTTATATTTAATTGATACACCTTTTAGCTCCCAAGTGTGCATGAAAGGTATTTTTCTTCTCCATATGTGTCTTCAGAATTTCTACCAACCCTAAACTGAATTCTTTGGATTTTAGAAACTCCATTTATCATTTACTAGTTGCTATATTTTCAGATTTATTTTCCTATGCATAAATGTGTACTTTATTATGAAAATAGTAAGACACATCATCTAAACAGAATAGGTTCTGGTCCTAAATAATTTAATAACATATTTTGACCTTTGCCTCTGATGTAAACTATTTCACAATTATTTTCCCTATTTCCTAGAACTATTCTTTACTTAAAAATGTGTCCCTAAATGTGAATAATAAATTAAACAGATTCAATTCAGCCCAAAATATGTTTTTATCTCACTCCAAAGTTTCCTAAATACTGAGAAAGTCTTTAATTAAATTTTGACAATATGTTTGTCCCACTTTTTAATTTTTAAACACTAGCCACATATTCAATTTCCTAAATTAAATACTAAACAGGGCTAAAAAGGTAAACTCACCCCACTACAGGGTCTATAATATTATTTTCAGAATTTCCAGGGGTCTAGCTACACTTATCAGAGGAGTTTTTCCTAATTTTTATTAAGTCCAGGGGCTAAAACTGATTTTTAAATGAATTTACATGATTTTCTGAAGTTCCAGGGCTAGATCAGAAGTTTCCGGGGCTAGCTCTTATTTCCCGAGAACCCCAGGGGGTAGCACGTAAGATTTCTAGTCTTTATAACGCGGGGCTGACATGGACCGTCCGATTTTAAATCGACGGCTGAGATTATAACGTCGAACCGGTACGCGGGGATTTAAACCCTACCGTGCGATCTAAAATAAATGGCGCACAAGCGGCCACGTCGCTCTGATCGAACGCGGGCGGCGCTGCCGGCGGCGCACGGCGGTGGGAAGCGGCAATCTCGCCGGAGACTTTCGGATCTTCGAGAATTCTTCCTAGAACTGTGATTTTATTGCATAGATCGGTGGAGGGGAGGTCGGGGATCTCACCTCGGGGGTTTTCTTGAACTTGGAGGTCCTGGAAGGTGATCGGCGATGAGGTCCGAGGTGAAACCACGGCGAGGCTCGTCGGCGCTGTGTTTACACCGCAAGTCACCGAGTTTTCTACACCTGCAAGGTTCCCCGGAGGCGGTGGATCAAGACCAGCGAGTTAGATCGGAATTTCCGAGCTTAGATCGGCCAGAATTCGCCGGAGAAGTCTTGGTTCTCACCGGAGGAAAATCGGCGGATCGCGTGGGAAAAACAGAACGAGGCCGGGGTTTTTATAGACGGGGAAAGGCGGCGGGGTGGTTTAGATCAAGTCCGCGTTGCCTACGAACGGAATTCGGTGGGGATGCGCAGGAATCCGGGTCGGTTTTGATCCGGGGTGAGAGAATCCCAGCGCGGGCGCGAGGTAGAAGAAGGGTTGGCGGGCCCCGCCTGTCAGTGGGAGGAAGCGGCGCACGCGGCTGCGGGCTGGCGCATCGCTGGTTGGGCCGGCTGGTGGGTTGCGGCCCACTGGCCGGTTTTTTTCTGTTTTCTGTTTTTCTTTTCCTATTTCTTTTCTAATTTGAGTTTAATTTGAATTCCAGTTTGAATTTAAATTTTTGCAAAACATGCAACACGTCCAAAAAATTTTAAATTCCCCTCTTAACATGATTTTAGGGTCTTAACAAAATTTTGGGGTGTTACAGCTCTACCCCCCTTAAAAGAAATCTCGTCCTCGAGATTGGTGGTTCTAAGAAAACAATTCCGGAAATTGTGCCTCTAGCTCATCTTCCCGCTCCCAGGTGGCTTCCTCTTCTGAGTGATGCTTCCACTGCACCTTGCACATCCGGATTCTTTTATTTCTGGTGAGGCGTTCCATTGTCTCCAAAATCTTGTATGGTTGCTCGGCATAAGACAAATCCTCAGCAACGTCCACTTCATTCATGGGCAACACCTCCTCAGGCGTCCTGAGGCATTTCTTGAGTTGTGACACATGGAATACATCGTGCACATCCGATAGACGAGCCGGTAACTCTAGTTGATACGCCACTTCGCCTTTCCTCTCCAAAACTTGAAAGGGTCCGATGTATCGAGGTGACAACTTCCTTTTCACCTTGAACCGACGAAGTCCTCTGATAGGGGACACCTTGAGATAGACATAGTCCCCCACGTTGAAAACGAGCTCTCTTCTTCGTACATCGGCATAGCTCTTTTGGCGTGTCTGTGCTATCCTCAAGTTATTGCGAATTTCCCTCACCTTCGCCTCGGCTTCTTGTAGTACTTCTGGACCAAACACTTTACTTTCCCCTGTTTGGTTCCAAAATAGGGGAGTTCTGCACTTCCTCCCGTACAAAGCTTCAAACGGTGACATCTTCATACTAGCTTGATAGCTGTTGTTATAGGAAAACTCCGCATACGGTAAGTTCTTGTCCCAACTCCTATTGTTTTTGAGTGCACATGCCCTCAGCATATCTTCAAGGATCTGATTGGTTCTCTCCGTCTGCCCGTCGGTTTGGGGATGATAGGCAGAACTAAAGTTCAGATGGGTTCCCATGGTTTCATGCAACTTCTGCCAAAACCTCGAGGTGAACTGTGTCCCTCGATCCGACACAATCTTCTTTAGCACTCCATGGTAACACACGATCCTTGACATGTGCAGCTCTGCCAATTTGGATCCGCTGTAGCTTTCTTTCACGGGGATGAAATGAGCTACCTTGGTTAGCCTATCAATGATGACCCATATTGAATCATATCCTGATTGGGTTCTAGGCAATCCCACGATGAAATCCATGCTGATTTCTTCCCATTTCCATTCAGGCAATTTGAGTGGTTGCAATAATCCCGCGGGTCGTTGATGTTCTGCTTTCACCAACTGACATGTGTCACATAGGGCAACATGTTCCGCGACATCTCGCTTCATGCCATACCACCAATACCTGCTCTTGAGGTCCTGGTACATCTTCATACTCCTAGGATGAATGGAATAGTCAGAATCGTGAGCCTCCTTCAAAATTAATTCACGTATCTCCTTTACTTCAGGCACACAGATCCTTTCCCGTGCCACACCGTACCTTGTTCATCCTCTCTAAAACCAGGAGCTTTATTTTCCTTGATGAGTTGCCTGATTTCTTGTATCTTCTCGTCGTTCTTTTGACCATTGCGTATGTCTTGCTCTAGTGTGGAGTCCACTTCCATGGCGATGGCTTCACCACTATTCACAAGGCATAGATTGAGCCTTATAACCTCGTCCTTCAATTCTGCAGGCATGTCCTTCAAGCTCAACTTATTGACCTGCACTTTCCGACTTAAAGCATCGGCCACGACGTTTGCTTTCCCAGGATGATAGTTGATGCCCACATCAAAGTCATTGATTAGCTCTAACCATCTCCTTTGTCTGAGGTTGAGATCTGGCTGTGTGAAAATGTACTTCAAACTCTTATGATCCGTATATATCTCGGTCCTCTTCCCCATCAAATAGTGCCGCCAAATTTTCAACGCGTGTACCACTGCGGCTAGTTCTAGGTCGTGCTTCTGGAGCTGCCGGGATGCATAAGCCACGACATGCCCTTCTTGCATGAGAACACATACCAACCCATTTCCAGAGGCTTCGCAGTATACCGTAAAGTTCTTCTGCATATCGGGCATAACTAACACTGGGGCTGTTGTCAATCTCTTCTTTAGCTCCTGAAAACTCGTCTCGCACTGTGGCGTCCATGTGAAAGTGATTCCCTTCTCCAACAGTTTGGTGAGAGGTCTCGAGATCTTGGAGAATCCTTCAATAAACCGTCGATAGTATCCAGCCAATCCCAAGAAGCTTTGAACTTCCCCGACATTTTCAGGGGTCTTCCACTTCTGGATATCCTCGATTTTGGCGGGATCTACGGAGATTCCTCCCTCCGAGATTATATGTCCTAAGAAGGGAACTCTCTTCAGCAAAAACTCACACTTGCTCAACTTGGCATATAGTTGGTGTTCTCTCAGCCTCTGCAACACCAACCTTAGATGTTTCTCATGTTCTCCTTCATCTTTGGAGAAGACGAGAATGTCATCTATGAAAACCACCACAAATTGGTCCAGATATTCCATGAATACCTTGTTCATGAGATACATGAAGTATGCCGGGGCATTAGTTAGCCCGAAAGGCATGACAGTGTATTCATACAGTCCGTACCGAGATACGAAAGCTGTCTTGAGAATATCAGATTGCCTTATCTTGAGTTGGTGGTATCCCGACCTGAGATCAATTTTCGAGAACACACAAGCTCCCCTCAACTGATCAAACAAGTCTTCAATGCGGGGTAATGGGTACTTGTTCTTGATAGTTACCTCATTCAAGGCACGGTAATCCATGCATAACCTTTGGGTTCCGTCCTTCTTGGGCACAAATATCACTGGAGCTCCCCATGGTGAGGAACTAGGACGAATATACCCCTTCTCCGTCAATTCTCTTAAATGATCCATGAGTTCTTCTAGCTGCTTGGAGTCCATCTGATAAGGTCTCTTGTATATCGGGGCTGTTCCAGGTACTAGCTCAATTGCGAATTCCACTTCACGATCGGGAGGCATACCTGGCAACTCCTCCAGAAAAACATCTGGATATTCCCTGATGGTCCTGATTTCCTCAACTTTCACCTCAACTTGATTTAATTTAATGTCCCTCCTAGGCTCGTGTATCGTTATGAACTTTACTCTTGTGCCACTAGGGTGAGTTAGTTCCACCGTTCTGGTCAAATAATGGATGATTCCTTTATGTTTGGTCAACCAATCCATACCCAAAATAATATCTATCCCTGGTGAATCTATCACTATGAGGTTAGCAGTAAATACTACCCCATTAATGTCTAGGTTCACTTTGGGAGACACTTGTCTTGTCCTTATTTCTCCACCCGGAGAGTTTACGGCTAGCATATGGTTCATTTGTGTTGTTGCTAGGTCATGCTTCTTAACAAACCCTTGAGCAATGAACGAGTGGGTGGCACCAGAATCAAACAGCAGGGTTGCAATGTGTAAATTGGCAGGAAACTTACCAACTACCACGTTGGGTGCCTCTTGTGCTTCCTCCATAGTGACGTGGTTCACCCGTCCTCTCATTACATTCTGCTGTTGTGGCTGCGTGGGCTTCTTCTTTGGGCACTTATGGGCGTAGTGCCCCACTTCTCCACAGCTAAAACATTGCAACCCAACCTTAGGTGCCTGGCCTTTGTTGTGTTGGGGTTGGTTTGGGGGTCCTTGCACTGCTGGTCGAGGTGGATATGCGGGGCGAGGCTGCTGTACGAACTGACGTTGTGGCTGTATTGGTGCTGCCGGAGGCCTGTAGTTCGGGTTGTACCCTCTTGGTGCTGAGTAGGGTACCGCAGCACGGTTCATCTGCTCTGCAGGTTGCTGCATCAGACGTGGGCGGGTGTTGCTCCCTAAGGCTTGATGTGACCACCCGGCCTTCCTCTTATTCTCATTTTCCAAGGCCTTTAGCTTCCTTTCTACCACAAACGCTCTGTCCACCATCTTTTGGAAGCTTTCATACTCGTTTGAGGACATTGCACACTGCATTTCTGCGGTAAGTCCCTCCACGAAACAATCTTGTTTCTGCTCATCAGTCTCTATGTCCCGTGGGGCATAACGGGATAGTTGAGTAAATTTAGTGAGGTATTCCCTCACCATCATGTTTCCCTGCTGCAGTCCCAAAAACTCCTTCCTCTTGTTTTTGAGTTCACCTCTTGGGATGTAATGGTTGCGGAAGCTACGCTTGAACTCTTCCCAAGTGATGTTCTCAGGGTCATGATGGGCGGCCACATAGGCGGTCCACCAATCAGCAGCAGGTCCATGCAATTGATGAGAGGCAAACAGCACCCTCTCATACCCTTGGCACTGTATGATCCTCATCTTACTTTCAATGGTCTTCAGCCAATCATCTGCCTCCAGAGGTTCAGCAGCACTTGCAAACTTTGGAGGTTGAGTTCCTAGAAACTCACTCAACCTTGGTTGGCGTGGTGCAGCTTGTGGAGGTGGAACTTGATGCAAGTTGGCCACCACTTGAGTCAAGTTCTGGATGAGCTGATTTTGATTCTCCAGCATTTGGTGGAGGGGATCAACTCCTTCACGGCGACCACCCCGGTCCTGGCCTCCAGAAAGATGAGGGTTGCATGCCTCATCGTTGTTGTTGGCGGGGTTGGCAGCACGTCCTTTTCCTCTTCCGGCCATCTGGCAGAATCAACCAATGTTAATTTGAAAACATTTAGTATCATCTTACTACTTTCATTTGTTTGTACTTTGAAGTGTTGAGGCTTTGTTATACTTTTCTGAGGGTTCATTTCTCACACAAAAATAAATGCAATATTATTTCATGTGGGTTCTCACACCAAAGCAAAACAATCTAAAGACGAGGTCATGGACAATTGCTCATGGCTTCCACAACTCACGTCACACACCAAATATTAACACACCATTAACTTAACTTAACGACTTGACTATTCGACATCTTGCTAACTAAGGGAAGGACTCTACACTACTCGTTTTATTGAGCTGGCTCCTCGGGATCTTCCTCATCATTTCGGCTTCCTTCTGACTCTGCTTTGGGTGGGGAGGCTGCTGGTGGAGAAGTGCGACGACGCCTTATCGCCCGACGATCTAGGGAGTCAGGAGTCCATGTATCATTCGCGGTGACACACAGTTCATTCCCATCTCCTCTTTCTCTCGCCCTCCGGCAGGCTCGCAGCAACGCCTCCGTTTCCTTCAGGGTGTCCCGAACATCCTGAAGCTCTTGCTGACACTCCTGCAGTCGAGTGCTGAGCATAGCAGCATCCTCCAAGCACAAGTCCATGTGCTCATGGGAAGTCCCTTGCTGCACTGGCGGATACTTATACTCCGTGGTACCACTCTCACGCTGGAGGACATACATGTACTCAGTCCTGTCCAGGTGGCGATGATAGATGTGACTCTGGCAGGTGATGGCCTCCCAGGTGACATCCTTCTCCGCATCGTCCTGTGTCGCTCGACAAGCTGGAGAGTGGTGGATCTTAAGCAGCTGATTTTCGTGTATAATTCTCATCTCTGAACTCCATTCTTCCCTCTTCTCACGGATGGTCCTGGTGGAGTTATAATGGATGATTAGCTTGCCCGTATTGCCGGTGGCTTCGAGCATACGTCGGAGACGGCTCAACAAGCCTCCTACTGCCAATCCGTAGGAAAGGTACGTCACCGGACGGCTCTCCTCTCTTTCGGCAAGGGCAACTACGGGAACTCTCCCTCCTGTGGACTTGCGAGCGGTGCGAATCATACGAACCATCTAAAATAGAAAACATTTAAACTTAGGTTAGATAAACTTTTAAACAAAAATTCTATTTTGAATGAAAGTTGGGGTAAGATGAAGAAAGTGACTCCATTAAATAACATTTTTCAACACACACCTTGTAAAATAGTTTTTAAGAAAATAGGGCCCTTAAATACGTCCATTTCTACCTAGGTCCACGTTCCTACGGGCAACCTTGGCTCTGATACCACTTCTTGTCACACCCGGTTTTTCCGACGAACAACCGAGTGAATATCACATGTATGCCAGGATCATTTTCTCATACATGTGATGACAAATAGTGAAGCATCATTTATTACAAGCCAGGTGTCGAATATAAATAAGTCTTACATAGCAAATGTCTCGTTGGACAATAAAAAGTTCATCACAAGTAAATAAACTAGCAGCGGAATATTATTCTTGGGGGCTCCGTCACAGGCGTTGCCCGGGGGTCTCCATGAACCTAGAAACCTTCTTCGGGTCCAAAGTCTTGGTCATTATACACCACCTCATTATCTTGACCTGAGCAGCAATATAAACCAAGAAATATGCAAGGTTGAGTACCAATGGTACTCAGCAAGTGTGGGAAAATTATATCATGCATGGCTAGAGCAAGGGGAGGTTGAACTCATGGTTAAAGCACTACGCAATTAATACCTATCACCTTAGCTTATTAAGCACCTACATTACTACACAGGTGAAATGGTCCAAATCTCCCATCCCATCATCATAATCAAATAACCATAACATCATTTCCAATGTCAAGCTCCCCGCTTAACATCTCTAACTTCCAAAACCATCACTCCTCTAATCAAGAATAAGTCCAAGCCGCTCTTGACCGTGAGCACGGGTGTCATGACAGTTTTGACTCTGCAGAGTTTGCACCACTGTACCCACATGTAGTGATTTCATCCCCCGTTGCCGGGTGGACTAAAAGAACCTCCATTATGCCAGTGGCTACGAACCACATTCACACTTCCCAGGTGTGTAGCCAGGAGATCACTACGAAGCCTTTACAAAGGGATTCATGACGAGCGTGGGCCCACTGAGGTTTCATCCCTAACAACATACAAGAGGCTCCAACCCCGCTGCAGTGGCCCCCTCTTGAGCCTTGCGGTTCATATGGTAGTCCAGCTGACACCTACTCCCCGCACCATCCAACACACCCATACTACGCCGGGGATACACCTAATTAATTGGCCAAGCTGCCCCATCTCAGCATGTGGTGTGCACTGTAAAGCCAGGTTACATGCTCCATGAACCGGTCCTTAGGATCCAGGCAAGTACTAAACAAAAACCCGAGTCTCGTGCACCCAGCACCAACCAAAACATCCAACTTGCCTTGATCCCTACCTCTACATAACTCACAATATCTCATTCAAGAGTATGGTAATATAAACTGATGATCTCATATCCCAAATATCCCATTCTAAGCATGGCTAAGCATATGCATAATAATAAATGACATGATAAAATAAATCCCAACCCAAGCTACAAGGAAACAAGGGGATGCAATTCTAGGGAAACTTCCTAGCATGGGTTTCATATTTAACTTGACAATGCAAATAATTCTATCTACACATCCTAGCATAGGATCAAAGTGGTCAAGGACACTTGCCTCCTTCCTTCTGCTGTTGAAATGGGTAGTCCTGGTCTTGGAAAGGAATAACATGCTCTTGAGCAGGTTCTACAGCATACCATCACACATAGCAATAGAAAAACAACAATCCATAAGACATGGTTCACACTTCCACTTCATACAAACCACACATTCATATTTATGAAAGTCATTCTCATTTCTATGTGTTGTGGTTACTCTATGTGTGTTGATTTTGGCTTACATGCACTTTTAAACATGTGCATATGATTTCTACTTTTGTATTCATATTTATGTTTGTATATAATATATGAGTTTCCAATTTAAATAAATTTCTTATATTCAATTGATACACCTTTTAGCTCCCAAGTGTGCATGAAAGGTATTTTTCGTCTCCATATGTGTCTTCAGAATTTCTACCAACCCTAAACTGAATTCTTTGGATTTTAGAAACTCCATTTATCATTTACTAGAACTATTCTTTACTTAAAAATGTGTCCCTAAATGTGAATAATAAATTAAACAGATTCAATTCAGCCCAAAATATGTTTTTATCTCACTCCAAAGTTTCCTAAATACTGAGAAAGTCTTTAATTAAATTTTGACAATATGTTTGTCCCACTTTTTAATTTTTAAACACTAGCCACATATTCAATTTCCTAAATTAAATACTAAACAGGGCTAAAAAGGTAAACTCACCCCACTACAGGGTCTATAATATTATTTTCAGAATTTCCAGGGGTCTAGCTACACTTATCAGAGGAGTTTTTCCTAATTTTTATTAAGTCCAGGGGCTAAAACTGATTTTTAAATGAATTTACATGATTTTCTGAAGTTCCAGGGGCTAGATCAGAAGTTTCCGGGGCTAGCTCTTATTTCCCGAGAACCCCAGGGGGTAGCACGTAAGATTTCCAGTCTTTATAACGCGGGGCTGACGTGGACCATCCGATTTTAAACCGACGGCTGAGATTATAACGTCGAACCGGTACGCGGGGATTTAAACCCTACCGTGCGATTTAAAATAAATGGCGCACAAGCGGCAGCGTCGCTCTGATCGAACGCGGGCGGCGCTGCCGGCGGCGCACGGCGGCGGGAAGCGGCGATCTCGCAGGAGACTTTCGGATCTTAGAGAATTCTTCCTAGAACTGTGATTTTATGGCATAGATCGGTGGAGGGGAGGTCGGGGATCTCACCTCGAGGGTTTTCTTGAACTCGGAGGTCCTGGAAGGTGATCGGCGACGAGGTCCGAGGTGAAACCACGGCGAGGCTCGTCGGCGCTGTGTTTACACCGCAAGTCACCGAGTTTTCTGCACCTGCAAGGTTCCCCGGAGGCGGTGGATCAAGACCAGCGAGTTAGATCGGAATTTCCAAGCTTAGATCGGCCAGAATTCGCCGGAGAAGTCTCGGTTCTCACCGGAGGAAAATCGGCGGATCGCGTGGGAAAAACAGAACGAGGCCGGGGTTTTTATAGACGGGGAAAGGCGGCGGGGTGGTTTAGATCAAGTCCGCGTCGCCTACGAACGGAATTCGGCGGGGATGCGCAGGAATCCGGGTCGGTTTTGATCCGGGGTGAGAGAATCCCGGCGCGGGCGCGAGGTAGAAGAAGGGCTGGCGGGCCCCGCCTGTCAGTGGGAGGAAGCGGCGCACGCGGCTGCGGGCTGGCGCGGCGCTGGTTGGGCCGGCTGGTGGGTTGCGGCCCACTGGCCGGTTTTTTTCTGTTTTCTCTTTTTCTTTTTCTATTTCTTTTCTGATTTGAGTTTAATTTGAATTCCAGTTTAAATTTAAATTTTTGCAAAACATGCAACACGTCCAAAAAATTTTAAATTCTCCTCTTAACATGATTTTAGGGTCATAACAAAATTTTGGGGTGTTACACTCACCTGCACACAGCTCAAATATTGCAACCGTGAGCATGATGGCTCAGCAAGCCTTAACCGACACCCTAGTCATGGAACTCTACATGAAGGGATTAGTAATATGGGATAAAAACTTTGCATTAATGACACATCTAGATGTTAGTCTTTACTTTCAGTTTTATAGCAGCAGTTTAACGAGCCTTAGGTAGCCCTCACATCGGAAGTCCACAATCAAACAAGAAACATATTCCTCCGATGTGGCGATGCCCAAAGTGGAAGATAAACTTAATTATCTCTAGAACTACAGCATACAAGGTTTCAAGACATTAATAATTCAATGCAGCATTTTCAGTTGGCTTATTTTACTTCTTACTACGTCACAGCACAGTGAACAAGCGGTACTCAAATGACCGCGAGGGACGGTGATTACAATCTGGAGACACCCGAACAACATGTCACATACACCCACTTTCAGAAGCTTGATTCGACACCCGTTCCTACTCTGTTGTATGAAACAACCTTTCAAAGGAAACCCAAATGTGGCGGACCGGAATCCGCTCATCCAGGATCGCAGAGGGTGGTGCCGCACGATGCGACACCCGACAGCACACGTCATAAGAACACATTATATTACATGGGAAAAACAAACTGAAGGTACAAAGTAGTACACTTCTCAGTTACAAACTAAGGTCTTTAATTACACAGCGGAAGTTTCTTTTGTACAACTCACGCCAGCCTATCTAGCAAAAGTCGGTTGCCCAGCCCTAGGGCGACCCACACTATCTGCATGTCTCAGCTCAGCGCGGCGTGTACGGCTCCCACTCAGCCGTGGTCCCCGACGGAGGGTAACCTTCGCCGGTGGACTCATACTCCGAGTCCGTGGGTGGCTCTTCACCTGAAAAACACTTAAGCAGCAACCGTGAGCACGAAGGCTCAGCAAGGCTTAACCGACTCACCTAAGCATGAAACTCTACATGTGGTGTACCATGACGTAGGATAGTCATATTGCAACAAATGGACTCGCCTACAAGTTCATCCTTAGTTCAACTTTTAGCAACAAATTAACAGTTCAGGAAGCTGAAATTTAGTAAGCAATATTTGGTAGAAAACATGTAGCAATACAATATTATATCAAACCAGCAGTATTGAATCACCATATTTCATACATTAGTCTACGTCATGACTCAGTGACCAAGTGGTACTCTTCACCGCGAGGGACGGCGAATTAACTCGATATACACCTGCAGGGAAACCCAAAGAGCACGTCACGTACGCCCACCCATGGAGCTGCACAGCACGCTCACTCGATGTGGTACTGGACAACCTTTCACCCAACAGCCCAAACGTCGAACCAGTCGCACCGAAACGAGCAGGAGGTTCCCCACACGGAGCATCTCTCTATGCCCGTTGGCAGATTTCCACCATGCTGCCCTCAACCTACACCTATAAATCGGTGTGCTATGCCTCGACGCCCGGAGGTTTAGGCTACATCGGTTTATCAGGGCCCATATATCCGATATGCCTTCGGTATATTCAAACTTGATCAGCGTGGGCCGCACACGGATCGGTCCTCAATCGACACGAACAGGGCTGCGGACACAAGACTCCCTCTTGCTGCAGCCTAACCCCTGCCTAGTCTCATTTTCATTACTAAAGTGATCTCACATCACTCAACCGAACCTGTGTGTCCCAAGCCTATCTCACGAGTAGATTCCAACTACTCGACTTGTACCGAAGTCCTATGAAACATTAAGCATAGCCTGTCTACGCGAGGTCTTAGACACTACCCTCACTCTTATGGAAAATTTCTGGTCATGCAAGTGGGGTTCCATCCATCCTATACCTAATGCACATTCACATTTCATATGACACATGTAAACAAAGTAAAACTTATAAAAGGTTAATGCAAACCGAGGCTTGCCTTGTTGCTGCTGGTCAGTAGTTAGCTCTTATTCCGGAAGGAGGAAGTCCAGCACTTCCGGAGTCTCTTCTTCAGTGACTACACGTTTAATGAAATACGACATGCAAATTTAAATGCAATGTGTAAACTTGAATACTTAACTACTAATAACTCTAGCTAGCCCTCCCCTTTGGTTCTGGAATTTTTATTGTGGCTTGGTAGGGTCCTAACCAGAGTTGTGACCAAGTTTTATTTGAAACAAAGTTCAATTGAACCTTGTACAAATAAAAGCCTTTTTGGTCAATGTTTGAGCCTCTGAATAATTCCAGGGGTTTTCATGGCTCCCACCATTACTTTCTGGAAACTAGAATTTAGTATGGTTCTAATGGAGTTGGTTTCATGTCATTTGAAGAATTCTAGAGAAAGTTATGCCCTAATTAAGATTGGAGAAAATATGAAAAATGTTTCTGTACATTTTTCTATTTTCTTAGGGCAGTTCTCTTAATCACCACATTAGGGTAACTAAATGAACTTCGATGAGTCTGAAAATTTTACTCAGGGATTTTCCAATGAACCTCTCAGCCAAATTTCAGAATTTTTCATAAAGTAGTTCTCCAGATAAAATTCCCAACAGTTTAAACTTTAGGGATTTAATTCTGGAAAACTATTCACTTTCATGAGCTGAATTTGGTATTGCTGGAAAGTACTCAGAATTCTAAGTTCAGAAAAATTTGGTTCATCGAATTTGGAGTTTCCTAGCCAATGTTCTATTCATTTGAAGTTTGAACTAAAACTGGAAATTCGAATAAAATTTAAACTCTGCGGGTGGGGTCCACCGGCTACGTGTCAGCTTCTCAGCTAACCCACACCGGAGCCCGCAGAATCACCCGCACAGCCACACGGAATCCCGGTGCCGCAGCAAATCCTGAGCACTCTCAGCAGCGACTGACACGCGGGGCCCGCAAGGCTTCTTCCACCTCGCGCTCCCGTGGCTCCCCGCCGCCGAGCTCGCCGGAGCTCTCGCCGGAGAGGGGTTCCGGCCCTCGGAGCTTGCTGATTCTCGCCGCCTGTGCATAACTCGACTCGGAGAACAAGCTGGTGCCCTCACCGGAGCTTGACAACGGCCGGAACAGGACTCCCGACGGCAACACCGGCCGGAAGCTCACCGGCGACGTCGAACTCGGCGTTCCCTACACCTTTTCCGATGCTGTTTGCTCGGGGAGCTCTGCTGACACCCGCTGATCACGGATATGGGCACCGATCTCTGTGGAAACAGCTGCAACTATGACCTCACCGGTGACCTAGACCGAAAATCGGTGCCGATGCAAAAAGCTCGAAGAACATCGCCCCTACTCGATGAAACTCGATGATTTCTGATCCCAGAGACGCGTGGGCGAGTCTAGATCATATCTTTAGCTCGGCCTAAGGAGTGGTGGCTTACTTGCTCCGAATTTCTGGATTTCTCACGGTTTGGTTCTATACACCCCGACGCGCTAATCCCTCAAATACTTTGCCGATCGTGCGAGAGAGAGATAGAGCGAGGTCGGTACGGTTGTGATCAGTACCTCGAGGCGGTTCTTTCTTGTGTTACTCGCCGGGCACGAGAGTGCCTGTGCTGGCCGGACGCCGGCGATCAGTGAGGTCGGCGTTTCTGTGCTCGCGCGGAACCGAGAAAGAAGCTTGGTCGGGGGGGGGGGGGGGGGGGGGTTCTTGTCTGGGAAACAGGAGGAAGGGCGGCGTGGCTGTGCGCTGGTCTTTGAGCCGCGGTTTTGGCACTGTGAGGTGGCCGTCTGCTGCCTCGGTGGCTCGCCGCCGCTCCCCTGCCTTGCGCGCGAAGCCGAGACCCGGCTGCAACAACCGACTGAATACTCGTGTGTGCAGCTGACATGTGGGCCTCCCCTTTTCCTCTTTTTCCAATTTTCTTTTCTGGTTTTTACTAATTATCCCACCAGCTACTCACAATTTAATGTGATAATTAGCCCCCAAGTTTTGGTTCAAATTTAAGTTCCCCAATTTGAAATTTGGTTGGGCCAATTTGCTTCATATTTGAACTGAATTTCAAATTCAGTTTTGAATTATTGCAAATTTGGCTCCCGACAAGATGAACTCCAATGGGGATGAAATTTGGTGGGCTAGCTCAGAAAAATGTGCTGAGTTTGAATATGAAGCTAACTTTTGAATTTGAGTGATGAAAGTTGCTGCAATTTGAATTTACATTCAAATTGGCCTCTTTTTCAAATACCTCCAAAAGTGCCTCAAAAAGTGTTGGGTTTGCATGAAACTTGGCTTGAACCCTCCCAAGACTTCTCAAGTCCTAGGGGTGAGCTCAACCTCTCATGTTCATGTGTAGAAATCCTACTTTGTGAAAGTGAAGGCTTTCCCCTATAATTACCCTTTTGATGGAGGTTACTTGCTCTTCACAACATTTCCTAAGATATCCACAATAAAAACTGTGGTGTTGTGAGGTGAAGAAAAATTTTTGCAAGTCCCTTTTCTTGGGCTTTTACACCAAATGCCGAGCCGGTCCATCCGTAACTGGCAGGAGGTTCCCACGTGGAGTGTGACTGTGCCCACTGGCAGATTTACACCTTGCTACCCTCAACCCACTCCTATAAAAAGGTTAGGTAAGCCTCGGCACCCAGGTTAACCAATTACATCGGCTTCCTGCTTATGTCAGTATGCCATCGGTACTGTTAAATACTTGTTCAGCAGGCCCGCACACGACTCGGTCCTCAATCGACACCAACAGGGCTACGCACGTGAGACCTCCGCTCACAGCATCCTATCCCCCCTGCTGGGTCTCATTTTCACCACTCTTAAGCCATTTTCTACTATGACCATACCGTGTAATAAAACCTCACCTCGCGAGTAGATTCCAACTACTCGACTTCTACCGAGATCCTAAGCATATTAGAACAGCATTCTCTACTCGTCGAGTCTGTAAACTACCCAACCCTTCATAGGATTTAAAGTCATGCATGTGGGGTTTCAAACACCTTAACTCTAATGCAAGCATTTCAACCTAGACATAAGTGATACAAATGAAAACTTTGTAAAAGGTACTTAAATGCCAACCGGGGCTTGTATGGTTGCGAGTCACAAGGAAAGTTAGCTTCAGGTGGGAGGACGTCCAAGGGCTCCAGCGTATCCTCAACTTCGGTCACTAAATGAAAGGTAGCAAAATATATGTATAAGTGTTAAAGACTTATAAGAATTGAACTTCTATTCATAGCTACTACTATTTAGGACCCCTAATTGGCTTTGGGGATTTTTCCAGCGGATACTAGACTCCCTAAGGATGATCTGAGCAAAATTTGGAGAAATTTCATTGCACCTTGCGGTCTCCAAAATTCCCACAAGAACAAGGCTTCTCTGAATTTTAAGCCCAAATCAGGAGCTTTGACATGGATACCAGTGGAAGGTATAGTTAGGGTATGTCTTAATCGTTCTAACAAAATTTGTTTAACCATTTTTGGAGCTACCAACAGGAAGATATGAATTTTTGAAGTTGGACAGATGTTCTGAAAAGTTTCTGTTTAGAATTTAAATTTCCAAATAAAGGCTGAACTCTGGATGGTAATTTAGCCTACCAAATGAACTCCAATGAGGCTCAAATTTTTACAGAAGACCACTAATAGCGTGAGGAATCTTCTGGCCAAATTTGAAAAAATTCCATAACAGGAATCTTCTGGAATTAATTTCAGAATATTTAATTTTGATGAATTTTGAAGAAATTTCCAGAGATCTGTAGATCAATTTCTTTGGATTGAAAAGTACTGAGTGAGAGGAATCCAGCAAAATTTGATTCACAAATTTTGACTTGCCTACTGAAAGTTATGGTCATTTGAAGTTTGCACTAAATCTGAAAAATGAAGAAATGTTTAAATTCTGGCCGTGGGCCCCACCCGTGGCGCTATCCACTCAGACGACGGCAACACCGAGGCCACAGGGTTATTCCCACGCAGCCGCACCCGATCCGGTGCCACAGGCCGACCGTGCGGATACAGAGGCTGACCGGTGAGACCTGGCCCTCCTTCGTCTACCTCGCGCTGCCCACGCCTCCCGCGGCGGCACACGCCGGCGAGGCTCGCCAGGACAGAGTTCCCGTGGTCCAAACTTCACCAAACTGTCTGCCTGTGAGTTTTACACCGTGCTGAACACAATGGTGGGGTCGGGAGCGGATGACAACGGCCGGAATAGTGCTCGCACCGGCGGCCATGGCGAACTCCACTTCGGCGACCTCGTTCTCACTCGACAGTGGGTCTTTCGGGCTAGGGTTTGCTCTAAAAGCACCAGTGACGCATGGAAAACTTTAACCCATAGCCTGCTCTCCATGAAAACCACTGGAGATGGGACCTCACCGGCGACCCGAGCCTGCAAAACGACGGCGGCGACAAAAACTCGAAGAACTCCTCCAGTCCTTGATGGTTTCTAGCGCCGTTTGAGCGAGAAGGACCGTAGGGATCTAGCAAAGCTTCTCCTAGACCAGAATGAGCTCTAGCTACTGCTGTGTGAAAAATTTGATCGTAGACCGAAAGGCGTCGCTATGAACTAGGGGTTTGGTAAAACCCAAAATTCTCACTACCCGCTTGATCAATTGACATGAGGCTTTCGACAACACGATCTACGGACAACAACTCACCTTTCTTGTGTAGAGAAGGGGCAGTCAAACCGGCCGTAGCGTGCTGTCAACGGTGAACCAAATGTGGTTCCGCCGGGGCACCTCCGAACGTCCGCGCCAAGTTCTGGTTTGCACGTAGCACGAGCTAGGAAACTTAGGTGGGAGAACGGTGGATGCTGGAGCATGCACTCGCGCTTCTTTTTGCTGCTTGGAGCTCGATCACCCGAGCTCAGGTGACTGTGTGCGAGGAAGGAACAGAAACGGCGCTGGGGCAGTTTTTCGCGGGAGAGAGCGGAGGGAGCGGCGAGCAACCGAGAGAAGAAAAGAAGGAATTCGGTGCTGCGACCGTGTCGTATTGAAGCGGACGACGACCGAGGAAACCAGGAGGTGGCGCGGTGGAGTCCTCGGGAGCGGGTTGCACCGGGAGCTGGCGGCGTCTTGGCGATCGTTTGACGAGGAACAGAGGCGGTTAAGGCATATGGGTGGCTGACAAAGGCGTCCCACCCCCTCTATTTTTAATCCAATTTTGCACTGATATTTTTCCCACAGCTACTCAAAATTTAAGGCTATGTTGCCTCAAAATTAAGGTTTGAAAAGGTTGAATTCAAATGATTTGAATTCTGGTGTGGAGTTTGAATTGTGTTTGGTCATTTGAATTTGAAATGGAATTCAAATTCTCCCTTTTGCATTGTTCCAAAAACATAGAAAACCAACTACAAAGTTTCTGATTTTTGGCATGGCTGCTAATTCAAATGTGTAGAACACATTTGTGGAACCAAATTTGCAAATTGAGGAAATTGGGATTTGAAACTGAATTTTAAATTGAGATTAGAGGGCTTCCTCCTTTAATCCCAAACAAATACTAAAACCCCTCCAAATGAGCTGAAATTTGTAAGGTTGAATATTTGAAATATGAAGACCCAAGTTATGAGTTTAGATCTCCATGTTTGGAAGTTTTGGGAAGTTTGAATCCTCACTTTTAACTTACACCGTTATACTTCAAAGTTTTAATTCCTCTCATTTTTCCTAAGTGTACATGTGCTGAATTTCTTGCTACCACTTTTTGGGGATTTTACATCCCTCCCCCCTTAAAAAGAATCTCGTCCCGAGATTCCAAAAGAAGAGCAAAGTGGAGAAACTTTACCGGGTTTACGATGATAGCAGGTCCGGATGATTTGTTCGTAGATAGTCCTCGCTTTCCCTCACCTCATCAGCGGTATGGTTACTCCACAAGACCTTGTAAAACCATCAAGTCTTGTTTCTTCTGGCGCGAGTCTTTCCATCTATAATCCGGATTGGATACTCCGTGGATGTGAGGTCCAGTTGAAGAACTTCTATGTCTTCAGTGTGGATTTCAGCGGAGGGTTTGAGGCACTTCCTCAGCTGAGAGATATGGAAGACGTTGTGAATTCCTGCGAGCGATGCCAGTAAATCCAAGCGATAGGCCACGGGTCCGCATTTTTCAATGACGGTGAACGGACCAATGAACCGTGGCGCAAGTTTTCCCTTCACTCCGAAACGATGAACTCCCTTCATCGGAGACACACGGACATAAACATGGTCCCCGATGTCGAAGTGAAGAGGACGGCGTCTTTTATCCGCATAGCTCTTCTGACGAGATTGAGCAGCCTTGAGTTTGGCTTGTATTACTCACACTCGTTCTTCAGCCTAATTCACAAGTTCAATGCCGTAGATAACTCGCTCGCTGGACTCACACCAGTTGCGGGGTGTGCGGCATTTCCGGCCGTAGAGAGCTTCATAGGGTGCCATATTGATGCTAGCTTGATAGCCATTGTTGTAAGAAAACTCCGCCAATGGCAAATTATCGTCCCAATTTTTGCTGTGGTGGATGGCTCGAGCGCGTAGCATGTCTTCAAGCTCTTGATTCACCCGTTCAGTTTGACCATCCGTCTACGGGTGATACGCGGAACTTCAGATCAGTTTGGTCCCCAATGACGCGTGCAGATGTTCCCAAAACCGAGTGACGAACAGCGCACCGCGATCTGAAATAATGGAGCGGGGAACACCGTGCAAGCACAAGATTCTTGCGATATACAGTTCCGCATATTGCTTGGCCACGTACTTTGTATGTACGGCGATAAAATGAGCCGACTTGGTTAGTCAATCGACTATCACCCAAATCAAATCATGCTTGTGAGATGTGAGAGGTAATCCGACTATGAAGTCCATGCTGATATCCTCCCACTTCCACGCCGGACTGTTCAATGGTTGCAGTTGTGCGGCTTTACGCATATGGTCGGCTTTCACACGCCGACACGTATCACATTCGGATACGTACTTTGCGATTTCTCTTTTCATCCGCGTCCACCAAACCTGGTTTTCAGATCCTGGTACATCTTGTTGCTTCCTGGATGAATAAAATTCTTGGACAAATGAGCTTCGTCCAAGATTTTCTTCCGAAGCTTCATGTCACTGGGTACCACTATACGGTCTTTAAACCATAGAGTATCGTGTTCATCCATTCAGAAGCATTTCATTTCGCCCTTCTTCATTCTTCTTCGAATGTGCGACATTCCCATGTCTTCCTTCTGAGCTTCCATAATCTCCTCTCTTATGGTAGAGATGAGAGCAAGATTATATAATGCCCCATGTGGAACCAAGTACAAACTCGACTCCTCCTCTTCAGGTGGGGTGATGGACAGATGGTTGACGTGAGATTTGTGGCTTAAGGCGTCGGCAACCACATTTGCCTTACCGGGATGGTAGTGAATCTCGATCTTGTAATCTTTGATCAGCTCCAACCATCTCCGTTGCCGCATATTCAACTCCTTTCGAGTGAATATATACTTCAGACTCTTGTGGTCGGTGTAGAGGTGCACTAGGTTCCCAAGTAAATCGTGCCTCCACATTTTCAAGGCCAACACCAAAGCAGCGAGCTCAAGATCATGAGTCGGATAGTGCTGCTCGTGGTTATGAAGTTAACGTAAGCCATAGGCGACCACTCTTCCTCCTTGCATCAATACACAGTCAAGCCCGATGCCGGACGCATCAGAATATACGTCAAAGGGCTTAGTCGTATCCGGTTGAGCTAACACCGGGGCTGTTGTAAGATGCTTCACCAATGCTTGGAAAGCTCCTTCACAAGCTGAGTTCCAAACATATTTAATCCCCTTCTTCAACAGTTCAGTCATCGGCTTAGCAAGCTTGGAGAAGTTCGGTATGAATCTCCGATAATGTCCTGCTAACCCGAGAAAACTCCTGACTTCATGGACAGATGTAGGGGACTTCCATTTCAGCGCTTGCTCGATCTTGCTTGGATCAACTGAAATGCATTCCGCAGAAATAATATGACCAATAAATGGCACTTGGCTGATCCAAAACTCGCACTTGCTGAACTTGGCATAAAGCTTATGGTCTCGTAATTGTTGAAACACGATATGCAGGTGTTCGGTGTGTTCTTCTTCAGACTTGGAATAAACCAAGATGTCATCTATGAACACCACCACAAACTTGTCCAACTCCGGCATGAACAATGAGTTCATGAGATACATGAAGTGTGCCATGGCATTGGTGAGACTAAATGACATGACGAGGTATTCATACAACCCATATCTCGTCGAGAAGGCTGTCTTCGGAATATCCTCCGCTCGTATAATTATTTGATGATATCCGGAGCGAAGATCCATCTTTGAAAATACATTCGCACCCACAAGGTTATTGAAGAGAATATCGATGCGGGGCAGTGTATATTTATTCTTGATGGTGGCGGCTTTGAGAGGTCAGTAATCCACACAAAACCTCAAGGTTTCATCCTTCTTCACAAACAGCACCGAGCATCCCCATGGCGAGGAACTCGGTCGAATGAAACCCTTCTTCATTAAATCATTGAGCTGCTCCTTCAGTTCAGCTAGCTCATTCGGAGCCATCTTATACGGTCTCCGTGATATTGGTGTTGTCTCGGGTACAAGTTCAATCTTGAACTCGACATCCCTTTCGGGTGGCATGCCCGGGAGATCATCCGGAAAGACATCTGGGTATTCACGAACCACACGAATATCCTCAAGTTTTGTGGCTTCCGTGTTATATGTGGATGCAGCTTCTTGAACCGAACGGTCAAGAATAAAAACATGTGGTTCATGAAGTGGAGAGTTTAAATGAACCACACGTGGAATGATGTCAAGAACAGCACCATGGCGATGTAGCCATGACATTACTAAAATGACATCAAATTTTTGACTCTCTAACATGATTAGAGAAGTCGGGTATAGATTCCCACCCAATTGTATTGGTGCTCTATGGACCATCCTATCAGCTGTTATTTTCCCACCTGGAGAGCATATCAGGTATGAATTATTTGTGGGAATGATATGCAATTGATACTTAATAACATAAGATTGACTTATGAAATTATGGGTGGTACCAGAGTCAAAAAGTATGACTACGGGATGACCTGAGTAAGAAAACGTACCCGCGAGGACGGGTTCGCCTTCCGGCATGTCTTCGATGGCTAAGTGGTGGACGTTGCCGGGTTTTTGTGCTGGTTTCTTGGTCTGACTTCGGGGCTGATTAGCACACTGATACGGTGCTGCACCCCTGCCCTGTCGCGGTTCAGGGCAGTCCCTCGAAATATGCCCGACACGGCCACACATGAAGCACGTGTAAGGTGTCAGGGTCCCTGCAACTTGAGGACGGAATCCCGGTGCACGTGGTTGAAACTGAGGCGCACGCTGGACCATCCTTTGCTGCTGTTATTGCTGTGGTGGATACGATGGTCGGAAGCTTGGCGCATTATACTGTCAACCGCGAAACTGAGGCGGTCGCGCCGGTGGCTGCCATCTCTGACCGGATGGTGAGCGATACACCACGCGGTATTTTTGTGGCACCCCACCACTGCTGCTTGTCAGCACGCTGCGTTTCCTCTTATCAGAACCGCGCTCGTGCTGAGCATTTTCTTGAAGAATCGTGGCATTAACAAGGTTGTTGAATGTGCCGCGATTGCTTTGGGCGAGATGGACCTTCATCTTGGAATTCAGGCCCCGGAAGAATGTGTTTCGCTTGTCTTCATCAGTTCTTACAAATCCTGGCGCATACTGCGCCAGCTGGTTGAATGACCTGGAGTACTCATGAGCACTCCTCTCGCCTTTTTTCAGCGCCAGGAACTCCTGGAGCTTCCTCTCCATAACACCGGGAGGTATATGATAGGCGCAGAACGCCTCCCAGAACTCCGTCCATATGACGGCATGGCCAGCTGGTAATGAGGCGATGTAGTTCGCCCACCATGTACCGGCTTCTCCTTGAAGCTGTTGCGCTGCATACAGCGCCTTCTGATGTTCGGTGCACCGAAGTAAACCGAACTTCGCCTCAAGAGTGCGGATGAAGCTGTCCGCCTCCAAAGGCTCTTCAGCCTTTGTGAAGACTGGTGGATTGGTCGCCAGGAAGTCCGAATATGAACTTTGTTGGGGCTGGCGTTGCCCATTGTCTTGGCGTCCTCCTAGACGGGACGCATTCTTCTGCACCAGCATCCGCAGCAACTCGGTTTGCTCGTCGCGCGAGCCGAGCACTGCAGCGAGAACCTCTGCAAGGTTTCTTGGAAGTTCTGGTGATGGAGGAGGTGGTTGCTGCTGCGTCGTGGTTTGCTATGGAGGTGGAGACTCATCAGCACGAACCTGACTTGGACCTCCCCCCTCTTGCGTTGAACATGTACGCACCATTCTGCATTCATACCATTCAACCGATCAGCACATGTTGTCACACCCATTTCACCGAAGAACAACCAAGTGAATATCACATGTATGTCAGGATCATTTTCTCATACATGGGATGACAAATAGTGAAGCATCATCATATTACAAGCCAGGTGTTCGAACATAAATAAGTATTACATAGCATACGTCTCGATGGACGATGATAAGTTCATAATATGTAAATAAAACAGCAGCGGAATATAAATCTTGTGGGCTCCGTCACAGGCGTTCCCCGGGGGACTCCGTGAACCTAGAGACCTTCTTTGGGTCCAAAGTCTTGGTCATTGAACACCACATCATCCCCATGACCTGAGAAGCAATTTAAAACCAACAGAAAAGCAAGTTTGAGTACCGTTGTTACTCAGCAAGTGTGGGAAAGTAATGTCATGCATGGCTAGAGCAAGGAGAGGTTGAACTCATGGTTAAAGCACTACGCAATTAATTCCTATCACCTTAGCTTATTAAGCACCTACATTACTACACAGGTGAAATGGTCCCAATCGCCCAACCCATCATCAAAATCAAGTAAACATAGTCTCATCTCCAATGTTAAGCTTCCCGCTTAACATCCACAACTTCCCAATCCATCATCCTCTAATCATGAATAAGTCCAAGCCGCACTTGACCGTGAGCACGGCTGTCATGACAGTTTTGACTCTGCAGAGTTTGCACCACTGTACCCACACGTAGTGATTTCATCCCCCGTTGCCGGGTGGACTAAAAGAACCTCCATTATGCCAGTGGCTGCGAACCACATTCACACTTCCCAGGTGTGGAGCCAGGAGATCACTACGAGGCCTTTACAAAGGGATTCCCGACGAGCGTGGGCCCACTGAGGTTTCACCCCTAACATCATACAAGAGGCTCCAACCCCGCTGCAGTGGCCCCCTCTTCAGCCTTGCGGTTTATATGGTAGTCCAGCTGACACCTATTCCCCGCACCATCCAAAATACCCATACTACGTCGGGGTTACACCTAATTAATTGGCCAAGCTGCCCCATCTCAGCATGTAGTTGGCACGGTAAAGCCAGGTTACATGCTCCATGAACCGGTCCTTAGGATCCAGGCAAGTACTAAACACAAACCCGAGTCTCGTGCACACAGCACCAACAAAATCATCGAACTTGCCTCGATCCCTACCTCAATATCTCATTCAAGAGTAAGGTAAATAAGTTGATGATATCATATCCCACTTGTCCCATTCTAAGCATGGCTAAGCATAAGTATGTAAATAAATGATATAATCCAATAAATCCCAACCCAAGCTACAAGGAAAAAAGATAATGCAATTCTAGGGAAACTTCCTAGCATGGGTATCATACTCCAATTTGATCATGCAATTCTAACTACACATCCTAGTATAGCATCAAAGTGGTCAAGGACACTTGCCTTCTTCCTGCTGCTCTGGGAATGGAAAGTCTTGGTCTTGGAAGGGGAGAACTTGCTATGGGGCAGGTTCTACTCATGCCAATACACATAGCAAAAGAAAACAACAATCCATAAGCCATAGTTCACACTTTCACTCATGCAAGCCACACATACATACATATTAAAGTCATTCACATGTTTAAGTGTTGTGGTTACCCTATATGTGTTGATTTTAGACCTACATACACTTTTAAACATATACATTATTTCTATCTTTTGTATTCATATCTCTAGTTGTACACTATATACTAATTTCCCATTTGAACAAATTCTCTATATTTAATTTATACACTCCTTAGCCACAAAATTCGCATAAAAGAAAGTTTCCTTCTCCAAACAGGTTTTTAGATCTTCTACAAAATCTTAATTTGAAGTTTTTGAAAATAAAGACCTGATTTAACATGTTCAAATCATGCATACTTATTTTCCTATATTTTCAGATTTAATTTTTATACCTAAAAGTGAATTTTAATATTAAAATAGTAAGACATATCATCTAAACAGAATAGGTTCTGATCTAAAATGTTCAATAAAATATTTTGAACTTCCTCTCTGATGTGAAACAATTTAAATCTATTTTACTAGTTTTTAGAATTATTTTCTAGCCTAAAATGTTTCTCTAGAGATAATAAAAATGAGCAATCACTTAGGCAGATTTCGTTTCAGCCTAAAAATCTATTTTTGACTCATTCTAAAGTTTTCCAAGTGCCAGGAGAGTTTAAATTTGCATTTGCACATGTGTTTGCCTCACCTTTTAAATTTATATCCTAGTCACATTTTCAAATTTCTGAATTTAATATCCTATAGGGTCTAAAAGCCAAATCCACCCTACTGCAGGGTTTAATTTACTATTTCCTAAATTTTCAGGGGCCTAACTACACATAACAGAGGGGTTTTTTCTAATTTTTATTAAGTCCAGGGGTTAAAACTGATTTTTAAATGAATTTACATGAATTTCTGAAGGTCCAGGGGCTAGATCAGAAGTTTCTAGGGCTAGCTCGTGTTTTCCGAGATCCCCAGGGTGTAGCGCGTAAGAATCCCGGCCTTTATAACGCGGGGCTGATGTGGGCCGTTGGATTTAAAACAGACGGCTCAGATTAGATTGCCGAAGCAGTACGCGTCGATTTAATTTCTACCGTGCCATTTAAAAAAGACGGCCCTCAAGGGGCCAGGTCGCCCTGGCCGGAGCCAGTTCGCGCGCGCGACGGCGTGCGGCGGTGGGGGGCCGCGATCTCGCCGGTGCGGCCTCGTCTTTTGCCGCTACACGCTAGAACTCGCATCTTTTTGCACGGATCGGCTGCGGAGGGATAGGGGATGCTCACCTAGGGATTTTCCTGCACTCGGAGGCCCTGGAAGTCAGTCGGCGGCGAGCTTCAACGGCGATGGTCTTCGGTGCACGTCAAAGTGGCAGTTGGGGCGAAGACACGTCGTTTCCTTCACCTGCAGGGCTCCCGGCGGCAGTGGAACGTGATCAGCATGTTAGATCAGGAAATTTGAGCAAGGATCGAAGGAAATCGGCGGTAGAAGCTTAGGTTCTCACCGGAGAGAAAAATGGCCGATCGGGGAGGAAAAAGGGGCGGATTTCAGCGTTTAAATGGATGAGGGAGGGCGGCGGTCTGTTGAGAACATGTTGGCGCATCCGGGACCGGAAATCGGGGCTGGGAGCGCGGGTTCCGGGGGTTGGTTTCGATCGGGCGCGAGAGAGAGACCGGGGTCGGTTGGGGCGCGCGTGGGAAGAAGATGACGGCGGGCCCCGCGCGTCAGAGAGAGGGAGAGAGGGGGAAGGGGCGCGGGTTTGGTCTGGCTGGCGCGCGCGGTCTTGGGCCGGCTGGCGGGTTTCGGCCCACTGGCCGGTTTTGGTTTTCTTTTTCCTTTTCCTTTTTCTGGTTTGATTCAAATCTAAATTCCAGTTTGAATTTGAATTTCTGCACCACATGCAATACGTCCAAAAAATTTTAAATTACCCTCTTTAGTAGGTTTTGGGGTGTTACATCTCTACCCCCCTTAAAAGAAATCTCGTCCTTGAGATTGGTGATTCTAGGAAAACAATTCCAGAAACTGTGCCTTAAGTTCGTCTTCTCGCTCCCAGGTGGCTTCCGCTTTCGAGTGATGCTTCCACTGCACCTTGCACATCCGGATTTTTTTATTTCTTGTGAGGCGTTCCATTGTCTCCAAAATCTGGACCAGTTGTTCGGCGTAAGAAAGATCCTCTCGTACATCCACCTCATTCATGGGTAACATTTCTTCGGGCGTTCTTAAACATTTCTTGAGCTGTGACACATGGAATACATCGTGCACATCTGATAGGCGAGCCGGTAGTTCTAGCTGATATGCCACTTCGCCTTTCCTCTCCAGAATTGGAAAGGGTCCGATGTATCGCGGTGATAATTTCCCCTTCACCTTGAACCGACGAAGTCCTCAGATAGGGGACACCTTGAGATAGACATAGTCCCCCACGTTGAAAACGAGCTCTCTTCTCCGTACATCAGCATAGCTCTTTTGTCGGGTCTGTGCTATCCTCAAATTGTTGCGGATTTCTCTCACTTTCGCCTCGGCTTCTTGTAGTACCTCGGGCCCAAACACTTTACTTTCCCCTATTTGGTTCCAAAATAGTGGAGTTCTGCACTTCCTCCCATACAAAGCCTCAAATGGTGACATCTTCATACTAGCCTGATAGCTGTTGTTATAGGAGAACTCTGCATACTGTAAGTTCTTATCCCAACTCCTATTGTTCTTGAGCGCACACGCTCTTAGCATATCCTCAAGGATCTGATTGGTTCTTTCCGTCTGCCCGTCAGTCAGGGGTGATAGGCAGAACTAAAATTCAGATGAGTTCCCATGGTTTCATGTAACTTCTGCCAGAACCTTGAGGTGAACTGTGTCCCTCGATCTGACACTATCTTCTTTGGCACTTCATGAAACATATGATTCTTGACATGTACAATTCTGCCAATTTGGATCCACTGTAGCTTTCTTTCACGGGGATGAAATGAGCTACCTTAGTTAGCCTGTCAATGATGACCCATATCGAATCATATTCCGATTGGGTCCTGGGTAGTCCCACTATGAAGTCCATACCGATTTCTTCCCATTTCCATTCAGGCACTTTGAGTGGTTGCAACAGTCTCGCGGGTCGTTGATGTTCTGCTTTCACCAACTGACATGTGTCACATAGGGCAACATGTTCCGCGACATCTCGCTTCGTGCCATACCACCAATATCTGCTCTTGAGGTCATGATACATCTTCGTACTCCCAGGATGAACGGAATAATTGGAATCATGAGCTTCCTTCAAAATCAATTCACGAATCTCCTTCACTTCAGGCACACAGATTCTTTTCCCATGCCACACCGTACCTTGCTCATCTTCTCTGAACCCAAGGGCTTTATTTTCTTTGATGAGTTCTCTAATCTCTTGTATCTTCTCATCATTCTTCTGACCGTTGCGTATGTATTGCTCTAATGTGGAGTCCACTTCAATGGTGATGGCTTCACCTCTATTCACCAGGCATAGATTGAGTTTTGCAATCTCTTCCTTCAACTCTGTAGGCATGTCCTTCGAACTCATCATGTTGACCTGCACTTTCCGGCTTAAAGCATCCGCTACGACGTTCGCTTTCCCAGGATGATAGTTGATGCCCACATCAAAGTTGTTGATTAGCTCTAACCATCTCCTTTTCTGAGGTTGAGATCTGGCTGTGTGAAAATGTACTTTAAGCTCTTATGATCCGTATATATCTCTGTCCTTTTCCCCATCAAGTAATGCCGCCAAATCTTCAATGCGTGTACCGTTGCGGCTAGCTCTAGGTCATGCGTAGGATAGTTCTTCTCGTGTTTTCGGAGCTGCTGGGACGCGTAAGCCACGACATGCCCCTCTTGCATGAGAACACATCCCAACCCGTGTCCAGAGGCATCGCAGTACACCGAAAAGTTCTTCTGCATATCTGGCATAACTAGCACTGGGGATGTTGTCAATCTTTTCTTCAGTTCTTGAAAACTCGTCTCACACTGTGGTGTCCATGTGAATATGATCCCCTTCTCTGTCAATTCTCTTATATGCTCCTTGAGCTCTTCCAGCTGTTTGGAGTCCATCTGATAAGGCCTCTTGTATATTGGGGCTGTTCCAGGCACTAGTTCAATCGCGAATTCCACTTCACGATCGAGAGGCATACCTGGCAGCTCCTCCGGAAAAACATCTGGATACTCCCGGATAATCCTTATCTCTTCCACTTCCACCTCAACTTGATTGAGTTTAAGGCCCCTCCTAGGTTCCTGTACGGCTATGAACTTCACTTTTGTGCCGCTAGGGTGAGTTAGTTCCACCGTTCTTGTCGAACAATGGATGATTCCTTTATGTTTGGTCAACCAATCCATACCCAAAATAATATCTATCCCTTGTGAGTCTATCACTATGAGGTTTGCAGTAAATACTACCCCATTAATGTCTAGATTCACCTTGGGACACACTTGTCTTGTCCTTATTTCTCCCCCTGGAGAGTTCACTGCTAACATATGGTTCATTTGTGTTGTTGCTAGATCATGCTTCTTAACAAACCCTTGAGCAATGAACGAATGAATAGCACCAGAATCGAACAATAGGGTTGCAATGTGTAAATTGGCAGCAAACTTACCAATTACCACATCAGGTGCCTCTTGCGCTTCCTCCATGGTCACGTGGTTCACCCGTCCTCGCATCACATTCTGCTACTGTGGCTGCATGGGCTTCTTCTTTGAGAATTTTGGCGGTAAGTACAGGAACATCGGTTTGAAGCCGCCGGGACAAAATTCCCGAATTCGCCTGCGCGAGCTCACGGCATGGCTTGAGCTTCGGGTGGAAGCAGCGTGGAGTCTGTGCGCTCCTTTTGCCGCCCTTGCTCGGCCGTGAAAGTTGCTGTGGTGAGCTGTCCACGAGCGCCCGATCACCGGTTCACTTTAGGTCACCGCGGATGAAGCCATTCAAGATTCGGGAAAACCGGAGCTCAGCTGTCTTTGCGTCGGGAAGGTGGGCAATGGGCACACGGTGCGGTTTAGCAGCTCGGAGTATAGTGGTGTGTGAGTTTTTCCTGTTCCCGGTTGTGTACAGAGGAGGCGGCGATATGGGGCTCTGTTCTCAGTTGTGGTTTGTGAGGAAGAAGCAAGGCACGACTGGCTCGGCTGTGGAAATGAGGATCACACCGAGGGAAAGCCCACCCACTGCTGCCAACGTGTTGTGAAGAGCAGGAGGTGGCGGCAACGGCAGCTCAGTGTCACACGGTTGCAGCTCGGGCTGTGTGAGTGGAAAACAGAGAAAGGACTCGGTTTCTTTGGGTGCAAGTGACACATTTGGCTCAATGACATGTGGGTCCCACAAGTCAGTCCTCTTGTCTTCTAAAAAGATCTCAAATCTTGGTAAATGACTAATTCATTTGTAGGAAGTTTGAATTCGGACTGAATTTGAATAATTGGACCAGTTTCATCCAAATTCACCTTTGAATTTGAATTCAAATACCCTTTTTATGTCCTCTTGCAAAAGCTTAGCCAAAATACTTCCAATTGTGGTAAAAAGTTATATTCCCACAAATTTGGGGCTGAGGATTTTACATATGGAATCCACGTTTAAATTGCTGAGGATTTTACATATGGAATCCACGTTTAAATTGGGTTGCTGCAAATATAAACTTTAAACCAACAGTTTGAAAGCCTCTTTGTGATGACCCATTTGAATCTGTGTGAAACTTTGGTTTGCTCCTAGCCCATGCTTGATCACTCTTGGTCCTAATCTGAACCTTACAAGTTCAGTTTCAATTTGCCCCTCGAATTTGAATTCAGCTCAAATTCAAACATGAGCATAACTCACTCCTTTTTAGCTCACCCTAAAAGCAAAAGGTTGCCACCATAAATCTCCTCAATTTCAAATATATGAGGTTCCATGTGTATTCAAAATTTTGGCGGCAACTTGATGTGAGCATTTGAGTCTAAGGACCAGCTTTTTATTCTTTCTCAAACACATGTATGATTTATACATGAGTTTAACTCCACATTGGTACAACACATTCAAATGAATGCTTGAACCCGTGTTGTTGAACCCCACGTATACCATCGACAACAACAACAACCAAGCCTTTATCCCAAGCATGTTGGGGTCAGCTAGACATGAAACCCAATATCAATGAAGTAAAAGAGAGGAAGAGATATAAGAACATGAAAAAAGAAATAGAAAAAATAGAAAAAAGGAAAAAAGGGAAAAAAAATGGAAAACGAAAAAAAGAGAAAAAATAGAAAAAAATAGAAAAAAGAGAAAAAAAGAAAAAGAAAAAACAAAACAAGACTAAGGTTCTAGCACATGAATTGCTACTTTCCATGCGGTCCTATCATGTGCTAAGTCTCTGGATACATTCCAATCTCTCAAATCTCGTTTTACCGTCTCCTCCCAGGTCAACCTTGGTCGTCCTCTACCCCTCCTAATATTTTCTCTACCTCTTAAAATCTCACTGTTAACCGGTGCTTCTGGAGGCCTCCGCTGGATATGTCCAAACCACCTAAGTCGATGTTAGACTAACTTCTCTTCAATCGGCGCCACCCCTAACTTATCACGAATTGCCTCATTCCTTATTCGGTCTTTTCTCGGGTGCCCGCACATCCACCGTAGCATGCACATCTCTGTGACACTCATTTGTTGGACATGTTGCCGTTTAGTTGGCCAACATTCCGCCCCATAAGGCATCGCGGGTCTGATCACCGTCCTATAGAACTTCCCCTTTAGCTTTTGTGGGACATTCCTATCACATAGGATTCCTGAGGCTTGTCGCCATTTCATCCACCCTACCTTGATCCTATGGCAAACATCCTCATCAATATTGCCATTGCTTTGTAACATTGATCCTAAGTATCGGAAAGAGTCCCTTCTAGGTACTACTTGTCCTTGTAGACTAACATTTCCCTCTTCACGAGCAACACCACTAAAGTCACACCTCATATACTCGGTCTTGGTCCTACTAGGTCTAAACCCCTTGGACTCTAAGGTCTGTCTCCATAACTCTAATTTCTTATCAACACCATCCCTAGTTTCATCTACCAGCACTACATCATCGGCAAAGAGCATGCACCAAGGGATATCCCCTTGTATATCCTTCGACACCTCATCCATCACCAAGGAAAAGATGTATGGGCTCAAAGCTGATCCTTGATGTAGTCCTACCGTGATAGGAAATGCATCAGTCTCACTATCACTTACGCGCACACTGCTCTTAACATTATTGTACATATCCTTGATAAGGGTAATATACGTTGTTGGAACTTTATGTTTCTCTAGTGCCCACCACATGACTGACCTTGGTATCTTGTCGTACGCTTCTCCAAGTCAATGAACACCATATGCAAGTCCTTCTTCTGCTCCCTATATCTCTCCATAAGGTGACGAAGCAAGAAAATCGCCTCCATTGTAGACCTCCCAGGCATAAAACCAAACTGGGTTTTAGTGACATTGGTCACTTTCCTCAGGCGGTGTTCAATCACTCTCTCCCAAAGCTTCATAGTATGACTCATAAGCTTAATCCCTCGATAATTAGTACAACTTTGAATATCACCTTTATTTTTGAAGATAGGTACTAATATACTTTTCCTCCATTCTTCAGGCATCTTGTTTGACTGAAAAATGTGGTTGAATAGCTTTGTGAGCCATACTATTGCCACGTCCCCAAGTCATCTCCACACCTCAATAGGGACATCATCAGGGCCGAGAGCCTTTCCTCCTTTCATCCTTTTTAAGGCCTTCTTAACCTCAAACTCTTGTATGCTCCGCACGAACCGCCTGTTGGAGTCAGCAAAGGAGTCATCCAACTCAACCATAGTGCTCCCATTCCCATCATTGAATAGCCCATTAAAGTAATCCCGCCATCTATTCTTAATCTCTTCATCCTTCACTAGAATGTGGTCAGTTTCATCTTTGATGCATTTAACTTGATTGAAATCCCTCATCTTTCTCTCGCGGATCTTTGCTATCTTGTATATGTCCTTTTCATCTTCTTTTGTCTCTAGTTTTTCATATAACTCATCATAGGCCTGTCCTCTTGCCTTACTCACCGCCCGCCTTGCATTTTTCTTGGCCTCTTTGTACTTAAGCATGTTGCTTGCGCTTCTATCATTATGCCAACTCTTGAAACACTCCTTCTTCTCCTTAATGGCTTTTTGTACATCCTCATTCCACCACCAAGTGTCTTTATCTATAAGTTTCCTTCCTTTTTTCACACCGAACACCTCACTAGCTACCTTCCTAGTGCAAGTTGCCATCTTCACCCACATACTATCTGCATCTCCATTTTCTGCCCAGGGTCCTTCTGTGATCACCCTATTTTTAAAGGATTCTTGTGGTTCTCCTTTCAACTTCCACCACTTTGTTCTTGTGATTTTGACACCTTTGTCCTGCAAAGAACATGTATGGAAGCAAAAGTCAACTACTACAAGCTTATGTTGTGTCACAACACACTCCCCGGGGATCACCTTACAATCTAGACACTCCCGTCTATCCATTCTCCTAGTGAGGATAAAGTCAATCTGGCTAGAGTGTTGAGCACTACTAAAGGTCACTAGGTGAGATTGTCTCTTCCTAAAGAGGGTGTTAGCTACCAACAGATCATAGGATACGGCAAAGTCTAGGATGTCCTTACCCTCTTGATTTCTATCGCCGCATCCAAAGCCTCCATGTACTCCTTCAAATCCTAGGTTAGTTGCACCCACATGACCATTGAGATCTCCTCCTATGAGGAGTTTCTCGGTTATCGGTACACTACTAACCATATCCTCCAAGTCCTCCCAAAATTGCCTCTTAGCACTCATGTTGAGCCCAACTTGTGGGGCATAAGCACTAATGACGTTCAAGACAATGTCCCCAATTACTATCTTGATTAAGATGATCCTATCCCCTCGTCTTCGAACATCCACTACTCCATCCTTAAGACTCTTATCTATTAGAACACCTACGCCATTTCTAATCCCAGCCGATCCAGAATACCAAAGCTTGAAACCGGTATTCTCGACTTCTCTCGCCTTCTGACCCGCACATCTAGTCTCTTGTACACAAAGGATATTTACTCGTCTTCTAATGGCAACATCTACTAACTCATGTAGCTTCCCCGTCAAGGATCCTACATTCCAACTACCCACCCGAAATCTATGTTCCTCATCTAGCATCCTTACGCTTTGCACCCGTCGAGTAAGATGCAAAGACCCTTGCTCACTTATCACTACATCCGGGCGATGATGTAGCGCACCACTAAGGTGGTGGCCATCCGGCCCTTGCTCATTTAACACCATATCCGGGTTCCGATATGGCGCGCCACTAAGGCGGTGGCGACCCGCCCCTTGCCCACTTAACACCATACCCGGATTCCGATATGGCGCGTCGCTAAGAGGGTTACGCCCCAACGAATTTCTATTGGGTTTCATTTCCATGAAAATGGCTAAGTGTAGTTGTTGGCTTGCAAAGCCTATCACAACCCCCTCCTCCTTTACCCGGGCTTGGGACCGGCTATGTTATTACAACATAGGCGGAGTTGAACCCCACGTATACCATCCCGTGTAAGAAAGTTTTTGTAAGTCCAATTTTTCATGAACCCGAAATACAATGACGTTCAAACATCCATTTCTTTACATTCACGTTTTTGGGACTTTTACAGACACCATGTCGCGTTTCTGCCAATTACACGTGAGAGCTATGGAGGGAACTCCATACGCGCTCGTTCCGGTGGAGGGACGAGCTAATCACATGTGGAGGGAGAGGTACGCTGCGGCAACTGATTCGAGTTGCCCAAGCTACAACCCCACAGAGGCAAACCTCAGCCTCCAGTTGCTGGCAGGAAGGACGGTGATGGACAGCCAAGATGTCCACACAGATCGACATGCCGTGAAGCTCAAGGAGAGCACCAGCCTCGGAGACCATTTCGAGAGTGCTCACAGTGCACTCCGTAATGTTCTCCTTCCGATGATAAAGCGACTGAACAAACAACACAATCAGTTGTGTTGTCTGAAGAAGGTGAAGCAGAAAAGCCTTGTCGACATCACGGCTTTGCAGCAGCAAGTACAGGCCTTGACCCAGCAGAATGAGGTCCTCACTCAAGAGCATGATGACGTTATTGAGGAGAGCCAGGGCTGGGAATAGGACTACAACCAGGCCATGGACGAGGTGCATGCGTTGCAAGACCTCGTGCCTCTGGTAGTGGGCCTACCGATGGTAGGTGCCGTACCAATGGTTTGGGGTATCCTGGTAGGTGCCGTACCGATGGTAGGTGCTTTATCAATATATGTGAATGTTGTGCAATTTTATTCATGTGTCACTTCCATATCTACTGTTTTCTATGGAATTTAAGAATGACATGTGCTGATAGCTGCTGTTTTGAATATAGAATGACTCGCACTCGTGCCCACCCGTAGGTTGGGGGTTCTAGTCGGGGGGGGGGGGGGGAGATGCCTCCCAACAGCCTCCCATGGATTCCTCGGGACATTAACAGCAACAACCGCCACCGCCAACAGTTACATTGGCCGACATTGTTGCGGCCATGGCAGGCTCACATCAGCAGCACATGGAGTTGCTGCAAACTTTAATTGCAAATACATCTTGACCAGAGAGGCATTAAGACCGAGAGGAGCGCCAACAAAGCTCCTACTCCAACTTTCTGGCTACTCATCCCCCGGTGTTCTCAAGGGCGGATGAACCCCTAAATACGGACAACTGGCTCCGCACGATGGAAATGAAGTTCGGGCTGCTCCAAGTTAGTGAGCAGCGCAAGACTAAGTTCGCGGCCCAGCAGCTTCAAGGGTCCGCGAGCGCTTGGTAGGCAAACTTCTGTTCCTCGCAACCTACCAAGCGAGTAATGACCTGGGCGGAGTTCCGGACGGCCTTCAGGGCATATCACATACCGCCGGGTTTGATGAAAAGGAAGACACAGGAGTTCCTCCATCTGCATCAAGTCAGCAGGAACGCGCTGGAGTACTCCAGGGCGTTCAATGATCTCGAGCTCTATGTGTCATATCACATCAATACTGACGAGAAGCGGCAGGATCACTTTTACCAGGGGCTTAATCCGCTCCTGAAGGACAAGCTGGTGATATTCAATCGCGGCAGCCTCAATTATATTATTGATGCTGCGATTGTGCAAGAGGACTCCGGCCAGGAGTTAGCGGCGGTGGAGAAGAAGAGAAGCGCGCTGCAGAGCAGCGGGGAGGGAGGTGATCCTTCTCAAAAATACCGGATGGTGTATCGCTCACCATCAAATCAACGTTGGCAGCCACCACAGCGGCCGATGCAATTCCGCAGTCGGCCATATTCTCCACCTGCGTTCTGGCCGACATTACCAGCACCACCTCCGCAGCAACAACAGCAGCAGCAGGCGATGCCACGTGCGTTTGCACCTCAGCAGCGCATGCTGGGCTTTTATCCTCCAAGCACGGGGCAGACATTAACCGCATGTTACAAATGCGGTCACCCAGGGCACTTCGCCAACAACTGCCCCGAGAGGCAAGGCGGCGGGGTGGCACCGCAGTTTCCAGGGAGGAATCAGCTCTGGAACCCCATTAATGCACACTGGGCATATCCTAAGCCCGGCACCGTCCACCAACTCGCCATAGAGGACGTGCCGGAGGGGGAATCCTTGCGGGTATGTTCCAACTCCACCAGCATCACGCCATAGTATTATTTGATTCAGGCGCCACGCACAGTTTCATTAGCCAAGCTTTTATCGCTAAATACAGCTTGCAAATATTACCCACCAAAAGTCTTTACTTGATTTGTTCACCGGGTGGGAAAATTTCAGCAAGCATGATGGTTCCAAAAGGTCGATGTCATCCTAGGGATGTCGTGGTTAACCCGCCATTACGCTATTTTAGACACCGTCCTCCGAGTCGTGCATTTGCACTCAGAAGTGCATGAGTCTCACTCATTATTTCTGGATAGTCCAGAAATAAAACTTCCAAGTGTATACCAATCCACCACCATCAGATTGGAAGACATTCCAGTAGTCCGTGAGTTCCCTGACGTGTTCTCGGATGATTTACCGGGGATGCCGCCCGACAGAGAGGTGGAGTTCAAGATTGAACTTGCACCGGGAACTATGCCAATGTCCCGAAGGCCGTACAAGATGGCGCCAAAGAAGTTGGCAGAATTAAAGACGCAGTCGATGGACCTGCTGGAGGAGGGTTTTATTAGGCCGAGCTCCTCGCCAGTGGGCTGTTGGGCATTATTTGTGAAGAAGAAAGATGAGACGTTGCGGCTTTTCATGGACTATCGTCCACTAAACGCCGTAACTATCACGAACAAGTACCCGTTGCCACGGATCGACATGTTGTATTATCAGTTGGTCGAAGAAAAGATCTTTTCCAAGATGGACTTAAGATCCGGGTACCATCAGATTAAGATATAGGCTGAGGATATACCGAAGACGACTTTCTCGACGAGGTATGGGCTTTATGAGTACCTGGTCATGTCCTTCGGCCTCATTAACGCTCCAGCTCATTTCATGTACTTTATGAACTCGGTATTCATGCCAGAGCTGGACAGGTTTGATGTGGTCTTCATCGATGATATATTGGTGTATTCCAAGTCAGAGGAAGAGCACGCGAAGCATCTGCGTATAGTCTTGCAATGGCTGCGGGATCACAAGCTATACACGAAATTCAGCAAGTGCAAATTCTGGATATCGCAAGTGCCTTTTCTCGGTCATATTATCTTAGCAGAGGGCATTTCTGTAGACCCGAGTAAGATCACACAAATGCTGAACTGGAATTCCCCGAGAACTGTTCACGAGGTACGGAGTTTCCTCGGACTCACGGGATATTATGGAGGTTCATTCCAAACTTCTCGAAGATTGCCAAGCCGATGACCGAGCTGCTGAAGAAGGCTACCAAATATGTTTGGAGTCCAGGGTGTGAAGCAGTGTTCAAGGAATTAGTGAAGCACTTAACATCAGCACCGGTTTGGCGCAGCCAGACACAACAAAACCGTTCGATGTTTACTGCGATGCATCCGGCATTGGGCTCGGATGTGTGCTGATGGAAGACTGAAGGGTGGTCGCGTAAGGATCACGGCAGCTCCGGAACCATGAGCAAAATTATCCAACTCATGACATAGAGCTCGCTGCCATGGTACTAGCACTAAAAATGTGGAGGCACTACCTACTCGGTAACCTCGTAAATTTATATACCGACCCCAAGAGCCTCAAGTACACATTCACTCAGAAGGAGCTGAACATGACGCAGTGAAGACGGTTGGAGTTGATAATGGATTACTAAATAGAGATCCATTATCATCCCGGCAAGGCAAACGTAGTTGATAATGCATTGAGTCGCAAGTCACACGTCAACAATCTGACCATCACACCGTTGGAAGAGAGCAAGCCACCATCACATGTGATTCCACATGGGGCTCTCTACAACTTAGCTTTAATCCCCACCATCCGTGAAGAGATAGCGGCAGCTCAGAAACATGACAAGGGCATGTTGCATTTGCAGAGACGTGTAGATAGTGGGGAGTTGAAATGTTTCCGGAAAGATGGAGACGGCATCCTATGGTTCAAGGACCTGATCGTCGTACCCCGTACCCGTAGTTATGGAAGAGAATCTTTGATGAGGCTCACTTGTCAAAGTTTTCTATTCACCTCGGCAGCAATAAGATGTATCAAGAGATCAGAAGCACGTTTTGGTTGACACGGATGAAGCGGGAGATCACAAAGTACGTGTCCGAGTGTGATACATGCCAAAGGGTGAAAGTGGACCACATGAAAAAACCAGGATTATTACAACCACTTGGCGTTCCTGCCTGGAAGTGGGAGGATGTGAGCTTGGACTTCAATGTCGGTTTACCCACCACATTTCAGAAGCATGATTCAGTGTGGGTGATCGTCGACCGGCTCACGAAAGTTGCATATTTTATCCCTGTCAACACCAACTACAACGCCAAGAAGTATGCTGAATTGTCCATCTCAAAGATCCTATGCGTGTACGGCGTACCCCACACAATCATATTGGATTGGGGCACTTTATTTGTGTCTAGTTTTTTGGAGCAGCTACATGCTGCTCTGGGAACGACGCTGATCCGTAGTTCAGCATACCACCCGCAGACGGATGGGCAAACCGAGCGGGTAAATCAGATTTTAGAAGATATGCTACGAGCTTGCGATATAAACCACGGTAAGAATTGGGATGATCACTTATAGTTGGCCAAGTTCTCATACAATAATGGGTACCAATCCAGCATCAAAATGGCGCCTTATGAGGCGCTACACAGGAGAAAATGCCGCACACCGCTGAATTGGTGTGAGTCTGGCGAAAGGGTCACCTTCGGGATTGATCTTGTCAATAATGCGGATGTAAAGGTCCCAAAAGCATGAATACAAAGAAACTTGAGTTTGCACAAATGTTGGTGTCATGTGTATGAAAAAGGGGGCTAGTTTAAACTTTTTACACATATGATAACACATGAGAGATTATTTTAAAACCAACTTAGGGTTACTTGCATGTTTGGACCCTAGATGGATTATGGCCACATAGTTGAAGTACTCAAGTGCAATGGAAGGGTTTAAAAATCAGATTTTGAACTAAATGTTCAACTCAAATTTCAAATGAGGGGAGGACACAATGGTAATTCAAACTGTTTTGTTCAAACTCTTGTTTGCAGCAGCTAACACAAGAATCAAATTGCATATTTGGATTCCTTAGGTCCAAATTAGTGGGTAGGCAAAGTTTCATTAATTTTTGAAAAGGTTTAGTGTACATTTTTCCAAAAAGATTTAAATGTGCAAAGAATTCAAATATACATTTGAATTTGGAGGGAATTTGTCCAACTATCCAAATGCAGCTCAATTTTTAACTTTCAAACATTTGGATTGATTATGCCAAACTGTGGAGATCTTTTTGCAGGAAAGTTGAGTGGACCCCACCTGTCATTGGGGAGGTTAAAAATTGCAAAAGATCTTCAAATCATAAGTCTTAAGTTTTCCACAAAACAAAACAGAGGCCTCACAGGGTGCCACCGCGGGAGCAGCTCTGAGCCACGTCCTGCTCTTCTCACTGGTCGCTGGCAGCACGGGGTTGGCGGTGCCCTCTCGACGTGATCCTTCACGCATAGCCGAGGCAACCGCCGATGTTTTTCCTCCTCACGCACGAGAAAGCCCAAAACAAAACCGAGCTCACCGCCGCCTCGGTGAAACAATTGGGAACTGGCTAAACTTGTGCCACAGCACCCCCTGAGCTGCACAACAACGCGGCACTCTAGTTCTTCACCTCCTCAGCGCGAGAGCTAGCAAGCTCCGGCGGTTTCCGAGCCTTAAACTCCTTTGTCCGCGGCAACCTAAAGCAAACCGGCAACCGGGCGCACGTGGACAGCTCTCCACAGAGGTTGTCACGCCCGAGCAAGCCCGGCCATGGGAGCGCGCTACTGTGGTGCTGCTCTCCTCCAAATCTTGGAGCAACCCGTGAAGGATCGACAGCTAATTTGGAGATTTTGTCCCGGCAACTTCAAACGGAGCATCCAGTACTTGCCGCCAAAATTCTCACTCTCTATTCCTCCGTAGCTTATCAAATATTGCACACACGAGCTGGAAAGCCGGCGATCATTTGCCTTTTAGCACCCGACGCATGAAAACCACGGTGCACGGTGTATTTTCCACTTTTCCAACGGCGGCTATGGTGGGGAGAATTGGGCTCACGGTGAAGGCTTGGTTAGAGGAATCTCTGGCCCGTTTCACCACCAGGACGATCTTCCTTAGCGTCCACCGGTGCTGTAGGGTCCTTCCACCGATGTTTTGGCGGGCAAGGTTGGCCGGGCGACGTCTCCAAAATGGTACCGAGCCGCCGCACTGTCACCGGCTATGTTAGAGCCACCGCCGGTCGGGGGAAAGGGTCCCATCGTGTTCAGCAAGTGGAATTAGGCCCTAGCGGTGAGGGAGAGCGTGGGAGCTGGCCGGACGGCGAAGATCAGCGCAGCTCCGGCAAGCCCGGCGGCGCGCGGTCGCGGGAGTGAGAGGTAGAAGGCGAGGAGGCCGGGCCCACAGGTCAGTCGCTCAGTGAATAGGGGTGGGATCTTATGTTGCACGGGATCGTCTGTGACAGTGCGGGAAATAGCCCTGTGGCCCCGTGTGGTTTAGCCGAGGAGCTGACACGTGTTGGCTGGCCCCGCTGTCAGAGGTTTAAACTATTCCCGATTAATTCGAATTCCAGAATCTCCCCCAAACTTTAGAACCTCATAACTTGAGCTAGGAAGCTCCAAATTTAGTGATTCAAATTGAGTTGGATTCATATTGAATAGCTCTATCCATATATGCAACCCAATTTGTATGAAACCCATTATTTAATTCCGGAAAATTCTTTAAAGCTTTTCTGAAAGAGAATTTTAGAGGGAGTTTGGTTTATCTAAAAATCCTCAAATTTTGCCAGCATATTACTTAGGTATTTAGTGAACTCATGTAAATATTTCAGCTAATTTGGAGTTGATTTGAGTCGGGCAATTCAGATTTGAAGTTGCTGTGTTCAATTGAATACAGAAACATTTTCAGAGAATTTCCAAAACATGGAAATTTAGTGCTGGGTAAGTCTTAGCTCCAAAAATCCTAGGAAAATTCATGCATGCTCCCTGAGATATGTTGGAAATTTTAGTTCACTTGAATTTGCATGAAAATGCAAGTTTATTCAGAATTAATTTTCTTTTTTTCCTAAATGCTTAAGGAATTGTTCTGTGTGATCGACTCATTGAAAAATTCTAAATTTTGGTCCAAACTACTCTCTTGTGACATGGAACTCACAAAAAAATTTTCAGATCCATTGGAGCTTTGCATCATCACTGTTCTGTTCAACCTATTTAGAGGAGTGACACACAAGTGACGAAATGCAGTTGTCACTTGATCATAGTGCTTAACCCCAAACCCAAACCACTAGCACCAGTGTAATTTTAAATTCTTAAACAGAGTTCCAGATTTTAAACTTGTCATTAGAACTTGTTAGTAAAATCTTTAAAATTAAATCCATATGCATATTCATAACGTGTAGCATCTACATGAAGTACTTGAAGCCATTGGAGTGAAAATCAAGGAAGGTGTAAAGCACTTGATCAAGCCAAGTGATTTTCACTAACTGAACTTCATATATATAAGTCCCCTGCAAAACAAAGGCAATCCCCAGTTTGCATAAAAAACTTACAAGTTTATATTTGTATTCACTTCATAATGTCTAGCATTTTGTTTATTGCATTAAGTCTAGGTGGTATGACACTCCAAACGCATGACCTAGAAAACCCTGGAGTTTAATGTAGAGTAGGTTATCAATTGATTTTAACTGCTGATATCAAGTTAACAAAAGTGGACTAAAAGAGGCATAACTCGAGTAGGCAGTTTCCTACTCGTGAACCGGGATTAAGGGGGATCAATCGGAAGAGTTGGGAATTGATCCTCATAGATGGGAATGGAGACCGGGCAGCGGATGGAAGGCTCAAGGACGTGGTCCTGTGAACCTAGTCTATGTCTGAGTCGATTAAGGCCCGTTCTCGTGTGCGGCCCTGTGAGACAAGTTTCAGTTGTGTACCGGATGCATACTGGCAATATGGGACCCAGGAAACCAATGTAACATGTTAACCTGTGTGTCGAGGCATACCTCACCATCTGATGTAGATGCTGAAAGAATAGAGAAATTGGCTCTATGAGGGTTTGCCCTAGTGAGACTTAATCCCAGTCGGTGGGACCGTTTCGACATTTGGGTGTCGTGTGAAAGGTTGCCACGTATGACGTCAGTGATGGATGATGTGTGCAACGTCGAGTACGGGCATACGTGTCGTGTCAGCCGGGTGTTTTTGATTGCAATCACCGTCGCTTGCGGTAGTGAGCATACTTGTACACTGAGTCGTGACGTTGAAATAAACTGGGAAAACATTAAATATGTTTTGTGAGTAATCCTCATAATGGAGGTGAGGAATGATCAACACTCTCACTAAATTTATTTTTCACCTTGGGCTAGTAGCATCGAGGCAAAGCGTTTCTTGTTTGATTGTGGAGTCTCGATGTAAATTGCGCGAGGGCTATAAAAGTTGCTTAAAACATGAAGTAAGGACTTCCCTTTAGCTCAAGTTCATCTTTTGTCCAAAGTTCTAAATTCAGCCCTCTATTTTCAGCATGTAGAGTTTCATGACTAGGGTGATGGTTAAGTCTTGCTGCGCTTCGTGCTCACGGATACTGCATAAATCATTTTGCAGGTAATAACTGTACGCTGATATGTACGGGTGTCCGATGAGACCCGGAGCTCTCCGAGTGGTGAACTCATGACAACCCCTGCCGCTGCTATTGTGGTAGTGTTGTTAGCGAGAAGGGTCCGCGGGCTGGACACCTTCTCTGTTGCTTAGGTAGGTATGAGACGTGAGTTGTAATAGTCTTCCGCTGTAGATTATTTTGAGAAGTATTTGTAAAATTTACACTTTGTAAGCTTCCGCTTGATTTATGTAATATGATGCTTTATTATGTGTGCTGTTGGGTGCCGCATCGCACGACACAACCCAATGCGATTCCCGGGCGAGCGGCATGGCCCTGTGATCGGGACCGGGCTCTCACAGCGTGGTATCAGAGCAGCATTGGTAATAGCGCATGGAATAAGAATCGTATTACTACAAAAACTTAGGATACAGTGAGGAAACGATATTAGGCCCACATAAGGACTATAGTAGTATAGTTAGTTAATGTGGCAGCACTAACATACTTGTTATAATTCTGAATATTGATTATGTAACAATGAACCTACGCTCAGGTAAGCATGGTAAGGAACGCCACCGAAAGCGGTTCAATTTCGGTTAGCTCCCCTGACGAGGAATGTGGTTCAGGGACAGGTCTCACAGCTTGGTGTGAGACGTTAATATGAAACTCTTGAACTCTTCATGTTCCTGAGTTCATATGAAATGCTGATCCCTAGCGTGCATTACGCAAGTAAGTGGAGACCCCATCGTGTGGTCAGTAACGCGATATTCTGTTCTTCTGGAAATAGCCTAGAAGGACATATGCAGCGCTTGCCATCGGCGTGCCCTGCAGGGCAGTAGGTGGTATCTGTCGGGATGATAAAATTCCCAACCGTGAAGACCCGTTCGCGCTCTACTCAGGTTCCCTGTCGTGTGGTGTGAAAACGCGACCATGTACCTTGAGACGTGGCTTGACTCAAGGACGGCCTGTATGGAAATGATACGGGGCGTATGTTTTTAGTATGATATGGAACTGCCTGAAATGTGAAAAACCTATGTGTGCATCATCATTGAGTGTTCTTCTGCAGGTACTAACCACGTACGTATCCCGTGTAGTGCACGTATGTGAGTGACCGTCTTAGTGCCACAATTGAGACATATATGTTGGTTTAATCCGGTTAGGATTTTACTTTTGTGAGGCTACGTAGTACCGACATGTTTCTTACGGTGCATCGACACCGTACTACACTTAATAACTTCTTCCCTATGAAGAAATGATTCATGAGCTAACTTTCAACTAAAAATGGAAGTTTGAAACAAATATTAGTTACTGAACTCTTATTTTGAGCTAAGATTCAAATGAGAGAAGATCTAGGTTTCAAAGATTTCAAAAACAGAGTGCTCCGTTTCTGGCAGGAATTTTTGCTGGAATTTAACAGAGCATAACTCTGAGTAGATTTAACCAATTAAGATGTATAATACAGATATGGAAAGCTTTTCAAGTGCTCTACAACTTCTTTGTAGACCTCCAGATCAATATCACAGGTTAACTGGGTGAAAAGTCCAGTTGAAGGCAGACTGTTCAGAACCAGGACAGCAGCAAAACCTCTCTGGACCTTTGTGTTTTTAAGCCATAACTTTCTGTAGAAAAATTCCTAAGGAGCCTGTGATACACCGTTGGAAAGGTTATGATATATGCAACATTGTTGTAGTTCAAAGTTGGTTCAGATTCACATTGTAATCTGTGTATACAACTGCGATAAAGTCAGCCACATACAAATGAGATGCTGGCAAATTTTATCCAGAAATTCTGTCAACTTTGAGCAATCATAACTTTTGATCCAGAAGCGATATGGAGGCATTGGAAAACTTGTTGGAAAGATATCGAAGTTAACTTTAACTTTTATATTCAACTTGAGTTATGAAAGTGCTTTGAACTGGACCAAAATCTGGTTTGTTTGAGGACCGGTCAGTCTGTTTTTAAATCCTTGCTGTTAGTTACATCAGTTTGCGCTTAAATAATTTTGCTTACATGTTAAGATTTCATTATCAGTTTTTCACTACTTTGTTCATGGAATAGATCAAGTGACAGTGTTGAACTGATAATGAGCTCTTGCAATTGCAGAATGGTGCGAACTCGTGCCATGGGTGAGGTGGGTGGTTCCAGTGGTGGTGGTGGTGATAACTCTCCACAGCGGGAGCAGCGAGCTCCGCAACCACAGCCACCACCAGGACCTTCACCTACGGTCACAATGGCAGACATTCTGGCTGCCATGACGGGTGCAAGCGATGAGCGAACTGACATGCTCCGCACCCTGGTGATGAATACATCCCGTCAAGGAGGATGTCATGATGAAGACTTGCGCTAACCTCAACTGAATTCCTATGTTGAGTTCTTGGCATCTCAACCACAGGTTTTCATTGAAGCTGAGGATCCTCTTGTGGCGGATAGCTGGATCCGTACCATTGAGTCTAAGTTCGGGTTGCTCCAATGCACCGAACATCAGAAGGTTTTATACGCGGCGCAACAACTTCACGGGTCCGCCAGTGCATGGTGGGCAAATCAACTTGCCTCCTTACCAGCTGGGCATCATTTCACATGGATGGAATTCCGGAAGGCATTTCTTGCATATCACATTCCTTCCGAAATAATTCAGAGGAAACTCGAGGAGTTTCTGGTTTTAAAACAAGGAGGGAGGGATGCATACGAGCATTCGCGAGTGTTCAACAAACTGGCACAGTAGGCACAAAAGTGCGAATGTTTCTTCCACAGCCTCAACCCCAAGTTAAAGGAAAGACTCGTCTTAGCTGATCGAAAGAACTTCCACGAATTGATGAGTGCTGCCATCATGGTTGAAGATGCTCAGCAAGAAGTTCAGGCTGAGAAAAGAAAGAACCGTATACCACCAGAGAGTAGCCGTAGTGCTCCTCATAAATACAGGGTGGTAGACAGTACCTTGAACTGTCAAACAATGCAGCCGGCTCGACGACTCCAGCAATATTCAGGTCGTTCATGCCAATACTCTGAATTCGAACAGCTGCAACAACGGTATATGCAGCCACATTATTCTGTTCCTTAAGTGTTCTTGCCGCAGCAGAATACATCTAGTGTCTGTACTCAGAGCAACCAGGAACCGGCTGAGAAACCGTGCTTCACGTGCGGGTATTTGGGTCACATCAGCAGGAAGTGTCCAGAAAGGATACGCCACAGAGGAACTGCACTGGAGCAGGGTATAAATCAACCCCGTGCTCAGCTCCAAGGAACAGCACCAAAGTCTGGGTGCATTTTTCATACAGCTCTAGAGGATGTGCCAGACGGGGCACCTGTTCTAGCGGGAATGTTCACTCTCAATGAACTACCCGTATTGATTTTATTTGACTCTGGAGCCACACAAAATTTCATCAGCAGGTTATTTGTATGCAAAGCTGAGCTCTCCACCTCTACACTGAAAGATCACTACCTTATCCGCTCACCTGGTGGGAATATAGCTGCTAATGAAGTGGTGATTAAAGCACCTTTATGCTTAGGTGGAAAATTATACCCCACAACCCTCATTGTATTAGAGGGGCAGAAGATCGATGTGATCTTAGGAATGGCGTGGATGAACTACCACGGGGCTGTTCTTGACATTGGTCCACAGATTTTTAGTTTGGACTCTCTGATCTACGGTCTCCAAACATTCATACTTGAAGCCGTGGATTATAAAAATCCAGTGGTGTACCACAGTGTGACCACGAAACTGGAGGATATTCCGGTGGTACGTGAGTGCCCAGATGTGTTTCCCGACGATCTTCCAGGGATGCCACCTGAAAGGGACATGGTATTCAAGATCGAGTTAGCACCGGGAACCACGCCGATATCTCGGAGGCCGTACAAAATGTCTCCGAAGGAATTAGCTGAACTGAAAGAACAGCTAAAGGACTTAATGGACAAAGGGTTCATCCGACCAAGCTCATCGCCATGGGGCTGTTCAGCCCTCTTTGTGAAGAAAAAGGATGAGTCACTTCGGTTATGTGTGGATTATCGTCCGCTGAATGCAGTGACGATCAAAAATAAATATCCAATGCCGCGGATTGATATATTATTTGATCATTTGGTGGGTGCCAAAGTATTCTCCAAGATGGACTTACGGTCTGGTTATCATCAGATAAAAATCAGAGCGGGGGATATACCGAAGACGGCGTTCTCGACTAGATACGGGCTCTTTGAGTATCTAGTCATGTCCCGCACATTTCATGTATCTCATGAATTCTGTATTCATGCCAGAGTTGGATCAATTCGTCGTGGTTTTCATCGACGACATTCTCATATACTCCAAGTCGGAGGAGGAGCATACCAAACATCTCCATATTGTGCTCCGACGCTTACGGGAACATAAGCTGTATGCCAAATTCAGCAAGTGTGAATTTTGGATCAGCAAAGTACCATTCTTAGGCCACATTATTTCACCGGAGAGTGTAGCCATAGATCCAACCAAAATTGAGCAAGTCTTGAAGTGGGAGTCTCCGACATCGGTTCATCAAATCCGCAGTTTTCTAGGACTAGCGGGTTATTACCGGAGATTTATTCCCAGCTTCTCAAAGGTGGCTAAACCAACGACAGAACTATTGAAGAAGAGCAGCAAGTATGTATGGACGGAAGCCTGTGAAGAGGCATTTCAAACTTTGAAGAAACATCTCACAACGGCACTGGTGTTAGCCCAACCGGATACAACAAAGCCATTTGATGTTTATTGTGATGCCTCAGGCATTGGACTTGGCTGCATCTTAATGCAAGATAGACGCGTGATCGCGTATGTGTCTCGTCAGCTCCGCAACCACGAGCAGCACTACCCCACTCATGACCTAGAACTCGCTGCAGTAGTGCTTGCATTGAAGATGTGGAGACACTACTTACTCGTGAATTTAGTGCACCTCTACACCGACCATAAGAGAATCAAATATATATTCACTCAAAAGGATATCAATATGAGGCAGCGGAGATGGTTGGAATTAATCAAAGATTATGAGCTCGAGATCCATTACCATCCGGGCAAAGCTAACGTAGTGGCTGATGCACTCAGTCGTAAATCCCACGTGAATAACCTGTCAGTTTGTCCAGATGATGATGAAGAACCAAGCTTGAGAGTGATTCTGCATGGGGTGTTGTATAATCTTGCTCTAGTGCCTACCATTAGAGAGGAGATTATACGAGCTCAAAAGAGAGATAAGGGAATGCGTTATATCTCAGCAAGGATTAAAGAGGATAAAATGAAATGTTTCCGGGAAGATGATCAAGGTGTACTATGGTTTAACAACCGTATCGTGGTACCCCAGAACATGAAGCTAAGAAAGGAGATCTTGGATGTAGCTCATATGTCCAAGTACTCGATACATCCAGGAAGCAATAAGATGTATCAAGGTCTTAAAACAAAATTTTGGTGGACTCGGATGAAGCGAGAAATTGCCAAATATGTATCTGAGTGTGATACATGTCAGCGAGTCAAAGCTGACCATATGAAGAAAGCGGGGATGCTGCAACCATTAAGCATTCCGGCATGGAAGTGGGAGGACATCAGCATGGACTTTATTGTTGACTACCTCTCACGTCCAGAAAGCATGACTCCAATTGGGTGATTGTTGATCGCTTAACAAAACTAGCCCACTTCATCCCAGCAAGCATGACTCTCACGTCCAGAAAGATGCCGAAGAGCGGGTCCAGCTTATTCAAGCAAACCTCAAAGCCGCTCAATCTCGCCAGAAGAGCTATGCGGACCAGCGACGCCGACCCTTGTGTTTTGAAGTCGAAGATCATGTCTATCTCCAAGTATCCCCGATGAAGGGAATTCATCGATTCGGGGTCAAGGGAAAGCTAGCTCCTTGCTTTGTGGGTCCGTTCATTATTAAAGAACGGTGTGGACCGGTAGCCTACCGTCTGAAGCTGCCACCATCTTTACCGGGCGTCCACGACATCTTCCATGTCTCACACTTGAGAAAGTGTTTGAAGAAGCCGACAGAGATTCTTTCGGGAGACATGGAGATATTACAACCGGATCTCACCTACGCCGAGCAGCCCACCAAGATTATCGACGAAAAGACCTGGATCACTCGAAATCAGACTTTGAAATTTTACAATGTCCTGTGGAGTACTCATACACCAGAAGAAGCGACTTGGGAGAGTGAAGATTACATCCACAAGAACTATCCGGAACTTTTGTCATAGATTTTGTGATTACCTTCCGCCTCATTTTTCTTTTGTAATCTCGGGACGAGATTCCCTTTTAAGGAGGGAGGAATGTAAAGGCCCCAAAAGCATGAATACAAAGAATCTTGAGTTTGCACAAATGTTTGTGTCATGTGTATGAAAAAGGGGGCTAGTTTAAACCTTTTACACATGATAACACATGAGAGATTCTTCTAAAACCAACTTAGGGTTACTTGCATGTTTGGACCCTAGGTGGATTAAGACCACAGAGTTGAAGGACTCAAGTGCAATGGAAGGGTTTAAAAATCAGATTTTGAACTAAATGTTCAACTCAAATTTCAAATGAGGGGAGGACACAATGGTAATTCAAACTGTTGTGTTCAAACTCTTTTTTGCAGCAGCTAACACAAGAATCAAATTGCATATTTGGATTCCTTAGGTCCAAATTAGTGGGTAGGCAAAGTTTCATTAATTTTTGAAATGGTTTTCTGTCCATTTTTCCAAAAAGGATTTAAATGTGCAAAGAATTCAAATGTATAGGAATTTGTCCAACTATCAAAATGCAGCTCAGTTTTCAACTTTCAAACATTTGGATTGATTATTTGCCAAACAGTGGAGATCTTTTTGCAGGAAAGTTAAGTGGACCCCACCTGTCATTGGGGAGGTTAAAAATTGCAAAAGATCTTCAAATCTTCAGTCTTAAGTTTTCCACTCGACAAAACAGAGGCCTCACCGGGTGCCACCGCGGGAGCAGCTCCAAGCCACCTCCTGCTCTTCTCACTGGTCGCTGGCAGCACGGGGTTGGCGGTGCCCTCTCGACGTGATCCTTCACGCATAGCCGAGGCAACCGCCGATGTTTTTCCTCCTCACGCATGAGAAAGCCTGAAACAAAACCGAGCTCGCCGCCGCCCCGGTGAAACAATTGGTAACTGGCTAAACTGGTGCCACAGCGCCCCCTAAGCTGCACAACAACGCGACACTCTCGTTCTTCACCTCCTCAGCGCGAGAGCTAGCAAGCTCCGGCAGTTTCCGAGCCCCAAACTCCTTTGTCCACGGCAACCTAAAGCTAACCGGCGACGGGGTGCACGTGGAAAACCCTCCACAGAGGTTGTAACGCCCGAGCAAGCCCGGCCACGGGAGCGCGCTACTGTGGTGCTGCTCTCCTCCAAATCTTGGAACAACCCGTGAAGGATCGATAGCTAGTTTGGAGATTTTGCCCCGGCGACTTCAAACGGAGCATCCGGTACTTGCCGCCAAAATTCTCACTCTCTAATCCTCCATAGCTTATCAAACATTGCACACACGAGATGGACTAGCTGGTGATCATTTGCCTTTTAGCACCCGACGCATGAAAACCACAGTGCACGGTGTATTCTCCACTTTTCCAACGGCGGCTATGGTGGGGAGAATCGGGCTCACGGTGAAGGCTAGGGTTAGAGCAATCTCCGGCCCGTTTCACCTCCAGGACGATCTTCCTTAGCATCCACCGGTGCTGTAGTGTCCTTCCACCAATGTTGTGGCGGGCTAGGTTGGCCGGGCGACGTCGCCGAAATGGTACCGAGGCGCCGTGCCGTCGCCACCTATGTTAGAGCCACCGCCGGTCGGGGGAAGGGGTCCCATCATGTTCAGCATGTGGAATTAGGCCCTAGCAGCGAGGGAGAGCACGAGAGCTGGCCGTACGACAAAGATCAGCGCAGCTCCGGCGAGCCCGGCGGCGCGCGGGCGCGGGAGCCAGAGGTAGAAGACCAGGAGGCCGGACCCGCACGTCAGTCGCTCAGTGAATAGGGATGGGATCTTCTGTTGCACAGGATCGTCTGTGAAAGTGCGGGAAATAGCCCTGTGGCCCCGTGCGGTTTAGCCGAGGAGCTGACACGTGTTGGCCGGACCCGCTGTCAGAGGTTTGAACTTTTCCCGATTAATTCGAATTCCAGAATCTCCCAAACTTTAGAACCTCATAATTTGTGCTAGGAAGCTCCAAATTTAGTGATTCAAATTGGGTTGGATTCATATTGAATAGATCTATCCAGATATGCAACCCAATTGGTATGAAACCCATTATTTAATTCAGGAAAATGCTTTAAAACGTTTCAGCAAGAGAATTTTAGAGGGAGTTTGGTTTATCCAAAAATCCTCAAATTTTGCCAGCACGTTCCTTAGGATGTTAGAGAACTCCTGTAAACATTTAAGCTCATTTGGAGTTGATTTGAGTTGGTCAATTCAGATTTGAAGTTGCTGTGTTCAATTGAATACAGAAACATTTTCAGAGAATTTCCAAAACATGGAAATTCAATTATGGGTAAGTCTTAGCTCCAAAAATCCTAGTAAAATTCATGCATGATCCCTGAGATATGTTGGAAATTGTAGTTCACTTGAATTTGCATGAAAGTGCAAGTTTATTCAGAATTAATTTCCTTTTTCCTAAATGCTTAAGGAATTGTTCTAAGTGATCGACTCATTGAAAAATTCTAAATTTTGGTCCAAACTACTCTCTTGTGACAAGGAACTCACAAGAAAATTTTCAGCTCCACTGGAGCTTTGGATCATCACTGTTCTGTTCAACCTATTTAGAGGAGTAATACACAAGTGATGAAATGCACTTATCACTTGATCATAGTGCTTAACCCCAAACCCAAACCACCAGCACCAGTGTCATTTTAAATTCTTAAACAGAGTTCAAGATTTTAAACTTGTCATTAGAACTTGTTAGTAAAATATTTACAATTAAATCCATATGCATGTTCATAACGTGTAGCATCTACATGAAGTACTTGACGCCATTGGAGTGGAAATCAAAGAAGGAGGAAAGCACTTGATCAAGCCAAGTGATATTCACTAACTGAACTTCATATATATAAGTCCCCTGCAAAACAAAGGCAAGCCCCGGTTTGCATAAGAAACTTACAAGTTTATATTTGTATTCGCTTCATAATGTCTAGAATTTTGTTTATTGCATTAAGTCTAGGTGGTATGACACTCCAAATGCATGACCCAGAAAACCCTGGAGTTTAATGTAGAGTAGGTTATCAATTGATTTAACTTCTGATCTCAAGTTAACAAAAGTGGATTAAAAGAGGCATAACTCGAGTAGGCAGTTTCCTACTCGTGAACTGGGATTAAGGGGGATCAGTCGGAAGAGTTGGGAATTGATCCTCATAGTTGGGAATGGATACCGGGCAGCGGATGGAAGGCTCAAGGACGTGGTCCTGTAAACCTAGTCTATGTCTGAGTCGATTAAGCCCCGTTCTCGTGTGCGGCCCTGTGAGACAAGTTTGAGTTGTGTACCGGATGCATACTGGCAATATGGGACCCAGGAAACCGATGTAACATGTTAACCTGGGTGTCGAGGCATACCTCACCGTCTGATGCAGATGCTGAAAGGATAGAGAAGTCGGCTCTACGAGGGCTTGCCATAGTGAGACTTAATCCCAGTCGATGGGACCGGTTTGACATTTGGTTGTCGTGTGAAAGGTTGCCACGTACAACTCAGTGATGGTTGCTGTGTGCAACGTCGAGTACGGGTGTACGTGTCGTGTCAGCCGGGTGTTTTTTATTGCAATCACCGTCACTCGCGGTAGTGAGCATTCTTGTACACTGATTTATGACGTAGTAATAAACTGGGAAACCATTTAATATGCTTTGTGGTTAATCCTCATAATTGAGATGAGGAATGATCAACACTTTTACTAAATTTATTTTTCACCTTGGGCTAGTAGCGTCGAGGCAAAGCGTTTCTTGTTTGATTGTGGTGTCTCGACGTTAATGGCACAAGGTCTGTACGAGTCTACGGTAGCTCACTAAAGTAACTTTCACCTCGGGCAAGTGACATCGAGATAAAGCATTCTTGTTTGATTGTGAAGTCTCGATGTAAATTGCGCGAGGGCTATAAAAGTTGCTTAAAACATGAAGTAAGGACTTCCCTCTAGCTCAAGTTCATCTTTTGTGCAATGTTCTAAATTCAGCCCTCTATTTTCAGCATGTAGAGTTTCATGACTAGGGTGACGGTTAAGTCTTGCTGAGCTTCCTGCTCACGGATACTGCATAAGTTGTTTTGCAGGTAATAACTGTACGCTGATATGTACGGGTGTCCGATGAGACCCAGAGCTCTACGAGTGGTGAACTCATGACAATCCCTGCCGCTGCTATTGTGATAGTGTTGCTAGCGAGAAGGGTCCGCGGGCTGGACACCTTCTCTGTTTCTTAGCATAGGTATGAGACGTGAGTTGTAATAGTCTTCCGCTGTAGATTATTTTGAGAAGTATTTGTAAAATTTACACTTTGTAAGCTTTCACTTGATTTATGTAATATGATGCTTTATTATGTGTGCTGTTCGGTGCCGCATCGCACGGCACCACCCAATGCGATTCCCGGACGAGCGGCACGGCCCCGTGATCGGGACCGGGCCCTCCCAGCGGAAGAGAAGGTTAAGCTGACTAATGTGAGCCTAAAAGCCGCCCGATCCCGATAAAAACAGTATGCGGACTGGAGAAGACACCCGTTACAATTCAAAGTCGGGGATCATGTGGATCTACGTGTGTCTCCAATGAAGGGCGTGAACAGATTCGGGGTGAGAGGAAAGTTGGCACCCCGATTCATCGGTCCATTGCAGATTACAGAAAGATGTAGGTCAGTTGCATACCAGCTGGAATTACCAGCGACACTCTCCGGTGTGCACGACGTCTTTCACATTTCTCAGCTGAGGATGTGTCTTAAGCTATCAACTACCATTCAGCTGGGGGATATTGAAGAATTGAAACCGGATCTCACTTCACGGGAGGAATAGGTTCAGATAATTGATGAAAAGTCCCGAACCACACGCAACCGTACGTTGTGGTTCTACAAGGTTCTATGGAGTAATCACTCCATAGATGAAGCGTCATGGGAGCGAAGGTTTTCTTCGCGCTAACTACCCTGCCATTTTAACGTCGCACCTACGGTAATTTTCCACCGTCCTCTCTCTCATTTTCAACTTATAATCTCGGGACGAGATTCTATTAAGGGGGGAGGAATGTAAGGGCTCAAGTTTTACGTACACTGAAAGTGTTCATCACCCCACACACACACCTCATTTGAGGATGTTTTATGAACATCATTGAAGGGCAAGTGAACACCATCAACATAGTCATTAGATGATAAACTCACAAAATGCAAAAGTGGTACTTCACACATGCATCATATAGGGGCTTGGATGCTCGTGCCAAATTTCACCCAAATCCAAAACCTTTTGTGACGCCCGGCCCTGGAATCGCAGTGGGTGGTGCCGTGCGATGCGGCACCCAACAGCATGCACAAAAAGAGCCTCAAGAACATAGCGAAACCATTTTGTTACTAAACATAAGATCTTTTACAACATAAGTACACACGCAGCGGAAATTAAAAACTAGCTGGACAATCTACTCACTCTCAACCCTAACTACACCGAAGAGAAGTCATTCAGCCCGTGAACGCTTCCTACTAGCTTCACCAAAGAAAGGCAGCGGCTAGGTTTCCGATGAGTTGAACAAACCGTGAGGTTCATCGTTTCACCGACAACCCTCTTCATAGCAGGCATCCTGCTACCTGCAAAAACAACTCAAAAGCAACCGTGAGCACTAAGGCTCAGCAAGACTTAACCGTCACTCCTAAACATGTAACTCTAAATGCAGGGGTAGCAAGACAGTAGGAATAGGAATTTGCAAAATGCACCTCGACTAAACTTGATCCTTATATTCAGATTCTTTTAGCCTTCATTTTAGTGGTCCTCACGCCTCACAACATCGGAAGTCCACAATCAAACAAGAAACGCTTATCCCGATGTTGCTAGCCTAAGGTGGAAGTGAAATTTAGTTGGCTCTATATCTACTTCAGTCAAGGTTCCAATACAGTGATTAATTCACAAACAACAAGTTAAGAGACTTAGTTCCTCTTCTTACTAAGTCACGGCGCAGTGGGCAAGTATGGTCAATCCTCTTGCGCGAGCGACGGTGAATCGAATCAATAACAACCCGGAATACACGACACATACACCCGCCTCGAAAGACTCTCTCAAGAGCTCTTTCTTACGTTGTATGCAGCAACCTTTCACACGACACCCCGACATAGAAAAACTCTTCGCGCCGAGCAGGATGGTCCTCTACGCGAGCACGTCGAAGTTGCCCGCTACAGGATTTACACCTCCCGCCTTCTCAATGCCATTCCCACGCGAAGGATGAGTTTCTATATCACGGTCCATCGAGTTACATTGGTTTTATGGGTCCCATACCCCACTATATATCCGGTACAGCTCAATCTTGTCCAGCAGGGCCGCATACATACGGTCCTTAAGCGACACGGACGGGGCTACAACCAACCTCCACATTTGCCTTACCATCCCGGTCCAGGCCAAATGTGGTCTCAAGCATTGTCACACCCATCGCAGGTCGAGACCAACCTTGAGCGCTCCTAAACCTTCTAATGAGGGATGTAATAGGCATGCAATTGGGTTTCAAGCATCCTAGACATAATGCACAATATCAAGTCTAATAACCATGAGGTGAAGTAAAGCAAAATTTGAAACGGTAACGATATGCAAACCGGGGCTTGCCTTGCTCAATGGTTTTGTTAGAAGCTAGAAGTTAGTCTTCCTCCGGAGAATCCTCCAAACTCGTCACGAGATGGAGATCCTCGCTGTAGAGTCGAGTCCTCGTCGAACGTCGACGTCACGTGAGCTATTAAGATGATTTATGCACAAGTATTCAAAAGCAATTTAGAAAATGGTTCAGAACTGTTGTGCCAGTTAACTCACACCAAAAAGGGACAAACAACAGCAAGGTTTATGTTGTTGGATCTACAACCTTAGAGATGATGAAAGCTAGGGTGAAAAGAGATACTAGTAATCACCATGTGATTAAGTCCATTATATGAACACTTAAACCTAAAAGATGGTAGCTCAAGTTCCAGCGGTCCAATGAAGCTGAGAATTTAACCAAAGCCTCTATGGAAGATATTTAGGCAGTATGCAAAGATTGAGCTCATAAAATGGCTCCATCTGAGCACAACAAATCCTTATGTGGTTTTCACTAATCTACCTTTACCCCCTAGATATTAAGCTTTCCTATGCTGCAAAGTAGACTTTCTGTGAAGTACAAAATGTCCTGAGTCCATAGGAATTGGTTTTACCATTTTTGGAGTTTCCTACATGGAGATGTGGATTTTACAAAGAATGGGGAAAAGCTGAAATTGTCTCTGTTCATTTTCCCATTTTTCAGAGACATAAGGAATGAACATATCATTTGACCAAGCAAATGAGGTCCAATGCCTCTGATATTTTTACTGAAGTTCAAGGAATTTTGAAACAATGTCCTGTCCAAATTTGGGAATTTTCCAATAAACAGAAATCCTGTAAAAATTCAGACAAGATTTTTGTTAAATGAATTAATGAGCCAAATTCAGGGATTTTCATAAACATTGGTCTGCACCCCTGGATAGTACTCTTTGAGAGGAATCCAACAAAATTTGTTTCATAATTTTTGGACACTCCTACACAAATTTATGGCTCTCCAAAGTTTGAACTAGAGTGAGAAAATCTAGAAAATGTTTAAATGCTGACAGTGGGTCCCACCTGTCATCCCTAACCTCCAGACTCGCGCTAAACACACCAGTGGCGGCCCCCTCCGGTGAGGTCGCCGGAAAACCAGTTCCCAGCCACCTCCAGACCCCCTGCTGCCCCCCCCCCCCCCATATTTCCCCATGCTAAACACGTTGGTGAGGTCGCCGGCGGCTGAAACTCGCCGGAAAACAGGGCGCACCGGTAACAGCAAAGCCTAGAGCTTCGGCAAGGTCTTGCACAGTGAATTCTCCACCAAATGGTCGGTTCATGGGCTCTACAGCACCAGGGGATCATGTAGAAGACCGGCATGAGGTCTAAACCAGCTGGAGATGGCTCTAAACCTATCGGCACCGTGCACCCGATAGGGTCCAGTGGCATACCCTCTAAAAGAGCTCGGATTGCTCACTCTACACTCAATTTCTTGGTCTAAAATCGATGGAGGAGGTGTTCTAGGCAGTTAACAACCTGTGTGTGAAGTTTGAGACTCAACAAACACGATTTGAGGACGAATTTTACAATTCCTTACCTCAAGGTCCGTTTCTGCCGCCCGGGAGAAAAACCTGAAATTCTCCCTCTGTGATCAATGGCTAGGGCTGAGCATTGGAGGTGAGCAACTAGGCTTGTTGGTGCACAGATGGGGTGGCTTGCTTGGGCGTGATCCCTTCTGGTTCGGGCTATCCACGGCGTCCAGTTCCAGCTTCTTCAGTTTCAGTTCGGGGCTGTGGAAACTTTGCCGTTTCTAGGCGCCGGTGAGCTTGGGACGGCGGGGTAAAGTGGCCAGCCGGCTAGAGCACTCATGGGCGAACCTTTTTGCTGTTGGAAGCTCAGACAAAGGGGGCTTGATTCAGTTGCTGGCGATCAGAGAACAGAGGGGAGCTGCTGTTCTTCTTCTCGGGAGCAAACACACGGGAGCAGATGGGCTCGAGCTGGGAGAGGCAAAAGAGGGTTGTGGCACTTGCTGTGGTGATTAGGACAAGCAAAAATCAACCCAGCAGGAGGTGGCGTGGGAGGTGGCCGGCACCGGGCTGCTGTGTCGCTGGAGTCGGTTGAACTTTTGTGAGACTGACCGGTGGGGTCCACAGCCCAATTTTGCTTCTTATCCCTCAATTCGATTTAAAATAGCATATGAGCTCCAATTGTGATCAAACTTGGAGGTTAGGTCAAAGGAATTATGAGAAACTCAAATCTGAAATCAGATTTTGAAATTGAGTTTGTTTGGTTCAAAATTCAAATTCAAGTTTGAATTTAAACGTGCCCTCATTTAATCCTCGGAATAAATAGTATATGAAACCAAAAATTCTCCAAATTTGAAACTTAGGCTCTTGAATACATGAGAGATGCATCTATGATCTCACATATAGGCCTTTGGACAATCTGAATAGAAATCTTTTCAAAAGATTCAAATTGTGTTTAAATTCCCTTCACTCTACTCATAGAGGAGGTGCACATGAGTTAGAGTTTTAGGAGTGTAATTATTTCCCCTAGGTCAACATGTGTTGAGCATGGGATAGAGAAAATTTTTAACTCCCTCACATGTCCCTTTATGTGTTCATCATTTCATGTGACACAATTATAGTCTTTTATCGCCTTAACTTTGTTTCATGAGCTGACATCAAACTTTACAAAAGTTAGGGCCGTTACATTCCTTCCCCCTTAAAAGAATCTCGTCCTGAGATTACAAAAAGAAAGAAGAAGGGAGAATGACTACTGGACATATGGTACAAACAAGTCGGGAAAATTTAAACGGAGAAATTCCTCGCTTTCCCACGTAGCTTCATCAGCGGTGTGGTTGCTCCACAAGACTTTGTAAAATCGCAATGTCCGATTTCTTGTGGCGTGAGTCTTCTCGTCAATAATCTGTATCGGATACTCAGAATAAGTGAGATCCGGTTGAAGACTCTCAATGTTCTCCATATGAACTGCGGTTGGGTACTTAAGACATTTCCGCAGCTGAGAGACATGGAAAACATTATGAATACTCGAAAGTGACGCCGGTAGCTCCAGAAGATAGGCCACGGGTTCGCATATCTCAGTGACAGCAAACGGCCCGATGAATCGCGGAGCAAGCTTTCCCTTCACTCTGAAACGATGAACTCCTTTCATCGGAGAGACACGAAGATAAACGTGGTCCCCGATGTCAAAGTGAAGAGGTCGACGTCTTTTGTCTGCATAGCTTTTCTGCCGAGATTGAGCAGCCTTTGAATTGGCTTGGATCACTCGCACTCGTTCCTCGGCTTCATTCAAAAGATCAATCCCGTAGACTACTCTCTCGCCGGATTCACAACAATTCAGTGGTGTGCGGCACTTCCGGCCATAAAGAGCTTCATACGGGGCCATCTTGATGCTGGATTGATAACCGTTATTATATGAGAATTCTGCTAACGGTAGATGGTCATCCCGATTCTTCCCATGATTGATGACACATGCCCGTAGCATATCCTCTAGAATCTGATTTATCCTCTCCGTTTGACCATCAGTTTGCAGATGATACGCTGAACTCCGAATTAACTTGGTTCCCAAGGAAGCATGCAGTTGCTCCCAAAATCTGGATACGAATAACGCACCTCGGTCAGACATGATGGTGCGGGGAACCCCGTATAAACACACAATTCTTGAGATGAACAGCTCCACGTACTTCTTTGCCACATATTTAGTATGGACTGGAATAAAATGAGCGGTCTTGGTCAAACGATCGATGATTACCCAAATAGAATCATGCTTATTGCTGGTCATGGGTAAACCGACGATGAAGTCCATACTTATGTCTTCCCACTTCCATGCTGGAACCTTCAGCGGTTGAAGTGGTCCGGCTTTCCTCATATGGTCGACTTTAACCCGCCGACACGTATCACACTCGGATACGTACTTCGCAATCTCTGTTTTCATCCGTGTCCACCAGAACTTAGATTTCAAGTCCTGGTACATTTTATTGCTTCCCGGATGAATGGAGTACTTGGATAAATGTGCTTCATCCAATATCTTCCTCCGCAATTTCATGTTTCGGGGTACAACTATGCGGTTGTTAAACCATAGAGTACCCTCTTCATCCTTGCCGAACATCTTCAATTCACCGCTGTCCACTCCCCTCCGGATATGAGACATACCTCTGTCTCTCTTCTGAGCCTCTACAATCTCATCTCGGATTGTAGGAATAAGAGCGAGGTTGAACAGCGACCCATAGGGAACTAAGTGCAGGCTTGGTTCTCCTTCTCCATGTGCAGCCATGGCTAAATGGTGAACGTGGGCTTTCCGACTAAGTGCGTCGGCAACCACATTCGCTTTACCAGGATGGTAATGAACTTCAAGTTCATAGTCCTTGATCAATTCAAGCCATCTTCGCTGCCTCATATTCAGTTCTTTCTGTGTGAAGATGTACTTCAAGCTTTTGTGGTCAGTGTAGAGATGTACTAGATTGCATAGTAGATAATGTCTCCACATTTTCAATGCTAAGACCACTGCAGCTAGTTCAAGGTCGTGCGTCGGGTAATTCTGCTCATGTCCCCTTAGTTGTCGGGATCCATACGCGACCACACATCCTTCTTGCATCAACAGACAACCCAAACCGATGCCGGATGCATCACAATAAACATCAAATGGCTTCGTAGTGTCCGGCTGGGCCAAAACTGGAGCTGTGGTGAGATACTTCACTAAAGTTTGAAAAGCTTGTTTGCATGAATTGCTCCAATCATACTTGGTGCTTTTCTTCAACAGCTCCATCATAGGTTTAGCGACTTTGGAGAAGTTTGGAATGAATCTCCGGTAATAGCCCGCTAAACCTAGGAAACTCCTCACTTCATGAACAGATGTTGGAGATTTCCAATTCAGCACTTGCTCGATTTTACTTGGGTCCACAGCAATGCCTTCTGCTGAAATAATATGCCCAAGAAACGACACTTTGCTGATCCAAAACTCACATTTACTGAACTTTGCATATAGCTTGTGATCCCTCAAGCGTTGGAGTACAATACGCAAATGTTCTGCGTGTTCTTCTTCTGACTTTGAATAGACCAAGATGTCGTCGATGAAAACCACGACAAACTTATCTAACTCCGGCATGAACACAGAGTTCATGAGATACATAAAGTGAGCCGGAGCATTGGTCAACCCAAAGGACATGACAAGATATTCATAAAGACCATATCCTGTTGAGAACGCCGTCTTAGGTACGTCTTCTGCCCGGATTTTTATCTGGTGATACCCGGACCGAAGATCCATCTTGGAAAATACCTTAGCACCCACTAGTTGATCGAACAAAATGTCAATGCGTGGTAGTGGATACTTATTCTTGATAGTGACAGCATTTAGTGGACGATAATCTACGCATAGTCTCAAAGTCTCGTCTTTCTTCTTCACGAAGAGTGCGGAACAGCCCCAAGGTGATGAACTTGGGCGTATAAAACCTTTGTCCATGAGGTCATTAAGCTGCTCCTTCAATTCTGCTAGCTCCTTCGGTGCCATTTTATATGGTCGCCGAGAAATAGGTGTTGTTCCCGGTGCTAGTTCAATCTTGAACTCTACATCACATTCGGGCGGCAATGCCCGGCAAGTCTTCGGGAAACACATCTGGATATTCACATACCCCTGGAATATCCTCAAGCTTAGGAGCTTCAACCTGATGCACTGCTGCAACACGTTGTGATGGATCCACAAGATTCAATATGTTGCAACCATGTATTGGGGAATTAAGTTGGACAGTCAGCGAGCTGATGTCAAAGATAGCTCCATAATGTGTCAACCATGACATCCCCAAGATAATATCAATCCTTTGGCCTTTGAGTATGATAAGGCTCGCAGGATAGATATTTCCACCCAAACATAACGGTGCCCGAGAGACCATCTCATCTGTTGATATCTTGCCTCTAGGTGAGCTGATATGAAACGGATGCTTAACTGTGCTAAATGGAAGATTATTCTTCAGCACATAGTCTCTGCTAATAAAATTGTAGGTGGCCCCGGAATCAAATAACACGAAAATGGGCTGTTCATGTAAAGTGAACATGCCCGCCAAAACTGGTTCGCCTTTAGCAATATCCTCAATAGCAGTGTAATTAACCCTGCCAGCTTTTGAACGATTCTTCTGTGAAGGTTCACGGTGCTGATCTGAGCATTGCTGAGACAACACACGAGTGTGACTCTGCTCAGCACCACAACGGTTTCGTGTTGTAGAAATCCTCAGCTCTCTACTAACACGAGGTGGAGATAATTCGTGCGTAGCTGGTTGCGGTAGGGTTGCACGAATAATTTCTATCCACTGTTGTTGAGGTGGAGGCTCATATGTGATCAACTCCAGCCGTGGTTGTGAGAGTTGCACCACTGGCTGAATTAGTTGCCTAACTGGCGAGTAATATCGCACTCGATAGTTCGCACGAACCTCAATATCGCTGTCTAGCGGTATACTTCTTTTCAGCTCCGCTTCACAACGAAGATGCATGTCTTCCTTAATGATAGCGGCATTTACCAACTCATTGTAAATACCGTTATTGAACAAGGTCACTTGTTCCTTAAGTTCGACATTCAAACCTCGGAAGAAATACTCGCACTTCAACGCTTCCGAGTCAACCATATGAGTTGCGTATTGCATCAACTCTTCAAACTCCTTGAAGTACGCGTACACACTCCTTTCTCCTTGCTTTAATTCCAGAAAGTCTTGATACTTTGTTCGAAGAATTCCTGAACAAACGTGACGTGCCCGGAAAACATCCCGGAATTCATCCCACGTCACTCGGTGACCTTCAGGAAGAGTAGCGATGTACTCCGCCCACCAAGCTCCAGCGGCTCCGTGGAGTTGTTGAGCGGCAAATAGAGTCTTCTGATAATCATCGCACTCAAGCATATCAAATTTGGCTTCAATACATTGGAGCCAATGAGCCGACTCCAACGGTTCTTTCCTTCCGAGAAAACCAGTGGTTGTCTTGCTAAGAAATCCAGATAAGTGCTTGGCGGGGGTTTTTGCTGTAGTGTCTCATGTCGTATGCTTTGTCGCACCAACAGATCCAGAGACTCAGCCATCTTCGTCAAGATTTCCGCCAATCCGGTTGATGATGTCGGCACTTCTTGTCGTGGCGAATTATTTTCGCTGTGACTTGACTCACCAGCCTCACTCCTGGAATGAGCACGATCCATGCTGAAAAAGTGAGCAATTTACGGTTAAAATTCAAAGTTTAAACTCAACTTGAATTGAAAACATAACCGTAAAAGCATCACATAGATATTGCAGCACTACACAATCTAACCCGGGTTTCGGCAATTCTGAAATCTATCAAACACGAGCAAGTTTGTCCTAACCCTTAATTCCAACAGTAGGACAAACTGAAAAATAACTCAAGAACATGTTATGAAGCTTAGAGAAGTCTAAAACATCCCTATCCACAACAAGTCTTAAGTTACATAGGCAATAAGCACTACTCTGTTCAGAATGGCCAATTGGTCTTAACCCCAGAATTTAAATATGAAAATTGCAATTTCATATCTCAAGCTGAATATCAAAGTTATATTTAACTTCAATATCTTTCCAACGAGTATTCATTTGCCTTCATATATGTTCTGGATCAAAAATTGTGATATTTCAAAGTTAACAGAAATCTGGAATAATTTTGACAGCACCTCCTTTGAATGTAGCTGTTTAGTTCGCAAGATTTCATCACATTAAACTCCAAATCTGGAGAAACTTTGAACTAAAAAGTCATAGCATATATCACAAGCTTTCCAACGGTGTATTACTTGACCCTTGTAAATTTTTCTACAGAAAGTTATGGTCGAAATACAGAAATTTCCAGAGAGCAATTTGTGACTGCCCTGTTTTTGGGCAGTTCACACTCCTCTGAGAATTTCATCCATTTGGAGGGTGATTCTGATCTGGAGTTCTACTGAAGAGTTGTAGAAGACTTCAATAGCTTTCCAGAAATGTATCACTCACCCCCATTGGTTCAACCAAACAAAAGTTGTGTCCTGTTCAACTTCAGCAAAATTCTGCCGAAAACAGGGGAGGTTATTCCTAAGTCTTTGTTAATAAATCTATACTCCCAATTGACTCTTAGTCCAATACAGGAGTTCATTACCCCCTAATAAAATCCTAGACACCAAATTTACTCTTTTTCTTTACAAACCTCCTTTTTCATGCAGTTCAAAACATGTCACAGTACTACGTTTTCTCACCAAATTAAAATCCTAACCGGCTTTATAGCGGCATATACGTTTCAAATGGTGGCACTAAAACGATCACTCACAAACGTTGTCTACACGACATGTACTAACGTAGTTAAGGTACCTGCAGAAAACCACTCAATAATGATGCACACATTGGTTTATCATTTCAGGCAGGTCCATATCATAGTAAAAACATACGGCCCGTATCATTGTCATAGGGCCGCCCTTGAGTCAAGCCACGTCTCAAGGTACATGATCGGGTTATTCACCACCCGACGGGGGCTCCACACCTTCGCCATAAAGCACACCGGTGGAACAGCGCTTTCGTATGCCTCATAGGACATGAAGAGTCCTAAAGAACACACTTCGTGTTACAAACCACACGATGGGGTCTCCTCCTCTTGCCCCTGGGTTTGCGCACTGGAGGCTAGTACCATTCATATGTCTCAGACATGAAGAGTCTTAGAAAACATATTCACTTCCCGTCCATTGCTGAACGGGACATCCCACACTACTTTCCTCGTATGGGTGAGCTAACCGAAATTGATCCGCTTTCGGTGGCGTTCCTTACCATTCTTACCTCCACGTAGGTGCGTCATTAAAGAATTGAAATACTGAATGATAACACACTGTTAGCTTTCCACCTTAAGTAACTATGCTAATAATACTCCTTATGTGGGCATACTATATGTTCCTCACTCGTATACTCCTAAGTTTTCAAAACTATGCTCTTTTCATGCGTGCTATTCCCAATGAGGCTCTGATACCACGTCTGTGACGCCCGGCCCTGGAATCGCAGTGGGTGGTGCCGTGCGATGCGGCACCCAACAGCATGCACGAAAAGAGCCTCAAGAACATAACGAAACCATTTTGTTATGAAACATAGGATCTTTTACAACATAAGTACACATGCAGCGGAAATTAAAAACTAGCTGGACAATCTACTCACTCTCGACCCTAACTACGCTGAAGAGAAGTCGTTCAGCCCGTGAATGCTTCCTACTAGCTTCACCAAAGAAATGCAGCGGCTAGGTTTCCGATGAGTTGAACAAACCGTGAGGTTCATCGTTTCACCGACAACCCTCTTCATAGCAGGCATCCTGCTACCTGCAAAAACAACTCAGAAGCAACCGTGAGCACTAAGGCTCAGCAAGACTTAACCGTCACTCCTAAACATGTAACTCTAAATGCAGGGGTAGCAAGACAGTAGGAATAGGAATTTGCGAAATGCACCTCGACTAAACTTGATCCTTATATTCAGATTCTTTTAGCCTTCATTTTAGTGGTCCTCACGCCTCACAACATCGGAAGTCCACAATCAAACAAGAAACGCTTATCCCGATGTTGCTAGCCTAAGGTGGAAGTGAAATTTAGTTGGCTCTATATCTACTTCAGTCAAGGTTCCAATACAGTGATTAATCCACAAACAACAAGTTAACAGACTTAGTTCCTCTTCTTACTAAGTCACGGCGCAGTGGGCAAGTATGCTCAATCCTCTTCCGCGAGCGACGGTGATTCGAATCAATAACAACCCGGAATACACGACACATACACCCGCCTCGAAAGACTCTCTCAAGAGCTCTTTCTTACGTTGTATGCAGCAACCTTTCACACAACACCCCAACATAGAAAAACGTTTCGCGCCGAGCAGGATGGTCCTCTACGCGGACACGTCGAAGTTGCTCGCTACAGGATTTACACCTCCCGCCTTCTCAACGTCATTCCCACGCGAAGGATGAGTTTCTATATCACGGTCCATCAAGTTACATCGGTTTCATGGGTCCCATACCCCACTATATATCCGGTACAGCTCAATCTTGTCCAGCAGGGCCGCATACATACGGTCCTTAACCGACACGGACGGGGCTACAACCAACCTCCACATTTGCCTTACCATCCCGGTCCAGGCCAAATGTGGTCTCAAGCATTGTCACACCCATCGCAGGTCGAGACCAACCTTGAGCGCTCCATCCTACAGGAACATCCCCGTCCCCATCTCATTTTCATGAGGGTGCTCTTATCATCAAACATCTCGCGAGTAACTCCATTACTCGACCTTTCTCGCGAGTAGCTTTTTACTACTCGACTTCTACCGAGCTAGCTATAACATTAGCCTAGCATCTACAACGAGGCAAAGCCTACACTAAACCTTCTAATGAGGGATGTAATAGGCATGCAAGTGGGTTTCAAGCATCCTAGACATAATGCACAATATCAAGTCTAATAACCATGAGGTGAAGTAAAGCAAAATTTAAAATGGTAACGATATGCAAACCGGGGCTTGCCTTGCTCAACGGTTTTGTTAGAAGCTTGAAGTTAGTCTTCCTCCGGAGAATCCGCCAAACTCGTCACGAGATGGAGATCCTCGCTGTAGAGTCGAGTCCTCGTCGAACGTCGACGTCACGTGAGCTATTAAGATGATTTATGCACAAGTATTCAAAAGCAATTTAGAAAATGGTTCAAAACTGTTGTACCAGTTAACTCACACCAAAAAGGGACAAACAACAGCAAGGTTTCTGTTGTTGGATCTACAACCTTAGAGATGATGAAAGCTAGGGTGAAAAGAGATACTAGTAATCACCATGTGATTAAGTCCATTATATGAACACTTAAACCTAAAAGATGGTAGCTCAAGTTCCCAAGGTCCAATGAAGCTGAGAATTTAACCATAGACTCTATGGAAGATATTTAGGCAGTATGCAAAGATTGAGCTCATAAAATGGCTCCATCTGAGCACAACAAATCCTTATGTGGTTTTCACTAATCTGCCTTTACCCCCTAGATATTAAGCTTTCCTATGCTGCAAAGTAGACTTTCTGTGAATTACAAAATGTCCTGAGTCCATAGGAATTGGTTTTACCATTTTTTGGAGTTTCCTACATGGAGATGTGGATTTTACAAAGAATGGGGAAAAGCTGAAATTGTCTCTGTTCATTTTCCCATTTTTCAGAGACCTAAGGAATGAACACATCATTTGACCAAGCAAATAAGGTCCAATGCCTCTGAAATTTTTACTGAAGTTCAAGGAATTTTGGGACAATGTCCTGTCCAAATTTGGGAATTTTCAAATAAACAGAACTCCTGTAAAAATTCAGACAAGATTTTTGTTAAATGAATTAATGAGCCAAATTCATGGATTTTCATAAAAATTGGTCTGCACCCTTGGATAGTACTCTTTGAGAGGAATCCAACAAAATTTGTTTCATAATTTTTGGACACTCCTACATAAAGTTATGGCTCTCCAAAGTTTGAACTAGAGTGGGAAAATCTGGAAAATGTTTAAATGCTGACAGTGGGTCCCACCTGTCATCCCTAACCTCCAGACTCGCGCCAAACACACCAGTGGCGGCCCCCTCCGGTAAGGTCGCCGGAAAACCAGTTCCCAGCCACCTCCAGACCCCCTGCTGGCCGCCCCCCATATTTCCCCACGCTGAACACGTTGGTGAGGTCGCCGGCGGCTGAAACTCGCCGGAAAACAGGGCGCACTGGTCACAGCAAACCCTAGAACTCCAGCGTGGTCTTGAAAGGTGAATTTTCCACCAAATGGTCGGTTCTTGGGCTCTACAGCACCAGGGGATCATGTAGAAGACCGGCATGAGGTCTAAACCAGCTGGAGATGGCTCTAAACCTATCGGCACCGTGCACCCGATAGGGTCCAGCGGCATACCCTCTAAAAGAGCTCGGATTGCTCACTCTACACTCAATTTCTTGGTCTAAAATCGATGGAGGAGGTGTGATAGGCAGTTAACAACCTGTGTGTGAAGTTTGAGACTCAACAAACACGATTGGAGGACGAATTTTACAGTTCCTTACCTCAAGGTCCGTTTCTGCCGCCCGGGAGAAAAACTTGAAATTCTCCCTCTGTGATCAATGGCTAGGGCTGAGCTTTGGAGGTGAGCAACTAGACTTGTTGGTGCACAGATGGGGTGGCTTGCTTGGGCGTGATCCCTTCTGGTTCGGGCTGTCCACGGCGTCCAGTTCCAGCTTCTTCAGTTTCAGTTCGGGGCTGTGGAAACTTTGCCGTTTCTAGGCGCCGGTGAGCTCGGGACGGCGGGGTAAAGTGGCCAGCCGGCTAGAGCACTCATGGGCAAACCTTTTTGCTGTTGGAAGCTCAGGCAAAGGGGGCTTGGTTCAGTTGCTGGCGATCAGAGAACAGAGGGGAGCTGCTGTTCTTCTTCTCGGTTGCAAACACACGGGAGCAGATGGGCTCGAGCTGGGAGAGGCAAAAGAGGGTTGTGGCACTTGCTGTGGTGATTAGGACGAGCAAAAATCAACCCAGCAGGAGGTGGCGTGGGAGGTGGCCGGCACCGGGCTGCTGTGCCGCTGGAGTTGGTTGAATTTTTGTGAGACTGACCGGTGGGGTCCACAGCCCAATTTTGCTTCTTATCCCTCAATTCGATTTAAAATAGCAAATGAGCTCCAATTGTGGTCAAACTTGGAGGTTAGGTCAAAGGAATTATGAGGAACTCAAATCTGAAATCAGATTTTGAAATTGTCTTTGTTTGGTTCAAAATTCAAATTCAAGTTTGAATTTAAACGTGCCCTCATTTAATCCTCGGAATAAATAGTATATGAAACCAAAAATTCTACAAATTTGAAACTTAGGCTCTTGAATACATGAGAGATGCATCTATGATCTCACATATAGGCCTTTGGACAATCTGAATAGAAATCCTTTCAAAAGATTCAAATTGCGTTTAAATTCCCTTCACTCTACTCATAGAGGAGGTGCACATGAGTTAGAGTTTTAGGAGTGTAATTATTTCCCCTAGGTCAACATGTGTTGAGCATGGGCTAGAGAAATTTTTTAACTCCCTCACATGTCCCTTTATGTGTTCATCATTTCATGTGACACAATTATAGTCTTTTATCGCCTCAACTTTGTTTAATGAGCAGACATCAAACTTTACAAAAGTTAGGGCCGTTACACCTTTGGAGGTATTTTTGGGCATAATTAGAAAGAGGCTAGTTTGAATTTAAATTCAAATTCAAACTCCTTTCATCCCATGATTCAAAAGTGGGAGTCATATTCACACTGAACACATTTTTGTGAGCTCACACTCCAATTTTCACTCCATTTGGAGTTGATCTTGACATGAGCTATTTTGGCTAAATTCAAATCAAATTTGTATTTTAGTTCAAATGTGCTACAAATTCAATCAAACCCATTTTCACAATTTGATCACTTTACAAACCAAATCCCAATTTGGGTTATTGATCAAATGACCAAGGGTAGGAAGGTCCCTACTGTTTTGAGCAGTGTGCAAAATTGAATTTCAGAGGTTAAACTAGGGGGTGGGTCCCTCTGGTCAGCCTCACATGTGAAGCAAACCGACTGAAGAACAGAGGCTTTGGTTCTCGGGTTGCAGCAGCGGGGGCCACGGCGAGGAAACAGCGAGACAGCACCTGCTTGCCACCTCTGGCCACCGAGCCGCCTCTCTGCTCTCTTATCCCCGCGCCCGACCGCTCCCCGGATCCTTTCACCGCTCACAGCTCGATTGCTTCGTTCCCAAATGAAAGAACATCGCCGCTCACCCGAACTCGCTGTGCCACCATCGACCAGCTGAAGCAACGGCTTGCACGCTGAACTGAGGTCGCACACGAGGTCGCCGACCTTCACTCGACGTGTTCCAGCCCTCGGCCGCGTATGATCGGATTCCATCGAGCTCCACAGCACCGTTCTTTCATCATTGGCTCAACCGAACTACCACCGTGGAAACAACTCGTCTGGTCACCACAGCCCACCTTTCCCCATGCTGTGAACAGCAAAAAGGTTCATCATAGTTCCCTCTTTCATTACCGCAAGCTCTGGCGGCATGACATGAGCTGCCGTCGCCGAAATTTCATGGTTTTGCGCCAGTGTACAAAAGAGGCCACCGGACCACTTCGCAAAATTCGTGCTACACACCGCACCACTCATCACCTAACTTAGAGAACTATTTCTAGACGTCCGTGTGAGTTCATAGGATCAGAAACTTTGTTGAACCATTGGGTATAACCACTGTTCTCCGAGTTTTTCTGGTGTTTCTGATTTCCAACCTAAGTCGCACGGTGACATACAAGTTGGGGCCATTTCCAAGCTCATTTGAGTTCATGACGACCTTCCCTAGGGTGCACTGATGCTCTACGACCTTTTACTCGATCATTTCGTGTGCTAGGAAGCCTGGCCGACTGACACGACCCCACGGTCTTGTCGAGCTAGGATCACACTGAGGGGTGCTGCGTTGCACAGCACCGAATAACACACAACAAAGGTACAAAGCGGAAGCAAAACTTTTATTACATAAAGTGGGTTATGAACATTTGTACATCAAAATAAGTCCAGTCTACACTCACGGGCTGTAACACCCCAAAATCTGCTAAAGAGGGGAATTTAAAAATTTTTGGACGTATTGCATGTGGTGCCGAAATTTAAATTCAAACTGGAATTCAAATCAAAACAGAAAAGAAAAAGAAAACCCCAGCCGGCCAGTGGGCCGAAACCCGCCAGCCGGCCCAATCTCCCAGCGCCATCCCCAAACCCACGCCCCTCTCTCTCACTCTCACTGACACGCGGGGCCCACATGTCATCTTCTTCCCCGCGCGCCCCCAACAGCCCGGACTTTTCCCCACACCGATCACACTCAACACTCCCGGATTCTTCGCGCTCGACCCGACACTGAATTCCTCGCGCCGGCCAGCTCGATCGCAACAAACCCCCGCGTCCTTGGCCCTGATAAAAACAGATAAACCCGCCGCCCTCCCCTCGCACGAGCAGTTTTCTCCCGGTGAGCGCCGCCGCCGTTGAGCTCGGAATTTCCCAAGAGCGTCGCCGTCTCCCTCTGTCAAACCCATCTCGTGACCCCGCAGCACCGCGCACAAGCTGTAGACACCGACCCGGGAGGGAAACGCCGCCGGAAACGACCATCCCGACGCTCGCCGGTGAGTAACGCCTCCGCTCGCCGGTGAAACTTCCGAATTACACGGTTCCGATCCATCCTAATCATCGGTGTGCCATCTCTAGACCCCAGTGAAGCGTCACGACCCTAGAACTCGAAGGGATCACCGCCCCAACGGCCACTTCGACGAGCACCGCAAGCCGCCGCCGCCTGTCCTCGTCGCCGACCGGGTTCCGAGTCTTCCAGGCCTAAGAAATTAGCCTAGGTGAGCTCCCCTACCTCCCCTCTGTCGTTTGCTACCAAAAAGGGTGGGTGTTAGCGTCTGTAGATGAAGATCCGTGACCTCGCCAGCGAGATCGCGCCTCTGCCGCCGTGCGCCGCCGTGCGCGCGGCCAAACTCTGGCCAGGAGCTACGTGACCTCTTGTGCGCCGTCTATTTTAAATCGCAGGGTAGAGATAAAACCCACGCGTACCGGTTCGGCGATCTAATCTGAGCCATCTATTTTAAATCGGACGGTCCACGTCAGCCCCGCGTTATAAAGGCCGGGATTCTTACGCGCTACCCACTGGGGATCTCGGGAAACACGAGCTAGCCCCAGAAACTTCTGATCTAGCCCCTGGAACTTCAGAAATTCATGTAAATTCATTTAAAAATCTGTTTTAGCCCCTGGACTTAATAAAAATTAGCAAAACCCCTCTGTTATGTGTAGTTAGACCCCTGGAAATTTGTAAAATAATAAATTAGACCCTGTAGTAGGGTGGATTTACCTTTTTGACCCTATATGATATTAAATTCAGAAATTTGGATATGTGACTAGGATTTAAATTTAAAGGGTAAAGCAAACACATGTGCAAATTCAAATTTAAACTCTCCTAGCACTTGGAAAACTTTAGAATGAGTTAAAAATAGATTTTAGGCTGAATTGAAATCTGCCTAAGTGTTGCTCATTTTTGTTTTCTCTAGAGACACATTTTAGTCTAGGAAATAATTCTAAAAACTAGTAAAATAAATTTAAATTGTTTCACATCAGAGAGGAACTTCAAAAATATATTATTGAACATTTTAGATAAGAACCTATTCTGTTTAGATGATATGTCTTACTATTTTAATAGTAAAGTTCACTTTTAGGCATAGAAAATAAATCTGTAAATATAGGAAAATAGGTATGTATAATTAGAAAATGATAAATGAGGTCTCCAAACTCATAAACTTCAACTTAGGATTTTTTTAGAGGATCTGAAAACTTATTTGGAGTAGGGAAATACCTTTTATAGAAACTTTGTGGCTAAGAAGAGTAATAATTAAATATAAAGAATTTGTTCAAATTGGAACTTCATATATAGTGTGCAAATAGAAATCTGAATACAGAAGTTAGAAATCATATACATATGTTTAAAAGTGCATGAAGGCCAAAAATCAACACATGTAGAGTAACCACAACACTTAGAAATGAGAATGACTTTCATAGGTATGTATGTGTGGTTTGTATGAAGTGAAAGTGTGAACTATGTCTTATGGATTGTTGTTTTCTTTTGCTATGTGTATGGCATGAGTAGAACCTGCCCCAGAGCAAGTTCTCCCCTTCCAAGACCAAGACTTTCCATTCTCAGAGCAGCAGGAAGAAGGCAAGTGTCCTTGACCACTTTGATCCTATACTAGGATGTGTAGATAGAATTTATTGCATTGTCAATTGAAATATGAAACCCGTGCTAGGAAGTTTCCCTAGAATTGCATTACCTTGTTTCCTTGTAGCTTGGGTTGGGATTTATTTTATCATGTCATTTACTTATATGCTTATGCTTAGCCATGCTTAGAATGGGATAATTGGGATATGAGATCATCAATTTATTTACCTTACTCCTGAATGAGATATTATGAGTTATGTAGAGGTAGGGATCGAGGCAAGTTGGATGATTTGGTTGGTGCTGGGTGCACCAGACTCAGGTTTGTGTTTAGTACTTGCCTGGATCCTAAGGACCGGTTTATGGAGCATGTAACCTGGCTTTACCGTGCCAACCACATGCTGAGATGGGGCAGCTTGGCCAATTAATTAGGTGTATCCCCGGCGTAGTATGGGTTTGTTGGATGGTGCGGGGAATAGGTGTCAGCTGGACTACCATATGAACCGCAAGGCTCAAGAGGGGGCCACTGCAGCGGGGTTGGAGCCTCTTGTATGCTGTTAGGGGTGAAACCTCAGTGGGCCCACGCTCGTCGGGAATCCCTTTGTAAAGGCTTCGTAGTGATCTCCTGGCTACACACCTAGGAAGTGTGAATGTGGTTCGTGGCCACTGGCATAATGGAGGTTCTTTTAGTCCACCCGGCAACGGGGGATGAAATCACTACATGTGGGTACAGTGGTGCAAACTCTGCAGAGTCAAAACTGTCATGACAGCCGTGCTCACGGTCAAGAGCGGCTTGGACTTATTCATGATTTGAGGATAGATGGATTTGGAAGTTGAGGATGTTAAGCGGGGAGCTTGACATTGGATATGATGATTATGGTTACTTGATTTTGATGATGGGTTGGGAGATTGGGACCATTTAACCTGTGTAGTAATGTAGGTGCTTAATAAGCTAAGGTAATAGGTATTAATTGCGTAGTTTTAACCATGAGTCAATCTCTCCTTGCTCTAGCCATGCATGACATAACATTCCCACACTTGCTGAGTACCAACGGTACTCAAAATTGCATATTTGTTGGTTTAAATTGCTGCTCAGGTCAAGGGGATGATGTGGTGTTCAATGACCAAGACTTCGGACCTGAAGAATATTCTAGGTTCATGGAGTCCCCCGGGCAACGCCTGTGACGGAGCCCACAAGAATAATATTCCGTTGCTGTTTTATTTATATATCATGAACTTATTATCGTCCATCGAGACGTATGCTATGTAAGACTTATTTATATTCAACACCTGGCTTGTAATAAATGATGCTTCACTATTTGTCATCACATGTATGAGAAAATGATCCTGGCATACATGTGATATACACTCGGTTGTTCTTCGGAGAAACCGGGTGTGACATGGGCGTAGACTATGCATCAAGTCCACGTCCAGCCCTTGAACGTGTCCTTGCTAGCACACACACACACACACTAACTCTGCGGCGTGCACGACTCCCACTCGACGGAGTTCCCCTCCTGGGGTTCCGTCTCCTCTTCGGGAGTCCCTTCCTCGTAGAACCCTGCAAAAGCTTCAAACACAAGCAGTGAGCACGAAGGCTCAGCAAGTCTGACCCATCTCACCTAAACATGGAACTTCTACATGAGGGGTGATGGGTTACATGAGGTAAAAATCATTTGCAAGGACTCACCTAATTAGTAGAACCTTACTTTCAAGTTTTAGCAGCAGGTTGTGGAGAACCTTACGCTAACGCACATGAGAGAGCCGCAATCAAACAAGAAACGCATTTCTCTCATGTACTTTGCCCAAAGTTAAAAGGAACTTTAGTTAGCTCTAAACTACAACAAACCATTAACAAGCAAAGTCCATCTTTCAATCAGCAACATTTTAACATGTAACTAGCCTGTTCTTTCTACGTCACGGTATAGTGAACAAGTGGTACTCACTGACCGCGAGGGACGGTGATTATAATCGATTTACACCTGCAGGGTTACCCTAATAACCCGTCACGTACGCCCGTACTCGATGTTGCCTACAGCAACCATCACTGACACCGTACGCAACCACCTTTCACCCGTCAGCCAAATATTGAACAGGTCCCATCGTCCCGAGCAAGAGGTCTCTGCACGCGCATCTCCGTGCCGCCAGCCGATTTACACCTCAAGCTCTCAACCTACCCTCTGAACGACGGGCAATGCCTCAATACCCAGCTACCCGAGTTACATCGGTTTCCCGGTTCCCATATAGCCGGTAGGTCTTCGGTACTGTTCTAGCTTGTTCAACAGGCCCGGACACGGCTCGGTCCTCAATCAACACAAGTGGAGCTATAGCACACAGGCCCCAAAGTCCTGTTGCCCTTACTCTCCGCTCGGTCTAATTTTTCTTACCATGTGTATCATGTGCTATCTCTACCCGAGTCGAGTGCCTCTAGCCTATGCTCGCGAGTAGTTCCAACGACTCGACTTGTACCAAATCCTACCCTGTCTTAGCATTGCAGTAGCTAACGGGGTTTTCAATCCTAAACCCAACCCATGGTGTTTCTTGGCTATGCAATTGGGTTTTCACACAAGACTCTAATGCAAGGAATTATAATACTCAAATAAGTGCTCAAAACAATAACCATTTGTAAAAAGGTTAATGCAAACCGGAGCTTGCCTTCCTGCTCTTGATCGTAGGCTAGCTGTTCCTCCGGAGTAACGAAGTCTAGGACTTCGGGTTCCTCCTCGACCTTAGCGACTACATGACAGCAAAAGTACATGTATCAATTTAAATGCATTTGTATTAAGTTTGAACTTGTGAAGCTTATAAGTCCCACTAGACAGACTCAATGACTGTGAAACTTTTACTGTGGCTTGGTTACAACCTAAGTACAGACTTGGTCAAGTTTTAGTTGCATTAAAGCTCATTTGAGCCCTCCACAATTAATTATGTACTTGACCTTAATTGAAGGCTTTTAGGGTGTTCTAAGGATTTTCATGAAACAAACTATGACTTTATGAAAACTAGATTTTCAGATGGTTCTAATGGAGTTGGTCTCACTTAGTTTGAAGGTTCCTAGCTAAAGATATGAGCTAAACAATTTTAGAGAAAATTCTGAACATTTTCTATTTTCTTTGGAACAGTTCCACTAATCACACCATTAGGTGGATCAAATGAGCTCAAATCGATCTGAAATTCTTATGGTAGTTCAGGGATATTTTGGTAAACATTGCAGCAAAATTTCAGGATTTTCCTCCAAAGTATTCTCCAGTTAAAATTCCAAACAGTTTAAATTTTGAGGAATTAATTCTGGAGAATTAAGGATTTTCATGAAGTGAAACTTGATTTGCTGTAAAGTACGCAGAGAGCTGAATCCAACAAAATTTGGTTCACTCGATTTGGAGATTTCTAGCCAAAGTTATGAGGATTTGAAGTTTGAATGAAATCTGAAAATCGGGGAAAAAGTTTAAATCTGTCGGGGCCCGCAGGGACACGTGTTGAGCGCCGAGGTGACCGCACACCGTGGCCCACAGGGTCTTTGCGCGCCAGCACACCTGATCCCCGCCACACCCGATCCCAATTTCAAATTTTGAGCTGCTGACGCGTGGGCCAGCCGGCTTCGTCTACCTCTTGACGCGCCCGTGCGCCCGCGCCGCCGCCCCTCGCCGGAGCAGACCCGGAGCTCGCCGGCTCGCCGCTGCCGGCCCTCCAATGGTCTGAAACTCGCCGCCAGGGGGTTGTCGACGTCGAGGAACACGTCGGTGGTGTCAGTGCGGGCTGGTAGTGACCGGAAATAGCCCGGCGACGTGCCACGGCCTCGGTTGAGGTTCGGCGCCGTCGGCCGTGAGTTCTAACCCGCCAAAACCTCGAACAATCGGTCCTACAGCATCTGTGTATATCTAGGAAGCTCGACAAGGTGTCAAAAGGGTTCAGGGATGGCGGCAAGTCGGTCGGCACCGTGTGACTGATCGTGCCCGCCATGACCACCCTTGATCGAGCTCGAAATTCGTCACTTCTAGACAGTTTCACGCCACGGATGCAGAAAGGAACTTGATCGCCGGCTAGTCCAGCGTCTATGTGCAAGATTTGATAGCTAGAGAAGGATCATAGAGCGAGAATTTGAAGAATCCGTACCGGAAGCTCGGTTTACGGTCGTCGAAGCAAAAACTGGAAATTCTCCGTGGATTCTTCACGGTTTGCTTCCAAACTTGGAGGAGAGCAGCACGGTGGTCGCGCGCTCCTGTTGCCTCTCTTGCTGGACCGTGAAAACGCCTGTGGAATGCTGTCCACGGGCACCTGACTCTCGGCTGAGGCTAGGTCGCCGCGGTGACGATCGTTTTCGGGCAAAGGAGGTCGGAGCTCGGGGTTTCTGGCGTTGGGGAGGTAGAGTGTGAGCTCAGGTTGCCGTTTAGCAGCTCAGGGAAGGAAGAGGCGAGATGTTTTCGCGGTTTCCCGATCGAGCAGAGAGGCGGCAGCCGGGACTCGGTGTTCATGGGAGAGGGGGAAGTGAGCGGTGCCTGCCTCGGTGGAGCGCCTTAAGAGGGCCCTGGAACTGCCCTTGGGCTCGTGTGTAGGGGCGGGAAGCAGCTGGTGGCGCTGCTCCTCCTCGGTGGCGAGCGCAGCTGCTCCCGAGCGTTGAATCAGCAGCTGCTCGGTGGAAGTTCCCACCGAAACTTGTGACTTTGGGTGCAAGTCTCCCCTCTTCTCTCTATGACATGTGGGTCCCACCCGGGGTTTTAACCTCTGAAATTTACTCCTAATCACTGTTGTAAACAGTGAGCCCCAAAATACCCATGGTGATTCAAATTATTCACCCATGAGCCATTTGAATTGAGTAGAACTCAAATTGGGTTTGGTTTGAATGAATTTCAGCACAAGTTCAGTTTGGAATTCAAATAAAGTTTGAATTTGTCCCACTTAGCTCATGTCAAGATCAACTCCAAATGGAGTGAAAATTGGTGTGTGAGCTAACAAAAATGTGCTGAATAAGAATATGCCTCCCACTTTTGAATTCATGGGACAAAAACAGTTTGAATTTGAATATGGTTTCAAACTGCCCTCTTTCTAGCTATACCCAAAATGACCTCAAAATATTTTGAATTTGGGTGAAACTTGGCATGGACATGCTTAGCAATGTGTAGGAGTTTTCATATGCCCAGCCCCTCTATATCACATGTGGGAAATACCACTTTTGCAATATGTGAGTTTTTTTTCTCTAATGAGCATGTTGATCGTGGTTACTTGCTCTTCATTTGTGTTCATCAACTTGCTTCAAATGAGGTGTGTGGTGTGGTGCTGAATACTTCAAATATGTGTCAAAACTGAGGCCCTTACATTCCTCCCCCCTTAAAAGAATATCGTCCCAAGATTATAAGGTGAAAATGAGAGAGAGGATGGTGGAAAATTACCGGATATGCGATGTGAAAAAGTCGGGGTAGTTAGCGCGAAGAAATCCTTCGCTCTCCCATGTCGCTTCGTCCATGGAATGATTACTCCATAGAACTTTGTAGAACCACAACGTATGGTTGCGTGTGGTTCGGGCCTTTTCGTCAATAATCTTAACCGGTTCGTCCCGATAGGTGAGATCCGGTTGCAGTTCTTCAATGTATTCCAGCTGAACGGTAGTTGATAGCTTGAGACACTTCCTCAGCTGGGAAATGTGAAAGACGTCGTGCACACCGGAAAGTGCTTCTGGTAATTTCAGCCGGTATGCTACTGATCCACATCTTTCGGTAGCCTGGAATGGACCGATGAATCGGGGTGCCAACTTTCCTCTCACCCCAAATCTGTTTACGCCCTTCATTGGAGACACACGCAGATATACGTGATCCCTGACTTCAAATTGTAATGGGCGTCTTCTCCGGTCCGCATACTTTTTCTGACGGGATTGGGCGGCTTTTAGGTTTGCTTGAATCAGTCAAACCTTCTCTTCCGCGTTGTTGACAAGGTCAATCCCGAAGGTAACCCTTTCGCCAGACTCACACCAGTTCAATGGTGTGCGACATTTTCTCCCAATTGCGACATCCTCAGCCTGTTGTGCTTCGTCAGCAGTGACATGGTTTACGTGACCACGAGCATAGTTCTGCGGTCCACGGTTCTCTTGGTTGTCCCCTCCGTTTGGCTGCTGGTTCTGCTTGGGCACGTTACCTTGCTGTCCAGGGCCTCTCCTCAGCCACTGGTTGGCGAAGTGGCCTATTGGCTACGGCAGCAGGTACGTTGGGGATGGGGTTTTGAACAGGGGCACAATTGTTAGGCCGGGGCGAAGGAGGCATGGGCACACGAGGTGCCGGGGCAACGAATTGTTGCTGTGGTGGCTGACCAGGGTGGTACGCAGGAGTGGTCGATCCATACTCCGGTGCAGGGGGCATGTACCTAGGTCGTACGTTGCTCCCTTGGGTCTGGTATGGCATCTTCCTCTTGCACTCTCACTCGATCTCTAGGATCTTGTTTTCAACCACAATAGCCTTGTCAACCAACTTCTGGAAGCTTACGTAGTCATTGTTGAGGAGCTGAATCTGGATCTCATTGTTCAACCCTCTCATAACAGGTACTGCTTCCTCTGGTCTGAGTTGACATCTTCGGGGGCATACCGGGACAGTTGTATGAACTTGTTGAGATACTCGTTCACACTATTCTGTCCTTGGCGGAGACCTTCAAACTCCTGCCTCTTGAGCATCATTACACCAACATAGATGTAGTGAGAGCGGAAACTTTCCTTGAACTCAGTCCAAGTGATTGTCTCCGGGTTGGCATGGGCGTTGTGTAGGGCATCCCACCAGTCAGCGGCAGCTCCCATAAGTTGGTGCGACGCAAGGAGAACCTTTTCTCGGTCGTTGCACTGAACAATGGCGAGCTTCTTCTCTATGGATTTTATCCAATCATCGGCCTCCATGGGATCACCAACTTGAGCAAAGGTGGGTGGTCAAGTCCTCATAAACTCTCCCGACCTGTTATGAGCCGGCGGTGGTGGTGGCGGTGGTGCCGGAACGGGGTTTTGGTTGGCCTGCAACTGACCCAAAGTTTGGATCATGGTTTGCATAAGCTGGTTTTGCATGGCCATCAACCTTTCTAGATGGTTTTCACCAGCTCCGGGGTTAGCAGGAACTTCCTCGTGGTCATCCTCCTAGAAGTTCCTTCGGCTGGCGTTTCCTCTCACCATCTGTGAGAGAGAACGAAATAGAATAGAAGGTTAGAAGGTTAGGTAGGTCCCTTCAACTATATGCATCAAGGTGAGTTGGACTATATATATTAGACCTTATGAGGATGTGATCAAGTGCCGAAGTATTTCACACCTCTTTCTTCTTACGTATGGATATGGACAAAGTTTCTGAGACGTCCCACAACTCACACTAAGCACATAATCACACACAATCATTGCAAGGGCTCATACAACTCCTATTCAAGGATGGTTTCCTATGCCAAGGTGGTTTTAAAGCCAATCTGAGCTATTCACCCTAGGACGCTTGTGACTCTTATTTAGGGGTGTAACCCGTGGCTCTATTATCTATATAAGGTTTTCTATCTAGGCGTGTAACCTACTGTCAACCCGTGGCTCTGATACCAATCTGTGACGCCCTCAATTCTGTGGGAAAACCACGGAACCGAGAACTAATGCATATGTGTGCCCAGGATGTTCATCACACATACACATACGTTCCACAAACTGAATTCAGATTATATATTACCACGAATAACAGAGTTTATTACAACACCTCATGAGCCTTTGACTCATGCTCACAGCGGAAGTCTTTATTTCTATGCAGCGGAAGTCTTTATTTTAATGTGGAAGCAAAAAACTAATGCGGAAGCAAAACTAAGCAGTAGTGGCTCCATCTTTACTCCCTCCACAGGCAAGGTTGAGAACAGATCACACGCCATAATGCTCCACTTGATCTTCATAGTAGGCTTCTCCTGCTGTTGATGATGAAGTAATAATGCAAGTTTGAGTAGAATGATGTACTCAGCAAGTGCGGGAAAACACATGATATGCAGTTCATAAACAAGGTAGGTATAAAAGGCTTATTTGCAGAAAAGCAGATTTATAAAACCATGATAATACAGCAACTTAACTTTAGATGTAATACCAGCATGTATTAAATTACCAACATACCTCCATCACTTCCCGTGTTCCATCCGAACATTAACCAATCCTTTATTCATACTCACGAATACCTCCTCGTATTTGCTACCATCTCATTTCACAAACCAACCTCGTCTCACACCGAGACCAATCTCATGTCATGACCCAACAGTCATGCAACCATCTCATCACCCAGACTCAACCGTCCCAAACCAAACCATATCCAAACCAATAATCATAACCAAGAACCTTCCCAATAACCGTTCCAATAACCATCCCAATAATCATCCCAACTAATCATGGCAGTTTAGCCAGGTGCTCGTAACCGTAAGCTCGGCTATCATGATAGTTTTAGACTCTGCAGAGTTTGCACCTCTTTACCCACAAGTTTGTGATTTCATCACCCGTCGGCGACTGCAGAACCTCCATTATACCAGTACACAACCGTCGGTGTATGGTCAAGAGATCACAAAATATCCTTTACAAAGGGGTTACTAGATGTATGGACTCACTAAGGTTTCACCGGCAGGCTAGAATCTCCAATTCTCCCACCCACGGGCCCCCTCTTGTGCCATGCAGTTCCCAGGGCAGTCCTCACTCGACTCCCATTCCCCGTGCCTTCCGTAGTCCATAACACCCTAGCAACTTACCTAATTACTCAGCTAAGCCGCACCCATACTTGGCCTTGTGGTGTCACTGTAATCCTGGCATGTGCATGCATGAACCGGTCCTTTGATCTACGGCAAGTAAACCACCATCTCATGCTACCTCATTCACAAACCCAGTCTTGCCTAGATCTCCCTCCGATCCATATCCATTATTAACATCAGTTTTTCATTATCAATACGAGTGCAGTTAGCTAGACACATCTATCTCGCTTCCCGCTCCCATAGACTCAGCGAAGCATAAAGCAAAAACCATATCCGACTCATAAACTTCCCAGGCGACAAGGGTGGTTTAATCAAAACTAGTAAACTCCTATAAAAGGGCTTCCCATCATGTTTGACTCAGTACGCACACCTTTTCGCAAAACAAGATATTTTTACCCAAAACATAGGATCAATATGGTCAAGGAGCACTTGCCTTGTTCTTACGGTTCCGGTTGTTCTTGATTCTCAAAACCTGGTTGCTGTAGTTCGTCGTAGACAGCTCCCTGAGCGTGTCCTGCTATGTAGGATTCACGTGCATACAAGATTCACAGCAATCAATATCATGCGCAAACTTTAAACTAGATGCGATGATGCACATGCATGCTATCCTATGATTTTTATTAGATTGGTGTGCTCTTGCATGGCTTGCATGGACAGAGGTGTTCGGATCAAAGGTGGACGTGGCGATGATCTTGTCTTTAGATCAAACTGATCATCAAGTGATCTGCCCACGAGAAGGCTTCTGTTCGAAAGGAATTGATGAACAGATGCAAAGAGATGAACACAATGATGTCGTAAGGCGGTATTGAAGTCCTACCTCACGTTCTTCTTGACTTCGAGGTCCTCCTCAGACCGCTCAGTTCTTCTCCGATGATCTCCCTTGTTGCGCTTTGGCGATGGTTTGCTCGGCGAGTTAGGGCTAGGGCTCTAAGTCGTCGGCTCAGGAGTTGAAAGAAAAGTTTGTGGTTTCGGCCAGAGGTTTTGGGTTCTATTTATAATCGGGAAGAGAAGGGTCCTAATCTGATTGTATCCCGAATAAGAGTCTTATTCAGATCTTTGTTGGATCCTAACGTCTTATATTTAGTAACATCGTGGAATTTAGATCGGTTTCTGTTGCGTGCCGGTATCTTTACGCGTAAAAACCGCTCCAGAACTCGTTACTTGCTCGGTGATGAGCTCCGAAGGCTCCACGTGTCCATCAGGCCTGGTCTCTCCTTTTTCGTAGAGGCAAGCTCCGGTGGTGCCGTGTGTCAAGCGAGCAGGACTCCCCTCTCCTTCGGAGGTGAGCTCCGTGTGCGCCACGTGTCTTGGCGGTTGGGACCTCCTCTCTCACTCGAAGGTGGCTCCGCGCACGCCACGTGTCAGTGCCGGACCTTCCTTCTTCCCTCAGAGACATGCTCCAAGGTTGACACGTGTCCTGCGGAAATGCCTTTGCTTCTTCCGCAGAGGCTAGCTCCGAGGGCAACACGTGTCCCACAGGGTCGGACCTCTTTCCAATTGCGGAGGTGACCCCCGAGCCTGCCACATAGACAGTTTAGCGGCGGACCTCTCCCAACTTCTCGGGGATGAGCTCCGAACACGCCGAGTGGCCTGCTGGCTGCGGAAGTTGCCTTCGGCGCTCTCTGGGGGCTTTATTGGCTATTCTTTTAATAATTCTCTCTGTTCCTATTTTTCATTAAAATGTTTCCTCTTAGAACATGAACATATGCTGACACCCGAGGCGAGGGTGTCACAAATCTACCCACCTTAATTTGAATCTCGCCCTCGAGATATGTTAGTAGGAAATAGATGGGGGAATTCTGCCTTGATATCCTCTTCACGCTCCCATGTGGCTTCAGCTTCGGTGTGATGGCTCCATTGTACCTTGCACCATCGAATCACCTTGTTTCGGGTGACCCTTTCCTTTACGTCCAAGATTCGGACAGGGTGTTCTGCGTAAGTCAGGTCCTCTTGAAGTTCAAGCTCTCCCATTAACACTTGTTCCTCTGGTATTCTCAAGCACTTCTTGAGCTGGGATACATGAAACACGTCATGTACGTCGGAGATGTGGTTTGGGAGCTCTAGTTGATAGACTACTTCTCCTCGCTTGTCCAAAATCTTATATGGTCCGATGTAGCGAGGTGCTAGCTTGCCTTTGACGTTGAAACATCGTTGGCCTCGGATAGGCGATACCTTAAGGTATACGAAGTCTCCTATCTCAAAGGTCAACTTCCTACGCCTATTGTCCGCATAGCCTTTCTGTCGTGACTGAGCAGCTTTTATGTTCTCCCGTATCGTTTGGACGTGCTTTTCAGCTTCTTGTAGTACTTCGGGTCCAAACATCTGGTTCTCTCCAGTCTCATTCCAGAACAGTGGCGTTCTACACCGTCTACTATATAAAGCTTCGAAAGGCGACATCTTCAAGCTAGCTTGATAGCTGTTGTTATAGGAGAATTCGGCATACGGTAAACTCCTATCCCAACTACGCCCACGTTTCAAGGCGCAAGCTCTCAACATGTCCTCCAAAATTTGGTTCGTCCTTTCGGTTTGTCCATCTGTTTGTGGGTGATAGGCGGAGCTAAAATCCAGTCGTGTACCCATGGCTTTCTGCAGCTTCCTCCAGAACCTTGAGGTAAACTGAGAACCTCGATCTGAGACTATCCTCCTCGGAACTCCGTGACGGCACACGATCTGCTCCATGTATAACTCTGCCAATTGTGCAACGTTGTAACTGGTCTTTACTGGAAGAAAATGGGCGGTTTTTGTCAATCGGTCCACGATAACCCAGATGGAGTCATAACCCGACTGAGTACGCGGCAATCCGACGATGAAATCCATACTGATATCCTCCCACTTCCATTCGGTATCTTCAAAGGTTGCAACAATCCAGCGGGTTTTTGGTGTTCGGCCTTTACCCGTTGGCATGTGTCGCATAGGGCAACGTATTCGGCTATATCCCTCTTCATACCATCCCACCCAATAGCAAGTTTTCAAATCCTTGTACATTTTGGTGCTTCCTGGATGTATGGAATAGGGTGAATCATGTGCCTCCTTCAATATCATGTCGCGAAGGTGTCTTATGTTTGGCACACAAATCCTTTTTCTCAGCCAAAGCGTAACCTTTTCATCCTCCTTGAAATCCTTCTCTATCCCTTGTCGGATTCTTTCCTTGATCTCCTCGATCTCCTCGTTCGTTACTTGGCCCTTTCTTATCTCTTGCTCCAATGAAGAGTGGATCTCCATTATTTCCATGTTGTTCAAAAATCCGAGGTGTAACCGTTCGAACTCCTTACGTAGTTCGGGTGGTAGCTCCCGAACCGTGAGTTGGTGACATGCTCCCTTTCTGCTCAATGCGTCAGCTACTACATTGGCCTTCCCGGGGTGGTAATTGATTCCCACATCATAATCCTTGATGAGTTCTAACCATCGACGTAGCCTCAAATTCAAGTCCGTTTGTGTAAATATGTACTTGAGGCTTTTATGATCCGTATAGATCTCACATCAATGACCAAGGATATAATGTCTCCAAATCTTCAATGCATGCACCACTGCTGCTAGCTCCAAGTCATGCGTAGGATAGTTAAGCTTGTGCTTCTTTAATTGCCGTGAGGCATAGGCTACCACTTGTCCTTCCTGCATGAGCACACATCCGAGCCCCTGTCTGGATGCGTCACAATATATGTCAAAGCTCTTGCTTACGTCTGGCAATACAAGAACTGGTGCTGTGGTTAGCCTTTTCTTGAGTTCCTCAAAACTTTCTTGGCAGGCTGGTGTCCATTGAAAGACCTTTCCATTCATTAGCAACTCCGTCATAGGTTTTGCTATCTTAGAGAAGTCTTTAATGAAGCGCCGATAGTATCCTGCCATCCCAAGGAAACTCCGAATATCCCTCACGCTCTTCGGTTGATCCCACTTCAGAACATCTCTCACCTTTCCCGGATCAACCGATACCCCTTCCTTGGAGATAATGTGGCCTAGGAAAGATATTTCCTTTAGCCAAAATTGACACTTGTTGAGCTTGGCATATAATTGATGCTCACGCAACTTCTGCAGGGTCAATCTCAGATGTTCTTCATGTTCCTCCTCACTTTTTGAATACACCATAATGTTGTCGATGAAAACCACGACGAACTTGTCCAAGTACTCCATGAAAACCTTGTTCATAAGGTACATGAAGTATGCGGGTGCATTCGTCAATCCAAAATACATAACGGTATATTCATATGAACCATACCGTGTCCGAAAGGCTGTCTTAGGTATATCGGAGGGCTTAATCTTCAGCTGGAAGTATCCCGACCGAAGATCAATCTTGGAGAATACTCGGGCTCCCTTCATTTGGTTGAATAGGTCCTCTATACGAGGCAGAGGGTATTTATTCTTGATTGTCACCTCATTGAGAGACCTGTAGTCCACGCACATTCTTTGGGTTCCATCCTTCTTGTCCACGAAGAGTACCGGAGCTCCCCATGGTGATGAGCTTGGACGGATAAAACCCTTATCCAACTGTTCTTGAATTTTCTTCTTGAGTTCAACTAGCTCGTTGACGGGCATCCTATATGGTCTCTTGGCTATAGGTGCAGTTCCGGGTACCAAATCTATGGCAAACTCGATGTCCCGGTTAGGTGGCATTCCTGGAAGCTCTTTTGGGAATACGTCCAAAAATTCCTGAACCACTGGAATGCTGTCCAATGTTGTTCCTTCGACGTGGTTCAAATTTGCCCCTTCGGTTGTTTGCTGGGCTGACTCAAACTCGACACGAATACCGTGTTCGTTTGTCAACTGCACGCTCCTTTTAGCACATTGGATTACTCCATTGTGCTTGCTTAACCAATCCATTCCGAGTATGATGTCAATCCCGTAGGAGTCCAAGACAATAAGGTTGGCAAGGAAGTCTACCCCCCTTATTTTAAGGCTTACTTTAGGACATACTACATTAGTCCTCATTTCTCCTCCGAGAGAATTAACTAACATAGCACTTTCTAAGTGGGATACGGGTAGATGATGTTTGGCAACATATTTGGATGATATGAAGGAATGCGATGCTCCGGAATCAAATAAAATGGTGGCTGGGTTGGAGTTGGCAAGGAACATACCAATTGCGACGTCCTCAGCCTGTTGTGCTTCCTCAGCAGTGACATGGTTTACGTGGCCACGAGCATAGTTCTGCGGTCCACGGTTCCCTTGGTTGTCCCCTCCGTTTGGCCGCTGGTTCTGCTTGGGCACGTTACCTTGCTGTCCAGGGCCTCTCCTCAGGCACTGGTTAGCGAAGTGGCCTACTTCCCCGCATGCAAAGCATGCCCTGTTGCCTACGGCAGCAGGTACGTTGGGGCGGGGGTTTTGAACAGGGGCGCCATTGTTAGGCCAGGGCGAAGGAGGCATGGGCACACGAGGTTCCGGTGCAACGAATTGTTGCTGTGGTGGCTGACCAGGGCGGTACGCAAGAGTGGTCGATCCATACTGCGGTGCAGGGGGCATATACCTAGGTCTTACGTTGCTCCCTTGCGGCTGGTATGGCATCTTCCTCTTGCACTCTCGCTCGATCTCTCGGATCTTGTTTTCAACCACAATAGCCTTGTCAACCAGCTTCTGGAAGCTTACATAGTCATTGTTGAGGAGCTGAACCTGGATCTCATTGTTCAACCCTCTCATCAACAGGTACTGCTTCCTCTGGTCTGAGTTGACATCTTCGGGGGTGTACCGGGACAGTTGTATGAACTTGTTGAGATACTCGTTCACACTCTTCTGTCCTTGGCGGAGACCTTCAAACTCCTGCCTCTTGAGCATCATTACACCAACAGGGATGTAGTGAGAGCGGAAACTTTCCTTGAACTCAGTCCAAGTGATTGTCTCCGGGTTGGCATGGGCGTTGCATAGGGCATCCCACCAGTCAGCGGCAGCTCCCATAAGTTGGTGCGACGCAAAGAGAACCTTTTCTCGGTCGTTGCACTGAACAATGGCGAGCTTCTTCTCCATGGATTTTATCCAATCATCGGCCTCCATGGGATCACCAGCTTGAGCAAAGGTGGGTGGTCGAGTCCTCATGAACTCTCCTAACCTGTTATGAGCCGGCGGTGGTGGTTGCGGTGGTGCCGGAACGGGGTTTTGGTTGGCCTACAACTGACCCAAAGTTTGGATCATGGTTTGCATAAGCTGGTTTTGCATGGCCATCAACCTTTCCAGATGGTTTTCACCAGCTCCGGGGTTAGCAGGAACTTCCTCGTGGTCATCCTCCTGGACGTTCCTTCGGCTGGCGTTTCCTCTCACCATCTGTGAGAGAGAACGAAATAGAATAGAAGGTTAGAAGGTTAGGTAGGTCCCTTCAACTATATGCATCAAGGTGAGTTGGACTATATATATTAGCCCTTATGAGGATGTGATCAAGTGCGAAGCATTTCACACCTCTTTCTTCTTTCGTATGGATATGGACAACGTTTTTGAGACGTCCCACAACTCACACTAAGCACATAATCACACACAATCATTGCAAGGGCTCATACAACTCCTATTCACGGATGGTTTCCTATGCCAAGGTGGTTTTAAAGCCAATCTGAGCTATTCACCCTAGGACGCTTGTGACTCTTATTTAGGGGTGTAACCCGTGGCTCTATTATCTATCTAAGGTTTTCTATCTAGGCGTGTAACCTACTGTCAACCCGTGGCTCTGATACCAATCTGTGACGCCATCAATTCTGTGGGAAAACCACGGAACCGAGAACTAATGCATATGTGTGCCCAGGATGTTCATCACACATACACATACGTTCCACAAACTGAATTCAGATTATATATTACCACGAATAACAAAGTTTATTACAACACCTCATGAGCCTTGGACTCACGCTCACAGCGGAAGTCTTTATTTCTACGCAGCGGAAGTCTTTATTTTAATGCGGAAGCAAAAAACTAATGTGGAAGCAAAACTAAGCAGTAGTGGCTCCATCTTTACTCCCTCCACAGGCAAGGTTGAGAACAGATCACACGCCATAATGCTCCACTTGATCTTCATAGTAGGCTTCTCCTGCTGCTGATGATGAAGTAATAATGCAAGTTTGAGTATAATGATGTACTCAGCAAGTGCGGGAAAACACATGATATGCAGCTCATAAACAAGGTAGGTATAAAAGGCTTATTTGCAGAAAAGCAGATTTATAAAACCATGATAAAATAGGAACTTAACTTTAGATGTAATCCCAGCATGTATTAAATTACCAACATACCTCCATCACTTCCCGTGTTCCATCCGAACATTAACCAATCCTTTATTCATACTCACGAATACCTCCTCGTATTCGCTACCATCTCATTTCACAAACCAACCACGTCTCACACCGAGACCAATCTCATGTCATGACCCAACAGTCATGCAACCATCTCATCACCCAGACTCAACCGTCCCAAACCAAACCATATCCAAACCGATAATCATAACCAAGAACCTTCCCAACAACCATCCCAATAACCATCCCAATAACCATCCCAATAATCATCCCAACTAATCATGGCAGTTTAGCCAGGTGCTCATAACCGTAAGCTCGGCTATCATGATAGTTTTAGACTCTGCAGTGTTTGCACCTCTTTACCCACAAGTTTGTGATTTCGTCACCCGTCGGCGACTGCAGAACCTCCATTATACCAGTACACAACCGTCGGTGTATGGTCAAGAGATCACAAAATACCCTTTACAAAGGGGTTACTAGATGTATGTACTCACTAAGGTTTCACCGGCAGGCTAGAATCTCCAATTCTCCCACCCACGGGCCCCCTCTTGTGCCATGCAGTTCCCAGGGCAGTCCTCACTCGACTCCCATTCCCCGCGCCTTCCATAGTCCATAACACCCTAGCAACTTACCTAATTACTCAGCTAAGCCGCACCCATACTTGGCCTTGTGGTGGCACTGTAATCCTGGCATGTGCATGCATGAACCGGTCCTTAGATCTAGGGCAAGTAAAATACCATCTCATGCTACCTCATTCACAAACCCAGTCTTGCCTAGATCTCCCTCTGATCCATATCCATTATTAACATCCGTTTCTCATTATCAATACGAGTGCAGTTAGCTAGACACATCTATCTCGCTTCCCAATCCCATAGACTGAGGAAGCATAAAGCAAAAACCATATCTGACTCATAAACTTCCCAGGTGACAAGGGTGGTTTAATCAAAACTAGTAAACTCCTATAAAAGGGCTTCCCATCATGTTTGACTCAGTACGCACACCTTTTCGCAAAACAAGATAGTTTTACCCAAAACATAGGATCAATATGGTCAAGGAGCACTTGCCTTGTTCTTGCAGTTCCGGTTGTTCTTGATTCTCAACACCTGGATGCTGTAGTTCGTCGTAGACAGCTCCCTGAGCTTGTCCTGCTATGTAGGATTCACGTGCATACAAGATTCACAGCAATCAATATCATGTGCAAGCTTTAAACTAGATGCGATGATGCACATGCATGCTATCCTATGATTTTTATTAGATTGGTGTGCTCTTGCATGGCTTGCATGGACAGAGGTGTTCGGATCAAAGGTGGACGTAGCGATGATCTTGTCTTTAGATCAAACTGATCATCAAGTGATCTGCCCACGAGAAGGCTTCTGTTCGAAAGGAATTGAAGAACAGATGCAAAGAGATGAACACAATGATGTCGTAAGGCGGTATTGAAGTCCTACCTCACGTTCTTCTTGACTTCGAGGTCCTCCTCAGACCGCTCGGTTCTTCTCCGATGATCTCCCTTGTTGCCCTTGGCGATGGTTTGCTCGGCGAGTTAGGGCTAGGGCTCTATGTCGTCGGCTCAGGAGTTGAAAGAAAAGTTTGTGGTTTCGGCCAGAGGTTATGGGTTCTATTTATAATCGGGAAGAGAAGGGTCCTAATCTGATTGTATCCCGAATAAGAGTCTTATTCAGATCTTTGTTGGATCCTAACGTCTTATCTTTAGTAACATCGTGGAATTTAGATCGGTTTCTGTTGCGTGCCGGTATCTTTACACGTAAAAACCGCTCCAGAACTCATTACTTGCTCGGTGATGAGCTCCGGAGGCTCCACGTGTCCATCAGGCCTGGTCTCTCCTTTTTCGTAGAGGCGAGCTCCGGTGGTGCCGTGTGTCAAGCGAGCAGGGCTCCCCTCTCCTTCGGAGGTGAGCTCCGCGTGCGCCACGTGTCTTGGCGGTCGGGACCTACTCTCTCACTCGGAGGTGGCTTCGCGCACGCCACGTGTCAGTGCCGGACCTTCCTTCTTCCGTCAGAGACATACTCCAAGGTTGACACGTGTCCTACGGAAATGCCTTTGCTTCTTCCGCAGAGGCTAGCTCCGAGGGCAACACGTGTCCCACAGGGTCGGACCTATTTCCAATTTCGGAGGTGACCCCCGAGCCTGCCACGTAGACAGTTTAGCGGCGGACCTCTCCCAACTTCTCGGGGATGAGCTCCGAACACGCCGTGTGGCCTGCCTGCCGCGGAAGTTGCCTTCGGCGCTCTCTGAGGGCTTTATTGGCTATTCTTTTAATAATCCTCTCTGTTCCTATTTTTCATTAAAATGTTTCCTCTTAGAACATGAACATATGCTCACACCGGAGGCGAGGGTGTCACATAGTATCTGATTTACCCGCTCCGTTTGCCCATCCGTCTGCGGGTGGTATGCTGAACTATGGATCAGTTTCGTCCCCAAGGCAGCGTGCAGCTGCTCCCAAAAACGGGACACAAATAAAGTGCCCCGATCTGATATGATGGTATGGGGTACGCCGTACAAGCATAGGATCCGTGAGATGTACAGTTCAGTGTACTTCTTGGCGTTGTAGTTGGTGTTGACCGGGATGAAATGGGCAACTTTGGTGAGCTGATCGACGATCACCCACACAGAATCATGTTTCTGCAAGGTGGTAGGTAAACCGACGATGAAGTCCATGCTCACGTCCTCCCAACAGGCAGGGACGCCCAGTGGTTGTAGCAGTCCCGGTTTCCTCATATGGTCTGTCTTCACCCTTCGGCATGTATCACATTCGGACACGTACTTCGCGATCTCCCGCTTCATCCGTGTCCACCAAAACTTGCTTCTGAGTTCTTGATACATTTTGTTGCTGCCGGGGTGAATAGAAAATTTTGACAAGTGAGCCTCATCAACGATTTTCTTCCGTAATTCCGGGTTACGGGGTACGACGATCCGGTCCTTGAACCATAGGACGCCGTCTCCGTCCTTCCGGAAACATATCAACTCCCCACTGTCTACACGTCTCCGCAAATGCGACATACCATTGTCATGTTTCTGAGCTGCCGCTATTTCTTCACGGATGGTGGGGATCAAAGCTAAGTTGTAGAGAGCTCCATGTGGAATAATATGCAGTGGTGGTTCGCTCTCTTCCAACGGTATGATGGTCAAATTGTTGACGTGTGACTTGCGGCTCAGCGCATCTGCCACTACATTTGCCTTGCCCGGATGATAATGGATCTCTATTTTGTAATCCTTTATCAGTTCTAACCATCTGCGTTGCCTCATGTTCAGCTCCTTCTGAGTGAATATGTACTTGAGGCTTTTGTGGTTGGTATACAAATGTACGAGGTTACCGAGTAGGTAGTGCCTCCACATTTTCAGTGCAAGTACCACGGCAGCGAGCTCCAAATTGTGAGTTGGATAATTTTGCTCATGCTTTCTAAGCTGCCGTGACCCATACGCGACCACGCTTCGGTCTTGCATCAGCACACATCCGAGCCCAATGTCGGATGCATCGCAGTACACATCGAACGGTTTTGTTGTGTCTGGCTGCGCCAAAACCGGTGCTGATGTCAGGTGCTTGACTAAAGCCTTGAATGCTGCTTCACATGCTGGACTCCAAACGTATTTGGTAGCCTTCTTCAGCAGCTCCGTCATAGGCTTGGCAATCTTCGAGAAGTTCGGAATGAACCTCCGATAATATCCCGCGAGTCCAAGGAAACTCCGTACCTCATGAACAGTTCTCGGGGATTTCCAATTCAGCACTTGAGTGATCTTGCTTGGGTCTACAGCGATACCCTCCGCTGAGATGATATGCCCGAGAAAAGGCACTTGCGATATCCAGAACTCGCATTTGCTGAATTTTGCGTATAGCTTGTGATCCCGCAGCCGTTGCAAGACTATACGCAGATGTTTCTTGTGATCTTCCTCTGACATGGAATATACCAGTATGTCGTCGATGAAGACTACGACAAACTTGTCCAGCTCCGGCATGAATACCGAGTTCATCAAGTACATGAAGTGAGCTGGAGCATTGGTGAGGCCGAAGGACATGACCAGGTACTCATAAAGTCCCTACCTCGTCGAGAAATCTGTATTTGGAATGTCCTCCGCCCTTATCTTAATCTGATGGTACCCGGATCTTAAGTCCATCTTGGAAAAGATCTTTGCTTCGACCAGCTGATCAAACAACATGTCGATCCGTGGCAACGGGTACTTGTTCTTGATGGTTACGGCATTTAATGGACTAAAGTCCATGCAACGCCGTAACGTCTCATCCTTCTTCTTTACAAATAATGCCGAACAGCCCCATGGCGAGGAGCTCGGCCTAATAAAACCCTTCTCCAGGAGGTCCGTGAGCTGAGTCTTCAGTTCAGCCAACTCCTTGGGCGCCATCTTGTATGGCCTTCGTGATATTGGCGTGGTTCCCGGTGCAAGTTCAATCTTGAACTCCACCTCTCTATCGGGCGGCATCACCGGCAAATCGTCCGGGAATACGTCAGGAAACTCTCGGACCACTGGAATATCTTCCAATCTGATGGTTGTGGCTTGATAGACACTTGGAAGTTTTATTTCTGGGCTGTCCAGAAATAATGAGTGAGACCCGTGCACTTCTGAGTTTAAGTGCACGACTCGAAGGACGGTGTCTAAAACAGCGCCATGGCGGGTTAACCACGACATCCCTAGGATGACATCGACCTTCTGTCCCTCTAAGATTATGAGAGACGTAGGGTACACTCTACCCGCTAAGCATAATGGTGCTTTAGAAACCATTACGCTTGCTGAAATCTTCCCACCCGGTGAACAAATTAAATATGGACTATCGGTGGGTAGTATTTGCAAGCTGTGTTTAGCAATGAAAGCTTGGCTAATAAAATTATGCGTGGCGCCTGAATCAAACAATACGATGGCGGGATGCTGGTGGAGTTGGAACATACCCGCAAGGATTGGCTCACCCTCCGGCATGTCCTCTATGGCAAGCTGGTGGACGGTGCCGGGCCTAGGGCTTGTCCGCCGCGCATTAGTAGGGTTCCGGGGTTGATTCCTCCCCGGAAACTGCGGTGCCACTCCGCCGCCTTGCCTCTCCGGGCAACTGCTCGCGAAGTGTCCTGGACGACCACACTTGTAACATGTGGCCGCTGCTGGTGCTATGCTCGGGGGACAAAAGCCCGGCATGCGTTGCTGAGGTGCATACGCACGCGGCATCGTCCTCTGCTGCTGTTGTTGTTGCGGTGGTGGTACTGGCAGTGCCGGCCTGAATGCCGGTGAAGAGTACGGTCGACTGCGGAAAGGCATCGACATCTGGGGTGGCTGCCAGCGTGGACCTGATGGTGGGCGATTCACCATCCGAAACTTCTGAGAAGGACCGCCTCCTTCTATGCTGCTCTGCGGCGCGCTTCGCTTTCGTTCTGCCGCCGCCAACTCCTTGCCAGAGTCCTCTTGAACAATCGCAGCATCAATGATGTCCTTGAGGCTGCCGCGATTGAACATCGCCAATTTGCCCTTCAGGAGCGGGTTAAGCCCTTGGTAAAAGTGGTCCCGCCGCTTCTCGTCGGTATCTGCGTGATACGACGCGTAGAGCGCGAGATCATTGAATGACCTGGAGTATTCCAGCGCGTTCCGGCTCCCTTGTTGCAGGTGCAGGAACTCCTGCGTCTTCCTCTTCATTAGACCTGGCGGTATGTGATAGGCCCTGAAGGCCGTCCGGATCTCCGTCCAGGTCATACCTCGGTCGGTGGGCTGTGAAGCACAGAAGTTGGCCCACCACGCGCTCGCGGATCCTTGGAGCTGCTGGACCGCGAACTGAGTCTTGCACTGCTCACTTATCTGGAGCAGCCCGAACTTCATCTCTATTGCGCGGAGCCAGTTGTCCGCGTCAAGAGGTTCATCCGCCCTTGAGAATACAGGGGGATGAGTCGCCAGGAAGTTGGAGTAGGAGCTCTGTTGACGCTCCTCACGGTCTTGATGTCTCTCGGGGCGAGACGTATTAGCGATGAGGGTCTGCAGCAACTCCGTGTGCTGCTGGTGTGAACCCGCCATTGCCGCGACGATGTCGGCCAATGTAACCGTCGGCAGTGGCGGTGGCGGTGTTTGCTGTTGCTGTTGCTGCTGCCGCCCCGAGGAGTCCTCGGGAGGCTGTTGGGAGGTCTCACCCCACTGACTGGTACCCCCAACGTCCGGGTTGGCACGAGTACGCGTCATTCTGAAATTCAAACAGCAGCAATTAGCACATGTCATACTTAAAATTCCATATGCAACAGTAGGTATTGAAGTGACACATGAATAATTTGCGCAACATTCACATATATTGATAAAGCATAAACTTTATACAAGATACATTATTCTCAGGTTCCCGAGGAGTTGTGCTCATGTTGTCAATACCTATACATACGCTACTGCCTACACGACATGTCACCGATTACAAAAGTTGGGTTACACTACCCGAGCTGCCCTACTTGGCAACTGTAACCCCCTACTCGGAGTAGAACTCGACCTCCTGCGGGTTTTCCTCCTCCGGTACCTCTGCTGGTGGCTCTGGATCTACCACCTCTTCGCCCATCTTGGGTTCTCCCATTGCTGGAAGGCCCAAGACTACCGGTATGCCCAATACCGGAGGTACAAGGTCCTGCAATGCATGCACCTCGTCCATAGCCTGGTTATAGTGCTCTTCCCAGCCTTGCCCTTCCTCAATAGAGTCGTCTCGCTCTTGAGTAAGGTCCTCGTTCTGCTGGGTCAGATTCTGTACCAGTTCCTGCAACGCCGCGATGTCGACACGGCTCTTCTTCTTTGCCTTCTTCAGACGATGCAACTGATTGTGCTGTTTATTCAGTCGCTTGATCGTCGGAAGGAGTACATTACGGAGTGCGCTGTGAGCACTCTCGAAATGGTCTCCACGGCTCATGCTCTCCTTCAGCTTCGCGGCGAGATGCTCCGTATGAACAGCTTGGCTGTCCATCACGGCATTTCCCGCCCTCATCTGGAGGCTGAGATTTGCCTCCGCGGGGTTGTACCTTGGGCAACTTGGGTCCGTTTCCTCCAGGTACCTCTCTTCCCACACATGGTGAGCCCGTCCCTCCACCGGAACGAGCGCGTATGGAGTGCCCTCCATAGCCTGCATGTGTAGTTGGCAGAAACGTGACATGGTGTCACGGGCTGCCACTTGCCACATACCTTCTGGCTGTCTACCTCTCACCGTGACAGTGAACGGCACCCAACCGGGTGGCGTAGGTCCTGCAGGGACTTCGACATGTATTGTCCACGTCTTGTTCCTCTCTTCGCCTTCTTCCTTGGCGAATTACTGTGGCATCTGGTTGTATCCGAAATATTGAAGCATCTGCCTCAATGCCTCCGGATAACCGCTGTGGTGAGAACAGTGGGATACCACCCACCCGTTCTCCAACTGTTTGTCTGCTGTCATCTGTAAAAATATATTTGAGAAATGTCAAATATTTATTTAAACAGTAAACTATTGAGGTATAACATAAGACATGTTATTAAACCCACAAAACATGGAAATACAGTTCAAATTTAAACAAATTTGACTGCTGATCTGCTGTCTGCATGACAGCTCTGACCAGTTTCCATTTTAACCTGATTTAGGCCCTGTTAAATGCAAAACCAATTCCGGAGCTCAACATTGAAGTTAAAGCTAACTTCAATATCTTTCCAGAAAGCATTTGCTTGGCCTAAGATCTGTCCTGGTTCAAAAGTTATGAGAGGTCAAAGTTAACAGAATTTCTGGAGAAACTTGGACAGCACCTCCCTGCTTTAGGTATTGGTTTGGTCCAAGAATTCCAGTTAATTCTGCTCCCAATCTGACAAAACATTGTGTTACAAAGTTGTAACCCATCTCATAAGCTTTCCAGGACTACCTCGTTTTCTATTTTTGGATTTTTATGCAGGAAGTTATACTCAATTTACAGAGAGTTTACAGAGAGTCTTTGCTCTGTCCTGTTTTTTGGACAGTTTCAACTCTACTGCATTTTTCGATTGGTTAAGGGATGAAACACCTCTGGACCTCAACAGAAAAGTTTTAAAGCTCTTCCAAAGAGTTCCAGAAATGTATCATATGACCCCAACCTCGAAAGAACTCAACCTCTAACCTCTGATTAACTTCAGCCTTGATTCAGCTGAAAACAGAGTGCTCTGTCCTTAACAACCTATAAGTTGAAAACTTGTTAACTTTGAATATCCTGTTCAATGGAAGGAGTTACATAAAGTTTTACTGCTTTGGATCAAAACCTTCAAGTTTTACAATGAAGTTGTTCATTTAGTGGGGTGTGACGTCGATGCGTCACCAGATCGTGTCGGTACTACGTCCTCACAAAGAAAAACCTATACCGGACATAGCCGGCTTTGTTAGTTCAGTGGCACTAAACATCACTCGCACATGGATGCTACACGTCTACCGTTTCGTGGTCAGCCTACCTGCAAATAACTCAAGCATTCGTCAGGCTCGGCTGCACACCGAGCCCGGAATCCATACAGTTCGTACACCCGGCCGTTATCACTCGCCCGGATGTTCTCAAGCCAAACACGCCTGAGTTACGTGTTCACGTTTCAGACCACGTGACGGGGTCTCCCAAATTGCACCACGCACGCCAGGGACAGACATTGCTCGAATACCCCAAACGACATGAAGAATCGTAGAGGATATCAAAGCGGGTCGGGTTACCTGCCACCCGTTGGGCTCCACCCTTCAGCTTGTGCGCACTGGTGGACAGTGCTTACGTGCACCCCCCAAGACATAAACGTCCCGAGATGCACGATTTTCTGACATAGACAGATAGGTTAGTATGCCACTTTCTATATGCTAATAACATCCTTATATGGGCTACTAACTCGTTGCTCACTGGATTTTTGAAAAAGATGACATTTTAGTGCGTTAAACCTCAAGCGAGCTCTGATACCAACGCTGACACGACCCCACGGTCTTGTCGAGCCAGGATCACGCTGAGGGGTACTGCGTTGCACAGAACCGAATAACACACATCAAAGGTACAAAGCGGAAGCAAAACTTTTATTACATAAAGTGGGTTATGAACATTTGTACATCAAAATAAGTGCAGTCTACACTCACGGGCGTAGACTACGCATCAAGTCGACGTCCAGCCCTTGAACGTGTCCTTGCTAGCACACACAAGCACTAACTCTGCGGCGTGCACGACTCCCACTCGACGGAGTTCCCCTCCTGGGGTTCCGTCTCCTCTTCGGGAGTCCCTTCCTCATAGAACCCTGCAAAAGCTTCAAACACAAGCAGTGAGAACGAAGGCTCAGCATGTCTGACCCGTCTCACCTAAACATGGAACTTCTACATGAGGGTTTATGGGTTACATGAGGTAAAAATTATTTTCAAGGACTCGCCTAATTAGTAGAACCTTACTTTCAAGTTTTAGCAGCAGGTTGTGGAGAACCTTACACTAAGGCACATGATAGAGCCGCAATCAAACAAGAATCGCATTTCTCTCATGTACTTTGCCCAAAGTTAAAAGGAACTTTAGTTAGCTCTAAACTACAACAAACCATTAACAAGCAAAGTCCATCTTTCAATCAGCAACATTTTAACATGTAACTAGCCTGTTCTTTCTACGTCACGGTACAGTGAACAAGTGATACTCACTGACTGCGAGGGACGGCGATTATAATCGTTTTACACCTGCAGGGTTACCCGAATAACCCGTCACGTGAGCCCGTACTCGATGTTGCCTACAGAAACCATCACTGACACCGTACGCAACCACCTTTCACCCGTCAGCCAAATATTGAACCGGTCCCATCGTCCGGAGCAAGAGGTCTCTGCACGCGCATCTCCATGCCACCAGCCGATTTACACCTCAAGCTCTCAACCTACCATCTGAACGACGGGCAATGCCTCAATACTCAGCTACCCGAGTTACATCGGTTTCCCGGTTCCCATATAGCCGGTAGGTCTTCGGTACTGTTCTAGCTTGTTCAACAGGCCCGCACACGGCTCGGTCCTTAATCGACACAAGCGGAGCTATAGCACACAGGCCCCAAAGTCCTGTTGCCCTTACTCTCCGCTCGGTCTCATTTTTCTTACCATGTGTATCATGTGCTATCTCTACCCGAGTCGAGTGCCTCTAGCCTATGCTCGTGAGTAGTTCCAACTACTCGACTTGTACCGAATCCTACTCTGTCTTAGCAGTGCAGTAGCTAACGGGGTTTTCAATCCTAAACCCAACCCATGGTGTTTCTTGGCTATGCAATTGGGTTTTCACACAAGACTCTAATATAAGGAATTATAATACTCAAATAAGTGCTCAAAACAATAAACATTTGTAAAAAGGTTAATGCAAACCGGAGCTTGCCTTGCTGCTCTTGGTCGTAGGCTAGCTGTTCCTCCGGAGTAACGAAGTCTAGGACTTCGGGTTCCTCCTCGACCTTAGCGACTACATGATAGCAGAAGTACATGTATCAATTTAAATGCATTTGTATTAAGTTTGAACTTGTGAAGCTTATAAGTCCCACTAGACAGACTCAATGACTGTGAAACTTTTACTGTGGCTTGGTTACAACCTAAGTACAGACTTGGTCAAGTTTTAGTTGCAGCAAAGCTCATTTGAGCCCTCCACAATTAATTATGTACTTGACCTTAATTGAAGGCTTTTAGGGTGTTCTAAGGATTTTCATTAAACAAACTATGACTTTATGAAAACTAGATTTTCAGATGGTTCTAATGGAGTTGGTCTCACTTAATTTGGAGGTTCCTAGCTAAAGATATGAGCTAAACAATTTCAGAGAAAATTCTGAAAATGTTTCTGAACATTTTCTATTTTCTTTGGAACAGTTCCACTAATCACACCATTAGGTGGATCAAATGAGCTCAAATGGATCTGAAATTTTTATAGTAGTTCAGGGATATATTGGTGAACATTCCAGCAAAATTTCAGGATTTTCTTCCAAAGGATTCTCCAGTTAAAATTCCAAACATTTTAAATTTTGAAGAATTAATTCTGGAGAGTACTCAGAGAGCTGAATCCAACAAAATTTCGTTCACTCGATTTGGAGCTTTCTAGCCAAAGTTATGAGGATTTGAAGTTTGAATAAAATCTGAAAATCGGGGGAAAAGTTTAAATCTGTCGGGGCCCGCAGGGACACGTGTTGAGCACCGAGGTGACCGCACACCGCGGCCCACAGGGTATTTGCGCGCCAGCACACCTGATCCCGGCCACACCCGATCCCGATTTCAAATTTTGAGCCGCTGACACGTGGGCCAGCCGGCTTCGTCTACCTCTCGACGCGCCGACGCGCCCACGCCGCCGCCCCTCGCCGGAGCAGACCCGGAGCTCGCCGGCTCGCTGCTGCCAGCCCTCCCATGGTCTGAAACTCGCCGCCAGGGGGTTGTCGACGTCGAGGAACACGTCGGTGGTGTCAGTTCGAATGGCGGTGACCGGAAATAGCCCGGCGACGTGCCGCGGCCTCGGTTGAGGTTCGGCGCCGTCGGCCGTGAGTTCTAACCCGCCAAACCTCAAACAATCGGTCCTACAGCATCAGTGTATCTCTAGGAAGAACGACAAGGTGTCAAAAGGGTTCAGGGATGGCAGCAAGTCGGTCGGCACCGTGTGACCGATCGTGCCCGCCATGACCACCCTTGATCGAGCTCGGAATTCGTTACTTCTAGACAGTTTCACGCCACAGATGCAGAAAGGAACTTGATCGCCAGCTAGTCCAGCGTCTATGTGCAAGATTTGATAGCTAGAGAAGGATCATAGAGCGAGAATTGAAGAATCCGTACCGGAAGCTCGGTTTACGGTCGCCGGAGCAAAAACTGGAAATTCTCTGTGGATTCTTCACGGTTTGCTTCCATACTTGGAGGAGAGCAGCACGGTGGTTGCGCGCTCCTGTTGCCTCTCTTGCTGCACCGTGAAAATGCCTGTGGAACGCTGTCCACGGGCGCCTGACTCTCGGCTGAGGCTAGGTCGCCGCGGTGGCGATCGTTTTCGGGCAAAGGAGGTCGGAGCTCGGGGTTTCTGGCATTGGGGAGGTAGAGTGCGAGATCAGGTTGCCGTTTAGCATCTCAGGGAAGGAAGAGGCGAGATGTTTTCGCGATTTTCCTGATCGAGCAGAGAGGCGGCAGCCGGGACTCGGTGTTCACGGGAGAGGGGGAAGTGAGCGGTGCCTGCCTCGGTGGAACGCCTTAAGAGGGCCCTGGAACCGCCATTGGGCTCGTGTGTAGGCGCGGGAAGCAGCTGGTGGCGCTGCTCCTCCTCGGTGGCGAGCGCAGCTGCTCCCGAGCGTTGAATCGGCAGCTGCTCGGTGGAAGTTCCAACCAAGACTTGTGACTTTGGGTGCAAGTCTCCCCTCTTCTCTCTATGACATGTGGTTCCCACCCGGGGTTTTAACCTTTGAAATTTACTCCTAATCACTGTTGTAATCAGTGAGCCCCAAAATACCCATGGTGATTCAAATTATTCACCCATGAGCCATTTGAATTGAGTAGAACTCAAATTGGGTTTGGTTTGAATGAATTTCAGCACAAGTTCAGTTTGGAATTCAAATAAAGTTTGAATTTGTCCCACTTAGCTCACGTCAAGATCAACTCCAAATGGAGTGAAAATTGGTGTGTGAGCTCACAAAAATGCGCTGAATAAGAATATGCCTCCCACTTTTGAATTCATGGGATAAAACAGTTTGAATTTGAATATTGTTTAAAACTACCCTCTTTCTAGCTATACCCAAAATGACCTCAAAAAGGTTTTGAAATTGGGTGAAACTTGGCATGGACATCCTTAGCAATGTGTAGGAGTTTTCATATGCCCAGCCCCTCTATATCACATGTGGGAAATACCACTTTTGCAATATGTGAGTTTTTTTCTCTAATGAGCATGTTGATGGTGGTTACTTGCTCTTCATTTGTGTTCATCAACTTGCTTCAAATGAGGTGTGTGGTGTGGTGATGAACACTTCAAATATGTGTCAAAACTGAGGCCCTTACACCGACACGGCCGAAGTTCTTCTGAAGCCACCACTCGTCACCGGCCATACTCAGGTTGTTTTCATGTCGAGCTAAGGCCAGCACCGTGTTCCTCGTACGGGTTTAGGCAGATGCGGCAAAAATCTCAAAGTTCGTCGCACGGCAGAGCCCATCCGGCGAGCACTCCGGTGAGGGGGGCGTCGGTCGAACGCGGGATGGCGGGAAGTTGAAGAAGCCCTCGGCCCCACGCATCAGCGAGCAGATATTTAAACCGGGGATCAGCTGTGGCTCCGTTTCATCTGCGTCTGCGCGCGGAAAACTCGTGGCCCCGTGTGTCAGCCGCTGAGGAGCCGACACATAGCCCCGGTCTCACACGCAGCAATTTAAACATTTTCCGAATTTTAGTTTCTAGTTCAAACTTCAAACCGACATAACTTTGACTAGGAAACTCCAAATCAAGTGAACTAAATTTTTTTAGATTCAGCTCTCTGAGCACTTTCCAACAAATCAAGTTTCACTTTATGAAAATCCTTATTTTTCCAGAATAAATTCTTCAAATTTTAAACTCTTTATAATTTTAACTGGGGAACTCTTTGGTAGATAATTCTGAAATTTAGCCAAGATGATAATAATAATATCCCTGAGATACCATAAAAATATTAGATCCATTTGATCTCATTTGATCCACCTAATAGTGTGATTAATTAAACTGTTCCAGAGAAAATGAAAAATGTCCAAATTTTTTTTTAATTTTCTCTGAACTTGTTTAGCTCATATCATTGGCTACGAATCTTCAAATTAGGTGAATCCAATTCCATTACAACCCTTGGAAAATCTAGTTTCTATAAAGTCATGGCTTGCTCCATGAAAATCCTAAGAACATCCTAAGAGATCCAATTAAGGCCAAATACTCATTTATTTGTAGAGGGATCAAATTAGCTTTGCTGCAATTGAAATTTGGTTAAGTTTCTATTTAGGTTGTATCCCAATCACAGTAAAAATTTCAGAGTCATTGGGCCTGTATAGCAGTACCTATGGTCTTAATAATATTAACTCTAAACTCATATGCATTTAAATTGATACATACATGTATTTGTCTCATGTAGTCGCTAAGGTTGAGGAGGAGCCAGAAGTCTTAGACTTCATAACTCCGGAGGAACAGCTAGCCTACGACCAACAGCAGCAAGGCAAGCTCCGGTTTGCATTAGCCTTTTATAAATTTTACTGTTTTGAGAACTTACTTTGAGTATCCACTACATTTATGCATTAGAGTCTTGTTTGAAAACCAAAATGCATAGCAAAGAAAATCCTGGTTTGGGCTTAGGTTTTTAAACCTTGCTTAGCTACTGCCATGCTAAGATAGTGTAGGATTCGGTACAAGTCGAGTAGTTGGAACTGCTCGCGGGAATAGGCTAGAGGCACACCACTCGTTTAGCGATAGCAAATGGAACACATGGCAAGAAAAATGAGATCGATCGGAGAATATGCACAGCAGGACTTTGGAGCCTGGGTGCCATAGCTCTGCTTGTGTCGATTGAGGACCGAGCCATGTGCGGGCCTGTTGAACAAGCTAGAACAGTACCGGAGACCTACCAGATATATGGGAACCGGGAAACTGATGTAGTTCGGGTAGCTAGGTGTTGAGGCATAGCTCGTCATTCAGAGGGTAGGTTGAGAGCTTGGGGTGTAAATCGGCTGGTGGCACTGCGGATGCGCGCGCAAAGATCTCTTGCTCGGGATGATGGGACCGGCTCAACATTTGGCTGATAGATGAAAGGTGGTTGCGTACGCCGTCCGTGATGGTTGCTGTAGGCAACATCGAGTACGGGCATACGTGACGAGTTATTCGGGTAACCCTGCAGGTGTAAATCGATTATAATCACTGTCCCTCGCGGTCAGTGAGTACCACTTGTTCACTGTACTGTGACATAGAAAGAACAGGCTAGAGTCATGTTAAAAGTTGCTGATTGAAATCTATACGTTGGTTGCTAATGAAATGTCGTAGTTTAGAGCAAATTAAAGTTCTTTTCAACCTTGGGCAAAGCACATGAGAGAAATGCGTTTCTTGTTTGATTGTGGCTCTCTTATGTGTCTTAGCGTGAGGTTATCCACAACTTGCTGCTAAAACTTGAAAGTAAGGTTCAACTATTTAGGTGTGTCCTTTGCAACTTACTTTCCTATTACACATTGCAATTCTAGCATGTAGAGTTACATGTGTAGGTGAGACAGATCAGACTTGCTGAGCCATCGTTCTTACTGGTTGTGTTTGAAGCTTTTGCAAGGTGTTATGAGGAGGACCCCCAAGAGGGCAACCCTATTGAATGGGAGTCGTGCATGCCGCCGTGTTAGTGTGTGTCCGTGCTAGTGGGGACACGTTCACGGGCTGAACGTGAACTCATTTGCGTAGTCTACGCCCGTGAGTGTAGACTCAACTTATTTTGATGTAAACATGTTTATAAACTCTATTATGTAATAAAACTTTGCTTCCGCTTTGTACCTTTTATGTGTGTTATCCGGTGCTGTGCAACGCAGCACTCCTCAACGTGATCCGTGCTATCGAGGCCGGTTGGGCCCTCGCAATCCGCCACCACGTTTGCCTTGCCGGGGTGATAATGGATCTCTATTTCATAATCTTTTATCAACTCCAACCATCTTCGCTGCCTCATGTTCAACTCCTTCTAAGTGAATATGTACATGAGGCTCTTGTGGTCGGTATATAAATGTACAAGGTTACCGAGTTGGTAGTGCCTCAACATTTTGAGTGTGAGTACCACGGAAGTGAGCTCTAAGTCATGAGATGGATAGTTTTGCTCATGATTCCTGAGCTTCAATGATCCATACGCGACCACCCTTCGGTCTTGCGTCAGCACACATCCGAGCCCAATGCCGGATACATCGCAGTACACATCAAACGGTTTTGTTGTGTTTGGCTGCGCCAAAACTGGTGCTGATGTTAGGTGCTCCACTAATGCATTGAACGCTACTTCCCAAGCTGGACTCCAATCATATTTTGTAGCCTTCTTCAGCAGCTCTGTCATAGGATTGGCAATCTTTGAGAAGTTCGGAATGAACCTCCGATAATATCCTGCGAGTCTGAGGAAATTCTGTGCCTCGTGGTCTGACCCTGGGGACTTCCAATTCACCACTTGTGTGATCTTACTTGGGTCTACAGCGATGCCCTCCACTGAAATAATATGCCAGAGGAAAGGCACCTGCAATATCCAGAATTCGCATTTGCTGAATTTCACGTATAGCTTGTGATTCCACAGCCTTTGCAAGACTGTACGCAGGTGCATTGCGTATTCTTCCTCCGACTTGGAATATACCAATATGTCGTCGATGAAGACCACAACAAACTTGTCCAGCTCCGGCATGAATACTGAGTTCATCAAGTACATTAAATGAGCTGGAGCGTTGGTGAGGCCGAAGGACATTACCAGGTACTCATTAAGCCCGTACCTCAACGAGAAAGCCGTATTCGGGATGTCCTTGTCGAGGGCCCAGACCACCCGCTCATTCACGGGGCCGTGCCGCTCGCCCGAGGACCTCGTCGGGTGGTGCCGTGCGATGCGGCACCCAACAGCTCATGGGTCGAGGACAACATCATATTACATAAATATGTTTTGCGGAAGCGTATAAAGGGTACTTTACAAATACTTATCTCAAATAAGCTACAGCAGAAGACTACAACTCTCACGACTCATTTCTAGATTAGCATCAAAGAAACAGTCCAGCCAGCGGACGTTTCTTACTAGCAACACGAAGAACAAACCGCAGCGGCGAGGATTGCTCATGAGTAAACACTCGGAGGTTTCCGAGTCTCATTGGCATCCCATCTCAAAAGCATAAAGTCAATACCTGCAAAACAACTCGTATAGCATCCATGAGCAAAATGATCAGCAAGACTTATCCGTCGACCTTAGTCATGAAACTCTACATGAGGGTATAACAGATAGTGTGATAGCATAATGCATAAAGAACTCGCCTAAAAGTGAATCCTTACTTTCAGGTATTATTTGCAGCAAATTAAAAGTAACCTTGGGCACACCACATTGGCAGTCCACAATCAAACAAGAAAAGTTTTCCCCCAATGTAATTTGCTCACGGTGAAAATGAATCGAGTTTGCTCTAACTATTCATCAAAGATGCATCATAAAGATAGTATAAACTTCAAGCCATAATGATTAGTTCCTTTCTCATGCAAGTTCTTACTATGTCTCGACTGTGAGAACAAGTATGCTCGGTCCTTCTCTGGAAGCGATGGTGATTCGAATCAATAACACCCGGACTACACGACATGTACGCCCGTACTCAACGTTGCATACAGAAACCATCACTGACGTTGTACGTGGCAGCCTTTCCCCCGTTTCACCCATGTTGAATCGATCGAATCACCCTGTACAGTAGCCACTCCCATGGTGCACCTACTGACATGAGATGTCATGAGAGTGTCTCCCACATACTGCAAACCAGCCCTCTCGCCTGAGGCGACCCAAAAAGGTTCAAAGTAAGCTTCCCGAGGTACATCGGTTTACTGGGTCCCATATAACCAGCATGACTCCGGTACACAACTCAAACTTGCTCAACAGGGCCACATACGGATTGGTCCTTGACCGACAAGGACAGGTCTATAGCACCCAGGCCCCTATGTCCTGCTGCCCCTACAACCTGCCAGTGTCAACTTTAACTTGCTAACAATTTTCTGAATCAGTCCCGTATGCCCCTGTTTTCCTGATCATGCCAGTAGCATCTCACCACTCGACTTCTACCGAACCTTACTTAAGCATGGCAGTTCTACACGGTGAAAAGACACCTACCCAATACTCCATGGGTTCATTTGTCATGCAAGAGGAGTATCAAACAACTAGACCTAACGCACATTTCATATCTTAACCGAAATAGTGAATACAAAGTAAAAACTTAAAAGCTGTTAAATGCAAGCTGGAGCTTGCCTGTTTTGCAGGGTAGACATATATAAGCAGTTAGTGATCCTTGCTGATCAACCCTTGATTCTCCAGAGTCTGATCCACTTCAATGAATCACTCCTTCGAATCCCCTTCATTGTGATTCCTATTGAATTGTATATGCACAGATTTTATAATGTAATTCAGAGAATTAAAGACTTGATTTCTTAAGAACAGAGGCTGTGTGGAAATGCGTAGAATGGCTCGGTTTGCCTCTGTTGTGCAAAGAAATAGGAATGAACTAAATTTGTCTTAGTGTTGTAGGTCGTAACTAACTACTTTCCTAAAGAACATAAGAGATGAGCTGAAAAGAATTGAATGAAACTTAAGAACAAGAGCTCCAATGGTTTCAAAACTTTTACAGCATGTTCTATACTAACCAGAGATTTAGCTTGTCAAATTGCAGCTAAAGTGGGAAGAGTATGTGTCTACCATAATTCACACAGGAGTCTTATGTATTTTTCCATATACATAACCATGGTAGAACAAGAACAGGGAGTTCTAGGGCTCAACTTGAGCTGATAATTTACATGTGAGTTCCTGTCACATGAAAGTAATTTTGATACAAAATTCAGACCTTTTACTTGATTAGTTCATCCAGAACAATTCTTAAGCATTTCTATTAAAAAGAATTGATTCTGGAGTAATGTGCATTTTCATGCCCAATATAGTGAACTACAATTTCAAGTATGACTCAGAGAGCTTTCATTAATTTTACTATGATTTTTGGAGCTATGAATTGTCTGGAATAGATTTTACACGTGGGCAACATTTTCTGAAAATGTTTCTGGACCCTTATGAACACAGCAGTTTGTATTTATCAAATTCCTACCCAAATCATCTTCAAATGAGCTGAAAATTTTCTAAAAGGTCAGCAATATACTAAAAAATATTCTGGCAAAATTTGAGGATTTTTGGATGAACCAAACTCCATTAATAATTCTTTTTCAGAAAACATTCAAAGAATTTTCCAGAATTTAATATTGACTTTCATACAAATTGGGGTTCACATTTGGATATACCTTTGCAAAATGAATCCAATCCAATTTGAATCACTCAATTTAGAGGTTTCAACACAAATATATGATTTTCCAAAATTGTGGCAATCTCTGGAATTATTTTGCTACGGGAAATTGAATTGGGCCCATGTTTTAAACTCCAGCCAATAGGAATTGGGGCACACCGCGCTACGGGGTTCCAGCGTGCTGCCACAGGAGACCCCATCCACAGCAGACCAAAGATTTAAAGATTGAGTCGCTGAAAGCTGTAGCCCACGCTTTCTTCTTCCTCCTGCCGCCTCCTTCGCGCGCGCAGCCTCCCTTGCCGGACTGCAACCGGAACTCGCCGGACCGGTGTGTCCGGCTACCGCTCGACAGGAAACTCTCCGCCAGGGGTTTGGGAGGTCGGGGAGCACGATGGTGGCACTTGCTCAGGCTGCAAAGGATCGGAAACCGGTCGGCATCGTGCGGCGGCTACGGGAAGACTTCGGCGCCGTCGGCCGAGGGTTCTAGCCCACCAAAAGCTTGACCAAACCACTCTACAGCACCAGTGAGTGATGGGCTAGATCGGCATGGCCTCAAAATGGCTCGGGAAAGGTCGCAAGGTAGTTGTCACCGTGTGCCCAATTGGTTCCGCTGAAGAAGCGCTCGGAAAAGCTCAGAATCCGCTGCTCTGAGGTGGTTTCAAGCGACGGTTGCTGAAGGAAAGAAGAGCGCTGGCTAGTCTGGCCCATGTGAGAAAGATTTGACAAGCTAACAACAAATAGAGAGGGAGAATTCGAGGATCCCGTACCGGACGCTCGGTTTGCACCCGTCGGAGCAAACTTCCAAAATTCGTCGGCGCGAGCTCACGACTTGGCTTGAGCTTCGGGTGGAAGCAGCATGGAGCCCGTGCACTTCTTTTGCCGCCCTTGCTCAGCCGTGAAACACGCTGTGGTGAGCTGTCCACGTGAAGCTGATCGCCGGCTTGAGTTAGGCTTTGGCGGATGAAGCTATTCACGGGGAACGGAGGCCGGAGCTCGGCGGTTTGTGTGTCGGGGAAGTGAGCAACGAGCGCGGGGTGCTGTTTAGCAGCTCGGAGGAGAGTGAGCATGAGTTTTCTGCCGGTTTCCTGGTTGCTCACCGAGGTGCGGCGCTGTCGAGGTCTTTGTTCGTGGTTTTCTCGCCAGGAGGAGGAAGCAAAGGACGTTTGGCTCGGCTGTGGAGGATCAGATCACGTTGAAATGAAGAACACACCCTGGTGCCAGAGATGGGAAGAGAAGCTGGAGGTGGTGCAGCTGCTCTTGGTGGTACACGGTGGGCTCTCAGGTAGTTCGACTGAAGGAACAGAGAAACAGAGACTTGTTTGCTTTGGGGGCAAGTCACAATTATCCCCATGACATGTGGGCTCCACCCAATTTTCCTCCCCAAAAGATCTTATGAAGTTAATCTATTCCATTCAAAAGTTTTGAAGTTTAAAAGTGGACTAGGATTTGAATGCGCTGAATTCAGTTTGAATTTGCATAGCCAATTTGAATTTGGTTTGAATTTGAAAATGCTTCTCTTGAACTCCTTTTTAGCCCACTCTAAAATGAAAAGTTTTTCACCCTAGTTTCCTCCATTCAAAACTATATGGCTGCAAAAGTATTCAAAGGTTTGGCCACAATTTATGGTGAACTTTGAATTTGGAAAGCTGATTTTTAAACTTCATGCAAATAAATGTTTAGGTCCATAATGGTTCAATATATTCAAATGAACATGTGAGCCTCTTTTTGGATGAACATCCATGTACCACTTTGCGTGAAGAAAATTTTTTGTAAGTCCCATTTTTCATAAATTTGCCACACACAGACGTTCAAGCCTCGGTTTATTCATATAGATTTTTGGGACTTTTACATTCCTCCCCCTTAAAAGAATCTCGTCTCGAGATTACAAAAGAAGAACGAGAAGGGCGAGGTAATTACAAACTGTACAAAGATAAAAGTTCCGGATAATTGGTGTGGAGGTAATCTTCACTTTCCCATGTCGCTTCTTCCGCGGTTTGATTACTCCACAGCACCTTGTAAAATTTTATTGTCCGGTTCCAGGTTACCCGGGTCTTTTCGTCTACAATCTGAAACAGTCGCTCGGTGTAGGTAAGATCCGGTTTCAACTCGTCGATTTCTTCGGTGCAGACAGCAGCGGTAAATTTGAGGCGTTTCCGCAGCTGTGACACATGAAAAACGTTATGAACACCTGCAAGACTTGCCGGTAGTTCCAGCCGGTAGGCTACGGGTCCGCACTTCTCCGTGATAGCAAAAAGACCTATAAAGCGGGGAGCGAGTTTCCCCTTTACACCGAACTGGTGAATTCTCTTCATTGGGGATACATGAAGATAAGTGTGCTCTCTGATGTCAAAATGCAATGGCCCACGCCTTTGATCAGCGTAGCTCTTCTGTCGGGATTGTGCAGCCTTTATATTTTCTTGTATCAACCGAACTCGGTCTTCGGCTTCGTTCACAAGATCAATCCTGAACAGTACTCTTTCGCCTTACTCACACCAATTCAGTGGTGTGCGACATTTTCTTCCGTAACTCCGGTTTACGGGGTACAACTATCCTCTTCTTGAACCACAGGACAATATCTCCGTCCTTCCGGAAACATTTTAGTTCCCCACTGTCTATACGTCTCCGCAAACGTGACATGCCCTTGTCATGTTTCTGGGCTGCCACCCTCTCTTCATGGATGGTGGGGACAAAAGCTAAATTGTGGAGAGCTCTATGGGGAAACACATGTAATGGTGGCTCACTCTCTTCCAACGGTGTGATGGTCAGATTATTAACGTGTGACTTGTGACCCAGCGCATCCGCCACTACGTTTGCCTTATTGGGATGATAATGGATCTCTATTTTATAATCCTTTATCAAATCCAACCATCTTCGCTGCCTCACGTTCAACTCTTTCTGAGTGAATATGTACTTGAGGCTCTAGTAGTCGGTATATAAATGCGCGAGGTTACCGAGTAGGTAGTGCCTCCACATTTTTAGTGCGAGTACCACGGCAGCGAGCTCTAAATCATGAGTTGGATAATTTTTCTCATGGTTCCTGAGCTGTCGTGATCCATACACGACCACTCTTCGGTCTTGCATCAGCATACATCCGAACCCAATGCCGGATGCATCACAGTACACAACAAACGGTTTTGTTGTCTCTGGCTGTGCCAAAACTGGTGCTGACATTAGGTCCTTCACTAATGCCTTGAACTGTGCTTCACATGCTGGACTCCAAACATATTTGGTAGCCTTCTTCAGCAGCTCGGTCATAGGCTTGGCAATCTTCGAGAAGTTCGGAATGAACCTCCGATAATATCCCGCGAGTCCGAGGAAGCTCCGTACCTCGTGAACAGACCTTGGAGACTTCCAATGCAGCACTTGTGCGATCTTACTCGGGTCTACAGCGATGCCCTCCGCTGATATAATATGCCCGAGAAAAAGTACTTGCGATATATAGAATTTGCACTTGCTGAATTTCGCGTATAGCTTGTAATCCCGCGGCCTTTGCAAGACTATATGCAGGTGCTTCTCATGTTCTTTTTCTGACTTGGAATAAACCAGTATGTCGTCGATGAAGACCACGACAAACTTGTCCAGTTCAGGAATGAATACCGAGTTCATCAAGTACATGAACTGAGCTGGAGCGTTGGTGAGGCCAAGAAACGTGACAAGGTACTCATAAAAACCTGTACCTTGTCAGAAACCTGTCTGCGGAATATCCTCAGCTCGTATCTTAATCTGATGGTACCCAAATCTTAAGTCCATCTTGGAAAAGATCTTTGTTTCGACCAACTGATCAAACACAATGTTGATCCATGGCAAAAGGTACTTGTTCTTGATTGTCACAGGATTAAGCGAATGAACACCACACAAAGTTGTAGTGTGTCGTTCTTCTTCTTTGCCACAATACTGAACAACCCCAAGGTTACGAACTCAGTCGTATAACACCTTTGCTCATAAGGTCATTCAGTGGCGTCTTCCACTCTGCCCATTCCTTGGGTGCCATTTTGTACGGCCTTCGTGAACTCCGTGGTGTTCCCAGTGCCAGTTCGATCTTGAACTCGACGTCCCGTTCGGGCGGCATGCCCGAAAAATAATTGGGAAACACATCCTGATATTCACATACCACCGGAATGTCCTCTATCTTAACATTTTCCGAGCGGATCAAAATTGCAATCTGTTGCCGACTACACCGCCCAGAACTAATGTATGAAGACCGTGTTGTGGGGAGTTGAGCTTAACGGTTCAAGAAAATAATGTCGAGAACCGCATTGTGGTAATTCAACCACGACATCCCCCAAAATAATGTTGAGCTTTAGACCCCCGAGAATAATGAGGGTCGTAGGTTATAGTCCCGAGATGCATGCTTTTTCCGACATAGACAATTAGGTTAGGTTGCCACCTTCATAATATGCTAATATAGTAGTCCATATGTGGGCCTAGTACCGTTATCTCACCGTATCCTAAGTTTTTATCGTAATATGATCCTCGACCCATGCACTATTCCCAACGCAGCTCTGATACCACGCTGTCGAGGGCCCGGCCCGACAGCTCACTCACATGTAATGGTGGCTCGCTCTCTTCCAACTGTGTGATGGTCAGGTTGTTGATGTGTGACTTGCGACTCAGCGCATCTGCTACTACGTTTGCCTTGCAGGGGTGATAATGGATCTCTATTTCGTAATCCTTTATCAACTCCAACCATCTTCGCTGCCTCATTTTCAGCTCCCTCTGAGTGAATATGTACTTGAGGCTTTTGTGGTCGGTATATAAATGCACGAGGTTATCGAGTAGGTAGTGCCTCCACATTTTGAGTGCAAGTACCACGGCAGCGAGCTCCAAGTCATGAGTTGGATAATTTTGATCATGGTTCCTGAGCTACCATGATCCATACGTGACCACCCTTCGGTCTTGCATCAGCACACATCCGAGCCCAATGCCGGATGCATCGCAATACACATCGAACGGTTTTGTTGTGTCTGGCTGCGCCAAAACCGGTGCTCATATTAGGTGCTTCACTAATGCCTTGAACGATGCTTCACATGCTGGACTCCAAACATATTTGGTAGCCTACTTCAGAAGCTCTGTCATAGGCTTGGCAATCTTCGAGAAGTTCGGAATGAACCTCCGATAATATCCCACGAGTCCGAGGAAACTCCGTACCTCATGAACAGTTCTCAGGGACTTCCAATTCAGCACTTGTGTGATCTTACTCGGGTCTAGAGTGATGCCCTCCGCTGAGATAATATGCCTGATAAAAGGCACTTGCGATATCCAGAATTCGCACTTGCTGAATATCACGTATAGTTGGTGATCAAACAGCCGTTGCAAGGCTATACGCAGATGCTTTGTGTGTTCTTCCTCCGACTTGGAATATACCAATATGTCGTTGATGAAGACCACGACAAACTTCTCCAGCTCCGACATGAATACCAAGTTCATAAAGTACATGAAGTGAGCTAGAGCGTTGGTGAGGCCGAAGGACATGACCAGGTACTCATAAAGTCTGTACCTTGTTGAGAAAGCTGTCTTCGGAATATTAGCCCGTATCATAATATGATGGTACCCGGTATGAGAAAAGATGAATCATACGTTGATTGATTATGAGTAACACCGTACAAGGACTTATATAGTCCGGGTTACACCCCAACACACGAATAGAATCCTAACAACCAAGGCTATCATATATCTCAGAAGCAGAGATAAACTAGAGAGAAACATGAGCCATCACATCTCAACTAACACTCCCCCTCAATCTTAACCATATTAGATTATGATTGTCTTTAAACTTTTCTAGTTGCTTCTGCAGTAACGCCTTGGTTAAGCCATCTGCAAGTTGATCTCCCGAGGAGATGAACTGAATTTCCAATTGTTTGCTCGCCACCCTCTCTCGGACAAAATGATAATCTATCTTAATGTGTTTTGTTCTTGCATGAAAGACTGGATTTGCATAGAGATAAGTTGCTCCAAGATTATCACACCATAAACTAGCTGCTCTTTGCTGTGTGACTCGTAATTCTTGTAGAATTGACTGCAACCAAATAATTTCTGCTGTTGCATTAGCAAGGGCTTTGTATTCAGCCTCAGTGCTAGAACGTGACACGGTAGGTTGTTTTCTTTCACTCCAAGAAATGAGGTTGGAGCCAAAGAAAATCGCAAAACCTCCGGTGGACCATCTATCATCAATGTCACCTGCCTAGTCTGCATTTGCAAATGCACTGATTAGATTAGTTGTCGATTTTACAAACTATAGCCCAAGATCAACAGTACCCTTGATATACCGCAATATTCTCCTTGCTGCAGTTCAATGCTCTGTGGTAGGTGCATGTAGGTACTGACATACTCGATTCACAGCAAAGCATATATCCGGACGAGTCATAGATAGGTACTGTAGAGCACCAACTAAACTCCTATATCTAGTAGCGTCTTCATTATTCAATTGTGTTCCACCAGCTAAAGATAATCTTTCTGAGCTTGACATAGGAGTACTCATTGGCTCACACATCTGCATATTTACCTTTTATAAGACATCATTCGCATAGATTGCGAGAACACAATTCCATCAGAGAGATGATTTGCCTCAATGCCCAAGAAATAGTGTAACTGACCTAAGTCTTTCAAGGCAAATTCTCCTTTTAATCTTTTCATCAGAGTATGAACCGCAGCTTCTGAAGAACTTGTAATTATGTAACACCCCAAAACCTGTTAAGAGGGGAATTTAAAATTTTTTGGACGTACTGCATGTGGTGCAGAAATTCAAATTCAAATTCAAATTCAAATTCAACTCAAAACAGAAAAGAAAATGAAAAAGAAAAAGAAAAAACAAAACCCCCGGCCAGTGGGCCGAAACCCAACAGCCGGCCCACCCGCGCCAGCCCGCAGCCGCGCACTCCCCTCTCTCTCTCACTGACACGGGGGACCCGCGTGTCATCCCTCACCTCCCGCTCGCGCCAACAGCTGGACTCCTCCGCGCGCGCCCGATCGCAACCGACTCTGGAAATCCGCGTCCCCAGCCCGACTCCCGGTCCCGGACGACTCCGACTCGATCCAAACAGACACGCCGCCTTCTCTCGTCTATAAAAACGTCGGCGTCGCCCCGTTTTTCCCCCACGATCGGCTGTTTTTCCTCCCGGCGAGAACCGAAGCTCCGATCACCGTTTTCTCTCGATCTCTGCTCGGATTTTCCGATCTAACGCGCCGATCGTGTTCCACCGCCTCCGGGGAATCACGCAGGTGCAGAAGACTCGGTGGTTTGCGCTCTAGGCACAGCTCCGACGAGCGCCGCAGCGATTCCATCTCGGACCTCGTCGCCGACCGCCTTCCAAGACCTCCGAGCTCAAGAACCCGAGGTGAGATCCCCAACCTCCCCTCTACCGATCTATGCCATGAAATCCCAGTTTTAGGAAGAATAGACGAAGATCCGAAGTTTTCCCGCGAGATCGCCGCCTCCCACCGCCGCGCGCCGCCGGGCAGCGCCGCCCGCGCACGGTCAGAGCGACGTGGCCGCTTATGCGCCGTCTATTTTAAATCGCACGGTAGAATTAAAACCCGCGCGTACCGGTTCGGCGATCTAATCTAAGCCGTCTGTTTTAAATCGGACGGTCCACGTCGGCCCCGCATTATAAAGACCGGGATTCTTACACGCTACCCCCTGGTGATCTCGGAAAATACGAGCTAGCCCCGGAAACTTCTGATCTTGCCCCTGGAACTTCAGAAATTCATGTAAATTCATTTAAAAATCAGTTTTAGCCCCTGGACTTAATAAAAATTAGGAAAACCCCTCTGTTATGTGTAGTTAGACCCCTGGAAATTTATGAAATAATATAATAGACCCTGTAGTGGGGTGAGTTTACCTTTTTAACCATATATGATATTAAATTTAGGAATTTGAATATGTGATTAGGATTTAAAATTAAAAAGGTGGGACAAACACATTGTAAATTCAAATTTAAACTCTCCTAGCACTTGGAAAACTTTGGAGTGAATTAAAAATAGATTTTAAGCTGAAATGAATCTGTCTAATTGATTGTTCACATTTATTAGTTATAGGGACACATTTTTAGGTTAGAGAATAATTCTGAAAATTGGTAAAATAAATTTAAATTGGTTCACATCAGAGGAGAAGTTCAAGAATATATTATTTAATATTTTAAATTAGAACCTATTCTGTTTAGATGATGTGTCTTACTATTTTCATAAAAAAAGTTCACATTTAGGTATATAAAATAAATCTGAAAATATAGGAAAATAGGTATGCATAACTAGAAAATGATAAATGAAGTCTCCAACTCCAAATATTTCAGTTTAGGATTTGTTAGAAGATCTGAAAACCCATTTGGAGTAGGAAAATACCTTCCATGCATACTTGGTAGCTAAGATGTGTATCAATTGAATATAAGGAATTTGTTCAAATTGGAAATTCATATATAGTGTGCAAACAGAAATCTGAATACAAAAGTTAGAAATCACATACACATGTTTAAAAGTGCATGTAAGCCAAAAATCAACACACATAGAGTAACCACAACACTTAGAAATGTGAATGACTTTCATAGGTGTGAATGTGTGGTTTGTATGAGGTGAAAGTGTGAACTATGTCTTATGGATTGTTGTTTTCTTTTGCTATGTGTGTTGGCATGAATAGAACCTGCCCCAGAGCAAGTTCTTCCCTTCCAAGAACAAGATTTTCCATTCCCGGAGCAGCAGGAAGAAGGCAAGTGTCCTTGACCACTTTGATCCTATACTAGGATGTGTAGATAGAATTATTTGCATTGTCAATTGAAATATGGAACCCATGCTAGGATGTTTCCCTAGAATTGCATTACCTTGTTTCCTTGTAGCTTGGGTTGGGATTTATTTTATCATGTCCATCATTCATATTACTTATGCTTAGCCATGCTTAGAATGGGATAAGTGGGATATGAGATCATCAATTTATTTACCTTACTCTTGAATGAGATATTATGAGTTATGTAGAGGTAGGGATTGAGGCAAGTTGGATGATTTGGTTGGTGCTGGGTGCACGAGACTCGGGTTTGTGTTTAGTACTTGCCTGGATCCTAAGGACCGGTTCATGGAGCATGTAACCTGGCTTTACCGTGCCAACCACATGCTGAGATGGGGCAGCTTGGCCAATTAATTAGGTGTATCCCCGGCGTAGTATGGGTGTGTTGGATGGTGCGGGGAGTAGGTGTCAGCTGGACTACCATATGAACTGCAAGGCTCAAGAGGGGGCCACTGCAGCGGGGTTGGAGCCTCTTGTATGCTGTTAGGGGTGAAACCTCAGTGGGCCCATGCTCGTCGGGAATCCGTTTGTAAAGGCTTCGTAGCGATATCCTGCCTACACACCTGGGAAGTGTGAATGTGGTTCGTGGCCACTAGCATAATGGAGGTTCTTTTAGTCCACCCGGCAACGGGGGATGAAATCACTACATGTGGGTGCAGTGGTGCAAACTCTGTAGAGTCTAAACTGTCATGACAGCCGTTCTCACGATCAAGAGAGGCTTGGACTTATTCATTATTAGAGGATGATGAATTTGGAAGTTGAGAATGTTAAGTGGGGAGCTTAACATTGGAAATGATGTTATGGTTACTTGATTTTGATGATGGGTTGGGAGATTAGGACCATTTCACCTGTGTAGTAATGTAGGTGCTTAATAAGCTAAGGTGATAGGTATTAATTGCGTAGTGCTTTAACCATGAGTTCAATCTCTCCTTGCTCTAGCCATGCATGACATAACTTTCCCACACTTGTTGAGTACCCATGGTACTCAAACTTGCGTTTCTGTTGGTTTATATTGCTGCTCAGGTCAAGAGAATGATGTGGTGTTTAATGACCAAGACTTTGGTCCCGAGGAAGGATTCTAGGTTCACGGAGTCCCCCGGGCAACGCCTGTGACGGAGCCCACAAGATTTATATTCCGCTGCTGTTTTATTTACATGTTATGAACTTATTATCGTCCATCGAGACGTATGCTATGTAAGACTTATTTATATTCGACACCTGGCTTGTAATAAATGATGCTTCACTATTTGTCATCACATGTATGAGAGAATGATCCTGGCATACATGTGGTATTCACTCGGTTGTTCTTCGGAGAAACCGGGTGTGACAGAAGTGGTATCAGAGCCAAGGTTGCCTATAGGAACGTGGACCTAGGTAGAAATGGACGTAGTTAAGGACCCTATTTTCTTAAAAACTATTTTACAAAGGTGTGGGTTGAAAAGTGTTATTTAATGGGCCACTTTATTCATCTTACCCCATCTTTTATTCAAAATAGGACTTTTGTTTAAAATCTTATCTAACTTAATTTTAAATGCTTTATGTTTTAGAAGGTTTGCATGATCCGCACCGCTCGCAAGTCCACCGGAGGGAGAGTTCCCGTAGTTACCCTTGCCCTGAGAGAGGAGAACCGTCCGGTGACGTACCTCTCCTACGGATTGGCAGTAGGAGGCTTGTTGCGCCGTCTTCGACGCATGCTCCAAGCTGCCGGCAATACAGGCAAGCTAATCATACACTACAGCTCCACCCAGACACCGTGAGAAGCGGGAAGAATGGAGTTCAGAAATGAGGATTATCCATGAAAATCAGCTGCTTAAGATCCACCGCTCTCCAGCTTGTCGAGCGACACAGGTCGATGTGGAGAACGATGTCACCTGGGAGGCCATCACCTGCCAGAGTCACATCTACCGTCGCCACCTGGACAGGACTGAGTACATGTATGTCCTCCAGCGTGAGAGTGGTACAACGGATTACAAGTACCCGCCAGTGCAGCAGGGGACTTCCTCAGCACATGGACTTGTGCTTGTTGGATGCTGCTATGCTCAGCACTCGACTGCAGGAGTGTCAACAGGAGCTTCAGGATGTACGTGACACCCTGAAGGAGACTGAGGCGTTGCTTCCAGCCAGCTTGAGGGCGAGAGAAAGAGGAGATGGGAATGAACTGTATGTCACCGTGAATGACAGATGGACTCCTGACTCCCCAGATTGCCGGGCGAGTAGGCGTCACCGCACTTCTCCACCAGCAGCCTCCCCACCCAAAGCGGAGTCATAGGGCAGCCGCAATAATGAGGAAGATCCCGAGGAGCCAGCTCAGTGATACGAGTCGTGTAGAGTCTTTCCCATAGTTCAACAGGTTATCGAGTAGGCGAGTCAATACCTTAGTTAATGGTGTGTTAATGTGTGGTGTGTGACGTGAGTTGTGGAAGCCATGGGCAATTGTCCACAACCTCGTCTTCAGGTTGCTTTGCTTTGATGTGTGAACCCCTATGAAATTAAAAGTGCATTTATTTTTGTGTGAGACATGAACCCTCAGAAAATATAAATACAACAAGGTCTCAAAATTTTAAAGTTTAAACAAGTAAAATTTGTAAGTTAATACGTAATGCTTTAAATTGACATTTGGTTGATCATGATATATGTTCGGAAGAGGAAAGGATCGTGGTGCCAACCCCGCCAACAACAACGATGAGGCCGGCAACCCTCATCTTTTTGGAGGACAAGACGGGGGTGGTCGCCGTGAAGGAGTTGATCCCATCCACCAAATGCTTGAAAATCAGAATCAACTCAACCAGAGCCTAACTCAAGTGGTGGCCAACTTACACCAAGCTCCACCCCCACAAGCTGCACCATGCCAACCAAGGTTGAGTGAGTTTCTAGGGACTCAACCTCCAAAGTTTGCAAGTGCTGCTGAACCTCTGGAGGCAGATGACTGGCTAAAGACCATTGAGAGCAAGATGAGGATCATACAATGCCAAGGGTATGAGAGGGTGCTGTTTGCCTCTCACCAATTGCATGGACCTGCTGCTGATTGGTGGACCGCTTACGTGGCCGCCCATCATGACCCTGAGAACATCACTTGGGAAGAGTTCAAGCATAGCTTCCGCAACCATTACATACCAAGGGGTGAACTCAAAAACAAGAGAAAGGAGTTCTTGGGGCTGCAGCAAGGAAACATGACTGTGAGGGAATACCTCACTAAATTCACCCAACTATCCCATTATGCCCCACGGGACATAGGGACTGATGAGCAGAAACAGGACTGCTTTGTGGAAGGACTTACAGCGGAAATGCAGTGTGCAATGTCCTCCAACGAGTATGAAAGCTTCCAGAAGATGGTGGACAGAGCATTTGTTGTGGAAAGGAAGCTGAAGGTCTTGGAAAATGAAAACAAGAGGAAGGCGGGATGGTCACACCAAGCCTCGGGTAGCAACACCCGCCCACGTCTGATGCAGCAACCCGCAGGGCAGACGAGCCGTGCTGCGGTACCCTACTCCGCGCCGAGAGGGTACAACCCGAATTTCAGGCCTCCGTCAGCACCAACACAGCCACACCGTCAGTTCGTACAGAAGCCTCGCCCCGCATATCCACCTCGACCAGCGGTACAAGGACCCCCAAACCAACCCCAAGACAACAAAGGCCAGGCACCTAAGGTTGGGGTGCAATGCTTCAACTGTGGTGAAGTGGGGCACTACGCCCATAAGTGCCCAAAGAAGAAGCCCGTGCAGCCGCAACAGCAGAATGTGATGCGAGGACGGGTGAACCACGTGACCATGGAGGAAGCGCAAGAGGCACCTGATGTAGTAGTTGGTAAGTTTCCTGCCAATTTACACATTGCAACCCTGCTGTTCGATTGTGGTGCTACCCACTCGTTCATTGCCCAAGGGTTTGTTAAGAAGTATGATCTAGCAACAACACAAATGAACCATATGCTAGCCGTAAACTCTCCAGGTGGAGAAATAAGGACAAGACAAGTGTGTCCCAAGGTGAATCTAGACATTAATGGGGTAGTATTTACTGCCAACCTCATAGTGATAGATTCACAAGGGATAGATATTATTTTGGGTATGGATTGGTTGACCAAACATAAAGGAATCATCCATTGTTCGACAAGAACGGTGGAACTAACTCACCCTAGTGGCACAAGAGTAAAGTTCATAACTATACAAGAGCCTAGGAGGGACATTAAACTCAATCAAGTTGAGGTGAAAGTGGAGGAGATCAGGATTATCAGTGAATATCCAGACGTTTTTCCGGAGGAGTTGCTAGGTATGCCTCCCGATTGTGAAGTGGAATTCGCGATTGAGCTAGTGCCTGGAACAGCTCCGATATACAAGAGACCTTATCGGATGGACTCCAAGCAGCTGGGAGAACTCAAGGATCATTTAAGAGAATTGACAGGGAATGGGTACATTCGTCCTAGTTCCTCACCATGGGGAGCTCCAGTGATATTTGTGCTCAAGAAGGATGGGACCCAAAGGCTATGCGTGTACTACCGTGCGTTGAATGAGGTAACCATCAAGAACAAGTACCCATTACACCTCATTGAAGACTTGTTTGATCGGTTGAGGGGAGCTTGTGTGTTCTCGAAAATTGATCTCAGGTTAGGATACCACCAACTTAAGATAAGGCAAACTGATATTCCCAGGACAGCTTTCGTATCTCGGTACGGACTGTATGAATACACAGTCATGCCTTTCGGGCTAACTAATGCCCCCGCATACTTAATGTATCTCATGAACAAGGTATTCATGGAATATCTGGACAAATTTGTGGTGGTTTTCATAGATGACATTCTCGTCTTCTCCAAAGATGAAGAAGAACATGAGAAACATCTAAGGTTGGGGATGCAAAAGCTGAGAGAACACCAACTATATGCCAAGTTTTGCAAGTGTAAGTTTTGGCTGAAGAGAGTTCCCTTCTTAGGACATATAATCTCGGAGGGAGGAATCTCCGTAGATCCCACCAAGATCGAGGATGTACAGAAGTGGAAGACCTCTGAGAATGCCTGGGAAATTCGAAGCTTCTTAGGATTGGCTGGGTATTATCGACGGTTTATCGAGGGTTTATCCAAGATTTCGAGACCCCTCACCAAATTATTGGAGAAGGTAATCACATTCACGTGGACGCCGCAGTGCGAGACGAGTTTTCGGGAGCTAAAGAAAAGATTGACAACAACCCCAGTGCTAGTTATGCCAGATATGCAGAAGAACTTTTCGATGTACTGCGATGCCTCTCGAAATGGGTTGGGATGTGTTCTCATGCAGGAGGGGCATGTCGTGGCTTATGCGTCCCGGCAGTTCCGGAAACACGAGAGGAACTATCCTACACATGACCTAGAACTAGCCGCAGTGGTACACACGTTGAAGATTTGGCGGTACTACTTGATGGGGAAGAGGACAGAGATATATACGGATCATAAGAGCTTAAAGTACAATTTCACACAGCCAGATCTCAACCTCAGACAAAGGAGATGGTTAGAGCTAATCAACGACTTTGATGTGGGCATCAACTATCAAACCGGGAAAGCGAATGTCGTGGCAGATGCTTTAAGCCAAAAAGTGCAGGTCAATAGGTTGAGCTTGAAGGACATGCCTGCAGAATTGAAGGATGATGTTATAAGACTCAATCTATGCCTGGTGAATAGTGGTGAAGCCATCGCCATGGAAGTGGACTCCACATTAGAGAAAGACATACGCGATGGTCAAAAGAATGATGAGAAGATACAAGAAATCAAAGAACTCATCAAGGATAATAAAGCCCCTGGTTTCAGAGAGGATGAACAAGGTACGGTGTGGCATGGTAAAAGAATCTGTGTGCCTGAAGTGAAGGAAATCCATGAATTGATTCTGAAGGAGGCTCATGATTCCGACTATTCCATTCATCCTGGGAGTACGAAGATGTACCAGGACCTCAAGAGCAGATATTGGTGGTATGGCATGAAGCGAGATGTCGCGGAACATGTTGCCCTATGTGACACATGCCAGTTGGTGAAAGCAGAACATCAACGACCCGCGGGATTATTGCAACCACTCAAAGTACCTGAATGGAAATGGGAAGAAATCGGTATGGATTTCATAGTGGGACTACCCAGGACCCAATCAGGATATGATTCGATATGGGTCATCATCGATAGGCTAACAAAGGTAGCTCATTTCATTCCCGTAAAAGAAAGCTACAGCGGATCCAAACTGGCGGAGTTATACATGTCAAGGATCGTGTGTTTCCATGGAGTGCCAAAGAAGATAGTGTCAGATCAAGGGACATAGTTCACCTCAAGGTTCTGGCAGAAGTTACATGAAACCATGGGAACTCATCTGAACTTTAGTTCTGCCTATCATCCTCAAACCGACGGGCAGACGAAAAGAACCAATCAGATCCTTGAGGATATGCTGAGATCATGTGCTCTCAAAAACAATCGGAGCGGGGATAAGAACTTACTGTATGCGGAGTTCTCCTATAACAACATCTATCAGGCTAGTATGAAGATGTCACCATTTGAGGCTTTGTATGGGGGGAAGTGCAGAACTCCACTATTTTGGAACCAAACAGGGGAAAGTAAAGTGTTTGGGCCCGAGGTACTACAAGAAGCCGAGGCGAAAGTGAGGGAAATCCGCAACAACTTGAGAATAGCACAGACACGACAAAAGAGCTATGCTGATATACGGAGAAGAGAGCTCGTTTTCAACGTGGGAGACTATGTCTATCTCAAGGTGTCCTCTATTCGAGGACTTCGTCGGTTCGAGGTGAAAGGGAAGTTATCACCCCGACACATCGGACCATTTCAAGTTCTGGAGAGGAAAGGCGAAGTGGCATATCAACTAGAACTACCGGCTCGCCTATCAGATGTGCATGACGTATTCCATGTGTCACAGCTCAAGAAATGTCTAAGGACGCCTGAAGAGATGTTACCCATGAACGAGGTTCACGTAGCCGAGGATCTATCGTATGCCGAGCAACCGTTCAAGATTTTGGAGACAATGCCTCACAAGGAATAAAAGAATTCGGATGTGCAAGGTGCAGTGGAAGCATCACTCGGAAGAGGAAGCCACCTGGGAGCGAGAAGACGATCTTAAGACACAGTTTCCGGAATTGTTTTCCTAGAACCACCAATCTCGAGGACGAGATTTCTTTTAAGGGGGGTAGAGCTGTAACACCCCAAAATCTGCTAAAGAGGGGAATTTAAAAATTTTTGGACGTACTGCATGTGGTGCAGAAATTCAAATTCAAATTGGAATTCAAATTCAACTCAAAACAAAAAAGAAAACGAAAAAGAAAAAGAAAAAACAAAACCCCCGGCCAGCAGGCCAAAACCCACCAGCCGGCCCACCCGCCCCCGCGCCAACCCGCAGCCGCACACTCCCCTCTCTCTCTCACTGACATGCGGGACCCGCATGTCATCCCTCACCTCCCGCTCGCGCCAACAGCCAGACTCCTCCGTGCGCGCCCGATCGCAACTGACTCCGGAAATCCGCGTCCCCAGCCTGACTCCCGGTCCCGGACGACTCCGGCTCGATCCAAACAGACACGCCGCCCTCCCTCGTCTATAAAAACACCGGCATCGCCCCGTTTTTCCCCCACGATCGGCTGTTTTTCCTCCCGATGAGAACCGAAGCTCCGATCACCGTTTTCCCTCGATCTCTGCTCGGATTTTCCGATCTAACGCGCCGATCGTGTTCCACCGCCTCCAGGGAATCACGCAGGTGCAGAAGACTCGGTGGTTTGCGCTCTAGGCACAGCTCCGAGGAGCACCGCAGCGATTCCATCTCGGACCTCATCGCCGACCGCCTTCCAGGACCTCCGAGCTCAAGAAAAACCCCGAGGTGAGATCCCCGACCTCTACTCTACCGTTCTATGCCATGAAATCCCAGTTTTAGGAAGAATAGACGAAGATCCGAAGTTTTACGGCGAGATCGCCACCTCCCGCCGCCGCGCGCCGCCGGGCAGCGCCGCCCGCTCACGGTCAGAGCGACGTGGCCGCTTATGCGCCGTCGATTTTAAATCGCACGGTAGAATTAAAACTCGCGCTTATAGGTTCGGCGATCTAATCTGAGCCGTCTGTTTTAAATCCGACGGTCCACGTCGGCCCCGCATTATAATGTCCAGGATTCTTACAAGCTACCCCCTGGGGATCTCGGAAAATACGAGCTAGCCCTAGAAACTTCTGATCTAGCCCCTGGAACTTCAGAAATTCATGTAAATTCATTTAAAAATCAGTTTTAGCCCCTGGACTTAATAAAAATTAGGAAAACCCCTCTGTTATGTGTAGTTAGACACCTGGAAATTTATGAAATAATATAATAGACCCTGTAGTGGGGTGAGTTTACCTTTTTAACCCTATATGATATTAAATTTAGGAATTTGAATATGTGATTAGGATTTAAAATTTAAAAGGTGGGACAAACACATTGTAAATTGAAATTTAAACTCTCCTAGCATATGGAAAACTTTGGAGTGAGTTAAAAATAGATTTTAAGCTGAAATGAATCTGTCTAATTGATTGTTCACATTTATTAGTTATAGGGACACATTTTTAGGTTAGAGAATAATTCTGAAAATTGGTAAAATAAATGTAAATTGGTTCATATCAGAGGAGAAGTTCAAGAATATATTATTTAATATTTTAAATCAGAACCTATTCTGTTTAGATGATGTGTCTTACTATTTTCATAATAAAGTTCACATTTAGGTATAGAAAATAAATCTGAAAATATAGGAAAATAGGTATGCATAAATAGAAAATGATAAATGAAGTCTCCAAATCCAAAGATTTCAGTTTAGGATTTGTTAGAAGATCTGAAAACCCATTTGGAGTAGGAAAATACCTTCCATGCATACTTGGTAGCTAAGATGTGTATCAATTGAATATAAGGAATTTGTTCAAATAGGAAATTCATAATTAGTGTGCAAACAGAAATCTGAATACAAAAGTTAGAAATCATATACACATGTTTAAAAGTGCATGTAAGCCAAAAATCAACACACATAGAGTAACCACGACACTTAGAAATGTGAATGACTTTCATAGGTGTGAATGTGTGGTTTGTATGAGGTGAAAGTGTGAACTATGTCTTATGGATTGTTGTTTTCTTTTGCTATGTGTGTTGGCATGAGTAGAACCTGCCCCAGAGCAAGTTCTTCCCTTCCAAGAACAAGACTTTCCATTCCCGGAGCAGCAGGAAGAAGGCAAGTGTCCTTGACCACTTTGATCCTATACTAGGATGTGTAGATAGAATTATTTGCATTGTCAATTGAAATATGGAACCCATGCTAGGAAGTTTCCCTAGAATTGCATTACCTTGTTTCCTTGTAGCTTGGGTTGGGATTTATTTTATCATGTCCATCATTCATATTACTTATGCTTAGCCATGCTTAGAATGGGATAAGTGGGATATGAGATCATCAATTTATTTACCTTACTCTTGAATGAGATATTATGAGTTATGTAGAGGTAGGGATTGAGGCAAGTTGGATGATTTGGTTGGTGCTGGGTGCACGAGACTCGGGTTTGTGTTTAGTACTTGCCTGGATCCTAAGGACCGGTTCATGGAGCATGTAACCTGGCTTTACCGTGCCAACCACGTGCTGAGATAGGGCAGCTTGGCCAATTAATTAGGTGTATCCCCGGCGTAGTATGGGTGTGTTGGATGGTGCGGGGAGTAGGTGTCAGCTGGACTACCATATGAACCGCAAGGCTCAAGAGGGGGACACTGCAGCGGGGTTGGAGCCTCTTGTATGCTGTTAGGGGTGAAACCTCAGTGGGCCCACGCTAGTCGGGAATCCATTTGTAAAGGCCTCGTAGTGATCTCCTGGCTACACACCTGGGAAGTGTGAATGTGGTTCGTAGCCACTGGCATAATGGAGGTTCTTTTAGTGTCCTGGCTACACACTGAATTGTAGCTATCTTGACTACTGGACTGATAGTGTCCTCATAGTCGATGCCATAATGCTGTTTAAAACCTTTAGCCACAAGACAAGCTTTATATCTGTCAACCATGCCATCTGCTTTCCTTTTTACTTTATATACCCATCGACAATCAATTACATTTCTCCCCTCTTGCGCTGGAACCAAACAGGTGTTGTTGCAGTGCAAGGCATTGATTTCCAGTTGCATGGCCTGTTTCCAGCGTGAATCATTGAGAGCCTCTTGTAAAGTATTCGGCTCCCCTGTTGCACAACAATTATTGTATCGAATTAGGCCGGGAAACATTTTCTTTGGTTGCACAATACCACGTTGAAGACGAGTAACTGGTCGTGCACTGTCATCAGGTGACACAGCAGTAGCAACAGGAATATCCGGGGAAGATAAATCAAAGTCATGAAGTGGCAAGGGACCAGTGTTACCAAGAGAATTTTGATCTTCAGATCGATCGGGTATTTGATGCAAAGAAGGTATTGTTTCCTGCACAGAAGATCCCATTCCAGCAGCAACATCGATTCTCCCGCCCGTTATCCCAGCGCAGTCCAGACCAGCCGTAACTTCACCTGCCGCGCGAATCACTGGAACAGTCATAATGGGGGGTGGGCGGGCAGAAGCTGAAGAACCAATGGGAGCCGGGCGAACAGAATCGTCATGGGAATCAGCACCAGACATGCCCGGACCTCTCTCACTTTCTGCTGCTGCCGAATCTGCCTGGGATCTGGCTCGAAAGAATTTGCTATGGCTCCCCCATCCTGCAGAGCACAAGACTCGGTACACTGATTAGTAGTAGCAGTATTTAAATCATTAGACACATGATCATTTGGTGCAAAATGTCCACTAATTCTCGGTAGCGGATTTAACAAGGGTGGATGGAGAAGCAAAATTTCTTTCTGTAGACGAGGACCGGCATTAGAGTGAAGAGAAGCAAAAGGAAATATTGACTCATCAAAAACAACATCTCTTGAGATGTAAACACGACCGGTTGATGTATCTAAACATTTGTATCCTTTATGCAAGTTGCTGTATCCAAGGAAAAAACACATTGCTTGGATCGAAATTCTAGTTTATGAGAATTATAGGGTCTAAGATTGGGCCAACATGTACAACCAAATGTCCGAAGAAAATTGTAGTTTGGCTTTTCTTTGAACAGAAGCTCTAACGGAGTATGATGATTAATGACCTTTGTTGGAAGTCTATTGATAAGAAAGGTAGCTGAAACAAAGGCCTCATCCCAAATTTTGAGTGGCATCGATGCTTGAGCAAGTAAAGCAAGTCCTATTTCCACAACATGCCTATGTTTTCGCTCAGCCGACCCTTTTTGTTGGTGTGCATGTGGGCAAGATGTAAAAGTCCCAAAAATGTGTATGAATAAAAACCAAGGTTTGAGTTCATATGTGTGGCAAAGACATGAAAAATGGGACTTGCTAAAACTTTTCTTCATGCAAGGTAATACATGGATGAACATCCAACATGAGGTCCACCTTCTTATTTAAAAGTGTTGAACCAATAAGGAGTTAAATACCTCTTTGCATGTAAGTTTAAAATTCAGATTTGAAATTCAAAGTTCACACATGGGGTGGCCAAGGACTTTGATTAAAAATGCAGCCACATAGTTGGAATCATGGGGAGGAGTTTGATCACCAACTTTCATTTGTAGGGTGGGCTCAAGAGAGAGCTAAAGAGAAGAAATTGCAAATTCTAAACCAAATTCAGATTTAGTCTTGCAAATTTAAACTGAATTTGAGAAATTCAAATTCTAGCCCACATTTTTAAACTTAAAATTCTGGCAATTAAAGAGATCAGCTTGAACAGATATTTGGGAGGTACATGTGAAGTGGGACCCACATGTCATGGAGCTAAAGGAGATGCCTTGCACACTAAGTCTCAGCCCCAGTGGGGAAATTCACCGAACAACACGTGAGCCACGAGCAGCTCCCACCGTGGAGCTACTGGGAGGCTCGGCAGCGCCACCAGCTGCTCCTTTTCCCCACGCACGGCGCCCAAAGGCGGTTCTGCGGCCTGATCACCCCCCTGGACGAAGCAAGGGCCATCCATCTTCTCCTCCTCGCGAGCGCACGAACAGCAGCCGTTCTCCCCCCTCCGCCCTCTCGGTCGATCGGGAAACCGAAGGAATCATCGCGCCTCCTCCTCCCCCGATCTGCTAAACCCTTCTCTGAGACCAGCCCCCACCTCCCTGACCCGCAAGCAAGCGAGCTGCGGCCTCCGTTGCCCGAGAACAAACGCCGCTGTGGCGACCGAGTTCAAGAAGGTGATCGGGCGCTCATGGACAGCCCTCCACAGCGGGTTTCACGGCCGAGCGATCACAGCTACGGACGTGCACGGGTGCGATGCTGCTCTCAGCCCAAGCTCAGGCCGTGCCGTGAGCTATCGACGGTGAATTTTGAGGTTTTGCTCCGGCGACCTCATTCTGAGCTTCTGGTATGGATTCAGAAAATTTCCGCTCTCTCATACTTCCTAGGTCCTCAAATCTTGCACGTAGTAGCCGGATTATCCGGCGATCATTTTCCCTTTTGCATCCAGCGCATGAAAACGCCTCAGACCGACGAATTTTGAGCTTTTCCTGGGTTGTTCGCGGCGCACCCATTCGGTCGCACGATGACAACCTAGTTCCAGCCATTTCCGAGCTAGTTTTAGGTCGTGTCGATCTTCCTAGAGGTACGCTGGTGCCGTAGGGCTCGTCGGCACAAGTTTTTGAGGGCTGGAGACCTCGGGCGATGCTGCCGAACTACCACAGAGGCAGTCACACGTCGCCGGCCATTTTCCGGTCGTCGGCAGCCCAAGCAAACCCCTCAGCCGTGTTCCTCGATACCCAAAACCCCATGGCGGCGAGTTGTAGCTCAGGCGGTATCCGGGAAGGACGGTCCGGCGAGCTTCCGGTTACTCCGGCGAGGGGGAGCGCGCGGGCGAGAGCGAGGAGCGGGAGGTAGAAGAAAGCCGTGGGCCCCGTCTGTCAGCAGCAGAGAATTTAAACCCGGGATCGGGTGTGGCCGGGATCCAATGTGTTGGCGCGCTGAGATACTGTGGCCTGGTGTGGCTTCGTTTCTATTGGCTGGAATTCAAAACAGTGGGTCCAGCCGGATTTTCAGTAGGAAAACAATTCCAGAGTTGGCTCAATCTTTAGAAATTCATAGTTCCTGGTAGAAACCTCCAATTTGAGTGATTCCACTTGGGTTGGATTCATCTCTCTGAGTTCTATCCAAATATGAATTCAGATTTGTATGGAAGTTAATATTATATTCTGGAAAATTCTGGGAGGATCTTCTGAAAAAGAATTATTGAGGGAGTTTGGGTTATCCAAAAATCCCAAAATTTTGCCAGAATATTCTCTAGCATTGTACTGACCAACTAGCAAATTTTCAGCTCATTTGAAGATCATTTGTGTAGGAATTTGCTAAATGCAAGCTACTGTGTTCAAAAGAGTCCAGAAACATTTTCAGAAAATGTTTCCCACTTCAAAAATCTATTCTGAGCAATACATAGCTCCAAAAATCATAGGAAAATTTAGGCAAGCTCTCTGAGGCATACTTGAAATTGTAGTTCCCATAAATGAGCATGCAAATGCACATTACCACAGAATTAATTCTTTTAAGTAGGAATGCTTAAAGAATTGTTCTGGGAGAACTACTCAAGTAAAAGGGCTGAATTTTGGACCAGATTACTTTCATGTGATCAAGAACTCACATGTAAATTATCAGCCCAAGATGAGTCCTTGAACTTCCTGTTCTTAATCTCTATACTTATGTATATGTGAAAATACATAAGAGACATTATGAGAATTATGAAGAACACAATATGACTCCACATTAGCTGCAATTTGGCAAGCTAAACCCTTAGGTAGTATATAACCTGCTGTAAAAGTTTTGAGGCCATTGGAGTTCTTGTTCTTCAGTTGCAATCAAATCTTTTCAGCTTCTCTATTTTGTTCCTTAGGGGAAAATGATTAGTGTATAGCTAAGGCCTTAAGGTCAATTTAGTTCATTTCTGTTCTTTGCACAACAGAGGCAAACCAAGCCATGCTTGGATTTTCCACACAACCTCTGTTCCTAAGAGATTGATTCTATAACTTATTTCCATTACATTCTATAAAACATGTGCATATGCATTTCAATAGGAACCACAACGAAGGGGACTCAAAGGAGTGATTCATCGAAGTGGATCAAGCTCCGGAGAGTCAAGGGTGGATCTGCAAGGACACTAACTGTTTATATACGACTACCCTGCAAAACAGGCAAGCTACGGTTTGCATTTAACAGCTGTTAAGTTTTTGTTTTGTATTAACTTTCGGTCAATATATGAACTGTGCATTAGGTCTAGTGGTTGATACTCCTCTTGCATAGCCAAATGACCCATAGAGTATTGGGTAGGCGTCTTTCACCGTGTAGAACTGCCATGCTTAAGTACGGTTCGGTAGAAGTCGAGTGGTGAGATGCTACTCGCAGATTTAGGAACAACAGGGGCATACGGGATTGGTTCGTAATTGAATTAGCAAGTTAAAGTTGAGACCGGAAGGTTGTAGGAGCAGCAGGACATAGGGGCCTGGGTGCTGTAGACCTGTCCGTGTCGGTCAATGACCGATCCGTATGCGGCCCTGTTGAACAAGTTTGAGTTGTGTACCGGACTCATGCTGGCTATATGGGACCCAGTAAACCGATGTACCTCGGGAAGCTGTCGTTGGGACTTTTCGGGTCGCCTCAGGCGGACGGCCGGTGTGCGGTATGTGGGGAATATTCTCATGACATCTCATGTCGGTAGGTGCACCATGAGAGTAGCTACTGTACGGGGCGACTTGATCGATTCAACGGGGGTGAAACGGGGGAAAGGCTGCCACGTACGACATCAGTGATGGTTGTTGTAGGCAACGTCGAGTACGGGCGTACGTGTCGTGTAGTCCGGGTGTTATTGATTCGAATCACCGTTGCTCGCGGAATGGACCGAGCATACTTGTTCTCACAGTCGTGACGTAGTAAGAACTTGCATGATAAAGGAACTAATCATTTTGATGTGAAGTATTATCCTACCTTTGTATTGGATCTTAATGAATAGGCTAGAGCAACCTCGATTCTTTTATGTCATGAGCAAATTACATCGGGGGAAAGCGTTTCTTGTTTGATTGTGGACTCCCGATGTGGCGTGCCTAAGGTTACTTAAAATGCTGCAATTAATACCTGAAAGTAAGGATTCACTTTTAGGCGAGTTTAATTATGCTTATGCCATCCTATGTTAGGTTCATAACCTCACTTAGAGTTTCGTGTTTAGGGTGACGGTTAAGCATTGCTGAGCGTTATGCTCACGGATGCTATCCGAGTTGTTTTGCAGGAAATTGACTCGATGCTTATGAGAAGGGATGCCGATGAGACTCGAGAACCTCCGAGTGCTCACTCAAAGAGCATCCTTGCCGCTGCAGATTGATCTTCGTGTTGCTAGTAAGAAACGTCCGCGGGCTGGACTGTTTCTTTGTTGCTGATTAGACATGAGTCGTGAGAGTGATAGTCTTCCGCTGTAGTTTACTCTGATATATTTATTTGTAAAATAATCTTGTATGCTTCCGCAAACAATTTATGTAATATGATGTGTGTTCTTCGACCCGTGTGCTGTTGGGTGCCGCATAACACGGCACCACCCAACGAGGTCCTGTCCCTCACAGCGTGGCATCAGGGCTCTTACACAAGACACATGATGTAGAATTCCAAGGTTTTGAAAGAAGGTGTTGAGCTTTTGATACTCCCCTCCCCAATCAGATTGAACCATTTGAATTTTCTTTGAAAATAACCTTTCCACATAATTCTGAAAATTTTGAAATATATGGAAAACAACGGATTTCCTTTTCAGGAGATAGATCCATGTGAACTTGCTATAATCATCAATAAAGCTAATGTAATACTTGTTTTTGTTTATGGAATCCGGAGCTGGACCCCAAACATCGGAAAAAACAAGTTCAAGTGGAGAGGTGGAAACACTAAATGACTTTGGATATGGGAGTTGATACTCTTTGCTTTCTGACAAGCATCACACATGGACTCAAGACTCTTGTCTCTTAAACAAGGAAGATTAAATTTATTGAGTATTTCTTGTAATATGACCGAAGAGGGATGTCCTAGCCGACAATGCCATCTAGAGAGAGTAGGTGGGGTGGCGCTGAAAGCATGCTTGGTGCTCGTACTATCTTGAGGTAGTAGAGGATATAAGCCTCCTAATGATCTACCTCGATGAAGAACCTTCTTCGGGACCTGGTCCTTGACAACAAAGAATTGAGGGTGAAGCTCAAGAAAAACATTGTTATCACATGTAAGACGATTGATAGAAATCAGATTCTTTTCGGCTTGTGGAATATGAAGGATGTTGTTCAAGTTCAACTTAGAATTTGGGACATTAAGCACTGATTGACCAATGTGTTTAATGTTCATACCTGCACCACTAGCCGTATGCACTTGGTCATGGCCATGATAGCGGTCCTTCACTTGTAGTTTATCCAAATCACTAGTAATATGATCCGTGGCCCCTGAGTCGAGATACCAATTAGTGTCAACTCTATAGGAGTTAACAACAGCATTTGCCGAACCATCTTCGCCTGTATAGTTCTTTTGGAACCTCTTCCAACACTTGATTGCTTCATGTCCAATTTTCTTGCATATTTGACACAGAGGCCGGTCATCTTCAGGACCTATTTTCTTGTAGCTCGGTGTACCCCGTTGTAACACCCCAAAACCTGCTAAAGAGGGGAATTTAAAATTTTTTGGATGTATTGCATGTGGTGTAGCAATTCAAATTCAAACTGGAATTTAAATTTGAATCAAAACAGAAAAAGAAAAAGAAAAAAAGAAAAATAAAAAAACCGGCCAGTGGGCCGAAACCCACCCAGCCGGCGCAAAACCCGCGCGCCCCCCTCCCTCTCTCCCTCTCTCTGACGTGCAGGGCCCGCTTGTCATCTTCTTCCCCCTTCCCCGCGCGTCCCAACTAACCCGAACTTCCCGCGCCGATCGCGGCTGCTCCAACCGGTTTCCATGCCCGATCTTCGGCAGGGCACTACTGCATATCCAAACCAACCCTCCGCTGCCCTCCCTCGCCCATTTAAACGCCGACAATCGCCCCTTTTTCCTCCCCGATCGACCCTTTTTCTCTCTGGTGAGAACCGAAGCTTCTACCGCCGTTTTCCTCAGATCCTCGCTCGGATTTCCTGATCTAACGTGCTGATCATGTTCCACCGCCGCCAGGGAGTCTTTCAGGTGAAGGAAACCTGGTGTTTTGTGCTCTAGACAAAGCTCCGGCGAGCACCGCCGTGTTTTCACCTCGGACCTCGTCGCCGACCGTGTTCCAGGGCCTCCGAGCTCAAGAAAAACCCCAAGGTGAGATCTCCGACCTCCCCTCTTCCGTTCTATGCCAAGAAATCCATGTTTTAGGAAGTATAGGCAAAAACCCGAAGTTCTCCGGCAAGATCGCCGCCTCCCGCCGCCGCGCGCCGCCTGCACACGGCCAGGGCGACGTGGCCCCCTAAGGCCCGTCCATTTTAAATCGTGCGGTTCCTATTAGATCTAACCCGTACCGCTTCGCGTTATAATCTCAGCCATCTGTTTTAAATCGGACAATCCACGTCGGCCCCGCATTATAAAGGCCAGGAATCTTACGCGCTACCCCCTGGGGATCTCGGAAAACACGAGCTAGCCCCGGAAACTTCTGATCTAGCCCCTGGACCATCAGAAATTCTTGTAAATTCATTTGAAAATCAGTTTTAGCCCCTGGACTTAATAAAAATTAGGAAAACCTCTCTGTTATGTGTAATTAGGCCCCTGAAAATTTACGAAATAGTAAATTAAACCCTACAGTAGGGTGGATTTGCCTTTTTGACCCTATAAGATATTAAATTCAGAAATTTGAACATATGAGTAGAATTTAAATTCAAAAGGTAATATAAACACATGTGCAAATACAAATTTAAACTATCCTAGCACTTGGAAAACCTTTAGAGGGAGTTAAAAATATATTTTAGGCTGAAATGAAATCTGCCTAAGTGTTGCTCATTTTTATTATCTCTAGAGACATATTTTAGGCTAGGAAATAATTCTAAAAACTGGTAAAATAAATTTAAATTGTTTCGCACCAGAGAGGAAGTTCAAAAATATTTAATTGAACATTTTAGATCAGAACCTATTTTGTTTAGATGATATGTCTTACTATTTTAATATTAAAATTTACTTTTAGGCATAGAAAATAAATCTGAAAATATAGGAAAATAAGTATGCAAAATTTGGAAATGTTAAATGAGGTCTTTATTTTCAAAAACTTCAAATTGAGATTTTGAAGAAGATCTGAAAACCTATTTGGAGTAGGAAACTTTCTTTCATGCAAATTTCGTGGCTAAGGAGTGTATTAATTAAATATAGAGAATTTGTTCAGATGGGAAATTAATATATAGTGTGCAACTAGAAATCTGAATACAAAAGTTAGAAATAATATATATATGTTTAAAAGTGTATGTAGGCCTAAAATCAACACATCTAGGGTAACCACAACACCTAAACATGTAAATGACTTTAAAATGTATGTATGTGTGGTTTGCATGAGTGAAAGTGTGGACTATGGCTTATGGATTGTTGTTTTCTTTTGCTATGTGTATTGGCATGAGTAGAACCAGCCCCAGAGCAGGTTCTCACCTTTCAAGACCAAGACTTTCCACTCCCAGAGCAGCAGGAAGAAGGCAAGTGTCCTTGACCACTTTGATCCTATACTAGGATGTGTAGTTAGGATTAATTTGCATTGTCAAATTGGAATATGATACCCAAGCTAGGAAGTTTCCCTAGATTGTCATTATCTTACTTCCTTATAGCCTGGGTTGGGATTTATTTTATTATATCATTTATTCACATACTTATGCTTAGCCATGCTTAGAATGGGATAAGTGGGATATGAGATCATCAACTTATTTACCTTACTTTTGAATGAGATATTATGAGTTATGTAGAGGTAGGGATCCAGGCAAGTTGGATGATTTGGTTGGTGCTGTGTGCACGAGACTCGGGTTTGTGTTTAGTACTTGCCTGAATTGGGAAGTTGAGGATGTTAAGCGGGAAGCTTAACATTGGAGATGAGATTATGGTTACTTGATATTGATGATGGGTTAGGAGATTGGGACCGTTTCACCTATATAGTAATGTAGGTGCTTAATAAGCTAAGGTGATAGGTATTAATTGCATAGTGCTTAAACCATGAGTTCAACCTCTCCTTGCTCTAGCCATGCATGACATAACTTTCCCACACTTGCTAAGTACCAACGGTACTCAAACTTGCTTTTCTGTTGGTTTAAATTGCTGCTCAGGTCAAAGGGATGATGTGGTGTTCAATGACCAAGACTTTGGACCCGAAGAAGGTTTCTAGGTTCACGGAGTCCCCCGGGCAACGCCTGTGACGGAGCCCACAAGAATTATATTCCGCTGCTGCTTTATTTACATGTTATGAACATATTATCGTCCATCGAGACATATGCTATGTAAGACTTATTTATATTCGAACACTTGGCTTATAATAAATGATGCTTCACTATGTCATCACATGTGTGAGAGAATGATCCTAGCATACATGTGATATTCACTTGGTTGTTCTTTGGGGCAAATCGGATGTGACATAAGTGGTATCAGAGCCAAGGTTGCCCGTAGGAACGTGGACCTAGGTAGAAATGGACGTATTTAAGGACCCTATTTTCTTAAAAACTATTTTATAAAGATGTGGGTTGAAAGTGTTATTTAATGGGGTCACTTTATTCACCTTGTCCCAACTTTGATTCACAATACAATCTTTATTTAATTTTTATCTAACTTAATTTTAAATGCTTTATGTTTTAGATGGTTCGTATGATCCGCACCGCCCGCAAGTCCACCGGAGGGAGAGTTCCTGTAGTTGCCGTTGCCCTGAGAGAGGAGAACCGTCCGGTGACGTACCATTCCTATGGATTGGCAGTAGGAGGCTTGTTGTGCCGTCTTCAGCGTATGCTCCACGCCGCCGGCAATGTGGGCAAGCTGATCATACACTACAGCTCCACCAGGACCATCCGTGAGAAGCGGGAAGAATGGAGCTCAGAGATGAGGATTATCCATGAAAATCAGCTGCTTAAGATCCACCGCTCTCCAGCTTGTCGGGCGACTCAGGCCGATGCTGAGAAGGATGTCACCTGGAGGCCATCACCTGCCAGAGTTACATCAACCGTCGCAACCTGGACAGGACTGAGTACATGTATGTCCTCCAGCGTGAGAGTGGCACCGCGGAGTACATGTACCTGCCAGTGCATCAGGGGACTTCCCATGAGCACATGGACCTATGCCTGGAGGATGCAGCTATGCTCAGCACTCGACTGTAGGAGTGCCAGCAGGAGCTTCAAGATGTTCATGACACCCTGAAGGAGACTGAGGTGTTGCTTCGCGCCAGCTTGAGGGCGAGAGAAAAAGGAGACGGGAATGAACTGTGTGTCACCGTAAATGACACGTGGACTCCTGACTGCCCGAACCGCCGGGCGAGTAAGCGTCACCGTACTTCTCCACCAGCAGCTACCCAACCTAAAGCGGAATCAGAGGGCAACCGCAATAATGAGGAAGACCCCGATGTAGCTCAGTGATACGAGTTGTTTAGAGTCATTTCCCTTAGTTCAGAGGGTTATCGAGTAGTCGAGTCAATAACCTATTTATTTGTGTGTTTATATTTGGTGTGTGACGAGAGTTGTGGAAGCCATGGGCATTTGTCCACAACCTCGTCTTTAGGTTGCTTTGCTTTGGTGTGTGAACCCTTATGAATCAATAGTACATTTTATTTTCGCGTGAAACGTGAAGCCCAAAGGTCTACGTGAAATCTTCAGAAAATGTTTAAATATTAAGGCCTCAAAAGTTTAAGTTTAAACGAGCAATTTGGGAAGTTAATACGTAATGCTTTAAGTTAACATTTGGTTGATCATGATAGATGGCTGGAAGAGGAAATGGTCGTGGTGCCAACCCCAACAACAAACCGATGAGGCCGGCAACCCTCATCTTTCTGGAGGACAAGACAGGGGTGGCCGCCGCGAAGGAGCTGATCCTATCTATCAAATGATTGAAAATCAGAATCAGCTCATCCAGAGTCTAACTCAAGTGGTGGCCAACTTGCACCAAGCTCCACCCCCACAAGCTGCACCACGCTAACCAAGGTTGAGTGAGTTTCTGGGAACTCAACCCCCAAAGTTTGCAAGTGTTGCTGAACCTCTGGAGGCAGATGACTTGTTAAAGACCATAGAGAGCAAGATCAGGACCATACAATGTCAAGGGTATGAGAGGGTGCTGTTTCCCTCTCACCAATTGCATGGACCTGCTGCTGATTAGTGGACCGCTTACGTGGCAGCCCATCATGACCCCGAGAACATCACTTGGGAAGAGTTCAAGCGCAGTTTCCGCAACCACTACATACCAAGGGGTGAACTCAAAAACAAGAGAAAGGAGTTCTTCGGACTGCAGGAAGGTAACATGACTGTGAGGGAATACCTCACCAAGTTCACCCAACTATCCCATTACGCACCACGGGACATCAAAACCGATGAGCAGAAACAGGATTGTTTTATGGAGAGACTTACCATGGAGATGCAATGTGCAATGTCCTCTAATGAGTATGAAAGCTTCCAAAAGATGGTAGACAGAGCGTTTGTCGTGGAGAGGAAGCTGAAGGCCTTGGAGAATGAGAACAAGAGGAAGATGGGATGGTCACACCAAGCATCAAGCAACAACACACGTCCCCGTCTGATGCAGCAACCGGCAGGGCAGACGAGCCATACTATGGTACCCTACCTGACACCAAGAGGGTACAACCCGAACTTCAGACCTCCATCAGCACCAGTACAGCCGCAGCGTCAGTTTGTGCAACAGCCACGCCCCACATATCAACCTCGACCAGCAGGACAAGGGCCACAGAACCAACCCCAAGATAACAAAGGCCAGGCACCTAAAGTTGGGGTGCAATGCTTCAACTGTGGTGAAGTGGGGCACTACGTCCATAAGTGCCCAAAGAAGAAACCCATGCAGCCACAACAGCAGAATGTGATGCGAGGACGGGTGAACCACGTGACCATGGAGGAAGCGCAAGAGGCACCTGACGTGGTAATTGGTAAGTTTCCTACAAATTTACACACTGTAACCCTATTGTTCGATTCTAGTGCTACCCACTTGTTCATTTCTCAAGGGTTTGTTAAGAAGCATGATCTAGCAACAACACAAATGAACCATATGTTAGCAGTGAACTCTCCAGGGGGAGAAATAAGGACAAGATAAGTGTGTCCCAGGGTGAATCTAGACATTAATGAGGTACTATTTACTGCAAACCTCATAGTGATAGACTCACAAGGGATAGATATTATTTTGGGTATGGATTGGTTGACCAAACATAAAGGAATCATCCATTATTCGACAAGAACGGTGGAACTAACTCACCCTAGCGGCACAAAAGTGAAGTTCATAGCCGTACAAGAACCTAGGAGGGACCTTAAACTCAATCAAGTTGAGGTGGAAGTGGAAGAGATAAGGATTATCCGGGAGTATCCAGATGTTTTTTCGGAGGAGTTGCCAGGTATGCCTCCCGATCATGAAGTGGAATTCGCGATTGAACTAGTGCCTGGAACAACCCCAATATACAAGAGGCCTTATTGGATGGACTCCAAACAGCTGGAAGAGCTCAAGGAGCATATAAGAGAATTCACAGAGAAGGGGTATATTCGTCCTAGTTCCTCACCATGGGGAGCTCCAGTGATATTTGTGCCCAAGAAGGACGGAACCCAAAGGTTATGCGTAGACTACCGTGCGTTGAACGAAGTAACCATCAAGAACAAGTACCCATTACCCCGCATTGAAAACTTATTTGATCAGTTGAGGGGCGCTTTTGTGTTCTCAAAAATTGGTCTCAGGTCGGGATACCACAAACTGAAAATAAGGCAAACCGACATCCCCAAGACAGCTTTCGTATCTCGGTACGAGCTGTATGAATACACCGTCATGCCGTTCGGGCTAACTAATGCCCCGACGTATTTCATGTATCTCATGAACAAGGTATTCATGGAATATCTGGACAATTTGTGGTGGTTTTCATTGATGACATTCTCGTATTCTCCAAAGATGAAGAAGAACGTGAGGGACACTTAAGATTGGTGTTGCAAAAGCTGAGAGAACACCAACTATATGCCAAGTTGAGCAAGTGTGAGTTTTGGCTGAAGAGAGTTCCCTTCTTAGGACATATAATCTCGGAGGGAGGAATCTCCATAGATCCCGCCAAAATCGAGGATGTGCAGAAGTGGAAGAACCCTGAAAATGTCGGGGAAGTTCAAAGCTTCTTAGGATTGGCTAGGTATTATCGATGGTTTATTGAGGGTTTCTCCAAGATCTCGAGACCCCTCACCAAATTGTTAGAGAAGTAAATCACTTTCACATGGACACTGCAGTGTGAGACGAGTTTTCAAGAACTGAAGAAAAGATTGACAACAGCCCCAGTGCTAGTCATGCCAGATATGCAGAAGAATTTTTCGGTGTACTGCGATGCATCTGGACACGGGTTGGGATGTGTTCTCATGCAAGAGGGGCATGTCGTGGCTTACGCGTCCCGGCAGCCCCGAAAACACGAGAAGAACTACCCTACGCATGACCTAGAGCTAGCCGCAGTGGTACACACACTGAAGATTTGGCGGAATTACTTGATGGGGAAAAGGACAGAGATATATACAGATCATAAGAGCTTAAAGGACATTTTCACACAGCCAGATCTCAACCTTAGAAAAAGGAGATGGTTAGAGCTAATCAACAACTTTGATGTGGGCATGAACTATCATCCTGGGAAAGCGAACGTAGTGGCGGATGCTTTAAGACGGAAGGTGCAGGCCAACATGTTGAGTTCAAAGGACAAGCCTATAGAATTGAAGGAAGAGATTACAAAACTCAATCTATGTTTGGTGAATAGTAGTGAGGCCATCGCCATGAAAGTGGACTCCACGTTAGAGCAAGATATACGCAACGGTCAGAAGAATGACGAGAAGATACAAGAAATTAGAGAACTCATCAAAGAAAATAAAGCCCCTGGGTTCAGAGAGGATGAACAAGGTACGGTGTGGCATGGGAAAAGAATCTGTGTGCCTGAGGTGAAGGAGATCCGTGAACTGATTTTGAAGGAGGCTCATGATTCCGACTATTCCATTCATCCTAGAAGTACGAAGATGTATGATGACCTCAAGAGCAGATATTGGTGGTATGGCATGAAGCGAGATGTCACGGAACATGTTGCCCTATGTGACACATGTCAGTTGGTGAAAGCAGAACATCAACAACCCGTGGGACTGTTGCAACCACTCAAAGTGCCTGAAAGGAAATGGGGATAAATCTGTATGAATTTCATAGTGGGACTACCTAGGACCCAATCAGGATATGATTCGATATGGGTCATCATCGACAGGCTAACCAAGGTAGCTCATTTGATCCCCGTGAAGGAAAGCTACAGTGGATCCAAATTGGCCGAATTGTACATGTCAAGAATCGTATGTTTTCATGGAGTGTCAAAGAAAATAGTGTCAGATCGAGGGACACAGTTCACCTCAAGGTTCTGGTAGAAGTTACATGAAACCATGGGAACTTATCTGAATTTTAGTTCTGCCTATCACTCCCAGACTGACAGGCAGACGGAAAGAACCAATCAGATCCTTGAGGATATGCTGAGAGCGTGTGCACTCAAGAACAATAGGAGTTGGGATAAGAACATATCGTATGCGGAGTTCTCCTACAACAATAGCTATCAGGCCAGTATGAAGATGTCACCATTTGAGGCGTTGTATGGGAGGAAGTGAATGATTCCACTATTTTGAAACCAAACTGAGGAAAGTAAAGTGTTTGGGCCCGAGGTACTACAAGAAGCCGAGGCGAAAGTGAGGGAAATTCGCAACAATTTGAGGATAGCACAGACCCGACAAAAGAGTTATGCCGATGTACGGCGAAGAGAGCTTATTTTCAACGTGGGGGACTATGTCTATCTCAAGGTGTCCCCTATCCGAGGACTTCGTCTGTTCAAGGTGAAAGGGAAATTATCACCGCGATACATCGTACCCTTTCAGATTCTGGAGAGGAAAGGCGAAGTGGCATATCAACTAGAACTACCGGCTCGCCTATCAGATGTGCACGATGTATTCCATGTGTCACAGCTCAAGAAATGTTTAAGAATGCCTGAAGAAATGTTACCCATGAATGAGGTGGACATACGAGAGGATCTTTCTTATGCCGAGCAACCGGTCAAGATTTTGGAGACAATGGAACGCCTCACAAGAAATAAAAGAATCCGAATGTGCAAGGTGCAGTGGAAGCATCACTCGGAAGCAGAAACCACATGGGAGCGAGAAGACGAGCTTAAGGCTGTCACACCCGGTTTCTCCGAAGAACAACCGAGTGAATATCACATGTATGCCAGGATCATTTTTCTCATACATGTGATGACAAATAGTGAAGCATCATTTATTACAATCCAGGTGTCGAATATAAATATGTCTTACAACGCATACGTCTCGATGGACGACAATAAGTTCATAAAATGTAAATAAAATAGCAGCGGAATATTATTCTTGTGGGCCCCGTCACAGGCGTTTCCCGGGGACTCCATGAACCTAAAATCCTTCTTCGGGTCCGAAGTCTTGGTCATTGAACGCCACGTCATCCCCTTGACCTGAGCAACAATTTAAACCAACAAATATGCAAGGTTGAGTACCGTTGGTACTCAGCAAGTGTGGGAAAGTTATGTCATGCATGGCCAGAGCAAGGAGAGGTTGAACTCATGGTTAAAGCACTATGCAATTGATAACTATCACCTTAGCTTATTAAGCACCTACATCACTACACAGGTGAAATGGTTCCCAATCCCTCAACCCATCATCATTATTAAATAAACATAGTCTCATCTCCAATGTTAAGCTTCCCGCTTAACATCCTCAACATCCAAATCCATCATCCTCTAATCATGAATAAGTCCAAGCCGCTCTTGACCGTGAGCACGGCTGTCATGACAGTTTTGAATCTGTAGAGATTGCACCACTGTACCCACATGTAGTGATTTCATCCCCCGTTGTCGGGTGGACTAAAAGAACCTCCTTTATGCCAGTGGCTACGAACCACATTCACACTTCCCAAGTGTGTAGCCAGGAGATCACTACGAAGCCTTTACAAAGGGAATCCCGATGAGCGTGGGCCCACTGAGGTTTCACCCCTAACAGCATACAAGAAGCTCCAACCCCGCTGCAGTGGCTCCCTGTTGAGCCTTGCGGTTCATATGGTAGTCCAGCTGACACCTATTCCCCGCACCATCCAACACACCCATACTACGCCGGGGATACACCTAATTAATTGGCCAAGCTGCCACATCTCAGCATGTGGTTGGCACGGTAAAGCCAAGTTACATGCTCCATGAACCGGTCCTTAGGATCCAAGCAAGTACTAAACACAAACCCGAGTCTCGTGCACCCAGCACAAACCAAATCATCCAACTTGCCTCGATCCCTACCTCTACATAACTCATAATATCTCATTCAAGAGTAAGGTAAATAAATTGATGATCTCATATCCCAATTATCCCATTCTAAGCATGGCTAAGAATAAGCATGTAAATAAATGATATGATAAAATAAATCCCAACCCAAGCTACAAGGAAACAAGATAATGCAATTCTAGGGAAACTTCCTAGCATGGGTTTCATATTTCAATTGACAATGCAAATAATTCTATCTACACATCCTAGCATAGGATCAAAGTGGTCAAGGACACTTGCCTTCTTCCTGCTACTCTGGGAATGGAAAGTCTTGGTCTTGGAAGGGGAGAACTTGCTCTGGGGCAGGTTCTACTCATGTCAATACACATAGCAAAAGAAAACAACAATCCATAAGACATAGTTCACACTTTCACTTCATACAAACCACATATACATACCTATGAAAGTCATTCACATTACTAAGTGTTGTGGTTATCCTAGATGTGTTGATTTTTGGCCTACATGCACTTTTAAGCATATGTATATGATTTCTAACTTTTGTATTCAGATTTCTGTATGCACACTATATATGAATTTCCAATTCAAATAAATTCTTTAATACACTCTTTAGCTACCAAGTTTGCATGGAAGGTAATTTCCTACTCCAAATTGGTTTTCAGACCTTCTACCAAATCCTAAACTGAAGTCCTTGGATTTGGAGACTTCATTTATCATTTTCTAGTTATGCATACCTATTTTCCTTTATTTTCCAGATTTATTTTCTATGCCTAAAAGTGAGTTTTAATATTAAATAGTAGGGCATATCATCTAAACAGAATAGGTTCTGATCTAAAATATTAAATAATATATTTTTGAACTTCTCCTCTGATGTGAACTAATTTAAATTTATTTTACCAATTTTCAGAAATATTTCCTAACCTAAAATGTGTCCCTATAAATAATAAATGTGAACAATCAATTAGACAGATTCATTTCAGCTTAAAATCTATTTTTAACTAATTCTAAAGTTTTCCAAGTGTTAGGAGAGTTTAAATTTGAATTTACAATGTGTTTGCCTCACCTTTTTAAATTTAAATCCTAATCACATATTCAAATTTCTGAATTTAATATCACATAGGGTCAAAAAGGTACATCCACCCTACTACAGGGTCTAATTTATTATTTCATAAATTTCCAGGCGTCTGACTACACATAACAGAGGGGTTTTCCTAATTTTTATTAAGTCCAGGGGCTAAAACTGATTTTTAAATGAATTTATACGAATTTCTGAAGTTCTATGGGCTAGATGAGAAGTTTCCGGGGCTAGCTCGTGTTTTCCGAGATCCCCAGGGGGTAGCGCGTAAGAATGCCGACCTCTATAACGCGGAGCTGATGTGGACCGTCCGATTTAAAGTGGACGGCTCAGACTAGATCATCGAACCGGTACGCGCGGGTTTTAATTCTACGTGCGGCAGCGTGCGGCGGCGGGGGTGGCGATCTCGCTGGCGCAGCCTCGGCTTTTGCCGCTACTCGTTAGAACTTGCATCTTTTTGCATGGATCGGCTGTGGAGGGGTAGGGGAGGCTCACCGAGGGGTTTTCCAGCACTCGGAGGTCCTGGAAGTCGGTCGGCGGCGAGCTTCAATGGCGACAATCTTCGGTGCACGTCGGAACAGATGCTAGGGTGCGAAACTTGTCGTTTCCTTCACGTGCAGGGCTCCCTGGGGGCGGTGGAGCACGATCAGAGCGTTAGATCAGATAATCCGAGCAATGATCGAAGGAAAACGGGGATTGAATCTTCGGTTCTCACTGGAGGGAAGAACGGCCGATCGGGGGGGGGGGGGACAAGGCGATTGTCAGCGTTTATATAGGCGAGGGAGGGCGGCGGTCTGTTGGGATCGAGTTTGAGACGTCCGGGACCAGAATTCGGGCTGGGGGCGCGGGTTTCCGGAGTTCGTTGAGATCGGGCGCGGGGAAGAGTCCGGCCGTTGGGGCGCGCGGGAGGTTAGAGATGACACGCGGGCCCCGCATGTCAGTGAGAGGAAGAGAGGGCGCGCGGTTGTCGGCTGGCGCGGGGGAGTAGTGGGCCGGCTGGTGGGTTTCGGCCCACTGGCCGGTAGGGTTTTTCTTTTTCTTTTCTTTTTCCTTTTCTTTTCTGTTTTGATTTGAATTTGAATTCCAATTTAAATTTGAATTTTTGCACCACATGCAATACGTCCAAAAATTTTTAAATTCCCCTCTTTAGCAGATTTTGGGGTGTTACAGCTCTACCCCCCTTAAAAGAAATCTCGTCCTCGAGATTGGTGGTTCTAGGAAAACAATTCCGGAAACTGTGCCTTAAGCTCGTCTTCTCGCTCCCATGTGGCTTCCTCTTCCGAGTGATGCTTCCACTGCACCTTGCACATCCGGATTCTTTTATTTCTTGTGAGGCGTTCCATTGTCTCCAAAATCTTGATCGGTTGCTCGGCATAAGACAGATCCTCTGCTACGTCAACCTCAATCATGGGTAACATCTCTTCAGGTGTCCTCAGACATTTCTTGAGCTGTGACACATGGAATACGTCATGCACATCTGATAGGCGAGCCGGTAGTTCTAGTTGGTATGCCACTTTGCCTTTCCTCTCCAGAACTTGAAAGGGTCCGATGTATCGAGGTGATAACTTCCCTTTCACCTTGAACCGACGAAGTCCTCGGATAGGGGACAACTTGAGATAGACATAGCCCCCCATGTTGAAAATAAGCTCTCTTCTACGTACATCGGCATAACTCTTTTGTCGGGTCTGTGCTATCCTCAAATTGTTGCAGATTTCCCTCACTTTCGCCTCGGCTTATTGTTGTACCTCAGGCCCAAACACTTTAGTTTCCCCCGTTTGGTTCCAAAATAGGGGAGTTATGCACTTCCTCCCATACAAAGCCTCAAATGGTGACATCTTCATACTAGCCTGATAGCTGTTGTTATAGGAGAACTCCGCATACGGTAAGTTCTTATCCCAACTCCTATTGTTCTTGAGCGCACACGCTCTCAGCATGTCCTCAAGGATCTGATTGGTTCTTTCCGTCTACCCGTCAGTCTGGGGGTGATAGGCAGAACTGAAATTTAGATGGGTTCCCATGGTTTCATGTAACTTCTGCCAGAACCTTGAGGTGAACTGTGTCCCTCGATCTGACACTATCTTCTTTGTTACTCCATGGAAACACACGATCCTTGACATGTATAATTCTGCCAATTTGGATCCGCTGTAGCTTTCTTTCACGGGGATGAAATGAGCTACCTTAGTTAGCCTGTCGATGATGACTCATATCGAATCATAACCCGATTAGATCCTAGGCAGTCCCACTATGAAATCCATACCTATTTCTTCCCATTTCCATTCAGGCACTTTGAGTGGTTGCAATAATCCCGTGGGTCGTTGATGTTCTGCTTTCACCAACTGACATGTGTCACATAGGGCAACATGTTCCGCGACATCCCGCTTCATGCCATACCACCAATACCTGCTCTTGAGGTCATGATACATCTTCGTACTCCCAGGATGAATGGAATAGTTGGAAGCCTCCTTCAAAATCAATTCACGGATCTCCTTCACTTTAGGCACACAGATTCTTTTCCCGTGCCACACCGTACCTTGTTCATCCTCTCTGAAACCAGGGGCTTTATTATCCTTGATGAGTTCTCTGATTTCTTGTATCTTCTCATCAGTCTTTTGACAGTTGCGTATATCTTGCTCTAATGTGGACTCCACTTCCATGGCGATGGCCTCACCACTATTCACCAGACATAGATTGAGTTTTACAACCTCTTCCTTCAGTTCTGTAGGCATGTCCTTTAAGCTTAACCTATTGACCTGCACCTTCCAGCTTAAAGCATCTGCTACGACGTTCGCTTTCCCAGGATGATAGTTGATGCCCACATCAAAGTCGTTGATTAGCTCTAACCATCTCCTTTGTCTGAGGTTGAGATCTGGCTGTGTGAAAATATACTTTAAGCTCTTATGATCCGTATATATCTCTGTCCTCTTCCCCATCAAGTAATGCCGCCAAATCTTCAACGCGTGTACCACTGTGGCTAGCTCTAGGTCATGTGTAGGATAGTTCTTCTCGTGCTTCCGGAGCTGCCGGGATGCATATGCCACGACATGCCCCTCTTGCATGAGAACACATCCCAACCAGTTTCCAGAGGCATTGCAGTACACCGAAAAGTTTCTCTGCATATCTGGCATAACTAGCACTGGGGCTGTTGTCAATCTTTTCTTTAGCTCTTGAAAACTCGTCTCGCACTGCGGTGTCCATGTGAATGTGATTCCCTTCTCCAATAATTTGGTGAGGGGTCTCGAAATCTTGGATAAATCCTCGATAAACCGTCGATAATACCCAGCCAATCCTAAGAAGCTTCGAATTTCCCAGACATTCACAGGGGTCTTCCACTTCTGTACATCCTCGATCTTGGTGGGATCTACGGAGATTCCTCCCTCCGAGATTATATGTCCTAAGAAGGGAACTCTCTTCAGCCAAAACTTACACTTGCTCAACTTGGCATATAGTTGGTGTTCTCTCAGCTTTTGCAACACCAACCTTAGATGTTCCTCATATTCTTCTTCATCTTTGGAGAAGACGAGAATGTCATCAATGAAAACCACCACAAATTTGTCCAGATATTCCATGAATACCTTGTTCATGAGATACATGAAGTATGCCGGGGCATTGGTTAGCCTGAAAGGCATGACGGTGTATTCATACAGTCCGTACCGAGATACGAAAGTTGTCTTTGGAATATCAGTTTGCCTTATCTTAAGTTGGTGGTATCCTGATCTGAGATCAATTTTCGAGAACACACAAGCTCCCCTCAACTGATCAAACAAGTCTTCAATGCGGGGTAATGGGTACTAGTTCTTGATGGTTACTTCATTCAACGCACGGTAGTCTACGCATAACCTTTGGGTTCCGTCCTTCTTGGGCACAAATATCACTGGAGCTCCCCATGGGGAGGAACTAGGACGAATGTACCCCTTCTCTGTCAATTCTCTTAAATGTTCCTTGAGTTCTTCCAGCTGTTTGGAGTCCATACCATAGGGTCTCTTGTATATCGGAGTTGTTCCAGGCACTAGCTCAATCGCGAATTCCACCTCACGATCGGGAGGCATACCTGGCAACTCCTCCGGAAAAACGTCTGGATATTCCCTGATGATCCTGATCTCCTCCACTTCCACCTCAACTTTATTGAGTTTAATGTCCCTCCTAGGCTCTTGTATGGTTATGAACTCTACTCTGGTGCCACTAGGGTGAGTTAGTTCCACCGTTCTTGTCGAACAATGGATGATTCCTTTATGTTTGGTCAACCAATCAATACCCAAAATAATATCTATCCCTGGTGAATCTATCACTATGAGGTTTGCAGTAAATACCACCCCATTAATGTGTAGATTCACCTTGGGACACATATGTCTTGTCCTTATTTGTCCCCTGGAGAGTTTATTGCTAGCATATGGTTCATTTGTGTTGTTGCTAGATCATGCTTCTTTAGAAACCCTTGGGCAATGAACGAGTGGGTAGCACCAGAATCGAACAACAGGGTTGCAATGTGTAAATTGGCAGGAAACTTACCAACTACCACGTCGGGTGCCTCTTGCGCCTCCTCCATGGTCACGTGGTTCACCCGTCCTCGCATCACATTCTGCTGTTGCGGCTGTACGGGCTTCTTCTTTGGGCACTTATGAGCGTAGTGCCCCACTCGCCACAATTGAAGCATTGCACCCCAACCTTAGGTGCCTGGCCTTTGTTGTCTTGGGATTGGTTCTGTGGACCTTGCACTGCTGGTCGAGGTTGATATGTGGGACAAGGCTGCTGTACAAACTGACGCTGCGGCTGTGCCGGTGCTAGTGGAGGCCTGAAATTTGGGTTGTACCCTCTGGGTGCTGAGTAGGGCACCACAACACGACTCATCTGCCCTGCGGTTGGTTGCATCAGTCGTGGGCGTGTGTTGCTACCCGAGGCTTGGTGTGACCATCCCGCCTTCCTCTTGTTTTCATTTTCCAAGGCCTTCAGCTTCCTCTCCACAACAAATGCTCTGTCCACCATCTTTTGGAAGCTTCCATACTTGTTGGAGGACATTGCACACTGCATTTCCGCTGTAAGTCCTTCCACAAAGCAGTCATGTTTCTGCTCATCAGTCTCGATGTCCCGTGGTGCATAACGGGATAGTTGGGTGAATTTAGTGAGGTATTCCCTCACAGTCATGTTTCCTTGCTGCAGCCCCAAAAACTCCTTTCTCTTGTTTTTGAGTTCACCCCTTGGTATGTAATGGTTGCGGAAACTATGCTTGAACTCTTCCCAAGTGATGTTCTCAGGGTCAGGATGGGCAGCCACGTAAGCGGTCCACCAATCCGCAGCAGGTCCATGCAATTGGTGAGAGGCGAACAGCACCCTCTCATACCCTTGGCATTGTATGATCCTCATCTTGCTCTCAATGGTCTTTAGCCAATCATCTGCCTCTAGAGGTTCAGCAGCACTTGCAAACTTTGGAGGTTGAGTCCCTAGAAACTCACTCAACCTTGGTTGACGTGGTGCAGCTTGTGGAGGTGGAACTTGGTGCAAGTTGGCCACCACTTGAGTTAGGCTCTGGATGAGCTGATTCTGATTTTCAAGCATTTGGTGGATGGGATCAACTCCTTCACGGCAACCACCCCTATCGTGTCCTCCGGAAAGATGAGGGTTGCCGGCCTCATCGTTGTTGTTGGCAGGGTTGGCACCATGACCCTTTCCTCTTCCGGCCATCTATCATGATCAACCAAATGTTAATTTAAAGCATTTCGTATTAAATTCCCAATTTGCTTGTTTAAACTTAAACTCATGAGGCCTTATTATATTAACATTTTCTGAGGGTTTCACGTCTCACACGAACATAAATGCACTCTTAATTCATAGGGGTTCACACATCAAAGCAAAACAGCCTAAAGACGAAGTTGCGGAAAAATTCCCATGGCTTCCACAACTCACGTCCCACACCAAACATTAACACACCATTAACTAAAGTATCGACTCGACTACTCGATAACCTGCTGAACTAAGGGAAAGGACTCTACACGACTCGTATCACTGAGCTGGCTCCTCCGGATCTTCCTCATTATTGCGGCTGCCCTCTGACTCCGAAGCACATTTATTACAAGGCAGGTGTCGAATATAAATATGTCTTACAACGCATACGTCTCGATGGACGATAATAAGTTCATAACATGTAAATAAAATAGCAGCGGAATATTATTCTTGTGGGCCCCGTCACAGGCGTTGCCCAGGGGACTCCATGAACCTAAAATCCTTCTTCAGGTCCAAAGTCTTGGTCATTGAACGCCACATCATCCCCTTGACTTGAGCAGCAATTTAAACCAACAAATATGCAAGGTTGAGTACCGTTGGTACTCAGCAAGTGTGGGAAAGTTATGTCATGCATGGCCAGAGCAAGGAGAGGTTGAACTCATAGTTAAAGCACTATGCAATTGATACCTATCACCTTAACTTATTAAGCACCTACATCACTACACAGGTGAAATGGTTCCCAATCCCTCAACCCATCATCATTATTAAATAAACATAGTCTCATCTCCAATGTTAAGCTTCCCGCTTAACATCATCAACTTCCAAATCCATCATCCTCTAATCATGAATAAGTCCAAGCCGCTCTTGACCGTGAGCACGGCTGTCATGACAGTTTTGACTCTGCAGAGTTTGCACCACTGTACCCACATGTAGTGATTTCATCCCCCGTTGCCGGGTGGACTAAAAGAACCTCCATTATGCTAGTGGCTACGAACTGCATTCACATTTCCCAGGTGTGTAGCCAGGAGATCACTACGAAGCCTTTACAAAGGGATTCCCGACGAGCATGGGCCCACTGAGGTTTCACCCCTAACAGCATACAAGAGGCTCCAACCCCGCTGCAGTGGCCCCCTCTTGAGCCTTGCGGTTCATATGGTAGTCCAGCTGACACCTATTCCCCGCACCATCCAACACACCCATACTACACCGGGGATACACCTAATTAATTGGCCAAGCTGCCCCATCTCAGCATGTGGTTGGCACGGTAAAGCCAGGTTACATGCTCCATGAACCGGTCCTTAGGATCCAAGCATGTACTAAACACAAACCCGAGTCTCGTGCACCCAGAACCAACCAAATTATCCAACTTGCCTCGATCCCTACCTCTACATAACTCATAATATCCAATTCAAGAGTAATGTAAATAAATTGATGATCTCATATCCCAATTATCCCATTCTAAGCATGGCTAAACATAAGCTGCTGAACTAAGGGAAAGGACTCTACACGACTCGTATGACTGAGCTGGCTCCTCCGGATCTTCCTCATTATTGCGGCTGCCCTCTGACTCCGAAGCATCATTTATTACAAGCCAGGTGTCGAATATAAATATGTCTTACAACGCATACGTCTCGATGGACGATAATAAGTTCATAACATGTAAATAAAATAGCAGTGGAATATTATTCTTGTGGGCACCGTCACAGGCATTGCCCGGGGGACTCCATGAACCTAAAATCCTTCTTCAGGTCCGAAGTCTTGGTCATTGAATGCCACATCATCCCCTTGACCTGAGCAGCAATTTAAACCAACAAATATGCAAGGTTGAGTACCGTTGGTACTCAGCAAGTGTGGGAAAGTTATGTCATGCATGGCAAGAGCAAGGAGAGGTTGAACTCATGGTTAAAGCACTATGCAATTGATACCTATCACCTTAGTTTATTAAGCATCTACATCACTACACAGGTGAAATGGTTCCCAATCCCTCAACCCATCATCATTATTAAATAAACATAGTCTCATCTCCAATGTTAAGCTTCCCGCTTAACATCATCAACTTCCAAATCCATCATCCTCTAATCATGAATAAGTCCAAGCCGCTCTTGATCGTGAGCACGGCTGTCATGACAGTTTTGACTCTGCATAGTTTGCACCACTGTACCCACATGTAGTGATTTCATCCCCCGTTGCCGGGTGGACTAAAAGAACCTCCATTATGCCAGTGGCTACGAACCACATTCATACTTCCCAGGTGTGTAGCCAGGAGATCACTACGAGGCCTTTACAAATGGATTCCTGATGAGCATGGGCCCACTGAGGTTTCACCCCTAACAGCATACAAGAGGCTCCAACCCCGCTGCAGTGGCCCCCTCTTGAGCCTTGCGGTTCATATGGTAGTCCAGCTGACACCTATTCCCCGCACCATCCAACACACCCATACTACGCCGGGGATACACCTAATTAATTGGCCAAGCTGCCCCATCTCAGCATGTGGTTGGCACGGTAAAGCCAGATTACATGCTCCATGAACTGGTCCTTAGGATCCAATCAAGTACTAAACACAAACCCGAGTCTCGTGCACCCAGCACCAACCAAATTATCCAACTTGCCTCGATTCCTACCTGTACATAACTCATAATATCTCATTCAAGAGTAAGGTAAATAAATTGATGATCTCATATCCCAATTATCCCATTCTAAGCATGGCTAAGCATAAGCATGTAAATAAATGATATGATAAAATAAATCCCAACCCAAGCTACAAGGAAAAAAGATAATGCATTTCTAGGGAAACTTCCTAGCATGGGTTTCATATTTCAATTGACAATGCAAATAATTCTATCTACACATCCTAGCATAGGATCAAAGTGGTCAAGGACACTTGCCTTCTTCCTGCTGCTCTGGGAATGGAAAGTATTGGTCTTGGAAGGGGAGAACTTGCTCTGGGGCAGATTCTACTCATGTCAATACACATAGCAAAAGAAAACAACAATCCATAAGACATAGTTCACACTTTCACTTCATACAAACCACACATACATACCTTTGAAAGTCATTCACATTACTAAGTGTTGTGGTTATCCTAGATGTGTTGATTTTTTGCCTACATGCACTTTTAAGCATATTGTATGATTTCTAACTTTTTTATTCAGATTTCTGTTTGCACACTATATATGAATTTCCAATTTAAACAAATTCTTTAATACACTCTTTAGCTACCAAGTTTGCATGGAAGGTAATTTCCTACTCCAAATGGGTTTTCAGACCTTCTACCAAATCCTAAACTGAAGTCTTTGGATTTCGAGACTTCATTTATCATTTTCTAGTTATGCATACCTATTTTCCTTTATTTTCCAGATTTATTTTCTATGCCTAAAAGTGAGTTTTAATATTAAATAGTAGGGCATATCATCTACAGAATAGGTTCTGATCTAAAATATTAAATAATATTTTGAACTTCTCCTCTGATGTGAACTAATTTAAATTTATTTTACCAATTTTCAGAATTATTTCCTAACCTAAAATGTGTCCCTATAACTAATAAATGTGAACAATCAATTAGACAGATTCATTTCAGTTTAAAATCTATTTTTAACTCATTCTAAAGTTTTCCAAGTGTTAGGAGAGTTTAAATTTGAATTTACAATGTGTTTGCCTCACCTTTTTAAATTTAAATCCTAATCACATATTCAAATTTCTGAATTTAATATCACATAGGGTCAAAAAGGTACATCCACCCTACTACAGGGTCTAATTTATTATTTCATAAATTTCCAGGGGTCTAACTACACATAACAGAGGGGTTTTCCTAATTTTTATGAAGTCCAGGGGCTAAAACTGATTTTTAAATGAATTTACACGAATTTCTAAAGTTCCAGGGGCTAGATCAGAAATTTCCGGGGCTAGCTCGTGTTTTCCGAGATCCCCAGGGGGTAGCGTGTAAGAATCCTGACCTCTATAACGCGGGGCTGATGTGGACCATCCGATTTAAAGTGGACGGCTCAAATTAGATCATCGAACCGGTACGCGCGGGTTTTAATTGTACCGTGCGATTTAAAACAGACGGCCCTCAAGTTGCCACGTCGCCCTGGCCGGAGCCAGCCCGCACGCGCGACGGCGCGCGGCGGCGGGGGTGGCGATCTCGCCGGCGCAGCCTCGGCTTTTGCCGCTACTCGTTAGAACTTGCATCTTTTTGCATGGATCGGCTGTGGAGGGGTAGGAGAGGCTCACCGAGGGGTTTTCCAGCACTCGGAGGTCCTGGAAGTCGGTCGGCGGCGAGCTTCAACGGCGACGATCTTCGGTGCACGTCGGAACAGATGCTAGGGTGCGAAACTTGTTGTTTCCTTCACGTGCAGGGCTCCCTGGGGGCGGTGGAGCACGATAAGCGCGTTAGATCAGCTAATCCGAGCAATGATCGAAGGAAAACGGGGATTGAATCTTCGGCTCTCACCGGAGAGAAGAACGGCCGATCAGGGGGGAAGAACAGGGCGATTGTCGGTGTTTATATAGGCGAGGGACGGCAGCGGTCTGTTGGGATCGAGTTTGAGACGTCCGGGACCGGAATTCGGGCTGGGGGCGCGGGTTTCCGGAGTTCGTTGAGATCGGGCGCGGGGAAGAGTCCAGCCGTTGGGGGCGCGCGAGAGGTTAGAGATGACACGTGGGCCCCGTGTGTCAGTGAGAGGAAGAGAGGGCGCGCGGTTGTGGGCTTGCGCGGGGGAGTAGTGAGCCGGCTGGTGGGTTTCGGCCCACTTGCCGGTGGGGTTTTTCTTTTTCTTTTCTTTTTCCTTTTCTTTTCTGTTTTGATTTGAATTTGAATTCCAATTTAAATTTGAATTTTTGCACCACATGCAATACGTCCAAAAATTTTTAAATTCCCCTCTTTAACAAATTTTGGGGTGTTACAAAGGCCCGGTTTCCAGATTTGTTTTTCTAGAATCACCAATCTCGAGGACGAGATTTCTTTTAAGGGGGGTAGAGCTGTAACACCCCAAAACCTGTTAAAGAGGGGAATTTAAAATTTTTTGGATGTATTGCATGTGGTGTAGCAATTCAAATTCAAACTGGAATTTAAATTTGAATCAAAACAGAAAAAGAAAAAGGAAAAAGAAGCTTCTACAGATCGGCCCTTTTTCTCTTCGGTGAGAACCGAAGCTTCTACCGCTGTTTTCCTTCGATCCTTGCTCGGATTTCCTGATCTAACGTGCTAATCATGTTCCACCGCCGCCGGGGAGTCTTGCAGGTGAAGGAAACCCGGTGTTTTGCGCTTTAGACACAGCTCCGGCGAGCACCGCCGCGTTTTCACCTCGGACCTCGTCGCCGACCGTGTTCCAGGGCCTCCGAGCTCAAGAAAAACCCCGAGATGAGATCCCCGACCTCCCCTCTTCCATTCTATGCCAAGAAATTCAAGTTTTAGGAAGTATAGACAAAAACCCGAAGTTCTCCGGCGAGATCGCCGCCGCGCGCCGCCGGGCAGCGCCACCCACACATGGCCAGGGCGACGTGGCCCCCTAAGGCCCATCCATTTTAAATCGTGCGGTTCCTATTAGATCTAACTCGTACCGCTTCGCGTTATAATCTCAGCCGTCTGTTATAAATCGGATGGTCCACGTCGGCCCCGCATTATAAAGGCCAGGAATCTTACACGCTACCCCCTGGGGATCTCAGAAAACATGAGCTAGCCCCGGAAACTTCTGATCTAGCTCAGGACCTTCAGAAATTCATGCAAATTCATTTAAAAATCAGTTTTAGCCCCTGGACTTAATAAAAATTAAGGAAACCTCTCTGTTATGTGTAATTAGGCCCTGAAAATTTAGCAAATAGTAAATTAAACCCTGCAGTAGGGTTGATTTGCCTTTTTGACCCTATAAGATATTAAATTCAGAAATTTGGACATATGAGTAGAATTTAAATTCAAAAGGTAATATAAACACATGTGCAAATACAAATTTAAACTCTCCTAGCACTTGGAAAACCTTTAGAGGGAGTTAAAAATAGATTTTAGGCTGAAATGAAATCTGCCTAAGTGTTGCTCATTTTTATTATCTCTAGAGACACATTTTAGCCTAGGAAATAATTCTAAAAACTGGTAAAATATATTTAAATTGTTTCACAGTTCTAAAATATTTTATTGAACATTTTAGATCAGAAACTATTCTGTTTAGATGATATGTCTTACTATTTTAATATTAAAATTTACTTTTAGGCATAGAAAATAAATCTAAAAATATAGGAAAATAAGTATGCAAAATTTGAAAAATGTTAAATGAGGTCTTTATTTTCAAAAACTTCAAATTGAGATTTTGAAGAAGATCTGAAAACCTATTTGGAGTAGGAAACTTTCTTTGATGCAAATTTTGTGGCTAAGCAGTGTATTAATTAAATATAGAGAATTTGTTTAGATGGGAAATTAATATATAGTGTGCAACTAGAAATCTGAATACAAAAGTTATAAATAATATATATATGTTTAAAAGTGTATGTAGGCCTAAAATCAACACATCTAGGGTAACCACAACACCTAAACATGTGAATGACTTTAATATGTATGCATGTGTGGTTTGAATGAGTGAAATTGTGGACTATGGCTTATGGATTGTTGTTTTCTTTTGCTATGTGTATTGGCATGAGTAGAACCAGCCCCAGAGCAGGTTCTCACCTTTTAAGACCAAGACTTTCCACTCCCAGAGCAGCAGGAAGAAGGCAAGTGTCCTTGACCACTTTGATCCTATACTAGGATGTGTAGTTAGGATTAATTTGCATTGTCAAATTGGAATATGATACCCAAGCTAGGAAGTTTCCCTAGATTGTCATTATCTTACTTCCTTGTAGCCTGGGTTGGGATTTATTTTATTATATCATTTATTCACGCACTTATGCTTAGCCATGCTTAGAATGGGATAAGTGGGATATGAGATCATCAACTTATTTACCTTACTTTTGAATGAGATATTATGAGTTATGTAGAGGTAGGGATCGAGGCAAGTTAGATGATTTGGTTGGTGCTGTGTGCACGAGACTCGGATTTGTGTTTAGTACTTGCCTGGATCCTAAGGACCGGTTCATGGAGCATGTAACCTGGCTTTACAGTGCCAACCACATGCTGAGATGGGGCAGCTTGGCCAATTAATTAGGTGTATCCCCGGCGTAGTATGGGTGTTTTGGATGGTGCGGGGAATAGGTGTCAGCTAGACTACCATATGAACCGCAAGGCTCAAGAGGGGGTCACTGCAGCAGGGTTGGAGCCTCTTGTATGCTGTTAGGGGTGAAACCTCAGTGGGCCCACGCTCGTCGGGAATCCCTTTGTAAAGGCCTCGTAGTGATCTCATGGCTACACACCTGGGAAGTATGAACGTGGTTCGCGGCCACTGGCATAATGGAGGTTCTTTTAGTCCACCCGACAACGGGGGATGAAATCACTACATGTGGGTACAGTGGTGCAAACTCTGCAGAGTCAAAACTGTCATGACAGCTGTGCTCACAGTCAAGAGCGGCTTGGACTTATTCATGATTAGAGGATGATGAATTGGGAAGTTGAGGATGTTAAGTGGGAAGCTTAACATTGGAGATGAGATTATGGTTACTTGATATTGATGATGGGTTAGGAGATTGGGACCGTTTCACCTATATAGTAATGTCGGTGCTTAATAAGCTAAGGTGATAGGTATTAATTGCGTAGTGCTTAAACCATGAGTTCAACCTCTCCTTGCTCTAGCCATGCATGACATAACTTTCCCACACTTGCTGAATACCAACGGTGCTCAAACTTGCTTTTCTGTTGGTTTAAATTGCTGCTCAGGTCAAAGGGATGATGTGGTGTTCAATGACCAAGACTTTGGACCCGAAGAAGGTTTCTAGGTTCACGGAGTCCCCCGGGCAACGCTTGTGACGGAGCCCACAAGAATTGTATTCCGCTGCTGCTTTATTTACATGTTATGAACATATTATCGTCCGTTGAGACATATGCTATGTAAGAATTATTTATATTCGAGCACTTGGCTCGTAATAAATGATGCTTCACTATTTGTCATCACATGTGTGAGAGAATGATCCTGGCGTACATGTGATATTCACTCGGTTGTTCTTTGGGGCAAACCGGGTGTGACACCCGTCCTCCATAGTCTCCACGACCACGGCCCCACAGAGCGGCCTCCACCACGGTTCCAATTACCATGGTGATTTCTTGATGCAGCATTTGCTGAGGACGAAGGTGTATTACCGGCATTTTGAAGATCCAAACGCATCTCGAAACTCAACAGATGCGCATAGAGATCGCTCAAAGGCATCTCATCTGATCTTGTAGTCATTGCCGATACAACAGGATTCCATTCGGAATCGAGTCCAGCAAGTATATATGAGGCAAGATCATCATCACAAAGAGGCTTGCCCGCTGTTGCCATCGCATCTCCGAGTGCTTTCATCTTTCCAAAATACTCAGCAATGGATAGATCTTTCTTTTGTGTTGCAGCCAGCTGAAGACGTATCTGCATCACACGGGCTCGAGATTGTGAAGAATACATATTCTGCAATGCCTCCCAAACTTCAGCCGAAGTAGGATAGGTTGTGACTTGAGAAAGTACCTCTCTCGATAGGGATGACAAGAGATATCCTAACACTTGTTGATTTTGTGAAATCCAGAGTAAATAACTCGGATTCTCAACAGTAGATACCTTCTCAATTCCTTTGTCATCTTTGGTCACAACCTTGATATATTCCGACTGAATCTTGATCGAGCCGTCGAGATAACCCGCTAAGCGATGTGCACGCAGCGGAGGCAGAACCTGCGCCTGCCACAAGGGAAAATTCTCACACGTAAGTTTCTCTGTCACAGTAGCATGAGACAGGAGACTAGCAGCGATATTCGATGGCTGATCGCCAGCACCCGATGCCATCTTTGGATGTGGAAGAGAGGTCGGCTTCGATACCATATGAGAAAAGATGAATCATACGTTGATTGATTATGAGTAACACCGTACAAGGACTTATATAGTCCTGGTGTGACGCCCTCAATTCTGTGGAAAACCACGGAACCGAGAACGGATGCATATGTGTGCCCAGGATGTTCATCACACATATACACATCATCCACAAACTGAATTTCAGAATATATATGACCACGAATAACAGAGTTTATTACAATGTCTCATGAGTTTTGGACTCATGCTCACAGCGGAAGTCTTATTCTAACAGCGGAAGTCTTCTAACTAATGCGGAAGCAATTCTAAGCAGTAGCGGCTCCATCTCTACTCCATCCCCACAAGCAAGGTTGAGGACAGATTACACGCCTAATGCTCCACTTGGTCTTCATAGTAATCTTCTCCTGTTGCTGATGATGAAATAATAATGCAAGTTTGAGTACAATGATGTACTCAGCAAGTGCGGAAAAATATGATATGTAGCTCACAACAAGATAGTTATAAAAAGGCTCATTGCAGAAAGCAAAGTTATTTATCAAACCCATGATAAAACAACAACTTATGTTTAAGCGAATGTAATCCCAACATATATTAAAATACCAATCATACCTCCATTATATTCATTGCCTTCCATGTCCCAACCGGACATCAATCAACCTCATTCTTGCTCACGAATACCTCATCGTATTCGCTACCATCTCACGAATACCATCTCGTATTCGCTACCATTTCATCTCATAAACAATTTCCGTCTCAAACCGTCCAACCTCGTTGCCATGACTCAATAGTCATGCAACCCATCTTATCACCCGGACTCAACAGTCCTGAAAACAAAACCAAAACCAAACCATCCAAAACCATAACCAATAACCATAGCCAATAACCATCCCAACTAATCATAGAAGTTGGCCAGGCGCTCGTGACCGTAAGCTCGGCTATCACGATAGTTTTAAGACTCTGCAGAGTTTGCACCTCTTTACCCACAAGTTTGTGATTTCGTCACCCGTCGGCGACTGCAGAACCTCCATTATACCAGTACACAACCGTCGGTGTATGGCCAAGAGATCACAAAATAGCCTTTACAAAGGGGTTACTAGATGTATGGACTCACTAAGGTTTCACCGGCAGGCTAGAATCTCCAATTCTCCCACCCAAGGGCCCCCTCTTGTGCCATGCAGTTCCCAGGGCAGTCCTCACTCGACTCCCATTCCCCGCGCCTTCCACGGTCCATAACAATCTAGCAACTTACCTAATTAGTCAGCTAAGCTGCACCCATACTTGGCCTTGTGGTGGCACTGTTATCCTGGCATGTGCTCGCATGAACCGGTCCTTAGATTTACTGCAAGTAAACCACCATCTCAATCTACCTCATTCACAAACCCAGTCTTGTCTAGATCTGCCTCCGATCCATGTTCATTAACAACATCAGTTTCTCATTATCGTTACGAGTGCAGTTAGCTAGACACATCTATCTCACTTCCCAATCCCATGGACTCAGCGAAGCTTAAAGCAAAAACCATACCCGACTCATAAACTTCCCTGGCGACAAGGGTGGTTTTAACCAAAGCTAGTAAACTCCTATAAAAGGGTTCCCCATTATGTTTGACTCAGTACACACACCTTTGGCAAAACAAAACAGTTTTCCCAAAACATAGGATCAATATGGTCAAGGGGCACTTGCCATGTTCTGGTTGTTCCGGTTGCTCAAAATCTTGTTGTTGTAGTCCGTCGTAGGTAGCTCCCTGAGCTTGTCCTTCTATACATGATCACGCACATACAAGATTTATAACAATCAATATCATGCACAAACTTTAACTAGATGCAATAATGCTTATGCATGTTAATCCTATGATGCAGTTTAGTTTGTACGTGTTCTTGAATGGTTTGCATGGATTTTATGATGAACAGAGGTGTTCGGATCAAATGTGGACGTGGCGATGACCTTGTCTTTAGATCTAGATCAAACCGATCAGCAAATGATCTGTCCACGAAAAAGCTTCTGTTCGAAAGGAATCTAAGAACATATGTAAAGAAAACGCGATGATGTTGTAAGGTGGTATTGGAGACCTACCTTACGCTCTTCTTGGTCTCGGGTCCTTCTCTTAGAATGACAGATCATTGGGAATCTCTTCCGACGATCTTCCTCGACTAAACTCTGGAGATGGGTTTACTTCGGCGAGTTGGGGGCTAGGGCTCTAAGTCGTCGGCTCAGGAGGTGGAAAAGAAGTTCGTGGTTTTGGCCAAGGGTTCTGGGTTTTATTTTAATCAGGGGGAGAAGAGTCCTAATCTGATTATATTTCGAATAAGAGTTCTATTCAGATTGTCGTTGAATATTAACAACTTATCTTTAGTTGATTTGGTGCGATAACATTGTGGAATTCATATCGGTTTCCTCTCTGTACCGGTATTTCCACGCGTACAGAATCCAAAACCGCTCCAGAACTCGTTACCTCCGCGGTGATGAGCTCCGGGGCCTAGTCTCCTCCTTTCCGCAGAGACGAGCTCCGGTTGTGCTGCGTGTCAAGTGAGCGAGACCTCTCTCCTTCGGAGGTGAGCTCTGCGTGCGCCACGTATCCTGGTGGTCGGGACCTCCTCTCTATTTGGAGGTGGCTCCGCGCACGCCACATGTCAGTGCCGGACCTTCTCTTTCTTTGGAGATGGCTCCGGGTGTGCCACGTATCCTAACAGCGCCAGACTTCCTTTCTTCTCAGAGACGAGCTCCGAGGTTAACACGTGTCCAACAGTGACGGACCTCCCGAAGATAAGCTCCGGCGGTGACACGTGTCCAATAGAACCGGACGTCTCGGAGGTGAGCTCCGAGATCGACACGTATCGCGCGCGACTGGTCCTCTGATTTCCGCAGAGACTAGCTCCGAAGGTGACACGTGTCATGCGGCTGGCCTTGCTTCTTCACAGAGGCTAGCTCCGGGGGCAACATGTGTCCCACGGGGTCGGACCTCTCCCCCTTTGCGAGGATGAGCTCTGAAGGCGCCACGTGGCCAGCGGGCCGCGAGAGTTGTCTTCGACACTCTTGGTGAACTGGATTTTTGCTCTTTTTGGCTATCTTTTTAATTCTTTCTCTATCCCCACTTCTTTTTAAAATGTTTTTCTCTACATGAAACATGAATACATGCAGAAACCAAAAATGAGGGTGTCACAAATCTACCACCCCCTTAAATTGAATCTCGCCCTCGAGATTCGTTAGTAGAGAATAGATGAGGGAATTCTGCCTTGACGTCTTCTTCACGCTCCCGTGTGGCTTCAGCTTCGGTGTGATGGCTCCATTGTACCTTGCTCCATCGGATCACTTTGTTCCTTGTGACCCTTTCCTTTACATCCAAAATTTTGACAGGGTGCTCCGCATAAGTCAGGTCCTCTTGAAGTTCAAGCTCTTCCATTGGTACTTGCTCCTCTGGTACTCTCAAGCACTTCTTGAGCTGGGATACATGAAACACGTCATGTACGTCGGAGAGATATGTTGGGAGCTCTACTTAATAGGCTACTTCTCCTCGCTTGTCCAGAATCTTATATGGTCCGATGTAGCGAGGTGCTAGCTTGCATTTGACGTTAAAACGTCGTTGGCCTCGGATAGGCGATACCTTAAGGTATACGAAGTCTCCTACTTCGAAAGTTAACTTTCTTCGCCTATTGTCCGCATAGCTTTTCTGTCGTGACTGAGCAGCCTTTAAGTTCTCCCATATCGTTTGGACTTGCTTTTCAGCTTCTTGTAGCACTTCGGGTCCAAACACCTGGTTCTCTCCGGTCTCATTCCAAAACAGTGGCGTTCTACACCGCCTACCATACAATGCTTCGAAAGGCGACATATTCAAGCTAGCTTGATAGCTGTTGTTATAGGAGAATTCGGCGTACGGTAAACTCTTATCCCAACTATGCCCACGTTTCAAGGTGCAAGCTCTCAACATGTCCTCCAAAATTTGGTTTGTCCTTTCGGTTTGTCCATCGGTTTGTGGGTGATAGGCGGAGCTAAAATCCAGTCGTGTACCCAAAGCTTTCTTCAGCTTCCTCCAGAATCTAGAGGTAAACTGAGAACCTCGATCTGAGACTATCCTCCTTGGGACTCCATGACGGCACACGATCTGCTCCATGTACAACTCGGCTAATTGTGCAACGTTGTACTTGGCCCTTACAGGGAGAAAATGGGCTGTTTTCGTCAATAGGTCCACGATAACCCAGATGGAGTCATAACCCGACTGAGGACGTGGCAATCCGATGATGAAATCTATACTGATGTCCTCCCACTTCCACTCGGGTACCTTCAAGGGTTGCAACAATCCAGCAGGTCTTTGATGTTCGGCCTTCACCCGTTGGCATGTGTCGCATAGGGCAACGTATTCGGCTATGTCCCTTTTCATACCATCCCACCAATAAAAAGTCTTTAAGTCCTTGTACATTTTGGTACTTCCGGAATGTATGGAATAGGGTGAATCATGTGCCTCTTTTAATATCATGTCGGGGATGTGCTTCACGTTAGGCACACAAATCCTTTTTCCTAGCCAAAGTGTACCCTTCTCATCTTCTTTGAAATCCTTCTCTATTCCTTGTCGAATCCTTTCCTTGATCTCCTTGATCTCCTCATCCGTTGCTTGGCCATCTCTTATCTCTTGCTCCAGTGAAGAGTGGATCTCCATCACTTCCATCTTGTTCAAGAATCCGAGGTGTAACCATTCGAACTCCTTACGTAGTTCGGGTAGTAGCTCCTTAACCGTGAGTTGGTGACATGCTCCCTTAATGCATCAGCTACTACATTGGCCCTTCCATGGTGGTAGTTGATTCCAACATCGTAATCCTTGATGAGTTCCAACCATCGACATTGCCTCAAATTCAGGTCCGTTTGTGTAAATATGTACTTCAGGCTTTTATGATCCGTATAGATCTCACATCGATGACCAAGGATATAATGTCTCCAAATCTTCAATGCATGCACTACTGCTGCTAGCTCCAAGTCATGTGTAGGATAATTAAGCTCGTGCTTCTTTAATTGTCGTGAGGCATAGGCTATCACTTGTCCTTCTTGCATGAGCACACATCCGAGCCCTTGTCTGGATGCGTCACAATATATGTCAAAGCTCTTGCTCACGTCCGGCACTACCAAAACCAGCGCTGTGGTTAGCCTTTTCTTGAGTTCCTCAAAACTTTCTTGGCATGCTGGTGTCCATTGGAAGGCCTTTCCCTTTGTTAGCAACTCTGTCATTGGCTTTGCTATCTTAGAGAAGTCCTTAATGAAGTGTCGGTAGTATCCAGCCATCCCAAGAAAACTCCGAATGTCCCTCACATTTTGCGGTTGGTTCCACTTCAGAACATCTCCCACTTTCCGGGATCAACCGATACTCCTTCCTCGGAGATAATGTGGCCTAGTAACGATATCTCCTTTAGCCAAAATTGGCACTTGTTAAGCTTGGCATACAATTGATGCTCACGCATTTTCCGCAAGGTCAATTTCAAATGTTCTTCATGCTCCTCCTCACTTTTTGAATATACCATGATGTCGTCGATGAAAACCACGACGAACTTATCCAAGTACTCCATGAAAACCTTGTTCATAAGGTACATGAAGTATGAGGGTGCATTGGTTAACCCAACAGACATGACAGTATATTTATATGAACCATACCGTGTTCGAAAGGCAGTCTGGGTATATCGGAGGGCTTAATCTTCAGCTGGAAATATCTCGACCACAGATCAATCTTGGAGAACACTCGGGCTCCTTTCATTTGGTCGAATAGGTCTTCTATACGGGGCAGAGGGTATTTGTTCTTTATTGTCACCTCGTTGAGAGACCTATAGTCCACGCACATCCTTTAGGTCCCATCCTTCTTGTCTACGAAGAGCACGGGGGCTCCCCATGGTGACGAGCTGGGTCGTATAAAACCCTTCTCCAACTGCTCCTGAATTTGCTTCTTGAGTTCCACTAGTTCATTGGTGGGCATCCTATAGGGTCTCTTTGCTATGGGTGCAGTTCCGGGTACCAAATCAATGGCAAACTAAATGTCCCCGTCAGGTGGCATACCTGGAAGCTCCTCTGGAAACACGTCTGAGAATTCCTGAACCACTGGAATGTTGTCCAAAATTGCCCTTTCGGTTGTTTGTTGGGCTGACTCAAACTCGACACGAATACCATGCTCATTTGTCAACTGCACGCTTCTTTCAGCACATTGGATTACCCCGTTGTGCTTGCTTAACCAATTCATCCCAAGTATTATGTCAAGCCCTTGGGAATCCAAGACAATGAGGTTGGCAAGGAAGTCTACCCCCTTATTTTAAGGCTTACTTTCAGACATACTATATTAGTCCTCATCTCTCCGCCGGGAGAATTAACTAACATAGCACATTTTAAGTGTGATATTGGTAGATTATGCTTGGCAACATACTTGGATGATATGAAGGAATGCGATGCTCCTGAATCAAATAAGATGGTAGCTGGGTTGGAGTTTGCAAAGAACATACCAAGTACGACGTCCTCAACCTGTTGTGCTTCCTCAGCAGAGATATGGTTCAGTTGCCGCGAGCATAGTTCTGCTGTCCACGGTTTCCTTGATTGTCCCCTCCGTTCGTTAGCGGGTTTTGCTTGGGCACGTTGCCTTGCTGTCCAGGGCCTCTCCTCGGGCACTGGCTCGCGAAGTGTCCTGTTTCCCCGCATGCAAAGCATGCCCTGTTGCCTACGGCAGCAGGTACATTGGGGCGGGGGTTTTGAACAGGAACGCCCATGTTAGGTCGGGGCACAGGAGGAAAAGGCACACGAGATGCTTGTGCAACGGGTCGTTGCTGTGGTGGCTGACTAGGGCGATATGCAGGAGCGGTCGATCCATACTGTGGTGCGGCCGGGGGCATGTACCGAGGTCGTATGTTTCTCCCTTGGGGCTGGTATGGCATCTTCCTCTTGCACTCTCGCTCGATCTCTCGGATCTTGCTTTCAACCACTATAGCCTTGTCAACCAGCTTCTGGAAGCTCGCGTAGTCATTGTTGAGGAGCTGAACCTGGATCTCATTGTTCAACCCTTCATGAACAGGTATTGCTTCCTCTGGTATGAGTTGACATCTTCGGGGGCATACCTGGACAGGTTTGTGAACTTGTTAAGATACTCATTCACGCTTCTCTGTCCTTGGCGGAGACATTCAAACTCCTGTCTCTTGAGCATCATTACACCAGCAGTGATGTAATGAGAGCGGAAACTCTCCTTGAACTCAGTCCAAGTGACCGTCTCCGGGTTGACATGAGCGTTACATAGGGCATCCCACCAGTCAGCGACATCTCCCATGAGTTGGTGTGACGCAAAAAGAACCTTCTCTCGGTCATTGCACCGCACTATGGCAAGCTTCTTCTCCATGGATTTCAACCAGTCGTCATCCTCCATGGGGTCGTTAGCTTGAGCAAAGGTGGGTGGTCGAGTCCTCATGAACTCACCCAATCTGTTATGAGCCGGCAGTGATGGTGCTGATAGTGCCGGAACGGGGTTGTTGTTGTTGGCCTGCAACTGACCCAAAGTTTGGATCATGGTTTGCAAAGTTGATTCTGCATGGCCATCAACCGTTCCAGGTTGTTCTCACCAGCTCCGGGGTTAACAGGAACTTCATCGTGGCCATCCTCTTGGTTGTCATGGATGTTCCTTCGGCTGGCGTTTCCTCTCACCATCTGTGAGAGAGAATGAAATAGAATAGAAAGTTAGAAGGTTAGATAGATCCCCTTAACTATATGCATCAAGGTGGATTGGACTATGTATATTAGCCCATATGAGGATGTGAACAAGTGCCAAGGCATCTCACACCTTTTTCTACTTATGTGTGGATATGGACAACGCTTTGAAACGGCCCACAACTCACAGTAAGCACATAATCACAAACAATCATCACAAGGGCTCACACAACTCCTATTCAAGGCTTGTTCAATGGGAGTCCTATATGGCTTAGGGTGTTGCCAATCTGTGATCCAACTATAGCCTTTCCTAGGCTTGCATCCTATGTCCGCGTGGCTTAGCTACCAATCTGTGTCGGATACTAATCTGTGATCTATCTAACCATGTAACCTACCGTCAACCCGTGGCTCTGATACCAATCTGTGACGCCCTCAATTCTGTGGAAAACCATGGAACCGAGAACTGATGCATATGTGTGCCCAGGATGTTCATCACACATATACACATCATCCACAAACTGAATTTCAGAATATATATGACCACGAATAACAGAGTTTATTACAATGTCTCATGAGTCTTGGACTCATGCTCACATCGGAAGTCTTATTCTAACAGCGGAAGTCTTCTAACTAATGCGGAAGCAATTCTAGGCAGTAGTGGCTCCATCTCTACTCAATCCCCACAGGCAAGGTTGTGGACAGATTACACGCCTAATGCTCCACTTGGTCTTCATAGTAATCTTCTCCTTTTGATGATGATGAAATAATAATGCAAGTTTGAGTACAATGATATACTCAGCAAGTGCGGAAAAAATATGATATGTAGCTCACAACAAGGTAGTTATAAAAGGCTCATTGCAGAAAGCAAAGTTATTTATCAAAACCATGATAAAACAGCAACTTATCTTTAAGCGAATGTAATCCCAACATATATTAAAATACCAATCATACCTCCATTATATTCATTACCTTCCATGTCCCAACCAGACATCAATCAACCTCATTCTTGCTCACGAATACCTCCTCGTATTCGCTACCATCTCGTATTCGCTACTATTTCATCTCATAAACAATTTCCGTCTCAAACCGTCCAACCTCGTTGCCATGACTCAATAGTCATGCAACCCATCTTCACCCGGACTCAACAGTCCCGAAAACAAAACCAAAACCAAACCATCCAAAATCATAACCAATAACCATAGCCAATAACCATCCCAACTAATCATGGAAGTTGGCCAGGCGCTCGTGACCGTAAGCTCGGCTATCATGATAGTTTTAAGACTCTGCAGAGTTTGCACATCTTTACCCACAAGTTTGTGATTTCGTCAACCCGTCGGCGACTGCAGAACCTCCATTATACCAGTACACAACCGTCAGTGTATGGCCAAGAGATCACAAAATAGCCTTTACAAAGGGGTTACTAGATGTATGGACTCACTAAGGTTTCACCGGCAGGCTAGAATCTCTAATTCTTCCACCCACGGGCCCCCTCTTGTGCCATGCAGTTCCCAGGGCAGTCCTCACTCGACTCCCATTCCCCGCGCCTTCCACGGTCCATAACATCTAGCAACTTACCTAATTAGTCAGCTAAGCCGCACCCATACTTGGCCTTGTGGTGGCACTGTTATCCTGGCATGTGCTCGCATGAACTGGTCCTTAGATCTACGGCAAGTAAACCACCATCTCATGCTACCTCATTCACAAACCCTGTATTGCCTAGATCTCCCTCCGATCCATGTTCATTAACAGCATCAGTTTCTCATTATCGTTACGAGTGCAGTTAGCTAGACACATCTATCTCGCTTCCCAATCCCATGGACTCAACGAAGCTTAAAGCAAAAACCATACCCGACTCATAAACTTCCCTGGCGACAAGGGTGGTTTTAACCAAAGCTAGTAAACTCCTATAAAAGGGTTCCCCATTATGTTTGATTCAGTACACACACCTTTTCGCAAAACAAAACAGTTTTCCCAAAACAAAGGATCAATATGGTCAAGGGGCACTTGCCTTGTTCTGGTTGTTCCGGTTCCTCAAAATCTTGTTGTTGTAGTCCGTCGTAGGTAGCTCCCTGAGCTTGTCCTTCTATACATGATCACACACATACAAGATTTACAACAATCAATATCATGCACAAACTTTAACTAGATGCGATAATGCTTATGCATGTTAATCCTATGATGCAGTTTAGTTTGTACGTGTTCTTGCATGGTTTCATGGATTTTATGATGAACAGAGGTGTTCGGATCAAATGTGGACGTGGCGATGACCTTGTCTTTAGATCTAGATTAAACCGATCAGCAAATGATATGTCCACGAAAAAGCTTCTGTTCGAAAGGAATCTAAGAATAGATGTAAAGAAAATGCGATGATGTCGTAAGGTGGTATTGGAGACCTATCTTACGCTCTTCTTGGTCTCTGGTTCTTCTCTTAGCAAGACAGATCATTGGGACTCTCTTCTGGCGATCTTCCTTGACTGAACTCCGGCGATGGGTTTACTTCAGCGAGTTGGGGGCTAGGGCTCTAAGTCGTCGGCTCAGGAGGTGGAAAAGAAGTTTGTGGTTTTGGCCAAGGGTTCTGGGTTCTATTTATAATCGGGAGGAGAAGAGTCCTAATCTGATTATATTTTGAATAAGAGTTCTATTAAGATTGTCGTTGAATCTTAACAACTTATCTTTAGTTGATTTGGTGTGGTAACATTGTAGAATTCATATTGGTTTCCTCTCCATACCGGTATTTCCACGCGTACAGAATCCAAAACCGCTCCAGAACTCGTTACCTCCGCGGTGATGAGCTCCGGAAGCTCCATGTGTCCACCGGGACCTGGTCTCCCCCTTTCCGCAGAGACGAGCTTCGGTTGTGCCGCGTGTCAAGCGAGCAAGACCTCCCTCTCCTTCGGAGGTGAGCTCCGCGTGCGCCACGTATCCTGGCGGTCGGGACCTCCTCTCTATTCGGAGGTGGCTCCGCGCACGCCACATGTCAGTGCCGGACCTTCCCTTTCTTTGGAGGTGGCTCCGGGTGTGCCACGTATCCTAACAGCGCCAGACTTCCTTTCTTCTCAGAGACGAGCTCCGAGGTTAACACGTGTCCAACAGTGACGGACCTCTCGGAGATAAGCTCCGGCGGTGACATGTGTCCAATAGAACCGGACCTCTCGGAGGTGAGGTCCGAGATCGACACGTATCCCGCGCGACTGATCCTCTGATTTCCGCGGTGACTAGCTCCGAAGGTGACACGTGTCCTGCGGCTGGCCTTGCTACTTCGTAGAGGCTAGCTCCGGGGGCAACATGTGTCCCATGGGGTCGGACCTCTCCCCCTTTGCGGGGATGAGCTCTGAAGGCGCCACGTGGCCAGCGGGGCGCGAGAGTTGTCTTTGGCACTCTTGGTGGACTGGATTTTTTCTCTTTTTGGCTATCTTTTTAATTCTTTCTCTGTCCCCACTTCTTTTTAAAATATTTTTCTCTACATGAAACATGAATACATGCAGAAACCAAAAATGAGGGTGTGACACCTGGTTACACCCCAACACACGAATAGAATCCTAACAACCAAGGCTATCGTATATCTCAGAATCAGAGATAAACATGAGCCATCACATCTCAACTAACACCCGGATCTTAAGTCCATTTTGGAAAAGATCTTTGCTTTGACCAACTGATCAAACAACATGTCGATCCGTGGCAACGGGTACTTGTTCTTGATGGTTACAGCGTTTAGTGGACGATAGTCCATGCAAAGACGCAACGTCTCGTCTTTCTTCTTCACAAATAATGCCGAACAGCCCCACGGCGTGGAGCTCGGCGTAATAAAGCCCTTCTTCAGCAGGTCCGTTAACTGCGTCTTCAGTTCAGCCAAATCTTCTACAGCCTTCGAGATATTGGCATAGTTCCTGCTGCAAGTTCAATCTTGAACTCCACCTCTCTGTCGGGCGGCATCCCTGGTAAATCATCCGGGAACACGTCAGGGAACTCATGGACTACTAGAATGTCTTCCAATCTGATGGTTGTGGATTGAGATACACTTGGAAGTTTTATTTCTGGACTGTCCAGAAATAAAGAGTGAGACTCGTGCACTTCTGAGTGCAAATGCACGACTCGGAGGACGGTGTCTAAAACAGCACCGTGGCGGGTTAACCACAACATCCCTAAGATGACATCACCTTCTATCCCTCTAAAACTATGAGAGACGTAGGGTATACTCTACCCTCTAAGCATAATGGCGCTTTTGGAACCATCATGCTTGCTGAAATGTTCCCACCTTGTGAACAAATCAAGTATGGACTTTCGGTGGGTAGTATTTGCAAGATGTATTTAGCAATGAAAGTTTGGCTAATAAAACTGTGTGTGGCGTCTGAATCAAATAACACTATAGCGGGATGCTGGTGGAGTTGGAACATACCCGCAAGGATTGGCTCTCCCTCCGGCACGTCCTCTATGGCGAGTTGATGGATGGTGCCGGGCTTAGGATTTGTCCGCCGCGCATTAGTTGGGTTCCGGGGCTGATTCCTCCACGGAAACTGTGGTGCCACTCTGCCGCCTTGCCTCTCTGGCCCATGCTTTGGGGACGAAAACCCGTCATGCGCTGCTGAGGTGCAAACACACGCGGCATCGCCCGCTGCTGCTGTTGTTGCTGCGGAGGTGGAGTTGGTAGTGCCGGCCTGAATGCTGGTGGAGAATATGGCCGACTGCAGAATGGCATTGGCCTCTGTGGTGGCTGCCAGCGTTGACCCGATGGTGCGCGACTCACCATCCGGTATTTTTGAGAAGGACCACCTCCTTCTCCGCTGCTCTGCAGCACACTTCGATTCCTCTCCGCCGCCGCTAACTCCTTTCCGGAGTCCTCCTGAACAATCACAGCATCAATAATGTCGTTGAGGCTGCCTCGATTGAACATTGCCAGCTTGTCCTTCAGGAGCGGGTTAAGCCCCTGGTAAAAATGGTCCCGCCGCTTCTCGTTGGTATCGGCGTGATAAGAAGCGTAGAGTGCATGATCATTAAACACTCTGGAGTATTCCAGAGCGTTCCTGCTTCCTTGCTGTAGGGGAAGGAACTCCTGCATCTTCCTCTTCATAAGACCCGGCGGTATGTGATAGGCCCGGAAGGCCGTCCGGAACTCCACCCAGGTCGTAACTCGCTCGGTGGGTTGCGAGGCCCAGTAGTTCGTGCACCAAGCGCTCGTGGATCCTTGAAGCTGTTGGACCGCGAACTGAGCCTTGCGTTGCTCACTCACTTGGACCAACCCGAACTTCATCTCCATCATGCGGAGCCAGTTGCCCGCATCGAGGGGTTCATCCGCCCTTGAGAATACCGGGGTATGGGTAGCCATAAAGTCAGAGTAGGAGCTTTGTTAGCGCTCCTCACGATCTTGACGCCTCTCTGGTCGAGACGTATTCGCAATAAGAGTCTGCAGTAAATCCGTGTGCTGATGATGAGAACCCGCCATCGTCACAACGATGTTGGCCAATGTAACCGTTGGCGGTGGCGGTTGTTGTTGTTGCTGTTGCTGCTGTTTCTGTCCCGAGGAATCCTTGGGAGGCTGTTGGGAGGCCTCCCCCCCTTACTAGAACCCCCAACGTCTGGGTTTGCACGAGTGCGAGTCATTCTGAAATCCAAAACAGCAGCGATCAGCACATGTCATACTTAAAATTCCATATGAAACAGTAGGTATTGAAGTGACACATGAATAACTTGCACAGCATTCACATATATTCATAAAGCATAACTTTATACAAGATACATTGTTCTCGGGTCTCCGAGAAGTCGTGCTCATGTCGTCACTACCTATATATATACTACTGTCTACACGACATGTCACCGATTACAAAAGTTTTTCCTACACCACCCTCGCTGCCCTACTTGGCAACGGTAACTCACTACTCGGAGTAAAAATCGACCTCCTATGGTCGTCCTCCTCCGCTACCTCTGCTGGCGGCTCCGGGTCCATAACCTCCTCTTCTGCTTCCGGTTCAGGTTCCCCATCACCGGGATACCCAAAACCACCGGTATGGCACCTACCATCGGTAGGACCATTACCGGAGGTACGAGATCCTGCAACGCATGCACCTCGTCCATGGCCTGGTTGTAGTCCGCTTCCCAGTCTTTCCCCTCCTCAATAGCGTCACCACGCTCTTGAGTGAGGACCTCATTTTGCTGGGTCAAGGCTTGCACTTGCTGTTGCAAAGCCGTGATGTCGACGCGGCTTTTCTTCTTTGCCTGCTTCAGACGATGAAACTGATTGTGTTGCTCATTTAGTCGCTTTATCGTCGGAAGGAGAACATTGCGGAGTGCGCTGTGAGCACTCTCGAAATGATCTCCACGACTGGTGCTCTCCTTGAGCTTCCCGGCAAGACAATCCGTATGAACAGCTTGGCTGTCCATCACGGCTTTTCCTGCCCTCAACTGGAGGCTGAGATTCGCCTCCGCGGGGATGTACCTTGGGCAATCCGGATCTGTTTCCTCCACATACCTTTCCCTCCAAACATGATTAGCTCATCCCTCCACTGGAACGAGCGTGTATAGAGTGCCCTCCATATCTCTCACGTGTAGTTAGCAGAAACACGACATGGTGTCGCGGGCTGCCACTGGCCACATTTCCTCTGGCTGTCTACCTCTCACCGTGACTGTGAACGGTCGCCAACCGGGTGGCGTAGGTCCTGCAGGAACTTCGACATGGATTGTCCACGTCTTGTTCCCCTCCTCGCCTTCTTCGTTGGTGAGGTACTGCGGAGTCTCCAGGTACCCGAAATATTGAAGCATTTGCTTCAACACTTCCGGATAACCGGTGCGGTGAGAACAGTAGGATACCACCCACCCGTTCTCCAATTGTCTATCCGCTGTCATCTATAGAAACATATTTGGAAAAGGTAAAATATTCATTTTGACAGTAAATCATTGAGCTATGACATCAGAACATGTCATTGAACTCATAACACCTGGAAACACAACTCAAACTTAGAATACTTTGATTGCTGGTCTGCTGCCCAAACTGACAGCCCTGACCAGTTTCCGTTTCAACCTGATTTAGACCATGCTAAAGGCAACACAAATTCTGTAGCTCAACCTCAAAGGTAAAGCTAACTTCAATGGCTTTCCAGAAAGTATTTACTTGGCCTAAGATCTGTCCTGGTTCAAAAGTTATGAGATGTCAAAATTGGACAGCACCTCCCTGCTTGAGGTACTGATTTGATACAAGAATTCCAGTTAATTATAAACCAAAATTTACAAAAATTTCTGATACAAAGTTGTAACCCATATCATGAACTTTTCAGAACTACCACATTTTCTATTTTTGGATTTTATGCAGGAAGTTATGCTCAATTTGCAGAGAGTTACAGAGAGTGTCTGCTCTGCCCTGTTTTTCTGGACAGTTTCAACTCTACTGCATTTTTCGACTGGTTAAGGGATGAAACACCTCTGGACATCCATAGAAAATTTGTAAAGCTCTTCCAAATATTTCCAGAAATGTATCATATTACCCCAACCTCGAAAGAACTCAACCTCTAACCTCTGATTAACTTAAGCCTTATTTAGCTGAAAACAGAGGACTCTGTCCTTAGTATCCTATAAGTTAAAAAAACTTATTTACTTTGAACATCCTGATGAAGGGAAGGAGTTACCTCAAAGTTTTAGTGCTCTGGATTAAAAACTTCAAGTTTTACAATAAGGTTGCTCATTTAGTGGGGGTAACGTTGAAGTGTCACCAGTTCATGTTGGTACTACGTTCCTCACAAAGAAAAACCTATACCGGACTTAGCCGGCTTCGTTAGTTCAGTGGCACTAAACGTATCTCACACACGGATGCTACTTGTCTACTGATTTGTGGTCAGACTACCTGCAGATAAACCACTCAATCATCAGACTCGGCTGCACGACGAGCCCGGTCCCAATACAGTTCATACAACTGTCCGTCATCACTCGCACGGTTGTTCTCAAGCCAAACACGCCTTGAGCTACGTGTTCACGTTACTAACCACGTGAAGGGGTTTCCCAAATTTGCCCGTAGCACGCCAGGGAAGGGCGTTGCTCGAATACCCCAAACGACATGAAGAGTCGTAGAGGATATTAAAGTGGGTCAGGTTACCTGCCACCAGTGAGGCTCCACCCTTCAGCTTGTGCGCACTGGTGGACAGCGCTTACATGCACACCCCCAGGACATATTGTTAAATCTGCAAAAGTGGTAGCAAGAAAAATTCAGCTCATGTACACCTAGGAAAAATGAGGGAAAATTAAAACTTTGAATTATAACGGTGTATGTTGAAAGTGAGGATTTTAGACTTCCCCAAAAACATCCAAACATGGAGATCTCAATGCATAACTTGGATCTTCGTATTCCAAATATTTGACCTTCCAAATTTCAGCTCATTTGGAGGAGTTTTAATATTTGTTTGGGATTAAAAGAGGAAGCCCTCTAATCTGAATGTGAATTTCAGTTTCAAATTCCAATTTCCTTAATTTGCAAATTTTGTTCCACAAATGTGTTCTCCACATTTGAATTAGCAGCCATGCCAAAAATCAGAAACTTTGGAGTTGGTTTGCTATGTTTTTGGAACAATGCAAAAGGGAGAATTTAAATACCATTTTAAATTCAAATGATTAAACACAATTCAAACTCCACAACAGAATTCAAACCATTTGAATTCAGCAAATTTAAGCCATGACTTGGGGTGGAAGTATGGACTTTAATTATGAGTAGCTGGGGTAAAAATATCAGAGAAAATTTTGATTAAAAGAGGAGGAGGTGGGACCCAGTAGTCAGCCTCACAACAGGGCTACCGCCTCTGTTTTGTTTCAGCCGGTCGCCGAGACGCTGCCAGCTCCCGCGCAACCCGCTCCCGAGGCCCTCCACCGCGCCACCTCCTGGTTTCATCGTGGCTGCTCATCCTGATCACCTCACCCCGAGGGCCACAGCACTAATTCGCTTTCCCCAGCTCGTGTTTGCGCCGCAGTTGCTTTCCTCGCACAGAACACCGCACCGGTTTCCTCCCGATCAACCACAGCACCCGAGCTCGGTTGCTCGAGCCTTCCACAGCAAAAACCATCACCCACACGTGCTCTAGTCATCCACGATCCCTACTCCTTCGATCTCTGCCGTGGGAGCTCGAAATTCTCGGAGTTGCAACTGTGCCACCGTGAACACCGAAAGCTCTAACTTTCGGTCACCGTGGACAGCACAACCCGGAGCAGCTCACGTCCAAGCGATCCAAACCATCGGTGCATCTATAACCGGAGCTGCTCACCTCCAAAATTCATCCCAAGCCATGATTCCTCGGAGGATAATTCAGAATTTTTTCCCTGGGCAGCGCAACTCGACCCCGAGGTAACGAGTTGCTAAATTCAGCTTCAATTCGTGTTGTGAGTAGCTCAAATCTTGCACACAGGTTCTAGACTAGCTACCGCCCTTCCTCCCTCGATTCTAGGTTGGGAAATTAGGTGTAGAGCGAGGATTTCACGTTCTTGTCGCGGGAACACCTTCGGACCACCACGGGCGCACGGTGCCGATAGGTTTGGAGGGCTCTCTGGCGGATTTGGCTGCCAAGCCTAGCTTCTACATCTTCCACTGGTGCTCTAGAGCCCTAGAGCCAATCGTTTGGTGGAGGAATGAAGCTTCCCGACCTCGCAGGAGTTCGAAATCCTGCTGTCACCGGTGCGCGCCATCTTTTGGCGAGTTTTGGCCGCCGGCGACACCACCAGTGTGTTCAGCGGGGTAAATAATGGAGGAGCAGCAAGATTTGGCCCGGGAGGCGGCCGGGAAGGCCTTTCCCGCCACCCTTGCCAGAGCAACGCCACGCTCTGTTTGGCGCGAGGTAGAAGAGGGAGCTGACATGTGGGGCCCGCAGCCAAGATTAAACTTTTCCAGGATTTTCTTATTCTAGTTCAAACTTTGAAGAGCCATAACTTTGTGTAGGAATGTCCAAAAATTGTCAAACAAATTTTGTTGGGTTCCTCTCAGAGAATACTATCCAGGGGTACAGCCCGATGGTTATGAAAATCTCTGTATTTGGCTCATTAATTCAATTAAGTAAAATCTTGTAGGAATTTTCACAGGAGTTCTGATTATTGGAAAATTCCCAAAATTGGGCGTGACATTCTTCCAAAAATCATTGAACTCCATTAAAAATTGCAGAGGCATTGGACCTCATTTGCTTGACCAAATGTGGTGTCAATCCTGTATGTCTCTGAAAAATGGGAAAATAAACAGAAGCAATTTCAGCAATTCTTATCAAGTTCCAAAATTCATATCTCTCCGTTGGTAGCTCCAAAAATGGTGAAACAAATTTTATTCGAACCATGGAGACTTACCCTAATATAATCTTCCACTGTTAGCTATGTCAAAGCTCCTGATTTGGGCTAAAAATTCAGAGAAGCCTTGTGCTTATGGGAATTTTGGAGACCACAATGTGCAATGACATTTCTCCAATTTTGCTCAGATCATCCTTAGAGAGTCTAGAACCCACTGGAAAAATCCCTAAAGCCAATTAAGGATCCTAAATAGCAGTAGCTATGAATAGAAGTTACTTCTTATAAGTCCTTAATACTTATATATAAATTTTGCTACATTTCATTTAGTGACTGAAGTTGAGGATACGCCGGAGCCCATGGACGTCCTGCCACCTGAAACTAACTTTCCGTTTGACTCGCAACCAGGCAAGCCCCGGTCTGTATTTAAGTACTTTTACAAAGTTTTCATTTGTATCACTTAAGTTTAGGGTGTAATGCTTGCATTAGAGTTAGCGTGATTGAGATCCCACTTGCATAACCTTTTAAATCCTATGGAGGGTTGGGTAGTTTACAAAACAGATGAGTAGAGAATGCCATGCTAATGTTCTTAGGATCTCGGTAGAAGTCGAGTGGTTGGAATCTACTCACCAGATAGGTATTTATTCACACGGTATGGAAAGAGGTAGATAATGGCTTAAGATTGTGAAACTGAGACCCAGCAGGGGGGATAGGATGCAGTGAGCGGAGGTCTCACATGCGTAGCCCTGTTGGTGTCGATTGAGGACCGAGCCGTGTGCAGCCCTGATGGACAAGTATCAAACAGTACCGGATGCATACTGGCATATGGGAACCAGGAAACCGATGTAATTGATTAACCTGGGTGCCGAGGCTTACCCAACCGTTTTATTGGAGTGGGTTGAGGGTAGCAAGGTGTAAATCTGCCAGTGGGCACAGACACGCTCCACGCGGGGACCTCCTGCCCGTTACGGATGGACCGGTTCGGAATATGGGTTGCCTTTGAAAGGTTGTTGCATACAACAGAGTAGGAATGTGTGAAGCACCACACTTCTGAAAGTGGGTGTATGTGACGTGTTATCCGGGTGTCTCCTGATTGCAATCACCGTCCCTCACGGTTATTTGAGTACCCGCTTGTTCACTGCACTGTGACGTAGTAAGAAGTGAAATAAGCCAACTGAATATGCTGCATTGAATTATTAATGTCTTGAAACCTTGTATGCTGTAGTTCTAGAGCTAATTAAGTTTATATTCCACTTTGGGCATCACCACATCGTAGGAAAGTGTTTCTTGTTTTATTGTGGACTTCCGATGTGAGGGCTGCCTAAGGCTCATTAAACTGTTGCTATAAAACTGAAAGTAAGGATCAACATGTAGGCATGTCTTTATTGCAAAGTCCTTTTTCCTATCTTACACATCCTTGCATGTAGAGTTCCATGCCTAGGGTTGTCGGTTAAGACTTGCTGAGCCATCGTGCTCACGGTTGCAATATTTTGAGCTGTGTGCAGGTGAGAGTTATGAGGAAGGGTCCGAGGACAAGGCGGTGCCCCGTCGGGGTACACAGCTGAGCTGGAGCCCTGCACGCCACCGTGATCTCCGGTTACATGTTGCTAGTGTGTAGCGTCCCCGGGCTGGGCGGCTGCACTTTTTCTTAGTTAGGATTAGAGAGTAGCTATGTATATAACTTCCGCTGTATAATTAAGTTCTGTAAAAAGACTTCCGCTGTTTTATATCAAATAAAAGTTTGTATGTTGCTCTTATTCTTTTCTTGTGTGCTGTTGCGTGCCGCATCGCACGGCACCACCCTCTACGATCCCGGAGTGGGTGAACCACGTGGTGGTCCCCACACATATGACGTCCCGAGATGCATGATTTTCCAACATAAGCAAATAGGTTAGTATTGCCACTTTCTATACACTAATAACATCCTATGGGCTACTAACTCGTTCCTCACCGAGTTTTTAAAAAAGATGACCTTTTTAGTGCGCTAAACCTCAAGCAAACTCTGATACCACGCTGATGCGGCCTCACGGCCTCGTCGAGCCAGGATCACGCTGAGGGGCGCTGCGTTGCACAACACCGGATAACGCACATCAAAGATACAAAGCGGAAGCAAAGTTTTATTGCATAAACAAGTTTATGAACATTTGTACAATAAAATACGTTCAGTCTACACTCACGGGCATAGACTACGAACCGAGTTCACGTTCAGCCCGTGAACGTGTCTCCGCTAGCACACGCACACACTAACACGGTGGCGTGCACGACTCCCACTTGACGGGGTTTCCCTCTTGGGGTTCCGTCTCCTCCTCGGGAGTCCCTTCCACATAACACCCTGCAAAAGATTCAAACACAAGCAGTGAGCACGATGGCTCAACAAGTCTGACCCGTCTCTCCTATACATGAAACTTCTACATGAGGGATTCATGGTACATGAGGTAAATAAGTTGCAAAGAACTCGCCTGATTATTTGAACCTTACTTTCATGTTTTAGCAGCAGTTGTGGAGAACCCCACGCTAAGGCACATGAGGGAGCCACAATCAAACAAGAAACACATTTCTCTCATGTACTTTGCCCAAAGTTGAAAAGAACTTTAATTAGCTCTAAACTACAGCAAGTCATTAACAATCAAGGTATAGCTTTCAATCAGCAACTTTTACATGACCCTAGTCTATTCTTTCTATGTCAAGGTACAGTGAACAAGTGGTACTCACTGACCGCAAGGGACGGCGATTATAATCAATTTACACCTGCAGGGTTACCCGAATAACCCGTCACGTACGCCCGTACACAATGTTGCCTACAGCAACCATCATGGACGTCCTACGCGACTACCTTTCACTTGTCAGACAAACGTTGAACCGGTCCAATCGTCCCGAGCAAGAGGTCTCTACGCGTGCATCCTCAGTGCCGCCAACCGATTTACACCTCAAGCTCTCAACCTACCCTCTGAAAAACCAGCTATGCCTAAACACCCAGCTACCCGAGTTACATCGGTTTCCCGGTTCCCATATATCCCGTAGGTCTTCGGTACTGTTCTAGCTTGTTCAACAGGCCCGCACATGGCTCGGTCCTCAATCGACACAAGCGGAGCTATGGCACCCAGGCCCCAACGTTCTGCTGCCCTTACCCTCCGCTCGGTCTCATTTTTCTTGCCATGTGTTTCATTTGCTATCTTTACCCGAGTAGTGTGCCTCTAGCCTATTCTCGCAAGCAGTACCATCTACTCGACTTTTACCGAATCATACACTAACTTAGCATTGCAGTTGCTAAATGAAGTTTACAAACCTATGCCCAACCCAGGGTTCTCTTGGCTATGCATTTAGGTTTTTAAACAAGACTCTAATGCAAAATTGAAGTGGGTGCTCAAAGTAAGTTCTGAAAACAGTAAAATTTATAAAAAGGCTAATGCAAACCGGAGCTTGTCTTGCTGCTCTTGGTCGTAGGATAGCTGTTCCTCTGGAGTGATGAAGTCTAGGACTTCGGGCTCCTCCTCAACCTTAGCGACTACATGATATAAATACATATATGTATCAATTTGAATGCATTTGTATTGAAGTTGAATTTGTGTGGACTATAAGTCTTACTATACATTCCCAATGGCTCTGAAATTTTTATTTTGGTTTGGATACAACCTAAACAGTGACTTGGCCAAGTTTCATTTGCAGCAAAGCTCATTTGAGCTCTCCACAAATAATTGTGTGCTTGGCATTAATTGGATCTCTTGGGGTGTTCTAGGTGTTTTCATGGATCAAGACATGACTTTCTGACAACTAGATTCTCAGAGTGTCCTAATGGAGTTGGTTTCACTTAATTTGAAGGTTCCTAGCTAAAGATATGTGCTAAACAATTTCAGAGAAATTCTGAAAATGTTTCTGGACGTTTTCCATTTTCTCTGGAACAGTTTTATTACTCACACCATTAGGTGGATCAAATTAGATCCAATTGATCTGAAATGTTTATGGTGGCTCTATTATATTATGATGAATATCATGGACAAATTTCAGAATTTTCCTCCGAAGGGTTCTCCAGTTAAAATTCTAAACATTTTAATATTTGAAGAATTAATTCTGGCGAAATAAGGATTTTCATAAAGTGAAACTTGATTTTTTGGAAAGTACTCATAGAGCTGAATGCAACAAAATTTTGTTCACTCGATTTGGAGTTTCCTAGCCAAAGTTATGTGAGTTTGAAATTGAACTAAATCTGAAAATCAGGGAAATGTTTAAAACACTGCACGTGGGTCCCATGCACAGTGTCTTCTTCAACCTCCCACCAGCGCCCGAGCGGGCGACGCAAAGCGACGGTGGCGCGGCTCGTTCTCGGCTGTTACTGCCTAAATCTCAACACGGTTTCTTCCTACGTGACCCTTGGAGCATGGTGCACACGCCGGGCAACTTCTCACGCCTCGACATCGCCAGAAACGTACTCGGCGACGGTGGCGGCGGAATTGAGTTCGGGTCCGACGGTGATAGCTCATCTCGGCAGTGAACACGATCAACCAACGGGTCGCACAGCACCCCTAGGGCACAGGGAAGCTAACCCTGCCCTCCTCTTGGCCGGAGATCGCCGGGAAAGTAGACTTTAGCGGCGACCCGAGCCGTTTTCACCGGCGGTGGCCAAAACACGGTGCTCTGCTCACTGGGTTGATCATCATCGCTAGGATTTGGCTGGGGTAACCGTTAGGTGCTACTCTAGCTTCAGCTCGACCAGGATCTCCAGTAATCAAATGATCGAGATGAATTTTGGGTTTTTGTTCTCGGTGTTCTATACGACGATCGTCGGAAAAAATGAAATTCTGGCTAACCGGCGCTAAGATGGAGCTAGGGAGCTCAGGGAGAGCTACTAGACTTTGATGCTAACCTCAGAGACCAGTTGGCTGTGCCAGAGAAGCTTGGAGCTACCCGGGCGATGGTGTCAAGTCTGAGGCGTTTCGGAGTGAATCGGGAAGTGGATGATCGGCTCGGAAAAGCTCGAGGGGAACTGATCACAAGCAACTGAGGGTTGGAGCACGTCGAGGAAAGGTCGGCGGTGCCGTTTGTGGCCTTAGATCACGGTGGGAGGGATGGCTTTGGCCGGTCGACGGCGGGGTGGTGAGTTGGGGTGTGCGGCGTATCCCTCTGGTTCTCAGTGTGGGAAAACGTCGAGGCAGTGTGAAAACCAGCTGACAGGTGGGCCCCACTTCCATTTTAACCTCTGAAATTAACTTTCTCCCACTGCTCTAAACAGTAGTTCCACTAATGCCCTTTGAAATTTGAATTATACACCAAATGCCCATTTGAACTTAATAGAATTCAAACTGTAAAGTGTTTGAATATATTTTCAGCACATTTGCAGTTTGAAATTCAAATTGAATTTGAATTTGCTAAAATTAGCTCATGTTAAGATCAACTCCAAATGGAGTGAAAATTGGTGTGCGAGCTCACAAAAATGTGCTGAGTGTGAATATGCATCCCACTTTTGAATTCAGAGGATGAAAGGAGTTTTAATTTGAATGAGTTCAAACTAGCCTCTTTCTTATTATACCCAAAGTACCTCAAAAAGGTTTTAGATTTGAGTGAAACTTGGCATGGGCATTCCTAGCAAGGTGTAGGGGTTTTTCATATGCTCAGCCCTTATATGATGCATGTGGGAAATACCACTTTTGCATTTTGTGAGTTCATCCTCTAATGACCATATTGATTGTGGTTACTTGCTCTTCAAATGTGTTCATAAATTTTCCTCAAATGAGGTGTGTGTGGTGTGATGAACACTTTGGATGTATGCAAAAACTTAGGCCCTTACAGATTCTCCGGAGTTTGATCCACTTCAATGAATCACTCCTTCGAATCCCCTTCGTTGTGATTCCTATTGAAATGTATATGCACAGATTTTATAATGTAATTCGGAGAAATAAAGACTTTATTTCTTAAGAACAGAGGCTGTGTGGAAATGCCAAGAATGGCTTGGTTTGCCTCGGTTGTGCAAAGAAACAGGAATGAACTAAATTTGTCTTAGTGTTGTAGTTCATAACTAACTACTTTCCTAATGAACATAAGAGATGACCTGAAAAGAATTGAATGAAACTGAAGAACAAGAACTCCAATGGCTTCGAACCTTTTACAGCATGTTCTATACTAACCAGAGATTTAGCATGCCAAATTGCAGCTAAATTGGGAAGAATATGTGTCTACATAATTCACACAAGAGTCTTATGTATTTTCCCACATACATAAGCATGGTAGAACAAGAACAGGGAGTTCTAGGGCTGAACATGAGCTGATAATTTACATGTGAGTTCCTGGTCCCATGAAAGTAATTTGATCCAAAATTCAGACCTTTTACTTGAGTAGTTCCTCCAGAACAATTTCTACTCAAAAGAATTAATTCTGGAGTAATGTGCATTTTCATGCCCAATTCAGTGAACTACAATTTCATGTATGACTCATAGAGGTTGCCTAAATTTTCCTATGATTTTTGGAGCTATGAATTGTCTAGAATAGATTTTACAAGTGGGCAACATTTTCTGAAAATGTTTCTGGACCATTATGAACACAGCACTTTGTATTTAGCAAATTCCTACTCAAATCATCTTCAAATGAGCTGAAATTTTGCTAGAAGGTCACAATTATCCTAAAGAATATTCTGGCAAAATTTGAGGATTTTTGGATGAACTAAACTCCCTCGATAATTCTTTTTCAGGAAACCTTCAAAGAATTTCCAGAATTTAATATTGACTTTCATACAAATTGGGGTTCACATTTGGATAGATCTTTGCAAAATGAATCCAACCCAATATGAATCACTCAATTTGGAGTTTTCTACACAAAGATAAGATTTTCCAAAGTTGTGGCAATCTCTGGAATTATTTTGCTACAGGAAATTGTGTTGGGCCCATGTTTTAAACTCCAGCCAATAGGAATTGGGCCACACCGGGCTACGGGGTTCCAGCGTGCAGCCAAAGGAGATCCCAGCCACAACATCAAAGATTTAAAAATTGAGTCGCTGACAGCTGGGGCCCATGCTTTCTTCTTCCTCCTGCCGCATCCTTCGCTCGCGCGCCGCCTCCCTCGCCGGACTGCAACGGGAACTCGCCGGACCGACGTGTCCGGCCACCGCTCGACCGGAAACTCGCCGCCAGGAGGTTTGGGAGGTCGGGGAGCATGTTGGTGGCACTTGCTCGGGCAGCCAAGGATAATAAACCGGTCGGCGACATGCGGCGGCTACGGGAAGACTTCGGCGCCGTCGACCGAGGGTTCTAGCCCGCCAAAAGCTCGACCAAACCGCTCTACAGCACCAGTGAGAGATGGGCTAGCTCGGAATGGCATCCAAATGGCTCGGGAAAGGTCGCAAGGTAGTTGTCAGCATGCGCCCGATTGGTTCTGCCGAAGAAGCGGTCGGAAAAGCTCAAAATCCGCCGCTCTGAGGTGGTTTCATGCGACGGTTGCTAAAGGAAAGATGATCGCTGGCTAGTTCGGCCCATGTGTGCAAGATTTGATGAGCTAAGAACAAATAGATAGGGAGAATTCGAGGATCCTATATCGGACCCTCAGTTTGCACCCGCCGGAGCAAAGTTCCAAAATTCGCCGGCGAGAGCTCACGGCTTGGCTTGAGCTTCAGGTGGAAGCAGCGTGGAGCCCGTGCGCTTCTTTTGCCGCCCTTTCTCGGCCGTGAATCTGTGAGACCTATGTGTCCTGAATACATTGGCTATGATGATATAAGTTTTGAATTCTGCCAAAACACTCTTTTTGTCAAGGTCCAACTCTAGGTCCGAGCTCCGACAAGATCCAACATGATGTCTGACTTGATATGGCTAGGTCCGACATGTGTTTAGTTAGCTCCGGCGGTAGGTCCGACTAGCTTTGGTAAGTTCTGGTGCTAGGTTTGGCTAGCTTTCGTAAGCTCCGGCTCAAGGTCTGGTTAGCTTTGGCAAGGTCCAGAGCTAAATCACAATGGTTCTATTTTTACCACGCAAATGTTTCGAACTTTCTTTACATCTATGGAAAGTTTTCTTAGTATTCTTTTACTAAGTTTTTGAAGTGTTATGGCTGTTTACGGGGGTTAACATTTTGCTATGGTTTGCAACATGCTTATGTGAGGTGTTCACGTAAGGTGGTGTGGTTTTCGGAACTAACATTAGTCAAGTCGCGGACACGTGCTCAAAAGTATTGGCTGTTTATTCATGTGCAAGTGTTGCTTGAGTTCAAGATATGGCTGGTGACGGGATCCATTGAACTAGTCTTGGGGAGAAGATGTGGTTCAACAACTAAGTTCGGGAGGAATTGTGGTTGAGTTGATCGGGAGGTCGCGCAGCATGTTTGGATCAAGAACAATGCATATGAAGGTATCGTGGACGTTGTTGAAAGGTGTTTGCACGTGTGAAAGGAGTGCATGGACGTGGCAACTTGGTTCCGAGGCGTGGTGAAGAGATATGGAAGTGGAGATAAGGTTAAAAAGGTTCAACCGGCTGGATTTTGCGCTCAGGCTGCGGCTGAGGCGGTTATGGTTTGTTTATGGAAAGTTTCGAGTTGCTTATAATAGGATTTCATATTAGGAATGAAGAAGAGTTGTTTTAGGAATGTTTGGGACGTTTCTAAGGTGTTTGGAAGTCTTAAGATTGCTTCTATCTGCGTATAGAAGAGTCTTGAGCAGTATTGAAAAGTTACATTTTGAATCCAAGTAGGAGTAGGAGTCCTAGTTTGAATTGGGTTGGCCTTAGTGCTGGTTATATAAGCAAGGGAGGCCAAGGCTCGTGGTGAGAATGACCTTGGGCTGTTCTTCTTATGTTTTGATCAATAAAATTCGTAATTTATAGGAGATTTTGTGACTTGTTCGTCCGACTTATTTTTGTCAAGTCTTTCTCGTCAAGTTTTCGGACAGCACGACAATACTTTGGTGTTTTGATCATAACTCGAATTTTGCAGATCCAATAGACGTGATTCTTTTTGTGTTTTCTTCACAACTTGATTATCTATCATCTGTGAAAATTTCATGGTCATTGGATTTGTAGTTTCTTATCTACACGAGTTTCTTTGCAGTTCTGTAGATCTGGTTTTTACTCGAGTAGAACAGATTGACCCTTGTTTGATCTTTCGATCATAACTTGAGTTTTTCTTGATGGATTTCCATTATTATTGTTGTCGTATCTTCATGACTTGATTCTCTATAATATATACCACTTTTGTCACGGTTGAACATATTTAGATAAGTCGCTTACACGGTTTCTTTAAACAGATCGATTTTCTGCCAAGGGGGTTTTTATTGCTTCCGCTAAAAAGTTTAAATCTACCATTCACCCCCTCTGGTATCTTTTCACGTGCTCTTCGATCCTACAATTGGTATCAGATCCACGGTGCTCTAATCTTTGTGATTTGCATGTGTTTTTACTAATGTAACACCCCAAAATTTTGTTAAGACCCTAAAATCATGTTAAGAGGGGAATTTAAAAATTTTTGGACGTGTTGCGTGTTTTGCAAAAATTCAAATTCAAACTGGAATTCAAATTAAACTCAAATCAGAAAAGAAATAGAAAAAGAAAAAGAGAAAACAGAAAAAAACCGGCCAGTGGGCCGCAACCCACCAGCCGGCCCACCCAGCGCCCGCGCCAGCCTGCAGCTGCGCGCGCTGCTTCCCCCCACTGACAGGCGGGGCCCGCCAGTTCATCGTCTACCTCGCGCCAGCGCCGGACTCTCTCACCCGAATCGAAACCGATCGGGAATTCTCGCGTATTCCAGCCGAATTCCGTTCGGGGGCGACGCAAACTCGATCTAAACCACCCCGCCGCCCTCCCCCGTATATAAAAACCCCGGCCTCGTTCTGTTTTTCCCACGCGATCTGCTGTTTTTCCTCCAGTGAGAACCCGAGCCTTCTCCGGCGAATTCTGGCCGATCTACGCTCGGAAATTCCGATCTAACTCGCTGGTCTTGATCCACCGCCTCCGGGGAACCTTGCAGGTGCAGAAAACTCGGTGACTTGCGGTGTAAACACAGCGCCGACGAGCCTCGCTGTGAATTTACCTCGGACCTCGTCGCCGATCACCTTCCAGGACCTCCGAGCTCAAGAAAACCCCCGAGGTGAGATCCCCGACCTCACCTCCACCGATCTATGCCATAAAATCACAGTTCTAGGAAGAATTCTCGAAGATCCAAAAGTCTCCGGCGAGATCGCCGCTTCCCGCCGCCGTGCGCCGCCGGCAGTGCCTCTCGTGTTTGATCAGAGCGACGTGGCCGCTTGTGCGCCGTTTATTTTAAATCGCACGGTAGGGTTTAAATCCCCGCGTACCGGTTCGACGTTATAATCTCAGCCGTCGGTTTACTATCGGACGGTCCACGTCAGCCCCGCGTTATAAAGACTGGAAATCTTACGTGCTACCCCCCGGGGTTCTCGGGAAATAAGAGCTAGCCCAGGAAACTTCTGATCTAGCCCCTGGAACTTCAGAAAATCATGTAAATTCATTTAAAAATCAGTTTTAGCCCCTGGACTTAATAAAAATTAAGAAAAACTCCTCTGATAAGTGTAGCTAGATCCCTGAAAATTCTGAAAATAATATTATAGACCCTGTAGTCGGGTGAGTTTACCTTTTTAGCCCTGTTTAGTATTTAATTTAGGAAATTGAATATATGGCAAGTGTTTAAAACTTAAAAAGTGGGACAAAAATATTGTCAAAATTAAATTAAAGACTTTCTCAGTATTTAGGAAACTTTGGAGTGAGATAAAAACATATTTTGGGCTGAATTGAATCTGTTTAATTTATTATTCACATTTAGGGACACATTTTTAAGTAAAGAATAGTTCTAGAAAATAGGGAAAACAATTGTGAAATAGTTTACATCAGAGGAAAAGGTCAAAAATATGTTAGCAAATATTTTAGATCAGAACCTATTCTGTTTAGATGATGTATCTTGTTATTTTTATAATAAAGTTCACACTTAGGCATAGGAAATAAATCTGAAAATATAGCAACTAGTAAATGATAAATGGAGTTTTTAAAATCCAAAGAATTCAGTTTAGGTTTGGTAGAAATTCTGAAGACAAATATGGAGAAGAAAAATACCTTTCATGCACACTTGGAAGCTAAAAGGTGTATCAATTGAATATAAGGAATTTATTTAAATTGGAAACTCATATATTATATACAAACATAAAAATGAGTACAAAAGTAGAAATCATATACACATGTTTAAAAGTTCATGTAAGCCAAAATCAACACACATAGAGTAACCACAACACATAGAAATGAGAATGACTTTCATAAATATGAATGTGTGGTTTGTATGAAGTGGAAGTGTGAACCATGTCTTATGGATTGTTGTTTTTCTTTTGCTATGTGTGATGGTATGATGTAGAACCTGCTCAAGAGCAAGTTATTCCTTTCCAAGACCAGGACTACCCATTTCAAGAGCAGCAAGAAGGAGGCAAGTGTCCTTGACCACTTTGATCCTATGCTAGGATGTGTAGATAGAATTATTTGCATTGTCAAGTTAAATATGAAACCCATGCTAGGAAGTTTCCCTAGAATTGCATCACCTTGTTTCCTTGTAGCTTGGGTTGGGATTTATTTTATCATGTCATTTATTATTATGCATATGCTTAGCCATGCTTAGAATGGGATATTTGGGATATGAGATCATCAGTTTATTTTACCATACTCTTGAATGAGATATTGTGAGTTATGTAGAGGTAGGGATCAAGGCAAGTTGGATGTTTTGGTTGGTGCTGGGTGCACGAGACTCTGGTTTGTGTTTAGTACTTGCCTGGATCCTAAGGACCGGTTCATGGAGCATGTAACCTGGCTTTACAGTGCCAACCACATGCTGAGATGGGGCAGCTTGGCCAATTAATTAGGTGTATCCCCGGCGTAGTATGGGTGTTTTGGATGGTGCGGGGAGTAGGTGTCAGCTGGACTACCATATGAACCGCAAGGCT